>CM057455.1:1164862500-1166112500 GCA_016271365.2 Neoceratodus forsteri | reverse complement strand
ACGGTCAGCTGATTTGTTTCATAGGCTACTCACATTCAGTGAGACCACTCTCTAACTTGTTCCCTCGCTTCCTTGATCCTTCCCCCCCACCCCGCCACCCACATTTTTCCATGCCTGTGCTGTTTTCCGCGTTACCTAGTGTGGTAAGATCATTTGTTTCCCGTGTCTGGATGTCATGACTACCATGAACGTTGGGAATTGAAAATCAAAACACTATCTCACTTAAGTTTTTAGTCTTAATTACATCATTAAGAAAATTTTACTAAATCAGAATCAAACCAATACTACTAATTTTCAAACCCGTATATTGAAATGCCATAAATAAAAAAAGAGGTACCTTCAATGATAAACCTAGATGCATATTTCCTCAGACCTTGCTTCTGATTATCATTGTATCCTTCAGAATAAGCACCATCACTGAGGTATGAGATAACCTCCTGAAATCTCATGGTACTTGACATTTTCTTGAAATAGGTATTGGTATGATTAAAATTCTGAAAACCGAAAATTAAACTAGCAGAATTAACTTAGAAAAATATTTAGGAAAGAGGAGGCAGTAATCTAAACTACAGAAAGTTACCACTTCACAATTAATTTTTTTTTCCAGAGGGTGAACACAGGAATAAGCTATAAGTTCATACAATCAGAATAGAAGTTACTCAGGTTTTCTGAAAACAAATATTAATTACAAAACGACCACTAGATGTCCTGCTCTGTCCTGCTCAACTTCTCTGTCACTCATCAGCCTGTGAACAGACGGCAGACATCAGTTTTCAAGCTATTTATAGTGTGACATACAAAGTTTTTTTTTTTTTAATTAAGGAACAGAGAAATGTACACCAGTATTACTAATAAATGGAACAGTGAGAGAATGTACTTAAATAAATGTGTTAGTTTAATATAATTAAATAAGTAGTTACAGGATACTAGAAGAGGTTTATCACAGAATTGTAGTACTACTACATAAGTGAATAGATGCAACATTCATTCAAAGCAATTCAAAGAAAAAAATACAGGACAATGGCAGCAATGAAAAATAAATAATTTTATTATTCTACTTCTTTTTTGCAACTTGAAGCATATTCAGTTATTGTTGTACGTTCTTATTATCAAGCAATCATTACAACAGGATTTGTTTTTGAGCCTGTCAGATACATATATATATATACAGTAATGCCTATCCTTTATCTGATTTGTAATCACTCCACAACCCACCCACCACCCAACAGACACACAGTTACATTTTCAATTATTTTATTCCTTGTATTGCAAACTTGTGTTTCTCGGTACTGCCGTGTCCGTTTCCAGAATTCTTTTTGCATTTTAAAACAAGATGGGGTTGATTTGGCGGCCGAGATTTCCACGCATGCGTATGACGCGGCTGTCACTGTTTCTGCAACTGGAACCCGATCGGTAAGACACTGGCGCATCTCCAGAAGTGTGCCCCTGGGCCATATTCAAAAGGAAAGGATGCACTGCTTAGTTCTGGATGCATTGTAGTGCAGAAATAATTTATGCGGTGCATCTGGAGGGGGCATTCCCTTGCATATGTGGCACATTGCAATATTCAGCCGAGATGTGTGGCGCATCTCCCTTCACATCTCAGAGATGTGCCGCACAAAGTTAGGCATGTAAAAAACACACCTAACTGGTAGCCATCCACAGGCAGGCTGCTGTACTGCGCAGCACAGCAGCTGCCAGCCCTTGGGTGGCTACCCCCCCATCCACGAACCCCATCCAAACTGTAAGAAATGTAATCATAACTTCCCTGGTAGTCCAGTGGTACACCCCTCCCATCACCAATCGTGAAATAAAACAGATCCCCACACGATCCTGGTACTCCAATGGTTCCCCCATCCCCGAACCTCGAGGTGAGCAATAAAATAAAGTGTTGCTCTTCCCTGGTAGTCTAGTGGACCCCCCCCCTCGTCCTCAAACCCGATCGTAGGGTAATAATAAAATCCCATTGTCCCTGGTGGTCTAGAGGATCACCCCACCCCCAACTGAGGTGATCACACCCCACTCCATTCCCCCAACCCAGCATGGCCAGTTAACCCACGGAGCCGTTGGGCAGCACATCCCTCCACACACTGCCACTGCTGACCACCGACCAAGCTGTCAGTGAATAACAGCTTACTGTACACCTAGAAGCCCACTGGTAGACACTGTCAACCAATGGGCTAGCAGTGTGTACTGTACGCCTTCATTCACATTCACAAAGTTGTGAATGAAAGCTTACAGTATGCCAGAAAACACACTGTCATTTTCAGGAAATCCTGGCATTTGTGCTGCCATGCCAGAAGAACCACTAGGATTTGTGCAACTGTTCTGCTTCAAGGATGGAGACCTAGAGCTGATGGTGAAGACAAATAGGTATGCAGCCCAATACTTTGAATCACACCCGACTGAAGATCTGCCACAATATTCCAGGATGAGACAGTGGAAGAAAAAGACAGAGGAAATTAAATTATTCTTTCCTCTTTATATGGCAATGGGGATTGTGATAAAGCCATCTGTAGAAGACTACTGGACGACAGGAAGATGAGCTGAACTCCCTTTTTTGAAATAGTAATGTCCAGGAATCGGTTTTAGCTACCGTTAAGTTTTTTCCATCTGGCTGTCAACTGAACTGCTAGTGAAAACACAACTAGTACGCTGACTGTGAAATAACACTAATTTTTATTTTCGAAGTATATTTCTTATTCGTTTTATCTTATTATTCTGCCACTGTGATATTACTGTGATGCAACAGTGATCTGCATGTCAGTTGCCATATAAAGCATAGTACATAGCAATTATACACAACAACACAATTTTACTTTGTGGATGTTCAGTAGTTAGTACTGAAACCTTGCGATGGAAAATACAAACATTGTCCGTTTATGATGCTCATAAACAAAGTTATGTTCAAAGTATGGAAATCCATACATAATCAACATCTGACGCCCCCACCCAAAATAAAAAAAGTTCCACTGTAAAGAGAACGACTTACTTTACTACAAAGAGATGCGGTTCTTCCGCCCACTTGCCAAGTCATGGCCAAGCTCTCCCTGCTCTCCCTGAGTGCATCAATATATGTCATCTTCACTACAACTGGAAAGTTTTTTTTGGTAATCAGGAGGTGTCTGATGTCCAGTACACTATAAAAGATTGTGTATGTGCAATCTTACAGGAACCACACTATTTTCTCAATCTTGACATTTCTGTGCACATCAGTCCTCTAGAACTGTGATCCTGAGGTCTCTTGTTTTGCCCTGTCACGTCTCGATGGAAGAATAGCATCATTGTGTATGATTGCTCAGACACAGTCCTCTATGGATCTGTATTGGTGGAATTTACAGATTTATATGTCAGATGCCAGGCTGAGATATGTTCTGCATATCACACGTACTGTCAAGTATTAGTAAATTGTGGGTGGAGGGGGTTAGTGGCCCACCAGTGATACGTAGCCATATATTTTTCTTCTGTCATAGAAATAATTAGTGTACACGTTGTATACAGAGGTGATTGAGGGGGAAGGATGGCTATTGTCAGAAATCCAGATGAGGACTGTTGTACCTGCATGTGTGTAATCGGGGATCCGTACACCTTCAGGGATGTTGGTTGTGTTTTATACTGGGTGACATCAGGGAATGTGTGTTGGGAATTGTTCAGAACTTTTACAATGGTGTATCCTACACGACACAGGCACCATGAAGGGTGTACATATCAAGTACATTATTCAGTATTTTCCCCGATGTCCACAGTGCCACCATTGACTGGTCTAAGTGTTCATACTTGTTGTGTCCATAGCCTTGCTTGGCAGTTCACCAAAAAGTGTATGTTGCAGGCCCTCCATGGCGCAAGTCCCTTTGTGTCCTGTGGGCATCATGTTGTTTGTAGCAATCCTTGTGCGAGAGGGCTTTGATGCTGCTGTTTCTGGTGCCTGCTGCTTTGGAAGACTGCATTTGATACAGGTAGTGATGCCAGTCACAACTTGCGTCAAACGCTTTTGATGCAAGTCCCTTGTGTCATTCCAAAACATTTGAAAATCAGTCCCAAAGCTTCAGGTGAATGAAAAGACAAAAATGAGCTAAAACCTCCCATCCCACACAAAGTGAAAGAGCTAGTGGAAACACAACTAGTACGCTGACTGTAAAATAACACTAATTTTTATTTCTGAAGTATATTTCTTATTCGTTTTACCTTATTATTTTGCTACTGTGATGCAACAGTGATCTGCGTGTCAGTTGACATGTAAATGATCATCAGGAAAGGGTAGCACAGGTACAGACTGACCGGAGAGACTAGAGTCTAAAGGGAGACTGACCGGACATGCTGTCCCACTGATGACATGCTATGTGGGTGCATCCAAATGTAAGGCCCATATCGGAATGCACGCAGCCGCTGGAGGAGATGGGGACAATGACACATTTTGGTAGGATGCTGCAGCCATGTTCCTCACATCACTGGACATTCTACAGACAACTGAGCTACAAATGTGACTTGGGTGGGAGGGCAGACAGTGAGGCACATCCAGGGAGAAGAAAATCACTGGGAAGTGTTGATTAAGTAAATGAAATGGTTGTCCAGCACACTTCACAGTACACATCTTGGGGTTGCAGGCAGAGCCAGATCTGCAAGGGTGTCACAGGTGCAGGCAGTGATGTCAGCTTATAGGGAAGGGGATGAGAATATGGACATTCATGTGGGGGTGTCCAATAAAGTCCAGAAAGCAGTCAGGATCCAATACTTCGAAATTTATTAGAAGCAGAAAAAAATAAAATGAACTTAAAGCGGAACTTGTACATAACTTTCAAAAACATAAGGCACAGGAAATCATATCTTTAACAAGAAATAAAAATTCCTGCCAAAAAGGCACCTAGAATCTGGCTAGGCATCTGGTAGGTTTGCCTTCCTACCACACACTGACTAAACACTTCACATTCACTCTGCTTTTATACAAGTGGAGGAGCACATGACCTAGTTAACTCCTCCCTCGACTTGCATTATAAAAGTGGGTCAACAAGGGCCGCCCAGTCCTATAAGGAGTTTGGACTGAGAGGAGGCTGGAAGCGCTTTACAAGTAAGTTGTTAGTCTATGTTTTTATTGTACCACATTATGAGACTTTGGTCCTTTTAAGTTAAACATTTTTTCTATCTCCTTTTAAAAGTGGCATGTATTGCCTTTCCCCTTTTAAAAGTACTATTTTAACCTTTTGATTTAAGGAACAAACAAACACCACTTTTCAAATGATTCTCAGTTAACATTCTGAGATATACCATAACTCTGAGCCTCTCATACTAAAAACTAGCAAAAAGACTGTTAACTTGTTCATAATTTCACCAGATAATGAAAACGCCATAACAACCTCTTTTTCCGTTGTTCTTTACACATTTGTACTTCCATCGCACAGTCACACTGTTTAACGCATGCACATTCAAGAAGGAAAATTCATCATTACAGCTTGTACCAAGCACAGAACGTTCTGAACATTGGGACTTTAATATTTAATGAAAACGAGCTGGAATCAAGAAAGGGACAGAAAGACTACTCAAAGGTGGCCAAGCTTGAGTAGGGGAATGACAGAGAAGGAGCGATAGTAAAAGGAAGAAATTTAGAAGAGCAGGAGACTGTTGCAACAGATTTTTTTTAATATTTTAGCCCACAATGTTCTCAAACTACCTCCAATACACAGGCAGGTAATTACATATGCTCTGTATCCATGTGAGCATATCAATGTCCGGGGGGGGTCACCGACCCTACCACATTCCTCCCCACTCAAAATGAAAACTAGTGGTTTTCACTACTTGCAATAGCATGTAGATCTCTTTTATAAACAAAAAGAGATGAGCCTCACTCCACTCCCAAAGGTCCACCTCGGGCCCTTTAAGATTCTCTTTACTTAAATACAGTGCATTCTCAAATACAAATATTCATTCCCCGAGGTCTACATTTGATTCTAACATTATGTCTGCTCCAAAGCGAGACATGAAGTCAGCATTACTATTAGTGGTCCCAGCTCTATGACTAACAGTAAATTTATATGGTTGCAATGTTAGATACCATCGCATAACCCTTGGATTGCTATCCTTCATGTTATGTATCCATCGTAATGGATTATGATCTGTCCATACTGTAAATTGAGTTCCCCATAAATAATATCGTAGGGACTCTATGGCCCATTTGAGTGCCAAACACTCCTTTTCTATTGTAGAGTACTTGGTTTCCCTGATATGTAATTTACGGCTAATGTACAGTACAGGATGTTCTTCTCCATGGTGGATTTGAGATAACACAGCCCCCAATCCAACATTAGAAGCATCCGTCTGTAACAAAAACGGTTTATCAAAATCAGAACTTTTTAACACTGGGGAAGAACAAAGTATCGCTTTTATGGCAAGAAATGATTCTTCACATTCTGAATTCCAGATTACTTTTGAGGGCTTGTTCTTTTTTGTTAATTCAATTAGAGGGCTAGCTAAAGCAGCAAATTGAGGCGCAAAACATCTATAATAGCCTGCTAGGCCTAAAAATGAACGCACATGTTTTTTTGTGAGGGGACGAGGACTCTTGGCTACGGCGTCCACCTTTCCTACCTCCGGTTTTACCTGCCCATTACCAATTATAAACCCCAAATACCGGGCTTCCTTCATAGCAAGGGAACATTTGTTGGGGTTGATGGTGAGACCAGCTTGTTTTATAGTGCTTAAAACAGCAGTAAGTTGTTTAACATGTTCTTCCCATGTCGGACTAAAAAATGATTACGTCATCTAAATAAGCGGCGCTATATCCAACGTGAGGTCTCAGGAGTTTATCCATCAACCTTTGAGAACTAGCTGGGGCTCCGTGAAGTCCAAATGGCATCATTGTAAACTGAAAAGACCCCAAAGGAGTGCAAAAGGCGTTTTTTTCTTTTGATGCTTTCTCAAGCGGAATTTGCCAGTATCCTTTAGTTAAATCAAGTATACTAACATATCTCGCTTGCCCAAGTTGGTCTATGCTGTCATTTATACGGGGCATTGGATATCCATCAAATTTTGATATTGCGTTGAGTTTTTGGAAGTCTAAACAAATTCTTCTCCCTCCCTCTTTTTTAGGGACAAGAACCATAGGAAACGCCCATTCGCTATTAGCTTCTTCTATAATACCCATTGCTTTCATCCTTTCTATCTCTGTGATGACTTCTTGTTTTAATTTCTCAGGAATCTGATAGGGCTTTACTCTAATGGGTGTGTTTTGAAATGTATGGATCTGATGACATATTTCTGTAGTTTTCCCTGGGACTGTTGTAAAAGTATCATGAAACTGACTTAGAACGTGGGCTAGTTCTTGTTTTTGACTGTCTAATAAAGAAGGGTTTATTGTCAAATCTTTAGACAATTGTTCTCCTTCCAGTCTATCATATGCCAGTTTCATCTCATTGTCCAATGGGTTGGAACATACATACATGACTTCAGTAGGCCTATAATGCCATCTTTTCAATAAATTGGCATGGTACACTTTTAGTTTTTGTTTTCTGTCTGGTACTTCCACCAAATACGTAGTGGGGCTAATTTGTTTCTGTATCACATAGGGCCCATGCTATTTCATAGTTAACTTATTTTGAGCGGATGGAAGTAACAATAAGACATGGTCCCCAGAGCTGAAGTGTTTTTCACCCACCCCTATGTCATATCTTTCTTTCTGATAGTCTTGCTTGATTTGATTCTGTTCTTGCGCAACTTGAGTATACTTTGCTATTTTTTTACGTAGCTGCGTAACATAGTCAAGGGTAGTAGGATTTTTCCAGGTAGTAATATCCTCCCACTGTTCCTTAACTACGTCTAGGAGACCTCTAGGATTCCTACCATATAATAGTTCAAATGGTGAGAACCCAGTCGATGCTTGAGGTACCTCACTATATGCAAAAAGTAACAGTGGCAAATATAGATCCCAGTGTTTACCCTCATCTTCCACATACTTTTGTACCATCTTCTTCGGTGTTTTGTTGAAACGCTCGACCAAGCCATCAGTCTGGGGATGGTATGGAGATGTGTAGACAGCTTCTACCCCTAGAGCTTGGTAGAAACGTTTCAAAATGGCTGAACAGAAATTGGTTCCCCTATCCGTTAAGATAACTTTTGGTATTCCCACTCTGCTAAATACTTTGAACAACTCCTCTGCTATTTTATCCGCTGTTATTGTGCGTAGAGGAATAGCCTCAGGATATTTTGTAGCATAGTCACACAACACAAGGGCAAACCTGTTGCCTTTAGTACTTTTGGGGAGAGGTCCTTTAATATCCATGGCCAATCTTTCAAAGGGCATAGCAACCAATGGTAAAGGTTGAAGAGGAACTTTGTTCTTTCTTGTAACCGGCACCACCCTTTGGCACTGGCTGCAACTTTTGCAATATTCAGCCACTTGATCATGAATGCCGGGCCAAAAGAATCTATATAGTAACCTTTTTAAGGTCCTATCCCTTCCTGCATGTCCCCCACATGGTACATCGTGCGCCAAGAATATTAATTGTTTTCTGTACTGACTAGGAACCATCAATTGATCTACCATTTCTCCAGTTTTTGGATTTTGGCAAACTCTATACAATTTATCCTGTTGCAACTTATACATTGGAGGTGTACCTTCCACTCCATCAGCAATAACCTGGGAAAACAAAGGGTTAGTGTAGGGTCATTCTTTTGGTCACTGATAAAAGAATCCGACTTTACAGTTTTTACCATGGCATCATCACAACCTAAGTCCTTTGTTTTATTCCATGTCCATTTTTCAAGTTTCTTTTGTTTTTTTGATTTAACAGTCTTTCCAGGAACATCAAATAAGGTATCATCAAAAGGAAACAGTTCACTGTCTATTTGTTCCTGAGATGCTTGAGATCGTGTAACCACAGCAGATATGGAAGAAGAGGTAGTCAATAAATTGTTAAATACAGGAAAGTCATGTCCCAATATCACAGGTACAGGAAGTCTAGGAACCACGCCTATCTTCAGATGATGTGCCAAGCCTGATGCAGTGATAATAGCTTCCTGTACAGGATAGAAATGAGTGTCCCCATGAACACAAGTCACCCCAGTTTTCTCCGAGTGTTTTTTTGTAAGAGCACCACTGAGTAAATCAGCATGTACCAGGGTTTGCTTACTTCCTGAATCAATCAATGCCATCACATCCTGTCCTCTAACATTAACAGACACAGTGTATTGCCCCCAGTTTGCTAAGGCCAGATGAGAAGGATTAGATTTTTTCTTGGGGAAGAATCTAGCGATGTGTCCCTTGATCTGACACTCGTGGCAAATAATATCTGGGTTAAATGTTCTCATACTTTTTCTTTCCTCTTTCATCATAGTAGAAGGACTAGTGGGTGGACGTTTTATTAATACTTGGGAAATATTTGTCCCATGAGACCCTTTCTGACGTTGTGGGCGACCTGTAATATAATCTTCAGCTAAACTGATAGCTTTTTCTACTGTGTCAGGTCGGTGTTCTCTTACCCACATTTGAACCTCATCAGGTAATATTTTTATAAATTGTTCTAACACAACTGACTCGACCACTTGATGTATGGTACGAGTTGCAGGTTGTAGCCATTTTGTGCATAAGTCTTGCAATCGAGCACAAGCTTCTTGTGGGGACTCAACAGTATGATATCTGAATGCTCGAAACCTTTGACGATAAGTCTCTGTACAGATGTCATACCTTTTTAATATTGCTTGTTTAACATGATCATAGTTGGTAACATTTCCAGGTTCTGCATGACTATAAGCTAGCTGAGCCTTGCCTGTGAGATATGGGGCTAAACGAATAACCCACTGATCCTTAGGCCACCCACATGCTGTTGCCACTCTTTCAAATGTTGTAATGTATGCTTCAATATCATCACTGTCCATTAGTCTAGAAATTTTAATGTCCTTTGGGCCCCCACTAGGTAGAATAGGTCTAGTAGTTCCAATAGCCTGAATAGCCTTAAGGGTCTCCACCCACCTGGTCTCATTTTGTAGACGGTCTCTCTCATTTTGTAGACGGTTTCTCTCTCTCTGCTTCTCCAGATCGAGCTGTCTCACACATAACCATCTCAGCAAATCATGTACTTCGGAAGGGGGTTCCTCTTCCTCCTCTTTGACATCTTCGCCCCCCAATAGCTTCTTCCGCTGCCTTTGGTTTACCAGTCTCTTTCCTTCTGACATCACCCAATCCAGCTGCTAGGGGTAGTTGAAATTTGTCCACCATGGTTCTGGTCCATTTACCTTCCAGTGCAGACATTTCTGCTTTCTCCATCTTCTTCTGCTCCTCCATAATGACTCTGGACAATATCCACAAGAAAGGTGGCTCTCCTTCCCTTGTGATCCCACTACTAACACCAAATGTGCATGTGGGGGTGTCCAATAAAGTCCAGAAAGCAGTCAGGATCCAATACTTCGAAATTTATTAGAACCAGAAAAAAATAAAATGAACTTTAAAGCGGAACTTGTACATAACTTTCAAAAAAACATAAGGCACAGGAAATCATATCTTTAACAAGAAATAAAAATTCCTGCCAAAAAGGCACCTAGAATCTGGCTAGGCATCTGGTAGGTTTGCCTTCCTACCACACACTAACTAAACACTTCACATTCACTCGGCTTTTATACAAGTGGAGGAGCACATGACCTAGTTAACTCCTCCCTCGACTTGCATTATAAAAGTGGGTCAACAAGGGCCGGCCAGTCCTATAAGGAGTTTGGACTGAGAGGAGGCTGGAAGCGCTTTACAAGCAAGTTGTTAGTCTATGTTTTTATTGTACCACATTAGGAGACTTTGGTCCTTTTAAGTTAAACATTTTTTCTATCTCCTTTTAAAAGTGGCATGTATTGCCTTTCCCCCTTTAAAAGTACTATTTTAACCTTTTGATTTAAGGAACAAACAAACACCACTTTTCAAATGATTCTCAGTTAACATTCTGAGATATACCATAACTCTGAGCCTCTCATACTAAAAACTAGCAAAAAGACTGTTAACTTGTTCATAATTTCACCAGATAATGAAAACGCCATAACAACCTCTTTTTCTGGTGTCTTCGCACATTCGCACGATCGCACAGTCACACTGCGCGAACGTATGCACATTCAAGAAGGAAAAATTCATTATTACAGCTTGTACTGCAAGCACAGAACGTTCTGAACATTGGGACTTTAATATTTAATGAAAACGAGCTGGAATCAAGAAAAGGGACAGAAAGACTACTCAAAGGTGGCCAAGCTTGAGTAGGGGAATGACAGAGAAGGAGCGATAGTAAAAGGAAGAAATTTAGAAGAGCAGGAGACTGTTGCAACAGATTTTTTAAAATATTTTAGCCCACAATGTTCTCAAACTACCTCCAATACACAGGCAGGTAATTACATATGCTCTGTATCCATGTGAGCATATCAGTGTTCGGGGGGGCGTCACCGACCCTACCACATTCCTCCCACTCAAAATGAAAACTAGTGGTTTTCACTACTTGCAATAGCATGTAGATCTCTTTTATAAACAAAAGAGATGGAGCTTTAGCCCACCCACTCCAAAGGTCCACCGGGGCCCTTAAGATTCTCTTTACTTAAATACAATGCTTCTCAAATACAAATATATTCATTCCCGAGGTCTACATTTGAGTCTAACATTATGTCTGCTCCAAAGCGAGACATGAAGTCAGCATTACTATTAGCGGTCCCAGCTCTATGACTAACAGTAAATTTATATGGTTGCAATGTTAGATACCATCGCATAACCCTTGGATTGCTATCCTTCATGTTATGTATCCATCGTAATGGATTATGATCTGTCCATACTGTAAACTGAGTTCCCCATAAATAATATCGTAGGGACTCTATGGCCCATTTGAGTGCCAAACACTCCTTTTCTATTGTAGAGTACTTGGTTTCCCTGATATGTAATTTACGGCTAATGTACAGTACAGGATGTTCTTCTCCATGGTGGATTTGAGATAACACAGCCCCCAATCCAACATTAGAAGCATCCGTCTGTTACAAAAATGGTTTATCAAAATCAGGACTTTTTAACACTGGGGAAGAACAAAGTATCGCTTTTATGGCAAGAAATGATTCTTCACGTTCTGAATTCCAGATTACTTTTGAGGGCTTGTTCTTTTTTGTTAATTCAATTAGAGGGCTAGCTAAAGTAGCAAATTGAGGCACAAAACGTCTATAATAGCCTGCTAGGCCTAAAAATGAATGCACATGTTTTTTTGTGAGGGGACGAGGACTCTTGGCTACGGCGTCCACCTTCCCTACCTCTGGTTTTACCTGCCCATTACCAATTGTAAACCCCAAATACCGGGCTTCCTTCATGGCAAGGGAACATTTGTTGGGGTTGATGGTGAGACCAGCTTGTTTTATAGTGCTTAAAACAGCAGTAAGTTTTTTTTTAAATTTAAGTTTATTAATTTTCAACATACCAACCAAAACAGAACCAATGTATCCAAAATAATAACAGGCTGAACAACACAAAATACCCCTCCCCCCCCACTAAACCCTCATACCATATAACAATAGATACCATATATATCATATCACAAATACAAACCCCTCCCCACCCCTTCTGAGAGAAATATCAATACCTTCCCTAGAAAACCCCCTCGAATTAACCATAAAAAGAATCAAACAAATAAGTCTCAACCTGTAGACCCCAAGACCCCCACCCCCACCCGAATGGGTGCACCATCGTAAGACCAACGGAAAACCCTCTTAAATCTGGATATCATAATATATCTGGAACAGTATAACAGTATTCACAGTCCCATGGCTCATATAAAAACAGATAAAGGATCTAGCATCATCAAATATACAAAGATAGTAACAATATACCATATACCATATGAGGGCAAAGGGATCGGGTTATCAGGTCCTGACATTACTTCAAACACATAGCCTGTAATTTGCCCCACCTTTTGTAGAACAGATCCGTCTGATATTTAAAACTGGCAATCAAGCTCTCAGATTGGAGAAACTACATCAACTCCTTCAGCCAATCTGCATATGATAATACCAGCTGGTCCTTCCAATGCCTTAAGACCAGTTTCTTAACCGCCATGGACACCAAAGCCATATGATAACGACATTCTACAGTATGTATACCAGAAAAATCTCCCAAAACACAGACTTCAGGACAGAAATAATCACTAAGGCCTAGAAGGGGATCCAGATTCCTTTGAATTAGTGACCACAATGGTGCTACCTTAGGACACTCCCAAAAATATGAATTAAATTACCTCCACTAGTGAGCATCTAAAACAGTCTGCATTGGAGACCATTTTACGCTGAAAAAGTTGTAGAGGGTATAATAAAGATTATTCACGATATAATACTGTATTAATCTCAACCTGTCTTGAGTGTGGTATCTATGCAAGTCACGCCAAATGTTTGTCCAAACCAGGCCGGCATCAGGAAGGAGGTCTGCCCAGACCGAAGAGCCCTCAACCCTCTCAGGTACCCCAAAGTTTAATAAGTATGAATAAATTAAGGATACAGAGTGGGGCTGGGAAGCAAGGTTCACAATATTAGTTAGGAAAGGTTGGACTTCCGATTGCCTAAAGCAAGTACCAAATTTAGTGCTCACCAGGTGTCGAAGCTGGAATACCTTAAAGATTCCCTTGCTAGGTATACCAAACTTATGAAGGATCTCATCTGATGGCATTAGCAGGTCTTGACTAAACAACTGCTCCACAGTAGCCTCCTAAATTGTGGGACCCAACCTGGGAATATCCAAGAATTTCCAAGTTTAACATTAGGGTTTAGCACAACTGGCTGTCCTAAATCCAACTCACAGGAGATCTGAAAGAAGTTGAGACATTGTACCCAGGCTCTTAGATTCTCGCCGACCACTTTATTTGTAATCAGCTGAGAAAGAGCCCTCAAGGGCAAATAGAACAAGGCGGAGATATCCAACCCAAGCTCTAAGAAAAAGTCCTTTTCCAGTTGAAGCCAAATTGGATCAACGTCCGAAGCACCTGAGGAGAACCATCATCCCAACTTCGAAAGGTGGGCCGCCCAGTAATACAGTTGAAGATTGGGCAGTCAGAAACCACCCTCCTAGGGAAGAGAGATTAACATAGGAACGCTTAGCACCCTTCGCCAGATAAAACTGGAGAGTAACCGTGAAGCTGCTGAAAAAAAGAGAGGGAAACAGAGATTAGTCAGTTCAGTGGGTAAAAGATCCGGGAAGTATATTCATTTAATGATATTAACACCCCCAGAGCGAAATCGGGAGAATTGACCATCTTTGCAAATCCTGACTAATCAAATCCGAACTCTATCCAAATTTAGTTTCTTCAACAAAGAAAGGTCAGTAGAGAAATGTATGCCCAGATACTTGATAGATCTCGGAATCCATCTCATCCGAAGGAAAGAAAGTCCGCGTATTGACATAGCAATTTAAAGGGTATACCTCACACTTGGAAATGTTCAACTTATAACGAGAGAAGAAGCCATATTTTCAATAATATCAAGACCGCTCTAGGGATGTTACTGGATCCATTAAGTGAAGCATGACATCGTCTGCATACACAGAGCAAACTAGGTCACGTTGATGAAGCCTGACACCTCTCACCTGAGGAGACGATTTGAGCTTAATCAACAAAGGCTCCAAAAATAAATTAAATAGCAAAGGGAAAGAGGGCATCCTGCCTGGTACCAGCGAAAAGTGAAAGGAAGAAGAAAAACCCCATTACAATAAATCTTAGCCGAGGGCATCTATAAAGTACACGAACCATATCCAAGAAAGAGGCGGAAACCCCATCTAACCCATTATAGCCAGAGAAGGACCAATCAACCCGAATCAAATGCTTTCTCAGCATCAAGAGAAATCAGGGCTATCGGATCCGTTGCCACTTGAGCATACTGAGAGATATGAGACAGGGTTCTCAGATGATCCGCCGCCGACCTCCCAGAGACAAAACCCGCTTGTTCAGGACTCAGGAGGTCCATCCATACCTTTTTGATCCTTTCAGCTAAGATCTTGGCTAAAATCTTAATATCATAATTTTGAAGAGAAATGGGACGATAGCTAGCCGGGTCTGCCAAATCTTTATCTGCTTTAGGGATTAGAACAATTGTAGCTTCAAACATTCCGGGGTCAAGTTCAGAAGAGATTGGTAAATAGTTATATAATTTAAGAAGGATAGGTAGCAGGTCTTCAGCAAACACCTTGTAAAAGTTTGCCGGAAAGCCATCTGGCCCCGGAGTTTATCCGATACCAAGGAAGCGATAGTACTACCTATTTCTTCTGCTGAGATAGGTGCTAGTAAGCTCACCTGCTGAGTCTCCGATAAAGAAGGATGTCTATTGTTCTAAGATACCCATGATGTACAATTAGAAAGGGAGGAGAAGGCATCTATAAAGCTCTGAATAATAATCCTTAAAAATACTCGCTATGTCTCTAGGCGAGGAAACTACCTTACCATCCGGAGAGGACAGCGAGGGAATAATCCTTGAACCTCTAAAGAGCGGAGGCGTGAAGCCAGTAACTTACCGGCCTTTTCACCAGACTCGAAATATTTTGCTTGGGTTTTTAACATAAAATACTCCGTCCTTTCTTTCAAAAGGTCTGAGTATTCATTTTTAACTAGCAAAAGCTCCTTAAAATCCTGTGTCGAAGAAGTAGCAGCATAGCTGGCCTCTAGGTCCCTAACTTTACTCATCAGAGCCAAAGACTTCGCCAACCTAGTCCTTTTCCTAGAAGAAACCACTTTAATAAGCTCCCCCCAAGGTAACATTTTAACGCACCCCAGAGCATATCAATTCTAGAAGTGGAATTCAAATTGTCCTCCAAAAGAGGAAACCGAGCGAGGAGTAATACAGAGACAGTCTGACGATCCTTTAACAGCTGGTGATTTAATCGCCATATTGAATCCCGAGAGTATCCAGGATCTAGAGACAGTTCGTCCAGACTACCACATGATCTGACAAAATTATCGGTTCAACACCAGAAGCAAGAATATTCGGGAAAAGGGAGAGCTGACCAGAAATCATATCTAACCTTGACTTAGTTCCATGCGGTCGAGTAAAGGAAAAGGTGCGACGGAGGGGCAGCCAGGCGCCAGGGTCACCTAGACCAAACATCAAGACCAGATCCGAGAAGGCACGCTGCGCCGGGGAGGGTGGGCGTCTGTCTGGTGGTTCCCTATCTAAGGTGGGAGAGAAGGGCAGGTTCCAGTCCCCCCCAATATAAACTGAGCCAGGAGAAATTGAGCCAATTTATTAGCCAAGACCATGAAAATTGGGGTTACCTCCAACTGGGCCATAAACAGAACCCAAAACTACCCTATCCCCATTCAAGCTACCTTCACCAAAACAAACCTCCCTCCGGATCTATAGCCACTTGCTCCTTAATAAACAATACATGTTTTTAATAAGTACGCACTCCTTACTGAAACTTGAGTTTCCGGCAAGGTAAGCCTGGGAGAAACCAGATCGGGAGAGCAGTCTGAGTCATCCTGGGATAATGTGTCTCCTGCAAAACAGGATGTCAATGTGGAATAAGGAGCAGTGGTTAAAGCCTGTATTCTCTTAACCCGATCCCTACGCCCTCTAACATTCCACGACACTATCTTAACAGTATTCATAGCCATTTCAAGAAAATAAAGACGCTAGTATATGTCCAGACAGAGGCAGCATAATATATCACTGGATGGTGCACCACATTGAACAACCCTGCCCAGAAATGAACAGTATCAGTAAAGCAACAATCATACAATATAACTGGGACATCTACTACTAAACCCCAATCCCCAACCCTCATCCTCATATCAGAAAACCCAAAATTTAACAAATAAACAAACCTCAGACTCAAGTGAACCCTCCTTCCGTCCCCTCAAGAGCGTGTAACCAAGTCATAGAAACAAAACCATAACCCCTCCCTCACCCTCCCAATCCTTCAACCCGTCTCATAACCCCAACCAAACAAAACATAAGTATGTACAGCGGGTAGGCCGAGCCTGAATATACCAAAACTTACCCAATCAATCAAAAGCTCAGGCCCTGAACCACCAGCGAACCTCCAAACCCCAAAGTCAGGAACCAGCACCCACAAAGACAGAGTCCATGACCCTCCAGGAGAATGCCAACCCCTACTACCAGGGCTGCCATCCCGGAGTCCTAACCCCGGGAGGTTAGCTAACCCCAAAACATGGCTCTGATTCCACATCTAGCGAGCAAGTCCCCAAACCCGACCCCCTTCCGGCCACCCCCATAGTCAGTAACACAAACAGAAGAAAAAGGATATGGGAGAAAAGGGAAGAGGGACAAGAAAAGGGAAAGTGTGGGTAGTAACATACCACCCCTTATGGCAGCCCCAATCCCAAAACAGGTTTAACAGTGGTACTAACGCCCAGATAAGGTCAAACCAGAACAAGATAAGAAAGGAAGAGCTCCTACGGAGACCAGACAAACGAAGAAATCCAGAAAACCCCATAGTCAAGCAAAGTTGCCATGCATACTTCCTATCCCGAGATTTCATCCGAACGATGTTTCAGGGGATCAAAAGGCCGACGGACCCGCCGAGGTCCGCCTCCCGGAAGCCCCTCCTGAAAACACCTCCAAAACTAAGTTCCGCCAAGTACAAATGGCCTAAATCGAGAGGGGAAGCCCGCCTGAACCGGGCCCACCACCACAACCAATCCAGGCCAAGACCTCCAGAGAAGGGGAGTCCATAAACAAAATGAAGAGACCAGAGGACAGCAAAGGCAAAGGACAGAAAACCAGAGAGAGAGGAGAGAATGAAAGGCAGGGCGAGGCCCCCACCAAGTAAGTTTCTTCACAAAAATTAGAACATTAGCAGAGGCAATTTAATCCCAGCGATAGTTAGGGATCAGTTCACCCGACAAAGCGACTCAGAAAATTTCAACCACGTAATTTAAATAGGTCCGGCAACTTAAGTTCCAACTCTTTAATAGCCGCCTCCGGGGAGCTGTAGCTTGCTGTGGTGCCGTTTATCGTGACCTTCAAAATCGCTGGGTACACCATCCGAAATGGAATAGAAGCTGCAATCAATTTTTGCACTACTGGATGGTAAGCTGCTCTTTTCTCCCGAGTCTCCTGAGGCAAATCCTGGGTAATCCTGATTTTGACGAGCCCCAGAGTATGTCCTTCAGCTCCGAGATTTCACAAAAACATGATTCCTTTCCATAACTCAAAAATTTTACAATAATGGGACGTGGAGGGGATCCTGGAGGAGGTTTAGATCTCAAGGAACGATGAGCTCTCTCTAGATGATAGGTAGGGCTAATAGGGGAAGGACCAACAATTTTGCAGAGGAATTTTTGCAGAAAGACCATGATGTCTGGGCCCTCCTCTGATTCGGGTATACCCAGAATTAAAAGATTATTTCTGCGGTTTCGTCCCTCTAAATCCTCGGTCTTTGCTTGTAATTTTTTGACTTGTTGTCTGAGCTCAGTAATCTCCGTTTCAGCTCTAGACCTCCACGCTTCCGAGGAAATTAACCTTGCTTCCATATCTGTGACTCTTGTAGAGACTAAAGAAAGATCATTACGTAACGATTTTAATTCCCCTGCTAAATCCTGGAGAATGTCTTTCAGGGGTGAAAGCTCTTGAAGAAACTTATCCTCAGATAATGGTACAATCTGCTGCCCTTTCTCCCCACCTCGATCAGCTCTGGTAGGGGCCTGGTTCTCTCTGCTTCTTGGAGGCCTTCTCTGGGAAGCAGGAGGAGTGTGCCTGACTGAGGCCTGCTTACTATCTACCTCCATCTCAAGCCAGCAACCGTTTATTTTCACTGCTTCAGTCACCAAATAGTAGTAGAAGCTTTCCCCAGACGTTATTAATATGAATTAATCAAAAAATAAGCAGGATGGCAGGTTAAATGCACAAAAAGGCGACCAGCGGGAGGAGCTCAGAAACTCAGCTGCTCTCTAGCCAGATGCCATCACGTGACCCCAAAACAGCAGTAAGTTGTTTAACATGTTCTTCCCATGTCAGACTAAAAATGATTACGTCATCTAAATAAGCGGCGCTATATCCAACGTGAGGTCTCAGGAGGTTATCCATCAACCTTTGAAAACTAGCTGGGGCTCCGTGAAGTCCAAATGGCATCATTGTAAACTGAAAAGACCCCAAAGGAGTGCAAAAGGCGTTTTTTTCTTTTGTTGCTTTCTCAAGCGGAATTTGCCAGTATCCTTTAGTTAAATCAAGTATACTAACATATCGCTTGCCCAAGTTGGTCTATGATGTCATTTATACGGGGCATTGGATATCCATCAAATTTTGATATGCGTTGAGTTTTCGGAAGTCTAAACAAATTCTTCTCCCTCCCTCTTTTTAGGGACAAGAACCATAGGAAAGCGCCCATTCGCTATTAGCTTCTTCTATAATACCCATTGCTTCATTCTCATCTCTGTGATGACTTCTTTTTTAATTTCTCAGAAATCCGATGGGCTTTACTCTAATGGGTGTGTTTTGAAATGTATGGATCTGATGACATATTTCTGTAGTTTTCCTGGGACTGTTGTAAAAGTATCATGAAACTGACTTAGAAGCGTGGGCTAGTTCTTGTTTTTGACTGTCTAATAAAGAAGGGTTTATTGTCAAATCTTTAGACAATTGTTCTCCTTCCAGTCTATCATATGCCAGCTCCATCTCTTTGTCCAATGGGTTGGAACATACATACATGACTTCAGTAGGCCTATAATGCCATCTTTTCAATAAATTGGCATGGTACACTTTTAGTTTTTGTTTTCTGTCTGGTACTTCCACCAAATACGTAGTGGGGCTAATTTGTTTCTGTATCACATAGGGCCCTTGCCATTTCATAGTTAACTTATTTTGAGTGGATGGAAGTAACAATAAGACATGGTCCCCAGAGCTGAAGTGTTTTTCACCCACCCCTATGTCATATCTTTCTTTCTGATAGTCTTGCTTGATTTGATTCTTTTCTTGTAACTTGAGTATACTTTTGCTATTTTTTCGTGGCTACGTAACATAGTCAAGGGTAGTAGGATTTTTCCAGGTAGTAATATCCTCCACTGTTCCTTAACTACGTCTAGGAGACCTCTAGGATTCCTACCATATAATAGTTCAAATGGTGAGAACCCAGTCGATGCTTGAGGTACCTCACTATATGCAAAAAGTAACAGTGGCAAATATAGATCCCAGTGTTTACCCTCATCTTCCACATACTTTTGTACCATCTTCTTCGGTGTTTTGTTGAAATGCTCGACCAAGCCATCAGTCTGGGGATGGTATGGAGTTGTGTAGACAGCTTCTACCCCTAGAGCTTGGTAGAGACGTTTCAAAATGGCTGAACAGAAATTGGTTCCTCTATCCATTAAGATAACTTTTGGTATGCCCACTCTGCTATTTTATCCGCTGTTATTGTGCGTAGAGGAATAGCCTCAGGATATTTTGTAGCATAGTCACACAACACAAGGGCAAACCTGTTGCCTTTAGTACTTTTGGGGAGAGGTCCTATAATATCCATGGCCAATCTTTCAAAGGGCATAGCAACCAATGGTAAAGGTTGAAGAGGAACTTTGTTCTTTCTTGTAACCGGCGCCACCCTTTGGCACTGGTTGCAACTTTTGCAATAGTCAGCCACTTGATCATGAATGCGGGCCAAAAGAATCTATATAGTAACCTTTTAAGGTCCTATCCTTCCTGCATTTCCCCACATGGTACGTCATCGCCAAGAATATTAATTGTTCTCTATACTGACTAGGAACCACCAATTGATCTACCATTTCCCAGTTTTGGATTTTGGCAAACTCTATACAATTTATCCTGTTGCAACTTATACATTGGTGTACCTTCCACTCCATCAGCAATAACCTGGGAAAACAAAGGGGTTAGTGTAGGGTCATTCTTTTGGTCACTGATAAAGAATCCGACTTTACAGTTTTACCATGGCATCATCACAACCTAAGTCCTTTGTTTTATTCCATGTCCATTTTTCAAGTTTCTTTTGTTTTTTTGATTTAACAGTCTTTCCAGGAACATCAAATAAGGTATCAAAAGGAAACAGTTCACTGTCTATTTGTTCCTGAGATGCTTGAGATCGTGTAACCACAGCAGATATGGAAGAAGAGGTAGTCAATAAATTGTTAAATACAGGAAAGTCATGTCCCAATATCACAGGTACAGGAAGTCTAGGAACCACGCCTATCTTCAGATGATGTGCCATGCCTGATGCAGTGATAATAGCTTCTTGTACCGGATAGAAATGAGTGTCCCCATGAACATAAGTCACCCCAGTCTTCTCCGAGTGTTTCTTTGTAAGAGCACCACTGAGTAAATCAGCATGTACCAGGGTTTGCTTACTTCCTGAATCAATCAATGCCATCACATCCTGTCCTCCAACATTAACAGACACAGTGTATTGCCCCCAGTTTGCTAAGGCCAGATGAGAAGGATCAGATTTTTTCTTGGGGAAGAATCTAGCGATGTGTCCCTTGATCTGACACTCGTGGCAAATAATATCTGGGTTAAATGTTCTCATACTTTTTCTTTCCTCTTTCATCTTAGTAGAAGGACTAGTGGGTGGATGTTTTATTAATACTTGGGAAATATTTGTCCCATGAGACCCTTTCTGACGTTGTGGGCGACCTGTAATATAATCTTCAGCTAAACTGATAGCTTTTTCTACTGTGCCAGGTCAGTGTTCTCTTACCCACATTTGAACCTCATAAGGTAATATTTTTATAAATTGTTCTAACACAACTGACTTGACCACTTGATGTATGGTACGAGTTGCAGGTTGTAGCCATTTTGTGCATAAGTCTTGCAATCGAGCACAAGCTTCTTGTGGGGACTCAACAGTATGATATCTGAATGCTCAAAACCTTTGACGATAAGTCTCTGTACAGATGTCATACCTTTTTAATATTGCTTGTTTAACATGATCATAGTTGGTAACATTTCCAGGTTCTACATGACTATAAGCTAGCTGAGCCTTGCCTGTGAGATATGGGGCTAAACGAATAACCCACTGATCCTTAGGCCACCCACATGCTGTTGCCACTCTTTCAAATGTTGTAATGCATGCTTCAATATCATCACTCTCCATTAGTCTAGAAATTTTAATGTCCTTTGGACCCCCACTAGGTAGAATAGGTCTAGTAGTTCCAATAGCCTGAATAGCCTTAAGGGTCTCCACCCACCTGGTCTCATTTTGTAGACGGTCTCTCTCATTTTGTAGACGGTTTCTCTCTCTCTGCTTCTCCAGATCGAGCTGTCTCACACATAACCATCTCAGCAAATCATGTACTTCGGAAGGGGGTTCCTCTTCCTCCTCTTTGACATCTTCGCCCCCAATAGCTTCTTCCGCTGCCTTTGGTTTAACAGTCTCTTTCCTTCTGACATCACCCAATCCAGCTGCTAGGGGTAGTTGAAATTTGTCCACCATGGTTCTGGTCCATGTACCTTCCGGTGCAGACATTTCCACTTTCTCCATCTTCTTCTGCTCCTCCATAATGACTCTGGACAATATCCACAAGAAAGGTGGCTCTCCTTCCCTTGTGATCCCACTTCTGACACTATATGTGCACGTGGGGGTGTCCAATAAAGTCCAGAAAGCAGTCAGGATCCAATACTTCGAAATTTATTAGAAGCAGAAAAAAATAAAATGAACTTAAAGCGGAACTTGTACATAACTTTCAAAAACATAAGGCACAGGAAATCATATCTTTAACAGAAATAAAAATTCCTGCAAAAAGGCACCTAGAATCTAGCTAGGCATCTGGTAGGTTTGCCTTCCTACCACACATGACTAAACACTTCACATTCACTCTGCTTTTATACAAGTGGAGGCACATGACCTAGTTAACTCCTCCCTCGACTTGCATTATAAAAGTGGGTCAACAAAGACATCGATCCTATAAGGAGTTTAGACTGAGAGGAGGCTGGAAGCACTTTACAAGTAAGTTGTTAGTCTATGTTTTTATTGTACCACATTAGGAGACTTTGGTCCTTTTAAGTTAAACATTTTTTCTATCTCCTTTTAAAAGTGGCATGTATTGCCTTTCCCCTTTTAAAAGTACTATTTTAACCTTTTGATTTAAGGAACAAACAAACACCACTTTTCAAATGATTCTCCGTTAACATTCTGAGATATACCATAACTCTGAGCCTCTCATACTAAAAACTAGCAAAAAGACTATTAACTTGTTCATAATTTCACCAGATAATGAAAACGCCATAACAACCTCTTTTTCCGGCGTCTTCACACATTCGCATGATCACACAGTCGCACGATTGCACAGTCGCACTGCGCGAACGTGCGCACATTCGAGAAGGAAAAATTCATCATTACAGCTTGTACTGCAAGCACAGAACTTTCTGAACATTGGGACTTTAATATTTAATGAAAACGAGCTGGAATCAAGAAAAGGGACAGAAAGACTACTCAAAAGTGGCCAAGCTTGAGTAGGGGAATGACAGAGAAGGAGCGATAGTAAAAGGAAGAAATTTAGAAGAGCAGGAGACTGTTGCAACAGATTTTTTTTTTAATATTTTAGCCCACAGTGTTCTCAAACTACCTCCGATACACAGGCAGGTAATTACATATGCTCTGTATCCATGTGAGCATATCAATGTTCGGGGGGGGGGTTCACCGACCCTACGACATGGACCATGTGCTAAAATAGTGATCAGACAAATTTTCATGCATGAGCTTCCAGTACATCATAGTTTGACACCTGGTGTTAATGACATGCGCAAAAACACAGCACCACTGAGGCACGAGGCACTGATAGGTGCATTCAAGTACAACCATTGGGCATACATGACTGTGTGATGTACTGTGCTGTACACTGCTGCTAATATCACATGCAGTTGCAAGTGTCTCAATGCACTACCCCGTGCATGTACATGCATTCTTGTACTATTGATGGGTATTCATGTGCTCGTAATAATGCCCACCAACAATAACCGACACAATACTGTTTATATTATGTATGACATTATCATTATTAAAGTTGCCATTTCAACAAAAAAGGTACAAGATGTAATTACCTGGTCATGTTCCTTGCGCTGCAAGCAATGCATAATATGCAATATTTCTGTCGGTTTCTTCTGTGTCTCTAGAATCAGTGAGGGAACTGCATTGTTCCTGATAAAGCATCGTGGTTCACGGCCATAAACTTGCGCCTTCATGGTGGATTCAGTTTCAAAGCAGCCCTCTGCAAAGTGATTGGAGCATACTATGTGGTTCCTGGACCACTTTGTGTGCTTTAAGCTCAAGTCCTTTGGGTGAATATTATGGAACTACTGAGATGCCAGATCTTTGTCGTTTCTTGGGAATGGCTTATATAGTATACTGACAGTTCATCCTGTCATATTATTGCATCCAGGTACCATGCAATGAGGCATTTTGATAATTACAGGTAAACAACTTATTAAGTCACAAAACTGTAAATAAGTACATTGTACTGAATTTGAAAATAAAATAAAGAATATAATATCAGCAAGACAAGACTTTTCATAAACAGTATTGCTTAAGTTCTGATGAGGCAGTCAAGTATGACAATCTCTGTACTTTCTGATGAATTTTGGAGTGAGAAGTATGTGCTGGAGGGAAATAAGAAAATAACTGCAGCCAATGAAATAAAAGTATACACACACATATGGCCAATGGGAGACGGCAAAGACTGGGAAATGCAACAGCAGTGTAATAGTAAATGTATATTAAAACCCTTTATTGCAAAAAATGAGAAGGACATTTAGTTGGTGTTAATATTTATTTTTATTATTGTTTGGCACTTTCAGCTACCAAAAATTATATACTCCACAGACTGCATCGCACCACACTCGTTCTGTAGCCTGATGAACGTGCGTTTGCATGTACGCGACACTAAAATACTTCCCTAGTCAGGAGGTGGAACCAATATTCAGTGCAAGCATTGCACACGGGACAACATTTAATGCAACACACTATCTCAGGTGTTGTGGCGATGACTACACAGGGAACACCTCGGGAGCTTAAAATGGAGGGCAAACAACAACAAAACTATTTACTATATAAAAAACTGTTTAAAACATGCAATTTCATTGGAAGACACGATCGGGAGACAGGGAGAGGCTGATGAACACATGAACATCTCCAAGTAAGTAAACTAAGGCAGCAAATGAAGCTAGACTTTAATGTGACTTGTACTGTATATTAAAATGTTCAAACCTGCACTCCTTTAAGTGTGAGAGAGATCATATCTCTGGACAAAGTGTCAGATGACCCATCCCTTCCTGCTTACTCATCCGCCAGCTCAGCCACACTGTGCTAATCCATTTAGTGATGTTTAGCCATGAAGAGGGCCGGGATGTGCACCATAATATGGAACGTTTTCAGAATCTTTCTGCAGAACTTGAACTTCTGATGAAATTGAATGTACCTTTTGATAAACATGATAACCTACAGCTCCCCTAATAGAGACTCTGTTAGTGGAGCAGTGGCTATCACTTTCAGAACATTAAAGTTCGGTAAACACATTCTGAAAACAAGAATCGCACCATACACTTGGATTTGGGGGAGGGGCTCTTCAGCACACTCTCACTGCTGCTTAGACGTCACAAAGACGGAGGAGCAGAGGGGTGCAGCAGGCGGACCAGATGTGGGAAAGGATCAGTTGGCTTTACATTCAGTCCAGTTATGATCCTGTCTCCCATTTACGGGAGTGGAGAGCAAACTATGAAGCCCAGCATTTTGTTCCAAAATTTCACAGTTTACTTTAAATTTCTAATCTCAAGACAGGATCTTTGATAAATAACTGTAAAATAATAACAGTTGTGATGTGACGTGTGAAATAAAATGTACATGCGATATCTTATTTTTTCAATGGTCATGTAAACTTTTTGTCTAATTTCATTCTGGTGGTAATATGAAGTTGGCTGCAAAGCTAATGTCATAACCCCATTATTTATGACCCCCACTACTCCATCAAAGCATAATTACCTGTTGGACATATGCACAGACAGACAACACACATACTTCATACAAAGTGCATGAAAATTTAAGAACTGTGTGCGTTGTGGAAATCTGATTCCTACTTGCATTTGGTGGAGCAGACACAGCATCAACAAGGGGTGAAAAAACAAGGAAAAAATAAAAAAGTAAAATATGACAGTTTGCAGTTCCAAGTTCGGTATGAAATCACGGGAGTCCAGCCTGGGGTGTGAGTAATTACTTCACTCTACACACGTCATTTTCAGTTCATTAGTACCATGTCCTTGGTGGTTGTCGGTATCCAGTAGCACTTCTGTGTTTGAGGGATCGGGATCATTCCTATTCACGGCCACGATGCTGACATCTTTGCTGGTGGTGCTGGATTCGTATTTCCAATTGCACTTCCATCTGTAACTTCGCTCTCTAAAATTATTAAAAAAACAATTATCCTGGTGCACACACAAGTGGGAAAATGATACACAATAGTAATACTACCACCCAGAACACAGACCAGTAATTAATGAGCAACATCCCTACACACCTGAAAGAAATAAGATACAGTGACTGACAACAGTTCAGATGGAGAACAGTGGTGGGCAGTGCTAGTCACATCATTTGACCATGTCACTCTGTGTTGAGAAATGAGACTAGCCAGACACCACACCACAGGAGTACCACCATACTACCACTTACTGCTGTGCCACAAAGTGGCACCACCACCAATAATAAAAGGGTATAAGTAGTAAATAATGCAATCCAAATTTTGCTGTTTTGGTCACCAGAGTTAGACTTAAACTCATCTATGTCTCACTCATGTGCATCCCGGATCACCACGGCATAGTACATTAGTTCTGGCTAGCATTCATCACTCTCTATCACAGCTGAAATTCTGTGACACTTCCAAAATAATAAGCACAAAGCTAGTGATTCTCACCTCACCAGTAAATGCAAGACTCATCAGCTATCAGATTTCAAATAAACTGTGGCACTCATCATACTACACAATGACATGGACACCGGAGCCTAGCATAGCAAAATACTTTTTGTTTTAAAAAGAATAACTGCTACACCAGGCACGGCCTAGCCTGACACATTTCGGCATTGTTCTCAATACTTAGTCTTTTATACTTTTATTTAGGTAAAGGATTGAGAACAATCTTTGCAAGCTCCGGATGGTGTTCCTGTTATTTTGGGGTAGTAAGTTCCACAGTTTTTTTGAAGTTGGATGAAATTCAAGGATGATGCATGTATTGCGTAACTTGAGATTTTTAAACATTATTCTTAATGTTAGCGAGTGAGTGGTGCAAGTAAAAAAAAAAATCTTCATCACCCAATTTTGCACACCTTTCTAACATACGCATTTAATAGTGCAATAACTGTGAGTAGTCTTAAAAAAAATCATACATCTTTTAGTGAATTTGTGTGCTCTATGTTTCCATGTACTTACCAGCTCACTTGCAAATAAATGATCTGATGTCATATAAGCCCAGTGTCTTGCTGCCATTGCAGATACTTGTTGTGGCAGGACTCTTGGAAGAAATCTTCTTTGCTTTTCCAGCAGCTGCCGCCTCTTTGGATTTGTTTTCTTCAGATCTTTGGAATCCTGCATCTGCTGTAGTCTTCTAGAGGCACACACTGGATTCAGAAGTGGAAGGTAGAAACACATCATCATTCTCTGAGTACAGTGTCACCGACATGATGAAATTAAGCTGGAAGAAAAAAAAATACAATTGGCACATGGCCGTATGACTGCTACCAGATCGTAACAGTACTACCACCACCGCCCATTGGCCTTGTTTGTCCTTTTCCCAGTTCCACTGACACAAACTGCTGCCTGACTGTGTCTACCAGAACTGCTGCTGCGTTCTTGACTCCTCCAACCAAAATCTGCTACCTCACCAGCTGGCAGCCAGGAACACTGTCGTGGTGGCTGCGCCACCCACTGGCCTGCCCTTAGCACTTACACCAAACTGCTACCTGACTAGTCTGTACAGTCAGTCAGCAGGTTACAGCAAAGACAGACTAGGTATGCATGGGGGTAGCGGGCAGGGCAGTGGTTATAGTATACAGTCACGGGCGGCAGTCTACAGAGGAGGGTCACGACTGGCCCAATGTCTGGCGAGCAGCCGCAGCTCTGCATTCTGGTAGGCACAGGGAAGCCTACAAGAACGCAGAACAACCACTGCTGTGCTATGACAGTTGACGCCTCCCACCATAAACTGCTGCATGTGACTGCATACCCAGTCCAATACCATAACCATAACTACTGCCACTACCCCCCCATGCCATCTCCGCTTCTGATATAACCTACTCTGTTGTCGGACTGTGCATAGTCTTATCAGTACCACAACACCAATGCTACCCCTTCCTCACCACTGTGCCTGATGATTTTGCCTACCAGTACCACCGCCACTGGCAGGCGGCAGGCACTGGCCATCACAGCACACCAAAAACGGCTACCAGTGTGTGTGGGCAACTTTCAAATTCTATGTAACAGTCAAACATATGGAATATTTAATTGTGACCATAGTCTCACACAAAACCTCTACAAAACATAAAATTAGAGAACCAGATTTTGGAAAGCTCCTATGAACACTACTGTCGATCTCACTGATTGATGGATTGGAACAGGCAAAAACTCACTTGTTTCTCTCTAGATGTGCTGCGCCTCTAATCAGATGGACACTCAGTCATGAGTTGACTCCTAACTCTGCTGCAAACCAGATCTGCTAAAATAGAAAAGGTAGGGATATCAATATATGTCATTATGTCATCACATACACTTACATCTCCATCATTGAACATAAATTATACAATGGGTAGAAGAAAGAATGCTGATTTCCACTTGTCCAATAGCTGCTTTCAGTTTCAGCTGGGCCGTGCGGGCCACAACAAAACGTGCCGCGGATGAGCTGAAAGTAATAATATGTATAACAAATGAATATTTAATATATTAAAAATGACCCAGATTACACAATCACAATGAGGCACTCATGACATGGGGATGTGACAGCGTGTGTTATGGTGGGCTAAAACGGGTGTCCCTTCTCACCTTGGGTCTCACCATCATCTCTCGGGTGGAGAGTAGATGCACTCGGCTTAGGTTATAATGCCCCATGGCTCGGCTTGTGGCCTTGTGCTTCAGCTTCAACCAACCCGTCATGGGCTGTCACATTATCCCACCACAACACACCATGGCACACACAATTTACCCCAGATGCACCAGATGAACAACATCTCCAGGGTTCAGACTTCATACCACCTACCCCCTCCACAAGCAGCACCCCCTTTGCCTTTTCCCCCACTGGATCAACCTTAAAACCAACCTACTACCACTACCTCCCAACCTCCTCGACAAAGCCACTTCTTTTGTCTGCCCACTCTCCCCCCAGTCTCCCCTCCCCCTCACCTTGACTCCTCCTTGGACTCTCACACTAGGTGTCGCACCTCTTTATCTCCTTTGCTACATATAAACACTGTCATTTACCCTAGCTGAATGCTCGTGACGCTGTACTATCACCATTGGTACTATGAATGACGTTGTAACCTTATTGTATCCTAGCTACCTACTATTCGAGTATTGTATATAAACTGTTTGTTATTGATGTCATTGTCACTGTTTGACGTGGAACCTTTGTAAAAGAGCTCTGAGCTCAAAGGTATGATCGGAATCCCTAAATAAAAAAGTAGCATCTGACCGACCAGTCAGTGTCACCAGACCGTACAACCCACATCTCACACTGTGACGCAGAGTATGGATGTTTTAAAATTTTCATGTGTAATCATGTACATCAGCAGCAAAACAAGTCAAATGTCAGTCATATACACTCGCTGCATCATGCACCTGTTACTGTGGGGACCAATGGAGTAGTAGTGCTGTTGAGTAAACCGACTATACACAACCAATGCAACTACCTACCTACCCACCCACCCCTCGAAACACCACCACGGACGACGAGACTCCCTTACCCAAGAACAGCTGCAACAAAGACAAGAAACAGAATCAACCTCTGCTAAAACCCCGACCCCCCAAGTCTCTCTCTCTCTCTCCCATGACTCCATCACCAAAACAGAAACAAAAGGTACTTAGTCAGATTGTACATGGTGTTCAGTGTGGAGGGCAGTGACAAGAGGCAATGGCAAAACAGGACACATCCAGCTCCATTACACCAACTGTCCTATGGACAACGAAAAATCAGACCATGCCCCACCCCACGAGCAATACACCTACTCTCATGACAACCAGTAACAAAAGGCAAATGTTTAAAAACTTCTGGTTTTCATGGAATTCAACACATGTTTAAGCATACAAAAAAAAAAAAAAAGACAAGAACTGCTTTTCTTTCTAAAACACAGATCAGAACAGGTCGGTGACCTCCCATGGAGTACCGCATTGAACTGGTAAACATGCGCCCCCCCCCGCATTTCTTCCCACTTCACTTCCTAAAAAAAGTTTATTTAGCAGTCAAAATGGTGGAGTCAGACAGGCACCATGCCTGTACTATAGGAGGTGGCTGATCACAATGAAGCAACCTAAGCAGGATTTAATGGCTTTTTTTCAAACCCGACACAATATTGCAATTGCCATATGTGATAAACGACCACTCCCTACTTGACCAGGCACTCATACCAGGCAACCCCCCCTGCCACCAACCTCGATACATCAAATCTGCAGACACCTGCAGTCCATTCGCAAAAAATACAGAAAACATCAGCACCATGGAAGCAGACTTGTGAAGTGAACCATTCATTTAGCATTAAAGATAGTGTAGTCAGATGCCGGGCCTGTCACAGTCTGATAAAAAACAGCTGTAGCAAGCAGGTGAAGCAAAATTGAAAAAAAAAATAAAATGTTTTTAACAACCATGGCTCACATAATACTAATATTTGACCACTTGACCAGGCAGCAGCAACCCCCTCCCCCCAATTGGTCCGTCAAATCATCAGCACCTGCAGTCCAAACAGTTACAGCAAATAACCACCATCAAAGGTTAATCTGATTGATGCATCCCAAAATATAACAGGTTAAATAAAGTGAGGGACTCGGACCTACGAACAATTCCCAAATGCTACTCAGTGCACCACAATTGGCGATTGACTGGAAACCATATAATTGTGGTGCTCCTCCTAACCCAAAACGCGAATTACACAGCGACTATTAATTTTTTTTTTACATGAACCACATGTATTTGTTGTTTGGCTGGGACAATCAACGTACCGTTTCTCCTATTAGGCTGGCTGTTTTGATGAATGCTGGCAGGTTTGGCTCCTCAAGAACGCAGTTCCATAGGACTCTGCTCCACTCCGCTTCAATCTCTTCTCTTCCTCTCCTCGTGCTTGCTGCTCTTGCTCTTCTAATACTTGGAGCTTCCAGTCAATCTGTGAGAGGAACAGAGGTAGCCTGCCCTTACACCAACATGATAGACATGAATTGCCACCAACTGTTTTATAGTAAACTCCCGCTGAAAGTAAACAGGGAAAAAAACACACGATACTCTTCTTTTTGCACTTGGTTCCTAACATTAAAATGTACACGGCCCCCTTTTTTTTGCTCTCCATTCTAAAAAAAAAAGTATTTTGCACTCGGTTCAAAAATAAAAAATTTGGTGACCCGGGTTCGGGAATGGACTCGGGTCACTGGGAGTCAGATGGGAGAAGGAGGATCAAGTGTCCCAAGGGATGCTCTCCTCCTCCTGTGGTGGGTTACCAAGGGTGCTTTCAGCACCCGATGCGCCTATGCCTCTGGAAGCATAGGCATTAGGGCACAGGTGGCTCTCCGGAGTCGGGGAGGGGAGGACACTGTGAGGCTCTTGACAGTGATGTGCGTCAGCATGCCATCATGCCATCTGTCTGGATGATCGTCTTCTGCACCGGCATCCTCAGGGGAATTGGGAGAAAAATGGGGTGAAAAATCACAAACACCCTCGGTCTCACGAACATAATGAAACGGGGGGGGGCATTGGAATGTCCTGGCAGATGGAGTAGGAGGTGGGTACAAGGGCCCCCCTGAAGCCGAGGAGCCAGGCAAGTGAAAGAAAAAAAGAAAATTAACTACAGACAAGTTGCAATGCCCTTCCCCCTCCGTGCTCCTAGAATACAGCAGGAGAACAGATAGTGGGGGAAAGAGCTTTAAAAATGTGTTCCTGTTGAAGCAAATTGTGCTCTGAGCACAGATCTTGGGCTTAATGTGATCCCTGGACAGTTAGCACGTCAGCAGTAAATGGATGAGGTCTGGTCATTCCATTCCTTTTTTGTAATCCTGACCTTGGCACAATTGTCTATGTAACAATAACAATACGATAATTTATATGATCTTACTAATTGGTTTTCCCATTACTAGTAATAGATCAGAAGCAGCAAAAGCATTACTCAGAATAATTTCAGACGTCATGATACTGGATGAACAAGATGCAAAAAATGTGTTGTTGATGTACATACACACCCTGTCACATACACTGAAAAAAGGGAATAAATCCCCAGTGCACAATTTCACAATCCTTGGCTTAATCGTCTTCTGAATTTCCAATTTAGTGTCTATGTAGTTAGTAACAAAATGGCAATACGGGGGTGGGGGATGCCTATAGTATCACAGTAGTTTTAACGCATAACTGTACGGGCCGCAATCCTTGTATAACTGTGGCACACACAACTTGCAAGCAAGGCACCAGAGTTTGGAAAGGTACCAGAAAAGCATTTATTCTGTTTTTATAAGAGCATTGTGAAGTGCACCAGGCATCATTTATAAAATACTAAATAACCAGTAATGACATGTTGCTTAAATACCATAAATTAGTTACATCAATGCGTCATAAAATCCATTTAAACCGATTTATTGTGGTTAACATACTAATGTATTATATCTAATTTTAACAGGCCAGTTAATCAGTAGCATCTTAAGTTACATCATTTCATTTATTCAAAACAGACTAAAGTGCAAATGCATGCTGAAATGTACACACAGGGCTAGAAATATATTTTTTTAGATGCCTGTCCGAGGGACAGGTGAGATGTAAATGTTGTCTGTCCGGCCAAAGTTTTACCTGTTCTCATTGTTGTGAGGTGAATTATGAACTTAAAACATAAAATGGACTGAAAAGTGGAAATAAAGAAAACTGTTGCTTTTGGGGGGCTATTTCTCAAGGTAAAACACTGTGACTGTGTCTAGTCTAATCTATTTCTGAATCAGGACTTGAATCTCTGCAGCCATATGGTCTCACATGAGGTCTTCTCTTTTGTTTTCCAGATTTGAACCATAGTGTTATGGCATCCTGCAGGTCAAATGTAGCAATGCTAGCATCTGACAGCTTGACACGCATTAGTTCAGATGTAGTCGCAGGAGACAGACAGGACCGCCAGTCAGACTTCACTCTGCCCATCAAGCTGAATCCTCTCTCAACTACTGCAATTTGGGTTGGGATCAGTAGAGCTATAGTGACCAAGACCAGAATATCAGGGAATCACTGTTCATGTGCATCATTATGGAGAATTTTTTGCCAGAAATCCCAATAATGACATTTTGGAGACTCATTCAGTGATTTTTTTCATATGTGGTTTAAGCTCTAACCACTGAGCTTCAATCAAGTTTACATTATGATTGTGTTTCTTGAGTATGTCACTGTAATGCTCTGTGAGGGTTCTGACTTCGTCATTGCTATAGAGGGCTAGCTGGTCACTGTTATCTGGGAACTGTAATGGGTTAAATATCCTGAGTGACCGTAGGACTTTGTCTGTTTTAAAATTGGAAAATTGTGAGTTAATATTTTCAATTGTTGATGAAAGAAGGCTCGTAACATCACGTAACACTGCCTGCTTGGTTCTATCTATAGAATATCCCTTTTCTAAGGTAAGGAAGATATCAGATCCACGGTACTGAACCTTAGTATTGGCTAAGCCTGTCAGTCGACTTGTGCTAGTGTCACTGTCAGCTGTGTCAGAGTCAGGGAGCAAGAGCAATTCCTTACAGACTTTGTCAAGTTTATCCTGCACAGGGTAGTTCTCTAGCCAGAGCACTGTGCTTTCAACCTTACTGACTATTGTTTCTACTGTTCAGCTGTCTCTCTGTAGAGCTAGACTGAAGGCTATCATGACAGAAAGGTATTCAGCCAGAAACTGAGTAAAGGGGACAAATCTCACAGTACTTATTGTTTTGAACAACCCACTGGCCCGATCTTTTGTTTGCCATGCTGTGGAAGCAATGTGCTGTAAATGTACAACTAAGACCTTGTAGCTGGATAGAATAACAGACAGAGCTGTCTCTCTGTGTGCAACCCACCGGGTTCCTGACACGTTAACTGGTTTGTGAATGGTGTAGCTCATATTACTGGCTAACTGTTTGAGACCAGCCCAGTTTTTGGGAGACTTATGGTATATTTTATAGATGGCCATTAATGCTTCATCAGTTGTTTTCATGTAGGGAATAGATGTTGCTGATTGCTTTATAGCAAGCTCCAACTTGTGGGCACTGCACTGAATCCCTAACAAATGAGGCACGTCTTTCAAAATCCTGCCAAACACCCCAGTCACTTTACCTAACAAGACAGGTGCCCCATCAGATCCAAAAGGAACAATTTTGTCTTTCCAGTCCAAGGTGAATTCTAAGGCATCACCTATTGGATTATAAATGCTTTCACCATTTGCAATAGAGACTGACTGAAGGGAAACAAATTTGTTAACTGGACGGAAATTTTCCATTGTCCTATTATAGACTGCATCCTCTTCTATTACTGAGGCATCAGTGCTCGAGTCACATAGCACAGAGATAAAAGTGTTACTATTCACCAGTTTTGCATCTTTATCCTTATTGATTCTGAAATAAAATGTGTGAACGTTGCTGCCTGTTTGTTACTTCTGTAACTGACTCCGACATTTGTACCATTTACATGTTGTAAGTCTAACATGCCAGGGAAATCTGTGAATGGGTGTTCAGAATTAATCAAATAAAAAGTTGTTCTAAACAAATGTTCCACTTGTGTCGCCTCATTTTTTTCCATTTGTATTATTCCTCGTTCTATTGCTAAGTTGGAAGGGTCTGTGTTAGACACAGGGGGCCGGATATTCAAACTGTGCCCAAAAGGTGCGCAACAGCAGGAGCAAGCACAAGTCAATTGCACACATGCGCAATAGACGCGATATTCAAACATGGAGCAAGCCAAATTGCGCAACCAGCCAACGTCTGAATATCGCACAACCTGCACTATAGCGCAACCAGGAAAGGGAAGCTGAGCAGAGATGATATGCCATAGCGCAACAAAGGCAGCCCAGCTGAGCAGTCCAGAGGCGCCATAGCACAAGCAGAGAGACCCCCAGCAGCAGAGCAATGGAACTGCACAACCAGGGAGGTAGGCTGGGGCCCACCACCTATGCCACAGATGGGCACAGGGACACACTGCAGAACTAACAATGTTCCCCCACACCCCAAGCACAGCATAACTGGGGGAGGGACGGACTATCCACGGGCCCATGGGGACAAGCAAACAAAGCACAACCCGGCCGTGTTACCCCAGCACACCCACTGGCAAGCTGAGACTGCCACACAAAGGGGGCGGACCACCCCAGTGTACAGCAGCCCCCCCCTTGTGCACAGCACACCCTGCACTGTGACCCCAAGACACCACCCATGAGCAGTGACCAGCACTGCAGGAATCCCCACGCATCCCCCGCACACTGCAACCTCGTGTACCACAGAACCATACAAGCCAGACCCACCATGAGCACCCAGCAGTGGGTGGCAGCACACGGCAATACTGACTGAAAGCCACACCCACACCAGAGACACCACCCCACACACACGCACACATACCCATGACCATACCACCCCAGATGCCATGCACACCACTGCAACTGAGCACCTATAGCCAGCTGCAAATCAGAGACCACCACAGTATTCATATCAAAATATATAATTGTAATAAACAAGAATAAGAAGAACAACAAATAGAACTATGTACATATATATACAAAGCAGGGGTGGGGGTATGGGTATAAGGTAGGGGTGGGTAAGGGGCAGGGGTGAACAACCGGGAGAGGGAAGGTGGGGTGAGGTGATGGCCAGCTACTGCCTGCCAGCCTGCCCTCCTGCCGCCTGGTGCTGGGCCCGGGTCCTCCTCCTGCGCCTCACTCCATGACGTTGAAGGTCCAATAGGATGGCGAGTGAATCAATGGCCACCTGTGTCAGCCGCTGCAGTGACCGCTCCATGCGTCGCAGGATCTGGATACCTAGGACAAGGGATCAGAGTCAATGGCTGTGACTGTCCATATCCCTGAATCCCACCCATCATGCGTGGCATACAGCCAAGTGCCCCGCTCCTGTGATGGACTGCACGCACCCACAGTGACCGTGCACAAGACATGCCCAACCAGGCAGCAACAGCTATATGTACCACTGCACACACACACCGCCCATGTCCATCACAGCACAACCAAGGCTGTCCAGTGACGTGGCTACGTGGTGGGATGCTAGTGCCACAGCCATGTGCCCAGTGCATTCATGGACCACCAGTGACGCACTCACAGACATGCAGTGCCACTGGACAGTGATGACTGTCACTTGTTGCGTGCATGGTAGTGTTGTCCATGGATGGTGGCCGTGCCCCCTCCCACAGCATGCAATAGCATCCATGATGTAATGACACTCACCCTCATCAAGCCGCTGCTGCTGCTGCGGCTGCTGCTGTGGCCCAACACCTATGCCACCTCTGCCAGCCACCTCTGCACCGCCATTCCTTGCCTCAGCTCGGGCCCGCCTCTGCTTCTCCACGCCTGTGGGAGACAAATGATGAGAAACAGATCAGTGAGATCCCAAAGCAGACAGCCCCCTGCCCCATTTTGAGTGTGCCTGCCCACACAGCCAGACCCATACAGCACACACCTGCAAACACCGTCACAGCAAACCATAGCCCAACCCACCCCAATGCGCTGGTCACATTACACAGTGTCACCCATGCGGACAATACAGGTGCACAGACAGCACACCCACCTGGCCTGGGCACAATGCCCCTCCTGGCATGTGACCTGAGGCGCCCCAGCAGTTCCTGCTCCTTCCTGCGGAGGTCACCATACCGGTGCCTGCACTGCTCTAGGTCTCCGCCGCCCAGTGGCCTGCTCCAGATTGGTTGCCACCTGCTGCCACACATGGGTGCGGGCCATGTGCAGGGGTTCTCCCCTAAACAGTGACCCATGGTGGGGCTCCACCACAGCCACCAGGTTGGCCAACTCCAACGCACTCCACTTTGGAGCTCTCCTGCGTGCCATCCCTGCAGTTGTATAGTAGGCAATATGGCGCTCCGCAGCACGGCAACCCCACGTGGAAATGTTGCGCAATACAACTCCATCAGTCCCTATCGCGCTGTTCGTATAGCGCCGTCGGTCCACATCGCACTGTTACCGAACAGCGCGATAGAGCCGTAGACATGCCAGACGTACGGCGCCAGGGGGCAAAGGTCGTGCACAGGGTCATGGGTCTGTGGCGCAAGGCCACGCACAGCGCCATCGGACGTCTACATATCCAGCGTGATCGGTCACCTGCGTACCAGTGCTACAGTGTACTATTGCGCAGTTGTGCCACAGCACTATGTGGTGACCAGCGCTGTAGCGCCACTGGCACAATAGTGGCCGTGTCCTGAATTGCTGATCGCGCACAGCACGTCATCAGTGCGGCAGACGCCTGCGTAAGCTACCTGGGCATGCGCAATGTGGTGTACTACGCAGTCACAGAAATGCGCCATTGGCTCAGCCGGCTCAACCGTTTTGCGCAAAGCGCAACAGCGTGATATTCAGCCGACATATGCAAATCATCTGATCAGCCATTCAAAGGCGCAGTGGCATGATTTGCATCTCATTAAAGTTGCTCCACTCCTAATTTGCATGCATTGCACTATAAATGTGCGACAGTGATCTGCGGTGGCCAGAGTCGGTTACTGCAGGTGAGAGGTGAGTTGCATGCTGTGTGATGTTCTGGGCAGTGGTCATGGGATAATGCTGTATACTGCACAGTGACAGGTGTCCACTTCCACCCATACAGACCGACATGGCCGAGCAAGGACTGGGTGAGGAGGATGATCGTGGGCGAAGAAGGAGGCCAAACTTCACGAAGTCCGAGACAGAGGCACTCTTCCAGGCCTACCTGATGAGGAGCCACTACTTAGTGGACGGCGGGGCACCCCTCAGGCCCGTGCTGCTGCATTCGAGGGGGTAGCTCGCGCCGAAAACCTGCACGGAAGCCACCAGCGCTCCATGCAGGAATGTAAGAAAAAGATTGGGACCGACAGGAGATGGGTGAAAGAGAAGGTGGCAGCCCTCAGGGCGGCACGTGCTGCCACAGGCGGGGGCCAGCCAGAGGTGGTGCAGCTGACCCAGGCGGAGGACTGTCTGGCTGCATCCATGCAGCGCAGTGCAATTGAGGGCGTTCCAGGAGGTGGCGTCCAGACAGGTGGAAGCCCATCAATGCACGGTATGGACGTGGGTGGTGGGGGAGGTTGATCCCATACACTAACATGTTCTCACTCTGTTACAGATCCGTAGGTCTGCAGGGGACAGTGGTGGTGGGACCATGCAGTGTGGACATCCAGCCAGAGTTGGAGGAGGGTCCATCCACCTCTGCTGCCAGCCGGCATGCATTGCACCAGTGTGCACGCCTGGCTGCCATCTCCGGCGTCGCTGAGTCAGGTGTGGGGGTGCTTATCCTGTGTCACAGCAGTCTGGCATGCAAGCATGCCAGCACGCTGTGACTGTGGCTGTTGCACAAACCTGCACCATTGATGATGCAAGGACTGCAATGGGCAGTGACACGTGTGTGTCTCATTACGGACACACAGCAGGACAGCACGTGCCCCTGGACCTAGCTGGTTCCAACGTGTCTGCCAGCACGTCAGCACAGTCCCAGGCTGTGCCTGTCAGCACCGGTGGGGCAGCACCGGTGGCTGTGCAGGTCTCTGGCACTGTTGCGGACACAGCAGTGGAACGACTGGTCCCTGGGGCACAGCAGTTGGAGGGGCAGCAGCAGCAGTCACCCACCAGGTCTCGGGGTACAGGGTTCAGCGGTGGCACATGCACACTGCCTGTTGACTTGCCCATACCTGGTCCTGGTGAACAGCGCCCACCCACAAGGGATGTTGAGCATCAGGCCCTTCCATACCCTGGGGGACAGGTTGCCGAAGTGGCAGACGACCCGTTTGACGAGCACACCCGCCTGCTGCGGGCATCGGTACAGCAGCAGATGCGGGTTGCAACGTCCGTGGAGGCACTGTGTGTGGCTGTGGAGCGGCACAGCAGGGACAATGCAATGATCCTTGCAGAGATGGTCCAGATGCGGATGGATGTGACCGCTACCATTGACAGGCAGACCCAGGCATTGGTCGCTGTCGTGGCCGCATTGGGCACACAGTCAGGTGCCCCTGTACCGCGCACCCCACGCAGTATGCTCTCCACTCCCTGTTCCTGGCATCATGCGACACCCAGCCTGTCGACACCGGGTTCCGCTGTCGGCATCCCGAGCAGCCCTGGTGCAGGTATGTTCGGCATGCTGCAGACCCCCGTGCGGACAAGGTCGCGCTCGCGCAGTGGGACCCCTAGTGGTACATCGGTGCCACCCCATGTGGCCCTTGCTCAGCCTGCCAGTGCTGCTGGGTCACGGCGGGGCCGCCCACGCATCCGAGGTGGCCGTGGCACAGTGCCACCTGACTGACCTGTCTCCCAGTGTGGGCCCTGTCTGGTGCTGCCCTGTGTGCAATGTGTGTCATGGTGGGCAGTGCACTGTTGGGTGCCCTGCCCAACACGCTGACACACGGACCACCTGCACACCCACCCAACTGCTGTCCACAGGTATGTGTGGATGATGATGCCTGCATTGTACTGTACACCAGGTGCAAGGGTGCCCGCATCTGACACACGACTTGGACAGTACAGGTGGTGGGGTGGTCCGTGGATCTGTGTGTTTCACATGTCTGTTCCCGCCTGCTGTGCACCTGCCCATGTGCCGCTTTGTGCCTGTGTGTGTGTCCATCATAGCACGAACTATTCACCCCTCCCTGATGGTATGTTCAGCGCCTGGACCCTTCCACTCCCCTTGCCGCCATGCACCCCTGGTGTGTTACCCTGTGGGCCTGTGGGTTGCGCCTTGACAGTGTTGGTTGCACATGGCCCCATGACTTACCTGTGTCGTGCGAAATGCTCCTCCGTGATGGTGTCCCAGTGCAGCTGGGCCTGCCGGATCAGTCGGGGTCCCGCCGTCCACGGGGGGTCTGCTCATCCCCATCATCACCGGCGTCCCCATCGCTGTCCCCCTCCTCGACCTGTCGGCTATCCCAGTCTTTGTCCATGTTGTGCAGGATACAACAAGCCAGGAATATCCCACAGGCCTTTGAGGGGCTGTACTGGGCACCGCTGGAGGTGTCTAGGCATCCAGGCGTGCCTTCAGCCTCCCATACACCCGCTCGATGATTGCGTGTGGCGGCCTGTCATTATAGCGTTGTTGTGATAGGGTCATGGGCAGCTGAGGTGTGATCAGCCAGGGACGGAGTGGGTATCCGCTGTCACCTTTGTGGAGATAGTGGAGATAGGTATCATATTCAGGTCCATATTGCCCATAGCCCTGTGTGCCACTACCATGGCACCTGTGGCTTTCCCACCCTTGCCCCAACTTTGCCACTCCTACATGCATACTCACCCACTAGGTGTCCTGTGGGGATGTCCCCACTCTCGAATCGATGGCACAGTGCAGATTGGTACCATATGAAGGCATCATGTGCCCCGCCAGGGTGTGTGGCACAGACATTGATGATGCGCCCACTGGCATCACACACCACCTGGCAGTTGACACTGGTGAAACCTTTCCGGTTTCAGTATGTGGCCCCATCGAGGCCAGGTGGCGTGCGAATAGCCACATGGGTGCAGTCTGTCGCCCCTAGTACACCAGGCATACGTGCTACGCTGTGGAACTCCTGCATGTTTGCTGTACGCTCTGCCGCGTTGCTGGGGAAATGGATGTACTCCGCAGCATGTGGCAGCAGTGCGCTGAGGAATTGGGTGAGGATGCGTGATGTGGTCAACTGTGTTATGCCTGTGGTGTCCCCTGTTGGCCTCTGGAAGGTACCCGTGGTGAGCAGGCACATGCAGGCTGTTACCTTTGTCTCCACTGACAGAGCGTGACTCCGTCGTGAGGGTGCCTGCATCACATCACTGCACATCTCACAGAGCCGCCTCAGTATTGCCCTGTTCAGGCGGTACCGGCCCACAATCTCAACATCCGTGTACAGCTCAAAGCTGATGCGGGCACGGTACTGCCTGTTGTGCGCATCGCTGACGGGCCCTTCCACGGCCACGTCCCCCTGCAGCATGCCTTCTCACCCCCCTCATTACAGCTTCCATGTGGAAGCTGGCACTGTCCATGTCCCTGGCTTGTGTTCCCCCCCTGGCTGTTGTTGCTCTGTTATCCCCGCTGTCCTGACTGCTACCTCCACTGCACTGGGTACACCTACTGGCCTCTGCAGTCTGTGGCCCCACACACCTTCCCTTGCCCCTGTTTTGTCCTCAGATCTCCGTGGCCTGCCCTCTTTGTCCCTCTTGCCTTGTCTCTCTCCCTGCCTCTTGTGGCTTCCCTGTAGCGTTCTTGCGCCTCTTCCTTGAGCCTTTTAATTTTGGCTCATTTCCGCCGTCAAGCGCACCTTCCAGCTGATCCGCTGTTGCGCATTGCGAAGCCTTTAAATATCGCATTGCGCGCTCTTTATGCATGGTTCCACCTCTTCGCCGCGCATGCCTTCATTTGCATTGGCGCTGTTGCTCAGCATGTTTTGTAGCGCAACTGCCTCCCGCTGAATATCGAATGGCGCGATTGGACTTGCGCTGGACAAGACCCTATTGCGCATAGCGCAACCCTTTTGAATATCCGGCCCAGTATGTTTTTCATTAGCTAATTTATGAGGTTTGGAGAGTTCATGAGCATGTACATTTTCAAGTCTCTTGCTCTTACAGCCAGTCATGAAAGGGTTCGTCTCTCTTTAGTATTTTTTGCAATATGAGCAGGTCATGCACACATCAGGCTCATATAGTAGCCACTCCCTGTTTTCTTCTGGGTCTCCTGGAACCCCCTTTTTCTTTTTGTCCCACTTTCAGTTATGACAAGTGTGTCCAGAGTTGCTGGCGTATCAACACTGGCACTACCACTGAAACTAGTTGTCACATCTGTGGCCGCAATGGTGGGATGAGTAGTTGGTGCTACTGAGTCTCTCACTAATAGAGTAGCAGGAGAACCCATAGAGGAATCCAAACTTTCTCCTCCCCTTGTCTTGAAGAAGCTAAAGGCTTTGCTGTAATTTTTTTAAAGCCAAATTTTAACAAAGACATTTTTTTTCTTTTGGGTTTTTGCTTGGCTAGGTCAGGTGAATACTGAGTCTGTTGTGGTAGTGTATTTAAATAGAGTACACACTAGACACAAGACAGACAGACCATGATGATCAGATAAGGTTGTTTAATTTTTCTCAATCCCCTGAAAAGGGGCTTTTTATTTTTCTCTCTCCTTGTTTAGGATTATTTTCTCCACTAGCTTAGTGAACACTCTGGTGGGTTGTGCTGGTGTTACTGTCACTTCTGTTGGCCGTTGGCTGTTAACCTGTAATAGTAATATTGATAAGGTTTAATTCAATCCCCCTTCCTTTCCTTTCAGCAGAGCCCCTGATCCCTTCCTTGAATTCTTGTTGTCACACACTTTTATTTTTTATTCTTGTCCCACTCCACAGTTTAGAGCCCTAGTTTAGGCTTCTGCTGCAGCCTGCACCTCACGTCTCTAGAGGTCTGTTTCTTATTTTGTACAGTTACTAGTGCACAGTCTACTTTTTTAAATCAGACAGTCCCCCTCCTTTATATAAATTCCATTCAAATATCACAAGGGTCCTGTGGGCTGATTGGCAAGGCTAGGGTTATAGGGTGGGTACTACACAGCAAACTCTGAAAGGGGCAACATTTAGTTTTTTGTCATTTTTCAGCAATTAATTTCAGTCCCTAGTCAGTCACCTACTTCAAGCACACAGAGAGAGAGAAAGCACAGTGGATAATCCCCTCAAGGGAGCCCTCCTTTTTCCCACAGAAGCTTTGAAAAATGTTTTAATGATTTGTTTCCACTTTCTAGTGAGATGGAGTAACCCTCCTCCTCACCCATTCACATGCAGTTCACAAACACAGTTGCTGTTTGTGTTGTAACTTTTTTTTATTACAAATTACAACCCTCAAGTACAAAACACAAGTATAGTTCCCTTAAGTTGTGCTACAACTTGCAAATGGCTTTTTTTTTTCACCCCAGAGAGCCCTGAAAAGGGCTATATATTTTTCTTCTTTAGGCTTCTGCTACAGGCTGCACCCCAACACTCTGACTGGAGTGGAGGTTTTTTTCTTTTCTTCTGTATAGTGCCCCTGGTTGCTGACTTGTCTTATGTCCTCCCTAATCCCATCTTATACTTCTTTAATCTTTCTTAAATTATTTATCTCAATTCAGTCCCTCCCTAGTACACAGACACAGCCCTCAAGGTATAGCCTTGGATGTTCCCTTAAATATTCCCCAAATTCCCACAGACAATACAGAGTAAGTGCTTTTTTTATATATATATTTTCCTTCTAAGTGAGAGATTAGAATTAGATTGTTTCAGTCCCACTCCCTCTCCTCTTTTCAACCACATGGAGAGAAGAGCCTACATTTAGAGGCAGGCAGCCCTGCCTTAACTCTGTTTTTTAAGGCTTCTTTTATAGTGAAATCAGAATTAAGTTCAAGTTCCCAGAGACTCCTATCCCCTCCTTCGCCCCTCTGCTAGCCTGAGAGCTAAGTAATTTTTTTCCTTCAGTCGCTAGGTGATCTAGACAGTCCAGACAGGTAACCTTTTTTTAGTGGAGTCTGGTGAAGTCAGACAGTCAGTGAATTGAATCGCTTTTGGCTCCTAGCAATTAACCTAGAAAAACTCTCGCTCTGCTCTCGACGTCCCTCTCATATGAGATCTGTACCCAGAATGAGCAGAGCAAGTAGTAAAACATCAACCGCGCATGTGCAACAATGATCTGTGCATGGGCGATTGATGAGAATGCCCATTTCTTACACCAGCTCTTCCCGCTGCAAGGACTACCAGAGACAGGCAGATGTCAGGTGACTGAAGCAATGGTAAGCCACCTGACTGATGGGCAGCATTGACATGATGGGAAGGGTGGGTGGCTGGGTGGGTACACCATGTGTGCGACTCTTCCTCTCTGCTCGTCTTGTCCTCAGCTCCTGTCACCACTAGCTCCTAGTACCTGCCCCAGCCCCAGAACTTGCTGCCGAAAACACGTGGAGGATTTAGTGCTAGTAGTGCTGCAGTACTAAAGTGCCTGTCCCAGGGACAGGCAGGAAGGCAGAATTAGCTACCCCGGGTGAAAACTGGCTGTCCCAGACAGGCGGACAGACGGTTATTTTGAGTCCTGTGTACACACCACAAAATGCCATGTAACACTGCAAAACAGTAAAGTGATTATCATGTCTTCCAGGTATGGGTGTAACTGAAAACTAGCATTGAGATGTGAATGCTTAAGTGCTCTGAGTCATAAGAACCACTCATTTTCACGTGTATAATTTGTATTTATGCAGTTTACTACCCCAGTGATTTAGAAACACTTTCGATCCCCACAACATTGAAAAACATGTTCCTGTACATCACTTGTTTCTGCAACATTGGCAGTGTGGTTTCTATTGCTTTTGTGAAATATTTTCTTTCAGTGGCTCTAATGTGCTCATTTACTCACGACTTGAGCCGACTCCAGCATAAAGGTAATTGCAATGCAGGCACATTTTGACAGGTAAATCCCCTTCCCTTCAGTTCTGCAACTGACCAGTTGCCAAACTTTGTAATTTCGCTCATTTTTCCACTGCAGTGGTTACTGGCAACACTTGTTTACACTGCAAGCAGGCTGATACTGGTTTTATTTTTTTGTGAATGAAGTGGCTCATTACCAGCCTGTCTCAATTGCAGAATTAGACTTTTAGAACAATGAGTAGATATTGCAACTTAGAGCAATTAAGCGTTCATGTCTCAAGGCTGGATCTGAGTTACACTCATGACTGGAAGAGAGATGATAAACACCTAATAGTTTTGCAATGTTTTACATGGCAATTTGTCGTGTGGGCATTTCAGCCTGCATTTGTCCTGTAATCTGTTTTGCACAAATCAAATGATGTAACTTATGATGCTATTGATCAACTTCCCTGTTAAAATGAGACACATAATACCCTGTTGTAACACAACCAATCAGTTCAAACTAAGGTTCTTTATGGCACAGTGGTGATGTCATTCATTTATGGTATTTAAGCATCATGCCATTACTCTGGTTCTTTATTATTTTATGAAAGATATAAGAAATTCCAAAACATGTTGAGTATGCAGAGTCACGGTGTACGTGACCGTGGTCTTTTACTTGTCAATTTTACAAATGGAATAAATGCCTGTTGAAACATTTCAAAGCTCCGGTGTTAAATTGGCGGGCTCTGTGTTTGTGTGCTACAGTTGTACAAGTATTGCATGCTGTGCAGTGCTGCAAACACTATCGTGCCTTATTTCTTGATTTACACACCTCTGAGGGTGGATGCCACACAAACCCCAAGAATGACTGTGCGGGTTGAAACAACGAATTATACACGGGTTTCTTTAGTGGAGAAACCACTGCCCAGCTAGTATAAATAAATGAAGTTCATAAATAACCTTCACTATATTGTGAGAAAGTAATGTTGTCAGTTTAAATCTGTAATTTATTCAACATTATTGGAATCTAGACTAATGTAGCCATTACTTCTGCTACTTTTGTTTATAGAGTGGTGTGTTGAATTTCTCCTCAACTTTATCTGTTCTCAGTCTTTACATATTAAATGGTAGTCAATTTTCTCTACACTGCAGTACCACTCACTTTCACAAAATAATGTTAACAGATTCCCCACGTAACAAGCCTTAAGATGATTATGAAGTTTGTTTTTGATAACATTTTGTGCTGAGAACCCCTTTCTATTCCTGCTGCTGACATAGGTACTGTCAATGCTACAGTACGGAGCAAATGAAAGTTGGGGAACGTATTCGCAAATTTATCAGCCTTATTCATTACTTTAAGAAGACTGCTCTCACCCTTAAGGGATTTAATTAAATCCTAGCATCCTTCCAATTCAGTTAGATTAATGGTCAACTCATAGAATTTAAACATCTTTTGCAGTGACACGTGGTCTGCTTGTCCATCATGTACCTTAAAAAGATCTCTTAAGAAGTGATCCTTGTCTTCAAACTGTTCCTGCAGTTTAATATTAGATTATCTATCTATCCATTTAGTGTCCTAGTTACTCTGGCATGTTCTTGCGTACTCAAAGAGATTGACACAGTTATATGTCCTATTTTAATGGAGTACATTTTTGATTCTGTTACCACCTTTTCTAGCACCTTACTTCTCATCTGACAAACCCTGAGTAAGGCCTCTGCTGCTTCCAGTTCATAAGCTGCTACCTCACTTAGTGCATCATGCTTTCTAATTATTTTTCAAGGACATTTTTCCCTGACTGAGATTTTTTTTTTCCAGTTACTAATTTTTTATTGAAGTATTTCTTGTTTAGTACATCCATAACAACCACAAACAAACAAAGATGACACGCATCTGTAGCATGGAAGGATCATTACATTAATATCAAAAAGTTAGTGATGTGCATCATGTACGTGAAGGCAACCAAAGAAGCAAACACATAACCAACAAAGAACTAGAAAGAAAAAAAAAAGGAAATGAATAATTCACAACCAGGTATCCATATTAGTACACATCATATATTTCTAAGGCATTTTAACTGGTATAGATAACTTCACATTTACGTGGTAACCCAAACTGAGCTTGTGAATGAAATATGTATTCAGTGATTCTAATGTCTATCTATGTCCTGTAACAATTTGTACTATGTGTGGCAGTATCTCTGCCCTTATACAAGCGTTGTTATAGCTGTTTTTTACTGTATCATGCTGTTTCTCCAATGTTGCCATGTATGTATACTGTATGTTTTGTGCTCTCCCGGGTCGTTCCTGAAAATAGGCATACTACTTGTCTAGTGTACTTACCCGGTAAACAAAGCTAAATAAATAAATAAATATATCCGGGAGCAACACACCAGTTGTTATCCATGGAGAAGAGCTATAACAGAGACCACAAACATGTTCACCCTATCCCTGTCTTAGGTTTCAAATAAGCCATAAAGGAGGCCCAGCAAGTAGTGTATGCTGCAAGTTTGTTGACTATATTGTGGGACATTCGGTCAAGAGAAGCCAGTTGTGCGAGGGCCTGTAGCAATTCTGAGATAGAGGGAACTGCAGTTGACCTTCATCGGCATAGTATAAGGCATTTGGCCGAAATATCAAGAGCTAACCATCGGAGTTGATGGGCTTTAAGGCGGGTTCCTTGGGGGGGCAGGCCCAGAAGCCAGATCAACGGATCCAGTGTGATCGTAATAATTTGGGGTCTGAGTAGCGACTTGCTCTACTGATTGTCACAAGGATTAATAGAGGCAATGCCATATAATATGGCAGAAGTCTCCAGTGTCACCTTGTCACCTCCAGCATAGAATGTTGTCCAGTAACTTAAATTTGTGCAGTACATCTGGTGTTCTGTACCAATGGTGCAGCAATTTGCTCTGAATGAGTTTGCTGCGAGCGTCTGGATAATTCAAGTGCGCATTGTTTCAGCAGAGAGCCCACTGAGTGTCATGTAGCTTTAATTTTAGTGCCCGCTCCCACTTCTGTTTTGATTCTCTAGATTGTGAGGGACAGCTCTCCCATTTTGCAGAATAAACTGCGCTGGCTTGGCCCCTAGTGAGCTTAAGCCAGGAAGATAACTTTTGAAAAGCGACCGAGCTGGTCTGACTCAATTTCAGGAAGTCGGCCAAGGAGCTGCGCAGTTGCAGATATCTTCAAAAGTCCTTCTTGTCCAGGCCTCTTGTTTCTGCAAGAGCTTGAAAGGATTGCATCCCATGTCCAGTCTCATCCATGACATCCGTTAAGAACCGAATACCAGTGGGCTCTCATTGAGGCCAGTTGATGTGCTTGTTCTCTACTACTAAATGTTTATTATTGAAAATAGGAGCATAGAGATGGGGCCTGGGGTTATCTTTGATCCTGGCGTGCACCTTGTTCCAGATCTGGATCACCGGCGCAATGGTAGGATGGGTCCATAGAGGTTTAGGTAGGGGGTTGTATATTAGCAACGGAAGAGTATGTATCCGAGCAATAGATTTCTCCATATGGAGCCACTGTGGTGCATTGGAAGAGAGGGGGGAGAACCACTTTAGGGATTGCGCCATGGAGTATGCCCATGTATACCTCTCAAACCACGGGAGACCCCATCCACCGTCCTTCCAGTTGGAGCAAAGTTTGCTTCTGCTATACCTTTTTTTTTATTCCCAAATGAAATTCCCTACCAGGCTGTCAATATTGCACAACCATTTAGCAAGAGGAGCCAAGTGAATATGAGACAGTGGGTATAGAAGCTTGGGCGCTATAATCATTTTAAGAGCAGCTATTTTCCCTTGCAACGTAAGGTGAAGCATGTTACACAGGTCTAATTCCTTTCTAATATCGTCTATTAGTGGGGTCTTATTGAGATCCCAGATTTTAGAGAGGTCTGAGGAGATATGAATACTGAGATATACCAGAGATTTCAAGGCCCATTTGAGTCCCAGAGGAGCAGCTGTGTTTTGAGTGCAAGTCGGGTTGAGAGAGAGCATCTCAGTTTTGGCTTTATTCATTTGCAGGCCAGACAGTTTTGCAAAGTGTGCTTAGAGACTGAAGAGCACAGGGAGCGATACTGTGACATCTGTGACTGTGACTAGAAGATCATCTGCATACATAAGCGTAGCATATGTGTGCGCCCCAATGGTCATCCCATGGATGTCTGGGTACTGTCTAATAGCAGCTGCTAGAGGCTCAACCGCTAAGATGAACAGCAGAGGGGAAATGGGGCAGCCTTGACGGGTGCCTCTGCCTAACTGAAAGGGGCTAGAGACCGCTGCTTTGGTTCGAACTCTAGCCGTAGGTTGTTGGTACAGTGCCATCACCCAGTTCCGGAAGGAAGCCCCGAAGCCAAAGCGGTGCAACACTTTCCCCAGGTAATCCCATTCTAGGGAGTCAAACGCTTTTTCAAAGTCGACCGCAACTGCTGCCACAGGAGTTGAGGAGAGCTTTACCTGGTGGATGATATTGACCAGTGATCTGATATGATCCCGACTAAGATGTCCTGGAACAAAACCCACCTGTAAGGGGTGTATGATAGAGGGGAGAAGCAGACTAAGCCTAGTGGCTAGATTTTTAGTAAAGATTTTGCTGTCCATGTTAATTAGCGATATTGGGCGATAGCTAGAGGGAAGGGTAGGGTCTTTGCCCTTTTTATTGAACACGGTAATAACTGCTTCTCAGAGAGTAGGGGGATGATGTCAGTGCTCAGGGCTTCATTGTAGACCTGAGAGAGGAGAGGGGAGATCTGGGGGGGGGGCAGAGTCTCCAAGAGCTCAACCGGGAAGCCATCCCCTCCGGGGGCCTTACCCGAATTTAAAGCCTTAATAGCCAGCACCACCTCGTCTGATGTGATTGGCTGGTCCAAGTTTGCAATCGGAGACAGTTGGAGGGTAGGGAGCTGTACAGAAGTAAGAAAGGTCTCCACCGCTGCAGCATTCTGGGTTGTGGTGGAGGAATAGAGCTTGGATAGTACTGCTGCATGATGGCATTTATGAGTTTGGGGTCAGTGTGGGTTACTCCAGCCTGGTCCCTGAGGCCTGAGATTTGGCGTTCCGCCTGCTCTTTGCGCAGGCGGTAGGCTAAGAGTTTGCCCGCTTTCTCCCCCCTTCCCAATACTGGTGCCGCAGCCTCAGTATTGAGATTTCCGCCTTACGAGTCAGCAGGTCATTAATCTCCATGTGAGTGGCCAGCAGTTCCTTGCTCAGTGGGGATGTAGATCAAGTGAGGGGTCCGTTTAGCCTCAGCTTCTAGAGTCTGTAACTTGTCTTCGAGGGAGACCAGGAGATGGTCCCGCTTCTTCCGGCGCCTTGATGCGAACCCCATAATAACCCCTTGCAGGGTAGCCTTGAAAGCCTCCCATGTGACTCCTGGGGGCTTTCTTGGGGGAAGTTCTCTGTAAGGAATAAGGCAGTCTCCGAGATTACCCACTGAATAAATTCTGGATCCTTAATGAGAAGGGGATCCAGTTTCCACGTGTTCAACTTTGAGAGAGGCGGGCCCCATAGAATATGTAGGTGCACCAGAGCATGATCTGATATGACTTTAGGTAAGATCTCCACACTGACTGCAGTATGGCAGACGTCCGCCGACACCAGCCAGAAATCCAGTCGGCTATAGGATCCATGCACCGAAGACATGAAGGAATAGTCCTTCAGTCTTGGATGAAAAGTTCTCTAGATATCCATGAGAACCGCTTCAGCCATCATCTATTGTAGTGCCTGATGGCTCTTAGGGTGCTGTACCAGGGAAGGGGCTCTGCGGTCCATCTGGGGGACCAGAACAAGATTAAAATCTCCACCCAGGATAGTGGGCTTGGGGTGGGGAGTAAGGGAGCTCACCTCTTGAGCCAAAGTGTGGAAGAAGGAGGGGTCATCCTCATTTGGGACATACACATAACTGAGGAGTAAGGGGCCTTCTGGGGTACTCATCCGTGCTAGCACCCATCTACCATGAGGGTCTGTTCGGACTCACGTAGGGGTCCACGTAAGGGACTTATGGAGGTGTATTGCAACTCCTCTCTTCTTGGAGGAGGAGGAAGAGGAGAAGACCTGCCCCACCCAGTCTCTGGCCAGCTTAGAGTGGTCCTGTTTAGTAAGTTTGGTTTCTTGAAGGAAGGCCAAAGTGGCCATTAGTCTCTTCAGATGAGACAATACCTGTTTACATTTTACCAGGGTGCTTAAGCCCCGTACGTTCCGGGTATAAGCATGAAAATCACCCATGGTCCTGGAAGGCAAATGGAGTGTGAAGCAGAATTATGGACCAAACAGTAACAGGCTGAGGGACCCATTGCCCCTTGTCTCCAAGAAAACCCAGAAGGCTCCCAGCCACCCAGTGCAGGCAAACCATGCAACATCAGAAAGAAAGAAACAACTGTGAGATACCCAGTCACCACCATATATGCAATAATAAATTAGGCTAACGGCCTGAAAGAACAGCAAACTATATACAACTTTAGCAAGCAATAAGCAAGCAGGTACCGGAGGGGAATAGTTAGACTGGCATAAACACTGCCCAGGCCCTCCATTCCTCTCTCTTGGGGTGGGTGTGTGGAAGGGACCGCCACATCGCTGCCAGTGGCACATCCACAGCTACTCACTGTGCAACCAATGTTGCTCCTTTCCCCTGTGGGATACAGGATTTTGGGGTAAACCTAAAGGGGTTGTCTGCAAATCTAAATGGAAGACTGAGGGAGGGATGCTGTCTGCAGCCAGCTGATAAGGTTAGGGATTTGCAGTCCAGTGTCGAGTGGTGAGTGAGGGCCCTCCCACTGATAATGGGCTAGTATAGTGGCCCTTGGGAAGGGCCCTGGGAAAAGCAGCAAGATGGGGGGGGCCACCAGGGTGGCCATAAAAGTTCCTGTCCACTCTCCAAACAGAGCCCTTGAGGGATTCTCGAAGGCAGAGTACTAGGGGCTCATATGAGCCCTGGGTCTTAAGTGGGTGGGGGAGACTGCTTATATCAGTAAAGGGCAACCATTAGATCCATGTATTCGGCCTTTAAGAATGGGGTACTGGTAGATATCTAGCATCGTAAAGAAATGATGACTGCGGGGTAGTGGTGCAGATCCCCCGCCCTGAGTTATCCAGAGGATGACAGCTGCAGAAACCCATAGGAACAAGAAAGAAAACGGGTCCCTTGTGGGACTGCATATTAGCAGTACAGACAGGAAAAAAAAGGAAACTAAATGCACAACAAAAAACAGATGAATATTATCAACAAACACTAATAGAGTCAGGTAGGTATTAATCCTTAGGGTCTGAGCCGGTAAGCAAAACACCAGCAGGGCGGAGACTAGATCCTGCAGTTTCTGTTGGTTCGGCCCAGGGAAAAAGAAAATATCAGACTGGAAGTCCCCAGTTCCTGCCAGAGCTTCAGCTCCGATCAAATCACGAGAAGCAATGCTTCCTATTAAGGCTCTGGCCCCTATATTCACCCCATATGAGAGAAAAGGCCAACAAAGAAAGGAGGTAGTCCACTTACTCCGAAGACTTGTTCAGGGTGACGCCTCAGTTGTCTGTGAGGGGGGGGGGCGAGAGCTTCGGTGCTTCTACGCATTGCGCCTGCCGCCGGGGCTGATTAGGGGAAGATGGGGGTTCTGCTGCTACTATTTCAGCCCACGAATTCCTCTTTTGTGCTGGTGGCAGCGGGATCGGTAGGTTTTCTTCCTGAGGGGAGTCTTCTGGCAGGTTTAACAGAGGAGCATATATGTTAGGGGAATGAAATTGGGATAGAGCTGCAACCTCGGGCGCTGGGGACGATTGTTCCTGCTGTCTGGCGATCGGGGCTGCCATTTTTCATGTCGCTGCGGTGACTGGCACCTTTTGCCCCTTGAGTGATGAGAGGCCGCAAATCGATACACCGATGGCCTGGGAGATTTCGGCGGCGAACTTGGGGAAGTTACCATATGATTCGGAGCATCAGAGGCTCCACGGGGAGATTTACGGGAGTCAGGGTCTTGAAAATCTTTGTGGAACTCCCTCCGTAGGTAGTCCATGAGGCTCTCGGGAGAGAAGAAGAAGATAGGAGCCCTGATGACGATCACCCTCATGTTTGCCGGATACCGGAGGGAGAAGTAGACGTGGTGTGCGTGAAGGATCCTCCGGCATTCCGTATAGATTTTGCGCCATTAATTAAGCTCCCTGGAGTAGTCCTGGTAAACTTGTATGCAGTTGCCATTCCAGGTAATGTATCCTTTTGTTCTAACCACCGTGGCAATCATCTCTTTCTGCCTACAGTCTAGAAAGTGGGCCAAAATTGGTCGTGGGTGCTCCCCTGGTGTCGGTGGGAGGGCTAACGTACGATGAGCCCGCTCAATTTGCAGGACAGTCATGGGTGGTAGGCCAAGGATTATCTGGGCATCTAAAAGAAATTGAGCTGTATATCGCTGCTCGGCCCCCCTCAGGGAAGCCAAGAAATCGCAAGTTGTTGCGGCGACTGTGATTTTCTAAATCATCCACCTTATCTTGTAATAGGTGTATTAGATGGACCTGTTCTGTATGAAATAACCTAGTCCAATAGTGTGTAGAGTCTGAGCATTGTTATTTAAAGCTAGAGTCATTTGAGTCATTTGTGCCATTAGCTGGTTAAACATTGATTCCATTTTGGCAGATTCAGCTGGAAGTGGAGAGGAGGAAGCCATCCTACAGGCTGCAGAACAAGGAGAGGCTCCTGAATTCACTTTGCTGCCTAGGAAAGAAGAAAATTTGGACTGTGCGCTGTAGCAGGTAATTCTCTCTTCTAATTCCTGTGTCTTCTGAAAGTTGCAACTGTCCCTTTAGTGCAGGATTACTTAGGATACAGCCCACAGTTTAGGAGCTAGGAGATTATGCTGCCATCTTGGTTAAAGGCTAAGCCACACCTCTCTTTCTGATAGACATTTATACCACTACTAGAGAATGTTATTTGAAGATAAGCAAAATATAATAACATATCAAATTTGGTTAGATGAAGAATTTTACAAGAATTCTAATCATCTGTTGACTTTTTGGTTTCCTTATATTAAGAAATACATAGATTATCCATCATTTACTGTATATCTACCCCTTTTCTGTTCACTCCTATACATTATAATGAAAGAATTTGGGGTCATTGTAGAGATTTTAATTTTCAGCTATTAAACAGAAATAAAGTCTTAGTTTTGGCAGATCTTTTGATCGATGGTAAATTAATCTCTCTCAATCAGGCATTAATTAAATGGGAAGAGAAAGGATGGGACATGCTTTTTTATTATACTATTAGGGCCAAATTTAGAAGACTTTTGAAAATATATAGCATGCAAGAAGATGGATTATTTAGAACTTTAGATCTTCAGAATGCCCAATTTAAATTGGGAATGGAGAAGACATTATCAAGATCATATGTTAATATGTTGGAGTCACCCCAGGGGAGTTTCAATCATATTCAAAAGAAATGGAATGAGGAGAATAATACCGGAATTGCCCAAGAAGATTGGAAATATTTAAGATTATTTAATAATCAGGTACATGTATCTCTAAAAAATAAGGTTATTCAATATAATATTATGAATAGAGCTTATTTAACCTCCACACGTTTGGCCAAGTTTAATCCAAGATATTCTGAATTATGTTGGCATGGATGCCTTCAACGAGCAAACATTTCTCATTGTTTATGGTTATGCCCTAAAATACGACCATGGTGGATAAGTTTACGAAAGATTTTACAGACCTTATTGAAGATTGAGATTCCCTTGACAATGGATGTATTCTTGTTTGATAATATCAATAAAATCATTTTTTTGGGTAAAAAAAAATATTTTTTCATTGGCTACTATGGTCCTCAAAAGATTAATTTTAGAAAACTGGAAAAATTGTAAAATATCTACTTTTCAACATCACAAACGGGGATCTATATTTAAGAAGACCTTACAATATGAAGAGATTATTTATACAGTGGACTCCAATATTGATGATTTGAATGGGACATCTTGGAAAGAAATTAGGGATAATATACCTCCATTGTATTAATATATTTATTATTACTAAAATGTTTACCCACATGGTTATATTTTTTTATATTGTATTATACATATATGTAGATAAATATTACACCCCAATAAACTGGAGATAATTTTCTATGTATGTATATTGAATTGCCCAATTTAAGAGATGGGTGGGAGGGGAGGGATGGTGAGTATAAATAGTTAATTATGTAGATTAACTGATAAAAATATGTACAATGAGATTATTAACTGATGTATCATGGATATTGTATGCTATTCTTGATGAATGTAGAAATATCTTAAAAAATAAAATATGGAAATTAGGATATCTGTGTATCCATTTATTTTCCTAGTTACTCTGGCTTTTTCATGTCTACTCAAAGTGATTGACACAGTTATATGTCCTATTTTAATGGAGTACATTTTTGATTCTGTTACCACCTTTTCTAGCACCTTACTTCTCTTCTGACGAACCCTGAGTAAGGCCTTTGCTGCTTCCAGTTCATAAGCTGCTACCACACTTAGTGCATCATTTACCTCATTTCTTAATTTGGCCAAGTGAGTTCCTGGATTTTTATGAAGACCTTTCAGTTTGTCACAACATGACCTCAAGTTCAAGTTTATTATTACAGTACGTACAGAAAACCAGTTGTTACATACATATTTTATACAAAGAATACAATAAATTTATACATAAATGCATATCTGAATTACATAAAAAGAGTTATTTTGCCACATTGTATGATTCCCATTACCCAGTTCCATAAAATGTAACTATATTTTATATCAATAGAATTTATCCTTTATCTTATAGGCAAAATTTGCCAAAGCAAATATTTGACTACCGTTCTTTTGGTTCGTATCAAGAATGGTATGACTTTTTTCAGAAACATCTATGTGATATAAAAACGTTTTCCTTTCTTCCACTAAATCGGGACAGTCCCATATTAAATGGAAGGCAGAAAGTCTAACATCTGGTGCACAAAAACACGAAGCCTCAGTGCTTTCAACATTATTTGATTTCCATATATTCCGAATCAGGTTAAATCTTAATTTAGTTAGTGCTTTCCTACGGTTAGCATTGTCACAATATGCAAGATGTTTTTCTTTATAGAACAATTCTTTTGTCAATTTTAAAGTATTACATCTGCCAGAGTTTTTAATATTACCCAAGTCCATCTGCAATCTTTTGCAGCCCGTGATCAGGCTTAGCGGTCCACTGGACCACCAGGGATATGTTCTGGGGTTGGGGGTTTAATCTTTTGCGGCCAGCGATCAGGCTTAGTGGTCCACTGGCCCTGAGGGATATGTTCTGGGGGCACTTTGCTGCACGCGATTGGGCTGGTGGGGGGTTTATTTAAGCTTTTGCCTCGTCGGCGGGCCAGTCGGGGAGGGGCTTTTTATGCTTTGCCCATCGGGCCAGTCGGGGGTGGGGATTTTTACACTGTTGCAGCGATCGGGCTGCAGGCGTCGGTCCTGATGGCTGCTGCCTGGCAGGGCACCAGGCGCAAGTCCTCGAGTTAGGCGCACCTGCATGCTAATGACATGCAAATGGGGCCATAAATAGATACCTCCCCAGCCTTTGCATGAATTGTGGCCCCATTTGCATGTCACCTTTTGAATATCGGAAATTTGGCGCATGACGCAATGGTACTTTGCGCCACCGCAACTTGAATGCTTCACCCTGACCACTTGCGGTGGCTTCAAGTTCCACTGCGCTATGCACAGTGGCTGTGTGGGGTGATATTCAAAGGAGTTGCTCAAACGCAACTCCTTTGAATATTGCCCTGCCACCACCAGCGCAACTATTTTGTGCAGCGCAGGCTTGCGCCACAAAATAGCGTAGTTTGAATATCCAGCCCTCTAGGCTACATTATGTTTTTAAATCGCAACATCTTTTGCTGCATCTGATGCTACCAGATTAATATGATGAGCTGAACAGTGAACTGCAATTAACTTTGGGTCATTGTTTTTCAGTAGTGATGCAACTCCAGAATGAATGCCAGACATTACACTTGCTCCATCAGAACAATATGCCACACAGTTATCTAGTATAAATCCACATGCTGCAATTTCAGAACGGCTATGATTAGTAATATTAAGAGCATCACACCCTGAGAGTTTTACAGCTGATAGAAAATGCTCCTCAATAGAATTCTCTAAATAAAAGCTTATAAGTATAAGGAGGCATGGCTCTGTTGATATATCTGTACTCTCATCTGCTAAAATTGCATATTTGCCTGCTGTTTGTGCCCTCTTGACTATATACTTCCTTATTTTGGAAGATAACATTTCACGTTTTTCCTCAACACGGTCATGGCTACTATGAAGTGTTTCCCCTTTTACAGTTTCATTCTTCACTGCAGTCATCCTATTTTTTGGTACAGACCCAATGAAATCTACTAATTTACCATACACTGTATTTGGCAGCCTATTCTCTACTTTAAAATGTGCTAACTGCATTTCAAAATTCCAGATTTCCCTCTTTCCCCTTCTTGTTTTTGTTCTACAGTTCTGTCTGTTTTCAGTGCTACATCAAAATGAACTCCTGACACAGCATTGACTGTCTGACGATGTTCTGCACTGGATCCATGTCTGCGAAGTGCTGATTTTTTATAAATTTTGTTCAGCGAATTGCAGCAGTGTCGACATGTCATATTTTTAGTATTTAGATCAATTGCAAGCCAGGAAAAAGTACATTCCCACACGTGGTGGTGATAATAAAGAATTCTTCCACATTTTTCTTTATAATACAATTCCTGTTTTTGGGCCCAGTGCTGCCTACACGGTCTAGAGGTTTTCCGTATGGATTCAGATGAGGAGTCTGATGTGTTTATTATTGCTAAATCCTCATTATATATGACTGCTTCATCTGATCCCTCGCCTGTTGTCATTACTGATACAGCTGATGTTGCAGATGAAGGGTCATTGTCAATGATGACTGATGATTTTGAACATGGACTCCTGTTTCTGCTACACTCATTCTCTTCGAGTTCAAACTGATCAACTAAATTCTGACAGTCTTCATCTACTGGAACGCTACGCCATCCTATCAAATAACGTAAGTATTAAGTTAGGATCAAAGTTCATAAATGATCTCGACTGCTGTACCTTACTCATTGAATTTAAGAAATTGAGCAAATATGGCTACCGATTGGGAGTGACGATCACTAGTGAGTTGAAAGAAAGCAGCAACAAAGGCAAACAAGATGCTGGGATGCATATCTAGGGGGACCAGTAGTAGGAGAGAGGAGGTTATACTGCCGTTGTACAGGTTACTGGTAAGGCCGCATCTAGAGTATGGAGTTCAGTACTGGTGCCCACACCCCAAAAAGGACATTAACCTGCTGGAGAAGGTCCAGAGGAGGGCTACAAAGATGATAGCCGGTCAGCAGGGTAAGGCATATGAGGAGAGGTTGAGGGCACTGAACATGTACTCCCTGGAGGACAGGAGAGAGAGAGGGAACATGATTGGGACCTTCAAGTACTTGAAAGGGATAAGTAAGGTTGATAAGGTGAGTCTCTTTAGGCTGAGTGGCAACCATAACACGAGGGGGCACAGTCTTAAGCTGGAGGGTGGGAGGTTTAGGAGGGAGGTCAGGAAGCACTTCTTCACAGAGAGGGTGGTGGACACTTGGAATGTGCTTCCAGAAGAGGTAATCTTGTTGAAGACAGTGGGCAGCTTTAAGAGAGGCTGGGACAGGCATGGGGGAGGGTAAGGGTCATGGGTAGGGAGGATGAGAAAAGTGGGGAGGGAAAGCAGGGATATTAGCTCAAGCTATGGACCCTGCAATACGAGCAGACTTGATAGACCAAATGGCCTTCTTCTGCTGTCTTCCTCTTTTATTCGTATGATTGTCAGAGTAAATATTACAGGAGAAGTAAGACATAGAGAATACTGGATTGTCAACTATGCACAACCATTGTGTTCTGCCACGGAGGGGTTCTGATTCTCTCTGACCTCGAGAGCAATGATCGAGAGGTCATTAGGAATCAGAACCCCAAGTTGACTGAACGCACTGGTTATGCATGAAGTTGCTCATCCACCTGTATTTTGTTTAGTGTATAGTATGTGAAATGTGTACATTGTGGGCTTTTGTTTTCTTTTACAGTGAAACTGAACTGTGAAGTCTCTAGAGGTTATAGAATGCTGTTCTACCTCAGAATTAGGTAGAGGAAAGCAGCAATGTGGCAGCATTTCAAGTTCTTCTGCTGTAGTAGTAACATCACTACTGCAGCAGACCAACATAATGATGTCGCTACTGCAACATAACAAGCATATTCCAGATATGAAATTCCATGCATAACAGTATTCCACTATACACTATGTTAGCATTTTATTTTTTTCTTGTATATTCTTTTTTCGCCCTCCTCATGCTCGCAGGCCCCCATTCCTCAGGCTTTTCACGTCTTCCGATAGCCCCTCCTGTCCTAACCCGGCCCTCATCTTACTCCTCGTATCGCAGCCAATCCACGGGATATCCCGGCGTATCCCTTTGCCGGGCAGGCCCCCCTCCTCCATGGGGGAAGGCACTGGGGGGAGAGGAATGACCCCAGCACACTCTTCTTAGGGCCTGGGGATGCTGCCATGGAGAAGGAGGCCCCGGGAAGGTACTGGAGGCAACCGGGGACAGAGAGCCGTCATCCTGCAGCCAGCGAGTGGTATTTCCGTTTTTCTGGTGTGTTCCCCTTCATGTGATCCCTCTGTTGTGCCACTGGCCTCCAACGGGGGCCACTGCAGAGCGATCATGCATCCCTAACCCTCCCCAGGGGAGGAGAGCAGTCCTGTGGATGCTCAATCTTACCCCTTCCCCTGCCGACCCCTGGTGCCCGAGTCCATTCCCGAACCTGGGTCACCGGTGTGGTTCGAGGTGTGGCATCCAGCGCCTCAGCCCTCTGCACCACTGGGCCGGCTATATTAGCATTTTTGAGTAGTTTGTCCTACATGTTGTAGTCCTGTAAAATCATTTATAAAATGGAGAGGTGAAATCCCAGAAGCTGATTGGCTGAAGCAGACTTTGACCTGATATCTCACAATATCGTCACAGTTCAAAACTGATTACCAAGATGAGCCATTCACAAACACTTTAAGGCCATTTTATAATCGCAATAATACACTCCAGGGTGTGGTATATAGTGGGATATCATCACTTCTCAGGTACATGAGACACTCTGCCTTTTGCCTTGTGCCTCACAGTGCACCCGAGGCGTGACAATATCTCTTGATCAGGGTATGAAATTCGTGAAAAAAAGTACATGCCCAAGAAGAAAATGTACATGCCCAATAAACTATTTGCATGCCGCTCCTTAGTTAACATAATTGTAAATGTCATCTTCACTGGACCAAGCACTTTCGTTTTCATCACCACTAGGACTGGCAGAAGCAGCATGCAGTGACAGTGTTCTGGAGCCATAAGCTTAGGTAGTGGGCCTTCTTTTGCCATTTTTCCACCACAGTGATATGGCACCTTCAGGGTTGTAGTCACTAAGCTGGGATCCATTGAGAGATATAGACATTAGGTCGTGTAGGGTGTCTGGGCGTAATCCAACCCTCCAGTCATTTTTTATTCTTCCCATCAGAGAGAAGCCTCGTTCTGCAGCAGCAGTGTGAACAGGAATCAGGAGAATGATTCTGACAATGGCCAGCACATTTCGAAATTGTTGATCCTGCACATCCGCAAGAATCACTTTCTGCCACAATTTCAGAGACTTACAACTTTCAACAGACAGCAAGTGGAGTACATGCTTTTTTAAGTCTAGCCACTCCAGCAGTACCAAAGTAACATCAATTCCACGAGATTCTAGGACCACTTTATAGTGATCAACAATTGTTTGAATTGCTTGATCTCCATATGTCTGAAGTGCCTCTGTGGATGTTGGCCAGGACTGAAAATTTAAAGCTCTTGCAGCTAGTAGCACTTTATTGGTCATGAAGGACTGAAAGCGAGATTCGATGTGCTGTGATGTTTTCTGAAGAATTTTTTTGATCTCTGAAATTGCGGCTTCTACAGTGTCTGAAGGAGAACCTGATCTGTGCCTCCTGTGTAAGCTCCTACCCCTGCCTTTTTGCAAATGACAGATAGCATGCTGTTGAAGCTGACAGCAGTACCAGGTGGGGACTGGGTTCGGGGAGGACTAGGTTACTCGGCACAATGGCTTAGGTTTGGCTACTTTGCACAGGGGCACCCAAGTAAATCTGAACACAGGAAGCAATAACTGTAATGTCCAATACCAGGAATGGGATTCTAAAGTGTGGCTTTTATTCACATCCAAACTGAATAAACAAAGCATAGACGGACCCCCACGGGGCTACATTCCTGGTAATGCAGATAAGAGAAACAGAACATTTCCTCAACACTTCCGCCCTCAGGCTCTGGACCCACCAAGTACACAGCCCAGACTAGCATGTTGCTTTGGGTACACAGCCCGACCTGTACACTATTGGGGTTTTCCCTGGCTCGGCTCCCCTGCCGGCCACTGGAACACCTTCCATGCGACATGGACACATTTTCCTGTGGCTCCCTAAACCACCTTAGAGCCTTCGACTCCATAAGGGAAATTTCCTTTCAGTCCCACGTCTGGGTACTTCCCGCAGCACTGGTCAAGTGCCTGAGGCAAAGTAAAAGGGCCACAGAGCAAATCCGTAGAGGTGAACCTGGTTACTAAAGATGGGTGGTTTCCCACCTCTAGCTTCTACAATTCATACCCGGCCATTTCTCTGGACATTAAACATCTCTTTTTGAAAAGCTTGGCAATGTAGATTAAAGGGTAAATGCATAGCACATTTCCTCTACATGTCTTGACTTTCCCCTTGTACTAGACTCGAACATACTTAAACATCTCTTTCTGAAAAGCTTGGCAGTGTAGATTAAAGCGTAAATGCATAGCACATTTCCTCTACATGTCTTGGCTTTCCCCTTGTGCTGGACTTGAACATACTTTTACTTTGGCTTAGCCTATTCCTCTAGGCCTCCCACTGATTAAGCAGTCCAATCCCCACTTTAAAACAGTTCATGTGAAACATAGGCCCCATGTAAGAGCAGAACTCACCCTTTGGTTGCAGGTGCCTCATAGGTGATTCTTGACAGCTTCTGGTGCCGCAGCACAACTTAGGAAAATAAGGCAGCTTCTTCCCTAGCTGGAAACCAGGAGGGTTGCCCCTGGAATAACAGGCAAACCTTCCACCCCCTTCTCCTCAGGGATGGGGCACAGAAACCAGTAGCAGCGATCTCCACCACTTCATGAACAGCTTACTGTGTTCCCCTTTTGGCGGAAGTACACACCTTTCCCTAAAAGTAGCTCTATATCAGAGCTTTAGGCTCCAAGAGCCTGTGCACAGACTGCTGTGCTCCCTCTCTTCAAGACTGCTCACACACAACTGCTGCTGCTCACTGTTCAAAAACTCCCAACATTCTAATCTAACTCCCAACTGTAGATTCCAATGTGGCTCATGCAGCTGCGATAGTTCTATAGTGATGTCATCCCTCAGTCTCAGCTGAGACTGAGAACAGAGTGAGACAGTGTGAAATCGATTTAACTCGAATTTCACAAGCTGCCTTCCCTGCCTACCACTAGGTCTTACTGGGATTCTAGTAACCCCGGGTAACGGGGGTTACACTTGCCCTGGGCCAGGAAAATGACTGTCTGCAGTCATTATTTACCTGGCTGAGGCCATCCCACCCTATGTACTATCTGTGGAGGGGGGTGATCAGACCCCCTCCTACCATGTGCTAGCACAGGCAGGCAACACTAAGGGCCTAGAGGCCTTTGGCTGACATATCAGCCTCTACTCTACCCACTAACTATGGGTGCCTAGTGGCTCTGGTAGAACTGTCCAGAGCATAGCCCTAATAGATAAGCACTGCAGTCCCTACGGCCGTTCAGGACCATAGCCTGTTTATTCCCCCTAGCCCTCTAGGGAAAATCTATCTGCCTCTAACTCAAACCCCAAAACAAAAACAAACCAGGGACCTCCCCGACCTTGGGCACCATGCAACCACACACCAGAAAACTAATACCATCTATTACATTACTCCCTCATACCCCCACAACCACACCTGTGGAAGGAAAGGGTTACTACAGTAACAACAACAACAACAGCAGTACTTTAAACTCTACACACTAAAGTACTATATAGGAACTCCGATGAGCCCCTCCTCCTCTTCTCTTCTGTCTTCTTCAGGAACACCTGCAAGAAAAAGAAAGACAACACACACTCCTAATCTGCATACACAGTCTATCTAAACCCCTACCATCAAAACACTGGAGAATTCCAAAAAGATTTTTTTTTAGAAAACGGTAGAAAAACAGTATATACACTAGAAAACAGTAGAAAAACAATGACATTATTTACAATGCACATTTGGGGGATGGATTGCCCTAAGAGTCCCATCTAGTGACTACAGTGCCCGAAGGCTAGTTCATTAAAGAGTCTCTCCTGGGCCGGAGCCCGGTGAAGCACAGTTCTAGCAGGCCAAAGTCCCGAAGAGGAGAGTCTTTGAGGACAGTTCACATATCTGAAGTCTGCTAGTGTAGGGTGTGTACTGCAATGTCATTAGGATAGAAAAGTTTGGACTTACCAGCCCCTTGTAGAACGAACAAATGGCACCGACCTGCTCCTCTGCCGAAAACTCTCCTTGGCAGCACTCTTCCGATACAACTGGGCGGACATCTTCCGGGAACTACAGGAAGGCACATCTGGAAACTGCTGGGATGATGTCATCTCTGGAGATGAAACCTTGGAACAGGAACAAAAAGGAAAACAGCTAGTCTGACGTCATCCGATTACCAGGCGATGGATCAGGATACAGCTGGGATGGCGTCCTCTCCGGATCTGAAGTCATCTGGTGGGCCAGTCGATGGATTCTGCAAAGGCCAGTATACTGTAGAACTGATGAACGTGGGGCACCTGAGTCCTGGATGTCCATACTGGTGGAACAGCAAAGGCACTGCAATGGCTGGTGTGGCAGTATTGACTACCATTGTTCTGCTTTCCATCTGGTAGGCACGAGCACATTTACAGGGAGGTCCTTGCATTGAGACCAATAGTACAGGGGGTCAGGAGCTTGAATTATTACCCCGTCTGGGCACACATAATTCACACTGTGAAAGGTTTCACGTCCCTCTCCATCCACTATTCGAACAGTGTCCATAAACCGTGTCCTGCCTCTTTTCCACTGGCTGTATTTTTCATGAAACATTCTGTTCCTGACATGCTTGTTTGCACCAGGATGCACACATTTCATTGCTTTGGGCCAGATCTAGGATTTCCTGCTATTCTCAATCTCCTCCCAGACTCTCCGAGGAAAGGTAGGAAAGGACATCCCATAGATTTCATTTGCCTTCCTACGAACCAGTCTCTCCTCTTTACAAGCTTTGGTCAACCTGAGACCACTGGCCTGGCTTGGGGGCGGCCAGTCCTGTTTCTGCTAGCTACGCATTCTCAACGAGATGAAAAATGGATCCCTGACTTCTTCTTCTTGCAGAGCCAGGGCAGTGGCATCACCACACTCTTCCATGCATTCTTCTGAGGCAAGAACTTCAGCCTGTGTACCCGTTCCTTTTTCACAAGGCCACATAGGATCCCCCTCTTATTCTTCCTCACTGAGAATCTGCGCCCAGGAGTGAGCAGTCGTCCTCACTCCTGAGACTATCCACTCTTTACTGGGCGCGGAGGTCGATACCTCCCATTCAAAGGCCTCCCTCATCTCATCTTCTCCTATGAGACTTGGGCTAGGCCCCCACCCAGGGGTCTACTGATGCTCTGTCTGAATTATCTCTCTGCGATCCAGCATCCGAAACATCAGCATATGGTTCTGTCTACAAATCTGCACCCTCTAGCTTTGTGCCACACTCCCCTGAGGGGCCTTCTCCAACAGGCTCTGCCTGGTGCTGTGTGCTGCCAACTACAAATTCCTGAACTTTTGTCCATGTGGGAGCCAAACAAATCTTGGGTGCTTTAAACAAGCTGTATTTCTCTAAGCACCCTGAACAGTGAGGTACCATGAAGATGTCCCTTCCAGCATTTACGCATATTAAACACACTTGCACTGGGTATCCAGGAATCGCCACATGAGAAGGCAGTTGTCCTCCATAATAACACCTTTCAATGTCCCTTAACCTATTTACTTCTGCTGCTACCATAGCCCGAGCATGATCCGGGTAGTGGGCTGGTCCTGAGGCCATGACTGCAGGGAAAAACAAACAAACGCTCACTGTTATTGAAAGTCCCACATCAATGAACACTCTCTTTTACTTTCAAAATGGCTCCTGTGCTGCTGTGTTTACATTACTACCCCACCCTGTACTGGCGGCGACAGCACTCCTGCGCAACAACATTCAGAAATTGGGTCAAGCCATTGCGCATCCGATTTACACACACTACTGATAACTTTTGCTCAAACTGCACAAACTTGCACTGTTCTTTTTCTAGCACATTTATATGATTTGCCACGGACTTTTCACTTGCTGAAAACATTTCTTTAGCTCACAGTCTCTTAAAGCCTCAGGATTTCAAGCACAGGATTGCCTGTAACTAGAGCTGCATATTTTGCTACAACTTACAGTCTCTCTACTGACTTTTAAACTTTATTCTGACGCTGAACCCATAACTATGCTCACAGTCAATGGCTTAACAGGCTTGCTTTAGCGGGTAAAACTTGACATGGTCTTTATTTGCAAAGCGACTACACTGCTGCACACACATTCAGCTGGCTTTTGGAAGAAAATCACTGTTTGAGCAATTATTACAGTTGGTACTCACTGTTATCAGTAGCTGTTTACTGCGATGGAAAAACGGCCTGCAGCCAGTCTTGGAGGCCTCAGAAAGGAAGCGGGTGAGCAGTCCTGCCGATCGTCTCTCTGATCAACACACTCACTATCCAGTCGATCGAAATGTGGGTTGAGCCCGATTTTAAACAGAAAAGTCTATTTTTTTTTTTTTTACTTTTACAACGCTTTTTAATCACCACGACGCTCTTCCACTAAGCTAGTACACGCACTCCACTCACACTCCCCTCGAATGCTGGGTAGTCACTGTAGAGCTGGCTGGGGGGCGGGACTAATTGCAGTCTCACCAATCACATGACGCTATGCAAATGAACCTCTTTCCCTCGCGAGTGCTCTTTTCTTCACAGCGATTGTTGAGCAGGCAAATTTAAACTGCAAAACACTTTTTTTTTCCTCGAACTAACTCCACGGCGGGAGCCCATTTCAACCATTTAGCATGGCCATTAACACAGCAGGTCTCTCAGTTTACTAAAAAGTATTTCCAACGTGCAGGGCACAATTTTCCTGTTGCTACCCCTAGTCTTCCACACTTTTCTTTATCACAACAGTTCTTTAGAAAGCATTTCCAACGTCCAGGGCACAATTTTCCAGTTGCTACCCCTAGTCTTCCACACTTCTCTTTATCACACACAGTTTTTTAATAGCTGGCAAAAAGGCTGTAAATATTTGATGCAGGACAAGGGCTTACTCTTTCAGCTTTACTGGTCCTTGGTAAACAGTTGGCATTTTAACAGCAGCATATGAACCACAGCACACAGCGACACACTAGTTAAACTTGCTTCAGCTTTATGGGCTACCCACTGCTAGATAACCAAAATGCTAGCCCCTTGCCCGAGCACCTTTCCTCCCTAATTTAAAATCCAAAGTGGTGCCTCCATTTTGTAATGCCCTACACCCCTGCCTTTTTGCAAATGACAGGTAGTATGCTGTTGAAGCTGACAGCAGTACCAGGTGGGGACTGGGTTCGGGGAGGACTAGGTTACTCGGCACAAGGGCTTAGGTTTGGCTACTCTGCACAGGGGCACCCAAGTAAGTCCAAACACAGGAAGCAATAACTGTAATGTCCAAAACCAGGAATGGGATTCTAAAGTGTGGCTTTTATTCACATCCAAACTGAACAAACAAAGCATAGACGGACCCCCACGGGGCTACATTCCTGGTAATGCAGATAAGAGAAACAGAACATTTCCTCAACACTTCAGCCCTCAGGCCCTGGACCCACCAAGCACACAGCCTGGACTTGCACGCTGCTTTGGGTACACAGCCCAACTTGTACACTATTGGGGTTTTCCCTGGCTCGGCTCCTCTGCCAGCCACTGGAACACCTTCCATGCGACATGGACACATTTTCCTGTGGCTCCCTAAACCACCTTAGAGCCTTCGACTCCATAAGGAAAATTTCCTTTCAGTCCCACGTCTGGGTACTTCCCTCAGCACTGGCCAACTGCCTGAGGCAAAGTAAAAGGGCCACAGAGCAGATCTGTAGAGGTGAACCTGGTTACTAAAGATGGGGGGGTTTCCCACCTCTAGCTTCCACAATCTATACCCGGCCATTTCGCTGGACATTAAACATCACTTTTTAAAAGCTTGGCAATGTAGATTAAAGGGTAAATGCATAGCACATTTCCTCTACATGTCTTGACTTTCCCCTTGTACTAGACTCGAACATACTTAAACATCTCTTTCTGAAAAGCTTGGCAGTGTAGATTAAAGGGTAAATGCATAGCACATTTCCTCTACATGTCTTGGCTTTCCCCTTGTGCTGGACTTGAACATACTTTTACTTTGGCTTAGCCTATTCCTCTAGGCCTTCCACTGATTAAGCAGTCCAATCCCCACTTTAAAACAGTTCAGGTGAAACATAGGCCCCATGTAAGAGCAGACTCACCCTTTGGTTGCAGGTGCCTCATAGGTGATTCTTGACAGCTTCTGGTGCCGCAGCACAACTTAGGAAAATAAGGCAGCTTCTTCCCTAGCTGGAAACCAGGAGGGTTGCCCCTGGAATAACAGGCAAACCTTCCACCCCTTCCTCTCAGGGATGGGGCACAGGAACCAGTAACAGCAGTCTCCACCACTTCATGAACAGCTTACTGTGTTCCCCTTTGGGCGGAAACACACACCTTTCCCTAAAAGTAGCTCTATATCAGAGCTTTAGGCTCCAGCAGCCTGTGCACAGACTGCTGTGCTCCTCTCTTCAAGACTGCTCACACACAACTGCTGCTGCTCATTGTTCAAAAACTCCCAACATTCTAACCTAACTCCCAATTGCAGATTCCAATGTGGCTCATGCAGCTGCGATAGTTCTATGGTGATGTCATCCCTCAGTCTCAGCTGAGACTGAGAACAGAGTGAGACAGTGTGAAATCCATGTAACTGGAGTTTCATAAGCTGCCTTCCCTGCCTACCACTAAGTCTTACTGAGATTCTAGTAATCCCGGGTAACAGGGGGGTACACTAGTTTCATTAGTTAAGTCAACACTGTTGTAGTGAGTTAGGTTCTCATTTACAGATGTAAGTGTTATGCGGTGAAGAGTTTCTTGATTCGAGAGACCATTTAGTTTCTGAATTGTGCATTCTACTCTGCTGTGAACTTTTTCAACAGTGGCATCCTCTTGCTGAAAGCACAGACTAAGAGCAGATAAATTACCAAAAAACACTTTCAGAAAGTTCATGTATATGACACGTTTTAAAGTTTTATGCACTTTAAGTATTCCTAGTGCTTTTTGGCCATGATTCTGCTTGTTTGTCAATGACACATGTTCGAGGTAAGGCATTAATACAGCCCAATTCTTTTCAAGGGCAGAAATGGCCCGTTCTCTGTGTGCAAGCCACCTATTGCCACCAGTGTTAACTGGTTTGACCACATTACTATTTAAAAGGGATCCTGTTTCCTGTAGGCCTTTCCAACTTTTTGGTGACCTGTGGTAAAATGAGTAAATGTTCAGCAGAAGTTGTTCTACTGACTTGTTAAAGGGTCAGTCTCTGAAAGAATCCTTTACAGCAAGCTCTAAACGATGTGCACAGCAGTGTATGTCAATGAGGTGTGGGCACTGGCGATCTTGCTTTATTCGAGTAAGGACACCTGAAGTGCTCCCTAACATTACAGCAGCACCATCAGATGCTGCATTTATCAGCTTATGTTTCCAACCACCATCCTTTAAACCACCTTCACCCTCTAAAGCATTAATCACAGTATTTAAAATGCTTTCTGAATTAGGGACACTGTCTGGTTTCAGTGCAAGAAATCGTATTACAGGCAGGCCATTTTCAAAAACACGTACATAAATGCCCTCCTCCTCAGTCACACTTTTATCTGTGCAGGAATCAACAAGAAAAGAAAAGAAATCATTGTCTTGTAGTAGACTAGCAGTAGTGCTTTGAATATCTTGGGCAATATAGTGAATGAAGACACGGCATTGCTTGTCACTGCTGTAACTGTGACTCATAGCATCATCCCCATGATTTCTTCTTTGTAAATCTGTCAACCCAGGAAAAGCCCTGAAAGGCCTTTCGGTCCTAGCAACGTAATATGCAGTACAGAACAATTTACAAATTTGATCCATTTCTTTTTGTTCCATGAACTGTATGGATTTCTCTATTGGTCTTTCTCCAACTTTTGTTTTATTTGCAGTGTATGCCCTCTCAGCATTTTAGTGTGCTATGGACACTTCATGTGCTGAGATAATGTGTACTCTAAAAGTACTGCATCCAGTTCTGAAATTATTTTTGCTTTGACTTTTATCGTAATTCTGACACCATGTGCAGAACATTGCACATTTTATCTGTGTCATAGGCAAGCCACTGCCTGCCTTTTTTTTCCATGATTCTTGAAATTTTCGAACTTTTGGGGCCTTAACTGGGTTTTCAGTATGAGTAGCATCACATGTGGAACCATCAGTGGTTACAGCAGTTTGACTGTCTGGGCAAGGAGGTAGTGGAGTTAGTACAGTAGCTGAAGTGCTTGTGGTGGTGCTAGTTCTTGCTACTGGGGAATCCTCAGCTCCCACAGTCTCATCAGTACGCTTTCTCTTAAATCTAAATTTAAAAAAGACTCATGGCTGCAGTGCTCTGTGCTCGTGGGTATGGCAGCAGATATATGTGCAGACTGGTAGCACTGAGTGGCTTGCACTTGCACAGAAGAGTAACAGAAGTGATTGTCCAAGCTAGGCTGTTAGGCTATGCTACTAATGCTAATCTTGTAAGTTAACACACAGAGAATGTTACTTTGTGTGCTGATGTTAACTTAAACTTAGTTGTCTGTGAATTGATTCAGTTGTCAATAAATGCACTGTCTATGCACAAGAAAAACTGCCTGTGTGTTTGTCTCTTTACTGGACAATAATAATAAAATAAATACAACAAGAAAAAAATGTGTATTGTCTGATTTATTTAAGTACAGGTGGGGTGGTGGTGCTTTTTTGCTCACAAACAGTTGCCCAGCCCAGCCCTTTATGGCTTCAAATAGCCTTAATTTTCCCTTTTAGAAATGGCCCAATAAATCCAAAGTACAGTACCTTTTAAAAAGCTGTCCAGGCCTTAACAAAACCTTTTTAGATTACTTATGGAATGGGATTAATAGGCTTTACTTTAACAATAATAACCCAGATCAGATCCCAGCATTTAGATAGGTGGTAGTCCAACCACAGAGCAGCTCACTCATAAAAAAAAATTTAACTAGTCTGTAAGACGCTTTAACAGCAGATCTCTGCTGTCTATGGATTTTTAGGGTAGTCCACAAGTAGCTGGCAAAAAAGCTTTTAATAAATGTTTTTTATAACTGATCTGGGATCCCTGGAATTTACAAAGTTAGACCACTCAGAGTAGGTAGCTTGTACAAAAATATTTAATACATCATTTCATTTTTTATAGCCAGTAACTACAGTAATCCCTGCATTTAGATTTTAGTTGGTCCACACTACGGTAGCTTGCAAAACAGCTAGTTAATACATGAAAACAAATCCCTGGATCCTGAATTTACATTTTAGTTAGTCCACCACACTCAGATGAGCTTAATATATATATATTTTTTTTACATCAGTCTCCACTACCAAGCAATTTCTACACAGCAGGTCAGGCACAGGCAGGCATCACCCCCTCTACTCTGTCAGTCTGTCTTCTCAACCTTTTATTATTTATTAGGTAGATTTAAAAGACACTGGCAGTAGTTACTGAGTACTACTACTGCTTGTTTTACAACAAGAATAGCTGCCCAGCATGTTACTGTTAGTATAGTAACTAGGTGAGTGAGCAAGTTCCTTTATCACAAAAACGTCTTAATTCTTAAAAATATTATAGTCTGTGTCACACTGTCACCCAACCACCTTAATATCCAAGAAAATATTTATTTTATATGGCCATGTAGTGTATAACAGTAACTGTAGATTCCTTCACAGTTTGCTTTGCTGTAATCTGAGTGGGCTCCTGAGACTGAGTCCCCTTTCTCTCTATGTATTTGCCATTACAAGTTACTAGTACTGTCTCAACAAATCCAGCACAGAAGTACAACAGCATTATTTACTCTTTGAGCACTTTTAATTTATTTTGCTGGTTTGGTAGTGTATTTAGAGAGACAGCTTAGTCTTCATCCGGTGTCTGCACTGCTTCACCAAGAGTCTGCAGTCAGTGTCCCATACCCCCTCTCATTATAACTGGCTGCCTCTGGTTTTCAGCTAACAAACCAACGCAGAGCAGTTAAGCAGACTTTTATTAGAGTTAGAAATGTCTGTGGACTTTGTCTGCTTTGCTAGTTACTGTTCTTTTTTTCCCCTAGGTTTGCTTTCTTTCACTATCTTTTCTCCTGCAAATTTCCTTCCCTCCTGAGTCCAGATCCTCAGTCTCACAGACACATTTGTCTCTCTCTGGCTCTCCCTGTTTACTTGTATTTCCTCCTTTCTGCACCTACAGATTTATTTATTTTTTTTAAGTTATTGCTTTTTCTCTGATTTACTTTCCCTCCTGATTGGAGAGACCCTCGTGGTCTCACACGCACTCACTCCTCTCCTTCCTGACTGCCCCTACTTCCTTATATTCCCGTTTGTTTTTTGTTTACTGAATCAGCCCTTAAAAGAGTTATTTTTTAAACTCGCAATCACGATCGGCGTTTGAAAAGCCTGGCAATGGCAGACAACTGCTGCAGCACAACCTCTATGCCCGAATGCAAGCCATAGAATGGCGCGCTATGCTGGGTCCTCGCGTCACATTGTCTGGAGGGGCTGGGTGACTAGTTCACAAAAGGGCACCTATTGGTGCATCTTCGTGCTGCAGCCCACCTCCAAGCGTGACCGAGGGACCCCTGAAGACCTGACTGGCTGATCTCTGTGCCACTCAGTTGTGTAGGTTGGCTTGGCACAAAGCTTCTGTCCTCCGCGGGTGAAGCAGACAGGCAGTCAGCTGACATCCAGAAGATCACACTCGTGATCAGCTCCAGAGATGTCAGCTCTGTGTCTGCGCTCATCGGGCAACTCCCCCGCCACCAGGGAAAGTGAAAAAAAAAGTCAAGTTCTGGAGATGGGGGGAGGGAACCGAGGTCTGCAGAAAATACCTTAGGTACCCAAAGGGGCATGCACTTAACAGCTGTAGGTGTCATGAAGCAAAAGTGCCTACCCTGTGGCACCTAAGGTATATGAATTTCGAACCCTGCTCATGATATACCACACCCTGTCGTGTATTATCGCTTAAATGAAAACCACAGCTCAAGTAATTTGTGCCCTCTTAGTGGAGCAGTGGCTTTTCACTCATTTGTATGGATGGAATGTGGTTTACAAAATCTTAAGAAGGCACAGTTCTGTTAGCTGAGTTCAAAAAACAATGTGGACACACGATTCCTGTAAGAAAGGGATTTGTTGTAATATAACAATATAATCTGAAATCACCAATTACGCACATATTCGCTGTCCTTTGGGAATAAATAAGAGTTCAATCTGAGTTCCCAAGTGAGTGTAAAATCAATAGTTTCGGATTAATAAAAAAAATGTAGGAGGCTCAAACAGGCAGGATCATATCTGGTGGTAGAAGCACCAAGTTGGGAGTCTGCCTCTCAGTGTCACTTGGTGCGTTTCGTACGATGGGGGCAGTACTTTATCAAAGGCCTTGCTCCACCTTGTTGCTGCTACCACAAGCTGTGCTCCGGCCTGTTTGGGCCTGCATGTTTTTATGGCAAACTATGGTCTTTTATTCACTTGGGACTCCGTTAACTCTTTATTTATTCATAAGTGACAGTGAAGTATGTGAGTAATTGGTGATTCCAGATTATCTGACTCTGATCTTTGCACTTTATATTAAAGCAAAGCATTCTTTCAGGAATCTTGTGTCCAAGTTTGATTTTTTAACTGATCCAGTGGAACTGTATTTGTATGGTTGCCGTAATATCTGCAAGTAACTGTATTGTGTAACCAGGCACCACCATTGTTTTCTGGATACTGTCAGCTCCCTAACACTACTAGTTTACAGAAGCTCAGTAATTATTCAAAGGCCACAACATCAGACTCTTCAACTGGTATATGTAATAAAACATTTTATTTATTTGCTTTTGGTAACTGGGTAAGCACACTAGACAGCTAGTGCCTCTTTTCAGGTGCGGCCCGGGAGAATTACAAGGTATACATGAGACAAATACATAGTCAACATTACAAACCGGAGCAACATGCTCCAACAGCGGAATAAAACAACAAGGGATTTTAAAGCAATAGTACATAGCGCAGGGATTAGCATAGATGCAACAACAGTGGGTTACACAGCATAGGGTACATACAGGCCCAAGGGGCATCATGGGGGTATAGGACCTCCCCTAGGCTTTTAGAGAAACAGTACATAGCATAGCCATTAGAATAATGCATCACAAAGGTAGAGGGGCAGAAGTTACTCTGCCGTTCAGTGACTTTTTTTATACAAGTGCATTATTTTTTCTGAATGATGTTTGCATCACAGACAGTACTATTAAAAACTGGTCAAGAGGACAGAAACAGCAGGCAGACAGTATGGTTCACTTTTACCGCAGCAGAGCTTCAAGGGTATCTTAGTCATCAGGCAACATCATAGGCACATTGGACATCAGTGAAGAGGAAGACACATAGGAGAATTCCAGCAGTACAACTTAACCGGTGTACATTCAGTTTTGTGTCTGCATCGGGATGCACCAGATGGGTCTAAATCTGAATTAAACAAATCTGATTTGTTTTGCAGCAAGAATGTCTTGACTTGTTTGGATTCCGAAACCGCACTGATGGAACATTCGAGGTCAATGCAGTCTAACATTGGTCAGATCGCCTCTATTTTTGGGGACCAGAATAGAACTGGAAAAAAACAGTTGGTGTCTGGCACTTTGTCACTACCTTGATTATCTTGTTGATCAGTACAGATTGCATTTCATCCCGGATCACAGACAGACAGGTGTGCCGGGGGTCTTGGGGGAGCGTGGGCTACGGTGAGAGTGATCAGATGGAGAGGGTTCCGGAGTATGGTGAATGAGCTCAATGATGTGGCTGCACTCTGTTATTTGCAGGATGCAAGCATCTGAATTGATAGTTATCAACAGAATTAGATGGGTGGAGATTCAACCGCCGAACAATTACAACTGACATTGTCTAAACCAAGGGATGGTGGTCTGGCAAAGACAAGGATTGAAGCTGAGACAGTGTCAGCTGCTGAGGGGGCTGGAGTGGAGCCATTAAGTTATGTGACTCTTTTCCTTGGAAAAGAATGACTGCAAGGGTGGTTGATCTTCTTTAGACCGCAACAGTGCTGGAAAATTGATGGAGGAGGAATTACTTTCTACACCAAAGGGGAGAAAAATCTTTTGAAGTCATTTGTGTGGAAAAATCACCGTCTGCCCAAAAAGCCACAAACACTGCAACATCTCTTCCATGGAGACCAAGGTTCCAAGTTGACAGTGGGACAGAATTGAGGAGGGAGTGGTGTCACCCACAATCTATATAGGGTTGCTGACTGCAGACATTGACAGTGTGGATGCTACCAGATCTACTGTTGACAATCTTCTGGTTGGATTCCTCTTCACTGTCAGTGAACTAAGGTGTCTATGTTGTTACTTGATGACTAAGAGAAAACCCCCCCCACCCAAGAAGTTCAGACATGTTTCTGCAGTCACGAACTGAAGGCAAATGATAGTTATGGACTACAGAAGGACTCGCATTTGATAACTGTGTGGCATGGTTACTTAGCTTTACTCATTTATGATGCTACTCTGTAGATTACCTTAACAAACCCCTGTCTCGGCTTGGTGGAGTAAATGGACAAGAAAGTGATAGAAGGCTTCCTTAGAGGAACAGAAAAACACAGGTAGCTCATTTGTGTGACATTAGTTATAAGGACGTGGTTATGGTGTACTTACTATCCTCTCTACCTGGCATGGTCTTTTGCCATTTAAATCTTGCCGGATGGTCAAGCTGGAAGAGACCCTTAGCCTGAAACGAAGGATGGAACCCGTTTCTTCCAGCGGAAAAGTAGATCTGACATTATCTGATAGGGCTGGCAGCAACAGAGTCGACATCTTCGGCTAGACCCATAGCCTGTAACGGAAGATTTAACATGCTTCTTCCAACGGAAAGGAAGATCTGCCATTATGTGGTATAGCTGGACATGAAAGTGAGGACATCTTTTTGAGAGACCCATAGCGTGTAACAAAGGATGGAACATGCTTTTTCGGGCAGAAATGAAGATCTGATGTTATGTGGCATGGCGGAGGCACAGCCAGGGGATAATGGGTATACATTGAAGCCCATAAGGATGAAGCACATCTCTGCAGAATTCTGCATTAGAGTTACTGCTGCAAACAGTGCAGTTTCATTGCGAGTTAATCCCTTTTGTCATACAGTAAACCTGTGACACTGCGTTTCATTCTTGAGGGCTTCAGTGTACTACCCAAGTCATATGGGTGGGAGGAGGAACAGGCTTGAATAACTCCCATGAAGATTTAAATTGGAAAGGATGATGATGATGCCAGACAGAATGTTCATTTATTTATTTACGTTTTTGGTAACTAGGTAAGTGCACTGATCCAGAGGACCATTTTCAGTCACGATGTGGGCCACAAGGTGGCGTTACATGCATACAAGCAGTAGACATGATATATACCTTGAAATTATACAGTACAAGCAACAGTATGCAACAAACAGACAATTTATACTTAAGGTATACAAACACAGTGAGTGAAATACTGTAGGGATACTGGCAGCAGTACATGGAGGGATAGTTATGAAATATTACACAGGTTGACAAAGATCAATTTGAAAATAAATGAACTCATCTCTGTCTAGTCAAGGTAACAAGCATGACCTGAGAGGTGAGGGTAGGCCTACCTGAGGAGCTCAAGGTAAAATAGAGCATGGCTACCAGCCAGTGCGCTGAGTTAGACAGTGAGGGATCATAGGCTGCGAGAGCAGGCTATTAGTGATGTGCGCTACCAAGTCCTGGTGCATCCTTGAGCCACGGTCTGAAACCTGGTACAACAGAGTGGGAGGATGTCTCCCAGGCATGATTTACAAGGCAGTATGAGAGACATGCGTGCGGGTTTGTGCTTTAGGTATGTGGTGAGGGGGGAGAGGAGGGTGATCAGAAAGGTACCAGACAGTGGTAGGATTACTGTGGCTTTCGGTCTCCTGTGCTGCCCTGTGTGCATGCACAGGTGAAGCCTTTCAAAAGCCAAGCCTTTAGGTTAGACTTAAAAAATGAATGGGATGTGGTTATACGAACAGACGCAAGAAGATGATTCCAGAAGGAGGGTCAGAGACAGAGAAGGCATTGCTACCCATTGCTGTAGAGACGCGGGAGACTTCTAGGGATACAAAGGAGGATGCAATAAGAGGTCTCGTGGATGCTCTGTTCATGAGTAGGGGGGCATAGGGGGACAGCTGGTTACTCCTAAGGGCATTATCGACTAGGCAGCCTGTGGTAATGTGTGGATAGTACACCATATTCACGTCTATAGAAAGGAAAGATATCCCATTTCTCCCTGCTGGCATCTGATAAAATATTTAAGCAATAAGGCACAACAGGGTGTGGGTTATTGGGGATTTACCCTCGCCTTGTGTGGTGTGTCACGAGGTGCAGCTGAATTACTTAACCATACAAGAAGTGGGTAAATCACCAAATAACTCACACCCTGGAGTGCCTTATTGTGATTATGCAGTGGATCCATGTGTAAAATAAATTTAAAATGTGTTTAATAATGTTTTTTATAAATGCTATTCCACAGCCATGGGTTATGCAGGATTTACCAATGGTCATGTGACAAGTTCTGTTCAATTAGGTTACAGGATTTTCACACACCATTGTATAAATTATTTTCTTACATAAACAGTTGTTAGAAATTCTAAGTCCCCCTCAGCTATACAGCTGGCATATTATAAGTTCCATGTTGCTGGCTGGGTGCCCGCCAGCTTACCGATTATAAACACGAGATGACAATGCATTGTTGCCTCATCCTATGATATGCTATTAAGTAAGAATCTAAAATAATCTCCATTTCTGATATGCCTGTCATTATTTTTACATAATCTGGTTTAATGTCAAATTTATGAATACATTTGGCACATAATCAGATTATGTAGAAAATAGCACCGTCACAGTAGAAACAGAGTTTATTAAAGCTCCTTATATAGGGGCATATCATAGGATGAGGAAACCATGCATCGTCATCTCACGTTATAATCAGCGACATCTCAGGAGGCGGGCACCCAGCTGGCAATGCAGAATTTACAATATGCCGGCTGAAGCTCGGGGGACTTAGAATTTCTAATATCTGTTTGGGTAAGAAAATAATATATTTTATCTGGTGCCAGCATGGAGAAACAGGGTAATGAAGCCCCATGATCTGTGCAACGGTTGAGGCTTCCAGCTACACCTTTGTACTTCTTTAATTTGAGCCATACAGGGGGCACGTCTTGAGCATCTAGTGTTGGAAACCTTCAGACCTCTCGGGACTGAACAACCTTAACCTGCTGCAAGAGCTCGAACTGGAAGTAAGATCTACCAGTCATCATGCAGTAGTAAGCAATCTGCGCATTCAGTGGAACCCCTCTTCCCTCAGCGATAGCAAAAAAATGCCAGAGTGAGAAGGCACATGTGAATCTGTGGCTTTCAAGTTTGAGATAGAGCTCCCTAACCCTAACCATGAAGAAGAGCTTTTATATGACTTTACATTACACAATATTGAGAAATGTAGTGAATAAGTGATAACCAGACCTCACCCACAAATATGCTGGTGTACGCAACAAACCCTCTACCAGGCAGTGGCTGTTGTAAAAATTCTTATCATTTGGCCACTGTGTATGTCAGTCATAACATTCAAATATAGTATACACAGACAGGTTAAGCCACAAATAATCCCATTAGCTCTTCACCAAAAACCTCCCCCCCTCACACACCTCCTGTCCTGATCCAACTAATTTTCCCCCAGATCATGCAGTTGTTTGGCAACAGAGTTTACACAACCATATGCCACTGCTGTGCTGGAAATACTGTAGTTCTCCCACCCTTCTGAGTCAGTGAGAAATATTTGTGAATACACAATACAGACACATTTCATTGACTTTTGCTGTGAATGCCATGATGTAGTAATATCGCAGTTGGAACTGATGTACGACTCACATCATTGTTTCCCATGCAGCCAACCACAGTGAGTCAAACACTGGTTACACAAACAGATTGCATCTGAAAAAACAATAATGCCATGTGCAACAGTTGTTTAAAACTAAGGCAACAACCATCTCCTGTAAGCGCTCTTGCCGGTAATCTCATGAGTATTGGCAATTACCACTGCCGCTCCACCCAAAATGTTGCATATATTGGGGATCTGCACAGCTGTGGCAGACAGCATATGTTGGAACTATGAAAACATGACAATTTCAACAGATGCAATTTACCACGTGTATACAGTGTGTGGGCTGTGCCTGTGGTATTGAGTGCCGTTTACTCACATTTGTAAAACATCCATTATAGAATGGTGCAGGCGACAATGTATCATGTAATTCAACTGCAAATTTAACAAATACATCAGAGAAAAACAGAGGGGAGGGAGAAAGGAGACCCCCCCCCCAGCACAGCAGTAGCATTCAGTCAGATTCAGACCTGTGTGCACTATAAAATTGACCAAGAGGAAAATGGTTGTTTCTTGACTAAAGCTGTGATCACTTTTTGGTCTTCATCATAAACTGCTTACTGAGGACAGCAATACAACCTACAGTACAAGTCACATTAAACTGTTTCATCAGTGAGTTCCAGAATAACCAAGGTCACATGGCTGGTTTGGGGATGGCATGCAGACATCGTGCCGATGTATTTTGCAGTACCTGCAGCTGGCGTAGATTTCATCCAGCGACCCTGAGGTATAGAGCATTACCGTAATCCAGCCTGGATGTAAGAAAGGCATGCACCAGTGGTACAAGGTCATCAGGCGGAATAATTAAACAATATGTATCATCTCTACCATTTTCACCATGGAGGAGCCCATCAATGTTCTGGTGTCTAGGGTCAGCCATGTTTACACTCCAGAGTCAGAAACATCAGGCGTATGACCAGACCTGATCACTAGTACTTCCGTTTTCTCTGGGCTATGTCTCAGCCATTTCTATGATTGTCAGTCTGTAATCTTTCCCAGACATTCTTCTTTTTTATCTGTGCATTTTTTCTTCCCCAAGCTCTCCAAGGACTGCACCATTGGGAGTAGCTTATGGTGTCTGCCCCTGATTCTTGCACCTACCTGGAACACTGTGGTCCACCCATGGAGCTGTGTTTAATCCACACAGGCTGTGATGAACTTGGGGCCATACACCCAGAACTTTGTTTGTCCTGTCCATCACGTGCGCCCCATGTCAAGGGTTAAACGACGACGTACATCACGTCACTTTGACCTAGTGCTGGATAGGTGCTTGCTGTACTCCAGGTCTCCACCTGTGTCCAGTTGAGAGCCAAGCCTCTGCCCAATCCTTCCCCTAAGAAGGCGATCAGTCCCCTGGACGCTCAGCCTCCTACACCCTGATGGTCTGGTCTGAGATGTACAGAGCAAACTCCTCACATAAAGCACTACACGTTGCTTTCTTTGACTGTAAACATAGTGGAAGAAGTAGTTCACATGCTATCCTTTACACGTTTTCTTGCTTGTGTAGAACTCTCTCGAGTAATGTGTGACATCTGATGTTGCTTAAGGGATAAAGGGCTCAGATGGGGTGATAAGGCACCGGGTCAAGATGTCATTCACCATGGGGTGCTTAGTGGAGATCAAGGCAGGACTGCTGGATGACCTGTTTAATACCTTCTTGGACACTGGATGTATACCTCCAGACCAGAGTATGGCCCATGAGGTACCCATTCTTAAATGCTGACCTAGGTATGAACCAAGGGGTAGCCTGTGACAGTGGAAGCTGTGGTTGAGCGCTTTAAAAATATGGTGACTCAGTCACGGCACCTGTCCATAGAGCTACCGGGCAGTGAGGGCGACCAGATGAGTGTGAATATAGCCGCAGGATGTCGTTACATGTACATGTGCCAGAGGGAGTGAGCACACCGTGCGATGGGTGGAAGGGGTGGGAGGGTTTGTGGGTGTAGTGCGGGGGTCGGCCGCTGAGCTGGCCATGTGGCGTGGTGGGTGGCTAGGGTTGGGAGGATAATGGTTTCTGTCCTAGACGCAGTCACTTTTTATGTGGGACATCGGGAAATTTTATTTGTTGTTGTTGTTTTGCCCCCCCCAACATGCACACCCCGCCGTGTCTTATTGCTTACATAGCATGATAGCACGGTAGAAGGGATGTGACAGAGTGACAGTTGGGGGGTGATTGTGAGTAGGGGAGGAGTGGGTTTTGCAGCTGCAAGTTGAGGGTCTAGCTGCACAATCGAGTACACTTGATGGACTGTGATGCCTGTTGCTGCTGGTTTTTCCGTATGTTCATATTTTCATATGACAATACCTTAACCTTACATGTATGTAATGCAGTATTAGTAATCTCACATTTGTTGTCTTCTCTCATTTTAGTGTATTTCGCCACACACCGTACCGTCAGTTCATATATTGGATATATGGTTTCTTGGGCCGCAAGGTTCATAGGATTGTACCAGCATGCGTGGTTAAGAAGATTCGTGAATGCTACCCAGATCCACAGGGTCAGTATGTAGGGTTCCTAGACGCAGCGCTGTCTGATGTAGAGGATGCAATTTCAAGCACTGAGGATAGTGACTGATGTTGGAACTGAAGACATTACAACTTTCAAGTGAAACACAAAACAGTTTTCAACAAACACAATTTAATTAAGACACTAGATATAAAAAATAACAGACAATGAAAATTTAAACAGCAGTACCATGTAAAGTGCAAGCATTATCATACACTATTGTACTGTTAATGTAACAGCATGATAAATTACTGTTACACAATGTTTGCATCAAAAGCAATTGTTTACTCCAACTTCAAACTGCCACTGGTTAGAAACATTTCTTGTTATTCTTTATATCATTATACTGTTTAATTGTTATTTTTTTTTGTTATCTGTTTTCTCCCAGGTCTCGGTCGGCAACCGTCCGTCATCCACCAGTCCATTCCCTTACTCTGACATTAGGCCATGTACCCCGCTACTCCCATGGTTTACCCTCTGTTACAGGGCAGTGAGGAGGCCCCCCAGCTCAACTCACCTAGATCTGGATCCAGTTCAGGGAGCGCCTTTCAGAGTCAGGACCTGCGGTGTCCGGCTGCATCATTCCATGCAACCAGGAACCAGTTTCATTTTTTCTCCACTTACGTAGATGGGGTGTGTAATGATGCCAGTGGAGGGAGGATGCATGCATCCGCACATGCTCCTCTAGACATCTGCCCCATTTACACCCCTCGATCTTACAGCATCAGCGCACTCTCCCCATCCTCCGCTAGGGGCCAGTCAAGCACCGATCACTGGTGCCCCCCCCCTCGGAGAAGGACAGCTGTCTTTTGTATGCTTGATCCTTCTCCTCACCTGCTGACCCCCTGTGGCCCGTGCTCGTTCCTGAACACTGGTCACCGGCGTAGCGCGAGGTAAGGCGTCCAGCGCTTCAACCCTCATCGGCACCGGGATGGCAGTTATACTGTTTAATTACTAGAAAACTGCAATGTCTGTGTACGTACAAACCTTATGTGTAAGTATGAGAACATAAGTACAATTCTTTACATTGTTTGGTCTCTACTGAAAGTCAGAACATTGTTATTTACATGGTTTTGTGACATCAGTTTGCCATTGCCACAACATCACAGCTTTGTACATAGGCATATGGTACAATTTGGGTGTATGAGTCATGTACACCACCATGAATTAATAACACTTTGTAGTAATTATACAACAGCTGAATATCTTGCAAGATGAGTGGCACCAATCACAACTTGCGTCAAACAATTTAGACGCATCCGTCGTGTAACCAGTATCCTATGGCAGGGTGTGCTGTCATTGGGTGTTAACGCACACCTGGCTGTGTTGTGATGCATGAGACTGCAGACTGAGTGTACTCAAATCACCCTGGTGTGCGCTACTACTCAATGACACCACACCATGGATTCTATTATTGTGCCTATAACCTGAGTTGTCGTACAAAAAAAAAAGTGTGCTTGTCTTTTTAAAGAAGTAACAAGATACTGTATCTCTGCACCTGTATCTCTCTGTTCCCCGCTCTATTCACAGTGTCTGTCCCATGGACACAGCTGCAAACCCCATCTCTTTATCTCTCTGTTTACATGACTAATGCCAGGAGCACACAACCAGTGCAGTGCAGTACTGACAGTCACACTGCCAGTTGCCTGTCAGTGCGTCCCCCTCCTTGCTCTTCATCTCTATCCCCCTCTCCCTTCTCCTCACCAAGTCTCTCCTGGGATAGCAGCAAAGTCCATCTCTGTGTCTCTTGGCTGACATTACAAATGCCAGTAGTACACACCAACTTCAAGAGATGCACATATTTAACAGAATAAAACGGGAGTACACGCCACATGTAGAGAGAGAGAGATGAACACAAACAATACCAGTACAGACATGTATGGCTGCGGTCTGCCACCAACCACATTACAGACTACATAGACGCAGAAGGCCTTCCGCTACTGCGCACTCACCATCACCACTGCTACACGGTGCAACCTGAATGCCACATACCCTGATAAGACAGCTGAAGAGGGAACCAGAGTCTGCCAGTGGTGGGGGAGTGGCACTTATAACAACTGCCTGTGGAGATTTCCTGCAATTCGGCTATGCTGTGTCTATGGCTGAAGACACAGCAAGTCACTCAGCATGCTTTGCATTGAGCGAGTTGAACTTTGGACGCTGTCTGTTCCCTCTCACAAGCACCACTGTAGCTTGTGCTCTCTCTCTTATCCCTGTGTGACACTGTGGAACTGCAGTCATGGATTGAATGAAGGATTCAGCATTGCTCCTGACTGAGCTGTGGTGCCATGGGAGAGGCAGGGTGCACTGTGCTGTTGCTCTGTATCTACATGGTGGCAGTGTAATACCTGAAGATCCACATGGTGGGTGTGGAGCACAAGACACCTTTCCAACAGACACACACACACACACACACACACACACTCCAAGTGATGTAAAGGGCGCTGCATTTCACACATGGCATAGGGGGCACAGTGAATCTGTGCTACACTTCACTGTGTACTCCCTCTCTGGCACTGCGCTCACTAGAGCAATGGCTGCAGTTAACTGACTGTGTGTGCTGGTTGTGAAGTGCCCCTCCTGTCACCATTGCATGCTGTGTTATGGAGCTGTCTGTGTTTCTTGCCCCCCTGCTAAGTCCCTGATGTGTGCTGGTACAAGACTGGGATACGAGACAGAGCACTGCAGCAGTCAGTATACAGGCAGACATAGATGATTAGTAACCTACCCACACAGCGAGACTCGAAATTTTCACCGCGGCACTATTGCAGTTATGGAATTTTACTTCACACCCAGTAACAGCCCACCACCACCCCACAAACCCATGTTGGATGACTGTCCAGCACTGAACAACCACAGCAGTCAGAAGTACTGATGGCAGCTCCAAACTGCGGTCAGTAAACAGAGCCTGCACCAGACAGTCCTCCAGTCCAGATGAGTCAAAGCAGCACTGTGTGTCTCTTTCTCTCTACATGAACATCAGTTGTGGAGCTCTCGATTGTAAACATAGCATGAAGACATGTAACCCCGTAACTGGCAACTTTGTGTATGTCTTGCATCTAGCAGTACATATCAGCTTTCTCACAAATGATGTCATGCACAACAAATGTAATAAATCATGTCAGCACAGTATTTGTAACATTTGTACGTGCATGACATCAGTGGGATTGTCAGTATTTGCTGGTTGAAATTTAGCTAGGTTGCAGGATACAGTCATATTTTGTTATTTTAGACAAGGAGAAAACATTTCATCAACATATGTAGTATACTTCACTCCTTAAAGCGTGAATATTTAAATGTTTCAAGGAGGTCTGGCTTCTCAACTGCTGTGATCCATTTTGGAACATCTGGTTTTAGGAGTGGTAAAGGATTAGAGACCTTTCTGTGTTCAAGCACATCACACGTCAGACTCGGTATATGAGGGTATGTCTTCTTCTCCATGATTTTCTTGGCGACCCAGTGATCTCTAACTTTTGGCTGTACTTGAGTGTACTGTAACTTGCCTTTCCAACATCCTCTTTTGGAAACTTTATGTTGCTGGTTGCTATGTACGTTGTGGTCTAAAGCGCACAACTGAGTACGTCACATCATGCCCTTGTAAAAAAAGTGTTGTAGCAGCTCAGAGTGGTAAACTTCAAGTGTGCCAGTGTGGCAAAAATGCATGAGCTTTTTTATGTCTCTTAGTATTACTTTGTCTCTCACAGAGGATACCAAAGTGTCCATGGGTGGCATGTCTGGCTGAAGCCATTTCTTAATTCTCTGTTCCTCTGCAGAAAGTGGTGCATGATCACATGCATGAAACAACAGTTTGTCTGGCCAGCTTTGTATGTTTTGCACATGTTCCAATATAGAGGTCCACCTCTCAATCAACATGTCTGGGTCCCCATTGCATCCGGCGGCAGAAAACCAAAGATGATTTTTTACTGATTTTATCCATGGCTGTAGTGGCCAAACGCTTGCCTTGTTGGCTTTGTCTCGTAATTTGGATGCGATGCTTTTGGCCATATGCCACACATTTTACTGGTGTAAGATGCCGTTATAAGATGTGCTCATAACTTTGGCTTTTTGTACATGTCTGTCACTGGCAATGCACTCAATTTCAATTCCATGTCCCAATAATTGATCGACGCAGTCCATGAATGCTGCCTTCTCCATATTCACACTCTACATTTCAGGTCCAGCTTGTTTCAGTACAAAATGCACAATTTTCTTGCTGTCACTATCCATAAGAGTGTATGTCCTGTACTTTGCTGAATAGCTGGCTGAATCACACCTCCCATCTTCATACAATGTATGCTTCTTACCTTTGAGCTGTTCAAAAAGGTCTGACTGATGTGTTAGCCATGCATTGTTCACTACAGGGAAAATATACAGTTCCTGAGTGTGGTTGTGCAACACTTCAGAAAAAATTTTTAGATTCATAAATTTGGCAAACTTTGCTACGCTTTGGTTGGTATTGCCACTGAACAGAATCGCAGCGGATGATAGTAGATTGCCAACTGCTGTTCTATTCATAACTGGTTGTGGGTTCCAGTAAAAAAACATGATTTAATGAACAAGTGCTTCGAATAGTCGGCAAACTTCCTCTCGATATCTTGTTTCTGGCAACATACTCAAAATGCTCCCCACATTTTGGGCATGGTATCATGTCAAATAATTGTTTGAGGCACTGCTCAAAAACAACGTATTTAGGTTGACAAACATAATCAGATAAAGTAGTGCCAGCACAATGTATCAGCACAAAATTAGATTCTCTGTCGTTACTGAATGACTCTGTCAGTGTCTGCTCTGGCTGGTAATCAGGGTCACTACTTCCACCTTCATCAGCTGAACTAGTATCAGAAGTATCAATGTCTATAAAACAGGAATACAGTTAGTGAAAATGTAGTAGGGATGCATGTTTTCTCACCACCACAACATATATGACACAGTATGGTGTGCCACACACAACATAGAGGATTGTGTATGAGCAGTCATACACAACAAGAATATTCTTGTATCGAGAGGTTTCCTTGGTAACAGATGACCTCGAGAGCACAGCTCGAGATGTGCTGTGTTACCAAGGGAACCTCGAGATACAAGAACATCCTTATTTGTGTATGACTATCCATACACAGTCTTTTATAGTGTATGGGCAGTCACAGCACAGAAAATCACACAAAACCAGCTAGTGAAGACAACGGAGCATGGACATTTTAACCATTTCCTTTTTTTTTTTTTTTTTTTAACTGACACATTATGCTGCAGATGTTTCTGCAAGTTCATGTTAAATAAAAAAACAACTTCCAGCTTAATTTGGTATAGGAAAGCAACTATGTGGCAGCATTCCAAGTTGTTCTGCTGTAGTAGTGACATCACTACTGCAGCAGAACAACATAATGATGTCACTGCATTAATCGCTGATATTGGTTGGAGGGTATGGCACCTTACATAGGGATAAAGGCACATTCCACCAACCATACTGCTGTGTCGATGGCTGCGTGTAGGGCGTCCATATCCAGGCAGTCTGCAGGGCTGCTACCCGGAAGTCAGCACACACCTTCAGTTCACATTACCACATCGACCTTGAGTTAAGTTTTTTAGTGTAATGTGACTTAAGGTTGGCTGGTTAAGGTCATCAAACGACACACAGCGAGTACACTTGTGTTTATGTTAGCTACCAGGATGAGTTTGGCAGACAATACTCTGTCATCAGCTGTGTGTCAAACTGCTTATAAGTGTACTTGTCAAACTCTAATACCAGCCTTCTGGTGAAAAGGTAGCATGGAAAAACATGCCACCATTGAAAACATTCTACTGTCTCTTTCTGACTTTAATATCATCCCTGAAATATGTGCATTCATGCAATGACCACCATAGACATTTCACTGATAAGCTGTGTTTGTGATACACCCGGATCATGTTCTATATATCGCTTTTTTTTCCTTCACACATGTGCCATCAGTCTTGTTAATGTAAGTGCCCAACTTTCTGACCTCTATATGGTAACGTGGCTCAGCTCAGCTACACACGTTTCCGATTTTTTTCCTTCTATGGTATCTTCTTTTCTTCTCTATAATCGGCAGCAGTCTGTTGCTTTCATAAGCACTAACACACTCAAGGGTGTGTGGTTATTGTGGATTAATCAACACTACATGTGCATTGTGAGGCAGAAGGTCGAAGGACGAGTGTCCTCACAGGGGCCGGGGTGTTGATTACATAAGCAATAAGTAACAAATATTTTTAAAATGTTTTGGAGATCATGTTATAAATGCAATAACCCACAACAGGGTGTCTAATAACTGTGCATTAATCAACACCCTGGGTGCTGGGAGGACACTCGGGCTTTGCCCTCGTGTCTCACAATGCACCCAGGGTGTTGATTAATCCACAGTAACCCCACATCCCGTTGTTGGTTATTGCTTACACATTGTGCATAGTAGTGCACATGATTACTGTCTAGTCTGCAAGATATTCTGTCTGGTGGGACTCAAAATTCACATTAATGCTTATGAAATGTGCTTAGCATGGTTACCGTGTTTTTTTTTCTTTGTATTTACTGTGCTTTTTGCTCCGCTAATCATTAAACAGGTCAAGTTAATCACTGCCAAGCAGTATTTAGTAATTTGAAATAGAAACATAGAAACATAGACTTTGACGGCAGAAAAGGACCACTTGGCCCACCCAGTCTGCCCATTTCCCTACCTACTGGATAAGCTGCAGATTCTAGTTAACCAACAGCCTGCTTCCTGCAACCCTGCACTATAATTGCTTTGTGTCTGTCCCAAGCATGTTTGAATTCCCCCGCTGTTTTAGACCCAACGACCTCCTCAGGAAGGCTGTTACATGTATCCACCACTCTCTCCATGAAAAAGAATTTCCTCACATTACCCCTGAGCCGTCCCCCCTCTATCTTTAAACTGTGCCCCCTTGTTCTTACACATCTCTTTTTCTGAAAGATGCTACCCTCCTGGACTTTGTTGATTCCCTTGAGGTACTTGAACGTTTCTATCATGTCCCTCCTGTCTCTACTTTCATCAAGGGTATACATATTAAGCTCTCTCAGTCTCTCTTCATATGGTTTCTGATGTAGACCCTGCACCATTTTAGTTGCCCTCCTCTAGACTGCTTCCATCCTGTCTATGTCCTTGCGTAGGTGAGGTCTCCAAAACTGCACACAGTACTCCAGATGGGGTCTCACCAACTGTCTGTATAGAGGGATAATCACTTCCCTTTTTCTACTTGTGATGCCCCTTCCTATGCATCCCAGTGTCCCCCTGGCTCTCCTTACTGACTTCTCACATTGCTTACCCACCTTTAGGTCATCTGATATGACTACTCCCAGGTCCCTTTCTATTTTTGTTGTTGTTAGTACTCTCCTGTATTGTGTACTCTTTCTCCTGGTTTTTGTTTCAGGTGCATTACTTTGCACTTCTTTGCATTGAATCTAAGTTGCCATATGTCTGACCATTCCTCCAACCTTGCCAAGTCCCTTCTCATCTTTTCTACCCCTCTTGTGTATCAACTCTGTTACAGATCTTTGTGTCATCTGCAAAGAGGCATACCTTTCCTCCAGACCCTCTGCAATGTCACTTATAAAGATGTTAAAGAGGATTGGACCCAGTACTGAGCCCTGAGGTACTCCACTAGTAACCCCTTCTTCGGAATGTGTTCCATTCACTATTACCTTCTGTGTCCTGTTGTGCAGCCAGTTTGCTATTTCAGGCTACCACCCTGGGACCCACTCCCAGGCTGGCTAACTTGATTATTAATCTTTTGTGCTGGACTGTGTCAAATGCCTTGCTAAAGTCTATGTAGGCCATATCCACAGCCCTCCCTGGTCTATTACTTTGGTCACCCAGTCAAAGAAATCAATTAGATTAGTCTGACATGACCTTCCTGCTGTAAATCCATGTTGCTTTGGGTCCTGTGCCCCGCTGGCCTCTAGGTGCTCAACAATTCTTTCTTTCAGAAGTGATTCCATCATTTTCCCTACCACTGAGGTCAAACTTACAGGTCTGTAGTTTCCTGCTTCTGCCTCCAGTCCTCAGGTACCACCCCATCCTGCCATGATTTGTTAAAAAGTGTGGTAAGTGGTGTCACTAGGTCCCCCCTTAGTTCTTTTAGGATTCTGGGGTGAATCCCGTCAGGCCCCATTGCTTTGTCCACCTTGAGTTTTAGGAGTTCTTTCAGGACTCTTTCTTCTGTGAATGGACTGGTATCAACCCCCCTACCCAGAGTGCTTCTATTGTCTGGTTTAGGTAACTGCTCCTCATCTTCTTTTGTGAATACTGAGCAAAAGTATTCATTCAGTTTGGTAGTGAGATTGGAACTGCTGTGGTACTGTATCACATGTTTGCTCGCCATGACATATGTATGCGGATCATAACTGAACATAGTCACTTGGAAAATCCGCTAGCCCCACAGTCGTTTATAGCTGAACAGCATTCTTAAATGATACCTTCTCAGAAAGTGACATTGTTTGAACACTGTTCATACATAAGGATGGACGGTGTCAATGTCTGCATTAAGACTTCTCTGCAATCAAGGTAAACATTCTGACAACAGTTTGTAAGTGTTACTGTGAATTGATGTAAATAACTGTCACCCAAATATAAATTGTTATACTCACAACAGTGCACATACACCACAAAAGTTCTTGGAAGTTTAAAGTGTGAGCAATGTTCAGATACTACATCTATTACTGACCTTGGGTGTATGTTTCCTTGCACAGTCATTTACAAATAACACTTGTTTATCATGCAATTTTAAAAATGCATTACACCACTCCACATAATGGCTGTACTGTACAATCAATACATTCCATGGTTTCTGCATGCAGTAGACCTCTGTCATTGTGAACGTTACACGAAACCATGGCATGAATTCATTCTCAAGCCGAACAATGTGCTGCAGTGGTTTAATGATTGCATGCGCCATGAGACTAGGTGTGTACCCTTGATACATAATAGAGTTATTACTGTATCTTCATTGTAGAACTTACCAGTGTCAGATATGACTTCTGATATACTTGGTTCAGCTTTCTTGGTTCTTAACTCAACATCCTGTGAATATGAGATATGATTGTTATTGACCTGTGTATGTTGCTTTAAATAATAGTAAAGGCAAAGTGAACAAAAACTGTAACGTCACATTGTGCATTACCAGCAATGATTGCTTATTGCAACACTTGCAGTGACTCTCAGCACTGGCCATACCGGGTGACTGTAGCTGCCTGTATTTCTTTGCTCGTGGATGGTTGCTCAGTGCCCTCCTGGAGCTTGTTCATGACAGGCTGTCAATACAAACAGAGAGCTTAGTGTGTTACCCTTACTAAATGCCATTAAGAGCTGTCATTTGCCAAACAGAAACTTGAAGTGGTCATACCTCGCAGTAATCATGATCAACCACTGCTTGCTTTGTGCAAGCTGGCAAAATCATTTGCTCCAGCATTCCTGTGTACTCTGTATCAGTGTCTGTCTGCGCAGATGTCCCTGGCACAGGTACATCAACAGTGGTATCATCTGGTGTTTGTTACATGAAATCACAAGTGGTCTCTTCTGGGCTATGTATGATGTTATTAGCCGTAATGTTGAAGCTGGGGAGATGGATCCGCAATTCAAGTACATCGTCTCTTTGGTGGATGTACTGACCTCGTCAGTTCCTGTATAACCTGGGATAGAAAATAAAAGTGAAAAGATTATGCGTACAGTGCATGTGTTCAGTTTTGTGAATTTTATTTAATGGATGAATCAACTCTTCTTGAATAGTTCACTACAGGTGTACTCAACAACCCCTTCACTCTAACCCAAAAAAGGGTGAGAACTCACATCTTCAACATGTGGTATTAGATCCAGTTATATAGGATGCAGTAACTTCCTCATTTTTCCTGCATGGCACTACACACACCACCATAAAAGATCCAACACTGTTACAACAAAAACTATGGTAGTTGGAGACATGGGGCGGGGAGGTTGTAACAAACGTTGAAAAAGATCTGTGGTTATTCAGAAATGTGCTGTCATAAAGGAGTGAAACAGTGGGCCTGACTCCAAGATGCATGTTGCAACTCGCTGGTGCTTGCGAGTTGCGACACATGCAGCATTACCTGGGGACCCTGCACCAGGTTCCAGAACAGGCAGAGTCCTCGGCGAGTCCGTCCTGTAACTTACGTCATCTTTAGGGTTGCACCACAGGAAGGACGCACCTGACCTGGGTGCCACAAGCTGCTGACATGCTCAACGACGGGGTGCAGCCACCACCCCCACAGCCCCAAGCCCTGAAACATACCCACAAGCCCTGGTGGGCCATGGGGGGGTTACAGAAGCACATTAGCACTGGGGGGTTGGCAGTACAACACCGCGGTTCTGGGAGCTGACAGGTGGAGCCCTGGTATTGGCGGGGATTGGGGGCTACTATGCAGTGGGGGGGTCGTTGTGCCATTGCAATGTGCGGGGTCGGGTCTGTGTGTGTGTGGTGGGGGCAACAGGCTGTTGGGCACAGCAGAGTACCGTTATGCCAGCACATAGCTGGTCTAACCTCGCATTGCCAGTGGGCCTCCTAGAATGGCATTGTAGGGTTACCACAGCTTCCCTTTCAAAATACGGTGCAGATGCTGCTGTAACCCTCCCTTATGCCATGCCGTAGGAGCCTTGGGTGGCATAGGTACCCCTGGGCAGAGGCAGCCTGCACCATGGCGCGGGCCGGCTATTGGAATCCCATACGGCAGTACCCATGGTGCAAAGTGCGAATTATTCCATATGTGTTGGCGCAAGTCGCACTGCATCACTGCGTATGTGTCTTGGAAAGGCGCGGGGTCAATATGTCACATGGCAGAATGCTGTGCGGCACAATCGCGTTGCATGATTTCTTGGTTTCTGTTGTTCTCTGGGGGGCTCTGCACCCCAACACCACCTGTTACAGGGGGCTGCCCCCCGGACCTCCCCCCACTAAATATTCTATCTCCGGATGGGGGTCCCACTCAGCGAAAGACAGGTCCACAGCCGCCATAATGCCATACGCTATTAAGCATATGACATTATGACCCGCTACGGTCTTGGAATCAGGCCCTGTGTTCCAGTGGTGCAGGGATACTAACTGTTCAAATTCGTTGTCCAAAAAGACATTTCAGCAGGCCAGGTTAGAATGCATATTGATGTGTTGCAGTCTGCGGTACATGCTTGTATTGATAGTGACAGGATAATGTTATTACCCAGCTAAAAACTGAACCGGCAATTGGATAGTGGAGTCATGCAACTTTCAACCCTGTGGATGAATGGTGAGCCAATAGGATGATGTGGTGCATATGGGTAGAGGTACCTCCACCAGAAGGAAATTGGTATTGATGACAGTATGCATCTCATCGATTAGGTCTCAGTTTCACTAATTTGTACCATTCTGGAGGACACAATGACTACATTGCTGTTCAGGGATCAAAATTGGAACTGCACAGCTAGCTAAATGCTACTAGGTTTTATATCAGGCTAGTACAATTTTCATTAACTAGCCATGCAGGCTTGTACTAGAGAAAGCAACACTTCAGTATGTACACATATTGGGCCACTGGAACTGTCTGTGGGGGCAGTGGATTTTTCCTGTCACTAGCCCTGATGGCCAGTGGCTGCAACACATAATTTTGACATCTGCTGTTCCTGCATGTTACAGTACATGTGTAGAACCCCCCCTCCCCCAAAATCAAAACCAATAACAAAATAAGGTTTCAGTTGGAAAATCAGGCCGTTTCAGCCCGGGGGGGGGGGGGGCAGTGAGAATGGTACACAAAGTGGACAATGAATTGTGGTGATTCATAATTGTGAGGTGATAAATATTGGAAACACAGTTGCCCAAGATGCAGGGATACTAATAGTTAAAATCTGCTGGCCTCACGGACATTGCCACTGCCACAGTGTGCATACGTACATTGGAGAAGTGTACAGTTCTGCAATATATGAACACAGTGACAATTACATGAAAATGTTATGGTCCAGATACAAAATTATACATCACTTGGATAAGGGGTGGTGCAAATTGTCACCAAGGGGCTGGGATGGGTATAAGACCGATTTTACGGCAGTTGCTCCCAGTACATCATGGAGCTAAAATCAAGAACATAGACTGACCAGACATGATGTCCCAGAGATGATGTGCTATCTGCACCCATCTGCATTACATGGCCCTATGTGATTGCAACATGCTAATAAGAATGGCACACCACATTCCAGGAGTGCAGCCTCAGGTGGAGAAACTATGAGGCGAATAATTGGAAGAGTTCATGCTGGAATGCTTACTCTGTGGCTTTACTGGACAACCGAGCATAGAATGTCCAAAATCTGTGTCTGTATGGCCACTGTAGAATCACAATGATGTTACCAAAGTGACCAATGTTTGTGCATAACTGACAACCATAGTGATGTTATGCTCACCCAATGACTCAGTAAATTACCTGTGCCAGTAATGCACACTATAGGGATGGAATGGCCATCATAGGTAGGGTGGTGGATTGAAGGACGATAGCTAGAGTCTGGAATGGAGGGCCACATGACTAAAGGGTGGTATGATGGGTATCAGATGCTGGTTTGTGGGATGAAAAGGTGTTCCATTAGCAGAGATTGTAGACATCAGGTGATACGAGGCTGGATAGTGGGTGCAATATATGGTCAACTTGAAGGGATGGTGGTGAGGTGAGGGACTGATGCTGGTGGACCAGGATGTGGAGGAAAGAAGTCGCACTCTGGTTGACCATGGTATTGAATAATGGTCTCCAGGGTGCAAGGAGGGTGTTCACCTTTGGATGACGAGCTGGTCACAAAGATGGAATTGAGTCTGCATGCCTGAGTGGCAGTACACAAACCACCCGCAAATAAAAGGAGTATGGTTGACAGAACAACAAAGGCTGTCTGGGGGATGGCTGGGGGAACAAAGATAGAGTATCTGATGGACTGGTGTCCTCATCTTGTGGGGCAGGGAGGGGAAGCACTTAATGCTTGAACCTCCACTTTCACAAGTCTGCGGTGTCATATCAGTAACCTGCTTTGTTGGGGATGCATGGCAGATGTAGGCATGACATCATCCCATGACAGGACACACAGGATTGTAGCAGGATGCTTTCACTTGAAACTGGCGCTACTACAGCCAACTGTGGTACTGATGTCAGTTTGTGGGGGGGCATGGAGGAACAGAAAGGACGAAACAATTGCATGGGGAGGCTGTTTAAGGAGATGAAAGGGTGGTCCCGCAGTTTGCATGGATGTCACTGGATGATCACATCAGGAAAGGGTAGCACAGGTACAGACTGACCGGAGAGACTAGAGTCTAAAGAGAGACTGACCGGACATGCTGTCCCACTGATGACATGCTATGTGGGTGCATCCAAATGTAAGGCCCATATCGGAATACACACAACTGCTGGAGGAGATGGGGACATTGACGCATTTTGGTAGGATGCTGCAGCCATGTTCCTCACGTCACTGGACATTCTACAGACAACTGAGCTACAGATGTGATTTGGGTGGGGGGGCAGACAGTGAGGAACATCCAGGGAGAGGAGAATCACTGGGAGGTGTTGATTAAGTAAATGAAATGGTTGTCCAGCACACTTCACAGTGCACATCTTGAGGTTGCAGGCAGAGCCAGACCTGCAAGGGTGTCACAGGTGCAGGCAATGCTGTCAGCTTATAGGGAAGGGGATGAGAATATGGTCCATGTGCTGAAATGGTGATCAGACAAATTTTCTTGCATGAGCTTCCAGTATGTCATGGTTTGACACCTGGTGTTAATGACGTGCGCAAAAACACAGCACCACTGAGGCAGGAGGCACTGACAGCTGCATTCAAGTACAACCATTGGGCATACATGACCATGTGATGTACTGTGCTGTACACTGCTGCTAATATCAGATGCAGTTGCAAGCATCTCAATGCACTACCCATGCATGTACATGCACTCTTATACTATTGATGGGTATTCATGTGCTCGTAATAATGCCTACCAACAATAACCGACACAATACTGTTTATATTATGTATGACATTATCATTATTAAAGTTGCCATTTAAACAAAAAAGGTACAAGACATAATTACCTGGTCATGTTCCTTGCGCTGCAAGCAATACATAGTATTCAATCTTTCTATCGGTTTCTTCTATGTCTTTAGAATCAGTGAGGGAACTGCATTGTCCCTGATAAAGCATCGTGGTTCACGGCCATAAACTTGCACCTTTATGGTGGATTCAGTGTCAAAGCAGTCCTCTGCAAAGTGATTGGAGCATACTATGTGGTTACTGGACCACTTTGTGTGCTTTAAGCGCAAGTCCTTTTGGTGAATATTATGGAACCACTGAGATGCCAGATCTTTGTTGTTTCTTGGGAATGGCTTATATAGTATATTGACAGTTCGTCCTGTCATAAAATTGCATCCAGGTACCATGCAATGAGGCATTTTGATTATTACAGGTAAACAACTTATTAAATCACAAAACTGTAAATAAGTACATCGTACTGAATTTGAAAATAAAATGAAGAATATAATATCAGCAAGACAAGACTTTTCATAAACAGTATTGCTTAAGTTCTGATGAGGCAGTCAAGTATGACAATCTGTCCTTTCTGATGAATTTTGGAGCGAGAAGTATGTGCTGCAGGGAAATAAGAAAATAACTGCAGCCAATGAAATAAAAGTATACACACATATGGCCAATGGCAGAAGGCAAAGACTGGGAAATGCAACAGCAGTGTAATGGTAAATATCTATTAAAACTCTTTATTGCAAAAAATGAGAAGGGCATTTATTTGGTGTTAATATTTATTTTTGTTATTGTTTGGCACTTTCAGCTACCAAAAATTATATACTCCACAGACTGCATCACACCACACTCGTTCTGTAGCCTCATGAGCGTGCGTTTGCATGTGCGGGACACTAAAATACTTCCCTAGTCAGGAGGTGGAACCTATATTCAGTGCACACATTGCACACGGGACAACATTTAATGCAACACACTATCTCAGGTGTTGTGGCGATGACTACACAGGGAACACCTCGGGAGCTTAAAATGGAGGGCGAACAACAAAAAAATAATTTACTATATAAAAAACTGTTTAAAACATGCAGTTTCGTTGGAAAACACGATCGGGAGACAGGGAGAGGCTGATGAAGAAATGAACATCTCCAAGTAAGTAAACTAAGGCAGCAAATGAAGCTAGACTTTATTGTGACTTGTACTGTATATTAAAATGTTTAAACCTGCACTTCTTTAAGTGTGAGAGAGATCATATCTCTGGACAAAGTGTCAGACGACCCATCCCTTCCAGCTTACTCATCCGCCAGCTCAGCCACCCTGTGCTAATCCATTTAGTGATGTTTAGCCATGAAGAGGGCCGGGATGTGCACCGTAATATGGGGCGTTTTCAGAATCTTTCTACAGAACTTGAACTTCTGATGAAATTGAATGTACCTTTTGATAAATGTGATGACCTACAGCTCCTCTAATAGAGACTCTGTTAGTGGTGCAGTGGCTATCAGTTTCAGAACATTAAAGTTCGGTAAACACATTCTGAAAACAAGAATCGCACCATACATGTGGATTTGGGGGAGGGGCTCCTCAACACACTCTCACTGCTGGTTAGACGTCACAAAAACGGAGGAGCAGGTGGGTGCAGCAGGTGGACCAGATGTGGGAAAGGATCAGTTGGCTTTACATTCAGTCCAGTTACAATCCTGTCTCCCATTTAGAGGAGTGGAGAGCAAACTATGAAGCCCAATATTTTGTTCCAAAATCTCATAGTTTACTTTAAATTTCTAATCTGAAGACAGGTTATTTGATAAATAACTGTAAAATAATAACAGCTGTGATGCAACGTGTAAAATAAAATGTACATGCGATATCTTATTTTTTCAATGGTCATGTAAACTTTTTGTCTAATTTCATTCTGGTGGTAATATGAAGTTGGCTGCAACGCTACAGTCATAACCTCCCCCCCATTGATACTATGACCTCCACCACTGCATCAAACATAATTACCTGTTGGATATATGCACAGATAGACCACAACACACATGCTTCACACGAAGTGCATGGAAATTTAAGAACTGTGTGCATTGTGGAAATCTGGTTCCTACTTGCATTTGGTGGAGCAGACACAGCATCAACAAGGGGTGAAAAAACAAGGAAAAATTAAAAAAGTAAAATATGACAGTTTGCAGTTCCAAGTTCGGTATGAGATCACGGGAATCCAGCCTGGGGTGTGAGTAATTACTTCACTGTACACACATCATTTTCAGTTCATTAGTACCGTATCCTTGGTAGTTGTCGGTATCCAGCAGCACTTCGGTGTTTGAGGGATCGGGATCATTCCTATTCACGGCCACGATGCTGACATCTTTGCTGGTGGTGCTGGATTCGTATTTCCAATTGCACTTCCATCTGTAACTTCGCTCTCTAAAATTATTAAAAAAACAATTATCCTGGTGCACACACAAGTGGGAAAATGATACACAATAGTAATACTACCACCCAGAACACAGACCAGTAATTAATAAGCAACATCCCTACATACCTGAAAGAAGTAAGATACAGTGACTGACAACAGTTCAGATGGAGAACAGTGGTAGGCAGTGCTAGTCACATCATTTGACCATGTCACTCTGTGTTGAGAAATGAGACTAGCCAGACACCACACCACAGGAGTACCACCATACTACCACTTACTGCTGTGCCACAAAGTGGCACCACCACCAATAATAAAAGGGTGTAAGTAGTAAATAATGCAGTCCAAATTTTGCTGTTTTGGTCACCAGAGTTAGACTTAATCTCATCCATGTCTCACTCATGTGCAGCCCGGATCACCACGGCATAGTACATTAGTTCTGGCTAGCATTCATTACTCTCTATCACAGCTGAAATTCTGTGATACTTCCAAAATAATAAGCACAAAGCTAGTGATTCTCACCTCACCAGTAAATGCAAGACTCATCAGCTATCAGACTTCAAATAAACTGTGGCACTCATCATAGCACACAATGACATGGACACCGGAGCCTAGCATAGCAAAATACTTTTTGTTTTAAAAAGAATAACTGCTACACCAGGCATGGCCTAGCCTGACACATTTCGGCATTGTTCTCAGTACTCAGTCTTTTATACTTTTATTTAGGTAAAGGATTGAGAACAATCTTTGCAAGTTCCGGATGGTGTTCATGTTATTTTGGGATAGTAAGTTCCACAGTTTTTTTGAAGTTGAATGAAATTCAAGGATGATGCATGTATTGTGTAACTTGAGATTTTTAAACATTATTCTTAATGTTAGCGAATGAGTGGTGCAAGTAAAAAAAAAATCTTCATCACCCAATTTTGCACACCTTTCTAACATACGCATTTAATAGTGCAATAACTGTGAGTAGTCTAAAAAAAAATCATACATCTTTTGGTGAATTTGTGTGCTCTATGGGCCGGATATTCAAACTGCGTCGAAAAAGTGCGCAACAGCAGGAGCAAGCACAAGTCAATTGCGCATAGGCGCAACAGACGCGATATTCAAACATGGAGCAAAACAAATTGCGCAAGCAGCCAACGTCTGAATATCGCACAAACTGCACCATAGTGCAACCAGGAAGGGGAAGCTGAGCAGAAAGGTTGCGCCATAGCACAACAAGGCTAGCCCAGCTGAGCAGTCCAGAGGTGCCATAGCGCAAGCAGAGCCCCCCCCACCCCCAGCAGAGCAATGGAACTGCACAACCAGGGAGGCAGGCTGGGGCCCACTGCCAGCCATGCCACACATGGGCACAGGAACACACTGCAGAACCAACAAGACACCCGCACACCCCAAGCACAGCATCACTGGGGGAGGGATGGATGATCCACTGGCCCATGGGCACAAGCCAACAAAGCACAGCAGGGCCATGACGCCCCAGCACAACCACTGTCAGGCTGAGACTGCCACACACAGGGGGTTGACAACCACAGTGCACAGCAGCCCCCCATCTGCACAGCACACCCTGCACCGTGACCCCAAGACACCACCCATGTGCAGTGACTGTCACTGCAGTAAACACCATGCATCCCCCCCGGCACACGTCAACCTCGTGTAGCATAGAACCATACAAGCCAGACCCACCCTGGGCACCCAGCAGTGGGCGGCAGTAGATGGCAAGACCGACTGAAAGTCACTGCCACACCGGAGACACCTCCCCATGCACACACACACATGCACACACACACACACATACCCAGGACCATACCACCCCAGATGGCATGCACACCACTGCAACTGAGCAACCATAGCCAGCTGCAAATCAGAGACCACCACAGTATTCATAACAAAATATATATATATTGGAAAATAGAAATTACAACACCAAGATCAAGAACAAAACTATATACAGATATGTACAAGACAAGGGGAGTAGGCGTACAAGGTAGGGGTGGGAAAGGGTAGGGTGAACAACTGGGAGAGGGAAGGCAGGGTGGGAGGGATGGGTGAAGTGGGAAGGGAAGCACATTTGCGCCCTGCAGGCTGGTCTGCTGCTGCCTGGTGCTGTCCCTGTCGCTCCTCCCGCCGTCGCCTGACCCATGGCACTGAATGTCCCGGAGGATGTCATGCGTTGCGATGGATACCCTGGTCAGCCGCTGGAGGGCACGGTCCATCCTAGTGAGGATGCTGAGGCCTAGGAAAGGAACACAGTCAATGGCTGTGACTGTCCACAACCCTGAACACCACCCATCCTGCAAGGCATATAGCCCAGTGCCCCGCACCTGTGATGGTATGCACCCACCCACAGTGACCATGCACATGACACGCCCAACCAGGCAGCACCAGCTATGTGCACCACTGCACACACACACTGCCCATGTCCATCACAGCACAAACAAGGCTGTCAAGTGACGTGGCAATGTGGTGGGATGCCAGTTCCACAGCCATGTGCCCAGTGCATGCATGGACCACCAGTGACGCACACACAGACTTGCAGTGACACTGGACAGTGATGACTGTCGCCTGTGTCGTGCATGGTTGTGTTGTCCATGGCTGGTGGTCATGCCAACCCCCTCCAGCATGCAATAGCATCCATGATGTAATGATACTCACACTCATCAAGCAGCTGTGGCTGCTGCTGCTGCTGCCACTGTGGCCCACCCCTCACGTCTCCTCCGTCCTCCACCTGGGCCCTTCCACGGCCCTCCTCAACCTGTGCCTGCATCCTCTCCGCCAGGCCTGTGGGTGACAAATGTTGAGAAAAACATCAGTGTGACCCCAAAGCAGACTGCCCCCTGCCCCAGTGAGTGTGCCTGCCCACACAGCCAGACCCATGCATCTCACACCTGCACACACTGACACAGCCAACCATGGCACAGCCATCCCCCATGCACCACCACCAAAACACAGTCACACCCCTACGGAGAATACAGGTGCATAGATGGAACACCCACCTGGCATAGGCACAACGCCCCTCGTGGCACGTGACCTGAGGCGTCGCAGCACGTCCGGCTCCCTCCTGCGGAGGTCACTAAACCTGTGCCTGCACTGCTCCGCAGACTGGCACCGCCCTGTGACCATCACCAGGTCAGTGGCCACCTGCAGCCACACCTGGGTGCGGGCCATGGTGAGGGGCTCATCCCCGTACAGTGCCTCAAAGTGGGGCTCAACCAGGGCCACCAGGTTGGCCACCTCCACCTGGCTCCATTGGGGAGCTCTCCCGCGTGCCATATTTGGGGTGGTACAGCAGACAATATGGTGCCCATGGCTGTGCTTATTGCATAGAAATGTTGCAATAATAGACCACCATAGGTTTGTCCAGCGCTGTTGGTATGGCGCCGTTGGTTCACATAGTGCTGTCACCAAACAGCACAATGAGAGCCGAACACATGGCAGCGAACAGCGCCAGGGACAAAGAGTCGGACACCAGGTCAGGGGTCTATGACGCAAGGCCACGCACAGCGCCATCTGACATCTACGCATCCTCGCGACCGATCACCTGCGTGCCAGTGCCACAGTGGACTATTGCGCAGTAATGCCACAGCGCCATATGGTGGCCATGGCCTGAATTGCCGATCGCGCACAGCACGTCATCAGCGCGGCAGACGCCTGCGTAAGCTACCTGGGCATGCGCAATGCAGTGTACCACACAGTCACAGATCTCGCCATTGGCTCAGCCGGCTCCACCGTATTACTGCAAATCACAACGGTCGCGATATTCAGCCGACACGTGCAAATCATCTGATCAGCCATTCAAAGCGCGGTGGCGCGATTTGCATCTCGTATTACAGTTGCTGCCACTCCTAATTTGCATGCATTGAGCTATAAATGTGCGACACTGGGCTGCGCTGGCCAGATTTGGTTACTGCAGGTGAGAGGTGGGTTGCATGCTGTGTGATGTTCTGGGACAATGGTCATAGGATAACGCTGTAGACTGCACAGTGACAGGTGTCCACTTCCACCCATACAGATCGCCATGACCGAGCAGAGCCAAGGTGAGGGTGAGGATGGTGGGCAGAGGAGAAGGCCCAACTTCACCACAGCGGAGACAGAGGCCCTCTTCCAGGCCTACCTGGAGGAGGAGTCACTACTGAGTGGACGGCGGGGCACCCCTCAGGCCCATGCGGCTGCATGGGAGGGGGTAGCTCAGGCAGTGAACCTGCACGGAAGCCACCAGTGCTCCGTGCAGGAATACAAAAAGAAGATGGGGACAGACCACAGGATGGTGAAGGAGAAGGTGGCAGCCCTCTGGGCGGCACGTGCTGGCACTGGCGGGGGCCAGCCAGCGGTGGTGGAGCTGACCCCGGCTGAGGACCCGACTGGCTGCATCAATGCAGCGGAGGCTATTGAGGCGTACCAGGAGGTGGATTCAGACAGGTGGAAGCCCATCACCGCGCGGTATGACATGGTGGTGGTGTTGGGGGAAGGTTGTTCACATGCACTCACATGTCCTCTCTTTCTGTCACAGATCCTGTCCGTCTTCAGGGGCGGTGGTGGTGGGTCCAGGCAGTGAGGAAACCTGCTGGACATGGAGGAGGTCCATCCACCTCTGTCACCAGCCAGCATGACGCCAGGCTGCCAACTCTGGTGTCGGTGAGTCGGGGTGTGGGGGTGCACAGCGCAATGTCTCAGCAGTCTGGCATGCAAGCATGCCACAACGCTGTGACTGTGGCTGTAGCACGTAAGCTGCACCATTGATGATGGCAAGGACTGCAATGGGCAGTGACATGTGTGTGTCCCGTGACGGACACACAGCAGGCCAGCACGTGCCCCTGGGCCTAGCTGGTTCAAGCGTGTGCCAGCATGTTGGCACAGTCCCAGGCTGTGCCTGTCAGCACCGATGGGGCAGCACCGGTGGCTGTGCAGGTGTCTGGCACTGTTTCGGCCACAGCAGTGGAACAAGTGGTCCCTGGGGCTGGCGGTTGGAGGGCAGCAGCAGCAGTCACCCACCAGGTCTGGGGTACAGTGTCCAGCGGTGGCACATGCCCACCGCCCTTTGATATGCCATTCCTGGTCCTGGTGAACAGCGCCCACCCTCAAGGGGTGTTGAGCATCAGGACCTTACCCTGGGGACAGGATGCCGTTGTGGCAGAGTACCCATTTGAAGAACACACCCGCCTGCTGCGGGAATCAGTACAGCAGCAAAGGCGGGTTGCAACGTCCGTGGAGGCACTGTGTGTGGCTGTGGAGTGGCACAGCAGGGACTGTGCTCTGGACCATGCAGAGATGGTCCATATGCAGATGGATGTGACCGCCGCCATTGACAGGCAGACCCAGACATTGGTCGCTGTCGTGGCTGCATTGGGCACACAAGCAGGTGCTCCTGTACCGCGCACCCCACACAGTACGCTCTCCACGCCCCGTTCCCGGTGTCGTGCGACACCAAGCCTGTCGACGCGGGTTCTGCTGTGTGGGCATCCCAAGCACCCCTGGTGCAGGTATGTTTGGCATACAGACCCCCTGCGGACAAGGTCAGCGATCGTGCAGTGGGACCCCTAGTGGTCCATGGGTGCCACCCCATGTAGCCCCTGCTCCAGCCTGCCAGTGCTGTTGGGTCACGGCGGGGCCGCCCATGCATCCGCGGTGGCCGTGGAGCAGTGCAACATGACTGACCTGTCTCCCAGTGCAGGCCCTGTCTGGTGCTGCCCTGTGTGCACTGTGCGTCATGCTGGGCGGAGCGCACTAGTGGGTGCCCCCACATCACGCCGACATACTGGACCACCTGCACACCATCCCGACTGCTGTTCACAGGTGTGTGTGCATGATGATGCCTGCATTGTACTGTACACCAAGGCAAGGGTGCCCAGCATCTGACACACGCGTACTTGGACAGTACAGGTGGTGGGTGGTCTGTGATCTGTGTGTTTGCCATGTCTGTTCCTGTCTCTGCTGTGCACCTGCCCATGTACGCTTTGTGCCTGTGTATGTGTGTGTGTGTGTGTGTGTGTGTCCATATGACTGTTCGCCCTCCCTGATGGTGTGTTTGTGTGCCTGATCCCTTCCTCCCTTGCCATCATGCCTGGTGTGTTACTGTGTGTGCCTGTGTGGGTTGTGCCAGGACAGTGTTGGTTTGCACATGGCCCTTGACTTACCAGTGTCGTGCATAATGCTCCTCCGTGATGGTGTCCCGGTGCAGCTGGGCCTGCCGGATCAGTCGGGGGTCCCGCCGTCCCGGCTGCTCATCACCATCAACACCGGTGCCGCTGGCGTCCCCATCGTTGTCCCCCTCTTCAACCTGTAGGGCTATCCCACAGTCTTTGGCCATGTTGCGGGATACAACAGGCCAGGAATATCCCACAGGCCTTTGAGGGGCTGTACTGAGGGCACCGCCCGGAGGTGTCTAGGCATTGCAAGGCGTGGCAGGCATCCCAAACACCCGCTCAATGACGCTGCGTGTGGCGGCATGTGCCTCATTATAGCGTTGCTGTGATGGGGTCATGGGCGCGCTGGGTGTGAGCAGCCAGGGACAGAGTGGGTATCCGCTGTCACCTGTGTGGAGATAGTGGAGATCAGTATCATGTTCAGGTCCATATTGCCCATATCCCTGTGTGCCACTACCATGGCACCTGTGGCATTCCACCCTTGCCCCGGTTTGCATTTCCTACATGCGTACTCACCCACTAGATGGCCTGTGGGATGTCCCCACTCTCGAATCGATGGCACAGTGCGGACTGATGCCATATGAAGGCATCATGTGTCCCACCAGGTGTGTGTGGCACAGACATTGATTATACGACCAGTGCATCACACACCACCTGGCAGTTGACACTGGAGACCCTTTCTGTTCTATATGCAGCCCCATCGGGCCGGGTGGCGTCATGCGAATGGCCACATGGGTGCAGTCCTATGGCCCCTAGCATGCCGAGCATGTGCTACCCTTTGGAACTCCTGCATGTTTGCTGTGCGGCTCTCCCGCGGTGCTGGGAAATGGATGTGCTCCGCGAGCATGGCAGCAGTGCGCTGAGGAATTGGGTGAGGATGCGTGACGTGGCTGACTGTGTGATGCCTGTGGTGTCCCTGTTGGCCTCTGGAAGATGCCCGTGGCGAGCAGGCACATGCAGGCTGTCACCTGGTCTCCACTGACAGAGCGTGACTCCGTGGAGGGTGCCTGCATCACATCACTGCACAGCTCACAGAGCCGCCTCAGTATAGCCCTGTTCAGGCGGTACCGCCCCGATCTCACATCTGTGTGACGCTCAAGCTGTATGCAGGCAGGTACTGCCTGTTGGGGCGTAGACACCGACGGGCCATCCACGGCCACGCCCCTGCACCTTGCATTCTCACCCCTCATTACAGCTTCCATGTGGAAGCTGCCACTGTCCATCTCCCTGGCTTGTGACCCCCCGCTGATGTTGCTCTGTTACCCCGCTGTCCTGACTGCTACTTCCACTGCACTGGGCACCCCGCTGGCCTCTGCAGCCTATGGCCCACACTGCTTCCTTGCCTGCCCTGGCCTGTCACTGTCTGTTCTCTCTCTCTTCCCCCACTTGGCATCCCTGTGGCGTTCTTAGCCTCTTCCTTGAGCCTTTTATTTGGGTCATTTCACGCTGGCGCAATCTCTCGCTGTTGCGCATTGCGCAAGAGTCTTTGAATATCGTGATTGCGCCTTTTTATGCATGGATCCACCCTGTTCGGTTGCGCATGCCTTCATTTGCATTGCGCTGTTGCTCAGCATGTTTTTCGGTGGCGCAACTGCCTCCTGCTGAATATCGCAGAATGGCGCACTTTCGGACTTGCGCATGGTGCAACCCTTTTGAATATCTGGCCCTATGTTTCCATGTACTTACCAGCTCGCTTGCAAATAAATGATCTGATGTCATATAAGTGCAGTGTCTTGCTGCCATTGCTGATACTTGTTGTGGCAGGACTCTTGGAAGAAATCTTTGCTTTTCCAGCTTTTCCATCTTTGGATTTGTTTTTTTTTTAGATCTTTGGAATCCTACATCTGCTGTAGTCTTCTAGAGGCACACACTGGATTCAGAAGTGGAAGGTAGACACATGTCATCATTCTCTGAGTACAGTGTCACCGACATGATGAAATTAAGCTGGAAGAAAAAAAAATACAATTGGCACATGACCGTATGACTGCTACCAGATCGTAACAGTACTACCACCACCGCCCATTGGCCTTGTTTGTCCTTTTCCCAGTTCCACTGACACAAACTGCTGCCTGACTGTGTCTACCAGAACTGCTGCTGCGTTCTTGACTCCTCCAACCAAAATCTGCTACCTCACCGACTGGCAGCCAGGAACACTGTCGTGGTGGCTGCGCCACCCTTGGCCTGCCCTTAACACCTTACACCAAACTGCTACCTGACTAGTCTGTACAGTCAGTCAGCAGGTTACAGCAGGAGCAGACTAGGTATGCATGGGGGTAGCGGGCAGGGCAGTGGTTATAGTATACAGTCACGGGCAGCAGTCTACAGAGGGGAGGGGAGTGGTCGACCATTGTGTCACAGCGGCAGCCGCATCTCTGCATTCTAGTAGGCACTGGGCAGCCTACAAGAGTGCAGAACAACCACTGCTGTGCTATGAGAGTCGACCCCTCCCACCATAAACTGCTGCATGTGACTGCATACCCAGTCCAGTACCATAACCATAACTACTGCCAGTACCCCCCATGCCAGTTCCGCTTCTGATGTAACCTACTCTGTTGTCGGACTGTGCATAGTCTTATCAGTACCACAACACCAATGCTACCCCTTCCTCACCACCGTGCCTGATGATTTTGCCTACCAGTACCACCGCCGCTGGCAGGCGCCAGGCACTGGCCATCACAGCATGCCAAAAATGGCTACCAGTGCGTGTGGGCAACTTTCGAATTCTATGTAACAGTCAAAGATATGGAATATTTAATTGTGATCATAGTCTCACACAAAATGTCTACAAAACATAAAATTAGAGAACCAGATTTTGGAAAGCTCCTACGAACACTACTGTCGATCTCACTGATTGATGGATTGGAACAGGCAAAAACTCACTTGTTTCTCTCTAGATGTGCTGCGCCTCTAATCAGATGGACACTCAATCATGAGTTGACTCCTAACTCTGCTGCAAACCAGATCTGCTAAAATAGAAAAGGTAGGGATATCAATATATGTCATTATGTCATCACATACACTTACATCTCCATCATTGAACATAAATTATACAATGGGTAGAAGAAAGAATGCTGATTTCCACTTGACCAATAGCTGCTTTCAGTTTCAGCTGGGCCGTGCGGGCCACAACAAAACGTGCAGCGGATGAGCTGAAAGTAATAATATGTATAACAAATGAATATTTAATATATTAAAAATGACCCAGATTACACAATCACAATGAGGCACTCATGACATGGGGATGTGACAGCGTGTGTTATGGTGGGCTAAAACGGGTGTCCCTTCTCACCTTGGGTCTCACCATCATCTCGGGTGGAGAGTAGATGCACTCGGCTTAGGTTATAATGCCCCATGGCTCGGCTTGTGGCCTTGTGCTTCAGCTTCAACCAACCCGTCATGGGCTGTCACATTATCCCACCACAACACACCATGGCACACACAATTTACCCCAGATGCACCAGATGAACAACATCTCCAGGGTTCAGACTTCATACCACCCCTCCACAAGCAGCACCCCCTTTGCCTTTTCCCCCACTGGATCAACCTTAAAACCAGCCTACTACCACTACCTCCCAACCTCCTAGACAAAGCCACTTCTTTTGTCTGCCCACTCTCCCCCCAGTCTCCCCTCCCCCTCACCTTGACTCCTCCTCAGACTCTCACACAAGTTGTCACACCTCTTTATCTCCTTTGCTACATATAAACACTGTCCTTTACCCTAGTTGAATGCTCTTGACGCTGTACTATCACCATTGGTACTATGAATGACGTTGTAACCTTATTGTATCCTAGCTACCTACTATTCGAGTATTGTATATAAACTGTTTGTTATTGTCATTGTCACTGTTTGACGTGGAATCTTTGTAAAAGAGCTCTGAGCTCAAAGGTATGATCCAAATCCCTAAATAAAAAAAATAAAAAAGTAGCATCTGACCACCAGTCAGTGTCACCAGACCGTACAACCCACATCTCACACTGTGACGCAGAGTATGGATATTTTAAAATTTACATGTGTAATCATGTATATCAGCAGAAAAACAAGTCAAATGTCAGTCATATACACTCGCTGCATCATGCACCTATTGCTGTGGGACCAATGGAGTAGTAGTGCTGCTGAGTAAACCGACTATACACAACTAATTCAACTACCTACCTACCCACCCACCCCTCGAAACACCACCACGGACAGACGTGGACCCCTCCGTTTCCCCAGAACAGCTACAACAAAGACAACAAACAGAACCAACCCCCCGCGAAACCCCCCCACCATCGCCACCCCCGACCCCCCAGTCTCTCTCTGTCTCCCATGACTCCATCACCAAAACAGAAACAAAAGGTACCTAGTCAGCTTGTACAGCTTGTTCAGTGTGGAGGGCAGTGACAAGAGGCAATGGCAAAACAGGACACATCCAGTTCCATTACAACTACTGTCCTATGGACAACGAAAAATCGGACCATGCCCCACCCCATGAGCAATACACCCACTCTCATGACAACCAGTAACAAAAGGCAAATGTTTAAAAACTTCTGGTTTTCATGGAATTCAACACATGTTTAAACATACAAAAAAAAAGGAAAGAACTGCTTTTCTTTTTAAAACACAGACCAGAACAGGTCGGTGACCACCCATGGAGTACCACATTGAACTGGTAAACATGCACCCCCTGCATTTCTTCCCATTCTTCACTTCCTAAAAAAAATGAATTTAACAGTCAAAATGGTGGAGTCTAGACAGGCACCGTGCCTGTACTATAGGAGGTAGCTGATCACAATGAAGCAACCTAAGCAGGATTAAATGGCTTTTTTCAAACCCTACACAATATTGCAATTGCCATATTTGATAGACGACCACTCTCGACTCGACCAGGCACTCTGACCAGGCAACCCCCCCTGCCCCCAACCTCGATACATCAAATCTGCAGACACCTGCCGTCCATTCACAAAAAATACAGAAAACATCAGCACCATGGAAGCAGACTTGTGAAATGAACCATTCATTTAGCATTAAAGATGGTGTAGTCAGATGCTGGGCCTGTCACAGTCTGATAACAAACAGTTGAAGGAAGCAGGTGAAGCAAAATTGAAACCAAAAAAAAATATTTTTTTAACAACCATTGCTCACGCAATACTAATATTCGAACACTTGACCAGGCAGCAGCAACCCCCTCCCCCCAATTGGTCCGTCAAATCATCAGCACCTGCAGTCCAAACAGTTACAGCAAATAACCACCATCAAAGGTTAATCTGATAGATGCATCCCAAAATATAACAGGTTAAATAAAGTGAGGGACTCGGACCAACAAACAATTCCCAAATGCTACTCAGTGCACCACAATTGGCGATTGACAGGAAACCATATAATTGTGGTGTTCCTCCTAACCCAAAACGCGAATTACTCAGCGACTATTAATTTTTTTTTACATGAACCACATGTATTTGTTTGGCTGGGACAATCAACATACCGTTTCTCCTATTAGGCTGGCTGTTTTGATGAATGCTGGCAGGTTTGGCTCCTCAAGAACGCAGTTCCACAGGACTCAGCTCCAGCCCGCTGAAATCTCTTCTCTCCCTCTCCTCGTGCTTGCTGCTCTTGCTCTTCTAATACTTGGAGCTTCCAGCCAATCTGTGAGAGGAACAGAGGTAGCCAATCCCCACACCAACATGATAGACATGATTTGCGACCAACTGTTTCATAGGAGACTCCCGCTGAAAGTATACAGGGAGAAAAACACACGACGCTCTTCTTTTTGCACTTGGTTCCTAACATAAAAATGCACACGGCCCCCTCTTTTTTGCACTTAATTCTTAAAAAAAAAGTATTTTGCATTCGGTTCAAAATTAAAAAAATTGAGTACGCTGTCGACCTGGGTTCAGGAATGGACTCGGGTCATCGGGGTCAGATGGGGGAAGGAGGATTGAGTGTGCCAATGGATGCTCTCCTCCTCCTCCTGTGGTGGGTTACCAAAGGTGCTTTCAGCACCCGACGTGCCTATGCCTCTGGAAGCATGGGCATTAGGGGCACAGGCAGCTCTCCGGAGTGGGGGAGGGGAGGACGCGGTGAGGCGCTTGACAGTGACATGCATCAGCACGCCATCTGTCTGGATGATCGTCTTCTGCACCGGTATCCTCAGGGGAATCAGGAGAAAAATGGTGAGAAAAATCACAAACACCCTCAGTCTCACTAACATAATGAAACCCGGGGGGGGGGGAGCATTGGAATGCCCTGGCAGATGGAGTAGGAGGTGGGTACAAGGGCCCCCCTGAAGCCGAGGAGCCAGGCAAGTTAAAGAAAAAAAGAAAATTTACTACAGAGAAGTTGCAATGCCCTTCCCACTCCGTGCTCCTAAAATACATGAGGAGAACAGATAGTAGGGGAAAGGACTTTAAAAATGTGCTCCTGTTGAAGCAAATTGTGCTCTGAGCACAGAGCTCAGGCTTAATGTGATCCCTGGGCAGTTGGCACGTCAGCAGTAAATGGTTGAGGTCTGGTCATTCCATTCCTTTTTTGTAATCCTGACCTTGGCACAATTGTCTATGTAATAATAACAATACGATAATTTATATGATCTTACTAATTGGTTTTCCCATTACTAGTAATAGATCAGAAGCAGCAGAAGCATTACTCAGAATAATTTCAGACGTCATGATACTGGATGAACAAGATGCAAAAAATGTGTTGCTGATGAACACACACACCGTCACATACAGTACACACAAAAAAGGGAATAAATCCTCAGTGCACAATTTCACAGTCTTTGGCATAGTCATCATCTGAATTTCAAATTTAGTGTCTCTGTAGTTAGTAACAAAATTGCAATACAGGGATAGGGATGCCTATAGTATCACAGTAGTTTTAACGTATAACTGTACGGGCCGCAATCCTTGTATAACTGTGGCACACACAACTTGCAAGCAAGGCACCAGAGTTTGGAAAGGTACCAGAAAAGCATTTATTCTATTTTTATAAGAGCATTGTGAAGTGCACCAGGCATCATTTATAAAATACTAAATAACCAGTAATGACACGTTGCTTAAATACCATAAATTAGTTACATCAATGCGTCATAAAATCCGTTTAAACCGATTTGTTGTGGTTAACATACTAATGTATTCTATCTAATTTTAACAGGCCAGTTAATCAATAGCATCTTAAGTTACATCATTTCATTTGTGCAAAACAGACTAAAGTGCAAATGCAGGCTGAAATGTACACACAGGGCTAGAAATATTTATTCTGAGATGCCTGTCCGAGGGACAGGTGAGATGTAAATGTTGTCTGTCCTGCCAAAGTTTTACCTGTCCACATTGCTGTGAGGTGAATTTTGAGCTTAAAACATAAAATGGACTGTAAAGTGGAAATAAAGAAAACTGTTGCTTTTGGGGGGCTATTTCGCAAGGTAAAACACTGTGTCTGAGTCTAGTCTAGTCTATTTCTGAATCAGAACTTGAATCTCTGCAGCCATATGGTCTCACATGAGGTCTTCTCTTTTGTTTTCCAGACTTGAGCCATAGTGTTATGGCATCCTGCAGGTCAAATGTAGCAATGCTAGCATCTGACAGCTTGACACGCATTAGTTCAGATGTAGTCACAGGAGACAGACAGGACCGCCAGTCAGACTTCACTCTGCCCATCAAGCTGAATCCTCTCTCAACTACTGCAGTTTGGGTTGGGATCAGTAGAGCTATAGTGACTAAGACCAGAATATCAGGGAATCACTGTTCATGTGCATCATTATGGAGAATGTTTTGCCAAAAATCCAAATAGTGAAATTTTGGAGACTCATTCAGTGATTTTTTTCATAAGTGGTTTAAGCTTCAATTGCTCCATTGAGCTTCAATCAAGTTTACATTATGGTTGTGTTTCTTGAGTATGTCACTGTATGGCATTGTGAAGGTTCTGACTTCCTCATTGCCATAAAGGGCTAGCTGGTCACTGTTATTTGGTAACTGTAATGGGTTAAATAGCCTGAATGACCATAGGACTTTGTTTTAAAATTGGAAAACCGTGAGTTAATATTTTCAATTGTTGATGAAAGAAGGCTTGTAACATCACGTAACACTGCCTGCTTGGTTCTGTCTATAGAATATCCGCTTTCTAAGTTAAGGAAGATATCAGATCCACAGTACTGAACCTGAGTACTGGCTGAGCCTGTCAGTCGACTTGTGCTAGCGTCACTGCCAGCTGTGTCAGGCTCAGGGAGCAAGAGCAATTCCTTACAGACTTTGTCAAGTTTATCCTGCACAGGGTAGTTCTCTAGCCAGAGCACTGTGCTTTCAACCCTACTGATTATTGTTTCTACTGTTCAGCTGTCTCTCTGTAGAGTTAGACTGAAGGCCATCATGGCAGAAAGGTATTCAGCCGGAAACTGAGTAAAGAGGACAAATCTCACAGTACTTAATGTTTTGAGCAACCCACTGGCCTGATCTTTTGTTTGCCCTGCTGTGGAAGCAATGTGCTGTAAATGTACAATTAAGGCTTTGTAGCTGGACAGAATAACAGACAGAGCTGTCTCTCTGTGTGCAACCACGGGTTCCTGACACGTTAACTGGTTTTGTGAATGGTGTAGCTCATACTACTGGCTAACTCTTTGAGACCGGCCCAGTTTTTGGGAGGCTTATGGTATATTTTATAGATGTATGGAATAGATATTGCTGATTGCTTTATAGCAAGCTCCAACTTGTGGGCCCTGGACTGAATCCCTAACAAATGAGGCACGTCTTTCAAAATCCTGCCAAACACCCCAGTCACTTTACCTAACATGACAGGTGCCCCATCAGATCCAAAAGCAACAATTTTGTCTTTACAGTCCAAGGTGAATTCTAAGGCATCACCTATTGAGTTATAAATGCTTTCACCATTTGCAATAGATACTGGCTGAAGGGAAACACATTTGTTAACTGTATGGAAATTTTCCATTGACCTAATATAGGCTGCCTCCTCTTCTATTACTGAGGCATCAGTGCTTGAGTCATATAGCACAGAGATAAAAGTGTTACTATTCACCAGTTTTGCATCTTTTATCCTTATTGATTCTGAAATAAAATGTGTGAACATTGCTGCCTGTTTGTCACTTCTGTAACTGACTCGACATTTGACCATTTACATGTTGTAATTGTAAGATACCAGGAAATCTGTGAATGGGTGTTCAGAATTAATCAAATAAAGAGTTGTTCTAAACAAATGTTCCACTTGTGTCGCTTCATTATTTTCCATTTGTACTATTCCTCATTCTATAATTAAGTTAGAAGGGTCTGTGTTAGACACAGTGGCCCAGATTTTCAAACTGCGCCCAAAAAGTGCGCAATAGCAGGAGCAAGCGCAAGTCTATTGCGCCCATGCACAACAGACGCGATATTCAAAAATGGAGCAGGCCAAATTGCGCAACCAGCCAGCGTCTGAATATCGCACAACCTGCGCCATAGCGCAACTAGGGAGGGGAAGCTGAGCAGATCAGATGTGCCATAGCGCAACAAGGGATGTTCAGCTGAGTAGTGCAGAGGTGCCATAGCGCAACCAGGGAGCCCCCCCCCGCTGCAGAGCAATATAACTGCACAATCAGGGAGGTAGAGGCCCACCACCCATGCCACAGATGGGCACAGGAACACAAAGCAGAACAGACATTGCTGCCCCCCCACACCCCAAGCACTGCATAACCAGGGGAGGGCTGGAATAACCACTGGTCCATGGAGACAAGCAACCAACCCACAGTCTGGCCGTGGTGCCCCATCACACCTACCGGCAAGCTGTGACTGGCACACAAAGAGAGCGGACCACCCTGTGCCACACCATCCCCCCCAGTGCACAGCACACCCTGCACCATGACCCCCAGACACCCCCCCATGAGCAGTGACCACCACTGCAGGAAACCCCATGCATGCCACCACCCCCACAGTGTCAATGCAACCCTGTGCACCACAGAACCATGCAAGCCAGCCCCACCATGAGCACCCATCAGCAGGCTGCAGCACACGGCAATGCAACAATGGCAGACAAAGTGCCACCACGCACAGTTCCCTGAGGTCCTGCCGAGAGACCGACCATGCGTTTGCACAAGAGTGACCCCATATTGGACGGTCGTGTAGTTGACACCTCCCCCAGTGGTACAGCGCTCCGCACAGTATTCCAGTAATACACCCCGGCCCACCACTGGACACAACAGCCAGCACAGACACCCCCAGTGGTGCGTGGAAGCTTGCACCACACCAGATGCCACACAGACTCTGGACAGACACCCACCCATACCCAAGGGCACAACAACACAGGGACGCAGTGGTGGGTCAACCAAGCCCCCACTGTGGGCTCATGTAAGCCGTGTACACACAACCTGCAGTCCACCATGGCACTGGAGTGCCAACCACCCTGCGCAGGCACCATGGACCAATACCCCACCATGTGTCACCCGGAGCACAAGCCACAGACAGTGGGGCACATCCCCTGCAACACACACAAGCCACAGCATGGAGGTGAGACAATGACCGTGTTGCCCACAGTGCCACCTGAGCCAGGCATGCACCACACCAGTGACATGGACAACCCAGCAAAGCGACTGGTACAGTGTCCGCCCTGCAGGAAGTACCACCACTGACATGCCAGCGAGATCATGCAGGTCACAGACAGGCATGTGTGTCAGCTGCACAGGCCATGGACGGGCCAATGGGTGCACCATGGACACAGAGCACGCGCCATGGACCACTGCACACAGTCATCCAGTGCACAGGGAACAACACACAAACAACACAGACACTGACTGATATCTACTCCCACATCATAGACGCCTCCACACGGACACACACACATACCCATGACTGCACCACCCCTGATGCCATGCACACCACTGCAGCTGAGCACCTATAGCCCGCTGCAAATCAGAGACCACCACGGTATTCATAGAAAAGTCAAATGTATTATAAAAATAAATAAATCAACTATTTACAAGAACAACAACTATATACAGTGTTTGGGGGCACACAAAAAGGTGGGGGTGGGCAGGGGGAAGGGGTGGACAAATGGGATGGGATATGAGGGGTGTGAGGATGGGTCCAGGGGGGATGGGAGGTCAGGGATCAAGGGACTATTGTCTCCCACGCCGGTCCAGGCTCTGGCTCCCCCTCGCTCTGTGCCTCCGAAGGACCCCCGATTCATCAATCCGTCTAAGGATCGTCACCGTCTCCCGTGCCAGGGTGAGGAGTTCCCGCAGGGTGTCCCTGATGTCCCTCAGATGTCTTGCACCTAGGACAAGGGAGCACAGTCAACAGGTGTGAATGCACAACCCCATACAGCCCGCCCACTGTGCATGGCATACGGCCATGGGACATACCACTGTGATGGTGTGTGACCAGCCGCAGTGATCACGTCCACAGGACCTGCCCCTCCAGGCGCATACAGCCATGCGGAACGCTGCACACACCCACCAGCCAAGTCACGCACAGCACCACCGCGGCCGCTCAGGCGACATGGCTGGCGTGGTGCAAAGGCAGTGGCACAGCCATGTACCTGGTGCACGCATGCACCACCAGTGACGACACTCAGACATGCATTGCCACTCGACAGTGTTGACGTAACCAGTGGCGCATGCAGCGGTGATGTCAATGAATGATGGCTATGCCCGCTTCCCACCTTGTCACACAGCATGCAATATTAATCATGGATGTCTGTCACTCACCCTCCTTCCGGGCCGCTCGGGTGGCTGTTGCTGACCCTCGGCCCGCCTGGCTGTGGCTTCCACCACCTCAGCTCCTGCGACACGCACGGCGTGCCGTCCGGGCCTGTGGGGACAAAGAGAAGAACATCAGTGCAGTCCTGAAGCAAAGTCCCCTGCCCCCAAGCAAGTGTGCCCCCCCCAGCCAGACTCACCCACCCCACCCGTGAACACCACCATGCCAACCCCATATGGTCCCTCCTCTATGTGCTGGACACAAACAACAATGTGACTCATATGGACGATAACAGTGTGTTGATGGAACCCCTACCTGGACGTGGTACCATGCCCCTCCTGGCACGTGACCGCAGTCTGGCCAGTAGCTCCGGTTCCCTCCTCTGCAGGTCACCATCTCGGTGCCTGCACTGCTCCGCTGTCCTGCCCCTGCCTGTCACCACCTCAAGGGCTGTGGCCACCTCTTGGCACACCTGTGAGCTTGCCCTATCCAGGGGGGCCTCCCCAAAGAGAGGCCCATGGTGTGGCTCGACTGTGGCCACCAGATTAGCCAATTCGATGGCAGACCAGGAAGCAGCCCTTCTCCGCGCCATTGCGTTTGCTATGGTAGGCAATATGGCGCTCTGTAGCGCGGTGCCCCATTTGCAGATGCTGCGCGGTACAGCGCTGCCATTCCCTATTGCGCTGTTACCGAATAGCACGATAGAGGTGCACCTATGCCTGATGCATGGCGCCAAGGGGGCAAAGGTTGGGCACAGGGTCAAGGGTCCCTGGCATAATGCCACACACAGCACCATCGGATGACAATGCATGTAGCGCGATTGGCTGCCTGTGTGCCAACGCCACAGTGGACTATCGGGCAGTTGTGCCATTGCGCCTATGAAGGCCCATTGCCACAGCACCATGTAGTGACCTTCGCTATAGCACCACTGGTACAATGGTGGCCATGGCCTGCATTGCCTACCGCGCACAGCAGTCATCAGCGCGGCAGACGCCTGCGTCAGCAACCTGGGCATGCGCAGTGAGGTGTACTACACATGCCAAAGAGCTGCGCCATCGGCTCAGCACGTTCAGCACAATTGCGCAAAGCACAACAGCGTGATATTCGGCCATCATATGCAAATCATCCGATCAGCCATTCAATGGCGCAGCACTGCAGTTTGCATCTAATTAAAGTTGCTCCTCACCTCATTTGCATGGATTGCGCTATAAAGGTGCGACAATGTGCTGCAGTGGCCATAGTCGGTTACTGCAGTTTATTGGTGAGTTGCATGTTGTGTGGGAGTGTGGACTGTGGATTCAGGGACATGCATGGGACTGCACAGTCACAGGTAACAACTGCCATTCTTACAGGTGGGAGGAGGAGGAGACTGAATTTTACCAATGCTGAAACCGAGGCCCTTTTCGAGGCCTACCTTTATCAGGAGCCACTCAGACCTGTGCTGCTGCATGGGAGGAGGTGGCACATGCCGTGAACCTGCATGGCAGCCACCAGGGCTCCATGCAGGAGTGTAAGAAGAAGATGAGTACAGACAGGAGGAGGGTAAAGGAGAAGGTGGCTGCCATCAGGGCGGCACGTGCTGCAACAGGTGGGGGACAGCGGTGTGCACAGCTCACCTCAGCGGAGGAAGACTTGCTGCAAGCATGCGGAAGTGCCATAGAGGAGTTCGATGTGGTGGCGCTCAACAGGGTGGCCCATCTCTGCATGGTAAGTCATGGTCTGTCGGGGGCCAGGTAGGTCTGCGCATGGTAACGCGACTTTGCTTTCCTCACGGATCCTGAGCATCTGCATGGGTCAGCGGTGGTGGGCCTGTCCACTGTGGACAGGTTGGACGGAGTCGGAGATGGGACCATCCACACTCCACAGGCTATTGTGGATCTGTTCAACAGTGGGGCCACCTGGCTGTCCACACTGATGTCGTGGAGACAGGTGTGGAGGAAGCCCTGCCTGTGTCCCAGCATGCTGGCGTCCATGGATGCCAGCATGCCCGGCAACTGTAACTGGGGCAGAGTCCGGCACCAGTGATGATGACGCAATACGTCATGGGCAGTGACACATGTGTGCCACAGGATGGACACACAGCAGGGCAATTCTGCGCCCATGGCTGTGGCTGGTGCCGCCGTGGGGGGCCTGCCTGTCCAGCACAGTCCCAGGCTGTGCCTGTCCAGCACAGTGGGGCAGTACTGGTGTCTGTTCAGAACAGTGGGACTGTTGCGGCCACTGCGGCGGCACCACTGAGCCTGGTGTGCGGCAGCCAGGGGCAGCATCAGCAGTCGTCCACGGGGCCTGGGGTACAGGGTTCCATGACGGCGTCTGTGCACTGCCTGTGGACATGCCCAGACCTGGTCTGAGTCTGCATTACCACCCTCAGGGGTGCTAAACATCAGGCCCTTGCACCCCTGAGGGACAGGATGTCGAGGAGGCTGATGACCTCTTGGACGACACACCCGCCTGCGAGGCATCGGTCCGGCGGCAGATGCGGCTTGCGGCGTCATTGGAAGCACTGTGTGTGGCTCTGGAGCTGGCAGAGGAGCATCGCGGCAGGGACACCAAACGGATCCTGGCAGGGATGGACTGTTTGCGGGAGGATGTGGCCGCTGCCAATGACAGGCATGCACAGGCATTCATTGCTGACATGGCCACAATGGGCACACAGTCGGGTGCCCATGCATCGCGGACACCACGCAGTGCACTCTCCACCCCCCGCTCCCAGCATCGTGCTACTCCCACCCTGTCGACGCTGGGTTCAGCTGTGGGCATCCCGAGCACTCTTGGTGCAGGCATGTTCGGTGTGCTGCAGACCCCTGCACGGGCATGGTCGCGTTCACGCAGTGGAACCCCTGGGGGACCATCGGTGCCACCCCATGAGTCCAGTGGTCAGCCTGCCAGTGCTAGCGGGTTTCGGCGGGGCCGCCCATGCATCCATGGCGGCTGTGGCACTGTGTCCCGAGACTGACCTGTCTCCCAGCGCGGCTGCTGTCTGGTGCTGCCCTGTGTGCTTTGTGTGTTTTCAGTGGGCAGTGCACGGGTGGGTACCCGGCCCTGCACGCAGACACACAGTCCACCTGCACACCCTCCCGGCTGCTGTCCACAGTTATATGTGCATGATGATGCCTGCATTGCACTGTACACCAGAGAACCGCAATGGTGCCCAGCATCCTGACAAGCGCACATGGACAGGCAGTGGGCTCACCGATTAGCCTGTGGGCATGTGTGTTGCTAGGGTGTGCGTTCTGGGTGGTGTGACTTCTGGCCTCTGTGCACATTTGTTACGTTGTGTGTGTGTCCTTGACGGCATGTCAGTCCCACCCACTTCCCTGGCTGTGTGTGTGCCTCTGTGCCCTGCCACTTCCCTCGATAATACACCCCAATGTCAGGTTCCTGCTGGCGTTTATGGGTTTACGTGCCTTGTACTGAGCGGTTGCACATGGCCCCATGACTTACCTGGGTTGGCTGGAAGTGCTCCCATGATGGTGTCCCGGTCTTTGATTGTGCCAGCGGCCGGGTGATCGGTCCGTCGGTGAGGGGGACTGCCATCACCATCATCACCGGCATCCTTGTCCCCATCAGCTGTCCCCTCTTAGATACCAGCACGGCTATCCCGATTAGGTTGGCCATGTTGCATGCGAGGCAACAGGCCAGGAATATCCCACAGGCCTTTGGGGGCTGTACTGGCGGTTTCCACCGCCAGGGGTGGCCAAGACATGAAAGCGTTGCCTTCAGCATCTCAAACACCCACTTATGACATTCTTGGGTGTGGTGGGCGTGTGTGTCCTTATTGTAGCGTTGCTCTTGATGGGGATTAGTGGGCTGCCGGTGGGGTGTCGCGGGCAGTTCAGGGACGGGCAGGCCATCCACTGTCACCTGTGTGTAGGGGTGGAGGTTGGTTTGGTTATCAGCATCGCCCTCACCCCAAGCCATGGCCAACCTACCCATGGCACCTCTGGCCATGCCCTTTGAGCCCTATATTTGTCCATTTGGTTTGCATACTCACCCACTAGGTGTCCAGTGTGGATGTCCCACTCTCGTATCTGTGGCACAGTGCTGAATGGTGCCAAGAATAAATGAATAGTGTGCTTCCCAGGGTCGTGGATGTCACTGTATGGCATTGTGAAGGTTCTGACTTCTCATTGCCATAAAGGGCTAGCTGGTCACTGTTATTTGGTAACTGTAATGGGTTAAATAGCCTGAATGACCATAGGACTTTGTTTTAAAATTGAAAACCGTGAGTTAATATTTTCAATTGTTGATGAAAGAAGGCTTGTAACATCACGTAACACTGCCTGCTTGGTTCTGTCTATAGAATATCCGCTTTCTAAGTTAAGGAAGATATCAGATCCACAGTACTGAACCTGAGTATTGGCTGAGCCTGTCAGTCGACTTGTGCTAGGGCCACTGCCAGCTGTGTCAGGCTCAGGGAGCAAGAGCAATTCCTCATAGACTTTGTCAAGTTTATCCTGCACAGGGTAGTTCTCTAGCCAGAGCACTGTGCTTTCAACCCTACTGATTATTGTTTCTACTGTTCAGCTGTCTCTCTGTAGAGTTAGACTGAAGGCCATCATGGCAGAAAGGTATTCAGCCGGAAACTGAGTAAAGAGGACAAATCTCACAGTACTTAATGTTTTGAGCAACCCACTGGCCTGATCTTTTGTTTGCCCTGCTGTGGAAGCAATGTGCTGTAAATGTACAATTAAGGCTTTGTAGCTGGACAGAATAACAGACAGAGCTCTCTCTCTCTGTGCAACCCACCAGGTTCCTGACAAGTTAACTGGTTTGTGAATGGTGTAGCTCATACTACTGGCTAACTCTTTGAGACCGGCCCAGTTTTTGGGAGGCTTATGGTATATTTTATAGATGTATGGAATAGATATTGCTGATTGCTTTATAGCAAGCTCCAACTTGTGGGCCCTGGACTGAATCCCTAACAAATGAGGCACGTCTTTCAAAATCCTGCCAAACACCCCAGTCACTTTACCTAACATGACAGGTGCCCCATCAGATCCAAAAGCAACAATTTTGTCTTTACAGTCCAAGGTGAATTCTAAGGCATCACTTATTGAGTTATAAATGCTTTACCATTTGCAATAGATACTGGCTGAAGGGAAACACATTTGTTAACTGTATGGAAATTTTCCATTGACCTAATATAGGCTGCCTCCTCTTCTATTACTGAGGCATCAGTGCTTGAGTCATATAGCACAGAGATAAAAGTGTTACTATTCACCAGTTTTGCATCTTTTATCCTTATTGATTCTGAAATAAAATGTGTGAACATTGCTGCCTGTTTGTCACTTCTGTAACTGACTCCGACATTTGCACCATTTACGTGTTGTAATTGTAAGATGCCAGGGAAATCTGTGAATGGGTGTTCAGAATTAATCAAATAAAGAGTTGTTCTAAACAAATGTTCCACTTGTGTCGCTTCATTATTTTCCATTTGTACTATTCCTCATTCTATAATTAAGTTAGAAGGGTCTGTGTTAGACACAGTGGCCCAGATTTTCAAACTGCGCCCAAAAGTGCTAATAGCAGGAGTAGCGCAAGTCTATTAGCCCATGCACAACAGTGCAGAGATATTCAAAAAGGAGCAGGCCAAATTGTGCTACAGCCAGCCGCCTGAATATCTGCACAACCCCTGCGCCATAGCGCAACTAGAGGGGAAGCTGAGCAGACTGATGTGCCATAGGCGCAACAAGGGATGTCTAGCTGAGTAGTGCAGAGGTGCCATAGCGCAACCAGGGAGCCCCCCGCTGCAGAGCAATATAACTGCACAATCAGGGAGGTAGAGGCCCACCACCTCATGCCACGGATGGGCACAGGAACACAAAGCAGAACAGACATTGCTGCCCCCACACCCTGAGCACTGCATAACCAGGGAGGGCTGAATAACCACTGGTCCATGGAGACAAGCAACCAACCCACAGTCTGGCCGTGGTGCCCCATCACACCTCACCGCAAGCTGTGACTGGCACACAAAGAGAGCCGGACCACCCCTGTGCCACACTATCCCCCCCAGTGCACAGCACACCCTGCACCATGACCCCCAGACACCCCCCCATGAGCAGTGACCACCACTGCTGGAAACCCCATGCATGCCACCACCCCACAGTGTCAATGCAACCCTGTGCACCACAGAACCATGCAAGCCAGCCCCACCATGAGCACCATCAGCAGGCTGCAGCACACGGCAATGCAACAATGGACTTAGTGCCACCACGACAGTTCCCTGAGGTCCCGCCTAGAGACCGGACCAAGGCGCTTGTAACAAGAGTATCCTGATATTGACGGGTCGGTAGTTGACACTCCCCTAGTGGTACAGCGCCCGCACAGTATTCCAGTAATACACCCCGCCCACCACTGGACACAACAGCCAGCACAGACACCCCCAGTGGTGCGTGGAAGTTTGCACCACACCAGATGCCACACAGACTCTGGACAGACACCCACCCATACCCATGGGCACAACAACACAGGGACGCAGTGGTGGGTCAACCAAGCTCCCACTGTGGGCTCATGTAAGCCGTGTTACACACACCTGTAGTCCACTATGGCACTGGAGTGCCAACCACCCGCGCAGGCACCATGGACCAATACCCACCATGTGTCACCCGGAGCACAAGCCACAGACAGTGGGGCACATCCCTGCAACACACACAAGCCACAGCATGGAGGTGAGACTATGACCGTGGTTGCCCACAGTGCCACCTGAGCCAGGCATGCACCACACCAGTGACATGGACAACCCAGCAAAGCGACTGGTACAGTGTCCGCCCTGCAGGAATGCCACCACTGACATGCCAGCAGATCATGCAGGTGCAGACAGGTATTGTGTCAGCTGCACAGGCCATGGACGGGCAATGGGTGCACCATGGACACAGAGCACGCCGCTATGGACCACTGCACACAGTCATCCAGTGCCAGGAACAAATACACAAACAACACAGACACTGACTGATATCTACTCCCCACATCATAGACGCCTTCCACATCGGACACACACACATACCCATGACTGCAGAATTCACCCTGATGCTATGCACCACCACTGCAGCTGAGCACGAAGTAGCCCGCTGCAAATCAGAGACCACCACGGGATTCATAGAAAAGTCAAATGTATTATAAAAATAAATAAATCAACTATTTACAAGAACAACAACTATACAGTGTTTTGGGGGGCACACAAAGGTGGGGTGGGCAGGGGAAGGTGACAAATGGGATGGGATATGAGGGGTGAGGATGGGTCCAGGGGGATGGGAGGTCAGGATCAAGGACTATTGTTCCCACGCCGTCCAGGCTCTGGCTCCCCTCGCCTGTGCTCCTAGCGACCCCCATTCATCAATCCGCCTAAGGATCGCCACCGCCTCCCGTGCCAGGGTGAGGAGTTCCCGTAGGGTGTCCCTGATGTCCTCAGATGTCTCTGCACCTAGGACAAGGGAGCACAGTCAACAGGTGTGAATGCACAACCCCATACAGCTCGCCCACTGTGCATGGCATACGCCATGGGACATACCCACTGTGATGGTGTGTGACCAGTCGCAGTGATCACGCCCACAGGACCTGCCCCTTCCAGGCGATACAGCCAGCGCGAACGCTGTACACACCCACCAGCCAAGTCACGCGATGCACCACGCGGGCTGCCTAGTGACATGGCTATGTGGTGCAAAGGCAGTGGCACAGCCATGTACCTGGTGCACGCATGCACCACCAGTGACGCACACCCAGACATGCATTGCCACTGGACAGTGTTGACTGTAACCAGTGGCGTGCATGGCAGTGATGTCAATGAATGATGGCCATGCCCCGCTTCCCACCTTGTCACACAGCATGCAATATTAATCATGGATGTCTGTCACTCACCCTCATCGGGCCGCTCGGGTGGCTGTTGTTGACGCTCGCCTGGTTGTGGCTTCCACCACCCTCCGCCCGTGACGCACACGGCGTACTGGTCCGGCCTGGGGACAAAAAGGAGAGAAGAACATCAGTGCAGTCCCAAGCAAAGTCCCCTGCCCCCAAGGAGTGTGCCCCCCACCCAGCCAGACTCACCCACCCCACACCCTGTGAACACCACCACTGCCAACCCCATATGGTCCCTCCTCTATGTGCTGGACACAAACAACAATGTGACTCATATGGACGATAACAGTGTGTTGATGGAACCCCTACCTGGACGTGGTACCATGCCCCTCCTGGCACGTGACTGCAGTCTGGCCAGTAGCTCCGGTTCCCTCCTCTGCAGGTCACCATATCGGTGCCTGCACTGCTCGCTGTCCTGCCCCTGCCTGTCACCACTCAAGGGCTGTCCACCCCTGGCACACCTGTGAGCTTGTTCTATTCCAGGGGCCTCCCCAAAGAGAGGCCCATGGTGTGGCCTCGACTGTGGCCACCAGATTAGCCAATTCGATGGCAGACCAGGAAGCAGCCCTTCTCCGCGCCATTGCGCTTGTTATGGTAGGCAATATGGCTCTCTGTAGCGCGGTGCCCCATTTGCAGATGCTGCGCGGTACAGCGCTGCCATTCCCTATTGCGCTGTTACCGGATAGCACGATAGAGGTGCACCTTTGCCTGATGCATGGCGCCAAGGGGGCAAAGGTTGGGCACAGGGTCAAGGGTCCCTGGCATAATGCCACACACAGCACCATCGGATGACAATGCATGTAGCGCTTACGCGCCTGTGTGCCAACGCCCAGTGGGACTATCGGGCAGTTGTGCCATTGCGCTTATGAAGCGCCCATTGCCACAGCACCATGTAGTGACCTTCGCTATAGCACCACTGGTACAATGGTGGCCATGGCCTGCATTGCCCTACCGCACAGCAGCGTCATCGCTTGCCAGACGCCCGCGCTAGCAACCTGGGCATGCGAAGGGAGGTGTACTACACATGCTAAAGAGCTGCTTCATCGGGCTCAGCACGCTCAGCACAATTAGCAGCACAACAGCGTTGATATTCGCCATCATATGTAACCATCCGATCAGCCATTCAATGGCGCAGCACTGCAGTTTGCATCTAATTAAAGCGTTCTCCCTCATTTGCATGGATTGCGCTATAAAAGTATAGTGCTGCAGTGGCCATAGTCGGTTACTGCAGTTTATTGGTGAGTTGCATGTTGTGTGGGAGTGTGACTGTGGATTCAGGACATGCATGGGACTGCACAGTCACAGGTAACAACTGCCATTCTTACAGGTGAGGAGGAGGAGACTGAATTTTACCAATGCTGAAACCGAGGCCCTTTTCGAGGCCTACCTTTATCAGGAGCCACTCAGACCTGTGCTGCTGCATGGGAGGAGGTGGCACATGCCGTGAACCTGCATGGCAGCCACCAGGGCTCCATGCAGGAGTGTAAGAAGAAGATGAGTACAGACAGGAGGAGGGTAAAGGAGAAGGTGGCTGCCATCAGGGCGGCACGTGCTGCAACAGGTGGGGGACAGCCGGAGGTGGTACAGCTCACCTCAACGGAGGAGAGACTTGCTGCAAGCATGCACGGAAGTGCCATAGAGGGAGTTCCGGGTGGTGGCTTCCAGACGGGTGGCCCATCTCTGCATGGTAAGTCATGGTCTGTCCCGGGGGGGGGGGCCAGGTAGGTCACACGCAGTAATGCGACTTTGCTTTCCCTTACGGATCCTGAGCATCTGCATGGGTCAGCGGTGGTGGGCCTGTCCACTGTGGACAGTTGGACGGAGTCGGAGATGGGACCATCCACCTCCACAGGTATGTGTGGATCTGTTCAACAGTGGGGCCACCTGGCTGTCCACACTGATGTCGTGGAGACAGGTGTGGAGGAAGCCCTGCCTGTGTCCCAGCATGCTGGCGTCCATGGATGCCAGCATGCTGTGGCTGTGGCTGGGGCAGAGTCCGGCACCAGTGATGATGACATGACCGTCATGGGCAGTGACACATGTGTGCCACAGGATGGACACACAGCAGGGCAATTCTCGCCCATGGCTGTGGCTGGTGCCGCCGTGGGGGCCTGCCTGTCAGCACAGTCCCAGGCTGTGCCTGTCAGCACCAGTGGGGCAGTACTGGTGTCTGTTCAGAACAGTGGGACTGTTGCGGCCACTGCGGCGGCACCACTGAGCCCTGGTGTGCGGCAGCCAGAGGGGCAGCATCAGCAGTCGTCCACGGGGCCTGGGGGTACAGGGTTCAGCGGCGGCGTCTGTGCACTGCCTGTGGACATGCCCAGACCTGGTCCTGGTGCGCAGCACCCACCCTCAAGGGGTGCTAAACATCAGGCCCTTGCACACCCTGAGGGACAGGATGTCGAGGAGGCTGATGACCTCTTGGACGAGCACACCCGCCTACTGCGAGCATCGGTCCAGCAGCAGATGCGGCTTGCGACGTCCGTGGAAGCACTGTGTGGGCTCTGGAGCTGCAGAGAGAGCATCGCAGCAGGGACACACAAACGGATCCTGGCAGGGATGGACTGTTTGCGGGAGGATGTGGCGCTGCCAATGACAGGCATGCACAGGCATTCATTGCTGACATGGCCACAATGGGCCATAGTCGGTGCCCATGCATCGCGGGACACCACGCAGTGCACTTCCACCCCGCCCCCAGCATCGCGGGTTACCCCACCCTGTCGCTGGGTTCAGCTGGGCATCCCGAGTACTCTTGGTGCAGGCATGTTCGTGTGCTGCAGACCCCTGCACGGGCATGGTCGCTCACGCAGTGGGAACTCCTGGGGGACCATCGGTGCCACCCCATGGTCCAGTGGTCAGCCTGCCAGTGCTAGCGAAAGCCAAGGGCGCCCATGCATCCATGGCGGCTGTGGCACTGTGTCCCGAGACTGACCTGTCTCCCAGCGCGGCTACTGTCTGGTGCTGCCCTGTGTGCTTTGTGTGTTTTCAGTGGGCAGTGCACGGGTGGGTACCCGGCCCTGCACGCAGACACACAGTCCACCTGCACACCCTCCCGGCTGCTGTCCACAGTTATATGTGCATGATGATGCCTGCATTGCACTGTACACCAAAGTGCAATGGTGCCCAGCATCTGACAAACGCACATGGACAGGCAGTGGGCTCGGTGGCCTGTGGGCATGTGTGTTGCTAGGGTGTGCGTTCTGGGTCGGTGTGACTTCTGGCCTCTGTGCACATTTGTTGCGTTGTGTGTGTGTCCTTCGGCATGGCATGTCAATCCTCACCCATCCCTGGCTGTGTGTGTGCCTCTGTGCCCTGCCACTTCCCTCGATGGCATGCACCCCAATGTGGGTTCCTGCGCGTTTATGGGTTGTGCCTTGGCCACTGGTGGTTGCACATGGCCCCATGACTTACCTGGGTTGGCTGAAGTGCTCCCCCGTGATGGTGTCCCGTGCAGTTGTGCCAGCCGGAGCAGTCGAGGGTCCCGTGGGTTATGGGGGACTGCCCATCACCATCATCACCGGCATCCCCCTTGTCCCCATCGCTGTCCCCCTCTTCGACCTGTACGGCTATCCCACATTCGTTGGCCATGTTGTGCAGGATGCAACAGGCCAGGAATATCCCACAGGCCTTTGAGGGTCTGTACTGTAGGACACCGCCAGAGGTGTCCAGGCAACGGAAACGTGTTCTTCAGCATCTCAAACACCCACTCTATGACATTGCGTGTGGTGGCGTGTGTCTTATTGTAGCGTTGCTGCGATGGGGTCGTGGGCTGCCGGTAGGGTGTGAGCAGCCAGGGACGGAGCGGGTATCCACTGTCACCTGTGTGTAGAGGGTGGAGGTTAGTTTGGTTATCAGCATCGCCCTGCCCCAAGCCATGTAAGCCACTACCCATGGCACCTCTGGCCATGCCCCCCCAGGCCCTATATTTGTCCATTTGGTTTGCATACTCACCCACTAGGTGTCCAGTGTGGATGTCCCCACTCTCGTATCTGTGGCACAGTGCTGAATGGTGCCAGATAAATGAATCGTGTGTCCCCAGGGTGCGTGGCACAGACATTGATAATGCGCCCCCTGGCATTGCACACCACCTGGCAGTTGATGCTGGCATAGCCCTTGCAAACTCATGTAGTCGCCCCTCGTAGGCAGGGTGGTGTGCAGTGGCCACATGGGTGCAGTCTATTGCCCTGGCACGCCAGGCATGCGTGCTACCCTGTGGAACTCCTGTATGTTTGCTGTGCGCTCTGCCGCTGTGCTGGGGAAATGGATGTACTCCTCAGCATGTGGCAGCAGTGCGCCGAGGAATTGGGTGAGGTGGCATGATGTGGCCGACTGGGTTATGCCTGTGGTGTCCCCAGATGGTCTCTGGAAGGTACCCGTGGTGAGCAAGCACATGCAGGCTGTTACCTTTGTCTCCACTGACAGAGCGTGACTCCGTCGTGAGGGTGACTGCATCACATCACTGCACAGCTCACAGAGCCGCCTCAGTATTGCCCTGTTCAGGCGGTACCGGCCCACAATCTCAGTATCTGTGTACAGCTCAAAGCTGGTGTGGGCTCGGTACTGCCTGTTGGGGGCATACCACTGACGGGCCCTTCCATGGCCACGTCCCTCTGCCTCCTGCCTTCTCACCCCCCTCATTACGGCCTCCATGTGGAAGGTGGCACTGGCCATGTCCCTGGCTTGCGTTCACCCCCCCCGGCAGCTGTTACTGTATTCCCCCGCTGTCCTGGCTGCTACCTCCCCTGCACCGGGTACACCTGCCTGTGCTGGCCTCTGAGCTGTGTGGCTCCCCACACCTTCCCTGTGCCTGTCTGTTACTGTGGCCTTTCCCTGGCCTGCCCTGTTCCTGCCACTTGCCCTGTCTGTGCCTCTGCCTCTGATACATGAGGCTTCCCTGTAGCGTTCTTGCGCCTCTTCCTTGCTCCTCTTTATTTTGGCTCATTTCCGCTATGGCGCAACTTCTGCTTGCTCCACTGTAGCGCATTGCGCAAGTCTTTGAATATCACACTGCGCCATTTATGCATGGTTCCTCCCCCTTCGGTTGCACATGCCTTCATTATCATTGCGCTGTTGCTCAGCATGATTTCGGGGGTGCAGCTGCCTCCTGCTGAATATCGCAAAATGGCGCAAATTCGGACTTGCGCAGGTGCAACCCTATTGTGCATGGCTCAACCCTTTTGAATATCTGGGCCAGTATGTTTTTCATAAGCTAATTTATGAGGTTTGGAGAGTTCATGAGCGCGTACATTTTCAAGTCTCATTCTCTAACAGCCAGTCATGAAAATGTTCGTCTCTCTTTAGTATTTTTTGCAATATGAGCAGGTCATGTACACATCAGGCTCATATAGTAGCCACTCCCTGTTTGTCTTCCGGGTCTCCTGGAACCCCCTTTTTCTTTTTGTCCCACTTTCAGTTATGACAGGTGTGTCCAGAGTTGCTGGCGTATCAACACTGGCACTACCACTGAAACTAGTTGTCACATCTGTGGCCACAATGGTGGGATGAGTAGTTGGTGCTACTGAGTCTCTCACTAATAGAGTAGCAGGAGTACCCATAGAGGAATCCAAACCTTCTCCTCCCCCTTGGCTTGAAGAAGCCAAAGGCTTTGCTGTAATTTTTTTTAAAGCCAAACTTTAACAAAGACATTTTTTTTTTTTGGCTTTTGCTTGGCTAGGTCAGGTGAATACTGAGTCTGTTGTGGTAGTGTATTTAAATAGAGTACACACTAGACACAAGACAGACAGACCATGATGATCAGATAAGGTTGTTTAATTTTTCTCAATCCCCCTGAAAAGGGGCTTTTTATTTTTTCTCTCTCCTTGTTTAGGATTATTTTCTCCACTAGCTTAGTGAACACTCTGGTGGGTTGTGCTTGTGTTACTGTCACTCCTGTTGGCCGTTGGCTGTTAACCTGTAATAGTAATATTGATAAGGTTTAATTCAATCCCCCTTCCTTTCCTTTCAGCAGAGCCCCTGACCCCTTCCTTGAATTCTTGTTGTCACACACTTTTATTTTTTATTCTTGTCCCACTCCACAGTTTAAGCCCTAGTTTAGGCCTCTGCTGCAGCCTGCACCTCACGTCTCTAGAGGTCTGTTTCTTATTTTGTGTACAGTTACTAGTGCACAGTCTACTTTTTTAAATCAGACAGTCCCCCTCCTTTATATAAATTCCATTCCAATATCTTAAGGGTCCTGTGGGCTGTTTGGTAAGGCTAGGGTTATTGGGGGGGGGTACTACACAGCAAACTCTGAAAGGGGCAACATTTAGTTTTTTGTCATTTTTCAGCAACTAATTTCAGTCCCTAGTCAGTCACCTCCTCCAAGCACACAGAGAGAGATCAGTGGATAACCCCCTCAAGGGAGCTCTTATTTTTCCCACAGAAGCTTTGAAAAGTGTTTTAATGATTTGTTTCCACTTTCTAGTGAGATGGGGTAACCCTCCTCCTCGCCCATTCACATGCAGTTCACAAACACAGCTGCTTTTTGTGCTGTAACTTTTTTTATTACAAATTACAACCCTCAAGTACAAAACACCAGTATATTTCCCTTAAGTTGTGCTGCAACTTGCAAATTGCTTTTTTTTTAACCCCAGAAAACCCTGAAAAGGGCTATATATTTTTCTTCTTTAGGCTTCTGTTGTAGGCTGCACCCCAACACTCTGACTCGAGTGGAGGTCTTTTTCTTTTTTTCTATATAGTGCCCCTGGTTGCTGACTTGTTTTATGTCCTCCCTAATCCCTTCTTATACTTCTTTAATCTTTCTTAAATTATTTATCTCAATTCAATCCCTCCCTAGTACACAGACACAGCCCTCAAGGTATAGCCTTGGATGTTCCCTTAAATTTTCCCCAAATTCCCACAGACAATACAGAGTAAGTGCTGTTTTTTTTATATTTTCCCTCTAAATGAGGGATTAGAATTAGATTGTGCGGTAGGGTTCCATGAATGTGGGTCCAGTTGGACCCGCTACTACCAGAAATGTGGGTCCAAAACCAAATTTGTGGGTCCAAAAATCAGAATCCTTAGAGATGCTGTAGAGATGCATTAACATCGGCTGTACGTTAATAATATAGACGTTAAAGCAGTTTACTTATTATTTCTGTTTGCTAATTTTCTTTTTGCCTCTTCAGGTTATGTTCCAGGCCAGCCCAGATAGCTAAGGTTAGCTATGCAATCTGCGTGATCAACTGTAAACAGGAAAGCAAGTACAGGAGAATGATGGCCTGACTGGGGATAGTGAGTCAGTGTCTGCACACCCAGGGTCGAGTAGCCAGGAGGAGTAATAGACTGTCAGAGCAGCAACAGCAGCAGCCTCTGAGAGGTGTGCAAGGCAGCACAATTCAACTTCTTCACACGCATCAAGCCAGCTGGGAGTGGGACTCTGCGACACTGGGACTGCCCTTTTGGAATGACAGTAATTTACCTTTTAGGCAGAATGAGAAGGAGGGACAGAAGGGACACTGGACAGGAGGGAGAAGAAGATGTCATGTTATTGTTGACAACATCTGTATCTGTGTTGATTTTTCAATGATTGTCAGTGCCAGTTGTCGCCTGCCTGTCACTGTAATTAGCAAGCATCAAGTGTAGGGGGACAGGACCAGATGGCCGCCCCACTCTTATTTTGTGAGTCTTGCAATTGTAATGTTAACTTAGTAGCACAGTGCTTAGGCTTAGACTGTGTATCAAACCTGTGTATTTGTCTTTGAGTAACACAAGATAAGACAACTACTGAACTCACTGTAATATACTTAAATATTTCACCTGAGTAATCCCAGCTGATCTCTCAAGACATGCATGTTAAATAAACTGAGTATATCAACAAATAATGCACATATACATACACTTAGTGTCATCTGTCATCGTGTCACATGAGTAACATCAGGCTATGGCTACGATCGTCAATTATGTGTAATACATTTTCATAACAGTCGTGTGTATCATGTAACATTTTGTGTAAGCTGCTGATGCTGACACATGACATATACCATATTAATTAGATGTAGCATGTACTTTGTTATGGTTAAAATCGAAAAGTAGTTAACAGTTGCTGTTAATACAACAATCATGGACACGTAATTAATAACTGCTGTTAATTATAATGACCTGAAGTTCTGATTTACTTCAAGTGTTCAATACACTGACTGACATGTTCACAGACTGAAGACGTTTTGTTGTAAAACATGTAATGTGAAAAAAAAAACATTACTTGTAGTACAAGACAAGTTACAATAAGAACTATTAATGTAAGTAACCCCTAAACCCCCTAAAGAGTTACTTGGTTAAAATTAGATTTTAGACTTACTGGTTTTCCACCACTGTCTGTTTTGCAATACTACATCTCAAGAAGGTGGAAAAATGGAATAGAAACATAGAAACAATAGAACTTACAGTGGAGGAACCGCTGTCAGGGAGTGACCACCACTCAGTATGGCTCACATTAGATATGGGCAAGGAAGGAGTGGAATCTGGCACAAGAGTGCTGGACTTCAGGAGGGCCGACTTTGGGAGGATGGGGGAAGTGGTAAAAGGGTACCTGGCCAGAATTCAATCTAGTATGGACACTAACCAGAGGTGGGAGCTCATAAAGCTGGGGATAGTGGAGACAACCAAAACTTGCTGCAAAGCCCAGAGCAAGAAAGCTAGGGCTAAGAAACCGAGCTGGTTAAGCAAGGAGGTCATGGAAAAGGTAAGGAGGAAAAGAGCTGCCTTTAGGAAGTACAAGAAAACAGGGAGGGGGGAGGACAGAGAGGAGTACTTCACAGAATCGAAGGAGGTGACAAGTGCAGTAAGGGGAGCCAAAGCATCTATGGAACTCAGGCTGGCACAAGGCATTAAGAAGGGGAGAAGGACTTTTTAAGTACATCAGGAGAAAAGGAGCTGCAAGGACCACATAGTAAGGATTAGAAGGAGGGGGTTGGGTGAAGTAGGGTATGATAATGGAAGCACTAAATGAGTACTTCTGCTCAGTATTTACTAAAGAGAAGAAGGGGTGACACCCAAGGTGGGAGAAATGGCAGATGGGGGAGGGTGACAGATGGGGAAATCATGGAGGGCAGAGTTCGAGAGGGTTTGAAGGCACTGAGGGTGGACAAGGCACCAGGCCCAGATGGCATCCACCCTAGGGTACTGAAGGAGCTGGCAGAGGTCCTTGCAGGACCTTGGCAGACCTGTTTAATGCCTCACTACATTCGGGTGTGTACCTCCGGACTGGAGGATGGCTCATGTGGTGCCCCTCCACAAGAGTGGCCCAAGGATGAACCGGGAAACTACAGACCAGTGAGCCTCACATCCATCGTGGGTAAGCTAATGGAGACTATCCTGAAGGAGAGGCTGGTGGCCCTCCTAGAGGCCAAAGGACTACAGGACAGCAGACAGCATGGCTTCATACGTGGCCGATCCTGCCAAACCAACCTGGTTGAGTTCTATGACTGGGTAACTAGGCAACTGGACAGGGGCCATGCAGTGGATGTCTTGTATCTGGACTTCAGTAAGGCATTCGACTCGGTGCCACATGGAAGGCTGGGAAGGAAGTTAGTAGGCACAGGGGCGGGTGCAAAGCTGGTGAGATGGGTAGGAAACTGGCTGCAGGGAAGGCAACAGAGGGTGGTGGTGGGTGGGGAGCTCTCACACTCAAGGGCAGTGATGAGCGGTGTCCCACAGGGCTCGGTGTTGGGACCAGTGTTGTTTGGGATATTCATTGCAGACATATCATGGGACATCAAGAGCAAGATCAGTCTGTTTGCTGATGATACCAAGGTTGGCGTGGTGGTGGATGACCGAGGGGGGTGGCAGGGGTTGCAGGATGATCTGGCAAAGCTTGAAACCTGGTCAGACACCTGGCAACTGGGCTTTAATATCAAAAAGTGCAAGGTACTGCATTTTGGGATGAAGTACCCAAGGAGGACTTACCAGCTAGGGGGAGTGCAGCTAGCCCAGACAGAGGAGGAGAAGGATCTGGGTGTGCTCATTACAGGGTCAATGAACAACTCGGCACAGTGTAGGAAGGCAGCTGCAAAGGCCAACAAAATGCTGGGTTGTATTGCAAGGGGTATATCCTCGAGGAGGAGGAGGATTCTGCCACTGTATAGGTCATTAGTTAGACCACACCTGGAGTACAGCGTGCAGTACTGGCGTCCACGTATCTGAAGAGGGACATTAGTTACTTGAGGGTGCAGCGCGGGGTGACAAAGATGATCAAGGGCTGGGGACTTATCATATGAGAGGAGGTTGAAGGAGTTGAACATGTACTCACTGGAGGAGAGGAGAGAGGGTGACATGATTGAAACCTTTAAATACATGAAAGGAATAAACAAGATGGGTACAGAGGGCTGTTCAAAGTAAGGGAGGGAGGGGCCACCAGGGCCATGATATGAGACTGGAGCGAGGAAGGTTCAGGAGGAGATGAGGAGACACTTTTACAGAGAGGGTGGTGGCTGGGTGGAATCGTTATCTGCAGAAGTGGTATGCAGTAGAACAGTGGACTGCTTCAAACGAGGTGGGACAGGACTAGGGGAGGTTAATGAAGGGAAAGGGTGGAAGGGAGGGGCAGCTGCAGAATAAGGGGTGCTAGCTGCACATTCGAGCAGACTTGATAGACCTCTAGGCCTTTATCTACTGGCAAATTTCGTATGTTCGTATAACACATTTGTTGTGAAAAAACTGCCAGATACCAGAAGTTAAAAATGTTGAAATTAATGGCATCTGATTTTATATGTAGTTGTTATATGTACAACAATAAAATGTATAACAATTGGTAAAAAATCATTTCTACTTTTACCTGGCTGTGTATCCAAGCAAGGTGGGAAAGTTAAACTTTGAAACATGTTCGTTTCATGTGCACAATATGTTGTACTGTTGGGGTCTGCTTGGGACTGCAGAGCTACTGCACTGCACACTACAGTACATGAATACCGGCAGCTGAGCTAGCAAACAGCATATTGTTGTAATATAATGTTATACAGTGTGAAACACTGCAGTAGGATGTAGTAGTAGTATACATGATGAACTGGAATGGATCAGAGAAGGAAGGAATTCCTGTGATTAACTTGTCTGACAGAGTTAGATTTAGAGCCTAGTAGTAGTAGTCTCTGTGGCAGTGGTCTGACTCTGATTGATAACTGCGATTGTTATCATGACAGAATACAGATAGTATTACTGATTGTGGTTGCATTTAGTACATGGTGCTGGATCTGGTGCACTCGCTGCAATCGTGTTCCAAGTTTCTCATTGTTTTCTTGCACATAGGCTGTCTCGATGCCACATCATGTGTGGATGATCATGATGCATTACGTGAACGTGAGATATAGTCGTGAAACATGGATGAAAACACAAATGTATGTTGTCTCACAATCATAATCATTCATGAGCATACATTAGACTGCTTTAAGCTTCCATTACATCATGCCACAGCAACAGGGCAAATGGAAAATAAATGGCATCCTTCGTCCTGTGTCCCGTCCCAGTCCCCCCCCCCCAGAGACAGAGTGGAACAAGGCTAGAAGAACAGCTGTGCATAAAAGTGAGAACAGTGGAAAATGGAGGGACCCAACAGTGTCCCAGCCAGTGACTTACTTGGCTATATAAAAGTGATGTTGGGTACAGTAACAGTAGACAGACAAAACAGATGGCTAAGGCTTGCAGGAGCCAGTTCATGAAAGAAAAGACCCCCAAGAGAAAAGTGGGATGGTGAGGGAAATACACATAACTGAGAAGATGAACTCCGAGGCCCCGAAGATGTACTCTTACCATTATGGTAAGTAACACTACTAACTGTCTGTTCTATTTCTTCGGTGGTATCTCAGTCATCATAACATCATGTACAGTATCACAGTGTACCACCATCATCGTAGGACCGAGGACCAAGCAGCTGAGCAACCCATAGGAAGAGGTGATCTGCGAGGGAGGCTAATAGTAGTTCTCCTGACTCCTACATAAACCTTACTCAGTGAGGAGGACTTCTTAAACTAAAGACAAAAGAAAGACCCAGAGTCTGAGATTCATTGTTGGTCACTAAATTCAAGGGGCTTGGGCTGAGAGTTATCACCGTGCTGTTCCGGAATACTTATGAGGTGCACACTGCCAGTACCCAACAGAAGAGACAGTAAGTTGTAACTTGTTATGCTCTTACACATATTACAATGAAATTATTCTTCTGAATCAGAAGACGACAGTGGTATGGGCTGTTCATTCTGATTTGTAACAGTCATGTCAGAAGTAGTATCACTACGACTTGCAGTGGCATCGGCTGACAATGTATTGCGTGAAGATGAAGGCTCACCACTTGCGCTCATTACTCTGCCTCCCAGAACTGTGAATTTCACCCTGTGGTCCTGTGCTCGTTTCCATTTTAGAAGGGCTTTCTCCACATTAATTTCATTGAGTGGTACACCCTCTGCTGCAATTCTCGAGAGCATCTCAAGATAGGAATCTGAGAGATTACTTCGATACCTAGTTTTGATTCTGTTTTGCAAGGAAAATCCCCTTTCACAGCTGGCACTGTTTATTGGTATGGCCAGACTACAAGACAGCAACCGAGAAATGTTGGGGTAAATAGCAGAATACTTTGAAATTATTATCTTGGCAAAGTCCGAGAATTGCATCTGAGAGTAACAAGAATGCTGAAGTAATCCTTTAACCTGAGACCACTCTATCTCTGTAGCATATTTATCTACATGAAGATCAATTTCATCACCACTTTCAATGACACGTCGCTGACCATAATGAGAAAAAAGAACATCCAGTTCTTTCTCACCATAGTTAGGGGGAAGAGGTGAAGTATCCCGTTTTGTGCTAGGATCAAAAATTTGGAAAGCACACAAGACATCCATCATTTTGTTGGGAAATCTTTCCTGAATGTTGCTTAGCAATTTGTCTAGGTAGCTATTTTTAAGCCTTTCAAACTGCGATTTGAACTATTCTTCTTCCACTTTACAAGTCTGTCCTTTTACTTCTAAAATAAGGTAACCGTTATTCTCAGTAAGTTGCTGGAGAACCCCCTTGAGCATTGGACCAGGATTTGTTTTCATTTCCATTAAGCTATCGACTGCACTAGTAATAACTGGCATAATGATGGTTAGGTCTAAGTTATCAGACTGAAAAACCTTACTTAGTTTTGTTACATGTGAAAGAACATCAAGCAAGAGTTGGGTCACTACAAAAAATTTTGACAGTTTTCAACATTTTTAAGACCCCTGTTGCTGTGTCATTTTGTGTGGAAGCAGCGTCATTCTCGAAAAATGCTACAAGAGAAGGTCATATTCTACTAACGGTCTCAACTGCTTTATGCTGTGCTAACCAGTGAACCTATTTGGGTTCTTTGAGACGAAGCACAGGGTCATCAAGCAGAACTTCTAATTCTGTCAGACGATGAGTCCTGACAGCACTGCTTGAAAAATATGAAAACACAGATTGTGGTGTACTCTGATACTCCTTCAGGTATGTCTCATGTTTTGCTGCTTGTGATGCAGCCAGAGACAGCCTATGTGCAAGACAGTGAACCGAAATCATATAAGGGTTCACATCCGTTAGTCTCTTTGCTACCCCTGTGTGAGAACCTCTCATCACTGACGCGCCACTGAACAGAATACTACACACTTTTCCAATGGTATGTTATGCTTACGAAAGAAGTCTAAAATAACATTTGTTATGCTTTCTGCTTTCTGCTTTACCATCTGATATCTGCAGGCTTTCTAGAAAATGTGTCTTTACAGTCTCATTGACCACTGTTTGACAATAAAGTACAAGTTTTTTGCTGATTGTGAGATCTGTTGATTCATCACATATGATGCTCATAAATGATGCTGAAGCAATTTCTGAAAATATTTCTTCTTCTATTACATTGCTGCATGCTGTATGCAATTCGTGCACAGAGTCATGGTGTGTATACACATTAGGATTAACCTCAGCACCTAAAAGGGCATGAAGATTCAGAAGAGACGCAAATTTTGAAAGGGGAAGTTCTTCCTTTGCTAACCAATACACTGAATACACAGCTGCAGCGCACCTTTCTCTGCCTTTTTAATAGCACTTACTGCAGCTGTATCAAATTATTTTTTAAGCTGAACTTCCTTTACTGCCAGAACGTGGTCGGTACTTGTATTATGACGTACAAGCGTTGTGTGCCTGTAGTTGGTACAGCCCGATGTGAAGGTATTTCTTTTACCAGCTGCCTTACAAATGTTACAGTACATTAAAATAGTGCTGTCAACAACCTTAAAATCTAACCATTTATACAGTGTCCTTCACTGTTCCTGAACACCACGTATTTGTTTTTTTGGGGGGGGGGTATCATGTGTGATGAAATTGAATCATCAGCTGCTGCCACAGTACTACTACTACTACTACTAGGCTCCGAGTCTAACTCATCATCCGTCTCTATCACTACACGTGATGAAACTGTGTCTGTTGTAACACTGCATGATGTGCCACGGCCACCAACATGATCATCTGCAGGCAAATTTTGCTCATTACTACAACTTGTATCTGCATTATTACTTTCAACCTCCTGTTGTACGTGTGTTGTTTCTCTCGCAGTTTTTCTATGAAACAATAAAAAATTCTCAATTTTTTTACAATACAATTTTAATTTCAGATTAGGTCAGTCACTCTTCTATTTCTTTGGTGAGAGGGACTTGCTGGCAGCAGCCAGTACATCCTTCACCTACTCACCGTTCCCCAAAACCAGTTCAGTTCAGGACAGGTTAACACTTAGCACGACACGAAGCAGATGACTTCAGAAGTCTTCAGACAGCGGCCGCACTTGTCTTGATCAGCTGCTCTTCTGCTGCTGCAGCTGCACTAGTCTTCAACTGATACGAGGAGGATGGATAGCCAAGAAAAGAACATTGTGCACTGGGATGATCACATGACACTGACACAAAGGGTTGTCGTCAGACGGTCAGCACTCAGATGCTGTCTGTACAGAAAAATTATATTAGAAAAAAATTACAAAAGAAAACAGAAACACAGTCCTAGAACCGTATTTATATCTGAAACTCAGACTCTGAGACCATTCATATTACAACACCAAACTAATTACTTGTGGCCAGTCAAGTAGCCCCTATTATTCCTCATGGAGTGGAGATGATGGAGATATACAGGTTACTCACCTGTAACAGGAGTTCTAGGAATGGTATATGTACACTGTTTGGCAGGTATCCTTGCCGCTTTAAGTCTTGCCGGAAGGTCTTCAAGCTGGCTCCTCCCACCAACCCGGGTGGTAAAACTCTCGGCTCCGCCCCATGACTCTAGATCTGGCCCGCTGGAAGCTCAGGTTGTGCGTTGAAGCCGGGGAGGTCGGGTGGGTCGTGTGGATGAACAACATATACCATTCCTAGAACTCCTGTTACAGGTGACTAACCTGTATTTCTAGGGACATGGATATGTTGTTCATCCACACTGTCTAACAGACTCTAGCAGTTCTCGGGAGGAGAGGCAAGCGCACCCCTGATACTTGCCAGGAAATAAGGACAGGAGGCCGAGGCCCCAAAACCAGCATCCCGGCGTGACTCAAGGTCGATGTGGTAGTGGGTAATAAGGTATGTGCCGACTTCCAGGTAGCAGCCTTGCAGATATCATGATAGGGACATCCTGGAAGCAGCTACCAATGCAGCGGTATGGCGGGTAGAATAAGCTCTTATCCCTCTGGGAGGTTCCATGCCCGCCAACCTATAGCAGAGCTCTATGCAGGAGGTGACCCACCTGCCTATCGTCCGCTTTGCTGCAGGTCTGCCAGGTGCAGCTTCAGCGTAGGTGACAAACAGCTGGCGAACATCTCTCCGAACTTCAGCTGTCCGGTCCTTATAATAAGCGAGTGCTCGTCTAGGGTCCAAAGTATGGAGCCTATACTCGGCCTCCGAGGTGTGATTGGGGTAGAACACCGGCAGAGTCAACACCTGGTTAAGGTAAAACTCCGACACCACCTTCAGAAGGAATTTCGGGTGGGGGCGCAGGACAACCTTGTCTCTGTGGAAGACCAGGTAAGGAGACTCGATGGAAAGCACCTGGAGCTCTCCCATCCTTCTGGCTGATGTGATGGCCATCAAGAAGGCGGTCTTCCACGACAGGTGTGAAATATCGCACCTGTGCATTGGTTCGAATGGCTTGCCCATAAGTTTGGCCAATACCAGCAGTAGATCCCACGGAGGTGGAGGTTCTCGCACCGGAGGGGAAATGTGGTCAAGGCCTTTGAAAAGCACCTGACCACCTTCTCCTGCGCCACTGACTGCTTGCCGCCCACACCCGTAAGCAGAGATGGCTGCTGGCAGCACCTTAAGGGTCATCGTCAGAAGCCCTTGCTGAGAAAGGGACCACAGGTAGTCCAGAATGCTTGCAAGGGGCAGTCAGAAAGGTCCAAGCCCTTTCCCTGACACCAAATGGAGAATCTCTTCCATTTGAAGGCATAGCATTTCCTGGTCGACTCCTTACGGGACGCCTCAACGATGTTGAGGACCTCGTCGGAAAGACCCAAAGCCTGGAACTCTAGTCGCTCAGGAACCAGGCCGTCAGGTGCAGGGATTGAAGGTCCGGATGAAATACCTTCCCCTGGTTGACTGAGATCAGGTCCAGGTGGGCTGGAAGCCGCCTCAGGAGCCTGGAGCTGAGGCTGAGGAGATCTGGATACCAGAACTGGCGGGGCCAGGCTGGGGCTACCAGAATCACCTGCACCTGGTCCCTCCTCGCCTTGAGAAGCACTTTGTGGATCAAGAGAAATGGGGGAAAGTCATAGAAGCGGCCCGGGGTCCACGGCCTCGAGAAGGCATCCCCCTGCAGCGAGCCCTGCTGAGGGGGGCGGTCATGGAACAGACTCAGCTTTGCATTCTCCCTGGAGGCAAACAGGTCCACCTGAGGCGTGCCCCAGTGGGAGAACAGATCTTGTACTACCTCCGGCAGAAGAGACCACTCGTGAGACGCAGCCCCTATCCAGCTTAGGGCATCGACAAGGGTGTTGGAGGCTTCTGCCACGTGAATGGCTAGGAGATCCACCTCCAGGCTCCGCTCAAGGGACCATATGCGGAGAGCTTCCTTGCATAACAGCATGGAGCGCGTCCCGCCCTGGCGGTTCAGATAGTACATGGTCGTGGTGTTGTCCATCTGGACCTGAACCACTTGACCCCGTAGAAACGGAGCGAAGGCGGTGAGAGCTAGACGGACCGCTCGGAGCTCCAGCAGGTTGATGTGGCATCGGGACTCCCAAGGGGACCAGAGGCCGTGCGCTCGGTGTTCCCCTAGATGGGCACCCCAACCCATCAGAGATGCATCGGTCGAGAGAGAGAGACCGTCGGCTCAGGGCGGACGAACTGGATGCTCTCCTGCAGATGTGCTGGAACGATCCACCATTGGAGAGCGTTCCACGTCTCCTGGGTCACTGTCACGGGCTGGTCCAACGGATCGCAGTGTTGTGACCATTGGCTGGCCAGTCCCCATTGAAGGGGATGCCTGTGCCAACGGGCCCAACGGACCATGCTGGTGCAGGCCGCCATAAGGCCCAGGAGGCCGAGGAAGTCCGGGCAGGCGCAGTTGCCCAACCAGAAATGATTGGGCAAAGGAGGAAGAACCTCGGCCCTGTCCACGGGAGCCATGCTCTGGCTGCAGAGAGTCGAGCTCTGCCCGATGAACAGTATCACCTGCTTGGCACGAGTTCGACTTGGCCTCATTGATGAGAGGCCAACTTGAGAGTAAACCTTGAGGGCCAGATCTCTGGACCTCTCCACCTCCTGTCTGGAGAGGGCTGCTATCAGCGAATCGTCTAGGTAAGGGTACACCCGGACCCCTCGGTGCCGCAGGAATGCTGTCACCACTGCCATGCATTTGGTGAAGACCCTGGGAGCTAGGGAGAGGCCAAAGGGCATGGCCCGGAACTCATAAAGAGATCCCTCCGCTCCGAAGCGGAGGAATCTCTGATGAGACGGATGGATCGGGATGTGAAAGAACGCGTCCTGGAGGTCCAGGGAACAGAACCACATGCCTCGTTCCAAGGATGGGATTATCTGAGCCAGAGTGACCATCCTGAAGGTTCGAGACCTTAGGAACTTGTTCAGGTCGTGCAGGTCGAGAAAGGAGGCGCCACCCCATCCCGTTTTGGGACCAGGAGTACCTGGACACAAACCCGGGACTGGAGGAGGATCCGCCACTTTCCTGATCACCTCTTTTTCGAGAGCAGGGTAATATCGGCTGGCGGGCCCATTGGCGAGCTGTGGACCCCCGTGGCCCCAGTGATGGCTCGAAAGGTGGGGCCTGCTCGAACCCAGAGGCAGGCCTTTCCTACCACCTACACCCAGTGGTCCGTGGTGATAGCGGACCAGGCGGAAAGGAAGTGACGGAGCCGTCCCCCAACGGGGGGAACCCAGGGGGAGTGACGAGGCTGGGGGAGGTACCCCTCAACCCGTCACTGGGCAGGCTTGGAGGAAGAACCAGCCGAGGGACCTCCTGGGCCTTTACCTCCTTGCTTCCTATTGGAGGAAGCTGCCGGCTTGGGTTTGGGACACCAAGTGCGAGCCTGCTGGCCCTGTTGCTGGTGCTGCTGGGCCAGTTGAGAAGCAGGGACCAAAGGATGGAAGGACTTCTGCTGCTGCCGGCGCCCTTTGTCCCTCTGGGCGGAGGTGACCGAGTCCAGGGTGGCATTGGACTTCTCGATCCGGATTCTGAAGAGTCTGCGAAGAGCTGCCTTGGCCCTGAGCCACCCTTCACCTGCTGAGGAAAGTCGGGAGTGAGGGTGACCGAAAACCTGTGGGGCAGGCCATGACCCGACCGAGAATTCTCGGTCGGTGCCCCCGACTTCGGTTGTGGAGGCGGAGGTTCCACCACAATCGGTGGAGCAGCTGGTTTCGACCGAGGAACCGGCCCTGGAGCGGGCAACTCGACTGGAATGAGTGGTTGCCTCGGTCGTTCAGGCGACAGCCACTTGATGGCCGGGGTCAGCTTAGGCCCGGACAACAGCAACTGCTGCCACATAGGGTCCTCGTAGCGCCGGCGCAATTTGCGCCGCAGCCTCTCCTCACCCGAGGAGGAGGACGAGGAAGAACGGCATCGCCGCTTACTTCGGTAATGAGACCGAGACCACCGATGTCGGCGGAATGGCTGGACGAGAGGGGTCCGAGACCGAGACCATCGGGGACCGAGGGTGGGTCTGGGAAGGGGCGGGACACCCGCTCTTCCCTCGGCTCGGGCACTTTAACGGACTGCAGCCCAGAAGGCGCAGGCAGATCCTCGGTATCCACCGGGGGAACCGGTGAAGGAGGGTTGTTGACTTCTCCAGTCAACAGCCCATCTAACGGATCGAGAAAAATCTCGACTTCGTCGATGGGAGTCTCGGCAGGCTGGCCTGATGGGGGCACCGTGAAGCCAGCGGCCTCAGCCGCAACCTCGACTGAAGTCAACGGTCGGCTGTCTGGGGAAGGGGACCTCTCCCGCTCCTGACGCCCGATGGTGGGACTACCTTTGACTCCTTTTCTTGGGCGAAAGAATGTCCCGAGCTCCTCTCCTTTCATGGAAAGGGACTGACAAAGCTCCTTGAGCGAAGCCGTATCGAGGAACTCAGAGGCGGGATAAATGCGGCCGAGGAGGAGGAAGATGCAGCCAGGCCACCTCCTCTCGAGGCGATCAACAACTGTCGAGCTGCTCAGCCGCACCAGCCGCGCAGACACGCCAACAGGCCTCTTTAGATTTTACTGGCCGGAAATGTTTCTCGGGCGCCGAGGCTTCTGTCAGACGGCGATCATCCAGGAGCGTTGGCCGAGCGGCACAACTCCGCGGGCCCTGCGGGTGTGATCTAGGCCTGGGCAGTAGGCGCGCGTGGAGTGCGGATCCGTCCTGGACATCTTCTGCTCGCAAGGGCACCTCCGAAAGCCAGGAACAGATTTGTCCATCGCAGCCGTGAGGGAAGATGAAGACCGAAGTTTAGAAAACTTCAAAACCAATTTTGGATGAACCGAAGAGTTAGGATCCAGTCTAAAACACAGAGCGCTAAGGAGGGAACCTGAGCTTCCAAGCGGTAAGGAAGATCTGGCGTCATGGGGCGGAGCTGAGAGTTTTACCACCCGGGTGGGTGGGAGGAGCCAGCTTGAAGACCTTCCGGCAAGACTTAAAACGGCAAGGATACCTGTCAGACAGTGTGGATGAACAACATATCCATGTCCCCAGAACTACTGTTTTACTAAGAAATTCAGAATAAAAAACTCATTCTTTGAGTCTACTGACTCTGAGTCCTCTCTCACTCACAGTCACAACAATGTTCGTCTCTATTCTTGTCTCCAAAAATGAAAATGATGACAATGCCAACATACTCAAGTAAGGTAACAAGTGCACAGCCCTAGGCACTGTTTAAATTTGAAATCTACTACAGGTGCCTTGTGGTAAACCCTGTGAGGTCTGAGGTCAAAAACAAGGCAACTGCCCCCAATTCGACAGTTCCCACAAGAAATTAGTCAAAAATGAAGGAAACCGTCGAAAATAAACACCCGCGATAAAATTAGGCTTTAAAGTAAATAGTCAGCGTAAAAATAAAGTCTAAATAAGCCCTCATGATAAAAATAAAAATTTTGACGCTAATGAAAAGTAAAAATTGTCACACACCATACTAAAGGAAAAGATTTATGAGTAAAACTTTACCCAGATAAGCACTAGGATGCCGTCAACAAGGAAAGTTGGGACTCACCTCAGAGGCAATATGTTCAGTCCAGCAGAGAAAATATTCTGAAGCAGTCAACAGCTTTCACTCAGTTTACACCCCTTCCAGTCCAGTAACGTATCTAGCTAGCCGCCGCAGTAGCGCATATATACCTAACACCTACTACTATCTGCTTACCAGAGTTGCATAATGGACTGGCTGGCTAACAGTGTGACAAACGCCACTGAAAAAATTAACAATCTGATAAATCCATCGGTGAAGTCAACAGGTCAATAATCAATTTCTAACCCCCAAAAACCCACAAATGTCATTACAAAATGAGAAGTGGAGTTTTTCATACCTTTTTGTCTTCCGTTCAAGGCCAGGGTCTTCTCTCTTCTGTTCTTCTGACAGTGGCTGGTGGCATTGTGGTGGTGCTTGCCTTCCACAGTCCACTGAAAGCGTATGAATCAACAACCTGAAACAAAATAACATACAATTAAATCTCATTCATTCACACAAAGAAAAAAGTGTTAGCAGCAGCAACTATGTCTGACAGCAAGGCAGCAGCAACAATTAAAAAACCCAACAGAGTGCAGCCAGCCGAGCTCGCAATGGTAGCATCAGGCATGGGAGAGGAGGGGTTAAGGCTAGTTAGTCCCTCTTCCTGTGTGGATGCCGGTCGAGCGTGGATCATCTCGGCACCATTGCCAGTAATAGTATGCATGTGGCACTGGCAGCACTACACACATAGGCAGTGGCACACATGCCCCTCCAGCCACGATCCACCTCCTGGCTTTAAGGGAAGAAACAGATGAGATGGCACATGCACGCACCCCCCCAGGCCCCCCTCAGTGACATGATGAGTGGACCAAGTACGACCTCGCTGCCCTCACCAACACAACACCGTCACCGACCCCTTCTTGCAGGCTCAACAGCGGTGTTGGCAACTGTGGCTGTGTGAAGTTGTTAAATGCCATAAAGTCCTGCTCTGATGCAAGCAACTCACAAGACGTTAGTGACGGGGGGCAGGGAAGGGTCTCTGGGTGTTAACTTGGAAAGGGGCTGCAGCTGAAGCAGCAGGAGCCTGGAGGCTGGAGGACAGGATGACATGGGAGAATTTAAAATACAATTAAGAAATACAAAAATGTGCATATACTAAAAAATCAAATAATTATTAATCATTAATGTTTCCAATCCAACTTCCCTTCACTCCCTACTGTATGTCTGTTGGAACTTGGCCGGGGTATATGATATCACACAGTGAGTGAGTCTGATGAGGACTCGTCGGTTGGGACTTGATAGTCATGACTTGACAGCATGCGTGCCGTGACTCATAAAATACAGTCAGTCAAGAAGAGACGTTCAGTCAGCGGTGAGGTGACTGAGTGAAGCAGTCTGCTTATGCTTGCTGACCATCACCATTATGCAGACTATAGCTGCCTGTTCCTGTTGCACTGTATGTAAAAAAATAAACATTTACATTTATTTAGCCATAGTCATACAAAAAAAAACCCCCAGCCAGCTGACAGCCCCATCTCTCTCCCAAAAAAGATAATACCCAACCACGAGCAAGTTCAGTAGTCACCAACACAACAACAACCATTAAGTAGTACACACACACACACACACACTACAGTAATAGTATACTAGCGTGACGAGAGATAGACTGTAAGATTTCACACAGTAGAGATGTAGAGAGACAGCTTAGTACTTACGGTCTGGAGTACCGTCTGTCTGAGCTGCCCCTGGCAGCGCAGCGCACAATCACTGCTGTCCGGCGGATCACGGCGGGGCCATCTGGGAGGGTCAATCAATCACCTCTGACTTTGGCTCCACTAAATCACACAGACAAGTGGACAAGTGGAACACCCTGCCAGAAGAAGTGGTGGGGGCTAAAACAATCACGGGATTTAAGAATGCATGGGATAGACATAAAGGAATTCTGGAGGTCAGGGGTAAGGGGCAACAGACTTCTAGGAAAACATAAACTGAACTTACAAGCTCAAATGGGCAGACTGGGTGGGCCATAGGCCCTTATCTGCCACACTGTCTATGTATCTGTGTAGACAGGCCACAGCACGACACAAGTTGCATTGCACAGCACAGCACAACCTAAAATAAAGACAAAAAAAATGACAATAAGCAGTCAGTTAGCATGAGCGAGTGACTCCATGTGGCAGCCATGTGCACTGACTAACTTGCATGAAGAAAACTCTTGGTATGAACATAATACTAAAAATCTGTATCAGTCACCCCGACCCCAAGTGTCCACTCCCAGTCCCACTCCCCTCCCATCACATTGCCACTGCCACAGCCCTCCAGAGTCCAGCAGCTTAATATCAATCTCACTTCTCTGTCTGGCCGTGCTGGTCTATAGCAGCAGCACCATCCATGTGCACAAGCACAACCATTTTGGGGTCTCTCTCTGTATGAGTAGTGTTGATGATGTGGCATGGCAACAATCTACCCAGGCAGGGCCACTACACAGTGGAGTCAGAGTGTGGATATTCATCCCCCTGCATGGCAGATCGATGATCTGCAAAGTGCAACCCCCCAACCCTGTGAATCCCTCGTGCACTGACTGCAGTTTCCGACTTTGCTTTAGCTGAATAGCCATAATGGTTTATTTTCCCCTCCCAAGTTGGGACTAGGCTGGGGGCACTAGCCGCACTACCAACTTAGGCTGCAGTGCTCCCTTCTCTTCACCCACCCTCCCTCACCACCTCAGAGACAAACAGGTCCCCACTCCCTCCCCCATGCTGCAGGAACAGAGACTGGTGTCACTGACAGCACTGCACTTGTCTTGGACGGACTCAAGCTCACCATGCAGTACTAGTCAGAAGTTAGAACATTTTAAATTAAACATAACAAAATGCTGAGCCTGACATTGACTCAGTCAACCAAAAGGCAGTCAATGACTCAGGCCGGGTGATGAAAATCAAAGGGACCGAACTTCCAACTGTCTCATTAGCAGCTAATGAATAATGGATAAATTACTAGGAGGGCCTCATACTGCTGCGCTGCACTGCACTGCCTTGCCTCATCCCTCATGTGTTTAATATAAATATTCAGTAAATTGTATGAGTGGCATGGGGTGTGACTCAAGTTTAAATGAGGTGCCGTGCCAGTCACGAGGCAGCCGCCGAGCCATCCAAAAGTGAAGTAACTGTACAGTTTACAAACAGACAGGGTGAGAAGGGAACTATACTTTAAAACTAAATGACCTATCCCAGGCTCCCAGCAACCCATCCCCATGCAATTTATTTTTACTAAAACAGCAGTTTGTATACAATCTGCACAAGTGCACGGCTAGCTCTGTTCTAAATTCAGATGTTGTCTTTTAGCTTTCCTGAACCTCCAAGTAACTAAGTTATCTGTCAGACTCAGGCAGCCCATTAGCAAAGCAACAAGAACAGACAGAGCTGCTAGCAGCAATGCACTTACAGATACTGGAGAAAACAAAATGCTGCATGTGGCTGTAGTACTAGCATCAGATGATATTAATAAATGTGTAAATCTAGTCTCTCTCAACTTCAAGTCTCAACTGTTTCCTCTCTGACTTTGTGCCTTATGCTCCTTTTCTTGTCTGCTGAGCAGGTTCTCAGCTTGCCCGCTGAAACTGTTCCCGAACTTCCCTATTTCCCTCCCGTTACAGCGAGCAACCCCCGTTCAGCGCTCTCACACTCTGCCTGCCCCCTCCTATATACCGCATGCTTTGCAAGGCCGACGCTTCGAGCGAGTGGAGCATTTTCAGACAATTAGTGCTGCCGGTACCACCACTGAGGAGCGCTCCCCCCCCCCACCAAACTCATGTACGCGCCGACTCGTCTAAACTCGGCTACAGTGACGTCTACAGACAAACAGACTGTAAATATAATGGGGGATTAAACCTGCTGCACCACACCGATTCCACTTCACAGGCAAGGACCAACAGAGTCTGCTCAGATTGCCAACTTGGTGAGTGGGGGGCATAACGTGGGTAACGGTAACCCAGCCTAACAATCCTGGATCTATTCTGTCCCACCTTGACTCGCCAAGCCACATCACAAAATACGTCTCAGCCCCATGTTGTCACTTCAGATGCTACCTCTGCCTGCATGAAGGATGAAATGCAGAATTGGTGGCAACATAAACATAAATTGTGGAGGGAGAGCACACTCACAACATGGAAGGGCCTCCTGCTGCTACTTAGTTGAGTGTCTACTGAGCAGGTTCTCAGCTTGCCCACTCAAATGGTTCCCAAACTTCCCGGTTTCCCACTCCCACTGCAGCCAGCAACCCCTGTTCAGCACTCTCACACTTTGCCTGCCTCATCCTATCTACCTGCATGTTTTACAATGGCGGCACTTCGAGCGAGTGGAGCTGGAGCCTGTTTTCTGTCAATGAGTGCTGCCGGCTGCCACCACTGAGGAGCGCCCCCCCCAGCAGACTCGTCTCAACTGGGCTACAGACAGTATAGACAAACAGACTGTAAATATAATGGGGCATTTAGCATTAAACCTGCTGCACTGCGGCGCACCGCACCGATTCCACTTCACAGGCAAGGGGACCAACAGAGTCTGCTCAGATTGTCAACCTGGTGGGTGGGGGGATAACGTGGGTATGGTAACCTAACAACCCCAATCTATTCTGTCCCTTGACTCGCCAAGCCACATCACAAAATACTCTCAGTCCCTTATTGTCACTTCAGATGCTGCTTGCATGAAGGATGAAATGCAGAATTGGTGGCAAACTGGGCAACATAAATTGTGGAGGGAGAGCACACTCACAGCAAGGAAGGGCCTCCTGCTGCTACTTGGAGTCACTCAATGGGGCAAAAGCATGCTGATAGGTCGACTTCTGGATAGATGGATAGGGAGTGGGTGGAAAAGGGCCAGCAGCACGTAAAAACTTACCTCCTTTACACTGGGCGATGAAGCTGCCTGGTTCAGTTCTTCGATCTGGTCGGTCGCGCTTTTCTCTGAGGCAATGGGACCAGGCGGGCAGGTCTTCAGTCCACCTTCACTCTTCTGGGCCTTCTTTTTTTTCTGGGCAGAACGTGGGTACAACTGCTGCACACTCCTCGTTACTCAACCTACACTGAGAAAAATGGCACGCCTACCCACATGCCACTAAAACGCATGCCTTGCGATGGATTTTACAGACACAGCTCATACTTGAAGTGATTGGTGGAAAAATAACAGCTTTTCTTAACCACCAATCACATTCTTTGGAACCTTTTTTCATTTGTAACAATGTGTTTTTTTTTTTCTCTGATGCACCAACCCCGACTTCGCTCTTTTGCTGTCTGAAGTTCTGAAGTGCAGCCAGTGTAATAAAATCCACAGCGCGCCCGCGCATCCACCCAGATGCATGCACACATCGGGAGTGCGCCCAAAATCACAAACCTGCATCTTTTTCCCTCTGGGTGCATGTTAGCGCGGTCACTGAGTCCCACTCCCTCTCCTCTTTTCAACCACGTGGCGAGAAGAGCCTACATTCAGAGGCAGGCAGCCCTGCCTTAACTCTGTTTTTTAAGGCTTCTTATATAGTGAAATCAGAATTAGGTTCAAGTTCCCAGAGACTCCTATCCCCTCCTTCGCCCTTCTGCTAGTCTGAGAGCTAATTAATTTTTTTTTTCCTTCAGTCGCTAGGTGATCTAGACAGTCCAGACAGGTAACCTTTTTTTAGTGGAGTCTGGTGAAGTCAGACAGTCAGTGAATTGAATCGCTTTTGGCTCCTAGCAATTAACCTAGAAAAACTCTCGCTCTGCTCTCACTGTCCTTCTCCTATGAGATCTGTACCGAGAATGAGCAGAGAGGAAGTAATAGCGTCAACTGTGCATGTGCAACAATTAATCGTGCTAGCGATTGTGAAATGCCCATTTCTTACACCAGCTCTTCCCGCTGCAAGGACTACCACAGACAGGCAGATGTCAGGTGACTGAAACAATGGTAAGCCACCTGACTGATGGGCAGCATTGACATGATGGGCAGGGTGGGTGGGTGGGTACATCGTCTCGACTCCTCCTCTCTCTCATCTTGTCCTCAGCTCCTGACACCACTGGCTCCTAGTGCCTGCTCAGCCCCAGAACTTGCTGCCGAAAACACGGGGAGGATTTAGTGCTAGTAGCACTGCAGTACTAAAGTGCCTGTCCCAGGGACAGGCAGGAAGGCAGAATTAGCTGTCCCGGGTGAAAACTGGCTGTCCCAGACAGGCGGACAGATGGTTATTTTGAGTCCTGTGTACACACCACAAAGTGCCATGTAACACTGCAAAACAGTAAAGTGATTATCATGTCTTCCAGGTATGGGTGTAAATGAAAAACAGCATTGAGATGTGAATGCTTAAGTGCTCTGAGTCATAAGAACCACTCATTTTCACTTCTATAATTTGTATTTATGCAGTTTACTACCCCTGTGATTTAGAAACACTTTCGATGCCCACAGCATTGAAAAACATGTTCCTGTACATCACTTGTTTCTGCAACATTTGCAGTGTGGTTGCTACTGCTTTTGTGAAATATTTTCTTTCAGTGGCTCTAATGTGCACATTTACTCATGACTTGAGCCAACTCCAGCATAAAGGTCATTGCAATGCAGGCACATTTTGACAGGTAAATCCCCTTCCCTTCAGTTCTGCAACTGACCAGTTGCCAAACTTTGTAATTTCGCTCATTTTTCCACTGCAGTGGTTACAGGCAACACTCATTTACACTGCAAGCAGGGTTTGATACTGGTTTTATTTTTTGTGAATGAAGTGGCTCATTACCAGCCTGTCTCAAGTGCAGAATTAGACTTTTAAAACAATGAGTAGATATTGCAACTTAGAGCAATTAAGCGTTCACATCTCAAGGCTGGATCTGAGTTACACTCACAACTGGAAGAGAGATGATAAACACCTACCTGTAATAGGTTTGCAATGTTTTACATGGCAATTTGTCGTGTGTGCATTTCAGCCTGCATTTGCACTGTAATCTGTTTTGCACAAATCAAATGATGTAACTTATGATGGTATTGATCAACTGGCCTGTTAAAATGAGACGCATAATACCCTGCTGTAACACAACCAATCGGTTCAAACTGAGGTTCTTTATGGCACAGTGGTGCTGTCATTCATTTATGGTATTTAAGCAACATGCCATTACTCTGGTTCTTTATTATTTTATGAAAGATATAAGAAATTCCAAAACATGTTGGGTATGCGTAGTCACGGTGTACTTGACAGTGGTCTTTTACTTGTCAATTTTACAAATGGAATAAATGCCTGCTGAAACATTTCCAAGCTCCGGTGTCAAATCAGTGGGCTCTGTGTCTGTGTGCTACAGTTGTACAAGTATCGCATGCTGTGCAATGTCGCGCACCCTATCATGCCTTATTTCTTGATCTACACACCACTGAGGGTGGGATGCCACACAAACCCCAGTAGTGACTGTGTGGGTTGAAACAGCGAATTATACACGGGTTTCTCTACTGGAGAAACCGCTGCCCAGCTAGTATAAATAAATTAAGTTCATAAGTAACCTTCACTATATTGTGAGAAAGTAATGTTGTCAGTTTAAATCTGTAATTTATTCAACGTCATTGGAATCTAAACTAAGGGAGCCATTACTTCTGCTACTTTTGTTTATAGAGTGGTGTGTTGAATTTCTCCTCAACTTTATCTGTTCTCAATCTTTACATATTAAATGGTAGTCAATTTTCTCTACACTGCAGTACCACTCACTTTCACAAAATAATGTTAACAGATTCCCCACATAACAAGCCTTAAGATGATTATGAAGTTTGTTTTTGATAACATTTTGTGCTGAGAACCCCTTTCTATTCCTGCTGTTGACACAGGTACTGTTAATGCTACAGTACGCAGCAAATGAAAGTTGGGGAAAGCATTCACAAATTTATCAGCCTTATTCATTACTTTAAGAAGACTGCTCTCACCCTTAATGGATTTAATTAAATCCCATCATCCTTCCCATTCAGTTAGATTAATAGTCAACTCATAGAATTTGAACACCTTTTGCAGTGACCCTTGGTCTGCTTGTCCATCATATGCCTTAAAAAGATCTCTTAAGAAGTGATCCTTGTCTTCAAACCGTTCCTGCAGTTTAATATTAGAATATCTATGTATCCATTTATTTTCCTAGTTACTCTGGCGTGTTCATGCCTACTCAAAGAGATTGACACAGTTATATGGCCTATTTTAATTCAGTTACCACCTTTTCTAGCACCTTACTTCTCTTCTGATGAACCCTGAGTAAGGCCTCTGCTGCTTCCAGTTCATAAGCTGCTACTACACTTAGTGCATCATTTACCTCATTTCTAAATTTGGCCAAGTAAGTTCCTGGATTTTTATGAAGACCCTTCAGTTTGTCACAACATGACCTCAAGTTCAAGTTTATTACTACAATACGTATAGAAAACCAATTGTTACATACATATTTTATACAAAGAATACAATACCAAATTTACACATAAATACATATCCAAATTACATAAAAAGTGTTATTTTGCCGCATTGCACGATTCCCATTACCCAATTCCATAAGTTACTGTAACTACAGTTTTTATAAATGGAATTTATCCATTATCTTATAGGCAGACTTTGCCAAAGCAAATATTTGACCACCGTTCTTTTGATTCGTATCCAGAATAGTATGGCTTTTTTTCAGAAACATCTATGTGATATAAAAACGTTTTCCTTTCTTCCACTAAATCAGGACAGTCCCATATTAAATGGAAGGCATAAAGTCTAACATCTGGTGCACAAAAACACGAAGTCTCAGTGCTTTCAACATTATTTGGTTTCCATATATTCCGAATCAGGTTAAATCTTAATTTAGTTAGTGCTTTCCTACGGTTAGCACTGTCACAATATGCAAGATATTTTTCTTTATAGCAAAATTCTTTTGTCAATTTTAAAGTATTACATCTGCCAGAGTTTTTAATATTACCCAAGTCCATCTGCATTGCAATATCTACTACGTTCCATTGCTAAACTAGATAGAGCTACAAAGTTGGTTGATGGATTTAACAAAATGTGTTTGGTCAAGCCCATCGTGTTTAATTCTTGATTTAATTTTATAAACCAACAACTTTGATTTTGTACCAAATTACTTTGCATGTCTTTTTTACAGTGGACTAGTATGCTATAAGGGGTGCATTCATTACCGTGACAGCATAAGAAATATTTATTTTTAATATTTTAGTTCTAACAGGCAAAGTGCTGGTTTCAGCTCTTACAGCACCATTCATCCCATAATAAGGGAGACCTAGTATATTTTTGAAAAAAGGATGCTTGAAGAGATTCAAGAGTTTCACTATTAACATACAGACCCCAAACTTGAACACCATAGAGAACTTTTATATTTATTTCACAACATGACCTATATTCAGAGACTAGGTCTTCATATGTTGCCTTCTCATGTTGACACTTCTTACTAAGTAATGTCAGCAGTGGGAGGACATCACACAGAGCCTTGAGAATATACAGGAAATCTAGTGTTGACATTTAGAAAGTAACTCTTGAGCCCGAGTTTTGTTTCCTCAGCTGATTTAGGGTGTAAGCTATCATCTTGCAACTCCTGTATAATGAAGGGTAGTGTTTTATGCACCAAGGCTACACAAGATTCAAATGAAAGCCAGCGAATATCTATTGTTGATGATATTTCTTTTAAGTTCGCCTCCTGGGTGATGCAAAGCTCTTTTAGTTTCCCCTTTCTGCAACTGGACATGTTGTAAATACCCTGGGAGTTTAACAAATGTTTTTTTAAATCGTGCAACATCTTTTGCTGCATCTGATGCTACCAGATTAATATGATGAGCTGAGCAGCGAAATGCAATTAACTTTGTGTCATTGTTTTTCAGTAGTGATGCAACTCCAGAATGAATGCCAGCCATTACACTTGCTCCATCAGAACAAAATGCCACACAGTTATCTGGTGTAAGTCCCCATGCTGCAATTTCAGGACGGAGATGATTAGTAATATTAAGAGCATCACACCCTGAGAGTTTTACAGCTGATAGAAAATGCTCCTCAATAGAATTCTTTAAATAAAAGCATATAAATATAAGGAGGCATGGCTCTGTTGATATATCTGTACTGTCATCTGCTAAAACTGCATATTTGCCTGCTGTTTGTGCTCTCTTGACCATGTACTCCCTTATTTTGGAAGATAACATTTCACGTTTTTCCTCAACATGGTCACGGCTACTATGAAGAGTTCCCCCTTTTACAATTTCATTCTTCACTGCAGTCATTCTAATTTTCGGTACAGACCCAATGAAATGTACTAATTTACCATACACTGTATTTGGCAGCCCATTCTCTGCTACAAAATGTGCTAACTGCATTTCAAAATTCCGCATTTCCCCCTTTCCCCTTCCCCTTCTTGTTTTTGTTCTACAGTTCTGTCTGTTTTCAGTGCTTTATCAAAATGAACTCCTGACACAGCATTGACTGTCTGACGATGTTCTGCACTGGATCCATGTCTGCAAAGTGCTGATTTTTTATACATTTTGTTCGGCCAATTGCAGCGGTGTCGACATGTCATATTTTTAGTATTTGGATCAATTGCAAGCCAGGAAAAAGTACATTCCCACAGATGGTGATAATATGGAATTTTTCCACATTTTTCTTTATAACACAATGCCTGTTTTTGGGCCCAGTGCTGCCTACATGGTCTAGAGGTTTTCCGTATGGATTCAGATGAGGAGTCTGATGTGTTTATTATTGCTAAATCCTCATTATATATGACAGCTTCATCTGATTTCTCGCCTGTTGTCATTACTGATACAGCTGATGTTGCAGATGAAGGGTCAGTGTCAATGACTGATGATTTTGAACATGTACTCCTGTTTCTGCTACACTCATTCTCTTCGAGTTCAAACTGATCAACTGAATTCTGACAGTCTTCATCTACTGGAACGCTATGCTGTCCTATCAAATAACATAAGTATTAAGTTAGGCTCAGAGTTCATAAATGATCTCAACCGCTGTACCTTATTCATTTGAATTTAAAAAAATTGGGAGTGATGATTACTAGTGACTTGAAAGAAAGCAGCAGCAAAGGCAAACAAGTTGCTGGGATGCATATCTGGGGGATCAGTAGTAGGAGAGAGGAGGTTATACTGCCCTTGTATAGGTCACTGGTAAGGCTGAATCTAGAGTATGGAGTTCAGTACTGGTGCCCACACCTCAAAAAGGACATTAACCTGCTGAAGAATGTCTAGAGGAGGGCTACAAAGATGATAGCTGGTCAGCAGGGTAAGGCATATGAGGAGAGGTTGAGGGCACTGAACATGTACTCCCTGGAGGACAGGAGAGAGAGAGATATGGGACATGATTGGGACCTTCAAGTACTTGAAAGGGATAAATAAGGTTGATAAAGAGGGTCTCTTTAAGCTGAGTGGCAACCATAGCATGAGGGGGCATAGTCTTAAGCTGGAGGGTGGGAGGTTTAGGAGGGAAGTCAGGAAGCACTTCTTCACAGAGAGGGTGATGGACACTTAGAATGTGCTGCCAAAAGCGGTAATCTCGTTGAAGACAGTTGTCAGCTTTAAGAGAGGCTGGGACAGGCATAGGGGAAGGTAAGGGTCATGGGTAGGGAGGATGGGAGGAATGGGGAGAGAGGGCAGGGACATTAGCTCAAGCTGTGGACCCTGCAATGCGAGCAGACGTGATAGACCAAATGGCCTTCTTCTGCTGTCTTCTTCGTATATTCGTATGACTGTCAGAGTAAATATTACAGCATAAGTAAGACATAGAGAATACTGGATTGGTGAATATTGGATTGGTAACTATGCACAGCCATTGTGTTGACCTCGAGAGCAAAGATCGAGAGGTCATTAGGAATCAGAACCCCGAGATAACAGAACACACTGGTTACGTATAAAGTTGCTCATCCACCTGTATTTTGTTTAGTGTGTAGTACGTGAAATGTGTACATTGTGGGCTTTTGTTTTGTTTCAAAATGAAAGTGAATTGTGAAGTCTCTAGAGGTTATAGAATGCTGTTCTACCTCAGAATTAGATAGAGGAAAGCAACAATGTGGTAGCATTTCAAGTTGTTCTGCTGTAGTAGTGACATCACTACTGCAGCAGACCAACATAATGATGTCACTACTGCAGCATAACAAGCAGATTCCAGATATGGAAATCCATGCATAACAGCATTCCATTATACGCTATGTTAACATTTTTGAGTAGCTTGTCCTACATGTTGTAGTCCTGTAAAATCAGTTATAAAATGGAGAGGAGGAATCCCAGAAGCTGACAGGCTGAAGCAGTCTTTGACCTGTGACAATATCTAACAATATCGTTACAGTACAAAACTGATTACCAAGATCAGCCATTTATAAACACTTTAAGGCCATTTTATAATCGCAATAATACACTCTAGGGTGTGGTATTACCTATCATGGGATATCATCACTTTTCGGATGCGTGAGACACTCAGCCTGTGGTCTCGTGCCTCACAATGCACCCTAGGCGTGATGATATCTCATGATATACCACACCCTGTCGTGTATTATTGCTTAAATGAAAACCACAGCTCAAGTAATTTGGGCCCTGTTAGTTGAGCAGTGGCTTTTCACTCATTTGCATGGATGGAATGTAGTTTACAATATCTTAAAAAGGCACAGTTCCATTGGCTCAGTTTAAAAAACAATCACACGATTCCTGTAAGAAAGTGATTTGTTGTAACTTAATGTGCAAAAATCACAACAATATAATCTGGAATCACCAGTTACACACATATTCAATCTCCTTTGGGAATAAATAAGAGTTCAATCTGAGTCCCAAGTAAGTATAAACTCAATAGTTTCTGATTAATAAAAAAAAATATAGGAGGCTCAAACAGGCAGGATCATATCTGGTGGTAGAAGCACCAAGTTGGGAGTCTGCCTCTCAGTGTCACTTGGTGCGTTTCGTACGATGGGGGCAGTACTTTATCAAAGGCCTTGCTCTGCCTTGTTGCTGCTACCACAAGCTGTGCTCCGGCCTGTTTGGGCCTGCATGTTTTTATGGCAAACTACGGTCTTTTATTCACTTGGGACTCCGTTAACTCTTTATTTATTCACAAGTGACAGTGAAGTATGTGAGTAATTGGTGATTCCAGATTATCCGGCTCTGATCTTTGCACTTTATATTAAAGCAAAGCATTCTTTCAGGAATCTTGTGTCCAAGTTTGATTTTTTAACTGATCCAGTGGAACTGTATTTGTATGGTTGCCGTAATATCTGCAAGTAACTGTATTGTGTAACCATGCACCACCACTGTTTTCTGGATACTGTCAGCTCCCTAACACTACTAGTTTACAGAAGCACAGTAATTATTCAAAGGCCACAACATCAAACTCCTCAACTGATATGTAATAAAGCAGTTTGACAGATACTCTGCTGTTCAGCGACTTTTTTTTATACAAGTGCATTATTTTTCTGAATGATGTATGTGTCACAGATACTACTATTAAAAATTGATCAAGAGGACAGAAACTACAGGCAGAAAGTACGTTTCAGTTTTACCGCAGCAGAGCTTCAAGGGTATCTTAGTCATCAGGCAACATCATAGGCAAGGTGGACATCGGAGAAGAGGAAGACACACAGAATTCCAGCAGTACAACTTAACCGGTGTGCACTCAGTTTTGCATCTGTGTCTGGATGCACCAGATTGGTCAAAATCTGAATTAAATTAATCTTACTTGTTTTGCGGTAAGAATGTCTTGACTTGTTTGGAGTCCGAAACTGCACCGATGGAGCATTCAAGGTCATTGCGGTCTAACATTAGTCAAATCGCCTCTATTTTTGGGGGACCAGAACAGAACTGGAATAAAACAGTTGGTGTGTAGACGGCCCGGTGGCGCTGAGGGTTGAGGCGCTGGACACCACACCTCACTCCACACCGGTGACCCTGGTTCAGGAGCGGACTCGGGTCGCTGGTGGGTCGGCCGGGGGGAAATAGGCTTGAGCGTCCCATGATAGCTTGCCTACTCTGGGGAGGGTTGAGGCCACAGCCTGCACACTTGTCTGACTCCGAGCGGAGGCTCAGAGTACTACAAACCCCTAATGGTAGAGGACGGGCGGCCGCTATACAGCGCTACGTCAGTGCTCAATGCCTTGACGTCAGGGGTCTAATGATGTAGGGGAGGGAGAAAAGAGGGAAAATAGCCTGCCATCGCTGGGAAGATGGAGCCCCGGAGACGTGCCCTCAATGCGACTTCACCTGCCTGATGGCCCCGGGCCAACAAAATGTAAGTAATGGGGCATAGGGGCTCTGCCCCATCCCCGTTCGGAGGGGTAAGCCGAAGCTCCATGGGGATCCAGGGGTCGTTCGGACAGGGTGATAGGCAAAGGGATGTCTGCCTTGGAGCTCCTGATGGGTCAGGGATGGCAGGCTGGGAAGGTGGAATAGATAGAAATTAAAAAAAACAGTTGGTGTCTGGCACTTTGTCACTACCTTGATTACGTTGTTGATCAGTTCAGATTGCTTGTCATCCCAGATCACAGACAGACAGGTGTGCCAGGGGTCTGGGTGGGGCATGGGCTATGGTGAGAATGATCAGATGGAGAGGGTTTTGGAGTATGGTGAAAGAGCTCAATGGTGTGACTGCACTCTGTTATTTGCAAGATGCTAGCATCTGACTTGATAGTTATCAACAGAATTCAATGGATGGAGATTCGACTGCTGAACAATTACAGCTGACATTGTCTGGGCCGGGGATGGTGGTATGGCACCGGCAAGGATTGAAGCTGAGACAGTGTCAGCTGCTGAGGGGGCTGGAGTGGACCCATAAAGTTATGGGACGCTTGTTCTTGGAAAAGAATGACTGCAAGGATGGTTGATCTTCTTTAGACCGCAACAGTGCTGGAAAATAGATTGAGAAGGAATTACGATCTACACCAAAGGTGAGAAAAATCTTTTAAAGTCATTTGTGTGGAAAAATCAACATCTGCCCAAAAAGTCGCAAACACTGCAACGTGTTTTCCATGGAGACCAAGGTTCCAAGTTGACAGTGGGACAGAATTGAGGAAGGAGTTGTGTCACCCACAGTCTACATAGGGGTGCTGACAGCAGACAATGACAGCGTGGATGCTACCAGATCTATCGTTGACAATCTTCTGGTTGGATTCCTCTTCACTGTCAATGAACTAAGGTGTCTATGTTGTTAGTTGATGACTGAGAGAGAACCCCCCCCCCCAAGAAGTTCAGACATGTTTCTACAGTCACTAACTGAAGGCAAGTGATAAATTATGGACTACAGAAGGACTTGCATGTGACAACTGTGTGGCATGGTTACTTAGCTTTACTCATTTATGATTCTGCTCTGCAGATTACTTTAACAAACCTCCGTCTTGGCTGGGTGGAGTAAATGGACATAAAAGTGATAGAAGGCTTCCTTAGGACAACAGAAAAACACAGGTTGCTCACCTGTGTGACAGTAGTTATAAGGACGTGGTTATGGTGTACTTACTGTCCACAATACCTGGCATGGTCTTTTGCCATTTAAATCTTGCCGGATGGTCAAGCTGGAAAAAACCCATAGCCTGAAACGAAGGATGGAACCTGTTTCTTCCATCGGAAAGGAAGATCTTTTTTTCAATTTGAAGTTTATTGAAGATTTTACAATACAGAGAACAGATCCATAGGAGAGCTACATTAGAAAAGGTACATACTATAAGTTACAAGATACATCCTCCCCCCTTACCCACCACCTTCCCTTCCCAACCTCCCCCACCCCTGCAGAGAGGTCACACTGGGCTTCATTAGTTACTGGTGGACAGGGCATTACATACAGGTTGCAAAGAATAACGTGACTGTAAAGGTCCCTATATCCTGTGGAATTTCTAAAGTCTATTATACAGACTAGCAATAGCTTTTTCAGTTCGGAGATTTGCTAGAAATTCTTGGAGCTATTCCATATACATGATGTCTATACTATCTTTCCAGTGTTTCAATGCCACTTTTTGACTGACATAGAGATCAGTGCTGTGTGGTATTTGTGGTTCGGCACATGGATGGATGAGAAGTCACCTAGCAGGCAATTTTCAGCTGTAAGCAGATCAGACAGACCTAAGAGGGTGTCAGCCCTTCGTTTAATAAGCGCCCATAATGGGGCAATTTTGGGCAAGACCAGAAAATATGAAGCAAGTTGCCCTCTGCTTGCTGACATCTAGTGCAAGATGAGGATACTGTGATACCAAATTTAGCTAATTTTTGGGGAATAGTAAAGATTATGCAAGATTTGAAATTGCATGAGTCAAAGCCTATCTTGAAGTATAAATGTGTGACAAGCTTGCCATAAATAAGGGCAATTGAAATTCATATCTGGGAAAAGGGAGGACCAGTAATTAGCTGGGCCAAAACCATCTGGAAAAATCCAATCAAATAACACGCTATCAATTTTGGAAACAGCATGTGGGAAGCCTGCTAGGGGACCTAATTCCCCCTGGGAAGCTGGAGATGTGGAAGAAGGCAGTTTAGGCCCAAAAACTGTCATGAGAAGATGATGCGATTGATAAACCTTAAAAATGTTAGCAATCGGGATATTGGCCTTTTTCAGGATCTCTAGAGAGGAAAGCCATTTTGCATTTTCTGAGACAAAAAAGTGGAGAGAACAATCTCCTAATTGCGGTAGCCATCCAGATGGGAGAAGCGTCCCTCCTATTTTATCATTAGGGTTGCTCTTCAGGGGTTGAAAGAAATCATAAATATGATTATACTTAAGGAATGCACACAGCTGGGAATGAACCCGACAGATATTGCTATGGGTGTGGCCTTTATCTGGCATGGACAGGACCTGAGGTTGACATACAAAAGTGCAGCAGGGGATATCCCTTGAGCTTTTATTAGTTCTAATTCTATTTTGAGCCAGACAGGAAAAAATGGGTGAAATGTTCAGGGACCTTCTGCTGATATCCATCTTAGATACTTATTAGCCTGACTTGCCCAATAATAGAGGCCTACATGTGGCAACAGCAGCCCCCCTCTAACTTTGGGGAAGCCAATTTATGAAATGCCATCCGAGGTTTCTTACCAGCCCAAATAAAGTCTGTGATAATACTGTGAACCTTTTTAAACCATGACAAGGGGAGCCAAATATTTAGAAGATTTAGGGGTTAAAAAAGACGGGGAAAAACATTCATTTTAATTAGGTTAATTTCCCCCATAGGGAGATTGGAAGGAGGGACCGTCTTTTCAAATCCTGAGTTATTGAAAGCAGAAGGGAATCCAAATTAAGTTGTAGGGTACGGTTTGGTCTCCTTGCGGGTTCAATTCCAAAATACTTCCAGGAATCTGACTTCCAAGAAAGCCCTAGATCAGAAATAGTATGTTTCAAAATTTTATGGTCATGGGGAAATACTACTGTCTTTTCTACATTTACCTTATAAGTGGACATCTAACTAAAGTCTGCAATAGTTTTCAACATGGGACACCTAAATAACCTGCCCCTGGACAGGTAAACCTTGAATATCCAAATACAGATTAAAAAGAAGCGGTGACAGAGGACAACCTTGTTTTGTACCTGAGTGCAGGGAGAAAAGGTCAGAAATTATCCCATTACTGGTTACTCTAGCTGCTGGGTCTTGATATAGGGCACTTATCCATTTCTGGAATTCCGGTGGGAAACCAATGGTATTTAGTGTACACATTAGGAAGTGCCAATTGACTCTATCAAAGGCCTTCTCAGCATCCAAGGAAACCAACACTGCTGGGAAGTTGGCATCCCTGGACCCCGAGAAGACATTCAACAGGGTATGTAGGTGATCAACAGATGACCTCCCTTTCATAAAACCCATCTGCACCGGTTCTATAAGGTCCAGAAGCACTGTACGAATCCGATCGGACAAAAGTTTGGTCAGTATCTTAATGTCTTGATTAAGAAGCAAGATTGGCCGATAACTTGCCACGGAATATGGGCATTTACCTGGTTCGGGCAGAAGCACAACAAGTGCTTCAAACAGGGGTACATCCAGGATCACCTCCGAGAGAATATGCTGAAAAAGTGTGAGGAGCACTGGGATTAATTCCATGCCCAGAAATTTTATAAAAATAAGGAGAGATACCGTCGGGTTCTGGGGTTTTGTCTGTGGGAAGATCTGTAATCACTCGTGCTATCTCAGTTGGGGAGAGGGCAGATGTCAGGAAAAGCTACTATGGCTCTGTAAGGGAAGGCAAATTAGATTCTGCTAAATAAGCATGTAGAATTTGTCTGGTAGGGGGATTTGCCATTGGACCATATAATTGTTTGTAGTAGTGCTGAAGTTCTGCCACTATATCAGTTGGAGAAGTCTGTAGTGTACCATCTATGTGGGAACGAATAGCTTCTACTAACCTAGGGGACTCTTGTTGTTTAAGCTGTAGGGCCAGCAAGCTTCCTGCTTTCTCCCCGTGGTCTGTATAGGAAGCTTTAGCCCTCAGAATGGCAAATTCTGCTTTTTCTCTCGGAAGATCTGAATAAAGTCTATCAATTTAACTAGTTCCTGTCTAAATTGCTTCATAGATTCAGAGGACAGCTTACTCTCCTTTTCCCGAATTTGGGAAAGAAGAGAGATAAGATGGCCCTCTTGCTTTTTCTTTTTCTTAGAAGTCAAACCAATCAGCAATCCCCTCAAGTAGGCCTTTAAGGCACACCATTCTACATCTGGTTTGCCAGTGGAGTTAGTATTGACAGAAATGAAAAATGCGATCTGATCCGATATGTATTTGTGTCAGGATCTTTTAAAAGTTGGTTGTTTATTTTCCATCGCCCTCCTGGTTTAGGGAGAAGGGAGAAAGTAATCAAACAAGAAGCCAGAGAGTAATCTGAAGGTGGACCTGGATGAATTGAGGAGTCCAATACCCCTGGATTAAGGGATTGTGATACCAGTAGGTAGTCAATTCGAGAAGCAGACCTGTACTCTGGGGAAGTGAATGTATATTCTCAAACATTAGGATGGAGGACACACTAGATGTCACATATGCCCAGTTGATCCATCATTTCTCGCAGCGCTTTTTAAGATGGAGAGAGACCCTCGCGAGAAACCCCAGTTTGATCAATGCTTGGGTCAAAAGTGATATTGTGGTCTTCTCCTAAAATAATTGGAATGGATATAAAGGGGACTAGAGCGTTAGGTAAATGTATAAAAAATCCAGGGGAGTCCGTGTTCAGACCGTACACATTGCCCAACAAAATGGTAATGGTATGAAGCTTTCCTTTGACCAAAAGGAACCTGCATTGAGGGTCACTGATGGTTTGAATCAGGGAAAAGGGAACAGATCTATTAACTAAGATCAGAACGCCACAACTCTGTGTGTTTCATTCTGCTGAAAATAATTGCCCGATCTGTTGTCTCCATAACGGGACTGCTTCCGAATTAAGCAAATGTGATTCCTGTATAAATATGATATCAGCTTTTAAAAGCCCCAGGTGCTTCTAGATTTTGTATTGCTTGACTTTGTGCCTGGCCTCTTTGACATTCTGGGTTTGATATTCAGACTGCGCCAAAAAGATGCATGATAGCGGGAGCAGGCACAAGAGCAGTGCGCCATTGCGCAATGTGCACGATATTCAAACCAAGCGCAGGCCAAGGTGTGCTTGCGCAACACAGCTGAATATCACGCCCGATACATCATGGCGCAACCAGGGATGCGCAGTGGAGCAGGGCCGATGCTCAGTAGCACATCCAGTGATACGCAGGGACAAGGACAGGAAGCAGGGGTGCACTAGCCATGGAAGTGCCATGGCGGAGGAGCATGCAGCAGGCCAGACAGACCAACCCCCCCCAAGGCCCCCCATGAGTGGCACAACCAGAGGTGAGCTGGATGGACCACCAGCCCATGAACCCCAGCACTGATCCTACAGCAGAGGCACAGTGCCCCAGCACACTTCCCCGGCAAATAGTGACCGCAACACAAGGAGGGCCGGACCCTCCCACACCATTGCACCCCACCAATGCTGACCACCCCCTGTACAGCAATTTCAAGACACCCGGCCCAGAAGCATCACCAAACAGTGCATGGCACCGAAGGCATGCCACCACCACCACCACCACCGTGACAATACAACCCTGTGCCCCATGGCGCCATGCATGACAGCCCCACCATGATCCCACCGCAGCAGGTGACACCAGCCACTGACACAACCACAGCCTACACAATGCCCCCCTGCATGGCCCCCACTGTGGCACAGCAATGAGGTCGACCCTGTGTCAGTACCTGAGGGACCCTGCATGTGACAAAGCCCGCCCTGGACGCCACCACCAGCAGGACAGCACCCCACACATCCACCCATGCACACACCCTTTCCCAGCACTGGCCCTACCAGACAGCACAGCTGCCCACTGTGGTGCATGGAGGCATGAGCCACACAGGATGCAACACAGGGCACGATCAAATCCCCCACCCTGTCCCAAGGGTACCCCGTCACAGAGCCACACAAAGTGAGGCAACAGATGCCGCTGTCGCATGTCCAATGATGCCGTGTACCCACGGCCTGTACACCACCATGGCACTGCTGAGCTAGCCATGTGGTGCATGCACACTGAACCTGTCCGCCGCCAGTATGCAGCTGGAGCACATGTGACAGACAGCAGACCACAGGCACTGCCACAGACACCATCGACAGCATGGAGGGGGACAACAGTAAGCACCACCCACAGTGTCACCTGAGGCAGACGTTCAGTAGACCTGGAGACAGAATGCCAGCTGCCATGGCGCCGTGCCCAGAGGGTGGCTGGCATGGACAGCCACCAATGTCATGCCAGCAGACATGCATGCGGTGGAGGGGTCGGCACGATCGTGCGTACTACAGACACGCAAGGGGCTCAGCCACACAGGCCAAGCACACACTGCCAGGGGTGACTGTGACACAGCGCATGCACCTGAGACCACTGCACACAGGCATCCAGTGCACAGGGCACAACACACATACCACAGACAGGGACCATGGCCTCCACCCACACCAGTGGAAGGGCCCTGCCAGACACACACACGACCAGGCCGGCACCACCCCCAGACTCCCATGCACATCATTACAGCAAGGCACCAGACGCCCGCTGCAAATCAGAGACCACCACAGATGTAGTATGAAACATTTCTATAATTCAAAAGGTAGCAGAATTAACAATAACTATTTACATAACTATATACAAAGTAGGGGAGGGGGATACAAGGCTACAACTCAGGGGGACGGCCATGGGGCAAGGAGGGGGACAAAGGGGTGTGAGGGACAGTCCTGGGGGGGAAGGAACTGCGCGGGCGCCGCAGGCCCTACTGGTGGTCCCTCTCATCCCTGCGCTCCCTGTGGTGCCTTCTGTGCCGCCGCCGCCAGTCGCTCTGCTCCATGCCCTGCAGCAGCTCCAGTGTGGCCTGGGTCACCTGCAGAATTTCCTGGATGTGACTATTCAGGGTCGTCCAGCGTTGTCCACCTAGGACAAGGGAGCAGAGTCAGTACGTGTGACTGGCCAGACCCCTACAGCCCACCCAGTGTGCATGGCATACAGCTATGGGCCTCGCCCCTGTGATGGCATGCGACCACCCACAGTGGGTGTGCCCACAAGACCCACCTACCCAGGCACCCATAGCCATGCAAACCGCTGCACACCCCACCGCCCATGCACTGCACAGCACCAATGTGGCCGTACAGTGTCATGGCTATGCAGTGTGATGGCAGTGGCACAGCCAGGCACCCAGTGCACGCACAGCCTACCTGTGACACCCACTCACACATGCAGTGCCACAGGACAGTGTGGAGTGCACCGTGTGGCGTGCACGGCAGTGGGGCCATGTGCGGGCTGCCATGCCCCACCACCACCCCTGCAACCCACCATGCACAGATGTAAGGGGAAACACGGCACTCACCTGCGTCCTGGTCAGCAGGGCGCTGCTGACCCACATCGCCACCACTGTGCCCTGGCTGCAAGGCCACACTACCTGTTCTGGCCTGCCGTCCCTGCTCACGGGCCAACCGGGCCCTACAGCAATCCTCCGGGCCTAGAGTGCAAACCTGGAAAGGGTAACATCAGTACAGGCCAGTAACATAACCCCCCCCTTGCTGTGTGCGTGCCTGCACAGCCCAGCCGTGACGCGGTGGTGCAGGGTGTACACGAGGCACCCCTAACACCGGCAACACACGTGGGCCCCCCCCCACAGCATGGCGTGACGGCCACCGCGATACCTGGACAGACAGATATTACCAGTGATGTGATAGAGCACCTACCTGGCCATGGCACAGCACGCCACCGGGCACGTGCCTGCAGTCACCCTAGGCAGTCAGGGTCCCACCGCTGGAGGTCACCATATCGGTGGCGACACTGCTCGACAGTCCTGCTGCACCCTGTGGCCTCCTCAAGGCCTTCTGCCACCTCCTGACACACTGCTGTCCATGGCCTCGGGAGGGATACCTGGCTAAAAAGGGCATGTGCATGGGGCTTGACCAAGGCCTCCAGGTTGGCAAGCTCAATTGCCGTCCAGATGGGCGCTCTGGTGCGCGGCATAGTGCAGTGGCTATCAGCAACAAAATGACACCCTGTAGCGCACAGTACTGCGCTGCCAGTCACTATCATGCTGTTACCGGACTGCACAATAGGGGTGTAGCCAGGCCTACTCATGGCGCCTAGGGGGCAAAGGTCAACCACAGGGTCAAGGGTCTGACCGTGCACGGAGTCCCACAGTGCTATTGGGAAGCCCTGCATGCAGTGTGGTAGGGTACATGTGTGTGACACCTTGCAATGGCCTACTGCACTGTGGCACCATGGTGCCCACGGCGCACCATGGCACAAGCGCCCCCTGAGCATACAGCACACTTGCACCACAGGCACAGTGGTGGCCATGCCCTGTACCTGCCTCCCCGCACAGAGTGAGCAGCGCCGCTAGTGACACGCCAGCCCCGGCATGCGTGGTGTGGTGCCGATTGTGCACGTCACAGTGGTGCGCCAAAGCCTGAGCAAGCTCAACACCATTGTGCAAGGCGCAATAGCACGATATTCAGCCAGGATATGCTAATCAGCTCATGAGCCATTCCACAGCGCATCCACTGCATTAGCATCCAACTACAGATGCGCCTGCTCTCATTTGCATGCGTTGCACTATAAATACATGACCTGAGGCTGCATAGGCCATGGATCGGTACTGCAGTCCTTTGAGGTAGGGTGCATGCTGTAGGGACATGGGGACAGTGGTCTGGGAGGGCTGTATGGTACTACACAGTTCAAGGTAACACCTGTCTATCCCCCAGACACGAGCATGACCGAGCGAGATGAGGAGCAGGGAAGGGTGCGAAGGAGGAGGAGGCCCAACTTTACCAGGGCTGAATCTGATGCCCTGTTCGAGGCATACCTTGACAGGGAACTGCTGCTCAGTGGACAGCGGGGAACACCACAGGCCCGTGCTGTGGTTTGGGGTGAGGTGGCCCATGCCATCAACCAGCGGTCCGTGCAGGAGTGCAAGAAGATGGTTGGCACGAACAGGAGGTGGAGTAAAGACAAGGTGGCCACGATCAGGACAACACGTGCTACCACCGGTGAGGGCCAGCAGGACGTACCCCACCTGACGTCACGGGAGGAGTGGGTGACCAGCAGCATGCAGGGTAGTGCCATCGAGGGCATTCCTGGTGGTGGCTTTCAGATGGGTGGCAGCCCATCACTACATGGTAGGTCCGGCGCTGGCAGTGTGTGGGTGGTAGAAGGGCATGCCACAGGGTCAGGCGGAGCCACTAACGGTACTGTGTTCCTTTACTGCTCCTGGGTGTCTACATGGGGCACCAGTGGTGGGTGTGTCACACCGAGGGGGAGGCTCTGGACAGAGGAACGCCCATCCACCTCCACAGGTGCCCGAGGGACCGACTGTCTGCATACATGCATGTCTGTCCAGACTGATGCCAGTGATGCGGGTGCGGACATGTCCCTGCCTGTGTCTCAGCGTGACACTGCCCTCAGTGTCCACTGTGCTGGGACACGGATTGGGGCTGGATCCAGCACTGATGATGACGTGACACACGTCCCGGACAGTGATACATGTGGGACACAGGATGGTCCCACAGATGGCAACCGCCCAGGCAGTTCCGCGGGTGGTGCTGGCGTGCCTGCCTGCACAACAGCCCATTACCAGCCTGCGTCTGCATGCTCCAGTGGGGCAGCATTGGTGTGCGTCAGGTGCTGTTGTGCTGCTGCGGCCGCAGCAGGTGTCCCCTGGTGATCGGCAGCCGGAGGGGCAGCTCAGCAGATGGCCAGAGTCAACAGGGGACAGGGCGGGGTGGTGGCAGGCACCACGTGGACGCATTCAGAATGACAGTGCTGTGCAGCGCCAGCCGCGGGTGCTGGGCAGCAGGGCCAGGAACACCACGGGGGACAGCATGCTGGACATGCAGACAACCCCTTGGACAACCACAGCCGTCTTCTCCAGGCCTCAGTAGATCAGCAGATGCGGCTCGTGGCGGTGGTGGATGCGCTCAGTGTGGTTCTGCGCCAGGCAGAGGAGCGGCACAGCAGGGACCATGGCTTGCTCCTGGTAGAATTGGCCCAGCAGCGGGCGAATGTGACCGCTCCTATTGACAGGCAGTCCACTGCAATGACGACTGTCATGGCTACACTGGCCACCCAGTTGGGTGCCCAGCTGCCACACACCGCAGGGGTGCTAGTGTCCACCCTGTTCCTGGCGCCGGTATGACTCCTTGCTATGTCGACGCTGGGTTCAGCTTTGAGCATACCAAGCATGCCTGGTACGGGTATGTTTGTTGGCCTGCAGACCCCTGCACGGACACGGTTGCGTTCACACAGCGTCACCCCTGGGTGCCCATCGGTGTCACCCCATGAGGCCACTGGTCAGCCTGGCATGGCTGGCAGGTCTCGGCAGGGCTGCCCACGCTTCCGTGGCGGCTGTGGTACTGTGCCACATGACTGACCCGTCTCCCACCATGGTCACTGTCTGCCGCTGCCCTATGTGCACTGTGGTGTTTTTTGTGCGATGCATGGGTGAGGTTCCCAGCCCTGCACACACATGGTCCCTGTGCACACCCTCCCGGGTACTGGCCACTGTGGCGTATGCACGATGATGCCTGCGTAGCGCTGTCCACCACTGTGCACTAGTGCTCAGCATCTGAGGCACGCACAGTGCCAGCCACTGGGCTTGGTTTTGTGTGATCCTGTGGGTGTGTGGGGGTGTCTGTAGGGGTGAGCGTGCCTGTTGTCCTTTGGGCATGTGTTGTGGTGTGTGTGTGACATGTGCAGCCCTGCCCATCCTTGCCGTCGTGTGCGATCCCCCGCCCATTCCCATTCCCTTTATGCCATCCGCCCCTGGTGTCCACCCCTGCCTGTCTGTGGGCTGTGCCCTTGCCCTTGGTGGTTGCACATGGCCCTGTTGCCTACCTGTGTTGTCCAAAGTGCTCCTCTTCGATGGTGTCCCAGTGCTGCTGTGCCATCCCCGCCAGCCGGGGGTCCTGTCGCCTAGGGGGTGGCTGCCCTACACCAGCTGGACCAGCGTCCTCATCGTGCCCACTGCTGTCCCCCTCCTCAACCTCAATGGCTACCCCACAGTTGGTGGCCATGTTGTGTAGGATACAGCAGACCAGGAATAGCTCGCAGGCCTTCAAGGCTGTACTGTAGGGCACCGCCTGACGCTTGCAGGCAATGGCGAATCAAGCAGCCCGAACATCCTGCTCGATGACGCGTTTGTGTTGTATGCAGCCTCATTGTACTTTGCTGCGCTTGGGGTCATGGGCACCGGTATGGTGCGAGCAGCAAAGGCCGTAGTGGGTAAACTACTGTCATCTGTGTGTAGAGGGAGTCATTAGCATGGTGGTCTGCATCACTATGCCATGGGCCATCATGGCTATTTCCCATGGCACCCCTGCCAATGCCCCACACCCCCCACGCCTGCACATCGTCCAGCGTGCTATGCATACTCACCTACCAGATGGCCAGCGGGGATGTCCCCACTCTCGAACCTGTAGCACAGTGCAGACTGGTGCCAGATGAAGGCATTGTGTGCTCCTCCAGGGTGCGTGGCACAGAGATTGATTATGCGCGCCCTGGCATCACACACAACCTGGCAGTTGACACTCAGGTAGCCCTTGCGGTTGACGTACGCCACCCCCTCTGGGCCAGGTAGCATGCGGATGCCTGCATGGGTGCAGTCTATGGCCGCGAGCATGGCAGGCAACCGTGCTACCCTGTGGAACTCCTGTATGTGTGCTGTGGAAATGGATGTACTCCGCAGCATGTGGCAGCAGTGCGCTGAGGAACTGTGTAAGTAGGCGTTACGCGGCCGACTGGGTTATGCCTGTCGTGTCCCCTGTTGGTCTATGGAAGGTGCCCGTGGCGAGCAGGCACATGATGGCTGTGACCTTCATCTCCACAGACAGCACATGGCTCCATCGTGTGGGTGCCTGCGTCTCATCACTGCATAGCTCACACAGTTGCCTCAGGATCGCCCGGTTCAGGCGGTACCGGCCCACAGTCTCAGTGTCACTGTACTGATCGAAGGTGGTGTGGGCTCGGTATTGCCTGTTCTGGGTGTACTGCCGACGGGCCCTTCCACGACCGCGCCTCCCTGCTGCCTGCCTTCTCACACCCCTCATTACTGCCTCAATCTGGATGGTGGCACTGGCCATGTCCCTGGCTGGTGTCCCCCCCCCGGGTGGCTGTCTGCCTGTTCCCCCTGCTATGTGTTGCTGGTGCTGCCCTTGAACTGGGTTCATCTCTGGCTGTTCAGCTCTGGGTTCCCTGCCTCTTGCCACTGCCCTTCGTCCACTGTGGCACTCTCAGGCCCTCTCGCAGGCACAGGCACACACACTCCTTCTCTCACTCAGGCACACCTCCAGTGGGCCCTGTCCAACTCCTGGCCACACCTACCACCTGCTTCCTGTCTTGCCTCCCTGCCACTCTGTCTCCGCGCTCCCACCTATGGCTCTTCTGTGGTGCATTCATCCTCCCCTCTCTTGCTCCCTTTTATTTTGGCTCATTTTCCGCTGTTGCGCATAACTTCGCTTGTTCCGCTACGCACATCATATACTAGTGAATGTCGCTTTTCACGCATATTATTTCTGGTTCCTGCAGTTGCGCATGCATTCATTACTGTTGTGCTATGGCGCATTGCATGTTGTGCTGCGCTTCCGCTGAATATCGCACCGTGGCTCATTTCCGCTGTTGCGCTGGTGCATCCCTGTTACGCATGGCGCATCTGCTCTGAATATCCCAAAAAGGTATACATCCTGTAACCCAATAATGTAATCGGAAACCTTATACTCCACCACATGCATCTTCTCTGCATTTCCTTCCCTGATCTTAAACCCTTTTCTAATAACTTCATATCGAGTGTTCCAGTCCCACATATTAAAGAAAGGAAAAATTACATCCAGAGTTTGAAAGCCAGAAAATCCAAGAAGAAATCCCAAAACAAAAACAATTTCCCAGCCCACCCATCCCCATTATATTCTGAACTGCGCCTGCAGCACACACCATATGTCTCCCCTTCCCTCCAGCCACCCTGTCATGTCCTAATCTAGCATTAAAGAAAAACAATGCTGGAAATATACTAATCGAACTGGTTAAACTGCTAATAGGATATAATTGCACACTTCTAATTGTCCCCTCCCTCCCAGCACGTAACCTGAAATGAAACACAACTTGAAGAATAACAGTATGCTACCCAGGGAAGAAAAATATAAGGAGAAAACTTTAGATTCAATGTTCAATTAAAATTAAAAGTCAAATTCCGGGCTTAAGTCCTCACAGAGAAACGACCAAAATAAGAAAGCTGCAACTAAGCCCCTTCCAAAAACAATTCCAGAGTCTTGTTGGACACAATGAGAACAGCGTCGACTCACAATAAAATCTTCTGCAGATGAGCTGTGCCCTTGCAGCATTTGGCGAACTAAGGTGAAGCTTGTTCGTTGCACGAGCTCCCTCTAGTGACAGTTAATTTCAATGTCTTCAGAAAGCAAAATGCCCAATAGACCCCTCGGAGGTGCGCACGGACACAATGGAATAGTGCCGCAAAACTAGAGTCCGGAGATAAGAGGGGGCATAAAGTTCAAAATCAGGAAATAAGACGATATACAAGGAGGCACACTCATCGCTCCATCTCTGCTCTTGAGATTAAATAAGAGCTGTGGTATCTGCCCAAAATAAGATCTTGGAAAGCTGCAGGTAGATAAAAAGAAAACCAGGGAGCTCTTAAGGCTCTCACATAACGTTAAGGACCAACTCTAGTACTAACGTTCAATCAGATAAGGTACATATTGGCAGGAAGCCAACCATACATGTTCGTATCCTACTTGTAACACTCATCGTCATGGAGTATAAAAAAGATCAGGAAAGGATGCTTTCATTCCAGTTGTTGCTGTGTTGGGATCTTCATACGATGACCAGTTCCCAGCTACTAGGACTTGTAGCTTAGCTGGCTATATCATCCTGAATTTGATCCCGGCAGCTATCAGCTTGGAGATGAGCAGATGGAAAGTAGTTCTTCTTTGACGAACATTAGCCAGTAAGTCTTGGGCTGTTCTAACTTTGGTCTCCTCCCATCGCACTTCATGGAGATCTTTCAATTTAAGGAAAACATGCTGCCTTTCTAGATAATTTAAAAATATGAAAATCAGAGGTCGCAGTGGGGCTCCCGCCAATGGTTTAGGGCAGAGAGCTCTATGAGCTCTTTCGGTAATATATTTTGGCCCAAATGGAGAGGGACCAATGATTTTTTCCAGCAATTTTTGTATGAAAAGAAGAGCATCTAGACCCCCTTCGTCTTCTGGATGACTGATGAGGACGGTGTTATTATGCCTGCTGCGACCTTCCAAATCCTTCACTTTCAATTCTAGATTTTTCATTTTCTGCCAGATGGCCACAAGTTCAGGATTCACTTTGTCAGTCTTCTTTTCATGCGAGCAAATCCTAGCCATGTTATCCAATGCCCTTTGGGATACATCCTCAATAGCCTGAGTGATGGATTTTATTTCTGAAGAGATATGATGAAACTCGTCTCTGAAAGGTGCAAATTCAGCTCGAAGCTGCTGCAATGTGAATGGCTTCTGTTCCGCTGGAGTGGGTACAGAGACCGCAGCTTCTGTTGCACTGTGTTCCCATGGATTCTTTGAGGTCTTCTCCACAGTCACTGGAGGAGTGTGTTTCAGTGGTGCTCTTTTCATTTCCACTTCCATGAACGCTCCGGTGTGATCCTGCTAATGGTAGGCACTTTCAGCTCACAATATCTATATACAAACCAACGTTCTTATGCAGTTCAACCACTTTTGAGAGAAATATTTCAGAGTGGGTGGCTGAAGTAAAATGGAGGAGCTGCTAATCGGTGCTCTGCATCACGTGGTCTCCGGAAAGGAAGATCTGACGTTATGTGGTGGGGCCGGCAACAACAGAGAGGAATCTTCGGTGAGACTCATAGCCTGTAATGAAAGATGTAACATGCTTCTTCCAGCGGAAAGGAAGATCTGCCTTTATGTGGTATAGCTGGACACAAAAGTGAGGACATCTTTTTGAGAGACCCATAGCCTGTAACAAAGGATGGAACATGCTTTTTCTGGCAGAAATGAAGATCTGATGTTATGTGGCGTGGCGGAGGTGTAGCCGGGGAAAATGGGTATACATTGAAGCCCATCAGGATGAAGCACAGCTCTGCAGAATTCTGCAGTAGAGTTGCTGCTGCAAACAATGCAGTTTCAATGAGAGTTAATCCCTTTTGTCATGCAGTAAACCTGTGCCACTGCTCTTCATCCTTGCGGGCTTCAGCATACTACCCGAGTCGCATTGGTGGGAGGAGGAACAAGCTTGAATAATTCCCATGAAGATTTAAATTGGAAAGGACGATGATGATGCCAGACAAAATGTGTGGATAGTACACCATATCCACGTCTATAGAAAGGAAAGATACCCCGTTTCTCCCTGCTGGCATCTGATAACATATTTAAGCAGTAAGGCACAACAGAGTGTGAGTTATTGGGGATTTACCCACACCTTGTGTGGTGTGTCGTGAGGTACAGATGAATGACTTAGCCATACAAGAAGTGGGTAAATCACAAAATAACTCACACCCTGGAGTACCTTATTGCGATTACACAATGGATCCATGTGTAAAACAAATTTAAAATGTGTTTAATTATGTTTTTTATAAATGCCATTCCACAGCCGTGGGTTATTCAGGATTTACCAAGAGTCACGTAACATGTTTTGACCAATGAGGTTACAGGATTTTCACACACCATTGTATAAATTATTTCCTTACATAAACAGTTAGAAATTCTAAGTCCCCAGCGTTATACAGCTGGCATATTGTAAGTTCCATGATACTGACTGGGTGCCCGCCACTTGAGAGCTTACTGATTATAAACACAAGGTGACAATGCATTGTTGCCTCATCCTATGATATGCCCCTATATAAGAATCTTAAATAATCTCCATTTCAGATATGCTTGGCATTATTTTTACATAATCTAGTTTAATGTCAAATTTATGAATATATTTGGCATATAATCAGATTATGTGGAAAATAGCACCGTCACAGTAGAAACTGAGTTTATTAAAGCTCCTTATATAGGGGCATATCATGGGATGAGGAAACAATGCATCATCATCTCACATTATAATCAGTGACATCTCAAGAGGCGGGCACCCTGCCGGGAATGCAGAATTTACAATATGCCGGCTGAAGCTCGGGGGACTTAGAATTTCTAATGTCTGTTTGGGTAAGAAAATAATATATTTTATCTGGTGCCAGCATGGAGAAACAGGGTAATGAAGCCCCATGATCTGTGCAATGGTTGAGGCTTCCAGCTACACCTTTGTACTTCTTTAATTTGAGCCATACAGGGGGCATGTCTTGAGCATCTAGTGTTGGAAACCTTCAAACCACTTGGGACGGAACAACCTTAACCTGATGCAAGAGCTCGAACTCGAACTAAGATCTACCAGTCATCATGCAGTAGTAGGCAATCTGTACATGCAGTGGAACCCATATTCCCTCAGAGATAGCAAAAAAATGCCAGAGTGAGAAGGCACATATGAATCTGTGGCTTTTAAGTTTGAGATAGAGCTCCTTAACCTAACCATAAAGAAGAGCTTTTCTATTACTTTACATTACACAATATTGAGAAAAGTAATGAATAAGTGATGACCAGACCTCACCCACAAATATGCTGGTGTACGCAACAAACCCTCTACCAGGCAGTGGCTGTTGTAAAAATTCTTATCATTTGGCCACTGTGTATATCAGTCATAACATTCAAATATAGTATACACACACAAGTTAAGCCATAAATAATCCCATTAGCTCTTCACCAAAAACCTCCCCCCCCCACACACACACATCCTGTCCTGATCCAACTAATTTTCCCCCAGATCATGCAGTTATTTGGCAACAGAGCTTACACGACCATATGCCACTGCTGTGCTGGAAGTACTGTAGTTCTCCCACCCTTCTGAGTCAGTGAGATGTATTTGTGAATACACAATACAGATGCATTTCATTGACTTTTGCTGTGAATGCCATCATATAGTAATATCGCAATTGGAACTTTTGTATGACTCACATCGTTGTTTCCCATGCAGCCAACCACGATGAGCCAAACACTGGTTACACAAACAGATTGCATCTGAAAAAACAATAATGCCACGTACAACAGTTATTTAAAACTAAGGCAACAACCATCTCCTGTAAGCGATCTTGCCGGTAATCTCATGAGTATCGGAAATTGGCAGTGTAGCTCCACCCAAAATGTTGCATATATTGGGGATCTGCACAGCTGTGGAATACAGCATATGGTGGAACTGTGAAAACATGACAATTTCAACAGATGCAATCTACCACGTGTATACGGTATGTGGACTGTGCCTGTGGTGTTAAGAGTGCTGTTTACTCACATTTGTAAAACATCCATTATAGAATGGTGCAGGCGACAGTGTATCATGTAATTCAACTGCAAATTTAACAAATACATCAGAGAAAAACAGAGGGGAGGGAGAAAGGAGACCCACCCTCCCCCCTACCACAGGAGTAGCATTCAGTTAGATTCAGACCTGTGTGCACTATAAAATCGATCAAGAGGAAATTGGTTGTTTCTTGACTAAAGCTGTGATCAGTTTTTGGTCTTCATCATAAACTGCTTACCGAGGGCAGCAATAGAACCTATATTAAAATGTTCAAACCTGCACTCCTTTAAGTGTGAGAGAGATCATATCTCTGGACAAAGTGTCAGACGACCCATCCCTTCTTGCTTACTCATCCGCCAGCTCTTTGCAGAATCTTTCTACAGAACTTGAACTTCTGATGAAATTGAATGTACCTTTTGATAAACATGCTAACCTACAGCTCCTCTAATAGAGACTCTGTTAGTGGAGCAGTGGCTATCACTTTCAGAACATTAAAGCTCAGTAAACACATTCTGAAAACAAGAATTGCACCATACACTTGGATTTGGGGAGGGGGCATCCTCAACACAGAACGTGCTCTCACTGCTGAGTAGACATCACAAAAATGGAGGAGCATGGGGGGTGCAGCAGGCGGACCAGATGTGGGAAAGGATCAGTTGGCTTTACATTCAGTCCAGTTACGATCCCGTCTCCCATTTACAGGAGTGGAGAGCAAACTATGAATCCCACCATTTTGTTCCCAAATTTCACAGTTTACTTTAACTTTCTAATCTCAAGACAGGGTATTTGATAAATAACTGTAAAATAATAACAGTTGTGATGTGACATGTAAAATAAAATGTACATACAATATCTTATTTTTTCAATGGTCATGTAAACTTTTTGTCTAATTTCATTTTGGTGATAATATGAAGCTGGCTGCAAAGCTACAGTCATACCCCCCCCATTGATACTATGACCCCCACCACTCCATCAAAGCATAATTACCTGTTGGATATATGCACAGACAGACCACAACACACATACTTCACACAAAGTGCATGAAAATTTAAGAACTGTGTGTGCTGTGGAAATCTGGTTCCTATTTGCATTTGGTGGAGCAGACGCAGCATCAACAAGGGGCAAAAAAAAGAAGGAAAAATTAAAAAAGTAAAATGTGACAGTTTGCAGTTCCAAGTTCGGTATGAGATCACGGGAGTCTAGCATGAGGTGTGAGTAATTACTTCACTGTACACGTGTCATTTTCACTATCACTATACCTCCCCTTGCCCTTCTTTTTTCAGTTATGTACCTGTAAAAGGTCTTGTCTATAGTGGTTAGCATTGGTGAACCAGTTGCCTTAGGTAACTGTTATGCAGATAAGCATATAGCAGAGCACTGTGCTCCAGTGAGGTATGACCAAAACCAAGATTTAAAAAAAATTGTTGTCTTGTCATAAATTAACAACATATGAAAACCTAATGGCATACTCATCATATGATGCAGATAATAATCGATGTCACAGATAACATGCTATTTAACATTTGACATAAATAATTATCTGTATACATAACTTTCATTACCTGTATCAGTTGCAAATCCACAACCTTCTTTGCTTCTAGGTCCATAACAGTGTAAAGGCCATATTTGGCCGTGGGACCCAGAGAGTCACATTGTGCATCTCCTCCAATGACCGGATCTTGTTGACAGCATGATTGCAATAGATCGGTTTGTGGATGAAGCCAAACGCGATTTACAGCAGGGATTATGTATGGCTGCTGTAATTTATGGAATGTGACAAGTGAAAACACAGGTATATGCATGTGATGCATGACACGCAGTGCCTTAGTCGCAGTTAATCCTAAGTAAAATATGGAGGTTGTCAGCACTGCATTACCCCAAGGCATTGTTCCAGTAAAAGACTGTTTCTCCCATACACGATGATGGCCATTTTTGCAAATCGAGTTGACCACAATCATGGTACTGATTACACGTGTGATGTGAAATTGTGTCTGCTTCCTGCACTTTTGATAGTACTGAAACAGCTAGGCTAAACTTCACTCAGAGTGACACTAGGAAATATTTCTCATTGAGTCCACTGATATCTGCTTGACCAAATTCCATGGGTACTCCAGCACCCTTTGATTTCTCGTCATCAGTATTGGACAAATCAGTATCACTGAGAGCATCAGTAAATGGATTGTAACCCGGATTATCATTTTCAATGGCCTGCAGTGTTGGTTCGAGATGTCGCTGACATCTTCTTCTTCTTCTGGGTAGTCAAAATTCTGAATCATACATGTGGGTTCCTCACTCCACAAGGAACATTGCACACCAACAGATGCAGTGGATACTGGTTGTTTTGGGGACTGTGTTGGTAGTGTAACCTGAATGTGCTGTTGTTGTTGTGAAAGTTTAATGTTTGCTTGGCGTCTCACACTGCGAGTTGTTTTCGGTGTTGTTTCTGGTTTCAAAGTGCATTGTGTGTTGGAGCAAGGGGTATCACAGATTGTGGCATCATCATTCACTTCAGCAGTGTTTGAGAAGTCACTCACAGTACTGATGTCCACAGTTGTCACAGTACTGTCAACGGAGGTATCTAGACATGTGCTGGACTCGGTGACCTGCGCTGGAGCCTCTACAATACTGGCATCCGATGTTTCCTGTGCTGAGTCCCTTGCTGGAAGCAAAGCATCACATGATGGTACATTTGGACATTTTGCAAGTACTTTGTTCAACAGCTGAAAAAAATGTTTGTTAAATGTGACATGGAACAAAATACACTCATTGAAACAACTATACAGAGAAAAGTGGAAACTGCTAAGAACGTGCATCCCATGTAGCAGTGACATGAACAGAGACAAAGCTTACGATGTGTTTTGCCCTATCATCAATGCTGCACTTACTAAGGTCCCTGGTAATCTGCACCCGCAAAATGTAATGGCATTGTAAGGGGCGGGGGTGAAGGGCACTGTAGAAAAACGAACAGGAGCCATAGTGGAAGTGACAAACCAATGCATCACGGTGTACAAAGGGAACAAAAGGAGGAATGCACTACGGTTCTTGAAAGAGGTGGCGTACAAGGTCAGAGGGAAATAGGTCAGTTTCAATAAAAAAAAGGGACACAAAAGGAGGAAGACAGGGACATGTGCAGGGAGTGTCTGATGGAAAACCCATTATGAGTTGGGGGGAGGTTAAGAAGGTGTTAGTGCAGATGATGACAGAAGTGTACAAGACATTGTATATTGTAAGTTGCACATGGGACGAAGGACAGTGAAAGGGGATAGACCTGGACTTGCCAGAAAAAGTGAATAATGTTGTTCAATATTCACTGAAGAGGGGCATGGTGAGGGACCACAGCAGGGCAACATATGTTAGGTGGGTGGTCATCAGTCTATTCACAGTAAAGAGAGATTTCTGGAAGGATCCACTAAAGGGAAGGTGGACAAAGGAATGGGGACAGATGGCACACACTGGAGAACATAAAGGGAGCTGCGAATGGAAGAAGCGGCAACACTGGCACCCATGTTCACTTACTCAATGAGTGCAGGACTGGTTCCAGAGGACTGGAGTAGGACACATGTGGTCACTCTGCACAAAAGCAGTAGTACGGAGAATACAATGAAGTTAAGGCCCATCAGCCTCACCTCAGTGCTGTGGAACATCATGAAGACAGCGCTGAAAGAAGGAATGGTGTCACTCCTGGCATGCAACGGTGCATAGGATGCAAGGTAACTTGGATTCACAACAGGAAGGTTGTGTCAAACAACTGTGATAGATTTTTTGAACTAGATGACAAAGGATCTAAATTGGGTTGGTGGGGGCAGTGAACATCGCATACCTTGATTTCAGGAAGGCCTTCAGCAGAATCCCACATAAGAGAGTAGTAAACTGGAATGGGTAATATGCGCATGGGGCACAAGATGTTAAACTTGGTTAATAAATGGGTAACAGACAAGATGCAGAGGGTGGTGGTAAATGGGGTACAATCTGGGGAGAGGGGTGTGACAAGTTGGAAAAATCTAGGATCAGCCCTTGGACCAGTCCTGTTCAAAGTCTTCATTAGTGGCACTGCACTATGACTGGAGGGAAAAGTGTGCCATTTTGCATATGACACAAAGATCTGAAATAGCATGGATACTAGGGATGGGGTGGACAACATCAGGATGCACCTTGGGAAGGTGGAAAAAATAGTGTTTGGTGTGTCCATTGAGGTTTGATGCAAAGAAGTGCAAAATAATGCACCTTGGATGAGGGAAACCTGAGTAAACCTGGGCATGGGGGGGCGAAGATGCTGATGATCACCAAGGTGGAAAGGAACCTTGGAGCTATCATTTCAGCTGGCCGAAAGGTGTCAACCCAGTGTACAAAGGATGCAGGGAGGGCCAGTGGCAGTCTTGTGTGCATGGGGAGAATTATCAGTAGAAGAAGGCAGTAAGTGGGGATGCAACTGTAGTGAACGCTACACTACTCTCCAGAAGAAGTGTGCACAGATCTGGAGGCAGCACCTCAACAAGTACATGGACAGGGTGCGAGCAGTCCAGAGGAGGGCAGCCAAGATTGTACAGTGTTTGCAGCAGAACAGATATGATGAGACATTACAAGAACTGTATATGTATTCACCGTAAGAGAGCAGGGAGCAGGGGAACATGACCAAAAGATGAAAGTATCTCAATGGCATTCACAGGCAGTATAGCACAGTGGTTTAAGGCTCTGAGCTGTACATCTGGTGACATCCAGCAGACCAGACCTGGGTTTGAATCCCACAGCTTCCACTTATATACTGTGTGACCCTGAGCAAGTCACTTAACTTCCCTGTGCTCCCAGGATGCACCTCTAAAAAAAGCTTTCAGTTTAGTGTGCTACTTCTGGTTAAAACAACTAAAAAAAAATAAAACAAAAAACAAAAAAAAAACATGGTGAATAGGGAGACATCTTCCAGGTCAGAAAGAGTACTGGAAGGAGTGTGCACAGTATGAAATTGAAGGGAGTCATATTAACATGAAATGTGAGAAATACTAGTTTTTGAGAGGGTGTTACACGCAAGGAATGGCATGCCACAGGAGGAGGTGGGAGCAAGCTCAGTGAGGGACTCAAACATACCTGAAACAGGCATAAGGAAACCCTGGTAGTGTGAAAGAAAGACAGAAAGCCAATGACAACATAGTGGCAGAGGACGTAAACCAGTATAGGGCTTATGGGTGGACTGGATGGGCCTAGCAGTCTTTATCTGATGACAATTTCTATGTTTGCATGTTTGTATGTTTCTATTAGCGCAGACACTGAAGAAAGGGTAAAAGGCATTCCATAGGTACATAAGTGACAGAACGGAAACCATGGTAGGGATTGTAAGGCTCAAAGTGGATACAGGGTACCCTCAGGAAGGAGACATGGGAAGGGAATAAAGAAAACAAATAGTTAAATTCAGTATTCACTGAAGAGGGAGGGCCATGGACCACAGCTGGGTAACACACACGGGGGGGGGGGACGTACACACAAGTCAAGTCACAGTGCAGAGAGTCCGAGAGGAACTGACAAAAGTGAAGGTGACAAAAAGCAACGTGGGAAGATGGCATACACACGAATGCAACTAGATGTAGTGGCACCTCTGTCATCGCTGTTCACTGTTTCAATCAACACAGGAGTGGTTCCTCATGACTGGTAGATGGCACATACAGTCACTCCACACAAAACTGATACTATGGTGGAGGCAGGAAAGTATGGGACCGTCAGCCTCACATCAATAGTGGTTAAGATCCTGGAGGCACAGGTTAAAGACAGAATACTGTAACACCAGGAATCAAGCAGTGACCAGGATCCAAGTCATCACACACTCACAGCAGGAAGGTCATGTCAAACAAATGTGATACATTATCTCTTCGGTGGGGCAAAGGGAGTAAATCTGGGTGTGGCGGTACATGTCGCATACCTTGATTTCAAGTAAGCCGTCGACACCATCAAACAAAAGGAAAGCCAAAAAAAGTAGTTGGTTGGCTATGGGGCACAAACTGTTTGGGTAGGTTAGGAAATAGATAACTGACAGGAAGCAGAGAGTGGTAGTAAATGGGAAACCATGATGGGAAAGGGGGGTGAACAGCAGGGTACCTGAGAAAGAACTCCATGCTCCAATCCTGTTTAACGTCTTCCTTAGTGACTTCAAGGCAGAACTGGGGGGACAAGTTCTGACTCTTTGGAGATGACACCAAGATCTACAACATGGTGGATACTCCTGAAGTGGGTGAGGAGAATGAGGACTTACCTGGAGAAGCATGAAAAATTCACCGGATAGTGACAACTAAGGTTCACTTCCAGGAAGTGTACAACAATACACCTAGGAAGAGGGAACACTGGGGAGCCCTACAGGGTGGAGGGGGTTGCAGACTATCAGGATGACAGAAAGGGACCTGTGGGTTATCGTTCCACACAACCAACAGCTGCGTAGGCAGAATATAAAGGATTCCTGGAGGACAACTGGCATGCTGGAGTGCATACATAGAGTTATCAGTAGCCAAAAGCGGTGGTAGGTGGTGCTGCAATTGGACTAAACACTGCAGAGGCATCACCACAAGAATTGTGTGCAGTTCCGGAGGCCCCAACTTCATAAGGACATTGACAGGGTGGAAGAAGGTACAGAGAATTGGGAGTAAGACGGAACAGGGATTGCAACATAAAACATATACGGATAGAGTAAAGGACCTCAGTATGTACTCACTGGAGGATACCACTATTCAGGAACCTTAACAGAAAAATTGAGGGAGGGAAGACATCTTCCAATAGCAGAAGTGTAGGCATACGTGTAGGAGGCAAGCTGAGGATAAATGTGATGAACTTTTTCACAACCGACAGTGTTGTGGACACATGTAATTCAGTGCAACAGGAGGTTGCTGTGGGAGAGCACAGTGGAGAGTTTTAAACATGCATGGCACAGGCATAAGGGTAACTCACCAGTGCGAAGGAAGGGTAAAAAGCCATTTTTACAGGTTGGTTCAGAGGAAACTAGCTACTGTGGGGCTTTCAGGCAGAATGGGTCAGCAAGGCGGTCTTTTTTCTGGCAACACTTTCTATACTGATATATTTCTAATTAGAATAATCAAGGCTAACAAACGTAACGTACCTGCAACCTGCTGCGCTTCAGGAATGCAGTCCTCTTTTTCTTCTGTGGTGAGCTGGAAGATGAAGAACTGGAAGGACTGAATATTGAGGAGACACTGCCAGCTCTCAACTTGGGTTTTGTATCAGTCCATCCCAGCTCGGCCAACTTTATTGGGTCACACTCGTAGCATGAATGCTCAAAATGTGCTGAACATATCTGACTATATTGAGATTGCTTGAAGTTCTTCCGCCTGCAGAAGTGGACTCATGCCTTCCAAGTTGCCTTTTCAGCAGGGAACTGAAAGAAATGTAAACCACACCCCTTGTGGCTTTCATTCTTGCAGCCATAAACGGCACAATATGGCATATTGGAACAAATAAAAATAAAGGAAATAATTATTAAAATTATAGAGATCAATCAGAACTTGACTGACAGACTGCTAACATCTAACAAAAAAACTGTCAGAAGTGCCAAAAATAGGTACAGAATGAAATATAACATTCAGTGGAAGGCTGTCCACCTACAGTATGCTGTAGACAAGGAAGTACCACAGTTTGAGTGTGAAACACTTTCCCCTCCAAAAAAGCATAGTGGGTCGAAGGTGAAGAAACAGACAAAATAAACAAATCAGCACACACTTTTAATTTCAATAATTCCTTTATTAACAGACAGCAACAAAAAGTTGAGGTGATGACATTAGTAAGGACCCTCCAATTACACATGTCCACATCAAAAGAAAAAAAAAAAGAGACCTTGAGACATTGCTGGAGCAGCATGGGAAAATGCCACACACAAGTGAGAGAGGTGAAGCACACTGATGTGCAACGTCAGAGGCTGTTGATCAGAGGGTTCAAAAAATATTGACATTTTTAGTGCAGTGCCCAGAACTAAACTGTCCAAAGACATACATAGCAACATGCTGCACAATCACAGTGCTGTCAGAAGAGACAGCAAACATGTACCTCCCCCCAAAAAATATCCGAATAAAAAGCAATACTAGAGAGTGTGAATCAATCATTTGAAAAATCGTCATTGCTAATGAGTATGTATTTAAAGTGTAGAACTTACAGGGGCAATAAAATGATAAAATGTGTGACACAATATGGGGAGTCAAGACGGAAGCAGTGTGACAGAAGGGGAGCTATGTTACTACTCTGCAACTACCTTGTCGTTTCTGTGGAAATATTTATTTATTTTATTTTATTTATTTAGATCTCGGATTACGAATACCTTTGATCTTAGAGCTCTTTTACAAAGGTTCCACGTCAGCAGCATAATACAACAGGTTAACTGAACAAAAAGTATGGCAAAACAGTATACATAGAGAAAGGAGATCAACAGGTTTACAGACTAAACAGGGTATGGTAAAATAATTGTAAATAAGAAAAGAAAGCAATAGTTGACATTCACAGTGAATTGAAGAATAGAAACGAGTAACCTTAAGCAGTTTCATGCACAGGAATGCATACAGTAAATTGAAAATCAGCCAAAATGAGCTTTGTCAGTTACTGGTAAAATCATAAGGTAAGTTGAAATCAGCCAACAGGCCTTGTCAGGACAGACGGGGGGTGTATTAGGTAGCGGGGAGGAAAGGTGAAGGGGGTAGGGTATCGGGGGGAGGAGATGTCAGAGATGGTGCTAAGGAGATTTAACAGTAATCAAGTGTTAGGGTTTTAGATTGCCAAAAAGGGTTTAGTGGAAACAGTCACAGGAGGGAGTGGCAGAGAGTAGTCGCTGTAGCTTGGATTTGAAAGGGCCCAATTTGGATTCGTCGGAGATGTCACAGTTGAGAGCATTCATCCAAAGAGGGGTTCTGTAGGCAAATGATCTTTGTCCCTGGGAGGTATGGCAGCGAGGGACCAGAAAGAGCTGGGATTCAGAGCCACAGGTATGGCGGGTATTAAGAGAGGAGCTGAGAAGACCTTGAATTCCAGGTGGTAGGAGGCCTAGGGTTATTTTCTTGGCCATCAGGCATGTTTGATATTTGATGTGATATTTAAGCTGGAGCCAACTAGTTTGGGTATAGAGGTCGCAGGAGTGGGTGAGACGGTGGGCTCCTTAGATGAGGCAACAAACCTTGTTTAGAGCAATGAAAATGCTCCGGAGGGCAGTTTCAGTGGCAGATCCATAGATTATCAATCCATAGTCAATAATGGAGGTAACACAGCTCTGTACAGCCAACCTTAAGGCTTCTGGTGTAAGAGAGTTCCTGTGTCTGTAGAGGCGGCCAATGCAAGTATTGACTGCTTTGGCAATGTTGTCAATATATACCCCATAGGATAAGTTGCTGTTGATGGTGATGCCGAGATACTTAAAATATTGTACCTGCTCTAGAGTGGTCCCAAGGCGGTTAGAGATAGTCAGGGGATGATGCCTGTGTTTATTGTGGGAGCTGCTGAAGAGCATGAGCTTAGTTTTTTTATAGTTTAGCAGCAGTTTGTGATCACTGAACCATTTCTCTATTGATGCAAATCCGAGTTTCAGCTGGCTTTCAAGAGGCGTGGGGTCTGTGTGACTTGTGTAGATAACAGCATCGCCGCGTATAGTAAGATTTGTTCAGGACAGTATCTTGGGAGATTGTTTAAGAAGAGACTAAATAGTAGAGGGCCCAGGGTGGACCCTTGTGGGACACCTGAGCGAACTGGTTTAGAGTCCAAGATGACATCGGCAATTTTGGCTTGTTGAATGCGATTCTCCAGATAGCTTTTAAACCAGGCATTAGAGCTGGCAGAAATTCCAGCGTTGCTTAGCTGTTCCAGTAGTAGGGAGTGATGGACCGTGGCAAACGCTTTTGTCAGGTCGATAAATGCAGCCCCAACTATCTGTCCATGGTCCAGAGATTTGTGTATGAAACCAGTGAATTCCATGAGAGCTGAGTAGGTGCTGTGTCCTTTTCTGAATCCATGTTGTTGGGTACATTGGATCTTATGTTTATCAAGATAATCTGTAAACTGGTCAGCTACAATGCATTTAAGTGCCTTGGAGAGGGGCAGAAGTATGGAGATGGGTCGGTAGTTCACATGGAGAGACCTGTCACCGCTTTTGTGTACCAGTGTTACCATGGCTGATTTCCATCTCTTGGGGAACTGGGCAAGGTTAAGTGAGAGATTAAAAATCCAGGTAAGAGGCACTAGCACTTCCTCTAGTGTGAGGGACAACAGTTTAAGATTGAGGGAATCCCCGCTGTGTCTAGATTTACCAATTGCCTTGAGGATGTATTTACGGGCTTCCTGCGGTGAGATAACTTTAAAGTAGAATGAGGGGTGGCTAGTAGGTGTGGGAGTGCTGTCAGAGATGGGCAAGGTGACATCTGCATCAAAAAAGTCTGGTGGGAGAAAACTGCTGAAGTCCGTGAATGTGTTACTGAAAGTATTGGCAATAGTTACAGGGTCAAGGGTAGTGATCCCATCTAAGTCCAGTATGGTAGGTGGTGATTTCAAGGTTTTACCTGTGATTTCTTTAATATTATCCCAGAAAGCTTTTCCTTTGCCTCAGGTATCAGTAAGCACTTCCTGATAGTGTTTCATTTTTGCTAGACAGATGGACCTAGTGCAGTCATTTTGCACTCTTTTGTAGTTCTGGATGTCAGATTGTGTGCCAGTGGTTTGGGAATGGTGCCACAGATGGTCCCTTTTTTTCATGAGAGCTAGGAGTTCTACAGAGAGCCAGGGATTGCAAGGGTCTTTGATTTTGCATGTTTTTACGGGTGCATGAGAGTTGCAGGCAGAATTATAGGTGTTGATGAAGTGTTCAAGTGCTGCGTCAACATCCTTCGCTCTGTAGATTGGAGACCAGTCTTGCACTCTAAGGAGGTATTTAAGAGGTTCCAGGTGACCCCGGGCAAGGACTTTGCTGGTAATTGGCCATGGTGGTGGTTTGCAAAATTTGTTTATCCACGTGCAGATGACAGGGGAATGATCACTGAGCATATCGGGGAGGACAGTGGTGTTAGTAATGTGGTCTGGATGACTGGTTAGGATCCAGTCCAAAAGGCTTTTAGTCCCTGTTTTGTAATTGGATCTGGTTGGGGCATCAACCAGCTGGGAAAAATTTACAGCAGAGACGGCATCCTTAATGCTCTGATTTTCAGGTGCAATACAGTTTATATTGAAGTCTCCCATCAGCATTGACTCCGACCCAAGTGGCTGGTTACGTGTGAAGTCCAGTACCGAGTTGAAACCACTCCCGTGCTCTTTTGGAGGGATGTACAGTAACCCCTCAGCATAATGAACCTCGTCATAGTGAACATTTGGCTGTAATGAATGGTCGTCATGGCTCCCAATAAAACTACAGTAATGTATTTTGAGCCTCCATTTTCAATTTGCCTAATGTGCTCTCTTGAACAGCCTCACACAGCCATACATAGTCACCCATCTCGCCATCGCACCAAACACAATACAGACTGTACTGTACTACTGTACATATTGCTGCAGCTGTTGTGGACTTCTGACCCCCAACCCCTGGAACACCTGCGCTCACATCGGTCTGACAGAACGGCTGATCAATGCTTGTAAGTTTAGGAAAGTCTGAAACATTGAAAAGAAAATAAATACATTTCACCCCACTGCTAAACTTAAACTAAATAAAAACTGGAGCTGTGATGGTCGAGCTGTGTGGGAGGCAGACATGACAACGCGAGTGCAGTATGAGCCGGCAGGCTGTATCAGCATAGCTGACGCACGGAGGGGATTCCAGATTAGGAACCTTCAACTTCAGGTATTGTATTTTTTTTAATCCAGACTGATCAAATAAAATAAATGAACTACAGTAAGTACAATTAAACAAGTACAGAATGCAGCTTTTGCAAACTTAACTGAGCAAATAGTAATAGTACTGTATTGTGTTCACTAGCAGAAAATGCTGTACTATACTGTATGTTATGCTGTGTAATTTAGCGTCCCTCGGTGTAATGAACAAGTTACTATAACGAACAGCAGTTATGGCTCCGAACTCGTTTGTTATAGTGAAGGGCTACTGTTTATGGATGCCACAGTAAGTGCTTTATTTTGGGCACCAAGCAGAAGACTGATGATGAGTAATTGAGTGGTTGTAGCAGCCACAGAAACAGGCAAGAGGTGGCCCTTGAGTGACTCTTTGAGATAAATTGCACATCCACTACCTCTTTTGGTTGTCCTATCTTGTCTGAAGATGTTGTAGCCTGGTACGGCAATAGCTGAGTCAGGGATTTTTGGTGAGAGCCATGTTCAGCAATTGCCAGACATCAGGATTGTGCAGAGTAACAAATATTTGTAGAGCATCCAGCTTTGGTAGGAGGCTGCAGATATTTAGGGATGCCAAAGTGAGCATCCCAGTCATTTTATGGGAGTTGCTATACGTGGCAGGCCAGGGCCAGGATTTGGGTGAATATTACCAGACAACAGTAATAGCAAAGTAAAAGTTTGAGCAGGCACAGCTGTAACTGCCTGTAGGTGAGTCCAACCCTCAGCAAGAACAGGTTATGTTGCATTCTTGATGTAGTAATATTGAACCATGCAGATAGTTATGTTCAGGGATATGTAATATAATAATCTTGACCAAGGTACCAAGAGCCAAATGATGAAAAATAATCAAATCCACAGGAAATGGTGAACTACTGGGGACCAGTAAACTGTTGTTATTGTAGATCAAAGACTCAGACTGTGTTAAATTCCTGAAGGTGATGAACATTGGCTTGGGGCATAAGCAGGATGTAAAAAACCTTTGTTAGTGTCTTCCCTTTGTTCTCCAAAATGGTTGTGAATAGACCTCAAAGGCCAGCACAGATCCTGTAAGAACAACTCAGATGGAAATGTGGATTCAATGCAGCACTCCACAGCTCAGAGCTTGTGTACCAGATTTACTGACCTTACTTTTGCTTTTGATGGCTTTCAAAAAAAGTTGATTTATGATGAGAATGCCAATGCCTGGTGGTGATGTTTTGCAGTTTCTTAGTCCAGGAAACATTCATAGATGTCATGTCCAAGAATGGTCCGGTTCCTCCAAACAGAAACACAAGAAAATCCACAAAACTAAACTACTGACAGAGATGAACACAAACAACGAGCCACTTTGGTGCTCCAGTCGTGAAATATGGATGCTGCCATTCAGAATTCAGGGCATCAAGTAAAGCATTGAAATGTGGGGACAGAAACAAAAGTTGAATAATTGTCACGGGGCAAGGATGCATAATACATAGCACTGTGGGACTGTACAAGCATAGCGGAAACACCGCAGACCTCACCAGCTACTACTGCAGAACGTTTACGGAACACCAGACAAAACATGTCACATCGTGAGCAGGGGAATAAGAGTATCAGTAAAAGAACTCAAAAAGATCATGATATTTAGAGATAATGTATTTATTTCATTCCATTTGCACCAACTCGGCATTTCCTCAATAGCTGACGTTCAGAATGTCTCACTCAGATGACGTCATCTTCTCGCGAGTGACCACGTGATCCACCTGCTCCAGCTCAAAATATGCATGCAGAAATTGGTAGTGAAATGTGTTTTTTCAGAGATAAAATTAACAATCAAAATGGGAGAGAAATAACACATTCCCAATACGGAATGGCACATAAGGCTTCAAGGCAGCACCACAGTAAGATTTCTTGAAGATATCGACTTATTTCTGAGTCCTTTAAGTACATCAGTGACATTACCAAGATGTCATTCTTGAAGTTGCCATCATCTGCTACAGGTAGTGGGCACACACTGGCTGAGGTAAAAGTGACACAGAAAACGACAGCAAAAAAAAAAGACCATTGGTCCACCCATTCTGCCCTGTTTGACCCTATCCTACCCATGGACCTAATGTAATGACGGGGTTATTGCCCACATCCCTGTCCCTGATTTACTGCTTTCCCATTGTGTAACTATTAAGCATTTTACTCTATCACAGCCAGGTATGAAACCATTAATGGTTCTTGCACCCATAACCTCTGCTAGTAGACGTTCTATGGCTCAACTACTCTCTTTGTAAAATACAGTTTTCATACAGCTACCTGAATCTCCCTTTGGCCCTCCCACTCATGTCCCCCATGTTTTTGGATGCACCAGTTCTTTTTTTAAATTCAAAGTTTATTAATTTTCACAGTTACATGTAAGAGCAGCTCCATACATTGCTTATGATTTTCCACTTACAATATATTCGTACAACTGTTGAAGAAGCTGCTCCCCCAACCTCCCCCTTCCCAGCACAGCTCAGACTAATCAAAAATTCTACGGGATATTCTAAGCGACTACTTGGAAATTTAGTTTAGATACATAACAGCGTGTATAAAGGTTCCCAAATACGTTTGTATTTAGTCAGTCTATTGTTTAAACTAGCTGTCATTTTTTTCATTCTGAGGTTGGCTAAGATCTCCTTGAAGCACTCTGAGAAAGAAACGTCCGTATTATCCTTCCAGTGCCGAAGGATGACCTTTTTGATCGATAATGAAATTAAGGCCATGTGGTACCTCCTGGAAACGACTGGTATGAAAGCGTAATCTCCCAGCAGGCACACCTCAGGGTTGAAAAGGTCAAAAAGGCCCAGGAGGGGGTCCATCCTACAACGAATATCATTCCAGAGAGTAGTGACCTTCGGGCACGACCAGAATATAATTACAGTGTACCTTCCTCCTGTCCACATCTGGAACAGAGGGCCGAGTCTATAAGACCAAACCTATGGAGTCTCTGAGGAGTATAGTATATGTTATGCAAGATATGAAACTGTGTCAATTTCAATCTATCTTGCGTAATATATTTTTGAACATTTTTCCAAAGAGCTACTCCATCTATTTCTAGACTGGGAAAATAAACCGCCCAATATGCCTTTGGTATGAATTCTTCAGGATATTTACAGTCATATAGACTTTTGGAAATCTCGACACGGAGTGTCTCGTCCCTATTAATACTCGCGCACATCCTGGAACCTTTCTCCTGTCTGAAGGGGGCGGGAACGGCCCGAACTCTTTTACTAGTAAGTGTTTTAACTGGTAAACTTTGAAAATGGATTTAATAGGTATCCCGAATCTACTCAAAATAGTGGTAACTGAGAGCCATGAGCCGTCCTGCACTACTAACTGGGCAAAGGTAGCATTGCTCAGTTGTGGGAGCCAGTTTCTATTGATTGGCTTGTTGTCTAATTTTATGTTAGGGTTACCGCAGACCGGTTGGGCCAAGTCTATCGCCTGCCTATATTCCATACTGGAACATATCTGCACATGCACCTTCACTGAGATTGCCAGTGGGGTGAGTTTCAATTTTGGAGGGAGGTCACTCGGTTTAATATGCAGTAACGATAGTGGCGTCAGACCCCCCTGCCTAATATAAGATAACTCTATTCGCAACCATATCGGGAGGCGCTCTGCTTAGGCAATTTCCCCCTCGTTCTCTAACCATCTTAAGTATTTAAACATATGACTCGCCCAGTAATAAAAGATCAGGGACGGGAGGCGAAGGTCTCCTCTATCCTTTGGGGTGGCTAACTTGTGATATGCGATTCTGGGTTGCCTTTTGGCCCAAATGAAGTTAGTTATTATTGCATTAACTTTGCGGAACCGTGTACTAGGGATCCACATGTTAAGCAAGTGTAATGGATAAAAAGTTCTGGGGAAGAGATTCATTTTGATGAGATTTACCCACCCCCAGAGTGTAATGGATAACTTGGACCATCTCTTCAAATCTAGTTCCAAGATTTTTATTAGATCGTCTAGATTTAACTTTAAAAGACGAGCCGGATCTCTAACCACTTGGATGCCCAGATATTTTAAGGAGCTCGAGGCCCAAGACATGCCACTTTGATTGACTAGCGACTTATTCACCCTCTGATTGAGTGGGAACACCAGAGATTTGTCAACATTTAATTTATAATTGGAGAGGATAGCAAAATCTTGGATCAGTCCCAGCAACGCCGGTATCGAATTGCTCGGATCTGTCAGCTGCAATAGTAGATCATCAGCATACGCCGATATTTTGACTTCAACCCCTTGAATAACCACCCTGTGGATTAGAGAGCATTGCTTGATTCGGCGGATCAGGGGCTCTAAGTATAAAATAAAGAGCAATGGCGAGAGGGGACAACTCTGTCTGGTGCCTGAGTGGAGTAAAAACTTTTCAGAAATCGCCCCGTTCACCATCACTCTAGCTGACGGTGCGCTGTAAAAAATTCTGATTCAGTTTTGAAAGAGGTGAGGGAACTTACAGGCGTTCAAAGTCCTAAGTAGAAAGTTCCAGTCCACCCTGTCGAATGCCTTCTCCACATCCAGTGAGACTAAGACCGCCGGGTAAGGGGCATCTCTGGATGCGGAGAGGACATGTGACAGGGTCCTAAGGTGGTCCAGGGATGACCGACCTCGTACAAACCCGACTTGTTCTGGCCCAATCAGATCAGGGATTACTAAAACTAAGCAGTCTGCCAAAATCTTGGCTAGAATTTTACTATCTTGATTCATTAAGGAGATAGGGCGGTAACTTGCCGGCAATTCTGGATTTTTCCCCGGTTTCAGGATTAACACAATTAAAGCCTCCCAGAGGGTCGGGTCTGTTTGTGCCCTGGATAGGATGTATTGGAAGAGGGATAGTAACATGGGAAGCAGAAGATTGAAAACATTTTTATAAAAATTTGCCGAAAACCCATCTGGGCCCGGAGATCTGTCAGAGGGCAAAGCCTTTACGACTCTGGTGATCTCCTCCGCAGTTATAGGGGATATCAGTCGGGCCTGTTGGGAGTCCATCAGAGAGGATAGTCCGGAGGCCCCCAAATAATGATCCATACTAATATCCAAAGCCGAATCTCTGGGGCTATATAAATTGGCATAATACCTTTGAAATACCAAGACTATCTCCTCTGTTGTCGTTAGGAGCGCGTCACTTGTTGGGGAACGAATTGCCAAAACGTGTCTGTTCGCTTCCATTTGCTTAATCCTCAGTGCCAGCAGCCTTCCAGCTTTTTCTCCCATGTCTGAATATGCCGCTCTGGCCCTAAGGATTGCAAATTCTGCTTTATCCCTCAGTAATTCTAAGTAACCCTCCTTGAGTTTGACCAGTTCCTGTTTTTCCAGTTCGGTTAAAGGGGGGCCTACTCTTGCCTCTTTATGTTGTATTTCCCGCAATAACTCCTTCAATTTTCTCTCTTTTTCCTTTTTCCGGGAAGTAGCTAGGCTAATTAAGATGCCTCTCATGCATGCCTTGAAGGCTCCCCACAGCATATCAGGTCTCCCAACTGAACCAGAATTGGTTTCTGTGAAGTGACGAATATGTTCACTGACTACTTGGACTATTTTGTCCTCCTTTAACATGTAGTTATTTATCTTCCACCTGTGAAGCTTCTTAGGTGGAACGAGGGGCATTAAGTGGCATCGACCAGGGCATGATCAGATGGGGACCCGGCTGTGAAGAGCTTCAACCACTCTGGGAAGGAGGTTGTGTGAAGAAAAATATAGTCAATCCGAGATGAAGTGTTGTGAACAGGAGATCTGAAGGTGAATTCCTTTTCCTTGGGATGGAGCACTCTCCATACATCACAAAGAGCATAGAACTCCAAGAATTCCGATAGGGCTCTTTGGGCTGGTGAGCGAGCTCTGTTCATGAAAGCGGAACGGTCCATTGATGAGTTCATCACCACATTCATATCTCCCCCCACAACCATCGGCAATGAGGAGTATGGCTGTAATACCTCAACTAGCTTCACAAAGAAGTCAGGGGAGTCAGAATTAGGCCCATAGACAGTCCCCAAAATGAGTTCGGTAGTGCACAAATACCCATGGATAAAAAGGAAACGGCCCTGTGGATCCTTAATTACTTGTTTCATTATAAAGGGGACCTTCCTGTTAATCACAATTAGTACCCCTGCACTGTTGGTGGTCCCCTCGGCCGAAAAACTTGCCCAATCTGCATTCGTCTCATACAGTTAGCCTCCGAATCTAGCAGGTACGACTCTTGTACAATCCCTATGTCTATTGACAGCAAATCCAAATGCTTGAACACTTTGTACTGTTTGACACGCTGTCTTAAGCCCTTAACATTCCAAGTGGCAATCCTTATGATGTTAGCCCTATTCACTAATTGTAGAATGAGACCCTAAAAAGACCAGGGCCCAAGGTGAAATGATCATATCACTATTCCCATTGAGCTGTGCTGAGGACCCCCCCTCGTACCATCCCCTTATCCCCCTCCCTTGGATACCCAAAAAGAACATGATAAAGTACCAATATACCAACCCTCCCCAACCTACCCACTTAATAACAAACATACCCCAACCCTCCACCCTCAGACCCTCTGAAAAACATGCCACCTAAATCCTTAATTGACCCTTTGTATCGTACAGTCCCCAACCCTCCTGTCACAGTTACGTGACGCAGCGAGTCCCGCTGTGGTCCTCAGCCATAGCTCTCCCGCTATCCCAAAACTCCTTAGATGCATACCTCTTAGAGGGGGCATTATTTTGTGATGGGTGTTTATGTTCAGGCTTCATGTCCAGAGGCTATGCACTTGACCTCTTGGAAGCCCCCGTGCTTGACCCCTCATGTAGGTTTCATCTGGGGCACCTCGCTTATTCCCACTTCGCCTGGGGGGAATCCGTCCACACCCCCATCCATAGCCCAGGCTCGGTGAACATGAGCATGCAGTAGCCTTGAGTTCCCCCTGGGACTCCGTGATATACCCAGGCGTGAACAGTGTCAGCGTTTCTAAAACTGCATGGTACCATCAAAGCAATGCCCCCCCCCCCAAAGATTCAAACTAAATTGTCTATAAGAGTTATTTGAGTCTATCAGTCTTCTATAAGTAAAACTGAAGCAACAAACTTGTGACTCTAGAAACAAACAACCGAGAAAAACTCCTTCTCTTTCATGTCTCTTATGTTTAAATGTCCCATTGAAGTCTGCTTCCTCCAAAAAATTCGCCTTCCTCATCGGGTCGTTCACCAGTAGTCTTCCCCCTCGGCTCACTTCACTTAGGCCTGAACAAGTCGGGAAACTCCTTCTGTAAAATCTTCATAGCCATATCCGCGTCTTCAAAGGATACCCAGGCCCCGGACACCATCACCTGTAAATGGGCTGGGCATCCCATACGGAATTTTATGCCTGCCGCGATGAGCTTTGTGACGACGGGATGAAAAAGGGACCTTCTTTGCCGCACAGAAGCTGGCAAATCTTGGGTGACTCGTATAGCCTTGCCTTCCTAGAGGACCTTCTCCAATTCTTTTACTTTAGAAAGTAAGTGTTGCTTTTCCTGATAGTTCAGTAGCTTAGCTATCAGAGGCCTGGGCTGCTGGCCTGGGGCTGGTATCGGCTGCAACGTTCGGTGGACCCTCTCAAGAGTGTATGAAGGTTCATAGGGAGAGGGGCCAGCAAGCTTTTCAAACAGCCTTTACGTAAATAAAATTACATTCTGACCTTCTTCCTTTTCGGGTATTCCTAAAATGACCACGTTATTTCGTCGGGATCGCCCCTCCAGATCTTCTACTTTTTGCTCGAGTTTCTTAATTCGCTGGTGGTCGCTAACCGCGGTTTCCTCGGCTCGGCTCAAGGTTTTCTCCACAGATGATACCCGGGCTTCAACATCCTTGACCTTGAGGTTCAGATCGTCTAGGGCCCCTGCCAAATGCTTAATTTCTGAAGCTACAGTTTTCATGTCTTCTTTTAAGGGCAATAGTTCTCTTCGGAGTAGCTCCAAGGTGAGAGGTGTTGTCTCAGGCTCGAGCGCTTTCAAGGCTGTGGTAGTTAACATCTTACCGCCACCTGACGACTGGGCCTTGGGTCTCTTCCCGTATTTCTCGGGGGAGACAGGTGGAGTATGTCAGGGCATCCCGGACTTCATTTCCGCCTCCATACACGATGAAAACTCACTCCCCAACTCACTAACAGTGTAGGCTTCGTTTACGGAGTTGCAGAACCTCTTTGAAGCAGTTTTTATTGTGAAAAGAGCTCAGGGCAGCAGGAGCTCCGACTCAGTCCTACTGCTCAGACTGCCGCATCACGTGATCTGGATGCACCAGTTCTGCAGAATATTTCCCCACAGTCTGATTTGTTCATTCCTTGTAGGGACTTGAAGGTCTCCATCATATATCCCCATTCCCCTTCTTGACTCCAGCAAGTACATGTTCAGGGCCTTAAGATTTTCCTCATAGGATGTGCCCAGTTGGAACTGAATCATGTAGGCTGGCCTGTGCTGTACCGTCAGTAGCCTGTCTTTGTCTTTACCAAGGTGGGGGCTCCTGAAATAGGCACATTATTCCAGATGCAGCTTCTGCAGTGATCTATAAAGAGGCAGTATCGTCCCCCCTCCTCCAGATTTCAGACCCCCTCCTGATTTCTGCATTGCTGTAGGCCTTGTTACCTTGGCTAGATTGTTTTAGGGAGATGGTTATGATGACTTTACACTTATTCTTATTTTAATAATTTTACAAATTCCTATATCTGAAACAAATTAACATTACCAAGACTACATGATTGCATGATTGCATTGTTCTCGTTGCTGCGTTAAGTGCTATCAGGTCCTATTTCTACAATGAAACAAAATTAGTATTATGACCATTTTTATATTACATGAATTCCAGCTAATAATTTATCTTGATTCCTCATCCATTATAGCCTTGCACCCATGTAATACTGCTCTAAAGCCTGCTTCACCATTCTTAACAATTGGCTTTACTCCCACTCTCAGTGCATGTTAATTTATTTATAACTGTCTTATACCCATAGTTTTCCATCTTATTTATATATACCCATAGTTTTCCACTATCTTGTTTATACATACCCATAGTTTTTCCACTATCTTGTTTATACATACCCATAGTTGTTCCACTATCTTGTTTATATATACCCATCGTTTTTCCACTATCTTGTTTATATATACATATCAATCTCACTGGTTTTGCTTATTTGCAGTAATTTGGTACTTTGTAGTACTTATTGCCTTATTTCTTCCTCCAGGAATTCCTGGTGCTTATCTTGTGTTCTTATATGATTATAGTTGTTTGATTCCTTGAACAATATTTCTGGTCACATAAATAGAAAATAAAAATAAAAATTATCCTTCATCTGTATTCCCATTTTCTCTCATATATTCTGCTGAAATGTATCATTTTGTATCCTTTACCTATTGCTTATGTTCAACTACTTCCTCAGAGCACCTCCATATTTTCCTTTTGGTATCTATAGTATATAATAAGGCTGGTGCATTCCTGTAACAAAAAGTGTTCGTAAAAGTTCATTAATGCACAGAATTCCAGAGTCTGCTTTTAACTGAGTATTACTGCTGTGTGATTTTAATGTTCAACGTCGGCATTTACCTAGATGTTCTTGTCCCAGGCTTCCTAGCCGTCTGATAGCTGCTACTTGGCAAATTATCTGTAATACCAATCACTATATGTTCTTGTTAGTTCTTAGAACGCATGTATCAGGAAACCATTCAGGCTGTTTTTGTTAGGATATGTCGGCTTAGCTCACTATCTGTTTCAATTGTTTGTGCTCTGTTTAGGCCGCATGTTCGCACGCCATTATGCATTCATTTTCTAGCTTGGAGTATGCCCATAAACCTCTTTGGCCTGGTCACAGTGTGACGTAATGTGTTGTCGTGACAACCAGCGCGTAATGCATTGGTTTGTGTTGCTAAAGGCAGCTTGGCCTGCTTTTGCATAGCTCCTGTATTCGACGAGCAAGGCCTATTAACGGGAAATCATAGATATTAAAAGCTGCTGTGCTTGAAACACATTGCCATGTGTCTGAGGGTGGCTCAAGCGGTTTTAGAGTCCGATATATTCCATTTCTTAACTGCATTTTTTACACAGATACAGTGGTTCGCTTGAAGGGATCCAGCTACCGTTACATCACGGCTATTGCTGGAGATCTTCAACCCATCACATCCTTTCTCTACCTGCTGATACTATTAAAAGCTACACTACTTGTTTTTGATATTTTTTTAATAATATTCAGATATGTTTATTTTATATAGAGGTCTTGATGAGGGGGGCGTCTCAGACGAACCCACCAAGATGGTGTCACCTAATAGTGAGTAATCATGGGGCACCCCACAGTGTCTGACCAGTGATCCTTACTACATCACCTTGTATTCACTCTACCATAATTACCGAATATGTATGCTGGTATATTTTACCAACAAGCTTTTCAGTTTGTGTCAGTATTTATCCCAATATTCCGATCTAAAGTTTTCAGGTGGAATACCCACCGCATTTCTGCTTTATCATCATTCCTTGTTATGCTTTATCCATCATCTTCTGAAAATCCCCACCTCGTGGAGGTAGTTGCACAAGTTCTAGACACCAGAACCTCAGAGATACTTCTGTATCTTTTGTGAAGTGTATTGCCACTTGTGACGTATCGTCATGCCTCCTTATATTACTTTTGTGTTCTTGTATACTTTTTTAATGCTCTTGTGGTTTGTCCCACATACAAGTGGTCACAGGGGTACTGGAGTACATATAGAACTCTTTCTGAAACACAATTGATATGCTGTCTTATGGAAAACTCCTGGCCTGTGTGCGAATGTTTAACGATATCTTGTTTTGTGGTATGCGCGCATACTGAACATCTTCCACAAGGGTTCATCCCTGGTTTAAGAGGGCCTAGTAGTAGCTGTGTTCCCTTCCTTTCTGGAGTTTTAAACTACAATCTGACTAGTTTATCCTTTAAAGTGGTGACTTTTTTTGCTGCTACCTGTGGTCTTCTGTAGAAAACCTGTGGTTGATCACTATGGATAGTCAGAAGATGTCAATGCTTGTTAATGATTTTTTCATTTCACTAAACTTTTTGTTAAATTTAGTGGTAAACACATTTTGCTCATTCTCCTGCTTGTCCCTTGTTTGTATTATTTGTTCCCTAGTCTGCGCTAATTCTTGTGTCTGCCTGTTTTAAAACTGAGGTTTTGTATCCCCTGTTTCTAAATCGTGTTAGCATTTCTTGTTTCTGTTCAACAAAGTCCACCTGTGTGCTACAGTTTCTTTTTACCCGAACCAACTGAGAGTACGGTATACTGTTAGCCAGTCTTCTCTCATGGCAACTGCTCCCGTGCAGTAATGTATTTCTATCTGTATATTTTTTATAAAGATTTGTAGTTAGTGTTGTCCCTACCTTAGAAATTTTAAAATCCGGTTAAGATATGCTGATCTTATTATATATCATTACAAATTTAATGTCATCATTGATTGAATTTATGAATTGTAGGAATTCACATAGTTGTTTTTCTGTGCTTGTCCAGACAAAGAACAGAGCATCTATATATCGGTACCATGCCCCAACATACTGAAAATGTGGGTTTGTTTGCTGGTTTAGTATATATTGTGTCTCCAAATTGTGCATAAAGGCATTTGCATAAGTGGGAGCCATGGTGCCAGCTGCCAAAAGTTTGACCACCTCTCTAATCTTCACATGTCCCTCTGTCGCTCCCTAACAGGGTAGCACACCTGCAACACCAGACCCGGCCATGAACAAAAGTATACTGCCCCCTTCCCCCTGGGCAGGTAACATACCTGCAACACCAGACCTGGCCATGAACAAATGTTTACGGCCCCCCCTTCCCTGGCAGGGTAGCACTCCCACAACACCAGACCTGGCCATGAACAAATGTATCCCCTCACCTGGCAGGTAAGACACCGCAACACCAGACCGGCCATGAACAAATGTATACTGCCCCCTCCCCTGGCAGGTAACACACCCGCAACACCAGACCGGCCATGAACAAATGCACGCCCCTTCCCTGGCAGGGTAGCACTCCCACAACACCAGACCTGGCCATGAACAAATGTATACTGCCCCCGGCAGGTAACACAACCCACAACACCAGACCCGCCATGAACAAATGTATACTGACCCCCTCAGCCTGGTGGTAACACAACTGCAACACCAGACCTGACCAGGAAAAAATGAAGTCTGGCCCCCTTCCCCCTGGTGGGCAACACACCTACAACACCAGAACTTTCCTGTGATCAACATTTCCTGCCTACCCCTCCCCATGGTGGGTAACGCACCCGCAACTCCAGACCCAGCCAGGAACAAATTTATCCTGCCCCCCACACCTGGCGGAGTAGCACAACCGCAACACCACACCCAACCAGGAACAAATGCATCCTGCCCCCCCCAGCGGGTAATACCCTCGCAACACCAGACCTGGCAAGGAACAAATGTAGTCTACCCCCTCCCCCGGTGGGTAACACTCCCACAACACCAGACCTGACCAAGGACAAATGTAGTCTGTCCTTCGCAGGTAATGCAATATCGTCCATCTGGAGAGGCCGTCATTACACAACTGGAAGGTCAGGTGTATCCGATCACGTACACATTAAAAGGAACAAATTAAAATAAATAAATAGTAACTTACCTTCATTCGTGAATACTAAAGAAAGCATAATCTCTTTTCATCTATCGATTTACTTCAAAGTAAATTCTTCTTCATGATGTTAGCTGGAAAAAAACAAAGGAAAAATATATGTTGAGAATGGCAGTAGGTCATCTGTCAAATCCATGTAGACTACACTATAGCATAACAATTAAGAATTATGACAGCTATCAGATATGAAAGCATTAGCGGCTAGCATCAAGTAATGTGGCGTAAACAAGCATTTTACAAAATTAACACTTTTTCACTAATGAAAACTCTCTCCTAAGATAAGATACATACATCAAACATGCAACAAAACGCTGAACTATTTACAGTTAAATTATGGTACATATATACAATATTTACAGTGTGATTTCATATTTTGATTTGAAATATTTGACCAGTTCATGATAGTAAGGCTTGAAACATTCAACGCAAAGTGTCACCTTGCAACCGCTACACTGCAAGCGAGACTCAGCCCTCAGTTTTTTTTTTGCATGACAGTGACGGCACCTTTCCTTCAGAGCCTTCTCTGGCCAGTGTTCAACTTGTGAATTAACTTGACTGCTCAATGGGTGCGTCTTCCTCGTTGGTTTACCTCAGCTTAACAGTGGTTGTTTACATATTTCTGATCTGAACTGCAGTTGGGTAAGCTTCTTTAGCTGATTATTCTTCGTTAACTGCTGGTGATTAGCAGACTCTTTCAACATCACATAGGCATTCGCAATGCTAAGGTCGAACAAAAACCATAGCACATACTTCCACCATTTGTTGGACTTAGGGCCGGAAGTGTACTGGGTTCTGATTTGATTGGCACAATCCATGTCAATCATAAAGAAATTGTACCTCTTCATAGCATTAGGGTATGACACATCTCTCTTTGTACCATCACGCATCTGATGTTGAACTGAGGTTACTGGTTCAGACAGATCACAGTTAGTTTATAGAATGAACACCGGTCTCTTGTCCTTCCACACTGTAGCTATCATATTACCAAACTGCAGTTGTTTGCAAAATCTGTGGTTCTCTTTTGACAGACTGACTTTATTAAGCTTGGCAGGCTAACCATGCCTGTTAGTCCACACAGTCCCACATGACATGATTCCTACTGAAAGTAAGTCCGATGCAAGGTTCACAAAGGTAGAAGAATTACATAAACATGGTTTCTCTTCTTGTATTGTTCCACCATATCTTTAACGACCCTCTCTGAAAGTCCAACCTCCACACTTTTGCTAATTCTTCCTGTGTAGATTTGAAAATCCACAACGTACCCGTTATGGGAGTCTCCCACCTCCCACACTTTAATTCCATACTTTACAGACTTATTGGTCAAGTACTGCCTGAACCCAAGCCATCCTCGGTACCCCACCATTGCCTCATCTACAGTACACATATCTCCAATGTGGAGTGTAGTTCGATCTGCAAGCATCCCGAACAAGGTCTAGTAGTGGTCTACTGTGGCAGAGTTTATCATGACCAGGTTCACCATGGCCTGGGTTATCTGAAACATCATTTACGCGTAGATATTGCATAATTTTATCATGCCTATCGTGTGGAATGAACTTTCAAATAGGAAAACTTCCAATAATGGCATCTGTGCTCCACAACATTCTAACCTGGGGAAGGTCCACTACAGATAGATTTAACCTCCCCCCCCCCGGTCATACTGGGAGATGAGCAACGTGTTGTTCAAAGTGCCTTCCTGGTAAAATATTTAAATAAATAAATAAAATCTATGTGTAGCCCCAGAAGCACTTTCAGCTCATCCACAGTAGTGGGATGCCACTTGCTGTCATTGTGCATTGCCGCATACTTGTTGGTCTCTGCAATGATTATCTCCAGAGATGATCTATTGAAAAACAGTATGGAAATCCATCTCTTGACTTCGAGGAGTCCATAACAACAGTAGGATCATACTGCTTTGTGATTGTTGGAAGTTTGAAGGCAGAAAGATTTTCGGTCCACCCAGTTGGAACATCCTTCATGGCCGTGACACTATCATCAGGTTCAGGAAAATATTCTACCTCAGTCTGACATTCAGAAGGTTGAGAGGATAAAGATTTGTCACTGCCTGCTCCTCTAACAAAACAGATCAATAGCAGATCGTCAATTTCAGATTCTGTGAACCACATGAACTCACTGTCACTTTCTATATTTATCCACTGGTAAGGTATAATTGATTTGTCATATTAACTGCTTTCCCTTCTCCCCTTCTACTCCTGGCTTTATCTTTGCTTACGCTCCACTGCTACTCTATCAAATTTCTCCTCCCTCCCATATCAGTTGTAGACTGTTGTTTGTTCTAGCTGCCAAAATACTGTATATTTGATTTGATTTGATTTGATTAAATCAAATCACACAAGTCATCATGTTTCATTTATCAGTATGCGACCTATAAGTCGCTTCCCTGTCTCATATCAATGTTTACCACCTGCGGTCACCCTGTGTGGTACCCTTGTATGTATATCCAGCCTGCATCATGTAACATGTATTTCATGTATATACTGTTATTACCTATCTGTGTTTGTACTTTAAGTGTTTATGTCACAGGACCTCCTTGTGAATGAGCTTGCTCAATGGAGTTTTCCTGCAATAAACTTGAACTTGAAACTTGAACTTGAACTTGAAGATGAAAACATTTTTCTCAGCAATCCAAAAAATCCAGTCAGGTAAACTGACAGAACTAACAGCTCAAAGCATTCACTTCTACTCTCTCTCTCTAGTTGGAGACTAAAGAATGACTCACCTCAGAACTGTCAGTGAATGACAGCAGTGTGATGTCACCTCATCATGGATTCCAACCAATAAAAAACATCCACAATTACTTCACTATCACTCTGCCTCATCATCTGCCCTCTAACAAGAGAATGACATATGTCAGCTGATATACATATATATATATATATATATATATATATATATATTATGGTATACACGTGTATGGTAGAGGTAGTGCTACCATAGTTAGGGTTGAGGAGCCATTTCTATGTTAAACCTAAAATTTTGCACCTTAATAACTTTGCAACCATTTAACAGATTTGCCTGAAATTTGGAATACAAGATCAAGAACCATAGGCCTTAGGATCTGCTAAGTTTACGTACTGCTCGGATATCTGACTGCGGGGTTATTAAAGCGTGATCTGTCTTAACGTTCGCTTTTACCAAATTCTCGGTCATGCCTACAGGTCGTACGGTTTATGACCAGTCCGAAATCTTCAGGGAGCGTGCAGCCGGGGTCCCCGATGTGCCTTTCAAGATTTCGTGAAAAAATATTAAACGGTTCAAAAGTTATTCAAAAAACAGTTTCCCATTATAAGTCAATGGGAAAAGTTAACAAAAAGTTCGACAGTGTCGCAAATGCACTTTTTAGTGTCGCAAATGGCCCTGTTAGTGTCGCAAATCCGCCATCTTGTTTTCAGTTGGTGATCAGAAAAATGGTTGGCATTTAAAATTGAGACCCTCTAGCAACCTAATTCTTTTGTATTCACCTAGTCGGGCCCCTGAGGATGCTAGCCATGTCTTTATTTTGGGGTAAAACACCCCAGAAATATATTTTCAAATTTCTGGAAAAGTAGTGTCATAGTAGTGTACGCACTTGCGAAAGTGTCATAAATTTTTTTGCGAAAGCTTTCGCAAATCACGACACTACTTTGCGACACTATGCCCAAAATAACAGTAATTCTTTGGCACTCCGCTGCAAAAGAACGGTTGGGAGTTTTAGGCTGAAATTTGGAGGAAACGCAGAAGACATCTCACAGATGTGCCTTTCAGTGTTGTTTTGAAAAAATATTACATGGTGGCAAAGTTGCAGCACTCCAAAGTTGACGGTTTTTCCCATAGGATAACATTACGGCGTCCAACGCATTGCAGAAATCCTTTGGCACCCTGCTGCAAAATAACGGTTTGGTCTTTTTTCCTGAAATTTGGAGGGAAGACAGCCAACAGCCCACAGATGTGCCTTTCAGTGGTTTGGTGAAAAAACATTACAGGGAGGCAAAGTTATGGCGCTCCAAACTTTTCTTTTTTTCCCATAGGATAACATTACGGCATTCGCCGCGCCTTTCAGGGCCTGTATCTCGGAAACGGTGTGAGATACGGACTTTTCATCAGAAAATTTCTTAGGGCTAAGATCCAAATTAGCTAGGACAGTTGTAAATAATATGACTTTTAAATTTTTTTTCTACGTCATACGGTTCCTGAGATATAATGTAGTTAGTATTCCAAGATCTCATTTTCTGCGCCGATACTCATTATTATGCATACATTATTTGTACTCACTGTCTCTCTCTCTGTGCAGGTTTTGGGGAAAACCAGCCTATGCGCTTACATTACTGTTACTGTTGCCCTTTCCGCTTGTGGTTCTGTACCCGTTTCACTTACCATTGACGTCTACGTCACCATGTGCGTTATCCTTTGCGTTTTCATTTGCGCTTGCGTTTCTGTTATTTTTTGCCATTTCTGTCTACAGTACTGTTTCTCTTTCTGTTTCACTTTGCGTCACCATGCCCATTGACATTTCTGTTTGCAGGCACCTTGTTACTATGTGACAACACATCACATGGCAGACCATTCCCGTCTACGCCACCATGTGCGTTACCCTTTCTGTTCTCATTCGCGCTTGTGTTACCATGTGCGCCACTGTTAGCATTTCTGTTTGCATTGCTGTCCCTGTTAGTATGCCACAACACATCATGTGGGGGAGGGCCCCGCGCTCCCGCCACCGCATTATGCGGTGGGCCCCACGCTCCTGTCGCTGCATTACATTCACTATTTCTCATTATCATTCTCAAAAATAAGGGAAATTAGAGGCAAAAAACTCCATTTAATGCATTAGTTAGGGTTGTTCCACAGTGACAAAAGTGAGAAAATTCGCTGTTAGCGTTGAAAACCCCCCTTGCACCCCCACCCACCTCCCCAACCGGCATTGTGGTGTGCATTTGGATCGTGGGTCCTAACTCTCACCCCCATTTTCCTATACTTCTGCTGCTTTACACATGTCATGGGGTGAGAGTTAGGGCTGATAATCAATGCACACCCACTCCTGCATCTTGATCATCCTTTGCGGTTTTCATTTGCGCTTGCGTTTCTGTTACTTTTGCCATTTGTGTGTACGTGACTGTTTCTCTTTCTGTTTCACTTTGCGTCACCATGCCCATTGACATTTCCATTTACAGGCACCATGTTACTATGTGACAAGACATCACGTGGCACACCGTTCCCGTCTACGCCACCGTGTGCGTTACCCTTTCTGTTCTGATTCACGCTTGTGTTACCATGTGTGCCACTGTTAGCATTTCTGTTTGTATTGCTGCTCCTGTTAGTATGCCACAAGACATCATGTGGTGGGAGCATGGGGCCCTTTGGGCCCCACGCTCCCGCCACCGCATTACATTCACTGTTTCTCATTATCATTCTCAAAAAGAAGGGAAATTAGAGGCAAAAAACTCCGTTTAATGCATTAGTTAGGGTTGTTCCACAGCGACAAAAGTGAGGAAATTCGCTGTTAGGGTTGAAAACCCTAACTCCGAATTCACCCCCCCCAGCACCACACACACACAGACACACACGCACACATTCAAGTATGGGGGAGGACCAAGTCAACACAACCAATGACAGACATCCAGCAGCAGGTGACAGAAATAACAAACAATTGTCTAAATGTACTACGAGATATCCCCACCCACCTGACCAGGTACTGCATGCTCAGTGGAGATCAACAGCAAAACTGAGGCCATGTACACCAAACATACACATCCCTGATTGCAGCTGCACACAACGTACCACACTTAGTAGTTGCATGGCCTTACCTACCGATGCCCCACACCACACCACACCACACCACTTGTGGTGGGCCACCTGAGCAATAGAGTTCAGCAAAACCAAGGAGTTGTACAGGTATAATATCTCTAATTATAACAAGGGTTTGAGAAATGCAGCTTTCTAATTGACTGTAAACATTGTAACAGCCTTATGTTTAGTTTTTATTAACATACATGAAGAGCCTAACCATATGATGAACATGGTTTAATGTTGTTTAAAAAACAGTTTTATTATGATAGCAATAAGCCACTCCCAGGTATTATGTCAATGGTCAGTTTATCACTGTCTAGTGACATGTGGCACTCGGCTATGCCTCATTCAACATTAAACCCTACAAGGTGATTAACAGACCATTTAACATAACTGTTGGTCATGCCTTATTGCTTAATTGTCTTTATGAGTAGATACTCTCCCTCTGCTAGGCACTGCAGCAGCTTTGCAACACAGTGTCCCACCCAGTTACACCATACACTGTCTAATTACTGGAGAATGGCTGTGAATATGAACTCATGAAGATGAACAGTGTAACTTGATCATTACAGTCATCTAAACCCTAGTGTGATTATAACTGACAGAGTCAGTGATAGAGGATAACCCCTGCTGTCCTAGTACACTTACCCCATTGTGAGTTAAATCAATACTAAAAGACGTTCTGTTTATATCTACACCATACCTACTTGATTCCTGTTGTACCACAATTAACATAGTTATCACTTTGATAGCATCAGTGACAGAAGTGTGGCAAACCCAAACAGTAGCATACAGTCTGAGGATGAAACAACTGTTAAAAAAATCACACTGTGTCCATAAGTGGCATAGATCACTCATTGCAACAATTGTAAATGTATTACTATTTGAATAAGTTAGTCATCACAGATGCAATGAGATTGTCTTTATCAGGTACAACATACTCAGGAAGTGCCTACAGGAAAATCTATCCTATATACATCTCCGATACAGGTACATCATTGTTGGCTCAGTAGTGCTATGATATTTAGAAGTTGCTTGGCCTGATCCATGCAATTACAATGTTTCTTACAAAGAATACTTACTGCATCTTTAGTATTGAAACACACTGAAGGTCTATGTATGTACATCAGCAGTACACCTTCATCAGTAAGAATGCATGTGATACTGGCAGTACCAATTTCTGGCGTTGAACAGGCAATGTTTTTCCATATGTTTACATCAGCCTCTCTATGTTGGTAAACCATTGCAGTAAATATACTACTATGTAAATCACCTACTAAATGTATCACTACTTTTATCTTGAGCATGCTAGTGTCTTGTAGTTAATTTATGTGCTTCTCTTTATTAATGTATACTCACTAGTGTTAAACCTTTCTACAACTGTCATCATGCACCTTCAGCATTTATATTGAATAACGGCACAGTACCAGTTGTGGTGTGGTGTGGGGCATCGGTAGGTAAGGCCATGCAACTACTAAGTGTGGTACGTTGTGTGCAGCTGCAATCAGGGATGTATCGTTTGGTGTACATGGCCTCAGTTTTGCTGTTGATCTCCACTGAGCATGCAGTACCTGGTCAGGTGGGTGGGGATGTCTCGTAGTACATTTAGACAATTGTTTGTTATTTCTGTCACCTGCTGCTGGATGTCTGTCATTGGTTGTGTTGACTTGGTCCTCCCCCATACTTGAATGTGTGTGTGTGTGTCTGTGTGTGTGTGGTGCTGGGGGGGGTGAATTCGGAGTTAGGGTTTTCAACCCTAACAGCGAATTTCCTCACTTTTGTCGCTGTGGAACAACCCAAACTAATGCATTAAACGGAGTTTTTTTGCCTCTAATATATATAATATATTATGGTAGCACAGTAGTGTTACCATAGTTAGGGTTGAGGAGCCATTTACTACATGTTAAACCCCAAATTTTGCACCTTAATAACTTTGCAACCGTTTGACGGATTTGCCTGAAATGTGGAATACACGATCAAGACCCATGCGCCTTGGGATCTGCCAAGTTTTGTACTGGTCAGATACTCGGCTGCGGAGTTATTAAGCATGATCTGTGTGTGTGTTTATGCTTTTTCTGGAATTCTACGGTCGCGCCTACAGGTCACACGGTTTGTGCGACTGGCCCAAAATCTTCAGGGAACGTGCGGCCTGGGTCCCTGATGTGCCTTTCGAAGATTTCGTGAAAAAATATTAAACTGTTCAAAAGTTATGGCAGTCCGAACTTCTGTTTTTTTCCCATAGGATAACATTACGGCGTTCGCCACGCCTTTGAGGGCCCATATCTCGAAAACGGTGTGCGATACGGAGTTTTTGTCAAAAAATTATAGGTCTATGTATAAAAGTAGCCAGGAAAGTGATAATACATATGACTTTTAAATTTTTTTTCTATGTTGTACGGTTACTGAGATATAAGCAATTTACTATTACAACTACTGATTTTTGTGTTCCGAGAGTCATTATTTTGCATACATTCTTTCTACTCACTGTCTTTCTCTATACAGCTTTTGGGGAAAACCAGCCTGTGCGCTTACATTACTCTTACCATTACCGTTTCTGCTTGCGGTTCCGTACCCGTTTCACTTACCGTTCACGTTTACGCCACCATGTGTGTTACCCTTTGCGTTTTCATTTGCGGTTGCGTTTCCGTTGTTTTTAACATTTCTGTCTACAGTGATGTTCCTCTTTCTGTTTCGCTTTGTGTCACCATGCGCATTACGATTTGTGTTTGTGGGCACAATGTTACAATGCGACAAGACATCAACCCACGCGCTCCCGCGGCTGCATTACATTCACTATTTCTCATTATCATTCTCAAAAAGAAGGGAAATTAGAGGCAAAAAACTCCGTTTAATGCATCAGTTAGGGTTGTTCCACAGCGACAAAAGCGAGGAAATTCGATGTTAGGGTTGAAACCCCCTTTGCACCCGTCTAGCCCACCCCCCCCAACTGGAATCAGGGTGTGCATTGGGGTCATCGGTCCTAACTGTCACCCCATTCTCCTATTCCTCAGCTTCTTTCCACATGTGATGGGGTGACACTTTTAGGTCATCTGATATGACTACCCCCAGGTCCCTTTCCATTTTTGTTGTTGTTAGTACCTCCCCAGCTATGTACCGGTCAGATACACGGCTGCGGAGTTATTAAGCGTGATCTGCGCGTGTGTTGGAGTACTGTGTGCAGTTTTGGAGTCATCATCTACGCAAGGACATAGACAGGATGGAAGCAGTCCAGAGGAGGGCAACTAAAATGGTGCAGGGTCTGCAGCAGAAGCCATATGAAGAGAGGCTGAGAGAGCTTAATATGTATACTCTTGATGAAAGGAGGGACTTGGGGGGACATGATAGAAACTTTCAAGTACCTCAAGGGAATCAACAAAGTCCAGGAGGGTAGCATCTTTCAGAAAAAGAGATGTTTAAGAACAAGGGGGCACAATTTAGAGATGGGGAGGCAGCTCAGGGGTAATGTGAGGAAATTTTTTTTCACGGAGAGAGTGGTGGATACATGGAACCGCCTTCCTGAGGAGGTCGTTGGGTCTAAAACAGTGGGAGAATTCAAACATGCATGGGACAGATATAAGGCAATTATAGTGAGGGGTTGCAGGAAGTAGGCTGTTGGTTAACTAGAATCTGCAGCTTATCCAGTAAGTAGGGAAATGGGCAGACTGGGTGGGCCAAGTGGTCCTTATCTGCCATCAAAGTCTATGTTTCTATACCATAGATCTTTGAATCTGGCAAGTAGCGTTACAGTCAGATGAGCAGTTGTGGAACTGCAGAGCACCAAAAATGCAAAAAAACAGGGTTTTTGCATGTTTCTTTGCTTGTGCCTACAGCCAGCACAATTTGATCGATTGTTCTGAAATTTTCGGGGAAGATGCAGTCTGGGTCACTGATGTGCTTTACAAAGATTTAGTGAAAAAATATTAAACAGTTGAAAAGTTATTCAAAAAACAAATTTCCCATTATAGTCCATGGGGAAAAAAATACATGTCTCAAAAGCTGCTGCCATTACATTTTACTGTCGCAAATGGCCCTTTTACTGTCGTGCGGTGGCCATCTTCTTTTCAGTTAGTGAGAGAGAAAAAGCCTGGCATTTAAATTTGAAACCCCCTAGGTAAACACTGACCATTGTGTTTACGTACTCGGGTCTTAAGGATGCTAGCCCTATCTTTTTTGAGGGGGGTAGAAACCCCCAGAAATGCCATTTTACAAATTGGCACCTCAGTAGTATCACAAATTGTGACAGAAATGGCCGTGACACTTTCGCAAATTACAAAAGTGTTGTGCTGTTTTTGTGAAACTATCACAATCTGCAACAGAACTTTGCGCAAAAATTTCAAATCTTTGCCATCCCCCTGCAGAAAAACGGTTGGGGCTTTTTGGCTGAAAAATGTAGGGTGGCAAGCACTTGTCCCACAGATGGGCCTTTTGGTGGTTTGGTCCCAAAACATTCAACAGGCCCATAGTTACAGTGCTCCGAAGTTGAGAAATTTTCCATAGGATAACATTGCAGTGCCCGTTGCTCCTTTCGGCGCCCGTATCTCGAAAACGAAGCGAGATACAGCTTTTTCACTACCAGCTGCTTAGGTTTCCTTCAGGTGACCTAAGCAGTAAAAACAAGTTTGGAAGTCATAGGTTACACCTGCAGTGCAATTTTGTTTCCTACTTGCTATGGTTATGGAGATATTGGCAAAACATGTTGCAAGGGTTCTTTTGGAGTACTATGGTGCTGCTGTATGGCTCCATACTAATGTGTATATACACACATCATTATGCTAAAGATGGACAATGTGAAGGGAGCGCAAGGCCCAAAGGGCCTGTGCTCACACTAACACATACCAGTTACCATTTAGATTTCAGTTTCTCAAAAAGAAGGGGAATTAATTGCAAAAACACTATGTTAATGTATCAGTTAGGGTTGATAGCACAGCGACAAAAGTATGGGAATGTGATGTTAGGTTTACACCCCTACCACCACACCCCCCTACCCCCCATCCTCCACACACCAACAGACGTCGGGGTGTGTCATGGGGTCGCATACCTCTCAACCTCTCAGCATTAAAAATCATAGCACCTGCCCTTCAAAAATCATAGCAAATGACCAGAATGTGTAGCACTTTCTTATTTTAAACAACATGTCTACAAATAGTGGGCCCCATATACTTATTGATAAGGAATGTTTCTGTCAATTTAGTTCAGTGATTTAATTGTTTGGGTGTCCAAAAATAGCTCTAACATTATTAAGAACATCAGTAAACCAATGCGGAGCAAGGGTAAATCTGAGTGTGAAAATCATAGTGCTGTGAGAAATTCATAGCAGTTGAAAGGTATGTGGGGTCGTCAGGCCTAACTCTCACCCCATTCTCCTATGCTGTAGCATGTCAGCTTGTTTACACATGGAATGGGGTGAGAGTTGGGCCTGGTGACCCCATGACACACCCCAACGTCTGTTGGTGATTGGAGGGTGAGGGGGAGTGGGGAGGGGTGGTAGGGGTGTAAACCTAACATCACTGCCACCCCTTCCCCCACACCTACACACTACACACATTTGCAGACGTTGTTGTGTGGGGATATGGACATCAGACGTAACTCACACCCCATTCTCCTGTGCTGTAGCATAGCAGTCTGCTCACCCATTTTATGGGGTAAGAGTTCACAATAACGACCCAATGGCATACCCTGATGTACACACCTCTAAACATATCTGGTGCATATTTCTGGTGGTAATCAGACATATGTCAGAATACTGTGTTCTTGCACTCTTTAAGTCACTGAGTGTCACATGCGCCACATGCACAAAGACACGTCACACAAAATATTATGTCAGTGACATGCTTCAAACAAGTGTATTGTGGTACAGCTCACAGACTCAGTCCCCCCTCTAAATACACACTCACACACAGACAGGAAGCCACACACAGACGCACAGAGCCACAGAGCCACACAGACACATACATTCTAGGTGGGTGTTTGAGTTAAGGAATACAGTGATGGTAGGTTTACCCACACCCCAACAACCCCCCCCCCCACTCCTCCACCCCCACACTACACACACCAACAGACGTTGTGGTGTGCAATGGGGTTGACAGGACAAAGTCTCACCCCATTCTCCTATGCTGTAACATACCATCTGTTGACACATGGAATTTCGTAAGAGTTCAGTCTGGGATATTTAATTGTCTTACTCAGATAATATCTCTAACCCCCGCCCCACACATACACACACAAAAAAATAAAACTGCTGTTGAATAGTGGCGTAACATCCACACACCAACTGAAGCACTGAGCATGAATGTAATACTTTTCTGATATTAAATACATATGTGTTTGAAGACAGTGACTTCTTTTTTGTTAATAGCGGAATGACCGGCAACCCCCCTCTCAACATTAGCCACTGTCTCTTGAGTTGACAGACAGAGCCCTAATAAGCCTGTACTCATTACTGCCACACCTCTGTAAAATGAATCACACATATATTGCAACTGTGTGTGCTTGCAATGTGTAAGTGAAGGAATATTTACCCACCCTCACCACCCAGTGATATGTCAGTTCCTTACATAGAAACATAGAATTTGATGGCAGATAAGGACCGCTTGGCCCACCCAGTCTGCCCATTTCCCTACCTGATGGATAAGCTGCAGATCCTAGTTAACCCGCAGCCTACTTCTTCCTACCCCAACCCCCTAAAATTGCCTTATGACTGTCCCATGCATGCTTGAATTCCACCACTGTTTTTGACTCCGCAACCCCCTCCGGAAGGCCGTTCCATACATCCAATACTTCCTTAAATTACCTCTGAGCAGCCCCCCCTCTATCTTCAAATTGTGCCCCCTTGTTCTTGCACACCTCTTTTTTTTAAAGATGCTACCCTCTTGGACTTGATTCCCTTGAGGTACTTGAAAGTTTCTATCATGTCCCCCTCTCCCTCCTTTCCTTGAGGCTATACATATTAAGCTCCTTAAGTCTCTCTTCTGTATGTCTTCCGGTGCAGACCCTGCACCATTTAGTTGCCCTCCTCTGGACAGCTTCCATCCTGTCTATGTCTTTGCAGAGATTGGGTCTCCAGAACCCACGCAGTACTCAGATGGGTCTCACCAGCTGTCTGTACAGAGGGATAATAACTTTCTGTTTTCTACTGGTGATGCCTCTCCCTATGCATCCCAGTATCCCCAACCCTCCTTGCTGCCCTCTCCATTGCTTGCCCACCTTTAGGTCACCTGATATGACTACCCCAGGTCCCTTTCCATTTTGTTGTTGTTAGTATCTCACCCCCATTGTGTACTCTTCCCTGGGTTTTGTTTCCCAGGTGCATTACCTGCAATTCTTAGCATTGAATCTAAGCTGCCATACGTTTGACCATTCCTCTAACCTTGCCAAGTCCCTTCTCATCCTTTCCACCCCACCTTGTGCATCAACTCTGTTGCAGATCTTTGTGTCATCTGCAAAGAGACATACTTTTCCTTCCAGTCCCTCTGCAATGTTGCTTATAAAGACATTGAAGAGGACTGGTCCTAATACTGAACCCCGCGGTACCCCACTAGTAACCCCCCTTTCTTCAGAGTGGACTCCATTTACTATTACTCTGTGTCCTATTCTCCAGCCAATTCTTTACCCAGGCTGTCATCTTGGGACCCACTCCCAGGCTGGCTAACTTGTACATTAATCTTTTGTGTGGGACTGTGTCAAATGCCTTGCTAAAGTCTAGGTAGGCCATGTCCACAGCCCCTCCCTGATCTACTACTTTGGTCACCCAGTCAAAGAAATCTATCAGATTTGTCTGGCATGACCTTCCAGCTGTGAATCCATGCTGCCTTGGGTCCTGTGCCCCTCTGGCCTCTAGATACTCAACAATTCTTTCCTTCAAGTGATTCCATCATTTTCCCTACCACTGAGGTTAAACTAACAGGTCTGTAGTTTCCTGCTTCTGCCTTGTTCCCACTTTTGTAGAGGAATCACATCTGCCCTCCTCCAGTCCTCGGGTACTACCCCATCCTCCATGATTTGTTAAAGAGGGTAGTCAGTGGTGTCACTAGTTCTACCCTTAGTTCTTTTAGAATTCTGGGATGAATCCCATCAGGCCCCATTGCTTTGTCCACCTTCAGTTTTAAGAGTTCTTTCAGAACCCTTTCTTCTGTAAATGGGCTGGTATCAACTTCTGTATCCAGAGTGTTTCTACTGTTTGTTTTAGGTACCTCCCCCTCTTCCTTTGTAAATACTGAGCAAAAATATTTGTTTAGTATCTCTGCCTTTTCACAGTCACCCTCTGCCCACCCTCCTCCCCTTTAATAAGCCTCACTATCCCTCCCTTGGTCTTCCTTCGCTCCCAGATGTATCTATAAAAGGTTTTATCCCCCTTCTTAACTGAGTTGGCCATCTTTTCCTTGGTTTGGGCCTTTGCTGTTCAGACTGCCTTCCCAGCTTCCTTTTGCTTTAACTGATACAGTTCTCTGTCCTGCTCCTTCTGTGATTCCTTGTACTTCCTGAATGCTTTCTTTTTCTCTTGAACCTTCACTGCCACTTCCTTTGAGAACCATAGTGGTTTCTTACATCGTTTTGTTTTGTTTATTTGCTTCACACAAAGGCTTGTTACCTCTGTGATGGCAGTTTTTATTATTCCTCATTGTTCTTCCACCCCTCCTTCCTGCCCATTTGCTAGTGCAACCCTTAGGCACTCACCCATTTTGGCAAAGTCAGCCCTCCTAAAGTTCAGTACTTTTGCTTCTATATGGCTTGACTCTATTGCTGTGTTTATTGTGAACCATACTGTTCGATGGTCACTAGTTCCCAGATGGCTACCCACTTCTACATCTGTGATCCTCTCTTCATCTCCATTTGAGAGAACCAGGACTAAGATTGCTCCTCCCAGTGGGCTCCAATACTAGTTGTCTAAGGCATGCCCCTGTAGGGCATCTAGAATAACCCCACTCTTCAAGTGGCTGCTGCAACTGCACTCCAGTTAACATCTGACATATTCAGATCACCCATCAGCAATATCTTCCCTTTTCTGCCATTCTAAGTATACTTTCTATCATTTCCTTGTCCATTTCCTCCCCTGAGAGAGGTCTGTCTACAACCCTGTGCGGATTGTGGTGCCATTGCTGGTCTCCAAATTTACCCACAGTGCTTCTTCTCTCTCTGTTTACCCTTTTGTTCTGTTGCTTTGATTCCTTCCTATAAAAGCTACTCCTCCTCCTCTTTACCCTCCCTGTCCCCTCCTGTAGATAGTGTATCCTGGTATGTTTACATCCCAGTCATGGTTTTATTGTACCATGTTCGGTGACTGCCACAATATCCAGATGTTCCTCCTCCATCAAGGCCACTAATTCAGGAAGCTTGTTACTCAGACTATGGGCATTGGTACTCATTGCTCTCCATTTTTGATGGCTTTACCTTCTGTTGCAGCATCCCTACTGACCTTTCTACTCGGTCTTTTTCTCATTTAGTACCGTTTTGTAGGAGAGGCTGGGATTTTCCTGCTGCTTATCAGTGCCTCCCCTAGACTAGTTTAAAAGCTTGCCAATGAAGCATTTAAACCGATTGCTCAAAAGACTTGTTCCCTTCCTGGACAGATGCAGACCATCTTGCCAGTATAGGCTGGTGTCCCTCCAGGTGGAACCCCAGTCCCCAGTGAAGCCAAACCCCTGTGCGCCACACCATTTTTTCAACCATTCATTGTGCATGGTGCAAAGTACCCTCGCCTCACTCATGCCATTGACAGGCAGCACCTCTGAGAAGGATACTGTGTGTTCTGCTTGTCTTAGGCCCCTCCCCAATTCTACAAAATCCTTCTGCACTGCTCAGATCTCATGATGAGCCAAGTCATTTGTCCCTAGGTGGACAATGATGTCCAGCTCAGACTCCCGTGCAGCTGTTCTCGTGATCCTGAGGATGCGCTTCCTGTCCCTCCAAGCCATGGCACCAGGCAGGCACCTTACTTAAGGACTGCATTGTGCTGTTTTGTCATAGTAATATTGTAATTAATCACATGTTACAAAGTAAGATGCTGTTACACCACCACCACACCTCAAGTCCCCCCCACCCGCAACCCCCCACACACCACCACATGACAACAGACATCGGGGTGTGCCAGGATTTCATGCTGCCTAACTCTCACTCTATTCTCCTGCACTGTAGCATAAGAACAAGTTTACATATGTAATGATGTGAAAGTTGGGCCTGACAATAACATTGCTCACCGCGATGTCTGAACCTGTAACCATAGCTGCAAAATATTCCTGGTGTCAATCACTATATATGTCAGAATACTGTGGTCTTGCACTCTTTGAGCCACTGAGTGCCTACCCCACACACCCCTTCCCACACAGAGACACATTCTGTGTTAATATGTATAACTAGTATATAAAAGCTTTTTTTTTTGTTAAAAATAAATATAAAATGTTACAAATACAAAAATATAATTTTTTTACATGAAAATAAAGTTCCTGGATTGCTTCCATCTTTTTGAGAAAAAAATAGTCTTTTCTTATTAAGTAAAACAAATAATATTGATTTAGTTTTAAAAGAATAAAAAGTCTTTAGAGAAGTGCGTCTCTGTTGTGGAGGTGGTGGGGAGGGTGTGGTTGGAGCAGACCTGGAAGGCAGCATGTAAATGAAAGCTGCTGAGGGAGGTAGCCTTGAGGTACCAATCAGTATGGAGGAACTGTGGTCTTCATACATCCTCGGGAAGACTGGCAGTTGTTGGTCTTGTGGTGAAGCAGTGGATATAGATGGTTGTGTGTGACACTGGGCATACTGCTTATGCATGAATATAAGCATTTGCCCAGTGTCACGCCCCCTAATTCAGAGTGATTTTGAATCATTTTTAGCCCCTGTTTTTAAAAACTGAACACTTTCTCGAGTTCAGCTTTGTTTCTTCTATTGTAAAATATAAGTAGCTGAGCTTGGGCAGAATACTGCTCACTCCAGCATCGGGACCCACCATAAGGGCAGTGGGCATGGACAAACAACGGTGATCCTGGAGGGTCACGTGAGACTCTCTCTGGCAGAGATGTGAGACTACCGTTTGATTACACGGCCAGCCGATGTACTCCACAATGATGCCCAAAAACAACAAACCCAAGAAAACAGGGAACTCCGTTACAGCGAGTGCTTGTTTTGAAAGCGGTGTAGATTGCCTTCACACATGAAAAAGACAATGCTGCAGTTGATCTGCACCCCATCAAGGTGGTGCAGAGCCCGCCGTGTAAAGGCGCCTTTAGTGGATGACACCTTCAAAACCACCAATCAATCTTTGCTGAGTTCAAGGCCACAATACAAATAAATGTAGACACATTAACACATAATAAGTGTCAAGTACTGGATGGGCAACTATGCACAACCAGTGTGTTGTCCCACTGAGGGTTACTGATTAACTGTTACCTTGAGAACAAACGTAGAGAGGTCTATAGGAATGTGATTCCCAAGATGGTAAAACACAGTGGTTGTGCATAGAGTTGTCCATCCTCTATTCTATATGGTGTCTGCCCATTGCTTTGTATTTTGTACACTGCACTTTGTTTGAATTAACTGGGCCTTATGACGGGCACTTGAGGGTTGTTGGAATGCTCAAATAAGTGCCACATTTTTTGCTGCAGATTGTTCTGAAAGTTCAAGTGCCAAACCAGCGATTTACAACTTAGTTTGATAGTGGCAATCAAGTGTATGGTATGCATACCAACATCACACCACACTGCATAACAGTTTACTCTCTTATTTAACATACATGCAATTGTTTGTAACACTTATAACGTTAACATTTACATGGATTGTATAAAGGTACCGCTAACAGTAGTGTCATGTCCTAGAATCGCGTAACTACCTGTATTACGTGATTTGTGGCTCACATTAGTAGCCGGGACTACGTCCCAAAGCAAAACGCCCTGAATACCGAACTCATCCACATAGACTAATAATGATTTAAAGATCACTGCTTTACACATCAGATTGCAAGTACACTAACTTTTTTGAAGAGTTTAATATTATGTAGTCTTTTTTTTTTTCTTTTTCTTTTGTTGGCTCAGAGCGTAGGTGCTTCAATCATCATATCCATACCTAAAGTCTTATCTCTTTATCATAGCCAACTTTTCCAACTTAAATTCCCCTATTATTCCCGATTTTCCAAGTAATGTATAAAGGGTATCCAAATCAAGTTATATTTTTCTTTTTTTTTTTTCTAAAAAATACAATGTCAACCACAACCTTACTAATATCTAACATCTGACCAACCCATTCCTTATAGTCTGGAGGCCCTGGGTCCTTCCAATGCTGCAACAATACTTTCTTTGCCTCAGTTAAAGCTGTGTTCAAAAAGATCTTCTGATATTTCATATTATCCCTCTATGTACGGTATCTGATGACCAAATATAATAATTCCTGGATCAAAAGGGGTATCTTGTCCCATTACTATTCCCATAGTTGTTCTTATCTTATCCCAGTAAAGTTTTATCTTATCACAGTCCCACAACATGTGAATAAGAGTTAATATTATGTAGTCAACTTCTGTTCACCCCCCCGACCTCATCAAAGACGAGGCACTGTATCCTGAGCTGACAAGAAAAAAGTAAGTGAAGCGATAAACATAGCCATTACACTGTGCTGGTAATAGATACAAATATGTAAGAGCACTGCGCCCTTTAAAATTCTCAGGCACGCCCCCTCCTAACATTTGTTAGTTTACTGTGATTAGCGGGACACTGCCCAAATGAAGCTCAAAACAGCAATGTAATACATGTTTAATATCAGCTACACGTGACAGATGTTTGTACACATGGTTCTAGATATTCAAAAGTGCGCCTGGCAATGGCACAAGTAGATTGCTCCATGCAACTCTATCACGCTGGAGCAATAAAGGGATATATTCAAAAGAGATGTGGCAAAGCGCATCTCATCTGAAAATATCATAAAAATGCCTGTGGCATAAATACAATGCACCGGCGCATCCCCCGGACAGGTCTGAACACCAGGAATGGGTAATGTGCCAGTGCATCAGAGATACGCCGTGCACAAATTCCTGATATTCAGACGCATATATGCAAATGGGTCCATAATGAATGCAAGGCACAAATGGGGCCATTTGCATGAGCTGCGCAGGGTGGCCAGTGAAATGTACCTGGCACCCTGCACAGCATGCAGTGTTGTCAGTGGAAGTCCAGTGGTTCACCCCTCCCTACTCGTAACCTTGATTGCCATAAAGATGTAATAATCATTTCCCTAGTAGTCTAGTGGTACCCCCGTCCCTGCCTGTCACCCAGATTGCTGTAAAAATGTTAAAATCCTTTCCCTGGTAGTCTAGTGGTGCCCCCCTCCCCGCCCACAACCCCGATCGCTGTAAAAATGTAATAATCCTTTCTCTGGTAGTCTAGTGGTACCCCCCCCTTCCCTGCCCATAACCTCAATCGCCTTAAAAATCCTTTCCCTGGTATTCTAGTGGTACCTCCCTTCCCGCCCATAACCCTGATTACCATAAAATGAAAAATCCTTTTCCTGGTAGTCTAGTGATTCCCCCCACCCACAGCGCCCCAGCCCACCCAGCTCCCCCCGTTCATCGTCGGGCAGCAAACCCACCCACATACCTCTGTGGCTGCCAACTGACTGACAGCTTACAGTATCTGCTGCATGCCCATTGGTCCACACTGTGGACCTATGGGCTTGCAGTGCATACTGTAATAGTGATTCACAACTTTGTGAATTAATGACTTCATTCACAAAGTTGTAAATGACTAGTACAGTGTGCACTGCAAGACCATTGGTCTGCAATGTGGACCAATGGGCTTGCAGCAGATACTGTAAGCTGACAGTCGATGAGCAGCCGTGGAGGTATGCAGGATGGGTTTGCTGTCTGCCGAGACCAGGGGTTGAGCTGGTGGGCTGGGGGTCCTGTGTGGTGGTGGTGGGGTAGCACTAGGCTACCAGGGAAAGGATTTTACATTTTGCAGCGATCGGGGGGAGGGTACCACTAGACTACCAGGAAATGGAGTTTAACATTTTATGGTGATCGGGGGTTACAGGTGGGAGGGGGTACAACTAGACTACCAGGGAAAATACTTTTACAATCATTGGGGTTACAGGCAGGAAGGGGATACCACTAGACTACTAGAGAATGGAGTATTACTGTTCTACAGCAATCAGGTTACTGACAGAGAGGGGTACCACTGGACCACCAGGGAATGTAAATCTTACATTATTACGGTGATCGGGGTTACGGGTGGGGAGGTGGTACCACTAGACTACCAGGGCATATGAATGATGATTGTGCACGGTGTTCGGGGGGGGGGATTGCCACCCATGGCTGGTGGTTGCTGTGTTGCATCATGCACTACAGCGACCCATCTGTGAGTGGCTATGACTTGAACTTTTACGGGTTAACTTTGTGCCCATGCATGCGGCACATCTCTAGGATGTGCCGGCAGATTCGCCGCACATTTCGGGCTGAATATCGGGATGTACCACTGAATGCGTGACGCGGCCCTGGAGATGCGCTGCATAAATTATCTTTGCGTCGCTGCGCATCGGAAATTGCGCAGCACAATTCCACCTTTTAAATATAGCCCAGTGCGCATTTCTGCAGTTGCGCCAGCAGAACTCTGTTGCACCAGGCACAACCTCTTTAAGTATTGAGGCCTTTATGATTTAGTTACATCACATAGGAATTGACCTTCCCATCCCCCCAACAAAACAATTGTTGTAGTAACTATGCTATTAACCTTCTGTGCTGTCGTCTGCCTCGTGCTTCACCACAACAGGTGGACCACCATCTCCAGTCTCTCTGGGGTCTGTTGGTTATAAAAATATTAAAATATGTATTGCATACTATATATTGCATTGTGTTTTTGAGAATATTTATAATAAATGGTTTGATATTAATTTTGTTTTTATGTGAAGTTACACTTTTGTATTTCTTTTTGTTTGTTGATTAGCAGAAAATTGATTACTTTTTTTTTACGTTAAAAGTTTTTTATTGTTTTTTGTTAAAACATGACAAAAAAGACAAAAACCACAAAAACAGCAGTAACATTAAATTTCGGCTATATACAAAACAACAGCATATAACTGACGTATGAGGGAATACCTAAATTGAATTACATCACAGCTCTAAAGGGAGAGTTGCAAGGAACCTGTTAAAACAAAAGGCATCTACCTTGACTCTTGCCAAAAATCCGAAACCACGAGGAGGTACTACTGCAGAATAAGCCAAGGCTTAATGCATTACGGTAGCCGTACCTTCCTATGGCCGAATCTGAGGGAACATCTGAAACATAGGTGACTATGGTGCCACAAAGTAACTAAGGGTGATTGAAATCATTCGTGAAGAGGTAGGGTGCTAATATAAATGTCCAAACCATACCTTCTATAGATAAAGCACAGAATATAGAGAGAACTTACAAATAGCCTAACATTAACAGTAAATGATAACAATAATAACTATTTACAATGTCCTCCTACGTTGGATAAAAGATAGACAGCGCATGCTTAATGATGATAAGAAACAAAAAATAAGACCTGAGTTCAATGATCTGATTACGCAGTACGTCATATTAGGAAGTAGAACATTATAAGGCAACAATAGACCAAGTCAACCGACACCTGCTCTGGAGGCCAGGTAAGCCATATATGGAGCCCAGCAACAATGGTAAAGAGGCATTCGCCCTGTCAGCAGTTGAGAACATCTGTCTAATTCGGATATGTATGTAAGAGCAGATAAGATCTCTGTTATACTAGGTATATTAGAAGATCTCCAGTTTTTGAGGATAGAACGCTTCACCTACATGCTTAGGAGCATCAGCCATCTAACTGCGTGGGGACTGAGGTTTGGGACTTCAGATTTAAGACCTAGCAGCATAAGGGGAGGGCTAAGAGAGATATTACATTGTAGGATTAGGTTTGCTGCACTATGGGCAGACTTCCAAACATCTGTGATCAAAGGGCAGAGCCATAAAATGTGATAAAGATCTCCTCCGTGTGCATGGCATCTCCAACATTTATCATGAGAGAGCACTTGCATTTTCTTTAGCATTACAGGAGTTCTCTACCAGGAGTGCATTATTTTATTTTGGATAAGTCTGCTCCTAGTGTCAGCAAATACTTTATGTCCTACCTGCCAGCACTGATTCCACTGGGTTTCAGTCAATGACATTTTTAAGGCCTTTTCCCACTTGTACCTTGAAGCTTGATTAGAGATAGGCAAGGTATCTCTAATTAGGGTGTAAATTGCACCTGCCATCCCCTTCTGTATGGCAAGCCACCAGTGTACTGGGGGTGAAAGGTCCTTAGATGTATCTGCCTATTGCAACCTTTGTTTTAAGGCATCTCTGATCTGCAAATACTTCCAGAATTCGGAGCTGTGTAGTTTCCATTTACTTTGTAATTGTTGAAATGTATCTACCACTATAGAGCCCTTGACCAGTAGATCCTTTACAAATAGGATGCCTTTCCCCTGCCGAGTGGACCAAAACACAGGCAGACCACCTTTGGTGACATTGGGGTTATTCCACAAGGGAGTGTATAGTAAGGGAAGGGCTGATGCATTTAATTTTTTGTGGAGGATTCGCCAGTACTGAATTGAGGGGCCTATGGTGGGGTGTAACATAAGCTCCTTAGAGGCCCCAGGCCACAACAGTGTAGCTGTAACAGGGGATCCGCTGAAGCCTTGTTCTATTAACCATTGGGGCGACTCTTCAGACTGTGGGTTGAACCATTTCAAGGTCTGTGTGCATTGGTATGCTATTTTGTAGCCCTCTATCCATGGGAGACCCCATCCTCCATGTTTCCAGTGTGCTCTTAGTAAATTTTTGCCAAAGCAGGGTTTAGCTTTACACCATAAAAAATGACCAATAGTTTTTTCGATTTTTTTAATCCATACTGTGGGAAGAGATAAGGGGATGTGAGATATTAAATAGAAGATTTTAGCTCCAATTGACATTTTATAAGCCGATTTTTTTCCAGCTAGTGTAAGGTTAAGATGAGCCCAGCGGTCCAAATCCGATCTGCAACGAGATAGTAGAGGGCCTAAGTTGTTGTCCCACCATTTCCCAATATCAGCACCCACTCTGATTCCCAGATATGTAATGGTGTGTTGTGACCATTTAAGGCCAAAGTGGGACATGGTGTGGGGGAGACATTTAGAATTAAGTGGAAGGATCTCTGTTTTTATCTGATTAATTTTGAGTCCAGAGATATGAGAGAAATGTTCTACTAGGGTAAGAAGAGGTCGAATGGCATTAGAAGCATCTCCCAATATAACCAGCAGGTCATCAGCATTCATAAGGGTGGTGGGTTGTGGATGACCTTCAGTAATACCAGCTATAAGGGGATGTTGACGGATTGCAGCGGCCATGGGTTCCACCGCTAGGAGAAACAGCAAAGGAGACAGGGGCAACTCTGTCTAGTACCTCTGTGAAGCTGGAATGGTCAGATAATACAGAGTTGGTAGTATACCCTAGCGGGGGATGTATAAAGAGCTGTTATAGCGGCTCGGAAATGAGGGCCGAATCCGATATGCTGAAGAACGGTGTGAAGGTAGTCCCATTCCACAGAGACGAATGCCTTCTCAAAGTCAATGGCCAATGCAGCCATAGGTGTCGGAGCGGATTTGGCTATGCAAATGAGATTGAGAAGAGTCCGCAAGTGGTCTGAGCTATACCTACCTTTCACGAATCTGGCTTGGGATGGGTGTATCAGAGAGGAGAGAGTATAGGAGTTATGCCTATTTGCCCAGCACCCTAGCATATACCTTGCTGTAAATTGTTAATCAAGGAAATAGGGCGGTAACTAGCGGGGTCTTCAGGAGCTTTCCCCTTTTTAGGAAGGACAGTTATAGTGGCTTCTCTTAAGGTTTGAGGTAAGATGCCCTTATCTTCCACCTCCGTAAAAACCTGACATAACAGAGGAGAGATCATGGGGGATATTAGCTGAAGGAACTCTACAGAGTATCCATCACCTCCGGTTGCCTTCCCTGATTTGAGAGCCATCAGTGCAGAATTGACTTGTGGTGTGAGGGGGGGCTTCAAGGACATCAGTGTGGGATGGGGAAAGCTTCAGTAGCTTAATAGATTGCAGAAATGCTTGGGTTGCAGAGTTATTTTTGGGTCTGGAGGAAGTATAAAGTTGTGAGTAAAAGGACGCCATAATTTCGTTCACACTTTGAGGGCTAGTTTGAACCATACCGGTATTAGGGTTTTTCAAACCCGCTATGTATCGTTGAGATTGTTGCTTGCAGAGTTGGTATGCTAAAACCTTCCAATTTTTGTCTCCTCCTTCCCAGTATGTATGACGAATCCTGAGGAGGGCTAGATCCGCTTTCCTGGATAACAGTTCGTTAAGTTTAATATGCAGTTGTAAAACTTTCCTTCCAGATTCTGAGTGGGGCGATGGGTGGGATAAAGCTTTGTGCTCACGTTCAGCCTTGGCAAGTTCACTTTCAAGATGGGTAAGTTCCTTTTCTTTGCACTTCCTTCTATGGGGGGCATATCCAATGATTTTACCTCGCATAGTAGGTTTATATGCTTCCAACGTGTTGGAGGCAGAGGTCTCCAATGCAGGGTTTTCTTGCAGGAATAGCTGAGTTTGTAATTTGGCCCATTCGATAAATTTTTGGTTGTGCATAAGGAGGGGGTCTAGTCTCCAGGATGTAGACCGTGGTGTAGGTGGTCCCCATAATAGTGTCAGCTGTACCGGCACGTGATCTGAAATAACTGTGGACAAGATATTGGTACTTAAAACAAATTGCATCAGAGACTGGGAGATTAACCAAAAATCAAGTCTACTAGAGGAGCCATGTACTTCAGATTGGAAACTATAGTCCCTGTCTGAGGGATTGAATAAACGCCAAATATCCACCAATTGATATTCGGAACTAAGACTAAGTACGGCCTGTGCTCCTCGAGTATGATACTGTCTCCCATGACCACTTCTATCTAAAGCAGGGACAAGAGTTAAATTGAAATCCCCCCCCAACTAGGATTGGTATATCTGGTTTCAGCATCGTCCCTAGTTTAGAGTTGAATTCTAGAAAAAAGGATGGGCTGTCCTCATTTGTTGCATATATATTAGCAATTATTAACTGACCATGTGGGGTATTCACTAAAGCTATCACCCACCTGCCCTGAGGATCAGCTTTGCTCTGTAAGATAGACCAAGGGAGTGATTTGTGCAAAAAGATAACTATGCCTCTCTGTTTTATGGCGGCACTGGCATGAATTTCTAATCCCACCCAGTCCTTCACCAAATATCTGTGATCCTGCTTGGTTAATTTGGTCTCTTGTAACAGAGCAACCTGGGTTTTAAGCCTCTTTAAATGGGTTAAAACTTGTTTTCATTTTGAAGGAGAATTCAAACTCCTGACATTCCATGTTATAAGGGTTGTTTCATCCATGGTCAGACCAAAGGTGAAACATGGTAGCTAAGATGACAGTATATAAAAAAATGTTGTCAGGGGTATGATACTGTATTGAATCAACCATTGTTCTTCGTCTCATACTACGAAAGGTGACAGTTGGCCAGTCAGACATGGATAGACATACATTTTGCAGCATGTGTTTTAAGAATAATAATTGAAAAAACAGGAGAGACAGTAATATTGTACAAAAGCACAATGTGCCTGAACTATATACATGTATCATGCAGCGTTGCGTGGCAGTACGAGTGGGCATTAAGGGCCAAAGGTCTCAGTAACCTTAATAGCCCACCCACCTACCAGACAGCGGGGGGAATAGACTATAGTCCCATTCACAAGGCTAGCCCAGAGCAATGAAAGAAAATAAAAACAAAACGCATTCCCCCAGGAGTAATATGAGCATGGGAGTCCCTTGTCTAATAGGATTCCATGTCCTTATACAGTAAAGCCTGGGAAGTATAATAGAAACAAAATTAGCCAAGGGGTTACTGTGTATTTCGAGTGAGAAATAAGAAAAACTATTGCCCAGGAGGAATTGCAGGCTTTGCTGGATATCCAACCTGGCACATTAAATTATTGAAATACCCCCTCTAAACCTGAGAAGAACAAGAGGTCAATTCAGGCTTACTGTGTCATAAACAGGACAGTAAAACATTAATACAGTACCCCCTAAATTACATCTGAGTACAGCGACTATACATTAGAGCCCTTGTCATTTTCCCCTTTTGATCCATTTTTACTTCTTTAGTATATATAGCATTGACAGGGGATGAGTTGCGTGGTCTGCGATGCTAACAGGTAGAAAGAACAACATTAAACCAGCAGCAAGCCCAAGCGCTGCTTTCAACCATAAACCACCTTCTCAAAATCAATGCCAGGCTGTGTATGCTGAGTGAGGGAAGAGAGTATAGGAGAAAAAAGAACCAGGACACTTATCTAAGTCCAAGCACATTGATCTTCCATCTGCAGGAGCTCTAAATCTGAGGGGGCTTGCTGAGACCATTCTTCGGCAGGGGTTGTAGTTGACGGAGCTGAAAGGGGCACTATCACACCCATCGAGGCTGGGGTATTTTCGGAAAATGAAGCTGTATCTGGAGCCTGAATTAGGGCCACAGTCCTAGCGGTTTCTTGAGCCATTTCTTCCTCTGGATAAGTGGGGAAATCAGTTGCAGTCTCACCCAAGTCCACAGGAGTTAAAACTGCAAATCGGTTTGGCGTAGAGAAACGCGTTGCAATATAATCTGGATGGTTTAAAGGAGATCGGGGTACATCTTCACTTCTGTCGTGCGGGTGTTCTCATCTCAGATGGCTTCCAGATTGCTGCCGCTTTCGAGTTCTGGCTGGGAGAGCTGGTCGACTGCCTTGGAATTGGAAGCTAGGAGGAGGGGAAGCCGAGGTGGTTCGGCGAGTAGTAGCCATTATGTTCAGCTGACCTTGTTCTATTTCTGTCTGATGGTTATTATTCCGTTCTGGAGCCGGTTGAGAATGCCAATTAGACTGTAGGTACTGCCATAGGCTGTCTGGTGTAGCGAAAGTTATATCAGAGCCATTTACCTCTAGGCGCATAATTGCTGGGTATCGCGGCGAAAACTTAATCTTGAGTGAGTGCATCAGTTTCCTAGCCTCTGTATATTCTTTCCGTCTGGCGGCCAGCTCCCGAGAGTAATCCTGAAAAATTAAAATTTTATGGCCTTGCCAGGACACACCCCCAAGCTCTTGTGCTCTTACAGTGATCCACTCTTTATCTTTGAAGTTCAGGATACGGGCCATGATAGCCCTCGGTCTTTCACCATTCTTCGGAGTCGGGCTAAGTGTTCTCTGGGCCGTTTCTATTGTAAGCCCAGGAGGGACCTCGCATTTTAACAGCTCAGGCATAATATCGTATAGAAAGTCTAAGGAGTAACCACGTTCCACACCCTCAGGAAAGCCGAGGAATTGGAGGTTATTCCAACGGATCCTGTTCTCCATATCATCCATTTTTCTTTGCAGCAATTGAATCATTCTGCCTTGGTCCCTAATTATGGCTGTAAGCTTCTCTATTTCCGCTGAGTTTTGATCTGCTTTGTGTTCAGTACGAGTGATACGAGCCTCAAGCTGTTGAATAGCGAATGTAGTTTTATTGGAAGCAAGTGTCACCTCGGCCATTTGATTAAGTAGGGCCGTAAACATTTCGGTAGTTTGCAGCGAGATCAACTCTGCAGGGCCTCTGATTTATTATGCTGTGCCATGACGTTATGCAAGTACACCAACCTGGAGAGCAGCTGGCGGCGATCAGGGTGAATATTTTTGTTCCCGGTAGGTTTAACAACGTTTCTCCGGTTATATCGATTCGATTGGCTGATTTTTAGGCATTGTAAAATGCGGAGGGAGCCCGGGGTTGTAGTGAACGTTCATTTTAGGCAGCCATTGCGTCCAGAGCTAAGCCACGCCCCCCCGAAAATTGATTACTTTTAAATTGAGAGACATTATACTGTTGTTCACCAAATGATAAAACACTAACTGAGGTATATAGTATTACTACACCTTATTGTGTTAACAGTACATGCTTATTATGTACAGTGCTGCTCATAGGAAAGTTTACCGGTACCGCAGTATACCTCAACAGGTGTGGTAATACTGGTAGGTCCTAGCCAGCGTCAGTAAGAACCAGCCTTTTCTGCACTGCTGGTAGCGTAGTAGATGTTTAATTCATGTAATCTCCATAGTTATCTGCTTAAAAAGCACCAGATGGTGCTGTTTGTGGTTAAATTTATCTGCTGTAGTGTCCATATCCCTGTAGGTGTCCCCACAGTCCACAGTGCAGGTTGAGTATTCTGCAAAAACAAACAAACAAAAAAAAACATGTGTGGAAGGTAGTCCATGGGTGAATTCACTCCCCTGAATCCTCCAAAGTTTTTTATTTATGTGTTTAAGTGTTTTTAATGTGTGACAGCCTTTTTTCTGTCACAAAATGATGAGGCAACATTTACCTGCAGAATGAGTTATCTCAATGTTAAAAATAAAAACTTTGTATTGCAATCGTCATGTTAATCATTCCACCTAAACAAAGGCTTTTTTTCTCACTTTTCATTTTACCTGCAATTCTCAGGTTACCTCTCATTTCCCTGCAGGTTTCTAGTGGCACCCCTAACCACAGATCGCTGTCCCCCTTATTAAGCAATAATGTTCACCTTAATTTCCCTGGTGTCTAGTAGCACCCCCTACCCGATGATCACCACCCCCCTTATTAAATAATAAATTATCCCTCGGTTTCCTGCAGGTTTCTAGTGGCGCTCCCACTCACCGATTGCCATCCCCTTTACAAAATAAATAAAGTCCCCTTCATTTCCCAGATAAATATTATATCTCCTCATTTCCCTACAGGTGTCTACCATGACCACTGATCACCATCTCTTTTATTAAGTAATAAATCACCTTTCATTTCCCTGCTGTCCAGTGCCCCCGCATATCACCATTCCCTTTAATAACTAATGAATTACCCCTCATTTCCCTGCAGGTTTCTAGTGGCACCCCCTACCACTGATTGTTGCCCACCTTATTAAATATAAATTACCCTTTATTTCTGTGGTGTATAGTGGCACTCCCCACCTGCAGGTCTCCGTCCCATTGTTCTTTTTTACATTCCTTTGTTATATACGGTAACTTAGAGTGCCTCACAGGAAGGAAACGGACGTGATTCATGTCCTTCTTAGTGATCAAGCATTTCAGTTTTCAGGAACTTTGCTGTCTGACTGAAATTTAACTTTTGTGCTGTTTTTAAAGATTTTTTAAAGTGGATGGTTTAGTGGAGAAAACCTTGTCCTGAGTCCTGGGCTGTGAGGTAAATGGTGCTTGGAACTGCAGGAGAGTCGATTTAAGTGTTTTCATAAATTACCTCATAACTCATTCTCTTCATAAAAGGAGACGTTCAGAGTTTAAATGTAAACTCAAAATCCACTCAATACAAGAAACAAATAGTGTAATAACAGCAGTCTGCAAACAAACACCGTAGGAAACAGGATGCCATGAGGAGCGGAGCAGCAGTACCATAAACTAGATAATAACTGAAGATAATAGCCAAGTGAACTGATGCTGGACCACTATCTGTAAAAAAAAAAAAAACAACCTAAGGTGCATTTACAAACTACATCATGACTGTCAGCCATACAGTACATCAGTCATATTTTGGATGAATTTGATTAACTTTATTTCAGAGGACTGTGGCAGGTGGGGGGGGGGATTGAGGGCTGGGTCTAGAAGCGTGGCTAATTGATATAGCTTTGTGGCGGAATGTTAGATGCATTTCATAACAGCCACACATTAGAGCAGTGGTTCTGAACTGTAAGTCAGTCATGCTGATACTTTTCTTTCATCAGTCACCAGCTTCATCCTGATGGGCAGTACGATAGATAGATAGATAGATAGATAGATAGATAGATAGATAGATAGATAGATAGATGGATGGATGGATGGATGATAGATTTTTTTTCCTATAAAGTAGCTCCCCCAACTTCTGTGTGTGTGTGTAGTAAATATATCGCATCAAAGCTATTAAGAGCGCAGGGGTATTAGTTAGTATTCTTTTCCATTTTCTTCTTTTTTTACAGGTTAAAAAAAAATCAAGAGACTGTTTTCTTTATCTCAGGGTAACTTGTACCTGAAATGTCAAGGTGTGGGTGCCTCTAGATGCCAGGAAAGAAACTGGAGAGAAGGGAGATGACGATCGGAAGTTGCCAGTAGACACCATGTCATTAAATACAAATAACTGGACAGACCTGAAATCTTAAAGCTTCTTGTGCCTTCTCTACTCCAGGCAGAAAAAAATAAAATAAAATCAGTCAGCTATGTTCTGGACTTGTCTCAAATTTGAGTGCACTCCAACAACAAAAAATGAGGAGCCCAGAAAATACTGTTTCTAAAAGGTTGAATAATTTTATTTTTCCCAACAGTTTGAACCTTCTCGCTAGTCTGCTTGACCTCCTTGCCCCAACACTTGAGCGAGGTGCCATAATGTATTACCTCACTACTTTTCTTGGAATTAATCTCTGTCCAGTTCTCATATCACACTCTTTATCTCCACAGAATTATGCCTAAAAGTTTGCTGGCCCTAGATACAGTATGTTGCTGCTGACACGGTCCTCTAGTAGAGCCTGATAGTTTACTGGCCCTGTAATTTTAGTTGTCTTCTTAATTCTCGAGGATATGTACTCTATATAAAATAAAAATAAAGAAATACTTAATTCTTAAGATTTTTACGAAAAAAGTAAAGACTAATAAGCAAGAAATACAATGCAAACTGTTTAATTTGTAATAGTCTGCTATCTGCCCTCTATTACGATCACGCTATATAAAATCCCCCCCCCATTTCAGAGGCGAACCTTAGGAGATAATGGATTCAAGTGTTCCTGATGAAACAAAATAAATGAATGCAGCCAAGCTGTCCTACAGTATCTTCGGTCCGCTTGTTGTAAATGAGATACTAAGAGGTCTGACATCAAAGTACTTTACTTAGAATGGAGCATTCCCGCCTGAATTCAATAGTGCACTCCGGTTAACTTGTGGATGTCCCTACTAGTTAGTTAATATGTACTTAATTATACTTATCCTGAAAGACAAATAATAGAATTTCAGTTAACTACATATTAGCCTTTAAGAGTGCATTTTTTTATAGAAATTGTAGTAAAAACAATAGCAAAGAATGAATATGAATTTAGTAGCATGATTAAATTGCAGTTCTCATGTTTTAGTCGTATTTGTGATTTTTATATTACAGAAAAAAATGGAATCCTATTTCACATGTCATTTATTTGTAACACGTGTCCTTAAAATTACAAATACTGGTTGTAAAATAATGTAGGCCGAATTCTTAGGGAAAGTAAATAAATTCTAACTACTTTTGTAAAATAATATCACTAAGTCCAGATTTGCAAGGTAAAAAAATCATTAAATCCAGATTCGCTTGCTAAAAGATAGATGACTATGTTCAAACTGACACAGCAAAATGTTATCATAAGCCATGACTTGGTATTATATAGGACTGCAGCAGGGGAAATTCCATCTACCAACTTTTCGGGGACTGAGGTACTTTGGAGGCAGTGGCTCTCATCACTGAGGTTTGTCTTTGATCTTCTGCATGTCTGAGAGGCACACTTTCCAGTCTCAATTATTAATTTCACTTTGCCCTCCTAATTGTGTTACTTTAACTCAGGCTGCTGAAGCTGCGCACCTGCTCAATTACTTGTTGCCTCTTGCCATATAATGTATATTGCTGTCTTCTTCAGAAACATTTTGAGGATCTCTGCTTCCCTCAGCAAACCTCTTCTGCCCCACCTGTTTCTCCTGTCAAGCATTCAGATAACTTACTGTAGTTCTCTGCTAAAGAACAGTTGAATGTTCTAGCAATGGCATGTGGTGAAACTGTACCAGTCCTCAAAACCGTGTCTAAATGTCACTCAGTCAAAGATGTTTACACATTTCTTGAAATGTCTGAGTAGTTGCAACAAAAATGCAGTGTCCCATCACTCTAGATAAAACTGCCAACTGCCAACAAGGTGAGGCAACTGTGTGTGCTGTAAATACACAGCTGCAAAACTTTAATACACCCCTTTACAGGAAAAACTGTTGAAATTAAAAATTCCATTACATGTAATCGTGTGGGAGTAGTTTATCTGTTGTCATGTGAGTGTGGAGCATACTATGTAGGGAGAACTGTACGCAAATTCAAGGTCAGGATAGCTGAGCACATTAGGGCAGTTGAAAGGGATGATACTAATTATGCCATAGCAAAACATACACAACTTAATTATACACAGAAATACACATTCAACTTTCCTGGCTTGGAATTAGTCACATTAGGTCCTAGAGGAGGAGATCTTAATAAAAAGATTGGGCAAAGGGAGAGCTTTTGGATCTTTACCCTGGGAGCTCACTCAAATAGGGGATTGAATGAGAGCATAGACCTCTCAGCATTTGTGAAACAATATAGGTTGTGAAAGTCTGGTGTCATATAGATTAGAGTTTAACTACTGAAATGATGGAATTTGCCTCCTGTTGCTATGTAATAAAGTTAAGATGCCTGGAAACCGTAGGTTCTCATGCTCATAGTTGAATATTCATGATGGCAGTAAACATGCAATAAACATGCTTTCTATTTAGCAATAAGTGCAAATATAAGAAAGAAGATAAATATGGTGCACTAAGCTTAGTGCACCAGATATAGCGAATAAGTTGGTGTAACAAAATGTTTACCCCATTTTTGAGATGCTATATGTAAAAGTCCGTCTAGTATGGGCTATGAAAATCCTATGGTTTCCAAGATTATATATATAAGTTTTTATTTGAATCATGTTTAAATGTGAAGGGCCAGTATTTCAAACTGTGGTGAATGATGATGTTTTTGTAAGGATAGCCATTAAATGGTTAAACATGTGCAAAAAACTTTTTACAATGGTGATTGGCTTGTTTGCATCACATGATGAACTTGAAATATATTTAATGGGCACTTACTAACAGATATGTCTCACTGTGATGAAGCCCTGTCAGAGTACCAGGTGAAACGTTAGTTCATTTGTATTAGTCACCATATTTATTTGTTTGCATGTCTGCGTTTTATAAACGCTGTGGATTCATTACTTTACAGCATTTGTGTTCTCCTCATTGCTGTGTGGGTGCTCATTCTCTTGGTACTTTTACTATGACTGATTTTTTGAATTAGAGCACCACACATTTCCTGGTGCTCCTAGTATTCGTCTTTGGTTATTCTAGAATGTACCAGTTTATTCCGAAGGGTCTGTGCTCTACAAAAGGTAACTCTGGGTCTGGGGCCTACTGCTCTACCCACTGTTTCGTCACTCTGTAGGATAGGCCAGTTCTTAAAAATAATGTTACCTATTTGCCAAGCCAGATGAGTATATTCAGTACTAAAGTACATGGTGGCCTTTGGGCCTCATCCACTGTTTTTGGATGAAGTAGAGAATCCCTTGCAATTTTGTCTACCCTTATTTTGGTTTGTTTTAGGAGACCTGGATCATAACCTCTAGTTTTAAATCTTTCCATAAGCTCACTTGTCTGTTGTTCAAAATCTGTATCTTTGGTGCAGTTCCTTTTAAGCCTAAGTAGTTGGCTACAGGGAATAGATTTCTTCAAACTAGCAGGGTGGGCCCTATCAGAGTGAAGGACAGAATTTGTAGCTGTGGGTTTCCTAAAAGTCTTAGTATTCAACTGAGGGTCACTATCTTCATCAATTTCTATATACAAATTTAGATCTAAATAATTAACTGAGTGGGGGTCAAACTGATGGGTAAATCTGAGGTTTAGATTATTGGACTGCAACCAATCCACAAAAGCCTCTGCCTCCTGTTTAGAACCATCCCAAATACAAATAATATCATCAATAAAATGAAACCAGTGTTTTATTTTGCCAAAAAATGGGTTTGTTATGTTGTTTAATGTTTTCTCCTTTTCCCATTTGCCAAGAAAAAGGTTGGCATAACCTGGTGCCATAGCCGCCCCCATTGCAGTACCCCATGACTGTTGAAAGTGATTACCTTCAAATTCAAAGTTATTGTGTGTCAGAATAAAGTCTAAAGCTTTCAAAATAAATTCAACAGGTATGTCTTCATGTGTGGGATATTGAGACAAAAATATTCAGTGGCTGCTAATCCCTGCTCATGATCTATTGAAGTATACAATGATTACACGTCAGTAGTAAGCCAGTTGTAATTCTCTGCCCATTTCACCCCTGAGAGTTTGTCTAAAAGATCGGTGGTCTCTTTAATATAAGAATCTAAGTTTTTAACCTCGAACTGAAGAAAAAAATCAACAAAATTCCTAAAGTTTTGGGTAAAGGACCCCACCACAGATACAATAGGTCTCCCAGGTGGCCTCTGTCTATCTTTATGTATTTTGGGTAAAATATAGAAGCCAAGTGTGACTGGGTGTTCTTGCCAAATGAAACAAATTCTGATTCAGAAATAATACCAGTGGATAATGCTTCAGTAAGTAACTTGAACAGTTCTTTGTTGTATTCAGGCAGGGGATTACATGAGAGCTGTCTATAGTACAAACATACGGGTGTGAATGTGCCAGCAGAAACAAACCACCCGCTCTACCTAAGTCTGCTCGAGTGTGCAGCTAGCACCCCTAGTTTGCAGCTGCCCCACCCCCCTCCCATTTGTTATCCCACTGCCACCCCCACCCTCACTCTCCCCTGTTCCCTGTCCAATGCCCTTTTGAAGCTGTTGACAGAGTTACTTGATATCACCCATTCTGGTAGGGCATTCCATTTTGCTACCTCCCTCTCTGTGAAATATTTCCTTCCTAAATCGGCCCACCTCTGTTCTTAGCTCATGCCCCCTGGTGACCCTCCCCCTCTTTAATTTAAAGACCCCATCTGTCCCATCCTTATTGGTTTCCCTCGGGTACTTGAATGTCACTATCATGTCCCTCCTGTCCCTTCTATCCTCCAGGGCGTACATATTCAGATCTCTCAGCCTGCTGTCATAGTCTGTCCTTTTCATTCCACATATCATCTTTGTTGCCCTCAAACTGCACACAGTACTCTAAGTGTGGCCTTACCAGTGACCTGTAGAGGGGCAAGATCACCTTTCTTCGCCTGGACGAAAGGCCCTCACTATGCACTCCAGCATATTGTTCGCTTTTGCAGCCGCTCTCCTGCACTGGGCAGCGTTGTCCATGGTCCCTGTTGTCATTACTCCTATGTCCTTCTCCTCCTCAGTAATCCCCAGCTTAACCCCTCCCAGCCGGTATTCTCTCCTTGGGTTCTTCACCCCAAAGTGCACAACCTTACACTTCTTTGCATTGAACTCCAGCTGCCACCTCTCTGACCACTTCTGTAGCTTGCTTAGGTCCCTCTGAAGCTGCTTCCATCCCTCCTCTCCATTTACCACTGCTCCGATTTTGGTGTCGTCAGCAAACAGACTTATCTTGCTTACCACACCATGTGCAATGTCTGATATGAAGATCCCAAACAATACTGGCCCCAACACAGAGCCCTGTGGCACCCCACTCATCACTGGCCTTGGCAATGAGAGCTCCCCTCTCATCACCACCCGTTACAGCCTCCCACTCAGCCAGCTTGTAATCCAGTTAATCATTTTTGCCTCTACTCCTACATCAGTTAGCTTCCCCCAAGCTGTCCATGAGGCACAGAATCAAAGGCCTTGCTGAAGTCCAAGTAAAGAACATCCACCACATGACCCTTATCCAGCTCACCTGTCACCCAGCCATAATATTGTATCAGGTTGGTTTGACAAGACTTCCCTGTGCCTCACATCCTGGAGGCCATTGTCCTCCAGGTACGACACCAGTCTTTCCTTTAGTATTCTCTACATGAGTTTGCACACTATGGAGGTGAGACTTACCGGGCAATAATTACCAGGTTCATCCCTTGGTCTGCTCTTGTGTAATGGTAGTACATGTGCCATCCTGCAGTCCAGTGGCACACATCTCGACTCCAGTGAGGTGCTGTACAGATCCGCCAGTGGCTCCACCAACACCTCCACCATCTCCCTCAACACCCTGGGGTGGATACCATCTGGCCCTGGTGCCTTGTCTACCTTCAGTGCCCTCAGTTCCTCTAGGACTCTATTTGCCTCAATTCTTCCATCTCTTGCCTCCTCTCCCCCTGTCCCCACCCTCCCAGCCCATTGTGGTAGTGGTCCCCCTTTTCTGCTGTGAACACTGAGCGAGTATTCATTCAGTGCTTCTACCTGCTCCTCACCCTTTTCCGTCCACTCCCCATCCCTTTTTATCCTCACTATTGTTTCCTTGCACTTCCTTTTCTCCCGATGTATCTGAAAAAGTCTCTCCCCCATTAATTCCCTGTGCTAATCTCAGCTCCCTCTGGGCCTTGGCTTCTCTCACTTTTCTGGTCACCTCCCTGGACCATCTTGCATATTCCTCCCTGTCCACTTCCTTTCCCGTCCTTCTATACCTCTGGTGCACCTCTCGTTTTGCTCTCACCACCTCCACTACCTCGCTGTTCAAGCAGCATGGTTTTCTTGCTCTGTTCCTCTTACTCTGAGTCTTGGTGCAGGCTTCTGTTGCCTCTGTAATCCCCAGTTTAATATCCCATTTCAGCTCTGCATCCATCTCCTGCCTTATGCCCCCTAGTTTCCCTTTCAGTACTTCCTGCATCCTCCCAAAGTCTGCCCCCCTGAAGTTTACTACCTGAGTAACTGATTTCTCTGGCTCCTCGCACATCGTGATATTAAACCACGCTATTTGGTGATCACTGTCAGCTAGTCGGTGCTTCACCTTTATTTCCCTTACTGCGCCCCCATTCAACAACACCAGATCTAAAGTGTTCTTTAGCCTAGTAGGTACACTAACCAACTGTGTCAGGAGACCCTCCTGGATCGCATCCAGGAGCACTTGCTCCATATCACTGGAGGTGGCCAGAATGCTCCAGTCAACCCCTGGCAAGCTGATATCCCCCACGATGACCACCTTCCCTTTTCTACATACCATTCTGATTTGTCCTGCTAATTCACTGTCAAGCTCCTCAGACTGGGATGGCAGCCTGTATACCACCCCAAACCTCAGTTTACTACCCATTGAGTCTAGGAGCTGCAGCCAGATTGCCTCTGTTCCACTTTCTTCCCCCTCGTCCCTTGTGCATTTAATCCCATCCCTCATGTAGACTGCCACCCCACGGCCCCTCCCTTCCTAACAGTCCTTCCTGCATACTTTGTATCCTGGCATTGCCAGATCCCAGTCTTGGTGCTCAATTGCCCATGTTTCAGTGACAGGTGCAATATCCACCCTCCACACTGCTAAGAGTATTTCTTTATCTCCCAGTAAACCCATCACAATTTCCCTGTACTGTTCGGTTTTCAAACTCACAACATTACACCCTTTATCAGAGGGTTTAACAACAATTGACTTGTCCTGTGATAATACATCTAATGCAATTTTCTATTTTTTTGTCAAGTTAAATTTAGTAGTTTTAGCTCTTGCACTAATCAGCTCTCTGACCTGTTTGGTAACTGTTTTTTCAAAGGCTCCAAAAACATTATTATAAATATTGGGGAAAAAAGTCGATACAGGTCTAAATAGTTGTTGCCTTAGTTTCTTAATGCATAAATTAGCCCCAAGAATCCCAAAACCTGATTCTGCTTGGGAGGTCAAGGGGTAAAATAGCATATCATTAGTATTCAGGAGTTTCTTTTGAGTCAGAAGGTTCTCATGGTCTGTTGCCAATATTTCTTTACCTAAGCCATAGTTTCAGGTTCTACTGGTACATGGGTCATATCTGTAAGGGCCGTATGTTCGAGTCCCCCTCCTCCAGTAGCTCCATTACAGCTCTTTTGCAACAAAAAAATCAATATCCTCAAACAAAATGTTTCCCTCTTCCGATGAAAAACCCATTTCGTAGTTGGTGTATGCAGGTAACTCCTGGTTAATATCTTCAGAAAACTGTGGCTTTAAATATAGTTTACGGAAAAACTTTTTGAGATCCACCACAACTTGGAACTGATTTATTTGTGTGGTAGGGGTAAAACTCTGGCCGCTTTTCAGTACTGACTCTTGGTCCTTGGTTAATATCAGATGAGATAAATTCAGTATCTGTAACTTAGATCCTTCTTCCTCTCTCTCAGGAGCCTTTCCACACCTATTTGTTTTCCTCCCCCCGACCCTCTCCTTGTTTTCCTTTTTCTCTTTTTCTTTGGGGTCTGGGTGCCTTTGAAAAGAACATTCACCTGAAGTATTGGTGCTTGTGTTGTTGGTTCTGTTAGCTGCAGTCTCTTCTTGTTGGGTTTGTCCCTTGTTTTCCAGGCCTGAAAACCTCACCCTATACCTTCCTCTACTCAGAGAGCATGGTTTATTCCATCTTAATATTTCACCTCTCTCATAGTCATTCTTGTCTCTCTGGAGCTTAGTGCTTTTTCTTTGAATTAGTGTGGATTCAAATTTTTCAATTTTGTTTTTCAGTTCATTAAAGTCATAATACTTATGACAAGCTTTTAATTTTAATGCACTCTCTTTTGCCAGTGTCAGGTCTGGAATTAATTCTTCAAACTTACTAAGATCATCTTTGATAAATAATTGTAAAAATATTTTAGAACAATCACAAGCAGCCTTTGTCCACTTGTCTTTAAATTGAAAGTTTTCCAGGCCACAAGTTGGTGCTATTGAGACACGCAAGCCCCTGAGTGCCTGACCACGATCTAAGTATTCTTCTAGTGTACTTATGTTATATGAAACTTCCAATTCCCTGATTAGCAGCTTCTCCAAATTTCTAAATGTACCCCTGTTGCCTATATGAGTGTCACTTTCACTTTCTTCTCTGTTAAAATTTAACTTACTGCGTAATTTTTTCCTTCTTTCATCCAAAGAGTCTGTGTCAGCCTGCTCCCAGCTGTAACCGGCGTGTGCACTCGTGGAACTCAATGACGCTGATGCAGTATCGAATTTGCTCATTCTCCAGTATAAAAAAGCGTTATGTCCCACTGAAAATCACTCACACATTCAGATTTCAGTTAATCACCCAGTGCAGCTGCCCTGGAAACTAATAGCTTCAATCCTCAGTCAGCCTTGCGCTACGTTATATGCGCTCGCGGTCAGCGGTAAAATAAAGCACGCAGTACAATTTGAAACACTATTACTGCACACCTGCAAATTCGGCTGATGTTGCTCCGTATAGAAGATGGCTAATCTCCACATAAGTCAAAAAACCCAGCAAAATACGATGCGCAAATGAAGAAGCAAGGCAAAGAAATTAAATAATAAACACCAGTGTGTTTTTTACTTTTTGCCACAACAAAGCAGTTTCCAGGTAGTAACCCTAGCGCCTCAACTCCTAAATGAGTCTTCAAGGGGTCAAAGTACAGAAGCAAGACACAGCTTGAAATACATTTCATTGGGTTCTAAGACAGATGTTTCTCATTGGACCACACAATACTATCTATGCAGTCTCTTAACCCTTAAAGCAATAGGACAGTGTAGTGCAGGTTAATACATAAAAACAAGTTATAAAGGTGCTTTAAATAAGACCATCACCTAAAATGTCATAAAGGAAAAACAGCATATAATAAGCTATGCAAAAAGAGAAAAAATTGCAACTATCAAAAGCACTAAGTACAACATATTTCATAATTTATAATTTCAGTTATTTTATCATTAGTTTTAATTTTAGCTTTTACTTGAATTTTCTGAGGTAGGAAGTCTGCCAAGTTCAGATCTCCAAATGGCTATGCCAACCTGGTAGATAGGAGTCCAAAAAAGGAGGTGCTTCACCAAGTGACTGATCACTAGCACCTCTCCTACACAAATGCATAGCTGAAAAGATGATGCACATGTCTGTATGTCTCTCAGAATGGTGCTGTACCATGAGGGTGACAGAAAGAGGCACACATGGTACAGTAAGGTTAAGATTGCATGCCATATGATATGTCATTGCCAACACAACTCTTGAACTCCATAACCCCAACCCCCCTCAACACGCATCGCTGATTGGCAGCACACTTTCACAGGGTTAAGATTGCATACCATATGCTATGCCATTGCCAACATGACCCTTGAACTCCGTAACCCTCCCTGCACCCAACACCCATCGCCGATTGGCAGCACACTCTCAGACTACAGTCCAGTGCCCACCCCAATCCCTTTATTACTGGTAACCACCACAGCCCGGGACTTGAACAGAATTGATCCTACCTCTCTGACACTGTAGCTCCTCTTGATGTCAGGCCACAGCCCGCCTTATCTAGATACTCAGAGCTCCTCCTTTGGCATTTCAGCTTTCAGTCCCAGCCAGTGCTTACTCTCGAGTCCTCGTGGCAGCGCACATGTGCAATGTGATGTCAAAAAAAAAAAGCTTCAGCCTGTGTCTCCACGCTCTGGCACTGCGCCCCTTATGGTGGCTTTTAGTATTGCAGCCTCAAAAATGAGAAAATAGCTACATGCTCTGCAGTGCAATCAGGAGAAAAAAACTACATGCACCAGACTATTCCTACTTGCACAGGAAAAAGGCTGGGAATATTAATTTTGACCCCTACATGTATACCTGATATCACCAAGTCATGCTGTAGAGGGAAAATAAATTATGCCCTTCCTGCGGTCCCTGATTGTAGCTGTCAGAAGTGCTGCAACTGCTTGGCTATGAAAATGAAGCTCTGCACCACTCACAGGCACCCACACTCAAGCCTACTGACTTGTCTCATCCTACCCTGCTGAAGCTGTTACAGTGTGCATAGAAAGAGGTCACTCAGAAGTGAGAACCACTTTCTAGGTAGTCAGCAATTAGGTAATCTATATTGGAAAAAAAACATTTTGGTAGAAACATAGGAACATAGAATTTGATGGCAGATAAGGACCGCTTGGCCCACCTACTCTGCCCATTTCCCTACCTAATGCATAGGCTGCAGATCCTAGTTAACCAACAGCTTACTTTCTCCTACCCCCCCACTAGAATTGTCATATGTCTGTCCGATGCATTCTTGAATTCCCGCACTATTTTTGACTCCACGAACTCCTCAGGAAGGCCATTTCATTCATCCACAACCCTCTCTGTGAAAAAATACTTCCTCACATTACCTCTGAGCCGTCCCACCTCTATTTTCAAATTGTGCTTCCTTATTCTTGCACATTTCTTTTTCTGAATGATGCTACCCTCTTGGACTCTGTTGATTCCCTTGAGGCACTTGAACATTTCTATGATGTCCCCCCTCTCCCTCATTTCCTCGAAGATATACATATTAAGCTCCTTTAGTCTCTGTTCATATGACTTCTGGTGCAGCCCCTGCACCATTTTAGTTGCCGTCCTCTGGACTGCCTCCATCCTGTCTGTGTCCTTGCAGAGAAGAGGTCTCCAGAACTGCATGCAGTACTCCAGATGGGGTCTCACCAACTGTCTGTACAGAGGGAAACAAATAAATGCATAAGAACCAGCATGGAGGGATTAAAGTGCCAAGCACCATGGAAAAGAAGGGTGATGGAGAACAGATTAAGCAGTACGTCCACACCAAGAAGGAATACCCTTTGAAGTGGCTGCATGCCTGGGATAATTGGGGGGGGTGCAATTCAACGCAACAGTTCACAGTTCATAATTGAGACACAGATGACAGCAGTGACAGCTGCTGCCAGCAATTTGTTACTGGCTTAGTATGTAATGACAGGAAGGGGTTGGGGGAAAGGAGGGCTATGGAGTTCCAATAACTTTGGACATGTGTATTGCTGACAGCACTCCAACCACTGCAGTACGAGGATAACATGCATACTGCAGGTGCTACAGCAAGCAGACAGCATCCTAATGGGTCGGGGACGGTGGCTGCTGTTCCTTATTCGACTGTGATGGCAGTGCATGGCAAAGAAAGAAAAACATAATTTTTGTCAGCTCCCTAACGTCCATCCAATGCTGTTTGGACTAACTCACTACCTGACACTCTGCAAATGGCGGGTAGCAACAGGGAATGACTGTGGAGTTCTGGGGGGGGGTTCAGTCACATGGCGGCAAGGCAGTACAGCAGCGTTCCTTCAACTGCCCACAAAAAAAAAAGACGTAAACAAGTGTAGTAATGAAACTACATGGTCATCATACTGGAAAAGGTCCACTAAAGTGCTGTCTGATGGATGTGATCCATAAGCTGCACTACAAGGGCTGAGCATGAATGCGCAGCACAAGGGACAACAGAAGTAAACATTGGAAGTGCCCCAACATACAGGAGGACTCTGACTCTGGAGACAGTGGCTGCCATCTTTCCTGTGGATCCACAAGAAAAGTAAACTTTAATTAATAACTCTGAAAATACTGAAGCTGACACTAAGAACTAAAGATACAGCAACTGGAATGATGACTGAACCACTACAGCCCAAAATTTAAATTGTGACAACCACTTCCTTTTTATTCAGTACCGCTGCTTTAAGTTGCCAAGAATTAGATTCCAGTTCATATTCTTTAGGTCATTGTCAATGTTATATATATTTACCTTTGAATAAAGATACATATCTGTGCAGCCTATAGGTTTATAAGTGGATTGGAGTATCCTGAACGGTACAGTGGCGAGGTCTCTGTTACCAGGGGGCCCTAACCATATATGAAGAGGTTATGATATTCTCTGGCACTAATATGATATACATAGAAACATAGAATTTGATGGCAGATAAGGATTGCTTGGCCCACCCAGTCTGCCCATTTTCCTACCTAATGGATAAGCTGCAGATCCTAGTTAACCAACAACCTACTTCCTCCTACCCCCACCCCTAGAATTGCCTTCTGACCATTCCATGCATTCTTGAATTTCACCACTGTTTTTGACTCCACAACCTCATCAGGAAGGCTGTTCCATGCATCCACAACCCTCTCCATGAAAAAATGCTTCCTCACATTACCTCAGAGCCATCCCCCTCTATCTTCAAATTATGCCCCCTTGTTCTTGCACACCTTTTTTTCTGAGAGATGTTACCGTCTTGGACTTTGTTGATTCCCTTGAGGTACTTAAAAGTTTCTGTCATGTCCCCCTCTCCCTCCTTTCCTCGAGGCTATACATGTTAACTTCCTTAAGTCTCTCTTCATATGTCTTCTGGTGCAGACACTGCACCATTTTAGTTGCCCTCTTATGGACTGCCTCCATCCTGTCTATGTCTTTGTGGAGATTGGGTTTCCAGAACTGCATGCAGTACTCCAGATGGGGTCTCACCAGCTCTCTGTACAGAGGGATAACAACTTCCTGTTTTCTACTGGTGATGCCTCTCCCTATACATCCCAATATCCCCCAGCCCTCCTTATTGCCTTCTCACATTGCTTGTCCACCTTTAGGTCATCTGATATAACTACCCCCCTGTCCCTTTCCATTTTTGTTGTTGTTAGTATCTCACCACCCATTGTGTACTTGTCCCCTGGGTTTTTGTTTCCCAGGTGCATTACTTTGCACTTCTTAGCATTGAATCTAAACTGCCATTACTTTTTGACCATTCCTCCAACCTTGCCAAGTCTCTTCTCATCCTATCCACCCCACCTTGTGTATCAACTCTGTTGCAGATCTTTGTGTCGCCTGCAAAGAGCCATACTTTTCCTTCCAGTCCCTCTGCAATGTCACTTATAAAGAGATTGAAGAGGACTGGTCCTAGTACTGAACCCTGTGGTACCCTGCTAGTAACCCCCCTTTCTTTAGAGAGGACTCTGTTTACTATTACCCTCTGTGTCCTGTTCTCCAGCCAAGTCTTTACCAAGGCTACCATCTCGGGACCCACTCCAAGGCAGGCTAACTTGTATATTAATCTTTTGTGTGGGACTGTGTCAAATGCCTTGCTAAAGTCTAGGTAGGCCATGTCCACAGCTCTCCCTGAGCTACTTCTTTGGTCACCCAGTCAAAGAAATCGATTAGATTCGTCTGACATGATCTAATAAGATATTGCCTCTGGCAGGAAATTTAACCAATTGCCTTAGAGAACATTGCTTAATAGTATCTCTAAATTCTTTGGAATAGTTATGTCTCCCTTCATGTTTATTCCAGTCTGTCAGGTAAATTAAAATCGCCCAATATGATGACGTCCCCTAATGCACATGCAATGTGTATCTTACCTGCAGTGTCTCTATTGTCTATGTCACTAGCATTTGGTGGTCTGTAACTGCTGCTATTATAGTGGGATTACTTGTAGTTAATGAATTGGATCCAGATAGTCTCAGCTGTGCTTTCAGCAGATTTAATCCTGTCAGATGTGTTGGTGGCACGTAATTGTTCTTTTATGTACTTGCTGTGCCTATTCTGCCACCTCTTCTTTGATTTCTGTATTGTCTAAAAAAGTTGTACCCTGGAACTTCAGTGTCTCAAGTTAAATTTGGTTCCCACCATGTTTCAGTTAGGCATATTATGTCCAAGTCTTCAAGACCTATGAGTGCTCTGAGTTTTTCTTTTTTTGTTGTTTAAGCTGTTGGCTTTAATGAGGATACATTGTGACACAACTGCTTTACCTTTGTTGTTCTCTGTCTTTATATCTGATGTCCCTTCACTCATAGGGGCCTGGCTATTAGTCTTAGTGTCCATCTGGTTTGTCCCCCGTTATCTAGTTTAAAGTAATCAGAGCCTTTGATATTTTTTATCCCAGCAGTCTAGCTCCTTTCCTGTTCAGATGTAGACCATCCTTAGCGTACAAGTCGTGTCTTCCATAAAAAGTGTTCCAATTTAAAAAAAATTCTAAGTCATTATGCCTTGACCACTCCGGTAAACACTTATTAATCCTACCAATTGTGTATTGCCTGTATGTTGTTGCTCTTGGAACAGGTACAATCTCTGAAATTGTCACTCTGCCCCCCTTATTTTTTTATTTATCACCCAGTAGTTCAAATTTCTGTTTAATGTCATTCTTGTTGGTCCTTTCCACGTCATTAGTGCCAATGTAAAACTGTTACCATTGGTTTTATTCCTGAATTAGCAAGTATGTTATGTTATTGGTTATAAAGTACATTTGGTTGGTTATAAAGTACATTTTCCAAAAAACAGTCTTGATACCTCTTTAGATTGGCACACATGAAACACTGCAGGAAAGTTTATCTCTTCAACGGACTACGGTCTGATTTAAAGATTTGGAAGTTCATGTTAGAAAATGAATAAAAGATATGTATGAGGCAAATTGCCTCCCCCCCCATTATTACAGCAGAACATATTAGCCAGCCATGCAAAAAAATGGCAAGACTTACCGTTATTCATTATTGGGCTGTTCAAACGAACTGAAGAAGAGTATCCTACCCAAAATACTAAATCTGTTTCAGTGGTTTCCACTGCCAATCCCAGACAACTTTTTCATAAAGCTTATAGCCTGTACAATGTCCTGATTTTGACGTAACGGAACACCTAGGGCTGGGAGTGATCCACTGTGCTTGCATCAAACAGACGTGACACAAGGGGCACCTTGCACCACACCGTGCACCTCTCCCGATTTGGGTACACTGTGTCAGACCACAGTGGGCCCACCTGTACCAGCCCTGCTTGTACCAACTCACCGGATCTGCCCGGCTGCAGCATCTCCTTTTGTGGGATTTTCAAGCCTACCAAGGGCAGTCTGTGCTTAGACTAGCCAGAGCTGGTCTAATGCCTCATACGCTGGCATCGGCCATGGTTACAGGCTGCAGACACATGCCAACTGTGGAGAACCTATCCACCATGAACTTCCAGAGCAAACCACCTGCGACCAAGCACACACCTTGCCAGGGATGTTGAGGGTGTGGTGGTGCAACAACAACAGGGATGAGCCCAGGAACCCAGTAGCAAATGGGGGCATGCCATCAACTTAGCATGGAATGGTACATGCTGAACGTATTACAAAATCCAGTGGGCCACTGCTTTAAGGGATGGCAACAAGCACCAGTGATTGCACATGGCACAGCACATCTAAGTAACAGGAGTGCAGTGCAGGACAGTAAAGCTGTGGGGCTGGAGTCTGCATGTGTTCCACAGGGAGCGCTGCACTGGAGTGTGTATGCTCATAAACCATATGTAGGGATGCTCAGAGGTAGTAGGCATCTATGGATACACAGCCAAATAGTGTAGGCAGGCCCCCTTTGGTTTGTCAGAGGTGGTACCTCTGTGTCACAGTGCAGGAATGTGTACAGTGTACCATGCTGTTAGGGGGGATGTTGATGCTGGTCAGAACCTGTTTGATTGTGGTGTTATCAATGTGTTGTGTAGTAGGACTTCAGATGTGGTGCAGCTTTGTACCATGATAGTCACTGGCCAACAGTTGGGTGGGCACAGGTTGGTGTGGAAGGTACAGTTGGGTGTGGTGGGTTTGGGATGCAAATATAGGGGCAGATTGGGTGATGGCAAATAACGGGACATATCCAGTAGGACATAGGACAGGGAAGGCTTGCTGGCAGCGCACTGTGGGTACCATGTCCATGATGTGATGGCTGTGACCACAGTGGTCCCCACAGGGTCATCACAGAGACATTGTGGCAGTGCTGGTAAGAGGGTGGTCATGTTGTGTTGCCAGTGGCAATACCAGGTCTGCCTGCGCCATACTGGAGAGACACCATAGGGACGTCAGGTTCCAGACATGTGGCAGATGTCAGCATGTGTACTCCTCGGTACCAGGCAACACCTGTGGGGGTGTGGGAGCCTCTTTTGGTACTGCACATGATGGGGGTCTATTCCCTATGGTCCACCAGTGCCCAACCACAGTACTCTATGTACTGTGTGGCTCCTGAGAGATCACATCTTTGGCCCATGCTCACTTGCCATCATTGCCTATTAATTCACAGGCCCCCCATCCCTTCTTCATGTCCTCTGTGTCCTTGAGCCCTCCCCTAGCCATGTTCTGTGGTTCATTACACCCTCCCCCACCAATGTACTCATCAACCACCCCCATCATCAGGGCACCAGGACATTACAAAGCAGTATCTTTGGAGGCATGGTCAGCATGCATGTCTTCAAGGCCCTCCCCCGTCAATAACAAAATGCTCAAGAACATATTCAAATGCATGATGCTAGGCTCCTGTGGCACACAACAGCCACTGCCTTATGGCTCCTGATACCCACCACCCCAGACCCCCAATGATGTACTCCTTCTCTTTGATTGTATCACAAAGCATCTTGCCATGGGGAGGTGCCAAACAACAATCAAAACCAATAACCCATTTGCAAAATAAAAATACTTTATGAGCACATTTGATATGCACATAAACTGGAATATCCATGTAAAGTATGTAACACGCCAGTATAGTTAATATTGAGTAGGCTCTTTAATGTTAAACCCCTAACTTTGCACTTTAATAGCTTTGCCACAGTTCAACGGATTTGCATGACATTTTGCATGTGCAGTCCCAGGGCAAGATCTCTTGACTTGCCAAGGTTAGTTCCAGTTGCATGTGCTGATTCCAAGATACAGATAGTAAGAAAGTGAAAGAATCAGTGTTTTTTGCTGTTTTATTGTCATCTCCTTGTGCCCAGATGGTTTTGGATTTTGCTTTGAACATTTTCAGAGTGGAAAGGGCCTGGGTCACAGTAGTCATTTGGCTGGTCTAGTGAAAAAATATTAATTTGTTCCAGAGTTCTGAGCATGCACAGCACTTTTTTTGGATAGCTTTTTCATATGAAAAAAGAATTAGGCCCATACGAAAAAAGATTCTGTTTGCTATAGGGGTAATCTTTCTTCACATGGCTACCATCTTGTTTCCATATTTTTGTAAAAAAATGTTTTTTGAAAAGCCATAAAAATTGATATCCTGCAGAGTCATCAACACGTGTTTCTTGCTAATCGGGACCCCTTAGGTGGATTTTGCAGTTAATTTTTGGAAAAATTGCCCAGAAATGTGTTAATACATTTTTAAAAAATGTTTTGTGACCCAAATTTCTTTTTCTTGTATCTTGCAAATTGGGACTCCATTAGCTGGATTCTGCAGTTAGTTTTTGGAAAAATGTCCCAGAAATATGTTTTTACATATTTTGAATATCTGTTTTCATGAGATGATTATTGTTTTTCATATGGCCTCATGAAACAAGAACAGAGCCATACGAAACAAGATTTCTTTTGTACGAGAAAATAATTTGGACTTAGTTGTTTTTCAGATTCTTTTGTCATGTGAAGGAATATTTTTTTGTGAGAATGACAGTCTCATTAAAAAAGATTTCCTTCATATGAAAAAAAAAATTGACTTAGTATATTCAGCCTCTTTGTGAACAACCTTCCAGAAGTGTGCCCCTCCTCCAAGGTACTTCTCTATGCAGATGACACGGTGGTGTTCTCTCGAGGCTCTTGCCAAGTTGCACTCACTAAGGACATGCAGTACAACTTTGACCTCCTACAGGATTGGCTCAAAGATAGCCTGCTAGTGCTCAACAGCAAAAAAACAAGTCAATGCTCTTTGCCAGAAGCCAAAAGAGGACGTATACCACTCCCTTCTCAATTTTGTGCAACTCCCACTCCACCCTTGAGCAGGTGCCCTCGAACCATTACCTAAGGATTACAATCGATGAGTACCTCTCCTTCAATGAACATTTACAAAATGTTACCACTGCTGCCAATAGGAAGTTAGGGACCCTATATAGGCTTCAGTTCTGCCTCACACCTGAGGCTAGGGCCCAGGCAGTAAGAGGGACAGTTCTACCACCCTAGACTATGGCAATGTGGTATATGGTGCAGCCTCTGAAACCAGCCTGCACAGGGTCCTTACTACCCTCAACAAAGCATGCTGTTTTGTTTTACCCCTTACACACACGTGCAACCTTTATATTGGGACATGATGGCTTCCTCTCATGGACCGAATCAAGCTCCACTCCTGCCTTCTAGGGAAGAAGGCCCTTCTAGGTCTTACACCCCCTCCTTACAAGCCTTATTCCATCCAGTCCCTGCTGAGCACTCCACAAGAAGTGTTACAAGACACACCCTAGCAGTACCTTTCAGAAGAACTGCCTTGGGGAGGTGAGCCTTTGCAGTGAGGGCCCCCACCTGGCTAAATGAGCTCCCCAGGCCACTACTAGCCTTACTTGCCTTGGCTAGTTCAAGTCCGAAATTCAGAAGTCCATCTCCCCTCCAGTACAATTTTGCTGTAAAGAACACCCCAGACATTTCTAGCCCTCCTGGTGCCCCCTGACATAATATGGCTTGGCTGTGGCAACCCGTGACTCCTAAGAATCTCCCACTAATCCCCACCTACCCACCTCTTGGTTCCCCATCCCCCCGCCCCTCACCCACTTAGCGCTCCTGACCCTCCATACCCCCACCTTCACACCCGCTTAGCCCTCCTAACTCTTAAGTTATCACCCACTATTGTGCTCTTCCCCTCACCCGTCTAGCCTGTAGCCTGCTCTCCCTTAATCACTGTCCTTATCAGTGGTCAATTTAATTGTTCCCTCCGGAAACCTATCTAAGCTCTATAGCTGCATTCTGGTAATTCTCATACTTTGCACATAGTTGGAATCTGCACTTTATTCACCTAATCTGTTATGGGACTATTTTCCTCTGTATTATGTAATCAAGTGCTTTTGCAATGTATTCTGTCTCTCCCCGTCCTTCTGTTTTAATGCTGTTTAGCCTTTTTAATGATGTGTAACTGACAATGCCTTCTAGATGCTTCTGTTGTTCTCCACTGTCCATGTACTTGATGTTTCCCCACCTTCTGTTCGACGAGGATTCTTTGTAAATGAACTTTTAGCTCAAAGGTTGTAATTCTGATTTTACAATAAATAAAACAAATACATATCAGGGCCTGAAGCTCGGAAACTCTACGGGCAGAAGTATCGGCAACTAAAAATAATGCTTTCCAAGAAAGGGAGCGAAGCTCACATACCGTGGCAGGCTTGAATGGGGGAAGAGTCAGCTTTTCTAACATAAAAAGAAAATCCCAGGGCGGTACTGGATCTCTGATGGGAGGCTTGATATGCAGTATGCCCCACAAAAACGTATGGGACACGTCCAGTTGGGCGAGGGTTTTCCCCTCATGGGTACGTGGTAAGCTGAGATTGTGGAAAGATGTACCTTTATGGAGAAGTAGATCAAGCCTTGAGTTAATAAGGAGAGGAGATACTCTAAAATTGAGTTCACTGGACAGATGAGCAGCTCCAAGTGACGGGGTGAAGCCCAAAGGCAAAATCTTTTCCACTTCATGGCATAAGTGGATCTAGTTGCTACGAGACTGTCCGCCACCTCCTGAGAGACCCTGTACCTAGATTTGACTAATTCTGCAGGAGCCAGGCATAAAGATGCAGGGATCTAAGGTCCGGGTGGACCAGCGTTCTCTGATCCTGTGATACTCAGTGCGAGCTCAGTGGCAGCTGTATTGGAGGCTCCACTCCTAGCTGCTGAAGTAGTGGGAACCAAATCTGCTGAGGCCAAAATGGAGTGATGAGGATTATCTCTGCTCTTTTTGCCTGTAGCTTCAGAAGAATCCTCTGAAGAATGGGAAGGGAAGGTGTACAGAAACCTCCCTGTCCAACAGAGGGACAAAGCATCTGGCCAGAAAATACCAGGTGCGGGTTCTAATGAGCAGAAACTGGGCAGTTTGGCGTTGAGAGGAAACGCAAAGATGTCCAACTCTGGATGGCCCCACATGTTGAATAGCTGATCTGCTACTGACTGGAGGAGCTCCCACTCATGAGCCTTGGACCAAGTCCGACTTAGGCTGTTGGCCAAGACATTTCGGACAACTGGAACAGGAACAGCGGTGAAGTCTTGGTGATGTTCCAGTGCCCAATACCAGACTCTCAACGCCTCCCAGCAAAGGGGTAACATTGTGTGTCACCTTGCTTGTTGACGTAAAACACTAGCGACATATTGTCCAGCTGGATAAGAAGAGGGCCTGGTGAAAGGTCCATCTGAAACACCCATAAGGTGTTTAGGGCGGCTCGCATTTCTAGGACATTGATGTGGAGCAGTTGCTCATCTGAAGACTCAGTCCCCTGGTTCTGTCTGCCTTGGGGGCTCTTGCTGAAAAGGGACCCCTCATACCAGTTGGAGGAGTCTGACCACCAGAAAAGAGTCCTTCTTACTGGTTCAGAGATCCTGATTGGCTGGTCGAAATCATCTGACCTGTGGTCCCACTGCACCCCGAGCATCTAATGTGGGACTCTCATGTGGAGGCGGGCCAATGGAACTGTGGGGATGGCCACCTCCATGTGCCCCAGAAGTCTGAGGAAAGTCCTGGCTGGGAGCTGTGGAGCCATAGATACCATCTGGACTATGTGCTTAGATGATTCCCCTTGTCCTGTGGGAGGAAAGTCATGCCCTAAACTCTGTCCAGGATCGCTCTGATAAAAGGGAGTCGCTGGCTGGACCATGAGGATGACTTTGGAAGGTTCAGGGTGATCCCTAGCTCTCAGGAGAGCGTAAAGGTGTCTCAGAGAGTGAAGCAGCTGAGTGCTGGAAGGAGCTGCCCGGAGCCAATCGTCTAGGTAGGGGAAGATGTAATGGCCCTGGCGTCTGAGAGACGCGGTCACCACCACTTGGCACTTGGTGAAGACTCAAGGAGCGGAGAAGAGGCCGAACGGTAAGGCTTGAAACTGATAATGTCTCCCCTGGAGTGGAACCTCAGGAACGTCCGATGGGGAGGAAAAACCCTTATGTGCAGGTATAAATCCTGCATATCCAGGGAGCAGAGCCAGTCCCCCTGGTGCAAGAGAGGGATGAGGCCTGGCAGAATGACCATTCTGAACCACTTGTACTCTAGAAAGAGATTTAGGGCCGAAGATCTTTGGTCTTTTTTGGTACCAGGAAAAAGTGAGAATAGTAGCCCTGTTCCTGTTGATCTGGGGGGACCGGCTGTATCTCCCATTTCTGCAGAAGGGCCTGGATCTCTCCTTCTGTCAGAGGAATGTGTGAAGGAGGATAATGGGAGGACCCTGGTGGCTTGTCCAGAGGAATCTGAAGGAACTCGAGAGTTTGTTCTCTCCTTGTAAGGTCTAACACCCAGAGGTCTGTAGTGATGCTGCTCCATCCCTCTAGGTAGAGGGAGAAGTGACCCCTACCACCTCCCCCATCCCCTCCACCAGAGGAGAGGAGGCAGGTAGCGAGTCATTAGGCATATCTGGGAACAGGCAGAGAGTGCTGGAAGGTCTTCGGGCCTCTAGAGGTGGCACTCTCAGGGGTTTGGGCTAGTGCCTTTCTCTCGAAGCCACCTCTCTGCTGAAATTGGCTGTCGGTATTTTGCCCTGAGGGCTTACGAAAAGGCCATTTGCAAAAGGGTTTTTGGGCCCCCTTATACGTCTTTCAGGCAAACCAGTAGAATTCCCGGAATCTTGGCGGCAAGAGATCAGTTTCTCCATCAGTTTCTCTGACTTTTCCCTGAAAAGGACAGAACCCTGGAAGGGAAGGTCCAGGATCCCGGACTGCAGATTTGGGGAGAATCCTGAGACTCTGAGCCAGGCGTGGTGCCTAAGGAAAATGCTGGATGCCGCTGCCCTAGAGGACATGTCTGCAGTGTCGTACAAGATCCTCAGGACATGAGTGCTTACTTCTGAACCCAACTTCAGGATATCCAGAAGCTTGGTCTTTTGTGCTGAGTCTGGCAAGGCCTGAGCAACCTCTAAGCCTTTTTCTCACATCGTATTCTGGTATTGGACCATATGTGTGAGGAAGTTCAGAGACTGAATAGAGCAGGTTGAGGCAGAATACACTTTCTTGCCTACCTGATCTAAAAATCTGGACTCTACATCAGGAGGCTGTGAACTAAGGTGTTTTGGCTTCTTTGATTTGTCATGAGCAGCTGTAATCACCATGGAGTCTGCCTGAGAGTGTGCCTCCAAAAAAGGCTTTTCCCTCGGTACAGTCTTTCCGATTCTTTAGAGACCGCTGGAGCGGTGAAGGGATGCTTCCAAGTGATCCGGGTGAGATCCTGGAACGTATCCACTAGAAGAGGAACGACCAAGGGCTTTGGCTCCTTTTGCCTCAGGTTCTTGGCCAACCTCCGGCACTCTGGATCCAGATCCTCCATCTCCCATCCATTGGAGGACAAGATATGCCTCTTGATGTCTATAAAGTTAGGATCGTCAGGAGGAGATCTAGGGGTGTCCTTTTCATCTAGGGACACATGCCTTTCTCTTGAAAGAGAACAGTATGAACCCGATGTGTTGGAGTCCGAACCATGGCCTCTAGAAGAGAGGAAAGCTTGTCTAGAGCATGAGGAAGATCTGCGTCTCTCCGAGGAATGCTACCCACTAGAAGACCGACGATGGCTGTGGGATTCGTGACAGCTGGTAGAGTGCTGCCAATGGCTAGAGGAGCGATGATGGGTAGTACTTTGCCAATGGAAGTGACGTCGGTGAAGCCGTTCTTTATGTAAAGTGTGGCTCCGGGAGTCAGTAGGACTTCATGAGTGGGACTTAGGTTTAGGTGCAGGAGCGGAAGGTTTAGGAGTGGGAGAGGAAGGCTTGTCTCCCTGACTTTGGTCCTTATCTGTATCCATAGTCGGATTAGAATCCGGTTGCGGTGCAAAGACGTCCTTCTTCACTTGGCCACACCAGAACTGAAAAAGTTCCATCACCTCTTCTTTGGAGAATTTAGGAGCTACTGGCCCTGCTGGGAGGCAAGGTTTCTCTGGCATGGGTGGAGTAATAGGTGAGGAAGAGGAGAGGTCTGGTGGGTCCCTGTTAGAGGGAGTGGACCGATCCCCTTGATCATCAGGCGTAGAGGCTGTATGGACCGGTGAATGTTCGGCCTCCAGTGGGGCTTTGCCCAACATACGCCCCTTGTCAGGTACCGTGGATGCTCTGGAGCTGTCCGGCTTAGAGTCCTTCATCGGTTTAGTCATAGATGCTTAAGAGACCTAGGCACGGTGAGCCAAGGCCGACTTAGAGGCCAGCTCCCAATCTCAGTGCTCAGTGGTCTTACCCCCAGCCGCAGGTGAGACCAACGTCAGGACCTTACGCAATGGGACCTAGGTTCCAGCAGAAGCCAAGGATGAGGTCCCAACCCATGAGGCGGAGGGTGACCACAAGGGTGTGGTCTTCACCTTCAGGGTAGTCAAGGCCAGTGTGGAACCTGAGCCCTGTTTGCAACTCCCCAACATCGGTGTTTTGGTGGGAGTGGAAGAATCCTGCCACCCAGTGGAGTGCTGTGAATGGTGGGAGGAGTGGTCAGAGCCCCCCTCCCCCGAGTTAGAACCTGAGGAGGTTTTCTTATGGTGCGGAGACTGGGAGCACGAACGCCCCTTGGGACTTATGCTAGTCCAAGTACTTTTTCTTATCCTTGTGCTTCAGGGACAGAGAAGAAGAAGATTTTTTTGCTGGTGAGCTCTGCATTACTGCCATCTGCTGTTCCAAAATATGCTCCGAGTCTGGCTGGTAAAACTGCTGCAAATACAGCAGGCCTTGGTGTCGTGGTTAGGCCCTAGACAAAGGACACAGGCCTCGTGCTTGTCCTTAGCTGGAATCTGGCGGCTGCAGGCACACTTTGTCCCCTTCTTCTCGGTGGAGGAAACCAAAGATGGTGAAGATGACATACAGCCGAAGATAATTCCGCCAAAAAAAGCGGACTTTTCAACAAAAAAGTTGGAAAATTTATCAATAAATTCACTGGAACTACAGAGAAGACGTTCTAAAATGTAACCAAAGAGACGAAGTAGACGGATCTACGGCGGGAAAAGAACTGAGGTGGGCCTGGGGACCGCCCCCTGATATACCATTGGCCGACGTCAGGGCGGAGCTGGCGTTGGGGGTGGTCCCCAGTGGAGAATGCTAGCTAAAAGGTTTCTGAGGGGTCCTAGTGTCTAGTGATATAGTCCTAATATTAATAGTCTGCTGCAAGGGCTTCCACTTGAAGTAAGATCCAGAAATTCATGACACCCAAAGGGACATCTATGGGGAGGAAATGTCAGCAATTAATCATCAGGTGGTACTAATAGAATTAAAAAAAGGTGCACCACACTTCAGTATTATTAGTGATCTAAAGGCATGGGAGGCACACTGCACACTCATGAATAAACAGGAGCCATACCACACTGATTTTCTCTGTGGTGTCCGAATCCGATTTCCAGGTGTGCCACCTGTACCCGCGTCCAAATCTGCGCTCATTCCAGGTGACAATATCATGACTGTTAAGTGACAATGAAAAGGTGCACTACTCCCATTAGGACTGCTGGTTACACTACACAACAGATCAATAATTCATTACTTTTTTAATATCTGGTATTGGGGAGATAACTGAACACAAGTAAAATATATACTTTTTTGTATATCTGGGAATGGGCTTATGTATGGGGTAAACACTAGACAAATAGGTATGATATACTTTTTTTGGTATATCTGGACTAGAGAATGGGGGGGGGACAATACATATTGTATGATTATTGTGCAGTGTACCACATTGTAACATAATGCAAGCATTCAAGACATATGCCTGTTGACATAAGTATAAGTTTCATCACACAAAGTAATCATGAAAGCAGTTGTCATAACTGACACCAAGGACAGTATAATCGTCATCACCATTCATCTACTGTGGTGTCATTCAGTTCCCCCGTTTTCCCCTGGCTGCTGTCACTGCTCTCAATTTTTGAGTCATCGGCTGCAGTCTTAGATTTGCTGAACAATGGCTCGAAGGAATAAGGGACAATCATGCTGCCCTCTATAAATATGCAGGACAGGTTGGTTTCCTTATCGGAGGATTTGGTAAAGTTACAGGTACAGGGAAAACATTTATCCCGCTGTCAGTTCAATGACCTCAGAATTTGCGCAGCTCAAAAATTACATCTGTGCTCCTCCAGCACAGTGAGCATCGGTTCACCCAGACAGTGCATGTGTGCTCTGATTAAACATTAATATTACTAAAGAAAATGGTGGAATGTGTCAAAAAATGCAACTCGACATGCCTGCAATCATCACAGAGGTTGGAAATATATATTAATTTTAGAAAAATATAACTTCAAGTGTACGAGCAAAATGCATGGAGCAAAAAGAGTGTCATACAGCTTTTACTAGTTTATTATCTTGCTAATTTGGGGAGAAGCAGTGTGACCTTGTTTATCATGGATGCTGATTCGTCAATCACTTCATCAGTGTCATGTTTTCTGCTTTCTTCTACCTAAATATTGAGAATTCCAAGTGAACTCAATCTTTCACTTTCAGTCTTGTTTCTCAGATATGTCTTAATGCGGCTCATGGCTCTGAAGGAGTGCTCACATACACATGTGGTAACTGGGATTGTTAAAGCAATCTGCAGGGATTTATGCAGCGTTGGATACATAATCTCTCGAAGTGTCTGGAAGTATTTTGTAAAGACTGATAATGTCTTGTGGACATTAATTTTCTGACAGCTGTAGAATTAAGTTTTTTGCAAATGCTAGTTCCTCTTCCAGAATGGGAGAGTTATACATCTCTACAAATGGCCTCAGTTTGCCATGGTCAAAAAATGTGTTACACTGTGGTCCGAGAGCATTGATAGTGAGCAACGGTACTTGGATATGCTTGGAAAACCTACTGTCAATCTCTCCAATCATTCTGTCAATCACAAGGTAAAAAACAATGAGTCTAAAATGCACAACAGTTCTCTGTTCATTTGATACATTTTGTTGGTACCAGTTGATGAACTGAGAACAAATCCTGCCTAGAATTAGGTAGCTTCCTTTGCCTCTGTGGAGTATTTTCAGGTGTGTGTGTCCCATATTTTTCTGCCATGGTTTCAGCTTCACTGTATAGCACTTAAAAGTTCTCTTCAGTATGGAAATCTGCAGTTGTGCCTCTTGGAACAGATATTGCAGTCACAGCACATCCAAAGTCCAAAGCCTGTGTCTGAAGTACAATAGTTGTTCCATTTACCACTGACAATAGCTTGTCAAAGATTTTAAGGAACAGGATATTGCTGAATTCTAGAAGCTTGCTGTGGAGTCCTCTGGGTTTTGCAGCTTCTCCGTCTTCACATTCTGATAGGTATTTTAGAAGCGCTGTATAAGTTTCTGTTACTGCCTTTGTTGCTCGCTTTGGTCATGCCCACCTGGTAGAAGTTAACCCTGGTATCTCAAGAATTCTATTCAAACCAAGCTTCTTTTGAACATTCAAGAACCACTGGTGAGTCAGTACAGATTCTGAAAGGAGCGTGTGTCTCTCTTGAAACATGTCAAATAGTTTTTGTACAGGAAAAAGTGGAGAACCGGCATCTACAAGTACCAAATTTAGAATAAGTGCATAGCAATGAACATACAATATCTATCATATGGATGCTTCTGACAAAAAAATTCCTGGACTCCATTTAAGTTGCTGCTCCTAACAGACACACCATCATATGCTTGAGATACACAAGTCACAGAATTCTCATGGAGGTCCCATTTAGTCAGCTTTGAACACAGTTGATTTGTCAGACTCAGGGCATCTGATTTTAATTCTTGATGGAAGCACAGAAATCTCTCTACAGGGGAACCTTGGTGAACATAACGAAGGCAAATACTCATTTTTTTCTGTAAGCCTCATCTCTAGATTCCATCAGCGAGTATTGCAAAATGCTTCCTTTACCTCATTTAAAATGTTCTCACTTATTAATTTTGCACAGCACTCTGTCATCTGATTCTGACTGAATGGTGAGAGATTTCCTAGCATCTGAATTTCCAAGTTTTCCAGTTCAGTATCAAACTTTTTTAGAAGATTAAAAACCTCTAAAATGTTACCTCTGTTTGAGCTCCCTTCACATTCTCTGTGGCCTTGAAAGGCAATTCTCTGTCTGCCAAAAAACAAAACAAATTCCGCTATTCTTTTCGAGTACTTTCTGCGATTTTTAATATCTACAGTCATTACTGTGTCCATTAGCTGTTTAATATTGCCTCGTTCTATAGATTTTACATAAGTAGACCAGGCCTCCATTGTTCCTATATGTATTGTATGTTGGTGTTCCCTCAGCTTCTCTATTGACTTCTTCTAATTGTTAAAGCCTCTGAAAGTGAAGGCTGCATCTGCTTGACAAATGGAACTGCAAAATATTCAGCAGGCCAAGTAAAATATGGCATCACTATGGACATTATATTCAAGCCATGTAAATGATGGATACCAACTGCTTGAAAATGAAAGCTTGAAAACCTTGCAATTTACAGGGTTAGTCCACTATGTAACCTTCAATCAAAAAGTGCTTGCTTCACTCAGAACTGATATTTAAACTGCTTCTCCTGCTAATTTTATTTATTAATGTGTGACTTGTTATCCCCACTTGGAAAGAAAAAATAGTATTAATATCTTAGCTTAAAAATCAAGTTTATGTGTCCCATGATGTACTGCCTGTCCAAAAATAACATTTGTTTCATTTCTCCAGCAAAGGATAGTATCTGCAGATGTTTTCTCTATGTTATACTAAGCTGGGAGCTAAAGAAGTTCTTTGTCACACAATACCGAATGCCAGATAGGCTCTCAATTAGGGTTCAGGGAGTGACGGTCGAGATAGGCAAGGGCAAACAAGATGAATTTGTGAAAAAAAAAACACACACACAAGGAAACAGGAAACATTACTTGTGATCTTTCAAAGAATTAAATCAAGACAAGTAACATTTGTTAACACAGTAGTTCAAAGGCTCTTACATATCGTGTGTTGTCGCAGGACTGCTTGCCAGCATTGGTCTCTGTTGCCTTCGAGGTTGCCTCTGCTTTGGTCATTGTGCAATTTATTTACTTAGTAAATAAAAATAATACAAAATCACACATGCCCACACAATGCAAAGCATCATGGGCTGCATATGCAAATCACCACAGAATGTTATGCTGGTTCTAATGTTGTTTTGATTCTTGGTGATTTTAGTAGACCAGTAAGTCGTCTGTGAAGTAGCAGTACAGAGGTTTAAAACAGATGCTTCTGTGAATGATTATCTTATTTTTAAACATGAAACAGCTCTGAATATCCCGCGCATTATCGCCAGCTCCAATGTTGGACATGCAACTTCTAATGCTCCTCTCGCTCTCACAGAGAATCCTAGCAGCAAGTTACAGTAATTCATAGAACCTGCCTAACACCTCAAGTACTTGATTGGCATGTGATGTCATCCTTTCCAGGACTTGCTTAAAAGTTCCAAATGGGCCTCCAGAATAAATGTTGTTTTTATCAAAAAAAGTCCATTTCTGATGTTGAGGTTAGAGGCTGCAGGGCATGCGGTTTCTGTGGAGAGTGTTGAACAATGGATGCCACGTGGTCCTCCCTACAGTGCGAGAAATCATTCTTTCTGTTATATATGTGGATTCTTTTTTTTAAACCCCCTTATGCTGCAGTCTTTTAAAACTGATCTTCTAACGTATATCCTATTTTCCCACTAAAAAAATAATAAATAAAATGTTTAAAATCCACCCAAGGTGCTCACTAGTTAGAGTCTGTACCTGGACTGCATTTCAATACCCTTCGGTATTATAGGTGCAAAACTTGGTCCCACATCTGATTTTTCCCCTAAAAAAAAATCTCCACACTACCTCAAGCAGTGGAGGAATGAAATGTATTTTTTTTAAACGAAAAAGCTCCGTTACTGTCCGTATGAAAAGGGCTGCAGGGCGTGTGTTTCTGATGACAGTGGTGAACAATTGATGCCACGTAGTCCTCCCTACCCTGTGAGAGCCCATTCTTTCTGATACTTATGCTGGATTCTTTTATTTAAACCCCTCTTATGCTGTAGTCTTTTAAAATTAATCTTCTGATGTAAACCCCAGTTTCCCGTAAACAAAATAACTAAATAAAACATTTAAAAGTCACCCGAGGTGCTCGCTAGTTAAGACTCTGCACCTGGGCTGCATTTCAGTACCCTTTGGTATTTTAGTGTACAGAACCTGGTCCAACGTCTTACTTTTGCCTTAAAAAAAATCTCCAGACTACCTCTAGTAAGGGTCTTCAGGGGTGTCCTTTCTGCTATCACTAAGTGAAGGAATAACATAGCATATTATGTCCGTTGAATGGAAGCACATTTTTAGCTCCACTCCTGTCACTTTATTATACTTTGTGTCCTCCTCAACCAACCTTGAGTGTATACTCACAGTGGTTGTGAAAATGAATTAATTTCCAAAAACAAGGAGCAGCCCATACATAGGTGCATGCTGTTTAGGTCACACTGCTAATCATACCCAGCTGAGATTAAACATAATTAATAATATAAAAGGGGCAAGGGAATTCCTGTGTCCCAAGTGGCTGAGACTTGGTTCTAGTCATTGCCTTAAAGCAGCAGTGCAATAAACTTATTATGCTATTTTGTAATGTAATTATATAGAAATCACATTTATATGAATGTTTGAGTACCTTTTGCTACCAGATGTCATCAGGTTGTGTAGTAATACTTTGAAGCTCTCTCCCTATGTTAACATAACCTCGCCAGGATTGCCATTTTTAAACCAGTTGCATCATGGTATTGGTGCCAGAGGAACTGTTTACCATGGTGCAGCTGGTCAATCCCATAATGCATTGCTTTGCTTTAGTTTATGCACATTCACGTTTGATTTTGACAAGCGCTGTGGTGAAAAAATGGCACCAGCTAGTAGTAGCTCTTTCGTGTCTGCTAGTTTAAGTATTGACGCCGAGTGAGTGACAGTGTTATGTTTAGTAATATTAAAAATGTGTTTAGGGAGGTTATTTCCAATATCTTGTTGTGTATCCCATTCGTATCTTATGGTAGTGTCATACTCCTTCCCAACCCACTCAGAAAGAAGGGGCCTTTTTTTTTCCTGTTTAGTTTTCACTGTGTGTCTTCTAAGTAAGTTGCTAAACCTCTGAAATTCATTATGCTGTTCGCTGCTCAAAATCCAGGGTTTCTACTGTGCAACCACAAGGGACGGGTGCAGGTATGAGGGCAGCCATCCCCAAAACGACTCCACAGTTCCACAAAATATCCACACACCACAGAAAAAATGCCTCAGACAATTAATGCTGAATTGCAATATTTTATTCTGGCAGAGTCAAGCTACACCAGGCCCCAGTTCTTCGGCCATTAGGCCTTCATCAGGGAGCGTAGTTCTGGAAGCAAGCTACATCCATTTTAAATACGTCATTTTCTGTGACCTCACCAATGACATCACAACAGTACTTCTTGCAAACAGTATAGTAATAAAGTTCATTTGTGTTACTATTCACATATAAATATACAAAAATACAAAATGCAAAAAGTTCAAGAATGCAAAACACAGTTTGAAACATCAATATCTTTCTACAACACATTGTTCAATTTAAATTACATCTTTGTATTGTATTTCTTTATATAATTTCATCATGTAAAGCAGAAGTAAGAAATGTTGTTCCAAAACAGTCTCAAGAAGGTATCAAAAGGCAATGTCCTGAGAAGCCAAAGAATAGAGACAGCCTCAAAGTAGCTGGAACTAATATGAACTGTTGGGGGCAGAGTTATATTTATTATTATGTAGATTTAATGGATTTATCAACAGTTTTCATAAAAAGAAAGAAAGCGGTCGGAACTGGGTAGTTATGAAGGAAAAAGGCTAGAAGAAATGACGCGGGAGGGAGGGAGAGAACAAGAGGAATAGGAGAAATAGTGGTGGAGTAATGGACCAAGGGCTGCAGTTAAGAGGTCACTCCTTTCATCCACATCTCAGTTTATGGGGATCTACGACATACACATCTTCATGGGTCCAAGCCTGAAAGTAAAGAGAAGAGAAAAAAAGAGGAGTAAAGAGAATTTTTTTTTTAAAATAAACAATTAGTAAATATTTGTATATTCCTATAATTTCGCCTAATTTATTTTTTTCTCAAAAATAGTTTTAGATCCCACTGGTCATTAAGACCATCTGGTTTCACACTCTGTAGGCGATAAATCCACTGAATCTCTCTGTAAGAGCTCATTCACTCTGTCTCCCCCATTCTTAAGTGGTGGTTGGCAGTCTGTGCTTATAAAAGAGCAGTGGGATCAGAATTATGGTATTGGGCAAAACGCATCCCAACCGGAGTATTCCTTTTGTTGTTTGTTATATTTCTAACATTTGCTTACATTCTCGACTTCAATGCTGTAGTGGTTCTTCCTATGTACAAAGTTTTACAATCACATCGCAGAACATAAATTAGAAATGTAGTGTCTCAATTGATGAAATCTCTGATAACATATTTTTTGTTATCTCCTGGGTGGTGTATAAATTCTTTGCCCACATTACAATAACTGCAAGAGATACACTGGTGGCATTTATACATGCCTTTGGGTTTATTACTCAGCCATGTGCCAAGATTTATTTTAGGCCTTAATCTCGTTCTGACGAGTTTGTCTTTTAAATTCGACCCTCGTGGGAATGTCACTCTTGGACTGTCTCCCACCACTTCACTCAAATTCCTGTCTGTGTGTAGCAAATACTAGTTTCGATGTATGATATTCCATATTTGCCCTGCCCAGTTGTTAAACTCTGTAATAAATGTAATAGGACTATAGTCCATATTAGCCTCTTTATGTGTTTCTCTTAATAAAATCATCCCTTTTTCAGATGCCCTCTTCATAGCTCTATCCAATACCCGCTATGAATATCTTCTCTGAAGGAACCTCACATTAAGTTCCTCTGCCTGGGTCCAAAAGTCTCAATCTTTTGAGCAGTTTCTTCTTAGTCTGAGGAACTGCCTACAGGGAATAGATACCTTAAGCATAACGGGGGGGGGCACTATCTGCCCTCAGGAGAGCATCGGTGGCTGTATGTTTCTTGAAACATTTGGTATTTATTTCAGTGTTTTCATTATGTGGTCTAGTTAGACACAGATCTAAAAAATCAGTGACTTCTGCATTTGATTTGTATGTAAATGGCAAATTCAGATTATTTGTATTTATCCATTTAAAGAAAGCATCCATCTCTTCCTGATTACCTTGCCAAATGTAGAGGATGTCATCAATAAAATGACTCCAAAATTTCATCCTGGGCAGGAAGGCATTATTCTGATTAAAAACATTGTCTTCTTCCTACCTGCCCAGGAACAAATTAGCATAAGAGGGTGCCATACAGGCATCCATTGTTGTGCCGCTACTCCCCCACGGTTCCATGTCATAATAGTGATCAAGAAACAGCGATCGCTATTATGACGAGTGTACATAGCCAAAAATCAATTTCGGCAATGCACACTCACAGCGCAGAAAAAAAGGTTTTTAATGCAGGGGCTGTCCTCGCGACTCCCATACTTATGGATTGTTAACCCAGGGGGTGCATGTCGGGGTGCAAGACCTGATTAAAATACATGGCACCAGGCAACAAAAAAACCCTGTACCATGTCGGACCAGAACCCGGTACCCCGTGCCTCCCAGTCAACCACTGTACCTATGACGCTAGCAATCCAGCTCAGCAGCTGCTCACTGCAACCTCTCCCACATGCCATCCCTCCTCTGCCCCCCATGGGTGCTTGTGCATGTATACCCGCTAGTTCCTGTTGGGGTTTTCGCCAACCGCAGCGTCCTGTCGCCCTCCTCCCTGGGTAGCTGTGATCACAGTTGCCGACACTGAGTTGCCATTTTTCTAGGTGCTCAATCTCGATCACTGTGGTCATGGACTACCCTCCCCCACCTCCCCAACTAGTAAATAATACCTCTTTTCATATTCTGTTCCAGGTTCAATTAATTTTATCTGACTTGTGAACTAGTGCTATTCTGACTGATAAATAAAGCTCTCTGCACATCTGTGGCATATGATTACTGAAATTGTGTACTCTGAAGTACGTTGTTTTCTTTTTTTTGTGCTGCATCTGACTGTAATATCAGTTTTAAAATTCCATTTTATTTACATGATTAAAAACAGAGAGGCATCTGCTGCTGCCTGTCAAGTGTGGTGCTGTAGGTTTTCAACAACTTTACACAGCAGTCGATTCAGGCAGTTGCTGTGGCCTTGTTGTTGGAGTGCTGGTCCTTGGTGCCATTTTCTGGTTTGCCATTTTGGCCGTGAGTTTGAGTTCTGATCCTTGCGCTGCTCCAATGTGCTTTTTTTTCTTTAAAAAAAATATTTCTCATTATTTGTAATGAAATATTAATTTTCTCTCCAGTACACTCAGATAACTGCACCAGCAGAATAGTCAGTGTAATTTGTTTGAATATTTTTTATAACGCCATCAAAGAAAGTCAAAGCTGCAGACAGATCCAATCAATTAACTACTGTTATTATCAAAAGAATAAGCACATGAAATAAATTAGTGACATGTGGGCTTAGCTGTAGAAATAGTGATTACTGTAAAGAGTTACATAAATGAATTTTATGCCACAGAATAGTATGGGCCACTGCTGACTTCATCATCCTGCTGCTGACGTGCGATGACCTAGGCCCATATCTCAAATGCTGGGTCAGCAGCACAGCAAGAAGCTCCCTAGCTCCTACTGTGCTCAAAGGCTGCAGGGTTTGATTTTATCAAATGGGTATTGGATATCTGACAACTACAGTCACTCCATAACAAACAAATCAGTACTACTAATACCCCTAGAGTTCGTCCAGTGATCTTGTGTAAGTCTGGAGTCTATGGACTGTATCACAACACTCCTCTCTCTTTGTGAGCTTGAGTTGTATCTGACTGTAATGTCAGCTTGAAACATCTGTTTTGTTGCCAGACAAAGAGATGTGTGTTGTTTCCTCAGCATTTGGAAGTGGGTGGGGTGGTACTTACTAGATGGAATCTGCTACTGCCTGTCAAATGTGGTGCTTTAGGTTATCAGCAACTTTACACACCTATTCATTCAGGTGGGTGCTACAGCTTAATGGCTAGAGTACTAGTCTTCTGGTGCCCTTTTCCTTTTTTTTTTTTATATTTCTTTATTAGTTTTTTTCTTTACAGGAAGGAGGAGCCCAAGACATTTCATAGCATTATACAATTTCATCGTATAGATGTCTTAAATACAATGTACTTTCATCTTTAACAGATATAGTACATTTCCCTAAATACTCTAGGTGATATACTACTGTACTCCAAAGTGCCTCCAATGTACAGGTTTTGTTATTAGTTCACCCAGGGTGAGTCTACCTGACATAATTTTAATGTCTAAATCTAGTTCACTTCATGGGATCAAATCTGTTCTACGGTCTATAACCCACATCCACCACCTGAACCAGAAGGTAATACATTTCTGGACTCTAAGGTTAATACCAGCTGTTAACATCTCCATTTTATATATTTGGTATGCTATATCTTCCCATTCCTGGACCGTCGGAGAGACCATCTGCAGCCACTTTCTTGTAACTGCCTTGTTGGCTGCCAGAATAAGAATAGCTAGTAAAAAGTTAGAGTTATCTCCCCTAATCTCTTGGGGGTATGTAATAAAAGTATCTGTTCAGGTTTTAAATTCTGTATTTCTGGAAATGTCTTTCTTAAGGCTTTCTCTAACTCTTTCCAATATTGGGATAAAACTTCACTCTCCCAAAAGATGTATGTATGTGTTGCCAGTGGCTCACCACAGGCTCTCCAACAGTCCGATCCAGATTCCCCACCAAATTTCCCAGTGATCTGTGGGGTTCTAAAAAATCTAATGACACATTTCCAACCAAACTCTCTCCATGACCATGATCTAGTAGACTTATGTAGTATCAAGTATATTGTCTTAATAAACCCATCTCTTGCTCCCATCTTTTTGCCAAGTTCTTGTCCCTTTGTCCTTATTATAAATTAAGGCTTGATAAGTATATCATATTATATGTTCTGGGATACCCGTCTCTATTGTTTTGATTAAGATTTTGGATAAAGGATTTATCTTTTCGGGGTCCCAGCTTAGCCCTACCAGTTCTCTACAATGGTTTCTTATTTGTAAGAATCTAAAGAAATCACTTCTTTTCAGACCAAAGAGTCACTCAATATCTGTAAACTGAAGAAAAGTCCCTCCTCTATAGCACTGGAAAAAGGTCACAAGGCCTCAATCCATTCATCTCTTGACTGTATTATCTAGACTTGCTTGGATAAATCTAGAGTTATCTGTAATTTTTAGAAAAAGCTGCGCAGTTTTGTTCTTTGTATTTAGAATTATTTTCCTCCAGATTATAATTAGATGTCTCGTTTATTGGGATTTAATATCCTTTTCTAATATTGATTTGGATAAGGTCGGGGTAAATAAATATTTCTCTATCCCATCCCTCAAATCCCCCATCTCTATTTCCTTCCAAAAGGGATTCGAATTTCTGTCTACCTACTATAGGACATGTGCAATCATTGCTGCTTGAGCATATATTTCTAGGTTTGGGAGTGCAAGTCCCCCATTTCGTTTTGGGAGTTGAAGTATTTTTAATTTTATTCTAGGTCTTTTCATTTGCCAAATGAATTCTGAAATCATCGTGTTCCATTGTTAAAAGTCTTTTTTGGTTGGATAGATTGGTAAGGACTGAAAAAGATAAAGTAGCCTCAGGAGGACATTCATTCTAATGGTATCTATTCTTTGGATCAAAGAGATAGGTAAAAGCATCCATCTCTGGAGGTCATCTTGCATCACCTTTATCAGTTTCATATAATTAATGTGATATCATTTTGATTTTGAAGTGTCTTTGTGTATAATTATACCTAGGTATCTGAGGTCTGTGGTTGTCCATTTTAGGGGGAACCTTTGCTGTAATTCCATGCTGGGATGGTAATTTATGGTCAGGACCTCGGTTTTGCTGGTGTTTAATTTATATCCTGAAAGGGTTTCAATCTCCTGTAGGACCGTAAATAAATTTGGCAGAGAAGTCCCTGGATTTGTAAAATAGATTAACAAATAATCAGCAAAAAAAGCCAATTTGAAATTATTTTCTTGTAATCTTATCCCTGAGATTGCAGGGTTTTCCCGAATTGCTTGTGCTAGGGGTTCAGCATATAGGGCGAACAGAAGGGAAGATAGAGGGCAGCCCTGTCTAGTGCCTCGGGACAATGAAAAAATGGTGAAAAAGATCCATTTACTTTAATCATGGCTCAGGGTGAAGAATATAGCTGGTTTATAACTGTTAGGAAGGCTTTAGGGAAATTGAATTTTTCTAAGGTGTACTTCAAGAATTTCCAGTAAACTTGATCAAAAGCCTTTTGGGCGTCCATGCTCAGTATTAGTGTAGGGGTATGATCTTTTTGTCCTCTTTCTAAAAGATATAGTGTACATTTGATATTATCTGTCGTTTGGCGTTTAACTATAAATCCGGATTGATCTTTTCTAATTAACTCAGGGAGAAGGTTTTCCATTCTTTATACTAAGATTGCCGTAGAGTATTTACATTCCTGATTGAGGACTGAAATAGGGCAATATGGTTCGAAGTTAGAGGAGTCCTTCTTTGATTCTAAAATTGCTGATATGTTAGCGTAATTCCAACTATCTGGGGGAGGAAAGGACTCCTCTTGTATTCCATTAAAAAGTTGTGTGAGAGGGTGAAGCAACTCATTTTTAAAAGTTTTATACAATTCTACTGTGTATCCATCAGGGACTGGGCTTTTGTTCAATTTGGAGTTACGTATAACAAGATCAATTTCTTGGGGGGAATTTATCTGATCAACCTATTTTTGTTGTTCTTCGGACATTTGGGGAGGCTAATGCGATTAAAAAATGCCTTATATTTTCCTTCTTAAGGATTTCCAGGTTTACTGTACAGTGTAGAATCATCATCATAATCATCATCATCATCATCAAATCTTTATTTATTCAGGCGAACATCATTGAGCAAGGCTCATTTACAAGATGGACCTGATAAGGTCAAGGTTCAACATTGATACACAACAGATACATCATACACTTATATAAAACAGTTATACATACAGGGGAAAAAAACGTTTATAAACACAGTGATGTACAGTAAAATTCACATGATAAAAATGGGTTACAGGAAGGTTAAGCTAATATTTACAGTATATACATATCCCAGTGGAGGGGCCATGGCAAACACACAGCATAATGTAATACTAGGATGGTGAAGGTATTACTGGGTGCCATAAGATGGGGTGTCTGCCTGGAAGGGAGAACTGAAGAACAAGGATTATGCCATATATGGTTAATTTTTGGGAGGGAGATTGTGAGATGACAAAGCTAGCTCTAGCGGTAGCAACTGCATTTCTCTGTGAAGAAAACTGTACAACGCTGTTTAAAGGATGCAATTGGAATAAAATTGGACAGTTTTAGGGATTTTTGTAGGGTGTTCCATGCTATAGCTAGAGAATAGCTGATTGCTGCCCTCCCTAGCTGGGTGTTGAATTTGGGCAATTTGAGCAGGATGATGTTGTTGCTTCTTAGGGCATAGGAGCTAGGAATGGTCTGGGTGAAGCAGTCCAGAATATAGTTTGGAAGTTTTTTTGATAACGCTGTGTAAATCCATAGGGCTACATTTCGGTTCCTTCTGAGGTGAAGGGAAACCCATCCAACTGCAGCATAAATAGAGCAATGATGGGTATTAGATGGCAGATCTGTAATGAGTCTTATTGCTCTATGGTATAAGGTATCCAGCTTGTGTAGGTAGGAGATGGGGCAGTGACTATAAAGGAAGTCTGCATAGTCAACAACTGATAGAAAAATGGCCTGGACTAACCTCATCTTTGAATCTCTGTTTAGGAAGGGTTTTAATCTATAGAGAAGGCCAAGCCTTTGGCAAAGTTTTTTTAGCAGTTCTTCTAAATGATGAGTGAAGTCGAGTCTGTTGTCAATCCACACACCTAGGTATTTGAAGTTTTCTACATACTCCAGGTTTTCTCCAAGTATAGTGCATAGCTGGGGGAGAATGATTGAAGAGGAGGTGCTGGTGGAGCTTTGATTTGTGAACATCATTGCTTTAGTTTTCTTTCCATTTAACAGAACCTTTTTCTCAAGTAGCCGATATTGTAACAAGGAGAATTCTGTTTGTAGGATTTCACGAGCAGCTGCAGACGAAGGATTGCTGACATACAAAACAGTATCATCAGCAAAGAGGTGTACAGAGGAATTGGTGAGTGTTGAATCAATATTATTTATATAAATGGCAAAAAGGATAGGACCCAGGATAGAACCTTGGGGGACTCTTCTTAACAGTGGTTTTAATGGGGATAGGTCACCTTCAGCTTTTACCTCTGTGACCTACTGGTGAGATAACATCTGAACCACTTAAGGGAGGGTGGATCTAGGCCAAAGGAGTGCAGGGATGATAGTAGAAGCTCGTGGTCCACAGTATCGAATGCTTTGCTCAGGTCCAGAAATACTGCACAGACATTATTCTTTTTATCTAATTTGGTTTGCCAGTCATTTGTGACCTTGGCTAGTGCAGTGATAGTGCTATGCTTGGCCCTGAGTCCAGATTGAGCTGGATTCAAGAGGTTAGCATTGTCAAGATATTACCTTAACTGGTTACTCACTAATTTCTCCAGCATCTTGGATAGCACTGGTAGAATGGAAATGGGCCTGTAATTATTAAGTTCCATAGGGTCCCCTGATTTTAGAAGGGGAACCACTTGAGCTGTCTTCCACAGTGTGGGAATAGAACCAGAGTTTAGAGATGAGGTTAAAGAGATGTGTTAGGGGACTGCAAGTACATGGGACGCAATCTTTAGAAAGTAGGGGTCCAGAGAGTCTGCCCCTGCGCTTTTTTTGGTATCCAGCCGCCATAATAGGTCCTCTACTTGCTTCAACAGTACAGATTTGAAGCTGAAGGAAGAGTCAGCTCTCTGAACACCAGTGTACTGGGAGCTTAATTGTTTCCTCAGCAGGTTAGCTGGAGAGGTGTCAAAGGCAAGGCCAGCCATTGCGAAGTGGTTATTGAAGGCGTCCAGAATTTCCATTTTGCCAGTGATAGGGCCATAACTATGGTGTAATTGAGTTGGAAGGGAAGTGCTAGCATCCTGCCCCACCATACCCTTGATGATACCCCAAAACCTAGCAGGATTATGATAGAAGGAGTCGAGCTCAGCCAAGTAGAAGGCAGCCTTTGCATCCCTAACTTTCTTGGTGCATCTATTCCTGGCTTTCCTAAAGATCATCCAGTCATTTGCATTCTTGGTTTTTCTTGCCATTTTCCAGAGTTTGTCTCTCTCCAGCAGTGCAGCTTTGAGGTCAGCCGTAAACCAACGACAGGATTTGTTTTTTATTCGGATACTAGAGATTGGGCCATGGGTGTTAAGGGCATTTATTATAATGCTATTCAGCACCTGCTGAGCTTTTTCAACAGAATGGGCAAGATAAAACTCTTGCCAGTGTGGAGAGTGAGCTAGATCATGCAAATATCCTTCAATATTGATGTTTTTCTTGGATCTCCTCATGAGGAATTTTGCAGGGGTTGTTGTTTTGCTGGTGGATCTTACCCCTGCGATGGGGCAGTGATCACTTATATCGCAGAGAAGCACTCCAGCGTGTGTGAATAGATGTGGTTTATTCACTAGCATGATATCAAGTAGCGTGCTGTTATTACTATTCCTTGCATTAATTCTTGTTGGCTCATTAATTAGTTGTGTGAACCCATATGTATCACAGAATGATACCAGAGGTGCAGCTGCCTGGGTAAACCAGTTGAAATTCAGGCCACCTAGAATAATGACTTCTTCAGTGCTGGGTTTGTGCAGATTCCCCAGGTGGGATAAGAGCTTGTGTTCAGCAGAGGGGGGTCTGTAGCATCCAACTAGCTGAAAAGCTGCTGTATTGGGGAGAGAGACTTTTAGGGATAGGCATTCAAATTCCTTGGGCATAGAGGTTGCAGCAATACAGGATACAGGTATACCGGATTTTGCATATATAACTACTCCACCTCCCCTTGTTTGGCGATCCGCTCTGAATAGCTGATAGTTGGGTAGGTTAACATCCCTGTCTGCTGTGGTGGGTTTGAGCCATGTCTCAGATACCACAAGAAAGTCTGGCAAGGTATGGGCAACCCAGGCTTGTATCAGTGTAAGTTTTTTCAACAGACTGCATACATTAATATGCAGAAAACTGAGGCCTTTAATTGAGGTTAGGTCTGATGGAGAGGTAATACATTCAGGGGGTCCATGGTTGATTTCCACATTACCAATACAGAGCAATAGAAAGAGCAGGAGTTTCGTGAGAACTGCCAGTGATAGGGAGAGGGGGCTGTCTTTGGTCCTCCTTCTCTTATTCTGTTGCCACTCTTTTGGGGTGCTCCATGTGGGGTTAAGGAATTGTGTCGAGACACCAAGTAGCAGTTTGGTGGTTAGGCTTAGGGGGGATCTGTATGTCCAGTAGTGGAGCCTTGATTGAAATACATGTGTGGTGGTTTGTGTCTCTTTTTGGGGGTCACACCACTGTAATTGATGCAGCAATGGTAGGGCATATGTGAGGATTTGAGTGTCAAACAATGGGGATGGTTCAGAGAGACTAGGCGGATTGATCACCCTAGTTTGTGTGACAGGGACATCTTCTTTGTGGAACCCCATGGCTGATGGTGAGAGAAGTATCAGAAGTAAACTCCCCATTGTGAGAGAGATATTGTTAGTTGGCTACTGGGGGAGTAGTGAGGTTGCTGATTGGTTGGATCAGCAAGCCGGTGGGACAGTTTGTTGGTTTAGGGTAATGCTGAGGGCAGGGAAGAGATTTTGGCGGGAAGATGCCTATAAAAGTAACACACAAGAGGGGGGAAGGGCGGGTAGGCAAAAATTTTGCGGCTTTCCCGAGTCCTCCCTCGCTGTCCCTCCCGGCCTCATGGTTCTCTGAGTCGGCTAAGGTGCCGCCGACCGCCCGCTGGCGGAGTGAAGCCCTGGCGCTCAGCTGGGTGCTGTGGGGCAGGGATGGCAGGCTGGAGAGAGACAGAGGAAGGTGCAACAATTAAATAGAGGCAGAAACAAGTGTTCCTGTTCGTCACCGACTAAATCTGCACAACAAAAGGCTGTGGGGGGGGTGCTGTGGTGCCTCAGCGTCTGGCCCACCTTACAAATGCAAAAAAGGATTTGTAATCACAGTAAAGAGCAATAAATCAGCAGTTTCCCTTTGCAATTACATTAGCAAAAAAACAGCACCTTTTAGGTATATTACACAGTTTAAGGAAGGAAAAGTGGCGCCTCAGCGTCTGGCCCACTTCTGATACCAAGGGTTTAGAATTACAGCAAAAATACAATCAAATCAACAGATTCCCTTTACAGATGCAGCAAATAGAAGACAGCTCTTTTTTGGGGGGATTTTGCAAGAATACGGGGAAGAAAAAATCCCAAGTCCCAGTCAGATTTCGGTATGGCAGGCTCAGTCAGTGTAAGTCAATGGGGGCAGGAGAGCCAATCGGCTGCTGTGCCTAGAGGAGCGCTCGCTTACCGATTGGCTGCGGCTTTCCCAAGTCCTCCCTCGCTGTCCCTCCCGGCCTCGTGGTTCCCTGAGTCGGCTAAGGTGCCGCCGCCGCCCGCTGGCGGAGCGAAGCCCTGGCGCTCAGCTGGGTGCTGTGGGGCAGGGATAGCAGGCGATTGGCTGCGGCTTTCCCGAGTCCTCCCTCGCTGTCCTTCCCGGCCTCATGGTTCCCTGAGTCGGCTAAGGTGCCGCCGACCGCCCGCTGGCGGAGCGAAGCCCCGGCGCTCAGCTGGGTGCCGTGGGGCAGAGATGGCAGGCAATTGGCTGCGGCTTTCCCGAGTCTCCCCTCGCTGTCCCTCCCGGCCCGTGGTCTCGAGTCGGCTAAGGTGCCGCCGACCGTCCGCTGGCGGAGCGAAGCCCCGGCGCTCAGCTGGGTGCTGTGGGGCAGGGATGGCAGGCTGGAGGAGAATAAAAATCCCTAAATCCTTCTAATATATCCTTTGTTTTATATAGAAACTGATGTTGATAGGGGTGTTTGATTTTCATTATAGTTGACATAGCTTGAAGTTTCCTTAGTCTATAAGCTAATATTTTGGCTGCTCTACTTCCACTTTCGTAATATTTTTGCTTGATATACATCAAGGCTTGTTCTGTTCTTTGATTTAATATATCTTGAAGTTGCTTCTTTATTTTGTTAATCTGTGAAATCAGTGTATTGTCCCCAGCTGAATGTAGTTGCTGTATGCTCCCTAGTTCCCTCTCTAGATCCTGTTGTTTCTGTTTTCTTTGTTTATTTTTACATGATGCGTAGGAAATAATCTCCCCTCTCATAACTGATTTTAATGTATCCCATAGAAGTCCCTCTGATATCTCCGGTGATGAATTTTCTTGTATTATGCGGGGTATCCAAGCCTTAATTTTGTCTCTAATTTTGGATCCTTCAGTAGCGTATTATTGAATCTCCATTGTCTCTGTATAAATTCATGTCCCATGTCTAGCTTTATCACAATTGGTGCATGATCAGAAATATAGATAGGGTAATTTCTACTCTGTGGATCTTATCTAAGAATTCACTGGCTAACAGAAAATAATCTATACGAGAATAGGCGTTATGAATGCCTGAATGATAGGTATACTTTCTTGAAGTCAGATGGGTATGCCTCCAAGTGTCTATCAACGATAAATCCCTAATCAATCTCTTAGCATGCTTTTGTGTTTTAGTAGCTCTAGTAGGTTTTGGGTTTGAACTATCCTTTGCAGGGTCAAAAAGCATATTTACCCTCCCCCCAATTAGGAGCAAGCCTTGTTTAAAATCTATTATTTTATCTAATAAACATTGGCATATTTTACTATCAGATCCTGGAGGTACATAAAGGTTGGCCACCATAAGTAGTTGGCCCTCTCATATTCCCCTAATCATTGCTAATCTCCCCTCCCCGTCAAGATACGATTCCTGAACTTGGAAAGTGGATGATTTAGGTACCAGTATTGCTACCCCCTCTTACATCCCCTCGCATGTGAACTGGCAATCACCTGGGATATCACTCATCCAAGTAGTTTCTGATGCTCACTAATAGAGAGATGGGTTTCCTGTAATAGAATAAGTTGGGGATGTTCTCTTTGTAAATGTGAAATGACCTTAGTCCTTTTCATTGGGCTACTCAGGCCATTAACATTTTGAGAGATCACCCTGAGGATTTTTTTTATTCTGTGTCATTTATATTGTATATTCTCTTCCTCCCTCTCTCCCTCTCATCTTTTCTTCCCACCTCTTTTCTGTTATTTGTAACAACCATTTCCCTTTTCGACTCACCAAAGGGGTCCTGTCTATCAAACCATCTCTTAATTCTTCTTTTAATCTAATGTACTTCTGGGCTCCATCTCCCGTTATAACCCCTTCCCCTTAAATAACCAGCTCCAACAGGCAACTATGTACATGTGTACTTCCAGACTCAGAGATACGTCTGATTTGGATGAAATATTTCGTCGAGTTAGGGCTTCTTGTCCATCTATGTAGACCTGCCCTCGGGGGAATAACTCCCAAAATATAAATTAAATCTACCTCCTTTCTCCCAGGGATCCTCTACTTGAGTCACCCCTAGTTGGGGTTGTAGAAAAAGATAACCAAAAAAATTAAATAAAATATCCATATACAAAAAAAGCAAAATAAAATTTATAAAGGTGCCTAACATAAGCATTCATCACCTTTAGGAGCTCCTATACTCTCCTGATATATATTTATATCCATCTATGTTTTGGCCATTGTGTATGGACCTTTAAAATTATTGTATGATCTCTTTCCCTCTTCATTATACATATGCAATTTTATACAGTGTCCTTTTCTCCAATGTCATTTCTTCTTTAGTTTAGTTTCTAAGTCTCAAACTTATTTTGATGAAATCCTTCAAATATCTTAGTTCAGTCTCAGCCAAAGTCAGAAAGCTCAAGAAAAATATTGCGTCATTGTTTACATGACTTGGGTACACGAGCTCATAACAAAGAAAACCTTTTTTGACCCTTAACCTTCTTTGTAGCATGGTTTTATTTCTTCTCTATGTCTCTCCCCTCTGGTCTGTTTCCTCTGTCTTTTGGTCTGTTCTGGGTCTTTCACGGACCGCTTTCTCTCTAGGAGTGGCACTTTAGTTAGAAAGCACCCATCTTCCCCCCGAGCAGAAAGGAGAGCTCCCCTGATCCACCCCGGAGCGACCCCTCCGAGATCCCTCCCAAATTAAACCTATAGTCTCTCGGGGACTCATATTACCTGTCCTCTACATTTATTGTGGGAATTCCCAAGCCATCTCTCCATATTTATATGCACCTTTCAATTTCTCTTGCTCTATGAGCACACTCTGCGAATGTGTCTGAGCCCATATTAGTTATTTTTATAGTGTTCAATAGTTAGGATATAGAGAGAATAAGCTGACTTCTCAGCTCCTCTTTCCACGTCCATTAAGCTCTGCTCAAATTAACATCATCTTGCAAAGTGCCCCATCTAGTGGTGCCATGGAAGATCGATGGCAAAGCGTCCCACATTGATCCAGTCCTTCCTTCCTTAGTAAGGATATTTTAGGAATAAGAGGTGAGACTCCCCCGGTTCCCAGTTAAAGGGATCACCCTGGATAGGTCACCCCAGGCAGACCCCAGAACTCCCTTCCCACTCTGAGATCAGGGGAAAGGGAAAGAACGCTCCCTCCCTCCGTCCCCTCTCCTATATCTTTTTATCTGTTCCTCTCTCCCTTCCTCTGTGCAGAGAGAAAGAAAATAAATTGATGTCCTGTTTTAGCTTGCTTAGTTAGACATTTGAAGATGTGTCCCTTTGTTCAGAAGCGAATTGTCCCAAAAGTTTTTTAATTTCCTCAAGGGTCTCTTGTTGTAAATTCTTCCCTGTTCTCTGGTTCATACTGGTCTCAGATTCCCCACCCCGTCTCTGGCCTGGTAATTTTGTTGGTAATTCAAAACCTTGCTTTCTCAGATCTTCCACCAATGTCTGAATTGACTTGTATACTTTTGGCCCATTCGAATACTGAATAATTAACTTCGCTGGATATGGTGTATGAAATTTTAATTTTAGATGTCAGAGAATCGGGAAAAGAGGGATATATTCTCTTCTTCGTTACATAGTAACTCGCGCATAGTCGTTGTCAAAAAAGATCCTCTTGTTTTCAAAAAATACCTTTCTCATAGACCAGGCTTTCTGCAATATTATCTCTTTTGTATAATAACTCTGAAATCGAATTACTATCGAGCAAGGTCTGATCTCTGCCCTAGATGGCTTGGGGCCTAAGGTTCGATGTGCCCTTTCTATTTCAAGATTAAGTCCTGTACCCAAGGATAGTGTGGATTTTATAACATTCTCAATAAAACCTCTCATCTTTTCCCTCACTGTCTTCCGGTATCCTGTAAATTCTTAATTTTTTCCGACTTTGGTGATTCTCAGCGTCCTCCTGCCTCTCCACCAGGGCTTTAGTGTACTGAAGGAGCTGGGATAAAGTGGACTGAGTCTGAGAGATTTCTAATGCTTGATCAGTGCTTTTTTGTTCGAGCGAGGAAACTTGCATCTGAAGGGTCGAGGCATCTGCTCTAAGATGATCATGATCTGCACAAAACTCTTGAAAGTCCCTTTTATCTCCTGGAGGTCTGTAATAATCCTGTCTAGTTTATCATTTTGGATTGAATCTTTAGCTAGTTGTCTTTTGCTTGATGCTTTCTTCTTTTTAACTGCCGTGGTCACCACTTGGGATAGGGTTGAGGCCCCTGATTCGGAGCATTTGGGATCTGAAGGGATCTCCTCCGTTGTCAAAGCAGTAAAACGGTTTGAGGAAGTCCTTTTCTTGCTTGAAGCCATCTGTAAGTATTTCTCTGTATAATTTACTCGCTTTATGGCCAATTGTTGGAGTTAGAAAAGGGAGTCGAGACGGAGCTCCGATCTCACGCCACCATTAGGTGGAGAACTGCACCAGAAGCCCTCTTTGGTGCCCTTTTCTGACCTGCCTGGTTGGTTGCAAGTTTGAGTCCCAATCTTTTTGCTGGTCCAATGTGCTTTTTCATCTTTAAAAAATATTTTTGATAAGTTCTAGTGAAATTTTTATTTTTGCCCCAGATGCCTTGTATTTTTTCCACAGTTTGACTTAGAATGAAACACATTAATGAAGGAAGATACAATTTATTAACGATCTTGCCCAGGATTTAGGGGATGTCAATTACAGATATATCTCTGTTATCCATCACAAATATAGTCTGGGCACTTCCCATTCACATAGCAGTGAGTAATGTAAAGTGCTCTCATAAGGCTAATTCTTTTGAGTATCAGAAGCAGTTGAGATTGTTTTGCATTGTGAATGGTTGTGAGTCAGAAACTGGGTGTGTTGTTGTTGTCTTTTTCCCTACGAGTTTCATACACAGATACATAGATATTGACAGCAGATAAGGGCCTGTGTTCCACCTAGTCTGCCCACTCATGAATGTAACTGTGCTTCCTATAGCTTCCCTGGAACTAGGTTGTCCCTTCCCACTGATTACCAGTATCCCCTTATGCCTATCCCGTGCATTATTAAATTCTGTAACTGTTTCTGCCTGCACTGCCTCCTCCGGCAGGACATTCCATTTGTTCACCACCCTCTCCGTGTGAAGAAGTTCTTCCTCACATTTGCCTCTGAACCTTGCTCCCTCCTGTTTTGTCCCATGTTTTCTAGTCCTGAAGCTTATTTTTATATGATAAATTGTTTTCCTGCACCTTGTTCTTCCTTGCGTGGTACTTACATCTCTAAATGATATCCACCCACTACCTCCTCTCTTCCAGTGCAGCCTGTCTTCATAGGTTCTGTGATATAATCCCTACACCAGCTTGGTTGCCCTCCTCTGAACTGCCTCCAACCTGTCTATGCCTTTTTATAGGTAAGGTCTCCAGAACTGGATAATGTACTCCAGCTTTGGCCTCACTAATGTCTTGTAGAGTGGAACTATGTCCTCCCTTTTCACGCTTGTGATACTCCTGCCCATGCATCCTAGCATCCTGTTTGCCTTTATTGCAGATTTGTCACACTGACTCCCCACCTTGAAGTCAGCAGGGATGATAAACCCTAGGTCCCTTTCTTGCTTGGAGCATTCTATATCCTCCAGCCCCAGCTAATGTGCTGTTACTGGGTCCTTGTGCCCCCTGTTCATTTCTTTGAATTTTTTTACATTAATAACTCAACTTCCACTCCCTTGACCAGTTGTCTAGCTTCTGCAGATCTCTCCTCAGTCTAGCCACATCCTCCGTCATGACCACTTTGTTGCAGAGCTGTGTGTCATCAGTGAACAAGCAAATTCTCCTCTCTAGGCTATCTGTAATGTCACCAATAATGATGTTGAGGAGGACGGGACTCAGCTCTGTTCCACATGGCACCCCACTGGTCTCCTTTCCCTTTGCGGAGTGACAGCCAGTTTGCACCACCCTCTGTGTCCTGCTATCCAGTCAATTCCCCAACCACTGCACCACTGTCCTACTCAATCCATGTTCCCCAGCTTGTTTAACAGCTGATAAGACAGGCAACGTACATGGCCTAATAAACTCCATACTGAAAGGTGCTTTGGTGTTCTGTAATGGCCATGAGCGAGAAAGCACCAGGGGGTTTGGCTCGGGATCTGGCAGACACAGTCATAATCGCCATGGATGTCACAAAGCACCAATTCCATATGGCTGTAGATACCAGTGCCACTGCTTGCAGGGTCATGGCACATTCGGTGTTGCTCAGTAGGTTTGCTCGGCTTAGAACTGCAAATCTTTGTGATGGCACTCAGACAAAAGCCATAGATTTTCCATATGAATGAAATTCTTTGGTGACAATAATAATATGTATACCCTGGAGGAAAGGAGGGAGAGAGGGGACATGATAGAAACTTTCAAGTACCTCAAGGGAATCAACAAAGTCCAAGAGGGTGGCATCTTTCAGAAAAAGAGATGTGCAAGAACAAGGGGGCACAATTTGAAGATGGGGGGGGCGGCTCAGAGGTAATGTGAGGAAGTATAGAAACATAGAATTTGATGGCAGATAAGGACCGCTTGGCCCACCTAGTCTGCCCATTTTCCTACCTAACAGATAAGCTGCAAATCCTAGTTAACCAACAGCTTACTTCCTCCTACCCCCCCACTAGGACTGCCTTATGCCTGTCCCATGCATTCTTGAAGTCCCCCACTGTTCTTGACTCCACAACCTCCTCAGGGAGGCTGTTCCATGCATCCACAACCCTCTCAGTGAAAAAATACTTCCTCACATTACCTCTGAGCCGTCCCACCTCTATCTTAAAATTGTGCCCTCTTGTTCTTGCATATCTCTTTTTTTGGAAGATGCTACCCTCTTGGACTCTGTTAATTTCCTTGAGGTACTTGAAAGTTTCTATCATGTCCCCTCTCTCCCTCCTTTCCTCTAGGGTATACATATTAAGCTCCTTTAGTCTTTCTTCATATGTCTTCTGGTGCAGACCCTGCACCATTTGGTTCCCTCCTCTGGACAGCTTCCCTCTGTCTATGTCTTTGCGGAGATGGGGTCTCAGAACTGCACACAGTACTCAGATGGGGTCTCACCAACTGTCTGTACAGAGGGATAACAACTTCCTGTTTTCTACTATTGATGCCTCTTCCTATGCATCCCAGTATCCCGCTGCCTTTCTTACTGCCTTCTCACATTGCTTGCCCACCTTTAGGTCATCTGATATAATTACCCCAGGTCCCTTTCTATTTTTACTGTTGTCAGTATCTCACCCCCATTGTGTACACTTCCCTGGTTTTGTTTCCCATGTGCATTACACTGCACTCTTTGCATTGAATCTGACTGCCATACATTTCACCATTCCTAACAGAAAGTCCCTTCTCATCCTTTCCACTCCATCTTGTGTATCAACCCTGTTGCAGATCTTTGTGTCATCTGCAAAGAGACATACTTTTCCTTCTAGTTCCTCTGCAATGTCACTTATAAAGACATTAAAAAGGACCAGTCCCAGTACTGAACCCTGCGGTACCCCACTAGTAACCCTCCTTTCGTCACTGTGTATTCCATTTACTACTACCCTTTGCGTCCTGTTGTCTAGCCAATTTTTTATCCAGGCTACCACCTTGGGACCCACTCCAAGGCTGGCTATCTTGTGAATTAATCTTTTGTGTGGGACTATATCAAATGCCTTGCTAAAATCTAGGTAGGCCATGTCCACAGCCCCTCCCTGGTCTACTACTTTGGTCACCCAGTCAAAGAAATCTATTAGATTCGTCTGACACGACCTTCTCATCGTGAATCCATGCTGCCTTGGGTCCTGTGCCCCACTGGCCTCTAGGTACTCAACAATTCTTTCCTTCAGAAATGATTCCATCATTTTCCCTACCACTGAGGTCAAACTAACTGGTCTGTAGTTTCCTGCCTCTGTCCTGCTCCCACTTTTGTGAAGAGGAATCACATCTGCCCTCCTTCAGTCCTCGGGTACCACCCCATCCTCCACGATTTGTTAAAGAGAGTAGTCAGCCGGTGTCACTAGTTCTACCTTAGTTCTTTAAGAATTCTTGGGTGAATCCCATCAGGCCCCATTGCTTTGTCCACCTTCAATTTTATCAGTTCTTTCAGAACCCTTTCTTCTTAAATGGACTGGTATCGACCCCGTCTTTGGAGTGTTTCTCTTGTTTGGTTTAGGTAACTCCCCTCCTTTTCCTTTGTGAATACTGAGCAGAAATATTCGTTCAGTATCCCTGCTTTTTCACTGTCACCCTCTACCCACATTCCCTCCCCTTTATTAAGCTTCAGTATCCCTCCTTTGGTCTTTCTTCGCTCCCTAATGTACCTATAAAAGGTCTTATTCCCCTTCTTAACAGAATTGGCTATCCTTTCCTCGGTTTGGGCCTTTGCTATTCTGACTGCCTTCCCAGCCTCTTTCTGCTTTAACTGATAAAGTTCTCTGTCCTGCTTCTTCTGTGTTTCCTTATATTTCCTGAATGCTGTCCTTTTCTCTTAACCTTCCTGCCACCTCTTTTGAGAACCATAGCGTTTTTTCCTTCGTTGTGTTTTATTAATTTGCTTTACAAAAGGCTTGTTGCCTCTGTGATGGCTGTTTTGATCACTCCCGTTGTTCCTCCACCCTCCTTCTTGCCTGTTTGCTAGTGCTTTTCTGAGGCACTCTCTCATTTCCCAAAGTCGGCCCTCCTAAAGTCCAGTACTCTTGCTTTTGTATGGCTTGATTGTATGGCTGTGTTTATCATGAACCACACTGTTTGGTGGTCGCTTGTTCCCAGATGGCTACCCACTTCTAAATCTGAGATTCTTTCTCCATCCCCATTTGAGAGTACCAGGTCTAAGATATGTCTAAGTATTTTTTCACAGACAGGGTTGTGGATGCATGGAACAGCCTCCCTGAGGAGGTCGTGGAGTCAAGAACAGTGGGGGAATTCAAGAATGCATGGGACAGACAATAAGGCAGTCCTAGTGGTGGGTAGGAGGAAGTAAGCTGTTGGTTAATTAGGATCTGCAGCTTATCTTTTAGGTAGGAAAATGGGCAGACTAGGTGGGCCAAGTGGTCCTTATCTGCCGTCACATTCTATGTTTCTATGACAAGATAGAGACAGAAAAAAATGATGAACATAAAACCACTTTCAAAAGCAATACTGAAAAGGAAGACGTCTCCACTCTCCAAAGGTTTTACAGTAGGGGCAGGTATTATAATCCCTGTTTTTATGTAATCTGCAACCATGCCCCCTAGAGGGGTTTCTTCAGAGTTACAACCAGAGCCGCACTAAGCAGGGCGGGGTGCTCCATGACAAACTCACACCACAAGTAAAAGGAAAGTCACAGCACTCCCTAACACATAAAAAATGAATGTCCACAGTAGTACTTTCTGGATTATTGTGTTGTTTTATTGCAAGTCATCAAAATGGACAGTGAAAACTGACCCTCCTGGGTCAGGGATGTTGAACCATCAGCTCTACCATTTCACCTAGAAAATAGGCTTTAGCAAACATACATTCCTCTATAGGTGAGACCCTAAAATAGCACTCTTGCAATATCACATGACTTTAATACATAATATATATTAAAGTAACATGTCTTTAAAGTGGCTTAATAAATAACCATTCCATATATTACATCACACACAAGTTTATGTTTAAAATACTATTACATATATTTTCCTAATAAAGTGCTAGTTCTGTAAAATCATCATTTTACTGTCTTAACTACTAGAAGACATATTTACAGGCTGTCTCCTTTAATTGCCTCTTTTAAGTTTCATTCTTTAATACATTTTCATTAATATTCTGGAATGAATTTCCTTAAATTCTGAAAACAAAAACATTACAAAGGGCACAACAGGAGACAATAGAGTTAAGTAATCTATTTACCTTTTAAAGCTAGAGTTTACAAAAAAGCATTTAAAGACACTCAGAGAAGGGCCCACAAAATACATGGGTCAGCTTCAAACTTTTAGCCTAAATCATACAGGATAATGGTGGGCAAGAGTACAGGTGGGTTTAGCTTCACAGTATTTATCAAAATAACTGCACCCTTTGATTTGTGGGCAGTGAGGCGGGGGAAGGGAATGGATTTTATTAAAAGAAATGTTTAATTCCAAACATCTGGATATCAGAAGTAAAGTCTCAAAATGAACTTACAACTGGATGTCTTAGAGAATAGGGGTGGAACATGTTTTGTTGTCATCTTGGCATGGGAAGTGAAATTTCAAAAAGGGTCTCCAACTAGATGTCTTAGAGGGATCTCTCATTTAGATCAGAGACAATATTTACTTACAAAACAACCCTTATAGAGGTACAGAAGATAGAATATAGAAGTGCCCATTTGTTTGACAGCTTTCAAAAGGTTTTCAGTACCTAAAACACAAAAAATAAATGGTTTTATTTCTATATGCTCATTTAGCCCCTGTTTCTTATATGCCCGCAGTGTGTATATCCAGAAGAGCTCCCTTTGGCTTAAAATATTTTTCTACCCCCACCTCTTGGGCCTAGTGTTACATGTTCTGTCCCAATGAATTTCAGTTCATGATTATTTTTATTTTCTGCATTGGCCATATGCACTGCCCACACATAATCAAAGTTCCCATTTGTAATGGCTCTCATATGCTCTCCCACCCACTCTTTTATCTTTGTTTTAGTCCTGCCCACATAATAGGAGCCACCCTTGCAAACCGAGAAATACACAGTGTAAGTAGTGTCACAATTAACAAACTGGTTAATGTTGTATAACTTCCCATCCCCTGGGTTTCTAAACATGGCCCACTCCTTGATATTAGGCAGTACTTACAATGGCAACATTTTTTACAACCCTTTGGTAAAGGGGGAAGCCAGTTCCTCAGTCTTTCTATCACTGTTTGTTGTGCTGAGGGACCAATGAGAGAGACTATTGCTGCCCCAGGCAAGCGGGCTATGAAGCCTAATTAAACTACTCTCACATTTTCTGAAATGTTTTGCATAACTTTCATTTTTGATACTTGTTTTTCTATATCTCACTTGATTAATGCTGTACATTACTCAATAAGTGTAACTATCCTAAAACAATGGTTTCAAATGTTAGTTAGTGTTGTTATTAACATTCCTTTGCAATATTCCAGTTAACTAACTAAATATATTTGTTAAGGTTTTTATCAGATTGCTAGAACTATTAATAAAACTGTTTTGATTTTGAATTTCAGACTTTTTTGTTTGGAATCATATGGTTGCTGAATACAGTTTCTAATGGTGTGTTGCCACACAGCAAGGTGCAGGAGGAGGAGGAGTAGCACAAGTTTACGGGCAAGGAGCAGCCAAGTAACTAATGTCCAGTCAGTCTTCCCTAAGTGAAAGCAGGAAAGGGTTCAAGGGATTATCATTACAGGCAACCTAAAGGGGGCAAATCAGGGCATGCAAAGCGCTAGGTAAGGCAAACATCATGCTAGCATTCATATGGAGGTGTATTACTAGTAGGAGAATGAAAGTGATAATTCCTACATACAGGTCCATAATTCATCAACAATCAGAGTATCTGGTACAGTTCTGGAGACCTCACTTACCAATGGATTGTTTATTGTTTATCAAGTCTAGGATTACCAATACCTTTGAGCCTTGGCTCTTTTACAGATGTTCCACGTCAGAGAAATACAAATTATGGGGAACATCAAGCCAGACAATACAACAATGTGGACATTGGAAACAGAGTACAGATTAATACAATTCAAGGGTAGCATTGTAACAAGGCAACCAGCGGCATTTGTCAGAGAAAATAGACAACAGATAAGAAGTGCCAGAGTCATAGGGAGAGGGAAGGGGGGGGGAGAAGGAATGTAGGAAGGGTGGGGAGAGGGTGAAAAGTGCAGCAATGGGTATACCAAGATGTGAGGATATAGATAGGGTGTAGAGATTCCAGAGGAGGGCGTCCAAACTGGAGCACTGCATACATCGTAGGACCTATGAAGAGAAGATTTTTTTTTTCGAGTTGGAGGAATGCAACGTGTATCCCCTTGTATAAAGAAGGGACAGGGGGATATGATTAAAACTGTTAAATACCTGACGGGAATAAGCAAGATTAGGGAAGGTAGTCTACACAGGATTAAGGAAAAAACAAAAACTATGGGGCTTGGCTAAAAGCTGTACTGTGGATAATTTAGAGGTAATAGGAGAGGGCACTACTTTACATCGTGGGTGATGGGCCCCTGGAAAAGGCTACCTGAGGGTGGTGGTGGAGGTAAAACGGTGGGGGGGGCAAGGTGGCATGGGATACCTACGTACACTTAAACAAGAAAGGGAAGGATAGAACGGGAAAAAGAAGACTGTAATCTACTAAAGGGGGCGGCACAGGGGTAGTGTATAAGGTTTAAGGGCCTGGGCGACATAATGGGAAGGAGAAAAGTGCAGACTAGATGGGCTGATGGTGCCCTTCTTCTGCTGACTATTTTGTATGTTTCTATGTGGAATGGGTGGTCAGTCACCAATTTGATTAGTGGGTGAAAAAATAGGCTAACAACCAAAAAAAAGGACATGTTACCATAGAAAATTATTCAGAAACTGTGGTTCAAACTTGGTAATGATGCATGCTTGGCTGTCACCTTTTTTTAAATTGAGCTCTGGTGACAGATCGATTCTCACTTTGTCAAGGGGCATATCCAATTAGAACATGGGAAAATTGCTGTCCATTTGCAAGATCTTGCTGTTTTTTTTTGTGTGTTAATTTTTTTCTTGTTAAATGACTCATAACCCTCTCTGGTCCCATCCTCTTAAACCAAACCTCATCCCTCCTCACATCCCTTTGGCTTACCCGTACCTGCATTCGGGAGCCCGCCTGCCTCTGACAATGCCAGTTTAACCTTCATTAGGTTGCAGAAACATAACTGGATGACAAAATTACCATTCCTAGGAGGAGAGAACGATCTGGGCCAGTTACAGTCATAGATCATCAAATATATAATTAACTGCTAATTACAGCCATCATACTAATCATTTATTGGATTTAAAAACCAAACTTGGATAAAATAAAGGCACATTTGGTTTTTTAAATTTACCTTCACATATGATACTTCAGTAGGTAAGATAATTGTAAAGTTCTTAGTCAGGCTACATATCCAGTTGATACAAAATTACACATACTCCCATAATGCAAAACATCATAGGTTGTATATGTAAATCACCACAAAATATTATGCTGGTTCAACTTTAAACAGAAATGCATAGTGCCGGAATGCCTCTCTTGCAGGTTGCAAAGGGTGCCAACAGAAGACACAGACACTTAGTTTGTCCTTCCAGGACTCATCAGTGTGCCTCATCTGTCCAGTTGATGTTTACACTTTACAAAAAAAAAGCATTGACATTTGTGACTGAGAAATAAACTTTGCAACAAGAAGGTGACTCCTATACAGAGGTTGAAAAAAGGGGGGATTAGAGTTGACTGAAGCATGATGTATGGGATGGTGCTGTGCAGTAGATGCGGTGCAACAGTATTCAGGTAAATATTCTGGAAACTGCAGTGCTGCCCCATATGCAGGGACCTCTCTTGGCTAAGGGCAGAGGTGGGCAGTATCTGGGCCAAGCTGGCAGGAATACTGGGAACCTTTACCAACCCAACCCCCACTGTGCATGCAGGAACAGCTACTGTTTGACTGGTGGGCCTTAGCGTTTCAAACCCTAATGTTCACTCCATTCTAAGACTAATTAAGGTAATATGGGTGCAGAATAACAGAATGGGGTGAGCATCAGGGTTCAAAATGCCAAGGCACATCCGTCACAGCTATTTCTGCATGCACAGTGGGGTGGGGAATTAGGGTTGAAAGCTGAGGGAGGTGGGGTGTAGGGGATGGGAACTTAAAGTTCCCCCCATGCTTGTTCCTGCATGCACAGTGAGAGTGGGGTCTTAGGCTTGGGAACCCTAATGTCGTATTTCCCTACTTTTGACAGTTCAACCCTAATGGTGCATTAACAAAGTTTGTGCAATGAATTTCCTTACTTTTTCAGATAGTTTATTTGTATCCTTAGTAGGGCAGTGAGAAAAGGCGCCAGGAAAAAAAGCCACAACTTTTATTTGAGTTTTCTGGGGCTGTTAAATTTCTTGTGCCCCTCCAGTCTCTCTCTCTCTTCTCTGAATGGCAGAAGTCAAAGGTTTATTTTCCAGCCTGTCCTTGCCCTGTACACCCAGCCATACTGAAGCTAAAAAAAAAAAAAAAACATGCTTTTATTAGAGATTTCTGGGCCTCTTACATTTCTTATGCCCCCTTCCCCCGCAGCATCTTTTGTTTGGGATTTCTGTGACTGGTAATTTGCTTGTGGGCCCCAGTAGTCTCTCTCACGCTCCTTTGGATGGCACAAGTCAAAAATTTATTTTTCCAGCCTGCCCTGCCCTTGTTCACACAGCCACACTGAAGCCAGGAACAAAAATAAACTTTTCTTTGGGATTTCTGGGGCTATTAAATTTGTTGTGGGTTCTCCCTGTAGTCTCTCTGTCTCCCCAAATGTTGAACATAGTCTTCTGATCATCCCACCTCTTGAGCCCCCCAAGTGAAAATGTTCAAATCCACGGAAAAATGCCATTCTGTACCACAGGTGCAAAAATACGTTTCAGGTAGGATGTGAAAAATGTCACCTATACTGTTCATGAGGTGGTGTGATAAAATGGTTATATTGAAAATTTGAACTGAAAGTATTGAAAATGACCAAAGTTACGCACATGCATAGAACATTTCACCAACCACGTATAACTTGGCCATTCTTAAAATTTTCAACAACCGCATTTAATTTGGCCATTCTTCGGTGTTTTTCACCAAATTGTCGACTGCCTTAGGGTCAAGGACCCTAACTCTCAGCCCATTCCATCTGTAAGAAACCTTTCATGGTACAGTATAGGAGAATGGGGTGAGAGTTAGGGCCCATGACCCTCTAGCTACCCGACGATTGGTGTGGAAGTGGAAGTGGTGTTGCGATAGTAGGATTGGGTGGGGGGTCAGGGGGGCCCATGACCCTAATGAACACCCTGACACTTGTTGGTGTGTGGAGGGTGGGGTGGTATTGCAATGGTAGAGTTGGGTGGGGTGGGACCCACATCCTTAAGTCACACCCCGAAGCTTGTTGGTGTATGGATGTAGGAGGGTGCAGTTTCAATGGTAGGGTTTGGTGGGGAAGGGGTATAACAGTTGTAAACCCTAACATCCAATTTCCTGACCTGTATCACTTTGGTTGAAAACCTATGTCTAGAGACAAGTAGGGGGAAGGGGAAGGCTGAGGTTGGTCGAAGATGAGAGTTAGCGGGGGTTAATTAACAGAGATGCACTCATGAGGGGATGTTGCAAAAGAATGGTGGAACAGGGAAGGAGTGGACATTGCAGACAAAGGGAAACAGGACACAAACTGGTTCACACTACTGCACAGTATGGATGAGGAAGGGGTGATGAGGGTGCATTGGGCAGCAGAGCAAAAAGCATGGTAATGTGAAGGCCTGACAGAAGGATAGAGACTAAGATCAGGAGGGGAACCAGTAACAGGGGTTCAGATGATCCATGCAGGGGAGGAGAGAGAAGGAAGGAGGGGGATAGGGGTGGGTGGCTGGTGCCAAGGGGAGAGGCAAAGCAGGGGGAAGCTTAGGTTAGGGAAGATGGGAAGCAGTGGAGGTTGTTCAGGAGGGAGAAAATCATGAGGGAATGGTATGGTATGGTAAAATGTTATTTATACAGTGATACAGCCATTAGGGTTCCGAAAATCCCTGTTCACAAGGCTTACCTGTTTACGTTATGCAAAATTATTACAACTATACATTTATAACAATACAAGTTACAGAAAAGTACAAAACAATACATCAGAGTTTTACAAACTCATCAATAACAGGCATATTAGCATTTTTAGATTTACATTAATTTCACCTATTACAACAACAATGAAAACTAAGTTAAATGATTCAGGCCATTTTTAAAAACATGATCAGTAGTTGTTAGTTCACGTAAAAAGAGGAAGACAATTCCAGCTTTTAGCTACTTGATATTGAAGGTCATTTCACTAAATTGATTTTTAACTTTGGTATTATTAAATCTCTAGCACCAGTTTTTCTTAAATTTAAACCATGTTTTTGTTTTGTAATTTGTTTTTAAGTTATCTAAAGATTGATTTTAAATATATTATGAACCTAGTTAGCCAGATTCCCCTAACCCATAAGTCTAATGGAATCCAACCCAAATCCATATACATAGTGCAATGATGAGTTTTAAAATCACACCTTAACACAAATCTTGTAAGCTTATTACAAAGTGTATCCAAGTTATTTAAATGTTTTCTTGCTGTATGTCAGTAAATATGACTTCCATAGTCAATAACCGTAATTATTAATTAATTGATCATAATCAATCTTGTTTCTCTTGTCATACAATTTGATATTCGTCTCATAGCTCCAATCTTAACATGTGTTTTCTTTATTAAATTTGTTATATGATATTGGAAAGTAAGACATTGATCTGTATGTACCCCTAAATATTTATATGTTTCAGTTTGTTCTAAAAACTTACCCTCGTGTCTTTATATTTAATTTTGAAATTCCCTTTAAGTCCAATGCAAATGACATAACCTGTGTCTTTTTTCTATTGACTAATAAACCCAGAGATGAAAAGTGACCTTGCATGATGCTAAAGTCACTCTGTAAGTTTAGTTCTACTTCACTTGTAGTTTTTCCCTCTGCTACTAAAACCGTATCATCTGCATATAGATGAATTTTTGAATATCCAATTTTCTTTGGTAAGTCATTGAAATAGACTATGAACAGGAGGGGGCCCTAGGATAGATCCTTGGGGAACTCCTCTTGTTACATAGTCTATTTTTGACTGGTGTCCATTTAGGACTACAAATTGTGATCTTTTATCAAGGTATGATATAAACCAATTGCAGGTTTCTTCCTCCACCCCTATTTTCATTAATGAGTTTATCAAAATACCAGTGGTTTACTAAATCAAATGCTTTAGATAGGTCCACGTATACTGCACCCACGGACTTCACTTCCCCAAGAGGGGTTGCTATGAGATCCAAAATGTCAGTGAATGCGGTAGCCGTGGACCTACCCTGCCTAAAACCATACTGTTGTTGAGTCAATTTATTAGATTTTTCCAAGTAGTCCATTAACTGATCATGGACATTTTTTTTCAAATAACTTGGATACTGTGGACAACAAGACTATTGGACGGTAATTTGAAACATCCTTTGGATCCCTTCCCTTTTCTATTGGTATCACTTTGGCTAATTTCCAGCTAGAGGGAAACTGTCCCTCTCTTAGACTCCAGTTAAAAATGTCCCTTAGGTATAGGTGACAATTCCATAGCAGCCTCTTTTAATAATTTATTATCTATTCTGTCTGGGCCACTTGCTTTATTTATTTTTAATCTATTTATATTTTTTAGAACTTCTTTATTTATCACTCTCTTAAACCTGAATTTTGGTTCTTTCTCATCTTGGGGACTCTTGCCCTTTACTTCATTCAAGGTATTAGTTTTAGTTATGAGATCTAATTTCAGATCAGGGAGGTATATGAAATAATCATTCAAAATTTCCGCAGCTTTATTTGTTTCAAACACTTTTCCAGTCTGACTCAATTTTATTTCACTTTGTTTACTATTTGGATTCATAAGATTTTTTATAACAGACCAATAAGCACCTGGATTTGTTGATTCTTTAATCCGCTGTTTATAATAACAAGCTTTTGATTTCCTGTATTACTTGATTCCTTAACCTTTTGTATTGTTCCCAGATTTCACTGTTTAATGTTTTATTTGCTTTTTTCCAATAATGATTTCTAATCCTAATCATTTTTTTTATTTTTACAGTTAGCCATGGTAAATGTTTTTTCCTGTGATTTACTTTTTTATATGGAGCAAATTTATCACAAGCATTAATAAACATTGTTGTCAATTTTAATACAGCCTCATTTAAATCTGGGATAAGAAAAATCCTATACCAAGGGAGTCCCTGAAGATACTTTCTAAATGATAAACTATTAAATTTTAAATAACATTTTTTAGATATTTGTGGTACTGATTTTATGGGAATAGAATTTTTAATCGTAGAAAATACACACTTCACTATATTGTGATCTCCTAAACTGGGGGCACATACACTTTTCTCCAAAATTGTCAATTCAGGTGAGACAAACATCAAATCCAAAATAATACCTTTACTTAATAAGGAACCTTTCCTTGTAGGTGTATCTATAATTTGTATCAGGTTTAAACAGCTCGTTGATTTTTCCAACTTTTGACCCTTGGGAAAACCCCAAGCTGCATTGAAATCACCAGCCAGAACTACTTGTAGTTAACTCAGGTGTTCCATTAAAACATGTGAAAATTTGTCAAAATGGATAGGGTTTATTTTAGATGGAGAGTAAACTACTCCAATAACCAATTTTAATTCTTGTATCTCAATTAACAGGCATTCAATGCCCTCAATTGACCCAGAGAACACAATTTTGGAGTTACCAATTGAATGATTTATGTACAATAAAACTCCTCCCCCCATGTTCCCCGATCCTTCCTAAAGTGGTAGAAGTCCCTTAATTCTGTTTCTTTATATTCAATTCCCTTTTTTAACCAGGTTTCCAGTAACATTATTATGTCCGGCTCTTCATGTTCTACCCAGGATCTAAAATAGTCCATTTTATTTATCATACTTCGAGCATTGTCTAAGACCATTTTAATTACAGGACCTGGGTTCAATTCAGTATCTCCACAGAGAGCCAAGGACAATAACAATGCCCAGTTACTTGAACAGATATACCCTGTTTGGATTACCATGTCCTTAACACGAAGTTCTTCTCTGATGAGGTTGAAAGGGTTTCGTCGTGAGGTCAGCTTAGCTGTTTGTAACTTAAAATTATTAAAACAATTTACATGAGCACTTGATCTTTTCGTTAAAACATCAGTCCTCATGATAACAAGTAGCTGAACGACACTGACCAAACCCACTATCAACCCCATCATCTTGGATGACAACATCTTTTTCATTTTTTCATTTTACAACTGTGTCCAAATACAAAGGAAATAATCTATAGATGCCTGTTTATAAAAGTAAAAATCAAAACATTAAAATTTTTATTTAGGTAACAGTACCTTACATAAGTTAATGTTATCAAAATCTAAACCCCAAACTGGAGACTTATTTAAGCATTAAACATCTTATTTAAGGTTATCATATACTGCTATACAAGTGTTTATTAAGATATGTTTAGCAATTATGGTAAGCTTAACTAATAATATACTCTCAGGAGTAACTCCTCTATCGCTAATTACTATCAGAGACAATGCAAAAAATCAACAATATATTTAGAATAAATACTTTCTCATTTAATACTCTAAGCTTCTTCTAAAATCAGTCTGTAGTCTCAGATACTTTAAACAATAGTTTTTGATCTGTTACCCCTGTTTTATAAGTTTCCAGATTACCTGCTTTTTAAAATGTTACAAACTTATTCCCGTTTCTCTTCCGAGTGGCGCTTGTGCCACTCACGCTTGCGCCACTGCGCTCGCGCAGTAGCAGCGCGAGCCTTTTATGTTGTTACTGCCCCTCCTCCTGCACTAATGAAATTAACAAAAGTCCCACCAAGCCCAGCTGATGACACTCTCCAAACCTCAGTAATCAGGCTCTTGCTAGCAGGGCTGCTGCAGGAAGGAGCTTAGGCACAGAAATACACTGTCATTCACAAGCACAGAGTTCTTTTAGTCTGGAATAAGGAATGAGACAAAAGGACAGATTATGACGTGTAAAGGCAGGAAAGGGGAGAGGAGTGTAATTGTGGGAGACTCAGTACTGCAGGGAATAAGATGGGGAAATAGAAACATGAGGAAAAAAGAAAGTACAGTGGCGTGTGTGTCACGCATGATGGCTGGGAGGGTGGGTACTATTATACCACAGTGTGTGGGGCACCACAAAGGGAAGCCTTACCTTGTGGTACATTTCTGAACCAATGATATAGCAAAATGTGAGGTGAAGGTGGTGCATGAAAGGTTAAATTAGCTAAGTGACCTATGCAGGGGGGTAGGACAATTTGTACCTATCTCAAAGATGCTGCCTGTCCCGAGGTACAGCACAGATCAGAAGTGGCCAGATACTGGTTGGGGGTGGAGAGGTTAGACAAAACCAGAATGCAGCAGCCCAGGGTAAAAAAATGCTGGTCTCCATCATCGGGGAAATCAGCTCTAGGAGGGAAGAAGTTATTCTGGCACTGTACTGGTCACTGGTGAGAACCTAAATGGACTACTGTGTACAGTTCTGCTGCACTTAAAGTATTTACAGAAGGATGTCAGCCTACTGGAGGGGTCACAGGGAGAGCTACCAAGATGATCCATGTCATGGGGGACAAAACGTACAAGGAGAAGCCGAAGGAGTTCCACATGGACTCCCTGGATGACATAAGGAAGGGGGGGACATGATGGAGAACTATAAAAACCTCAAAGGTACAAACTGGGTTGAAACAAATGGTATATTCTCCCTGAAAAAGGAGAGTACTACAAGAGGGCACAGTCTTTTAACTGCTTACCCTCATTCCTTCTGGCTCAAGTTTCTCCATTTTGGTTAAGTTCCTCTGCATGTATGCACTGAAGCCCAACAAATTTTGATGGAAGCTACTTCCTGATAACCTCTCACCTGTATTTGTGAGATCCCATGGTGTGACTAACCATATCGCCACACCCAGTTGATCGCACCTGTGCGATCTCGATTGCTAAGCAACCAAACACTACTGCACTGATCAGAGGAACTTCACCAAAAAGGAGAAACTTGAGCCAGAAGGAGTGAGGGTACGCAGTTAAAATATTAAAGAATATTTAGAAGTTGGTGTTAGAACCTTTAATTATAAAAGCAAAATAATAGCTATGAGACCAATAGGGGAATACTATGATTATGTTTTCACAGACTACAAAGAACACTAATTCCACTCTTAAGAAGCCCACAGCCTCCTTTAAGGTATGCTGTTAACAAAATAAGTAAATAGAAGCCACAATATGGCCACATTATAATATTAAACAACATAATAACAGCAAAGCTTTACAAAAAATTATGTTTATGTCATTACAGGCCCAAAATTATTCTTTACAAGAAAGACAAGAAGTTTTAAGTAATATATATAAGGTATGCTGCAAACCAAGAAATATGGGGAACAAACCTTACAGGCAGTAGTTAAACCTTGTTCCAAGTTGTTAGCAGCGCTGTGTTCACTAACATACTGTGTATGTCTTTTTTAGGATGCAACTTAGGATCTAAACAAGTACAAATAAATTAACCCTATGAAAAATTAAGAATATATGCAAGGATGCACAAGCAATAATCTTTATTGAATGGTATGTGTATACAACAAAGAATTAAAAATGTAACAATATCATATTAAAAAAATGCTGATCAATGACATAAAATAAATTTATTTACAGATGTGTAACAAAGAATAAACCTCGTGAACAAGCTCCAACTCGAGCGAAACGTAGGGAGAAGAGAAATAAAAAGAAAGATTGAAGAACAATAACCTGAGCGAAGAGTATTTACTTCAAAGGGCCCCCCAACATTTCCTATATTTTTTTCTTCAGTTTGGCATACCCTGTATGTGGCTTCTGAATGATTTTAAGTTGTATGTTTTGATTGGACAATTTTATGACTGGATTGTTTTTGGGTGAAGTGATCTGTTGGTAGTCCTGTGTGTGCGTGTGTTTTGATTGGTCGATGTGTTGTTTGGGCATGGGAATTTCTGGGTTTGTTCGATGTGGAATTTGGCATTTTATCGGGCCTTTTTTTGTGGTTTGTCACTTCATTTTATTCTTTGTTCAACAGTGTGATGCTTAATGTAGCACATGTGCTCACCGGTTGCCGTCACCAGACTTTTGAGCTGCAGCTGTGACTTTCTTTATGTGGCTGGTTCACTTCATCAGAGCATCGACTATGAAGACGTACATGAGAGGTTTTTTTTTGCAGCTTGTCATTATATTTTGTAGTGTTTTGTGGTGCATCTCACAATGTATAGATAACTTTTTTAATCAGACTCGATGATTCAGGCTCTCTTTCTTGTTGTGGTTTTTGGACCTATAAGGAATTGTCCTTCAGTACCTGATGGTAGCTGCTGAAAGGGTTTGCTGATGTATACACTGTAGTGATATCAGGTGCTGATGTATGCACCATGTATATATTACTTTGATATTATCACAGTGCATACGTCACTAGGAATTATCTCACTGTGTGATAGATACATGTTTTTATCACACTCATGTATCACTCGCCCTCTTGTATATAGAGGATAATGTATGGGCATCAGTGGTTAACCACACTATGCTAGTGCCGAGTGGTTACCTTGGCAACTTTAGTTAACCTCGAGAGCGGCTCGAGAGAGGTTAATCAAAATTGCCAAGGTAACCACGAGGCCTAGCATAGTGTGGTTGACCACCGATGCCCATACATTGTCTTTTATAGTGTATGGGCATCAGTGTTTGGCACATTAGCAAACAAGAGCGGCACTCTGAATGAAAAACAGCCTCTTAATTTATTAGGATGACAGAGATAGTCGATATCGTTTGATGAACATTTAATATTTATTTACTCACCAAATTTACTGTTTACCACGTCATGCTATGAGTATTCAGTATATTTAGCAAACAAAACACACGCTAATGTTGACAGTAAGCCATCGGAGGGAAAAAAAAATGAATTCTGCTATTTTGCGACAGGAAAACTTGACAGAGGACGGCCAAGCAGAGTTGCCGTACAGCATTTGGTAGACTGCGTCATCACTCTGTGGATGTTTTGACTCACAGTGATTGCCTGTGAGAAGACAGGGCAGAATAGGAGAGGAGAAAAGACTGCGTCTTATGTGGTGTATGGGGAACCAGGTAAAAAACAAGCACCTCTGATGAGATAGAGTACTACACTAAATTAATAAATAGTAAACTAAGCAAGTGAGGAACCGCCGTTTTAGTTTAAATGCTGCCGAGTACTGTGAAAAGCCGCAATGCGCTGGTGCGGTGGAATGTTTATCTCAGTGGCATTCTTTTTTGTTATGCCATCGATGTGACATACCATCGACAGATTAACAACTTAATTACGTCACATCGATAGCATAACAACATGGGGAAAAGATGAAAATCACCACACAACAACGTTCTACCATACATTATAAATATATATACATGCATATGCATTGTATATATATATATATATATATATATATATATATATATATATATATATTATGGTAACAGGTAGTGCTACCATAGTTAGGGTTGAGGAGCCATTTACATGATAAACCTAAAATTGTGCATCTTAATATCTTTACAGCTGTTAAACGGATTTGCCTGAAATTTGGATACATGATCAAGAACCATACATCTTGGGATGTGCTAACTTTCGTACTGTTTGGATGTATGGCTGCGGAGTTATTAAGCGTGATCTGCGTGCGCATTTACGCTTTTTTGAATTCTTTGCGCATCCCTACAGGTCACATGGTTTGTACGACCGGTCTGAAAACTTCAGGAAACATGCAGCCAGGATCCCAGATGTGCCTTTTGAAGATTTTCTTGCAAAAATATTAAACAGTTCATAAGTTATTCAAAAAACAATTTCCCATTATAAGTCAATGGGAAAAGTTAACAAAAAGTTTGACAGTGTTGTAAATGCACTTTTTAGTGTCGCAAATGGCCCTAGTAGTGTTGCAAATCCATCATTTTGTTTTCAGTTGGTGATCAGAAAAATGCTTGGCATTTAAATTTGGGACCCTCTAACAACACATTTCTTTTTGTGTTTACCTAGTCGGACCCTGAGGATGCTAGGCATGTCTTTATTTTGAGGTTAAACACCCTAGAACTATGTTTAGTGTCGCACTCACGAAAGTGTCGCAAATTTTTTCGAAAGCTTTCATAAATCTGACTTACTAACTGCATTATATGCCCAAAACAAGGAATTCTTGCCATCTGCTGCAAATGAGCGGTTTGGTCTTTTGGGCTGAAATTTGGAGGGAAGGCAGCCAACATCTCACAGATGTGCCTTTTGGTGGTTTGGTGACAAGATATTGCATGTAAGCAAGGTTACGGTACTCTGAAATTGAAACTTTTTTCCATAGACTAACATTGTGGCGTCCGCTGCATGACAGGAATTTTTTGCCACCCTGCTGCAAAATAACGGTTTGGTCTTGTACACTGAAATTTGGAGGGAAGAAAGTCAACATCCCACAGATGTGCCTTTTGGTGGTTTGGTGAAAAAATATTACAGGGCGGCAGGTTTATGGCACTTCGAACTTCTCTTTTTTTCCCCTTAGGATAACATTACGGCGTTCACTGCGCCTTTCAGGGCCCGTATTTCGGAAACGGTGTGAGATACAGACTTTTCGTCAGAAAAATGCTTATCCCCCTAATGGGGCCAAGTACAAAACTATCCAGGAAAGTCATAAATCATATGACTTTTACATTTTTTTCTACATCGTACGGTTCCTGAGATACAAGCAATTTAGTATTCCAACTCCTCATTTTCTGCTCCGAGGCCCATTATTATGCATACATTCTTTGTACTCACTGTCTTTCTTGATGCATCTTTTGGGGAAAACCAGCCTGTGTGCTTACATTACTGTTATCCTTACTGCTTGCGGTTCCGTACCCATTTCACTTACCATTCCCGCCTACGCCACCATATGCGTTACCCTTTGCGTTTTCATTTGTGCTTGTGTTTGCGTTATTTTTACCATTTGTGTCTACAGTACTGTTTCTCTTTGCGTCACCATGCGCATTACCATTTGCGTTTGCGGGCACCGTGTTACTATGTGACAAGACGGGCCCCGAACTCCCACTGCTGCCTTTCATTCACTATTTCTTGTTATCATTCTCAAAAAGAAGGGAAATTAAAGGCAAAAAAACTCTGTTTAATGCATCAGTTAGGGTTGTTCCACAATGACAAAAGCGAGGAAATTCAATGTTAGGGTTGAAACCCCCCTTGCACACCTCCAGCCCCCAACTGGCATCAGGGTGCACGTTGGGGTCGTTGGTCCTAACTCTTACCCCATTCTCCTATTCCTCAGCTTCTATCCACATGTGATGGGGTGAGAGTTAGGGCCGATGACCCCAACGTGCACCCTGATGCCAGTTGGGGGAGCTGGAGGGGTGCAAGGGGGGGGTTTCAACCCTAACATTGAATTTCCTTGCTTTTGTTGCTGTGGAACAACCCTAACTGATGCATTAAATGGTGTTTTTTGCCTCTAATATATATGTATATAGACAGATATATAGTCATTGCAAAAAACTCAGTTTTACAAAAACAGGGTTTCCATTACACCTTTAAAAGTATGGAAAGTCAATGTTAGGGTTAATACGTGTATCAGCAGAACACCACCAATCTCTGAAAACATTAGAAACAAAACAGTTGTCTGACATATCCCTTGGTGTCCTTTCACCTAACCCAGACACCATACAAATATGTTGTTCTATACCACATGATTAACAGCTCAAATGGTGTACGAGTTAGGTGGGGTATTTTTGCACCAGATTTTCCACATGGGCTTTTTGGGACCCCACCTCATGCACAATGGCATTCCCATTTCATTACTCATCCCAAAAGGTGATTTATTTCAGCCACAGTGAAATCATCTTTCAGGTCAGAGTAACAAAGTGACATGCCAGTGTTCATGAGGTGGGGTCCCAAAAAGTCCATGTTGATAATTTGATTCATGCCAGGGGGTGTAGAGAGAATGAGGAGGGACCTACAGAAGCTTGACAAATGATCAGTGGTTTGGCAGTTGAAATTCAATGCAAAGAAGTCCAAGATAATGCATATGGGGCACAAAAACCCTGGAACAACATATCAATGGGGGGGGGGGGTGAGGATATAGCATGCACCAAGCAGGAAAGGGACCATGGGGTTAAAATCTCTGATGACCTCAATGTAGGGAAACAGTGCGACAAGGCAGCAGGTAAAGCAAAAAGGTTGCTGGGATTCATAGGAAGGAGCATCACCAGCAGGAAAAGGGAGGTGATAATTTCTATATATAGGTGGTAATTTCAATATACAAGACATTAGTGAGGCCCCATCTGGAGTACAATGTGCAGTTCTGGAGACCTTACCTACATAAGGACATAGACAGGGTAGATAAGGTTCAGAGGAGGGCAACAAAGATAGTACAGGGATTGCATCACAAGTCCTATGAGGATAGATTGAAGGACTTGAATATGTAAGCCCTGGAGGAGAGGAGGGAGAGAGAGGGGGGATATGACAGAGACATACAAGTACCTTACAGGGATGAACAGGGTGCAGGAATACACTATTATCCAGCAAAAAAAGATGTTCCAGGGCCAGAGGGCATGGGATGAAGTTGAAGGGAGGGCAATTCAATAGTAGTAGTAGTAGTAGTAGTAAAATGTTTTTATTCAACGAAGTTCATGTGAATAAGGGATAAACTCGATTGAGCAAAGCTCATTTTCAATGAGGTCCCATGCAATAGTCAACAATATACTATATAAAATGTTACAATCACATATAATGTAACTAACAATAAAATGTAACTGAATAAATAACAAACCGAAAAAAAATAAGAAAAAACATATTTCAGATCAAATTCTCACACAACAAAACCATTGTATACAATTTTAGTTAAACCTAATCCATTTCAATTAAATAAATCCCTATGATGCTAATCACTCTTCCTAATAGGTACCCCACACTATATGTCTGCGGATGCCCTTTATATATCTATACAACATTGCTTTTTTTAGTGTGAACTAATCCGATGCCAACATTGGATAAGGGGCCAAATGTTATTTACATTGTCCAAAAACAATGTTGCAGGGATTGCATTCCAGCCCAACACCCCTCTACTGTATATAGATTGTCTTCCGACATCCAGATTACAGCTAGGCAACCTCAGGCTTGGCATTCAACAATTTCTCAGGGAGGCCAGTTTATTTATGTAGGTCAATTTATCTACAACATACCCTGGATATTGCCCCTTCAGGCCTTTATAGACAAAAGCCAGCAAATGTTCGTTATTATGCTCATACAGCATATACCAAGCTAAACGATCATAAAACTGGCACCTGTGAGTTAGCTAGGGGTCCCTAGAATAAATCTAGCCACACTGTTATAACTTGCTTCTAACTTTTTTAGGTCCTGTTTTCTCCCAAAGGAATAAAATATATCCCCGTGATCAAACATAGGGATGATCATTGTATTCACTACTCTTTCCTTACATCCATACTCATCGCCAATCTAACCTTGTAAAGAGACCCTATTCTTTTGTTCACATTCCTGGTCAAATTGCCAATGTGTATATCCTAGCACAATGAACTGTCAATCCAGAGACCCAAATATTTGTACATATGTAACCCCTACTCAGTCTGCCGTTTCCATCTGACAGCATTACCAGGTGGGTTGGGTTTGGGGAGGAATAGGTCACTTGGCACAAAGGCTAGGTTTGGCTACTCTGCACAGGGGCACCCAAGTAACTCCAAACACAGGAAGCAATAACTGTAATGTCCAATAACAGAAGTGGGATTCTAAAGTGTGGCTTTTATTCACATCCAAACAGAATAAACAAAGCATAGATGGACCCCCACGGGGCTACACTCCTGGTAATACAGATTAAAGGAGACCAGAACACATCCTCATCACTTTAGCCCTCAGGCTCTACAACATACTAGGTACACAGCTCAGACTTGTACGCTGCTTTGGGTTACACAGCCCGAACTTGTACACTGCTCTGGGTTTTCCCTGGCTTGGCTCCCTTGCCAGCCACTTGGACACATTCCATACTTCATGGAAACATTTTCTGGTGGCTCCCTAAACCACCTTAGAGCACCTTGGCTCCATCAGGAAATCTTCTTCTTAATCCCATGTCTGGGTACTTTCCTCAGGCACTGGCCAAGTACCTGAGGGAAAGCAAAAGGTGTCTCAGAGCAAATCCATAGAGGTGAATTTGGTTACTACTGATGGGGGGGTCTCCCACCTCTCGCTCCCACAGCTCATACCTGGCCATTTCTCTGGACTGTAAACACCTCATCCTTTAACACTTTGCTGTGTAGATTCTTGCTAAATGTATTTCACATTCCACCTACTGGTCTTGCTTCCCATTTGTGCTGGACTTGAACATACTTATACATGGCTTTGTCCATTACTCTAGAGCCCCACAAATTAAGCAGTCCAATCCCCACTTTCTTTCTTTTCTTTTGTGCTGGACTTGAACATACTTATAAGTGGCTTTGTCCATTACACTAGACCCCCCACAAAGTTAAGCAGTCCAATCCCCACATCTCCCAGCTGTACTTGGCTGTCTTTTCCTGACCCCGCAGTAAGAGTCCCTTTAGTTTCCTTCTGTTCGGGTGAAAACACTTGGCCCTTTTTCAGAGCGAACTCACCCTTTGGTTGCAGGTGCCTCACAGGCGTTTCCTCCACAAGGAATCTTCCTCTCAGCTTCTAGTGCCTCAGCACAACTTGAACAGGCAGCTTCTTTCCCTTAGCCAGACCCAGGGGGGTTGCCCCTGGAAAACAGGCAAACACCTCCCTCCAATCCCCTCAGGGATGGGGCTACTGACCATTGAAAATGGTCTCCACCACTTCAATTACCAGTTCCTGTGTTCCTCTTCAGGTGGAAACACACGCCTTAACAAAAGTAGCTCTGATACAGAGCTTAAAGCTCTGAGAGCCTGCACACACTCTGCTGCACTACAGTCTCTTACTCAGACTACACACAGACTGGCTTCAAAAATCCCCAACGTTCTACTCTAATCTCCAACTGCAACATTCCAGTGTGGCTTATGCAGCTGCAACAGTTCTAAAATGATGTCATCCCTCAGTCTCAGCTGAGACTGAGAACAGAATGAGACAGTGTGAAATTCATTTAACTGGAGTTTCACAAGCTGCCTTCCCTGCCTACCACTAGGTCTTACTAGGATTCTAGTAACCCTGGGTAACAGGGGGGTTACACATATATGTTTGTTGGATATTCAGATGAAATTCAGATGAAACATGAAGAAGAATTTCTTCACAGAAAGGGTAGTGGACAGGTGAATCACCCTGCCAGAGGAAGTGGGGGGGGAGCACTGAAACAATCACGGGATTTAAGAATGCATGGGATAGACATAAGGACATTCAGGAGGTCAGGGGTAAGGGGCAACAGACTTCTAGAAAAACATAAAGTGAACTTACAAGCTCGAATAGGCAGACTGGGTGAGCCAGAGATCCTTATCTGCCAACAATGTCTATGTATTTATGTAAAATACCTACAAATGTCTGAGATAATACAGTATGTTCAAAATGCCATTAATCACCTCTATATGGCACTTACCTTTATCCTTCAGTTTGCAGTTCGACTTTGAAGAGTGCAGACGTGTCCCAGTCCACAGAAGATGACAGCTGCCAACCTCGGTTGGTAAGTATAGGGCAAGGGGCTGTGGGGTGGTTGGTTGCTCAGTGGGAGACTTGGGATGCGAGAGGGGGATGGGGAAACAATGAGAGACCTTTTTTTTACTGGAGTTTAAAAAAAGATGTGGGCTGTTTTCTTTTTTCACAGGAACAGTAGAATTATATCTCAGGGCACTGGGGGTGGGTTCCCCACTGTCCCACACTGTTCTTGGGAGGTACAGCATAACTGGGTAAACTATGTACACTGGGAGTGGGCTCCCTAGAGTCACACACTGCTGGTGGGGGTGAGTGTAGTGCTGACATGGGGATCGGGCACCCCGCTGTTGGCAAAACCATTACATACATATTTTAGGATACTGGGAGTGGGTTCCTCAGTGTCCCACAGTAGGGGGAGGGGTGCTTTATCTGGGACACTGGGAGTGGGCTCCGCAGTGTCCTACTGTGCTGGTTGTGGTGGTGGGGGGAATGAGATATTGAAATAACAAAAAGCACAAAAGACAATAGCTCAATGGCACAAAAAGTTTAGCCTTCAAGCATGACGTGCACTTACCAGGATGTTAAACTCAGTTGAAAAGCACCGAGCTGGAAAACCAGCAAAAGGTCAGCACTTCATTCAGTCCTATAGCATGTTTAAATCTCAGTTCACAGTGTTGCAGAAAACGATCACCCCAGAGTGGAGATTATGTTTAAAAAAAAAACTCTGGGGGGGGTTATGCAGCTTGGGTGGGGCCATGAGGGCTGTAGAATAGGCAGGGTTGGTTAACTGTTGGTTCCTGTTCCTCCACTGTGTTGGTTCTGTCTGCCAAGAGGAATTTAGTACTGCAAAATAGCATCCTTGTTCAGTGCAGAATCCCTTTCCATAGGGCTCATGCAAAGCAGAATCCTTGCTCAAAGCAGAATCCTAGTTCAAAGCAGAATTCTAGATCGAAGCAGAATCCTAGGTTGAAGCACAATACTGGTTTGAATCAGAATCCTGGTTCGAAGCAGAATCCTAGTTCGAAGCAGAATCCTACTTTGAAGCAGAATCCTGTGTTGTGTGGGATATCTATTTTTCCCCATAGGAAATAATAGGAAATTCAACATGTTATAACTTTGGAACAAATTTATAATTTCCCACCAAATCTTCAAAAGGCACATCTGTGAGGCCAAGGCTTTCTTCCCCGAAAATGTCAGCCAAGAAGCTAAAGCTGTTTCCGAGATACAGGTGGACAAAACAAGTGTCAACCCCCCCAAAAAAACTTTATCTTTAACACTCTGTAGCTCAGAAATGGTTAAAGCTATTAAGATGACTTTTATCACTTACAAACACCTTCCCAGGATAATCATGTGTGCCAAATTTCATAGAAATCACTTTAACTATTACAAAGTTATTAAGATCCAAAAATTGCCCTTTAACATTAATAAACACACAGCAAAACTCTCAAAAATCTTTTTTTTTTTTCCAACACTGTATCTCAGAAACCAAACAAGGGATTCAAACCATGTTAAGTGAAGAGACCTGTGCCTTAGTCTGATGCTCGTAAAATTTCTAGCAAATCTGTTGGAGTGTTGCAAAGTTATTCAGGTGCAAAGTATGCAAAACTAGATGCCAGATGCCAGTGTGTGACAATCACTTTCACTTTTACATCTGTTTTCTCCCGTAGGAAATAATAGCAAATTCAAGATTTAATAACTTTGGAATGGATTACTGTTGTTTTACCAAACCTTCAAAAGGCACACCTGTGAGGCCAAGGCTTGCTTTCTTTCTTTTTTTTTTTTGTAAACTTTATTTAAATCATTCTACTCTATTCTGACTTTAGAATGTTGGTGATGGAACTCCAGGCTGTTTTGTTGCGACATTCCTAATGCACTGCACAGAATTCTAAGCATATTTGCACACATGTCAAACAAGTGTAAATATCTGGAAAACAACATGAGCTACTGGAAAACATACAGTGGCAAAGTTGTACAGCAGAACAAGACCTTTACAATGAGGGTAACCACTAAGCTGAAATCATTACACTTTTTAAATTATTGCCATTTGAAGTATTAGATTTGTCACAAAAACTCTGAAATTCGGGTACTCAAATGACCATAATTTAAAAAGTATAATGATTCAGCTTAACGACTCCTCATTGTAAAGATCTTATTCTCCTGAACAACTTTGCTGCTGGTTGTGTGGGTGTAGCATTTTTAGTTTTCAAGATATTTGCATTTGTTTGACATGTGTGCTACTGTGTGCACTCGGGAGGGAAAAAAAATCCGACAATTGGAAGTGCTTTTTCCCCACATGCCAAACAAATGTAAATATCTTGAAAACTAAGAATGCTACAACACAGAACCAGCAGCAATATTGTTCAGGAGAAGAAGACCTTTACAATGAGGGTAATCACTAAGCTGTAATCATTATAGTTTTTAAATTATGGCCATTTGAGTATCAAAATTTCAGTGTTTTTGTGATAACTCGAACACTTCAAATGCCATAATTTAAAAAGTATTAAGATTTCAGCTTAGTGATTACCCTCATTGTAAAGGTCCTATTCTCCTGAACAATATTGCTGCTGGTTCTGCGGGTGTAGCATTCTTAGTTTTCAAGATATCTACATTTGTTTGGTATGTGGGGAAGAAGCACTTCATGTTGTCGGATTTTTTTCCTCCGAGTGCACTCAGTAGCACAGATGTCAAACAAGTATGAATATCTGGAAAACTACAAATACTACACGCACTGAACCAGCAGCAAAAGTAAACAAGTATATAGACTCCTCAATTATCAGGGTTGTTAGTCTTCATATAAATACAAAATATGTATTTTACCTTGAAACCAGGTACATCTCATTAGTGGAAACAGCAAAGCCCCCCCCCCCGCACAAGTCTGGAAGAGGGGAAGAATAAATATCTTACCTTTCCAGATGATGCTGTGCGAAGAAGCGATGCAAATCATGTTGAAGAATGCATTGTGCCTCTGAAGATAGTACATTGCAGGGTGCAGATTTTGAGCACCACTGAAGTATCCCTCATCAACATCATTCAATATAAAGCAAGTTTCAAAGTGTGTTGATATTATAACAGTAATAAGGCTAAAAAGTTCCTAAAATGAATGTTTTGATTAGCATTAATAAAATATATATTTCAACCTATGATGCTATGTGTGTATGTGTTTTTTTGGGGGGGGTCAGTTATGAAAACGTAATTTTTTTCAAATAAAAGGTACTTTATTTATAATCATACTAGCAGTTAATTAAAAACTTTTAGAAACGTTAATAACATCTAAAACATACAAACTGTCTGGGGAGATGCAGGAAAATGAACACTTTGGAATTGGAAGGGCAAGGCAGGGAATTAACGACTTATAAGTATTTACAGAAAGTTTATGTGATTTGGGTGGGCCAGTTGGCTGTACAATGTGCAGTTCTGATGACCAGGGAGCACGGAGGGTTGAGGTGCTACAAGTCACACCTCACACCAAGTTGGCAACTCGGGTTCTGGAATGAGCTCTGGCTGTCAGTGGTCAGCGGGGGGGGGCAGGAGCAGGATTGAGCCACTGTGAGGTGGTTCTCATCTCCCAGGAAGGGATGTGGGGTTCCCTCGACACTTGCATACAATCCGGTGGAGGACAGATGGTACTTCAGGCTAAAGGGGAGCCCAGTGATAACCAGTGGTGCAGTTGAAGTGAATGCGCCAGTACCCGGAATGCGTGCACGCCTCCAAGCGCAGGCATCACTGTTATTGCCAGTGTTCATGGTAAAGGGATAACAATGGGGCAAAGAAAAGGTGCACAAAAAAATATGCCGTCCCGGTGGAGCTGAGGGTTGCAGCATCTAGCCTTACCTCACATCACGACGGCGAACTGGGTTTGGGAACTACCTTGGGTGACTGGGGATCTGGCCGTGAGGGAGGGTAAGAGCAGGATTGACCTCTCCTTGGGTGGACACGGTCCCTTCCATAGTCCTGCCACCATCGGGTGGAGGTCCGGTGGTGGTGGAGGCAGAGAGGGGTAGCCAGTACGGTGGGGTGCTCTGCAGTGGCTGGCGTGTGTGTGCCTCCACACACATATGTCAAGCACCCCCGATACATGAGGGAAAGGAAGAAAAATGGGGGAAAAGGCATAAATTGCAAATAAAAAAAAAATTAAACAAACCCTTACGTCTAGCCCCCCCCCAAAAAAAAACTGCACTATACAGTAATGATTCCACTTTTCAGTCTTTTCTGGTTATGCTGTGACTCAGCCCACTCCCTACTCCCTTGCTATTACACACTTTGCTGTCATGCTTCTCTGAAAGCTGCTGAGGTGTGGTACTCTAGAAAGCATTCCACACAAAGGGTAACTTCACATGCCGGGCACATATGGATGGATTCGGACCTTTTCTTCTTCCTGCTGCAGTTTGTTTTTGCATCGTCGTTTTGGGGCCTTCACTGGAAAGTGCAGCCCTTGGTTTACTGCAGATAGTTCAGCAGATGGAGCAAAGAAGCGTTTTCTTTTGTGGCAGCTGTATCCTCCAATCAGATGTTTAGTCAGTTGTTTTCTGAAGTCAAGTTGGGTGACTGATTTCAGTGTTTCGGTCTTGGTCTTCATCTGGTGATTAACAGATTCACGGAAGAGAATGAATGCATTTACCACACATACATCAAATGGGTACCAGAACAAATAGTGCCACCACTTGTTCGTTTTGCGTTGACTTGGATATTGTGTTCGCAGTTGGTCTGCAACATCGACCCCATTCATGTATGAGTTGTATACAGAGATGACTTCTGGATACAGAACTGGAATGACAGACCCATTCCTTTGCCACCTGTTTACAGTGGTGTTCTCTTTCGTTGGGTCATGGCTTGTAGATAAAAGAAACACTGGCTTGCTGTCACGCCAGGCTGTCGCCACCAATGGCCCCTGCTGAAGCTGTTGGAACTCTCCCCTTCTGTTTTTTTGAAAAGTTTTTTTTATCAAACTGTTTTGGCCACCCAGAACGGTTGGTGCGCACCGTGCCACAGCTATATACACCTTGTTCTCGCATATCCAAAGCCAGCGGTACACCAGTGAAAAAATTATCATGGTACACATGATGATATTTACCAGTGATACTTTGAGTTAAGTCCTTCACCACACGTGCTCCGAGTCCTGTTTCAGTGGTGCCGCCAGCCTTGCCTGTATACACCTGAAACTCATTGACATATGCATTGTGAGGGGTCAGCTCTTGTCCATACCTTAATGCCATATTTCTGCGGCTTGTTGCAGATGTACTGGCGAAAGGACAAGCGGCCTCTGAAGCTAATCATTGCTTCATCGATGGAAACCTCACGGTGAGGGCGGTACTCTCTCATGCATGCCGCTAATACACTGTCATAGACAGTGCGCACATAGTGTATTAGGTCAGTGTTGCGTTGTCCAGGTGGAGGATTTCCACACTGTGGTTCAAGTGGAAGTACTGGTGGATTTTTCAAAGCTCTCTGGGCATCAACTTTGAGATAAAAGTTCCCAAACACGCTGTCTGTACTCCAATACATGCGATACTGTGGTACTTTTATGACAGACATATACACATGCATGCCCAGGAAAACACGTATGTCCTCAGCAGTTACCGGTGTCCGTTTGCTGTCTGCTTTCCCAGCTGTAGCCTGCTTCCCCTCACTGTACCTGTTTGTTTCTACAGCCATCACTTCCCTAGCTCAGGAGCAAAAGAAGGTGGAAGAAATCAAGTTGGATTTTTCTGCTGCCAGCTGTGTCGCCAGGACCAACCTTCTCAGTAAATTCATGGACTATAAATGGGGTGAGGATGTAGTCCACACGGTGCAGCAGTCACGTGTGCAGGATCAGCCATGGAACCCTCTTCACCTTCATTTTCACCTTCAGAGTCATCACTTTCGTCATGCAACATATCAACATCGATGTCAGAGTCGTCATGCCTTGCAAAGTGATCATCAATCTCACTCTGCGTAAAACCAAGAAACTCGTCTTCTTCATTTTCACTTGAAGAGACGCTGAAATCTAGTGGAAAAGATTTTCTGTAAGAAGCTTTAGCATCCCTAACCTCAGCTGCAGTAAAACCACGGAAATCTTCTCCCTCGCTGGAGGAATCATCAAATACAGATGGAAGATGGCTCATGATGTCAAGAAAACTGAATTTTTTTCCACAGACCAACAAAGAGTAGAGCTAGCTCTATCAGTGCCTTCACAGACAATGATGGAGAACAGGATAGATTTGGCGGGAAAACAGATAGTGAGTGGAACATAACATGTGCGAAAAAAAATTATTTTCACACATGTACATATATGTGTTATTTTATATATAACTATCTATATACAGTTTGTGTGAAAATAATTTTTTATGGCTATTTAAAGTAAGTAATTTTACTATTGTGGGATACCTTATTATGGGTTACAGTGGAATGTCCAGTAGGTCAGGTGTCACTGTCCAGCACAATGGGGGGGAGGTGCTTACACTGATAAGGAGGTGACTTTTATTATTATTATTATTGTTGATATTTCCCCATTATCATTGTGTTCCCACATGTTTCAATACTTGTATTGCCATGTTAACTCCTCTGTTCAATTTGACTGCACACAGTAAGAAATGCTGTTCCTTGACAGGTTGAGCTGCACTTAGGAGCCATTTACTTTTAATGCAGGACCAAAATAAAAAAATGTAAAGTGGCAGTTTTGTGGAGCATAAAGTTTAAAAGCTAAATAGTGCCCTAAATAGTGCAGTAGCTTTATTTTTAACAAAACAGAGCTTCCATAACATGATGCTGGTCCCCATCAAAAACGTGAGACAGGAAGTGTCCTGTAACCCAAGGAGACTCTCCCTTCTGACTGGATTTATAAAAACAAAGCTGTATTTTTGGGAAATGTAAGCTGGTAGTTCATTGAAGAACTAAATTATACTGCCAGTTTATGCGAAGTTTAAAGAAATAAAGCCTTCATGAGTGAACCAGAGTCCTTAGACATCTGTGCTGCATGTCTGAAAAACGGAAAACTGGAAGTTCCTTGTCGTGATCCCCTCACACCATTCTGAGTGCATATACTGCACATGAGCCCAAATCTGCCACTTTTTGCTTATTTCTGTAAAAAAATAATGCTGTATCTCAGAAGAATGCATCAAGGCAATGTGGCATTCAGTGATAAAAGTCTTGAAAGTGAATCAGTTTGAAACCGGAGAGTGAGGAAAAGCAGGCTACCCAGGCCAGTCTTGGTTGTCTTACCCGGCTTGCTGGATCCCGAGAGTGGCCAGGAGGTGAATGGCTGGGCGGTGGGTTTGCCAAGCCACAGCCGTGCCAACAGAGGGCTAGTTTGGCTTGATCAAGGGCAGAAACTGGCTTGCTGGATCCCGAGAGCAGCCAGGAAGTGAACGGCTGGGCGACTGGTTTGCTGAGCCATGGCCGTGCCAACAGAGGTCTCGTGTGGCCTGATCAAGGGCAGAATCCGATTTACTGTATCCCGAGATTGGCCAGGAGGTGAACGGCTGGTTTGCCGAGCCATGGCCTTGCCGATGGAAGGCTCATGTGGCCTGATCAAGGGCAGAATCCAGCTTGCTGGATCCCGAGAGCAGCCTATGATTTGTGATACCCCTGCTAATACACATCAACATCCCTCTAGCCTTACCTACTGCTTTAGTGGCCTTTTGGATGATTTCAGGTCATCTCTGGTGATGATGCCCAAATCTCTTTCTTCCCTTGTAATTACCAGCAACTCCCCTCCCAACCTATAGGTAGCTTCAGGATTTCTCTTCCCTATGTGCATGATTTTGCAACACTAATTCACAGCAGGAAGATCTTGTCCAATGAATGTAGAAGATTTTTTGTATTGGGTGACTAGGGAAGTGAATCAGGGAGGGTGGTAGATGTAGCTTACCTAGATTTTAGTAAAACCTTCAATACCATCCCACACAGAAGGCTGGTTAACAAGATGAGTAGTCTGGGCATGGGGTATAAGGTGATACATTGGGTTAGAAACTGGCTGACAGACAGAAGGCAGAGTGTGGTGGTAAATGGATCCAATCTGGGAAGAGAGAGGGGTGACCAGTGGACTACCACAAGGATCAGTACTGGGACCAGTTCTGTTCAATGTCTTCATTAGTGACAATGCAGAGGGGGTGGAAGGAAATGTCTGCCTATTTGCAGTTGACTCCAAGATCTGCAATAGGTTGGATACTCCAGAAGGGGTGCAGAAAATGAAGAGGGAATAGGAGAAGCTTGAAAGATGGTTGGAGGCGTGGCAAGTGAGATTCAGTGCCAAAAAGTTCAAGATAATGCACTTGGGTAGGGGGAACCCTGGAGAGACCTACAGGATTGGGGAAGAAGGTGCTGACTATCACCAAAGAGGAAAGGGACCTAGGGGTTACTGTATGTGATGAACTAAAGGTATCAAAGCAGTGTGCAAAGGCTGCAGCGTGGGGCAGTAGCATGCTGTGGTGCATAGGTAGAGGTATTGCTCACAGGAGATGGGAGGTGGTGATGCCATTGTATAAGGCCTTACCTGGAGTACTGCATGCAGTACTGGAGCCCCCACATGTGTAATGATATAGGCAAAGTAGAGGCTATCCAGCGTAGGGTGATAAAGATGGTGCATGGCTTCCATCACAAAACATATAAGGAGAAAATAAGAGACCTCAATATGTACTCACTGTTGGAGAGAAGAGAGGTTCTATGTCATAACGGCAGTTATGAAATAGCTATTTCTATTAGGGTGAGTGTACGTCACTGAAAATGAATTTCTCGTGGCAAATGGGAAAAGGGTGCCTCAGATCTTCGGGTTTCCTTTCGCCCCCCCACACCCTCCTAATAAAGGATTCTCAACCCCAGGGGGGTGCATTTTGGGGGGGGGATACTTAAAAAAAAAAAAAGGAAGCCTCCTGCCAGCAAAAATAGAACTGTGCTGTGCCGAACCCGAACCCTACACCCCCCAACTGACCACCCTCCCCACCATGCTAGTGGACCAACTCAGCAGCTGCCTGCCACACACCCTCCTACATACCTTCCCATCCCTTCTTCTCCACACCCTCCCCCCGTGCATATTTGTGCATGCACGTATATGCACATACTTCCCGTTGCCCTACCTTGCCCACCCAGGTATCCGGTTGCCCCTCTGCCAGGTAGCCCTGAACACAGGCGCTGTAATTGAGTTACCATTTTTGTAAGCGCTCAGTTGCCGTCATCTTGTTTGCAGGTTACTAAGGAGAGAAAGGGGGGACATGATGGAAACTTTCAAGTACCTCAAGGGCATAAACAAGGTTCAGGTGGGGAATCTTTTCCAATGTAGAAAAGATGCCACAATGAGGGGGCATGATATGACATGGGTTGGGGGTAGATTAAGAGGTAACATGAGGATGTTTTTCTACACAGAGATGCTGGTGGATGCTTGGAACAGTCTGCCACAAGAGGTTGTGGGGGCAAGCAGAATGGAGGGGTTTAAACATGCCTGAGACAGGAACAAGGGAACCTTGTTGGGGAGGGAGTGATGAAAAGCAATTGAACACTTAGGGTCAGTGGATACATACATGCATAGGGCATATGGACAGACAGGATGGGCCTAGCAGTCCTATTCTGCCAACAATTTCTATGTATCTGTGTATCTATGTAATGGCCAAGAGAGCAGCTGCAGTTTAATAAGGTGCGAGATGCACAATGCAGAGGATAAGCAACACGAAAAGGCGTGTTCTGGTGGTAGTTCAGGTGGATGTTAAAGATCCCATGGCACTTCTCATAGAAACATAGACTTTGACAGCAGATAAGGACCGGTTGGCCCACCTAGTCTGCCCATTTCCCTACCTAGAGGATAAGCTGCAGATCCTATTTAACCAACAGCCTATTTTTTCCTACCCCCCACAAGAATTGTCTTATGTCTGTCCCATGCATTCTTGAATTCTCCCGCAGTTTTAGACCCCACAACCTCCTCAGGAAGGCTGTTCCATGTATCCACCACCTTCTCTGTGAAAAAATACTTCCTCACATTGCCCCTGAGCCGTCCCCCCTCTATCTTCAAATTGTGTCCCCTTGTTCTTGCACATCTCTTTTTCTGAAAGATGCTACCCTCTTGGACTTTGTTGATTCCACTGAGGTACTTAAACCTTTCTATCATGTCCCCCCTCTCCCTCCTTTCCTCAAGGGTATACATATTAAGCTCCTTTAGCCTCTCCTCATACGGCTTTTCTTGCAGACCCTGCACCATTTTAGTTGCCCTCCTCTGGACTGCCTCCATCCTGTCTATGTCCTTGTGGAGTTGGGGTCTCAGAACTGGACGCAGTACTCCAGATGGGGTCTTACCAACTGTCTGTACACGGGGATAACAACTTCCTGTTTTCTGCTGCTGATGCCTCTCCCTATACATCCCAGTATCCCCCCAGCCCTCCCTACTGCCTTCTCACATTGCTTGCCAACCTTAAGGTCATCTGGCTATGATTACCCCCAGGTCCCTTTCCATTTTTTTTTTTTTTTGTTACTACCTCCTCCCCATTGTGTAATCTTCCCCTTGGTTTTTATTTCCCAGGTGCATTACTTTGCACTTCTTTGCATTGAATCCAAGCTGCCATACTTCTGAACATTCCTCCAACCTTGCCAAGTCCCTTCTCATCCTTTCCACACCTCCTTGTGTATCAACCTTGTTGCAGATCTTTGTGTCATCTGCAAGGAGGCATACTTTCCTTCCAGTCCCTCTGCAATGCCACTTATAAAGACATTAAAAAGGACTGGACCCAGTACTGAACCCTGCGGTACACCACTAGTAACCCCTCTTTCTTCAGAGTGGACTTCATTTACAATTACCTTCTGTGTCCTGTTGTTCAGCCAGTGTTTTACCCAGACTACCACCCTGGGACCCACTCCTAGGCTGGTTAATTTGACTGCTAAGTTTGTGTGGGACTGTGTCAAATGCCTTGCTAAAGTCTAGGTAGGCCATCTCCACAGCCCCTCCCTGGTCTACTACTTTGGTCACCCATTCAAAGAAATCAATTAGATTCGTCTTACATGACCTTCCCGTTGTGAACCCACGCTGCCTTGGGTCCTGTGCCACACTGGCCTCTAGGTACTCAACAGTTCTTTCCTTCAGAAGTGATTCTCGAAAATGTCCCCAGTGCCCTGGTCAAATTTCCCCCCAGTCACTAGAAATTGCAGTGTCAGTGGCTCAGCAGGTAGCACACTTGCCTCTGAGGCCGGCAGATTCAGTAGGCTGTGGGTTCTGTCCCCACACCAGGCACTTGGGTTAATATCCCAATACTGACACTGTAGTGCAGCATGAGGGGGGTGCTGCTCTTTTGAGGTGCCATTTTTCGGATAAGACGCTAAACCAAAGTCCCATCTGCCTGTTCTGGTGGTAGTTCAGGTGTGATGTTAAAGATCCCATGGCACTTCTCAAAAAAAGCAGGGGAAATTCCCCGATGCAATGTCAAAATTTCCTCCATTCACGAAAAATGCCACCAACAGCTTTGTCTGGTTCAAGATCAGTTGTCATTCATCTGTATTCCCGTCCCCCAGGTTGTGCCTGAAAATTGGCAGGATTTGTCTAGTGCACTTACCCGGTCAGCAAAAACTAAATAAACAAAAAAATACCACCAACAGCTTCATCTGGTTCAAGATCAGTTGTCATTCATCTGTATTCCCCTCCCCCCGGGTTGTGCCTGAAAAAAGGCAGAATTTGTCTAGTGCACTTACCTGGTCAACAAAAACTAAATAAATAAATATGCTGAATAGTTTCTATGTTCCTAAGGATTTTGAAGCCCATACTTACCAGGACAGTTACATTACTAAGTTCTTGCAAGAAATGATGCAGAAAACATACACCACAGGGATCAATAAAAAGCGTGCATGTTCTGTTTACTGAGCAAGCCGGCAACAGTCATAATCATAATGACAGTAACAGACCGTACTCTACTGATTGCATGTCACTGCTACAAAACAAAAGTGCAAGTGAATTATGGGAGCAATACCTACCTCAGTACTGGATGTCTCCGGTAAGTTGCTGTGATCCTGGGACACCAAAAAATTGTCCAAAGTCGATATAAGTGCTTAAAATAAAAACTGAAAAAAGATATATAATAAGGAAAAATTGTTTCAAATGTCTTCATGGAATTGATGACTGAATGAGAAAACATAAAGGAAGCAAAAGCATGGTAAAAAGTACAATGTATGGAACTGAAATAGATACAGAAATAGCAGACAATAGAAACAACACACCACAACACCATCTGTACTGTCACCCACAGACACTGAATACCATCAAGTACAATGAAGCAATGGTGGTTATCACACCCACATCATTAGTGCAGCACACACACGGCACTACTCACCTGTGCAGAAACTCAGTAATCTCCGAAGAAACCTTTGAAAATGTACACAATGGCCAAGACACCATACTAATTTACAGACACACACAGTTACAGTCACACACACACACACACACACACTCACCACACCCCAGCACGCCTATCCCACACACAGAAATGCCTTTGTTACCCTCCATTCCCCCTTTACACACACACACACACCAGAAAAAAATGGCCATGCTCCAGAAACATCATAAACAATGAAACCAACAATAACTTGAGACAGTAATTGATGACAGTGTAACCATGCACTCACACATAGTAATTCTCAGGGCACCGTTATCTCACACACACACAGTCACATGACACAAACACAATTAATGCAAGACAGTGCCACCCACATTAATCTGTAGTCACAGTCAGCGATGTAACCAACATCCCTTCGCCAATACACAGAAGAACACTGTACACTATGTACAAACATTGTTAGTAGTGCAGTACTTAGGCAACAGTGGACCAATTCACATGATACCCTACAGGCACATGTAAGAAACAAAATACTGGCAACACACACATTGAAGAGCACTGCAACATGTTTTACTTCTCATTCAGGAATGCAGGATAGTTGCAGCGACACACAAAAACATGAAAATGGGTACCTACAGGGAATGTATTTTCCAGTGATGGTTCACAAAGCAGCAACACACAGTGGCCAACACACAGTGAGGACAATAGCAGTCTCTGCAGTGACACCCTGATGCACACAGCAACACCCTGATTGGACATACTGACACTGATGCCAGCAGCACAATTCCACAGAAACAGTGATGCCTACAGCAGCACCTATTCCAACACAAAATTATCCCACTGACATCCATGGCACTGAGCGGTGGGACACCGTGGTTCCAGTACAGAACAGCAATAATGACAACATGATCATGGGCACATGAGATTAAACGCTGGACCCATCTGAGCACACACGAACCGACCAATAATACCATGCACTAGAGACAATGATGCACACAGCAGAGTAGGCTCACTTGCACTTTTACGACCACCAGCACTAACAGGAAAATATCCATGGCAGACTTGGTAACTAGCATGAGACTGACAGCAGCATGAACCTTCACACAGCAAAGTACTTTCTGTGCGGTTTACTGAGCTGTGCCCATGGTGATTGTCTCATTACTGCTGTTCTGTTCTGCAGTCACGGTGTCCCACCGCGCTGTAGCATGCATGTCAGTTGGTACTTACACACTATGGTGCCATCAACACCGCATTCCAGGCAACACTGATGAGCACGGTATCCCTCACCAACAAATGCTGTCCACTGCAGTGACATGGTACAGGCAGACTGAGGAACCACAAATCTGAACATACAGAAAGGTTGCATGGAAATACAGTGCCATTACCATGGTGCCCCCCTCCCCCCACACCATCCATCTCAACATGCACAGTGATGACACCAGCGACCTTGCAGCGGCACACGGATATCCATGGAACACATAGACAGAATTATTGAGGTGTCAGGTAAGTATTCATGACAGTACAAATAGGTGTAGAACCACAGCTAGACTCACCGATTCCCGTTGACGTTTTTCAAAAGCATCATATTTAATTTTCTTGGCTTGTGGAGACACACCACTGGAAGTAGCAGGTCCTTTAGATGAGGGACGGTCTTTGAGAAATTGTGGGGACTGCATCAGGCTTCAATTTCTTTTTAGCTGGCAAATTTTTTTTCTCCATGAAGATCTTAACTGATTTTAAATTACAAACATCAAAAGTCACAAAACCAGGGCTGGAAGCCCATCTCATAAGAACAAAATTCAATAAAAATATCAGAGAATACAACAAGCACAAAATGAGTTGCAGTAACAATTCTAATAGAACAAACGTTTGCCAGTATCAGGTAGAAAAAGAGGAAAATAATCAAACTCTAACACAGGTTACTTTCTCAATAAGTGGAAGGCCCCCAAATAAACCAGCATATGAAAGAGAGGGGGATGAGTCAGGTAGGATTCCCAGCTGCCACTGATAAAGGTAACCAACGAACCCCTCATGAATGAATATCTAGGAAAAGTAGGAAGCAGAGTGCGATAAAAAGCAAGTGGATAGTCTCTGAAAAAGGGTAATTCTGGTCAGATATTAAAGGGACAGTGAGACATTCTAGCTGGCAAATTACATTCAGGCATCAGAAGACAATGGGTCTTGAAATAATCCTGAGTGAAGTGGTCACTGCCTAGAAAGCTGTATTTTTAGAACCCTGCCACTTACACGGTTACGCTTCAGTTGTTCAGTCCACCTTTTCCTAAGGTCTTCCTTTGATGGGAATTGAAACATGCTAATCCCTGCAGGTATTGCTGCAATTTGCAGCAACACATGTATTCCTCATCATGTCAGGAAAAATAAGAGCAACACTGAGATAATAAAAAAAGTCTAATAACTGAATGAAATATGTCAGGCAAACAAGCAAGAAAGCTGTGTGCAACAGCAGGATTACAAACACCGTTTTAATTTTCCCTCCAAAATATCTGTTTTATATATAGTGACCCAACCTGAAAGCAGTATGTACCCTAATAAAAACAATACGATTGTGCAGTTTCCTTATATTGCATCAAACATTCCACAGAAAAGGTCAGAATGCTGAACTTTGATTAAGAGAATACTATTTAGATGGTGTACAGATATAAACATGATAGTTTAAAACATTATGTATGGTGAACCGGACACGTAGAATGAATTTGGTATCAGTGTCAGAGGGCAAATCTTGTGCTACACACACCTTTGCTGCACGAAAACAATTCAGTACTTCATAAAACAATATCAAGGAGCATGACATGTGTGCCAGTCTTTATTAATGAATGCAGTATACACCATTTAAAATGGACATGTTGGTGTATATTACTTCCGACCGCCATAGCTGGTGTCCGCCTTATTGATGCGTGGTAATTTTCATTTCCGTTTTTGGGGGTTTAGATGCTTGTGCATTTGTATGTGGTGGGGAGAGGAGTGAAGGAGTGACGGTGGTGGGAATAGGTGGGATTTTGTGCTTGTACTTTTATTTTTACTATTTACTGTTTTCAGTTTTCTCATTGTAAAGAAATCACAGATGGTTATTTGCTTTGTTTTCGCACTGCCGTAGCCACACCATATGTCTTCGGGTTTCTTGAGTTTCTCCCGGTCTGGCACTGTCTTCGCACTGTTCCATAGCGCGTCTCAGAGTGATTAAGACATTCTTTACATGCTCTGTTGTCACTGCAGGCTGCAGTTAATCTTGAGAGTCCTCTTGAGTGTTTTCAGCATCAGACTCGTCGTTGACTGAAGCTGCCATCATCACTTCCACGACCTCAGTGATGTAATCAGGATCTTACTCCGCAGCATCATCTGTTTCCCCCAGGCAGCATATAGACTCAAACTTCTCTCCTGTAAGACCTTGAGGTGGAGCTATCGATTCATCCTCAGCAACAATCTGCTCATCAGCCTCTGTTACTCCTTCACCAATGACAAAAATGCCTTTCCTGAAGCAGTTTTGTATGGTTACCCATGTTACATTGTCCCAAGCAGATTTCATAAGAGAAATGGCATCCAGCAAGTTTATCTGCTTGACACAGGTAGCGGCCGTGAGCTCCTCAGCTGAATCCAGCACGTCTAGGACCTGGGTGCTCATGGAGTGCACATAATGTCACTTGACTATCATTATGACCCCCTGGTCCAAAGGCTGAATAATACAGGTCACATTCGGGGGAAGGAAGATCAGCTGAATATTTCTAGGACCTGGCACATTCAGATGCCTGCTGAAATTGTCCACAATAAGGGCTGATTTCCTTCTTAGTTTTTTGTCCCAGTCTTTTAGCCATCAACTTTAAATCTCCCCGGTCATCCACACTGTCCTGTTGTTTTTGTAAACAACAGGCAGGTGGTGCACCCCTCGAAAATACCTGGGGTTAGCAGATTAATCAACCACCACGAGACCCCTTTTGTCTGTGCCAGTCATGTTGCAGCAGCACGACTGACACCCTTTCTTTTGCTCGTTTCATGCCCATAGGTGTTTCATCTTTGAATGTTAATGTGACTTAGTTGATGCATCTTAAAAAAACACCAGTTTCGTCTGCGTTTATAGATGCCTTTGGCTGCATAACCAGCAAGCAGTCCTGGGAGCACATCACTAACCCACTTCTGGGCACTCGCCTGATCTGCACTTAATTTTTCACCGTGTGCCAGTTTAAAGTTGATGTTGTGGAGAGTTTTCCATCTTTGCAACCATCCTTCAGTTGCACAAAAGTTTGTTTTTCTGAGAGCAACTGCTAACTATTCTGCCTTTTGTTTTAGAATTGGCCCAGTCAGCATTGCCGCTAGCTGCACACTCGGGCAGACATTGATGGACCGGGTGGTCTGTTTCTGCTGGCAGATTTGTATGTTCATATGACCCCATGCATTGGTAAACCAACGCAGGAAAGCATCCTCCATCTAGCTGTCCTTGCCTTCTCTCTTCCTGTTACGGTCCAAGTTCTGATTCCCATGCCATTGAACCAGAATGTCCTCCCAAGACCATAACAAGTCGACCATTGTCAACTTTGCTAAACCAAAATGCTGTGCAAGGTCTCTGATGCTGAGTTTAGGAAGGGAGTCAACTTCAGTTAGAATTTCTACCTTTTGTGCCAGTGTCAGTGCGGTGCGCTTCACACTAACTGGTGTTTTGCTTGCCATATTGCTGTCTGTAGCAGAATGAACAAGATTGATTAAACAATTTTAACATGGGTGTTTTATAAAGCCTTGTAAGTGCTTTCAGCTGTAGGTGACTAAGGGTTGGTATGGCTGTGAGGCATTGCTAAGCCATGCAGTGACACAGTAGTGACGTGGTGGTGACGCATACCATAGTGCGTGCCCCGGTGCATTAGTATTGGGAGTAAACAAACATTGTTAACGACACACTATGCTGCTAAAACTTTGGATATTGACTTTAACTTCACTAACCAACAACGCAAATGGGTTTGCGGGCAGAAAAAAATTTTGCAAAGAGGCAAAGATACTGGGTGTCACTCATCCTTATGTATATCACCAGAGCACAAGGTGCACAATATCATGCTGATTTAGAATGGAGCACTATAGGCTATGGATTTTGGAAATCGTAACACGATCGGCATAACCGATTATATGGCTTATTGGTGACCATTATATTTGGTGATTACTGTATCTCATCTGGATTGTCACTGCCACGAATGGCCGATTATGAAAAGTTCCATTCTGCACACACGGGAACTAGCATTTAGTACTATGCCGCTACCCTGCCGGGTCATAATATTGCGGACGATACTGCACACAGAAAGTTACTACCATGTGTGAGTTTACAGCATCGGGAATTACAGTGATAGAAAGTATCGCTACCCCCTGATGCTCACCAGCAACAAGGAAGTGGAAGTAGTCACTGCCGGTCGGGTGCTTGGTCGAGCCGCTCCCATGGTGGAGTGGCTAGAGCACCTGACCCAGCAGTGGATGGGGTTGGGGGCAAGTTGTTTGATTCCCTTCTACGGAATCTTTTTTTTACAATTATATTTCTTACCTCTGTGTCCACATTCCCTCGGAGTTGATTATTATAGTTCTGGGGGTGTGGGGGCAACAGGGGCAAAGCCCCCCACAAAGCACAAGAAAAACTGTCAGGTGTTGGCCGATGCTGTATTGTGCCACCCGGTTTTGATGTGTGCAGTTTCGTCTGCGACATTATGACCCCATGCCTGCTGCTACAGTGGGATGCACTCACTATTATTACATCACACAGAGTGAGTGCTTGGGAAGCTGAACCATAGTGGCAGGCATGTCAAAACTGGAGCGCCTAAAAATAAAATGTGAATATTGAAAAACGGAGACAGAATTCATCACCAGAAACAAATGCATTCTTCATTTTGGGTAAAGCACTCTGCACAATAACTATAATATTGCAGTACTGCCCACATTGGGGAAGGTCCTCTTTACATGAAGCCTGTCAACTGCTCACTGGGATCCACCGGCTAATGCACACATTTGACCTGTATGTCCAAACTGGCTGGTTACACTTGAAAGGTAGGCTACAGTGCCAAACCTGCTTGCTTGCAAACAAGTCTGCCCTTGGCCTGACTCACCCAAGTATCCAGAACTTTTTGTGCTTTGCACAGAACCCCCTCAACACCAGAGGAGCAGTCTGTCAACCTTTTAAGGTCAGTTTCTGCTGCACATTGCAAGGACAAAGATCCTTCGAATACCATACCCCTCACTGGCTCAATTCTCTTGAAAGTAACATCCTGGCTGAAACAAAGCCCGACCTCTTCAAACGGTAGCTTCGGCTACACTTCATAGCACTATGTAGTTGCAACTGGCCTTAATAGATTTTCTGCCACATCCTACTCACTCTCCTGTGCCATACTGGCTAGCACTTAAAAGGTTTCTGCCCCACCCCACCCCACCTTCCTTTCGACTTCATAGCCTTACCTCCTCCCCCTCCTCCCTATTGTCTCTTCTCTTCCACCCTACACCACTCAACTTTTGACAAAGCCTACCCTGGCTGCCTTTTCTATCAACAATACCTATCTCTGTCACCTACGGTACTGTCTAAAATGTTGTGCACCATTTGCTACTACTTCACCCTACAGCGAGTCCGGCGTTTTGTCAACATATGGTATGTGCCATGTTTAAGTGATCTATTTGTGAAATGCTGGCACAATCAACCCTTGTTACAGCCCTTTTCATGTAGTGCCTAAATTGCTGGATACATTTCAGTTTGTTTGAGGATTATTGTAACTTATTGTCCCATTATTATGTTTACTGACATATTGTGTTATACTACACAATGTCCCATGTTACTGTCCTTTTTTTTTAACTTATTAATCTTTGTTACAAGGAAATGGCAGACATAGTAATCACACTCTTTGAACAATATTACAGTAAATTGCTATGCCGGCCAACTGTCTTGGCTCCACCTGACACAATTATGATTTGATTGCCATTGACATTTTATGTTCGTATTTTCAGGTTAAGGTTGTGCCACTACGCTGGGCTAGTGGCGTTGAGGGTTGAGGCTCTGGACACCACATCTTGCACCATGCTGGCAACCTGGGTTCAGGAACGCATCTGGGTCATCAGGGGTCAGCAGGGGAGGGATAGGATTAAGAGTCTGGAGGACTGCTGTCCTATTCCTGGGGAGGGATAGGGGTCTTCAACACTCTGCAGCAACCTCTGATGGAAATTGGGTGCACTGCATAAAGTGGTGCACATGGGGCTGGAGTGTGTCAGACGTCGGAACATTGTGCCTCTGACGTCATTGCATGTCCGCACTCCAAAGTGGTATCTACAATGAGGAAAATGGCAGCGGGGACCGAGCAGCTTGATGGCTGCACTTAATGCCGCCTGGAGAGCCTGTCATGGAATCGCACTACGGGCTTGGTCCCGGCCCAGCGAGGAGGGCATGGGGGAGCCCCCCATGGGTACTGGAGTGGCTACACCAGGCCTGATATGAGAGTGAGCCTGCTGACTCCCGGGCGGTGGAAGGTGGTGGCTGGATGTATAGCAGATCATCCTGCAGGTAGGAGGCATAAATAAAGTAGTGATAAAAAAGGTTGTGCCACTACAACTGAAACTCCAGTCCAGAATTGTCCATCGCCTGTTCAAGTAGCCAACTCCAGTTTAACAGCATAGTCCAAGGAAAAGAGAAATTACTATGACAAATGTCTTAAATAAACATATTTTTAATAAAAGATTGCTTGCGTAGTTTACTCTATCAGGATCCTGTCATTTCCATTTGTCTTATCAGTGTTAATCATATGGTAGGTACACAGCTAGTCGTATCAGCAAGAAAAACATTAAAACCATTTAATGAACTTGTATTACCTTAAATTAAATTGCTGCTCTTTAATTTCATGCAGGAGATCAATTTCCAGTTTTAGATGTAATATAGTCCTTGTTTCTGTGACCAGATGGATGTCAAAACATATTACAATATCATTTTGGTACATCCTTATCTTCAGTATACAATTTTGCATAAAACTCTTTAAATTCAGCAGCTATATCCCTAGGCCTTACACATTAATTTTAGGGTTCGCGTTGTCTATCAGGTAAGGGATATGTCTCTCTGCCTGTGCCCTCCAAAGATGGAAAGCCAGTAACTGGGATGCCCTACCCCCCACCTTGTGGTATTTTGGTTCGCAAATCTCAGGAATCCCTCTATTCTTTTATTGTCCAACTTATGTAAAACATTCCTCATCTGGGCTAGTTCTTTAAACACTGATGTATTCTGTGGGCCTGCCCTATGCTTATTTTCCAAGTTAGCTAAAGCTGCTTTTAAATTATTGTATGTTATTTGAGATGCTTTCTTCTTGGCCGAGGCAAAACTAATAATTTCCCCCCTCAGCACTGCCTTTGTTATATCCCACAGCAGAAGGGTTGATGTGGGTTCTGGTGAAGCCACTGCATACACCTCTCCTAATTTTTTGGGATATTCTCTCTATGAAATTGTTATCATTCAAGAGGGACACATTCAACTGCTAGACTGACTGCCTGTCCTGTGTAGGTAGGGAAAGTTCAATGGAAATTGGGGCGAGTCGTGAGGTGAATTTTGGATGTTTGGATCATGTACAATTTCATCTGTTGGGAGTAGAAGAGATCAATGCGTGAGTAAGCATGTCTGGGATGGGAAAAAAAGGAATAGTTCCTTTCATTTGTATGTTAGGCTGTCCACACATCCACTAGGCCCAGCTCAGTGACGTATGTATTAAGCAACCTAGTGGCTGTTTTGTTAGTGGAGGTGACACCTGATGATCTGTCCCTTAGGGGGTGTGGTACTGTCTCCCCCCAGTATTATTTGGCCGCCAGGAAGATCTGCCACCCTAGAAAAGATGGTTGAAAGAAAGGATTCCGGGTTGATATTGGGGCATAGATGTTAATTAGGTATATTTGCTTCTCATATAATGTACCTGACACTCGAACATATCTGTCCTCCTCATCTGTCTCCAAGGAGGTCACCACGAAGGGCATACCCTTTTTTATGAGTATTGCCACTCCCGCTTTTTTGGCTTTTGGGTGAGAAGCTGCCACCACCTCCCCCCACCCACATACGTCTCATCTTTAGATGTTCAAGGGCAGAGAGATGAGTTTCCTGGATGAAGGCAATATCGCATTTTAACCCCCTCAGCTCTGTTAGTACCCTAGTATGCTTAACTGGGGAGTTAATCCCCTTAACATTATAAGAAATGACATTCAAATGAGCCATGTTGTTATCACATTGAGCATCCTCTGTTCCGTCTAGTCCCCCTCTGTGGATTGTTGGTCTCCTGGGGTTTAATTCAAAAGCGGTATATAAAACATTAATATAATGATAAAAACATCTTAATACTTCTAGCTACTAACAATTAACAAGAACTAACAGCATAAACTGTAGCAACAAATTTTCCCAAAGGGTCTCCTATATGGAAACCAATCAATTAAGAACAAAAGCTATCCAGATTAACCTGCAACTTCCTTGGTAGTTTGTTAGTCACAAAATGTCACACTAGAGCCCTAGTATGTGTGATTTGTCCATGTTCTCTGTGGGCAGTGGGCTATCTGTGTGTTGATACCCACTTTCTGTGGAGTTGACATTTCTTCCTTTCCATCACCAGCCTAACCAGACCTAGCTGTTAATTGTGATAAAGTTAGAAAGAAAGCAACTTAATTAACCCCATGGAAGCCCTCCCCCCATTTCTTCTTTACAAACTATTCTTACCCCCTCTGTATCTTTGTATGTGCCCGCCCTTCTCCCAAAGATTTTAGTCACCAGGGCTATATTGTTCTTCCACATAGGAGGGGAGAAATCAAATTCTTCTGGGCACGATACCATTGTGTGGTCACTGGGGACTCCAATCCCTGCTCGCCCTGTGGACGTATTGTAACCCTCCTCCATTATATGCACATTTATCTTCCCCATTTACCCTTCCCCCTGAATCATATACTTTTCCTTTCTCTTTCTTCTCCCCAAAATGCTCATCATCCCCATATCTTCCACTTCAGAGTTAGAGTAGTTCAGCAGGCCCAGGTCAGTTCAGTGTTATTGCCAGAGTATAGTTCTGACCCCCCCCCCTTGAGTGGGTAAGCTCTCAGCAGTAGTTAAGCCTTGAAACATTAGTGGTATGTTTTCCTCATTGTAATACATTAATGATACAAATTATTAGTAGTAGGGTTGTTATTTTCTGTCTGGGATATACTCAAACTAAAAAACATTATAGTCTTTATATAGTCCACTCATCTGTTCACTATGGCCCACCTCGTTCAAAAGGGATCCTGCCTGTTGGCAGGTGCCTCGTGTCTCTACAGGGGAGCCGCCAAAGAAAACAAGTACTCACAGTTTCAAATGTTATTCTCTCCTCCAACACACCATGGATTTTGCTGGCAAAACAGTATATATCCAAAGAAGATTATCGGCCTGTTCACCTTTTCGGTGAGGTGCTAGGGAAGGTAAATCTATTCCTGTCCTGGCTTCCTTGGTCAGAAGCTTTGAGAAGCTTTGCGAGGTCAGTTGCCATTGATTTCGGTAGTGTTCCTGGAGGGCCTCGCTTCTGTCTACAGTGAACCACGTTCCAGGATCCTGAACATAACCCCAGCTGCTCCATCTCTGTGTCGGGCACTGTAATCTCCCACTCCTTCAGTTGAGGAAAGGCATCTATCAAGGAATCAAAAACTTTTGGCCTTGAGTCCAGCTGATTTTTTTTTTCCCCATTAACATTTTATTGGATATTCATATAGATAAACAGCTTAAAAGCATCTCAAGATAATATCTTGCAAAAGTAGATAAAACAATCAATAGTTAAAATTACATATAAAATTATTCTCTCTAAAACATGGAACAACAATTACTGTATATCCTGACATGGTCAATTGGAAGTGATAGCTGTAATGTCTCAATCATAAATCTGAATCAAATTTCAAATTGTGGCATAAAGATACATACAATCCTAATGCTTTAAGTGGATAAAATAGCCTGACAATTCTCAGAACAAAGGGATAGAAATGGTCCCCACATTTCCTTAAACTCTTCAGACTTTCCTAAAACAACATGAGATTCTTTCATTATTCGCAACCCCTGCTAGGGAGTCCAACCACTGGTTAATTGTAGGCACGTTTATTTCCTTCCATTTTTGTAAGAGAAGCCTCTTGTAGGCCAGAGCAGCCACTAATATCCAGATATTACCCAGTCTAGAAGGACCCTTAATACTTGAGCTATCCCCCAAAATAAAAATCAGTGGGCTGAAGGGAAGAGTAGTGTTTAGGATATAGAGACAAATAGAGTGAATCTGCCTCCAGACTTCCTGAACTTCTCTACAAAGGCGAAACAGATGGCCTAAACCAGCATTCCCCTCTCCACATCTCCAACATTTATTGTTAGAGATTAGTCCTAAACTGAACAGTTGATGGGGAGAATAGTAGAAGTAGTGAAGGATTTTATACTGGATCAGTCTTTCTTGAATCTCTCTACAGGATTTGTATGCATTAACCCATGTTCTCCCCCAAAATTCCTGTGAGATGGGAATTCCAAAATCAGCTTACCATGTGGATCTAGCTGAATTTGTTAGGGAGAGGTCAACCTCATTTATGAATTTATAAATCAAACTAAAGCCCTTAGCAAGTACGCTATCTTGAAAAGAGTGGCCCAAGCTGAAGAGGCTGGGAGGGCATAGCTGGAGTCTAAGAACCTATTCAGGATGATGTTCCTTAGCTGTAAGAAGAAGCAAAATTGTAATTTATTTAACCGGCAGTTTGAGCTAAGTTCTTGGAAGGAAAGAAGCCTATTCTTATCATCTAATAGATCCCCCAAGGTACTGATACCTTTTCTTGACCACCCTATATCCTTTATACAGTGCCCATCAGCCAGAATCAGTTTGTTATTCCAAAGAGGCATGAATTTCAGAGGAACAAATTCCTGTTTCTTAAGTTGGTTGAATTTTTTGCAAACAGTTACTGAAATCTGGAGTGTAGGATGATTTTTCAGTCACAAGGGGAGGTGTATAAAAAAGAAGTCAGTCAAGCTCAAAAAAGCAACCAAATCCATCTCAACCTTCATCCACAAATGGGAAGAGGATGATTCTTTGGGCAGAAACCAGTTAGCCATTTGCTTGATTTTAATAGCCCAGAAATATCCTTGCCACTAGGAAAGGGCAAATCCCCCACACTTCACTGGGGCTCTTAGTTTATTTTTGGATAGCCTAGGAGGTTTCCCATCCCATAAGAATCCAGAAATAATTCTCTATATTCTGATAAACCAATTTATCAGAATATTTGCCACAAAGTTATTCATGAAGTAAAATATTTTAGGGGCTGAAGTCATTTTTATAGCATTTATCCTCCCCAAGAGAGTCAGGTGCAATTAGACTATCTATCCAAATCTCCTTCTAAGTCTTCCAGAATTTTAAACATATAATGTTGTAGAATTTTATCAAATGAGCTGAAAATTTTAACCCCTAGGTACGATAAGCCTTCGGAGGGCCATGAAACATCTGCTACCTCTTTAATTTTGATCAAATTTACCGAGGATTGGGATAGCATCAAGCATTCTGATTTGGGCCAATTAACAAATAATCCTGAAATCAAGCCAAAATCTTGTAACAAATCCGTTACATTTCTAAGAGAGAAGGATGGTTGGGTTAGTGTTAAAAGGATATCGTCTGCAAAGGCAAGTACTTTATTAGAATATTTTCCAGTTTGAACCCCATGAATTCTGTCAGACTGCATCAGTCTCCTAATTAAGGGCTCAATAGCAAGTACAAAGAGTAAGGGCGAAAGTGGGCATCCCTGTCTAGAACCTCTATAAAGCCTAAAAGGGGAGGAACAAAGGCCATTAGTAATTATACAAGCTCTAGGGATTGCATATACGGTTTGGATCCATCTTGTTATAGCTGAACCAAAGTTGTTAGCTGCCAGGATAGCGTAAGGTAATTCTACTCCAGGGAGTCAAAAACCTTACTTATATCTAAGGAAATAGCCAGAGTAGGTGAATTTTGACCCATTGAAGACTGTGCAGTCCATATTATTGAAAATAATCGGGGAACGTTATCTGCAGCTTGTCTACCCTTTAAAAAAACTACTTGTTCTTTATCCACTAGTTTATTTAACAAGTTGGATATTCTAATAGCCAATATCTTTGCAATTATTTTATAAACAAAGTTTAAGAGCGAAATTGGTCTGTAGCTACCTCAATCCAATTTGTGTTTTCCTTTTTTGCTAAGCAAGCATTGAGTCAGGTAACGTTCCTTCATCGAAAGATGATTGAAGGGCCTCAAGCAAATTGGGGGCAACACTAGAGTTCAGCTACTTATAAAATTCACTAGGTAGACCATCTGGGCCTGGGGTTTTCCCATTAGGAGCTCTGGTTAGAACCTCCATGACTTCCTGCAAAGTGATTGGAGCATCGAGCTGACGCTTGTCAGCTGAAAATAACGACGGCAATGAAGTTTGGTTTTAAAAAAATCCCTTAGGGAATCTTCCTTTCCTGGGCCATTTGATTTATATAAGCTTTCATAATAATCCTTAAAAGAGTCATTAATTTTCTTAGTATTATTAGTTATTATCCCATTCTTGTCCCTAATTCCCTTTGTTATTTTGGTTTTGCTGCTTACGCAGCCAGTATGCCAACAGTTTCCCTGCCTTCTTACCTGATTCCTGGAATTGTTGCTTGACCCTGAACATGGGAAATTCAATCTTTAAAGAGTAGATCTTATTTATTTTGCATTTTTTCCCCAATATTTTAAATACTAGATCTTTTTTGGCTAAGGGATTTTGCTTCAGCTCAGCCAACTCTTTGCTTAAACTTTCTTCCATAAGATTCAAATCGTTCAACCTTTCCCTTTTTTTTGGACGTGAAGCTTATAATTCCACCCCTTATATAGGCTTTAAAAGCTTCCCAGACTGTCTTAGGGGAAACCTCCCCATTGCAATTTATTTTAATATATGACACTGTTTCCTCCTGCAGCCAACTCTTGAACTTTACATCTTGTAAAAGAGAAATGTTGAACTTCCACCTGCTAGACTTCCCAGAGTTATTCTTGAAAAGCACTGAGCCTTTCAGCAAGCAATGGTCCGAAATTAGGATGTTTTCATATTTTATTTGGCTTAAACCATTACAGAGCTCTAAAGGCATGAATAGATAGTCCAACCTAGGGAGCACTTTATGTCTGCCGACAAAGGGGAAAAATCCCACCCATTAGGGTGAGCTATCCTCAGGTGTCAAGAAGGCCTAAATCCCCTAACATGCCTTGCAGGCTTCTTTTGGAAGCAGACAAAGAGCCAGGAGCCTCTGTATAAGATTTGTCTAGAATTGGGCCCATGACTTCTTTAAAATCACCTCCCGTAATGATCTCCTAATTTCCCAAATTAGCCAGGACATACCCCAAGGATTGAAAAAAATCTTTCCGTCTAGCATTTGGGGCATTAAGTTTACAAAGAGCCACATTTCTACCATGCACGCAACCCAGTAACACCTGGTAACGACCCTCTGGATCAGTTAAATGACTATGCTTTATAAAATGTATCTCCTTTCTGATCAAAATGGCTACATCCCTCTTTTCGGAAGAGAAACAAGAATGTTCTTCAATAGCTACCCAACTGCGTGCCAGTTTGTCAGCTTCTGCAGGGATTAAATGAGACTCCTGTAACATTGCCACATCTGATTTATGCTGATTTAAATGATTCAAAATTCTATATCTTTTAATGGGCGAACCCAAACCTTGTACTTTGCATGTGACTACATTAACAGAACTAATTTTGCAAAAAGCTATGCTACTAAAAGAGCTTTAGACTGTGCTCTTGACAAGAAATTTCCAAATAAGGGAAGTATAAAATAGTCTAGAGCTGTAAAGGCAAAGTAAACAGTGATAGATAATACCAGAAACCTTTATCAAAACTTAAAATGTAGATTTTCCTTAACCCCACTAGATATTATAGCAAGGGTGAATACATATAAGTCAAACACACACTTGTTCACATATACACACAACTACACTTACATACACACACACCCAACAAGGACATACAAATACCACAAGTAGACTGCGTGAATACCCACTGAGGAAGGACCTCAAAGTAGAGACACACACCTATTAGACAGCCTAAAGGTAAATGACCCACACTTGCACATGTTACCTTAAAAGTGAGAGTTAGAACAAAAGACTGACTGGCTCAAACAAAAAAACAGATATTTGCATTCTTGTCTCACGCCAGGCCAGTTGATACTCTGGAATACCCCCCCCCCCCATATATTTAACCACTATCACAATTCCTGGAATAGCCCATTAGAGTAAAAGAGTCAGCAATCTGGGATCAAGGCATGTAAGCACATCCCTATCCATAAATGCTATACCTGCAGAGCTACAAATAGAAGCATACTGGATGGCCACTTTACTGGATCCCCGGTACAAGCATGGTATCGCATCACTTCTGCCAGGGGGTGGCACAGAGGTTGATCATTGTTCACTTGCTCTGCGTGACAAAATGCACAACAAAATGCTTGAATCAGATGTCAATAAAACTAATGAGGGAAGTACTCAGTAGCATGTGCGTGCCAGTTCCCAACTCTCTGTGTCATCAAAGTTATCAATTTCTTCAGTACCCAAACCCAGCCGCAATCCGTTGTGGTCAATATTACAGCAGGTGGGTGTTTCTCAGCCTCAGAAGCAGGAATACAGCAGCAAACTGCCGATGTCAGCAGCAAACATGGTGACTGCCTATCTTGATGATCCTGAGCAGATATCTGTTGAGGATGACCCTTTGTTAGTATACTGGCAACACATGGTGACAGTGTGGCTGCACTGGCATCAGTTGCACTGGAATTGTTACTTTGCCTTTGTTCCAGTGTAACATTGGAATGGGTTTTTAGTACAGCAGGGGCAATTGTGTCAGACCATCGGACGTGTATGTCCGATTTAAATGTTGAGCGACTGACATACATAAAAATGAATAAACATTTTATTCCACCTCAATGGTCTTTGTCTGGTGGTTGCACTGTTGTGCCTAGTGGTGATGATGAAGGCATGGATGATGATGAAAATGATGTTAATCAGGTAGAGGGTATGTGTTTGACTGGTGAGGATACATCAGAGGGAAACACCTTTTAGTTTGCATAATTTTGCAGTTTGTTTTATGACAGCAAATTGTTGAAAGCATTTATTTGTATTATTTTTAGTTACCAAATGTAAAGTCCAAAATAAGTCCCTTTTTTTTGTCACACATCATTTGAAAAATGTACTCCATAGTACATACTGGTAATACAAACACTGAAACAGCAGCTTCATAGTAGCTGCCTCTCCCAATCTGGTCACTGGCTAACCTTTTCATGATCTTATTGATAAAGCCTGACTTAAATGTTACCTATAGTGTACATGTTCTTCACTTGTAATGTTCTGTCTCTGCACATGGGTCAAAAAAATTCCGTCTTCCCCATCCGAAAAGCACACCACCATGTAGACCCACACAGCCCTGTTTTGAAATGTGTGTCATATAATGAAGGCTGCGTGAGCATGCCCCATTGACTTGTATGTGGCTGATATTTATTATTTTGACATGTTTATACACTCTACTGTTTGTATTTCATTAAATCAAATCGATTGAATGACTAATGTGGACCGTGTTCGTCAACTAACCAATTTCTTTGATTTCATGAAATCCAAATTGTAACAGGTATATACAAATATGTTGAAAAAAGAAATGTTTCATACAAGCCAATGGGGCACAGTCAGTTACGCTGCCTTCATTATGTGACATCACAAGACAGGGCTGCATGTGCTGACGAAGGGGCGTGGTTTTTGGATGTTGAAGTCGGTCCTGTTTTGGTCCGTATTAGGATGAAAAAGAAATTCAATCTTGAGTGACAGAACATGTAAAGTACAGTGAATATTTAAGTCAAACTTCATGAGGAGGATCTTGAAATGGTTATTCATTTAACAGGCAGGGGGAGGCGAGCTGCTCTGATAGTACTACGAAGATGCTGTTTTGATGTCCTTAGTGCTTATTTATTCATCCATCTCCATCATAATAGTTTTCTAATGTTTCTCATGATAAGAAAGACATGCTTCATCAGAGGATTACAAACATTTGTGAACAGGTAGTGTATAAATAGTCCTTCCTTATTAGACAATCAGTAATCACAGTTTCAGTCCAGATTGTTATGCCATGTTAATTACATGACATGACTTAACATGACTTGCAGTGTATGAGTCATTTCCTAAAGATTACATGCAGAAGTGCATGCAAATTATATATACTCCATTAGTGGTACATTATGGAAGAAACTTAAAATAAGGGAATAGTTTTATGCACCATTTTACCAAAAGTGCATACTAAAATGTGTAACGACCCATATGTAAAATTGGTGCTAACATGAATCCATAATTCTTTTTTTAAATCATTTTATTACGGTACATACTCTACTCTTATTCATGGATTAACCATTCGGTTGCACAAACTGTACTTGTTAATTTTCTGTGGGTTTTATTGTTTCCAAATTAGGAAAGAAGACAATAGAGCTAGAGTGAGACCCATATATTTACAGTTCAGTTATGGTACATCATTACTGCAATCACTTATCCCAAAAATGATTGCAGTACTGAGACAATGAATCCAGATTTGTGAAACCTGATGTTTAAACAAGCTGCAAGAGTACATATCAATAATAACATTAAATAATGAAACATTTATTGGTTATTTTTGGCACATAATTTACATACAGATTGTTTCACACTTTAATCCGCACCAGTTTTTTAACATGGTATATAAAACTACTCCCTCTCTTTTGTACTTTATGTCTTAATTTCAAGCAGCTCTATTATCATTTGAATGTACATCTGACTGTGATATTTTTCATAAAATTAACTATACAGTTTCGTTATGTGATTTGACATGACATAACTATGAAATAAATTATTATTGCATGATACAGATTATATATGCTACCTGTTCACAAATGTTTGTAATCTTCTGATGAAGCATGTGTTAATGTCTGAAAGTTAAATACAGAATATAATGTTGTCACCCAATGGAGCTGGCTGAACCAAATTCACTAAGTACATTTATGTGTTTGTGCCGTTCTTCAAGGTGTAGGGGTGACTCGCTGATTGTGACTTGGCTCAAAACGAAGTACTGCACTGTATCATGGGTTCATGGCCGCACTACCATCCGTCTGTGTCCCACCTTTGCATTTCAATCACACATTGGTTTCATTAATGATAAAACTGCATAGTAGCATTAATGCTACAATCATTATTCCATTTTTTTGTGTAATTTCAGCAGTGTTAAGCAAAGTCTTCAAACATGAAAGTAAAGCACTGACCACTGAACTATCTCCTCTATGAAATGAATGTCAGATGTGCCATAGATGGAATGATGTAAGTGCGAGCTAGATGGATTTTTGTGCTGTTTAAATACTAAATTCTAGAAATCATATCAATTCCACAGTCTGTCCCAGTAAAATCAATTTGTGAAATCCTGCCACATTATTGTTTGCAAATATGCAAAGCTCTTTTCAATGTAGATCAGTTCAGCACTGTTGAAGCAATAAGGCATGACAGGGGGTATGTTATGGTCACATAATGGACTACCTCAGGTGGGTTGAAGCACGAGGCATAGCAGAGTGCTTCCATCACCCGATAATGGCCCTTAGCCCACCATAACACACCCCCTGGAGTGCCTTATTGCGATTATGAAATGTCTCCTTTTTAGGTAATTTTATGTATTTATTTAAACATGTTACTTTCAGCTGAGCCGTTGTGCTTGGATAACGGCCCTGCTGAAAGCAGCTCTCGGCCAATCATAATTCAGCATTCTTTACTCCCATTTTCATAAGTTTCATTATGAAATGGGTACAAAGAATGCTGAATTTTGATTGGCTAAAAGCTGCTTTCAGCTGGGCCGTTATTCTAACACAACATCCCAGCTGAAAGTATTATGTTTAAAAATGCATAAAATTTACTAAAAATGACCCATTTCATAATCGCAATAAGGCACTCCAGAGGGTGTGTTATGGTGGGCTAACAGCCTTTATTGGGTGGTGGAAGCCCTTGGCTGCACCTCATGCTTCAACTCACCCCGAGGTGGGCCATTATCACACCATAGCACACCCCCTGCCATGCCTTATTGCTTAATTAGTGCACAATTACTATTTAAGCAGCACAGGCAGCCTTCTGTTTCTCCATAGATGATGTCATGTCAGTACGTGACAGGTTTGATGGACATTTGTTAGAAGAAAAGACAATCCAAACATCAAAACAACATAAACATGAACTACTAGTCCCTACGCTGCTGCAGCTGAGCCTTTGCTGATGTGTACACTGTCCATGAGGCGTGACCACTAATGCTGAGATGGCCACAACAAAACAACAGAAACATGAACTACTAGTCCCTACGCTGCTGCAGCTGAGCCTTTGCTGATGTGTACACTGTCCATGAGCCGTGACCACTAATGCTGAGATGGCCACAACAAAACAACAGAAACATGAACTACTAGTCCCTAAGCTGCTGCTGATGATCCTTTGGTGATGTGTGCACTGTCCAGACACCGGCATGAGCCGTGACCACTAATGCTGAGATAGCCACAACCAAACAACAGAAACTTGAACTACTAGTCCCTAAGCTGCTGCTGCGGATTCTTTGGTGATGTGTACGCTGTCCAGACACCGGCATGAGCCGTGACCACTAATACTGAGATATCCACAACAAAACAACATTAACATGAACCACTAGTCCCTAAGCTGCTGCTGCGGATCCTTTGGTGATGTGTATGCTGTCCACACACCAGCATGAGCCGTGACCACTAATACTGAGATAGCCACAACAAAACAACATTAACATGAACTACTAGTCCCTAAGCTGCTGCTGCAGATCCTTTGGTGATGTGTATGCTGTCCACACACCGGCATGAGCCGTGACCACTAATGCTGAGATAGCCACAACAAAACAACATAAACATGAACTACTAGTCCCTACGCTGCTGCTGCGGATCCTTTGGTGATGTGTACGCTGTCCACACACCGGCATGAGCCGTCACCACTAATGCTGAGATGACCACAGCAAAACAACATGAAGTACTAGGCCACAAGGTGGTGCCACTTACTTTCCTGCTCTTTTCAAACCTGCATCCCCTACTTCTCCGATGTACGCTGCACTTAACCTCATGAAGAGCAAGAAATAAACAGCTTCTACATAATATTGAAGGAGGATGATGTGACACCTCTCGAATGATGACAATTGTCCAGATTCACATGACAGCAGAATTCACATGCCAATATATCAGGTTAGTAATGATTTATTATTTTGTTATGAATTATGGTTATCTATGGCTGCATGTATTGTAGTGCGATTGACTATTTCCACCTGCAGTGTTTCTCCTTTTTCACTGTTTGTGAAGGTAAGTATTTTCTGCTGATTGTAAGAAATACAAAATCACACATGCCCCCACAATGCAAAGCATCATGGGCTACATATGCAAATCACCACAGAATATTATGCTGGTTCAACTTTAAGCAGAAATGCATGGTGCCGAAAGGCCTCTCACACAGTTTGCAAAGGATGCCAACAGAAGACATAGACACGTGTTTCATCCTACCAGGACTCATCAGTATGCCTCGTCTGTTTGACACCCCAGTGGAATGAACCAGCTACCCTAAGATGGTCTATCTGGGTTATGTTGTGGTGAACCCAATTAAAACAAAAAATTATTAAAAAGACAAAAAACCTCTGTGCGCAAACACTGAGGCAATGGTTACCCCAAAGGGCATTTGGCTGGGAAGCCAAGTTTAACACCAGCTTCTTGCAAACATATATATGCTGATTGCTGTCTGACTTGTTGCAATGTTTATGGTATAAAGAATAAAGAATAAGAATATATAACATATATTTTATTTGTTAGGAGATCATAGCAACAAAAAATACTGCTTTTCAACAAACTGTATCCACCAGACATGAAGTATTGCTGATGCACCAAAAATATTTCACGGTGCACAGACATTATAAAGTCCGAAAATATATAAGGTCCAGTTCACTGCCACCACACTGTATTACCACAGTCCTTCTTTTCATTATTTGTTCTGGAATATGTCTTTCTAGTTTACACTGGCAGTGTCAGTTTTTCAGCAAGTTGATGTACACCATAACACAACACAGTGCCAGTGGTAGCACAGTGTGATAGTAGTGTACTGCAGGACCTGTTGTATATTCTGACTTGAAAATGTCTGTACACCATAAAATATTGTGGGTGCCTTAACAATATTTTATGTCTGTTGGGTATGGTTTGTTTAAAAGCATGATTTTTTGTGCTATTATCTCTGCAAAGTCATGTGTGCCCTGTGTGAGTGATTGAGGTGCACACTGGCCCAAGACCTCTGAAAACATATCATATCACTTTGTCTGCTGCTGTTGATGGTACAAATAAAATATACAATATATATTCTTATTTTTATTCTTTATACCATAAACACTGCAACAAGTCAACATATATATATATATATATATATATATTTGCAAGAAAGCTGAACAGTGTCTGCACACACAGGAAAGAAGATGGACTGCACACATGTAGTTTAACACAGTATAATTGTAGTGCTCAGTCCTGCTTTTTGACAAACACTTCACGATAGCATGACAGAAAGTAAACATTACCGAGGCTCCAAAAATATTTACCAGACTCACCAGAATTCCCAATCCCAAAATGCAACTGTCTTGTGTCCAGAAAATTCCCCAGTGCTGACGAAGTGAAATTGTAGTGTAACAAGAACTGCAAAGTCTCCCAGAATTATTGGTGCACTCAGTCATGCGCGCAGTACTCACACAGAGTCCCCAGAATTTTTCTGTATCCCCAAAATGCAACTGTCTTGTGTCCAGAAAATTCACAAGTGCTGACAAAGTGAAATGAGAGCGTAACATGAAGTGCAAAGTGTCCCAGAATTAATGGCACAGTCACTCATGCGTGCAGTGGTCACACAGAGTCCCCAGAATTTTTCTGCATCCCCAAAATGCAACTGTCTTGTGTCAAGAAAATTCACAAGTGCTGACGAAGTGAAATGAGAGCGTAACATGAAATGCAAAGTGCCCCAGAATTAATGGCACAGTCACTCATGCGCGCAGTAGTCACACAGAGTCCCCAGAATTTTTCTGCATCCCCCAAATGCAACTCTCTTGTATTCAGAAAATTCACAAGTGCTGCTGCTGCTGTTGCACTTACATGTAATGCTGCTGTGTGTATTGACCTTACTGTGATGATGATGTCATGATGCACAGTGTCTTGCTAAACCGTGTGAAGGAGGGATAACATGACATGAATGACCATTCAGTGTTCCTTCACAAATGACAGAGAGAACTGTTGCTTGTCCAAAGTGTGCTGTGATGTGATCACCTCAACCAGATGGAAGGGTGCCCTTTGTGTGTACACTAATAGTAGCATTGGTGAGTTGATATATGTGTGTGTGTGTGTGTATATATATGTTTATATACAGTATATATATATATATATATATAGATATATATATATATTTTCTAAGTGGGAGGTTGACATATATAGACATGTACTCATTGTATTGTTTTGTATCACAGGTCACATACTGTTGGTGTGCACATTCCCATGCTTGATGAGAAATTTTGGTGTTGGAATTGGAAATGGAACACTCTCAAGCCAATGAAGGTAAGTATTTTTTTTTGAGGGGGGAGCATATTTGCAAGTAGGTCTCATTAATGGTTTATTATTTGGCTACTTCTTCACAGATTTTATCTGCATCCTTCTCCAGTCCTGTAATGATGGTCATGGTCATCATCGATTCAAACAACTTCTGCTTGTTGCAAGTCTGCCCCAGCCTGGGGGGAGGGGGTGATGTTGAAGAAGTTCTTTGGATAAGGCAACTATGACACCACAAAGCATCTGGAAGTTTTCTAAAAAAAGAAATGAAGGACTTATTACAACTTGATTGCAGCAGTAAGACATTATGTTTAAGCTGTGGCTGTTCCACCACGGGTATCTGTATTAACACAGATAGCAAGCTGTCCCACTGCAATCATCAGATCACAATTTAAATACCAGGCTGTAAAAAAATACGCCGTATCAGTGTCCCTGCATCTCAACTCAAGTTATATTTTAAAACCACATCTTGTCAAGTAACACAAGCTGGGTCAAACTTTTTCAACACTGTCATGGCTGCGGCTGCAAATTTGGAATACAGTACATGACATGTTACAGAAATATTTTTTGTGACGTACTTGTCACCTAGTTTATGAATCATCAGTCAGATTTTTTGCACGCTTATGAAAAAAAAGGAACAGATGAAATTAAATTGATATACTTACCAGTATGGATTGGAAATGGATATCCCATAGGTTCCTCTCGATAGTATTGCTGCTGTACCATTGATACAGACCTTCAACGAAGGACAGTTCTTTGTTGTTAACCTGTAAAAAAACAAAATAACTTGACCATATGTGACCATTGCAGCTCGCAAATGCTACAGAAAACAAAACAAAGCTAAAGGAAGCTGAATAGCATGAAAACCATTAGTACACATACTCACTTTATAGTATTCATAGTAAGAAGCCTTGTGCCTGTGGCTGATGGATGTGGTCTCCTGTTCGACTCCCTCTGCTTTGTTATGGTCAAGACATTTAATGGAAAGCATTGTCACAATGGTGGTGGTGGGTGGGGTGGTCATAGCTGAGGCACATGATGACACTCCTTCTCGCATCTTCCTGCATCTGATGGTGGTGGCAATAGCTAACAGCGGTCTTATGGTGGTGGTCCGGGGGGCACACGGTGACGTTCCCTGTGATGGTGGCAGTGGCTAACAGCAGTCTTATGGTGGTGGTCTGGGGGCAGATAAGGTCATTCCCCCTGGTGGCAGTGGCTAACAGCGGTTTCATGGTGGTGGTCCGGGGGGCACATGGTGACATTCCCTATAATGGCACTGGCTAACAGCAGTCTTACGGTGGTGGTACAGGGCCCAGGATATATTGTGCTCTGTGTGATTACAAATGTGACGTGACATATGGAATTTGAATCACTCTGAGTGGGATACTGATTTAACTTTATGAAAAAGAAAACATGTATCATACAACAAATGTGACAGCCTTTTAACCACTTAACTTAAAACCTGCCAACATTAACCTAATCATCATCATCCTCATAAAGAAAGCTGCCCTCACAGTCATTTATGTCGGAATTCTGACCACTGGGAAATTCTTTCTCCATTGTGTCATCATCTACATCAGTGGTAGGCCGTTTCATGCTGCCAGTGCCAGCAGGATGGTCCCTTTCTACAACATCAGCAAAACCATGACTATGCCAGGGTACGAATACTGAGATTGCAGTCTGAGCTGGTATGTGCCTCTCATTCATTTTTATGAATGTCAGCAAACTGACATTTGCAGGAGAGAGGTTTGTACGACAATCCCAAACTATTGCACCTGCTGAGCTGAATACGCTGTCGACACTCACACTGGAGGGTGAGCATGTCAGGAACTTCAGTGCCACAGTGGTCAGTTCTGGCCATTCACTGACATTTCCACTCCAGTATAAAAGGGGATCATCAGTGATTGACAGATGCCTGTTTTCAGACAAATATGACTCAACCATTTGCTGCGCTGCACTAAGTCCATTGGTTGGTGAATCATCCTGTTCTCCAGAATCATTTATGTCACAAATCCCCACTTGTGACAAAGCCTCCCGAAGTGGGTTAACACCAACCGCTTTGGATGATAGACCACCTGGAACTCCATTCCCCTTCCCCTTACAGGATATGCTTGATACTCCTCCAGGTTCATCTTCAGCCTGATTATGTTGCTGAGGTTTCCTGACCTTGGCACGTGACTTCTGTGCCCCATGAACCAAGTGCACCACTTGCCCACTGACATTTTTTACCTGTTCAGGCCCCCCTCCAGTACTGAGGCAATTCCACGTTTGTATCGTGGGTCCAGCATTGTTGCTGTTGCAAAGTTGTCACTACGCTGATAGCTTAAGATGTGTCAATTCTGGTCGAATACTGTCAGTATGTGTTTCAGCAACACACTGCTAGCACTGTCTCCGGTAACATCAAGGTTATGCTGTACATTCACTAATGTCTGCCTCAGCACCCGCAGCAGTGGAATTGATTGGCTAATGGAGGCAGACTCGCCACTCACTGCCTGTTTGGCATGTTCAAAAGACCTCAAAATTGTTATTACAGAGACCCATGAGGTGCTACTGTTCAGTCGTCATAGACACGGAGGCCCCAGAACTGTCACGGCTAGTCTGCATGACAAGATATTCTGAGATGGCTCTGTATTGTTCATACAACCTCTCTGCCCTCTATAAAGTGGAGTTCCACCGGGTGACAAATTCCAGCTTCAAGCGATGCTGAGGGAGGCTGTTTCACATCTGCAACTGCTGAAGTTGGTCACGGGCCTTTGCAGAGCATGAAAAGTGAAAACAGATATGGCGTGCAACTGTCAGCATTTCCTTTATATCAGGGTGCTGCAGAAACTCCTGCACCACAAGATTTAAACAGTGGGCCATGCATGGAACTTGAACAAAGCCACCATTCGCGATGCATTTCACCACATTTGACCAATTGTCACTTGCTATGAATCCAACTCTCAGGGACAGGGGGTTCAGCCACTTGTCAGTTTCCATCAGTACCAAGTCCAGCATGTTTTCACCAGTGTGTGAACAGGTCACATTGCACATTGCAATCGTTGCATGCTGTTGAATTCCTGGAAGATTGCTACCACGGCACTCCACCTTACTACACTGATTATTCACACTACCAACAGCACAAACAACACCTGGCACCTGCACTCAATGTGCAGTTATACACAAATAAGAACTCCCCGCTGTTTTGCCACATGTCCACATATTCATACTTAAATGGATGAATGGAGAGGAGGAATGTTGAAAGGCATGTCTTACAGAGTCGGACACAATACGGTACAACTCGGGGACAGCACGGGTCGAAAAGTATGTCCTGGATGGGACTTTCCATTTTGGACAGGCATGTGCAGCAAACCGCCGGAACCCAGAATTCTCCACAAAGGAGAAGGGCAAAAGATCAATCGCCAGCATTTCAGCTACAGCAGCATTAAGTTCACGTAACACTGTATGATTGGGTGGGTACTTCAGCTTATGTGCAAAAACACTCTGTAATGTGGGCTGACTTGAACGTTTTACATGGTTTGTGATGACAAATGGTTCTGCTCTGCGAATGGCAGGGGATGGAGTTTGGATGGGTGATGATGACAAACCCACAAATGCAGTTATTTTCCCAGATTTACCAACCGGGGTTGACGTACCACTTGCACTAGACATACTGCCTTCACCACCACCACCAAAACTGCTAATCTCACCACCACAGGACAACATTTCAAAATCATTATGCTCCTCCACCTCATCATGCCTGTAGTAATCCTCTGCTCTTATTTCATCACTACTGCACACATTTAATTTTCTACTTGATTTTACAGTCATGGAAGTGGATAACATGCTCGTTATGGTTGTTGAAGAGGGTGAATGCCCCACTGTGGCATTAGCTGCCATCTTGTGCTAGGTCCACAGTGCCATGTGCCTGTTCTTAAAATGTGTGTGCTGTCCACCTGTGCCCAGATGGCTCCCTTTTTTACCTCGCCTCACACGTGCATGGCAAACCTGGCAGATGGCAACTGACTCATCATTTGCATCTTGCACAAAAAATCCCAAACAAGGGATTTTGATGCTCTAGTTTTAACATGTCCCTGATGCTGCTTATTAGACTTTTTATAAGCCATGAAGTGGGGTGTGTGCTACATGATTTTTCAGGCAAGACACATTTAGATTGCAACTGACCACCACGACTACCTATCATTATTACTGGGTCATCATCATCATCAACTGAAACTGGTAAATCACAACTTTGTACGGGGTCGGGGGGATAATGCAAACAGACCCAGACACAGCCACCTTAAATTTCTTTTTCTCCGGTTCCCAACTGGGGTCACTTACATCATCATCATATTCATCAACATCACCCACATCCACATCTTCTGCTTGGATGCTGGCATGTGGACTGCATGTTGCAACCACAGCAACATCATCATCATCATCAGATTCATCATCATCAACACCACCATCACCTGATATTTTTTCACCACACTGTGAATCACTGCATGGCAAATGCATGACCTGAACCATGGTAGAAGAAATGTGACATTATGTGTTATCATTGACATGATGATCAGAATCCTCATGTTCAGTTACTGGGGAGTATGACATCATCTACACTGTCACTCACTGGCACTGCTTCACACTCCACTATATTTTTGGACAGGGTAAACTGGTCAGAAGTGGAACTTGAAGCAGTAATACTCATACCACCACCAGCAACTGCACTAACACCACCAGCTGGGACAACATCATCTCCTCCAACTATGAGTGAAGCTACTGATTGCACTGTAAAAAACATTGAAGGAGAAATACCTTTCCTCACATCACCAATGCACTTCTGCATACTGCCATGCCCACAGACAATATTACCACTGGCAGCAGTGCCATGATGAGAAACAGCTTGGCTTACACGTCTCTTTGTGGACATTTTGGGGGATCAACAAGAATATTCTAAACAAATTTAGATTTTGGAACGTTCACTTTGGTGGGGGCTGGGGATTGGGGGGACGCTGAATGTGAAGCCAAAAAAACAACTGTGGCTTCAACAAGAGATGCAGATGCAAAGTCACAACAGGTTTAATAACACCTTAACTAACCAGTGGTGCTCAAGTCACAAACAATCCAATCTGGAAAAGAATACCTTTTGCGGGGAATGACTGCAGATTACGGCAGTGCAAAACCAAGAAAAGATACCACAATGGCAGTACAAAATCACACAGGTGCAGTGGATAGCAGGTTCACGCTGCTGCTCCTGCAGTTACACTGTGGCACAATAAAAGGTGTATTATTTGATGTCACGAATCGCACACACACTCACACACACACAATTTGTCTACAAGTAATGCAAAACAAATTGAAAACTTTAGTAATATACCAACTATTTTAAACAACCTGAAATTATGCACTGCTGCACAAGGTCCACATCACACAATCAGCAAAACAATGTCAACAATTACTGAAAATATTACTGTGTGTACATTAACACAGTCATAGAAGAAAAACATAACCAAAAAACAAAGAACTCCTATTTCTCCAACTTAAATCTATCTACACCAAAGATACGCCCTTCCCCCAAAGCACACTTCCATTGTCTCTCAGTACACAGACTCAATGTTGTACATTAACATTCAAAATCCACACACAAACAATAAACGCTCAATGATATGAGCACAGGAGGGTTTCCTACAATCGATGAACTAAAGTTTGAGCAAACAAAATTACTCAAAAAGGCTTTTTAACGGCTTTTAGAAGGTTTGAATCACAGTGAGCTGTCAGAGCAGACTGTCTCCTACAGCTTCCTACACACACTACCCCGAACTGAGGCTGTGCAGAACAATCTAGAGCCCATGTGACCTGAATGATTCACTGCAAAATTTGCCTTTGAAGCTTAAAAACAAGGCGAAATGAGGTGAAGTACATTGTTTTCAATGTACTTCACCTTAAAATTGGTGGAGTAGTGGTTTGGGGAAGGCCAAGAAATGCAAAGTCATTACTTTCAAGGGACTTCGCATTGTCCATTATGATGCGAAGTACCACATCGCGTTGCAGAGTACTCCATGAATTCGCCTTCACTCTGCAAATCACTTTGCGGAGCGAATTGAGGCCACTTTGCCCACCACTAAAAAATGCCGTTCATGTGTCACAGTTATTATCACAGCCTGCTATGTATGTCGGTACTATGCCGGGCTATTTCCTCCGGTGCTGTCACTGTTTGTGAAGGTAAGCATTTTCTGCTGATTGTTCTGCGCTGATTTTTTTCTCTGTCAAAGTACATCGTATGTTAGTTGCTGTAATGTTGTTCCTCTACAGCTCTCTTTATGATTTATCTTTCAGGTATGCCGTTCATTCCTGCACCCATGTGTCACAGTTATTATCACAGCCCGTGATGTATGTCGGCACCATGCTGGGCTGTTTCCATTGGTGGTGTCACTGTTTGTGACGGTAAGTATTTTCTGCTGATTGTGCTGCGTTGATTTTTTTCTCTGTCAAAGCACATTGTAATAATTAAGTCAGATAACTCACTGTGCATTGTACTCACAACCTTTATGCTTTGCAGACGTCAGCCAGGAGGAAAATACTAGAACAGGTTTGGGAAGGGGGAGGTTGAGGTGGTGAAGTGGCCTCTCATGGTAACACCACTGCTATTATTCTTATGTCCAGTCAAGGAGGGACAGTGCCTGGGCTACTTAATGATGTTAAGACTGCTGTTATTATTGCTGAACAAACATGGTTGTTTTATAAGTGGAAGAAATGTTTGTTGCTGTAATGTTCCTCTACAACTCTCTTTGTGATTTATATTTCAGGTATGCCAATCCCATGCTATGCCAGTTCTGATGCTGCTGCTGGTCTGACCCTCACTCCTGCTGTGCTGTCCCATCAAAGCTTGCTCACGCTCCCTGCCACCACTCTCAAGACCGAAGCAAGGGACACCGTAATGAGGAACAACTAGGCCCCGAGACAGTGCTGCTGATCTGATCATTATTCCTGCTTTCCTATCAAGGCCTGCTCATGCTCACTGCCTCCACTCTCAAGACTGAAGCAAGGAACACCATAATGAGGAGGTACTAGGCCCTGAGACAGAGCTGCTGCTGATCTGACCACCACTCCTGTGCTGTCCCATCAAAGCCTGCTCATGCTCACTGCCACCACTCTGAAGACCGAATCAAGGACCACTGTAATGAGGAACAACTAGGCCCCGAGACAGCACTGCTGCTGATGAGCTGACCTAACTAATAGCACTGGCGACTCTGCTGACCACCACTGCTCATGTGTTCATCCGAACTGCAAAGGTAAGTATTCATTTTTTTTTTTCAGTTTTTTGTTCTAAACCATTACTTTAATTTGCCAATGACAATCATGCAATCTGTTCCTTTGTGTAGCGTTATTCTTAGTTTCTGTGTGTAATATAATTCCTAAAGAATGTGTTGTTGATATAAATTGGGTGGTGTCGTGGCAGTGGGCACAGACACGGTTGAGCACTAAGTTGTAGGATAGTCATTTGGGTAGGCAAGCTTAATAGGCACTAGTGCTATTGTATGTAGGAACAGGTGCATAAAGCCTAACAATAGTGAACATTATTGGCAAGCAGAACAGCTTTTCTTTCTGTAAGTATTTACTCCCTTGTTCCCTTAAGAGGCATGTCCTGCACTGCTGCTGCTGTTGTTGCCATAATCATCACTGTTGCATCATGTTTTCATACATTTTGTGTCTATCATACTGAACTAGTCAGGCAACTAATTTTTGTATGTATGCTTTTTTTCGTATTCCACATAAAACATTGTTTTCATTTTCAGGAAATAAATATTATGTGTGTTTACTACAGTGGATCATTAATGCCTGGTAGCAGGTAAGTAGTTTTTCAGTATGTCATTCGTTACACAGAAGTAGAGAATCAGAAGAACTGATTGAGATTTTTACTGTGCATTCTACCCCAGATCAGGGGTGTTGGGATGTGTAACCATAATGACAGAAAAAAGCACGATCAGTTCACTGACATGGCTTGTCAGGTTCTGTGGATATACCGTGCTTATGATGTGCCATTTTCTGTGAAGTAAAGTGCAGGTATGTATGGAAATTATGCAAATACTGCAACCAATTGCTTCTTCAAAGTTTTACATATAGTACGTCAATTAAGAAATAAGGCATGACCAGGGGTTAGATTACCAGTCTGTTAATCACCCCTAGGGATGTAAAGTGGCATGAGGCACAGCAACAACCAACAACAGTTTTAGAATGCTGGTTCATTCTAACGCATTATTCCTCACAATCAGCAGTACTAAAGGATCAGGCTGTACATGACAGTATAACATACATTAATGTAAGGCTGCTAGGATCCTAACAGCCAATCAGATTGCAGCATTTCTGAGAACCTTTTTATAATTAATAACTACGCCCACCACAAGACAATAATGACTACATGGGTATTGAAAAAAAGATTTCTATGTTTTTTCAAACAACAACTGAACAAATTCAAACTTAAGAAACAACAAACAAACAATAAAGTTTCAACAATAATAAAAGTTTCTAAAACAACATATTACTATATTTACAGGGTTAATGAGAATAGAACAACAAAAAAGACAACAACATGAACAAAGTGTTATTAAACATAAATACTGAAAACAAACTACAGCCTCATGCAAACACCAAACATTGAACATGTCAAGAAAAGATTTCATAGCAAACCAGTGGCTGCGGCATTGCTTATGCTGAAGAACAACACTGCCCCTTGCCTGGGCACTGCGGTGGCTCAAAACACCAAGACACCTTCTAACAAGGAGTTTTATTTATTTTATTTTACCCTTTATGTTAGGAAAGTGTGCCTCCATGGACAGTAATCGTTCTTTTATAATTTGAATATCCCTGTCCCTCCTTCCCTCACGGTACATCACTTTGGGTGGCGGTGCTTGATCTTTAGGGGCAGAATGGGGGGACCCTCTTCAGGCCCAGTGCCTGCCACCATGCCATTGGCTCTTCCTCCTGACTCCTTCGCCGCAAGCCTGGCCATTTCATTTTGTATTTTTAGCACACAGTTTTTGCACTGTGTGCTTGAAGTTGTACTAACACCATCAAGTTGGGGATGGGGACCTTCTGTTTGTGGTTCGGTGGCAGTCTCCACTGCTGCTTTGCAGAAAGAAAGGATGATAAGGGAGATGATAATCATTCAGTATTCTATCCTCCATAAAATGATGAATATACAATATTGTGTTAACTCCTAAATGTTACACCTCCATGATACCAGCTGCACAAAAATGAGGACACTGAAGAGTTGCACGGCCTCAGCCAGGCAATGTCCCGGGCCCCCTAGACCAGGTATTGGATCCTGAGTGCAGAACCACATCCCAACTAAAGCCACAAACATTACATTATACCTCCCTGATACAAACTGCACAAAAGTTAGGACACTGATGTCTTGCACAGCCTCAGCCAGTCAGTGTCCCCACCCCCCGATACCAAGTATTAGATCCTGAGTGCAGATCCACAACCCTACTAAATCCATGAACATTAATGTTATATCTCCCTGATACCAGCTGCACAAAAACTAGGACACGGAGGAGTTTCATGGTCTCAGCCAGACAGTGCTCCCCCCCCCCGCCCAAGCCATAAATATTAACGTTATACCTCCCTGATATCAGCTGCACAGAAATTAGGACACTGAGGAGTTGCACGGCCTCAGCCAGGCAGTGCCCCCCCCCCACCTGCCAAGACCAGGTATTGGATCCTGAGTGCAGAGGCACATCCCAACTAAAGCCATAAACATTAATGTTATACCTCTCTGATACCAGCTGCACAAAAATTAGGGCAATGAAGAGTTGCACGGCCTCCGCCAGACAGTACATCCCTCCCACATGACCAGGTTTCGGATCTTGAGTGCAGAGCCAGGTTCCCAACTAAAACCACAAACATTAACATTATATCTCCCTGATACCAGTAACACAAAAATTAGGACACTGAGGAATTGCAAGACTTCAGCCAAGCAGTACCGCCACCCCCCAAAACCAGGTATTGGATCCTGAGTGCAGCGCCACATCCCAACTAAAGCCACAAACATTAACGTTATATCTCCCTGATACCAGCTACACAAAATTAGGACACTGAGGTTGCTCGGTCTCAGCCAGGCACTGCCCCCACCCCCAAGCCATAAACATTAAACTATACATCCCTGATACCAGCTGCACAAAATTAGGACAATGAGGAGTTGCACGGCCTCAGCCAGGCACTGCCCGGCCCCTCCAAGACCAGGTATTGGATCCTGAGTTCAGAGCCACATCCCAACTAAAGCCACAAACATTAATGTTATATCTCCCTGATACCAGCTACACAAAAATTAGGACACTGAGGGATTGCAAGACTTCAGCCAAGCAGTACCGCCACCCCCAAAACCAGGTATTGGATCCTGAGTGCAGCGCCACATCCCAACTAAAGCCACAAACATTAACGTTATATCTCCCTGATACCAGCTACACAAAAATTAGGACACTGAGGAGTTGCTCGGTCTCAGCCAGGCACTGCCCCCCCCCCCAAGCCATAAACATTAAAACTATACATCCCTGATACCAGCTGCACAAAAATTAGGACAATGAGGAGTTGCACGGCCTCAGCCAGGCACTGCCCCGCCCCTCCAAGACCAGGTATTGGATCCTGAGTGCAGAGCCACATCCCAACTAAAGCCACAAACATTAATGTTATATCTCCCTGATACCAGCTACACAAAAATTAGGACACTGAGGAATTGCAAGGCCTCAGCCAGACTGTACCGCCACCCCAAGACCAGGTATTGGATCCTGAGTGCACAGCGACATCCCAACTAAAGCCATAAACATTAACATTATACCTCCCTGATACCAGCTGCACAAAAATTAGGACTTTGAGGAGTTGCACGGCCTCAGCCAGGCAGTGCCCCCACCCTCCAAGAGCAGGTACTGGATCCTGAGTGCAGAGCCACATCCCAACTGAAGCCACAAACATTAACGTTATATCTAACTGATACCAGCTACACAAAAATTAGGACACTGAGGAATTGCACGGCTTCAGCCAGGCAGTACCCCCACCCCCCAAGAACAGGTATTGGATCCTGGTGCAGAGCGACATCCCAACTAAAGCCACAAACATTAACGTTATACCTCCCTGATACCAGCTGCACAAAAATTAGGACACTGAGGAGTTGCCCGGCCTCAGCCAGCCAATGCCCCCCCCCAAGACCAGGTATCGGATCCTGTGTGCAGAGCCACATGCCAACTAAAGCCACAGACATTAACATTATACCTCCCTGGTACCAGCTGCACAAAAATTAGGACACTGAGAAGTTGCACGGCCTCAGCCCGGCAGTGCCCCAACCCCCCAAGACCAGGTATTGGATCCTGAGTGCAGATCCACATCCCAATTAAAGCCAAACATTAACGTTATATCTTCTGATGCCAGCTGCACAAAAATTAGGACACTGAGGAGTTGCACGGCCACAACCAGGCACTGCCCCTCAAGCCATAAACATTAAAACTATACATCCCTGATACCAGCTGCACAAAAATTAGGACACTGAGGAACTGCACGGCCTCAGCCAGACAGTACCCCCACCGCCCCAAGACCAGGTATTGGATCCTGAGTGCAAAGCCACATCCCAACTAAAGCCACAAACATTAATGTTATGTCTCTCTGATACCAGCTGCACAAAAATTAGGACACTGAGGAGTTGCACGGCCTCAACCAGGTAGTGCCCCCAACCCCCAAGCCATAAACATTAAAACTATACATCCCTGATACCAGCTGCACAAAAATTAGGACAATGAGGAGTTGCATGGCCTCAGTCAGGCAATGACCCCACCCCCCAAGAGCAGGTATTGGAACTGAGGGCAGAGGCACATCCCAACTAAAGCCATAAACATTAACGTTATGCCTCCCTGATACCAGCTGCACAAAAATTAGGACACTGAGGAGTTGAAATGCCTCAGCCAGGCAGTGCCCCTCCACCCCCCAAGACCAGGTATTAGATCCTAAGTGCAGAGGCATATCCCAACTAAAGCCATAAACATTAACGTTATACCTCTCTGATACCAGCTGCACAAAAGTTAGGACACTGATGTCTTGCACGGCCTCAGCCAGGCAGTGTCCCCACCCCCGATACCAAATATTAGATCCTGAGTGCAGATCCACAACCCTACTAAATCCATAAACATTAATGTTATATCTCCCTGATACCAGCTGCACAAAAACTAGGACACAGAGGAGTTTCATGGCCTCAGCCAGGCAGTGCTCCCCCCCGCCCAAGCCATAAATATTAATGTTATACCTCCCTGATATCAGCTGCACAAAAATTAGGACACTGAGGAGTTGCACGGCCTCAGCCAGGCAGTGCCCCCCCCCCCACCTGCCAAGACCAGGTATTGGATCCTGAGTGCAGAGGCACATCCCAACTAAAGCCATAAACATTAATGTTATACCTCTCTGATACCAGCTGCACAAAAATTAGGGCAATGAAGAGTTGCACGGCCTCCGCCAGACAGTACACCCCACCCACATGACCAGGTTTCGGATCTTGAGTGCAGAGCCAGGTTCCCAACTAAAACCACAAACATTAACATTATATCTCCCTGATACCAGTAACACAGAAATTAGGGCACTGAGGAATTGCAAGGCTTCAGGCAGGCAGTACGCCCAGCCCCAAGACCAGGTATTGGATCCGGAGTGCAGAGCCACATCCCAACTAAAGCCATAAACATTAATGTTGTACATCCCTGATGCCAGCTGCACAAAAATTAGGACACTGAGGAGTTGCTCGGCCTCAGCTAGGCACTGCCCCTCACCCCCCAAGCCATAAACATTAAAACTATACATCCCTGATACCAGCTGCACAAAAATTAGGACATTGAGGAGTTGCACGGCCTCAGCCAGGCACTGCCCCCACCCCCCAAGACCAGGTATTGGATCCTGAGTGCAAAGCCACATCCCAACTAAAGCCACAAACATTAACGTTATGTCTCTCTGATACCAGCTACACAAAATTAGGACACTGAGGAATTGCGGCCTCAGCCAGACTGTGCCACCCCCAAGACCAGGTATTGGATCCTGAGTGCTGAGCGACATCCCAACTAAAGCCATAAACATTAACATTATACCTCCCTGATACCAGCTGCACAAAAATTAGGACATTGAGGAGTTGCACGGCCTCAGCCAGGTAGTGCCCCCCACTCCCCAAGAGCAGGTATTGGATCCTGAGTGCAGAGCCACATCCCAACTAAAGCCACAAACATTAACGTTATATTTCTTGATACCAGCTGCACAAAAATTAGGACACCGAGAAGTTGCACGGCCTCAGCCATGCAGTGCCCTCCCACCCCGCAAGCCATAAACATTAATATTATACCTCCCCGATAGCAGCTGCACAAAAGTTAGGACACTAAGGAGTTGCACAGCTTCAGCTAGGCGGTACCCACACCCCCAAGACCAGGTATTGGATCCTGAGTGCAGAACCACATCCCAACTAAAGCCACAAACATTAACATTGTACCTCCCTGATACCAGCTGCACAAAAATTAAAACATTGAGGAGTTGCACAGCCTCAGGCAGGAAGTGCCCCCCTCCACCCCCCAAGTCCAGGTATTGGATCCTGAGTGCCGAGCCACATCCCAGCTAAAGCCATTAGGCAATAATGAACGATGGGGGTTACGTTAATGTTCTAGTTAATCATCCTCTGGGGGTGTAATGTGGCACGAGGCGTAGCTGAGTGCCATATTCCACCAGGGGGTGATTAACTTGATCATTAACGTAACTCCCAGAGTTCACTATTGCTAGTATTATAATTTGGTTGCAAATGGATTTTGTTTTAAATGTTAGATTTGTAATATTTTTAAAATTTTGTAAGAAATTGACATAAAATAGTCCCTACGCCATTCTAATTTCATATATTTTATCTGTATTTGCTATTGTCAGATGTCAACTGCTTGTCTATCTTTGCACCATGAGTTTATGCTATCTTGACAAGAGCCCCTGCCTCTCCACCCCTCTGGTCTCAGCTGTTTACATTTCTGATTGCCCTCTGTAATAGTATGCTGGCTTTTAAAATATACCTTTTATTACTGCAAATGAGCATTTCACTCAGATATTCTTCTTCATATCTATCCCGCTCACACCAACATTTTATTAATTGCTGATACATTATCAATTTACACATTTTGCAGGACTGAGGAGGAACAGCTGTCCCTGTTGTCACACCCCCTGCATCCCACCAGAAGAGTTATCAGACATAATCTGAACTTTGTGAATGTTTACCTGTCATGATGGAAGTCTCTGAGCACTTGCATGGAGTCACTGAACTTTCACTCGCTTCATATGTTCTTGGCTCTGTTTAGACAAATCTCTCTGCACTTGCATATGTGTCTTCACTTGTCTTATCATCCACAATCAGAATTCACTTGGACACTAGTCATAATTCTCTTTTTCTGTTTATTTATATACAAGTCAGAAACCACACTAGGTTGTTACATACAGTAGTGTCAACTATTTCTTTAAAGATCTTTTTTTAATAAACATACAAGTTAAAAAACAACATTATGCAGTAACATTACATATGAAACTTCGATAGTGAGACAACAATTGCAAAACAAAAAAATAACAAACAGCAAACAGATTTTTTTAATTATCCCTCATTGGTAACTACTAGCTTAATTGGCCATGTGTATGTGAACTCCACCACTGATAGTACAGTGTCGTAAAAACTGGTGCCCTGGCAACATGCTTTTGGTGCCTGCGTTAGGTGCTGTCTGTAGATGTATATTTATGTCCTGAATTTTTTCTTTTCTGGCTCTTCTGTTTTGGCTATCTCTACTGGTTTGCCAGACAGTACACTTGACCACTTGCGACGGTCACACATAGATGCTGACCAGTAACTTTTGACGGAGGACTCATTATGATGACCTGTTACACTCATGATCTGCTTCGAGTCTAGACCAGCTTTGTGAACTAGATGCACAGCAGTACTATGCATAGAATGATTGGTGTACCTCTGTGTGAGCTATGTTAGTTTGCTGAGTTGTGCCACCATGCCACCTAAGTATGTAGCGCCCATGGGTGACAAACTGTACCAAACATCTTGTGTGTCCAGTATGTCCTGTGACAGTCTTTTGGGGTGTAGGTGTAGTGCTTTGGCACCGTATGGTATCTTTGACATGTACTTTTCCAGTGACAGTATTGGACATAGGGGGTCATTTTGCTCATACATATAGCCTCTACAGTTTTCTTTGTTTGACTCGTGGAAGTTTTTGTGATTCTTAGTTTCTTCATTAAAAGAGAGCGTGGCATATTTCATGCCATTTTCATCCATTTTGATATTTAATGACAGTGGTGTTAGCTCCCTTAGGCCCTCCCTACCTCATCTTGCAAACTGTAATTGGATAACAAACCAGACTTTATTCACAAGTCCAGTTGCAGTCTGTGGACTTGGGTGGGGTGAGTTTCTTAATTTATCTAAGTCTTTGTCAAATATGCATGGATAGTGTGATGACTTCTCCTCCCCTTTCTTACGCAGTGATTCAGTTACACCCAAAAATACATTGTTTGCTGTTTTAAAATCATTCATGGTGATAATATTTATTTTACGGTTATGTGGAGGGTCATTGAGGTGCCTATTTAAACCTGCTCGTATACCGACATAGCTACCAAGAGTGTAACTGTTTCCATCTTTATTCATTACAGCCCCATAGAACTCCCTTAATGTATTATAATTTTAGGACATCATAGTACTCAAAATCTGATGGTTTCTGACTGTGTTTTAACCAGTCTTTGAATATTCTTACTGAGCACTGGGAGGCTCGTCTTGTGTTAACTTCATTCCTGTTCCCTTCTAAAATATCCAGCTCTGTATCTGAAATGGGTTTGTGTATCTTATTCACTGCCAACTGTTCTGGTAATTCTGAATTCTTTCTTTTGGAGACATTCTGTGGAAAATGTGACATTTGTTAATTTACTGTGGTTAGTGCTTCCATTGCCATCCCTCCTTCAGTCACAATCTGCTCTGAGCTAGCGATGGATAATCAAGTAAGTGATATTTTGTATGACATATCGGGACTATTACAAAATGTAGGGGCATCACTGTAGGAAAGTGACACCATGTGATGATTACATATATCATTTACATACACCCTGGCCAGCCCTTGCACTGCTAGAAAACATCAGGTGCTACGCTGTTGTTACCACACTTCATTGTAACTGTACTACCTCTCATACATACCTGCGGCTTATATACACTACTGTGCGACATCTTAGTGAGTGAAGGGTACGGTTAGTAGAAGGACAGCCCGGGGGAGGGCCCACTGGGCACTTGAAAAGCAGGATTGCCGCAGATTATCATTCCACCAGTTGTAGCCCCACATTACTAGTTTGTCGTGACATGCGGTTGGTGAACCTCCCTGGCACACTTCTCATCACTAGACAAACCCCCTTTCCCTGTCACTGCCCATTTTGAGGCAGTACAGCTTGCCTATGGAGATGAGTCTCATGATTTCCCTCCTCAAGCTTCTTTCATACGGTGTCATAACATTATCCCAGGTGTCCCTACCCTGCCTTACTTGTAACTGCTTCTCCATATATGTCTTGTTTGTTCCTTAGATTGACTTTTCACTTCAGTTATATCTAACCTGTGAGGACTGTGCTACAGTGAGTGTGTGTTCAACACCCTAAGCATCCTCTCATGTGGTAACTCTGCAGCACCTTTAACATCTTTGTTGAACTGCGATGCACCCCCCTCCAATTACTTTGCATCACTCCTAAGATATGAACGCAAGTACTGCACCCAGTACCTCAGGTGTGGTACAGTTAATCATCTATGAAGTGATGGAATAAACTTACACCTCTATTAAGATGATCCATATATGTATTGTTTATTCTTTGTTTCTTTTGTACCAAATCTCCTCATGTCCGATACTGAAACTTTGTATTCACTGTTCTGAAATGGACCTATGCATCAAACCTGTATATTGTGCTTACTACTGTGGCTTGTATCAAATCTGTTTCATGTGTATTACTGTTACCTTGTACTCCACTGTCATCCTGTGCCATGTGTTATGGCCCGGGTCATGTCTGAAAAATATCCCTGGGATCAGTCCACTCACCCGGTTATCAAAGTCATTAATATTATATATTAAATACAAAATAAAGATGTAAGTCACGCTATGCAACTTGACTTTTTTTTTTAATTTTGTATTGCCTTTACTAAATTGTTCATTTATATCATAGTGACCAACCCCAGTTACTTCTAATCCTCTGTCTCAACTAACTGCTGTATGCCCCCTAGGTTCTCCACTAACGCTACCATCTTAGTGTCATCAGCGAACAGGCTCGTTATTCTCTTTATGCACAAATGATATGTCAGCGGGGTCATTATGTTGAAAGATATTATGCTGTATGTCAAAAGATCGCCATGCATGCACAGTGCCATTTCTGTCATGCGGCATGAGTCTTTTTTCAGGGCCCTCTTCTACAACACCTCTGTTATGGGCGCCTGTGTCCCCAACCCCCCCAATGAAGTTTCTTAACTCGGGGGAGTTGATCAGGTAGCATACTTAAGAAAACAGTTCTCTGTCTGGAAATGCTAATAAAACCCGGTCCCAGACACAGCACCCAGGTTGACGTTACTGTGCCTCCATCCAGTGAGACACAGCAGCTGGTTGACAGAACACAGTCCCAGCAGAGGTCTTATACTCTGCCTGGGTAACTGTGGATTGTGCAATAACGTGTACAACTGTATCACGGTATGACAACATTTGCTCTTGCCTACGGTGCAAACACATGTTACTCATAAAGTCGTATGCTATTATGTGTGCAACATTGTTACACAGTAGAAATGATTTCTCTTCCGAACAATTCCTGCAGTGAACCATTAAAGTCATGAGGTACGAGAAGGGGTTCTGTTTATGACACACTTAGCATTTCTCAATGCCCTTTATTGATTTTCTTCACCATGTGGATTGCTAGAATTGTCTTTTTCTTGTGTGTGGTGTTACATACCTGCATTTCTCCCTGGTTTGCTTGATGCACAGTTGTTTTGTTGTACAGTTCTATTACAGCAGATACCTAAACATAGTAATTACTTACAGTTGCACTATGGTCAGGGAAACAAACAATACGATAACAATACAGAGACAGCAGAACTTAGAACCAGATTATTATGATGCCAATAATTAACTACGGGGGTTATGTCAATGTTCAAGTTGCTATGCCCCTGAGGGCACTATTACACTCGGCCTTGCCTTGTGCCACATTACGTCCCACAAGGGGTGATTAACTAGAGCATTTACGTAAGCCCCAACGTTCATTTTTCGCTACACACACACACACACACACACACACACACACACACACACACACAGGCATACAGACACTGTCACTCACTCACTCATACACAGAAACAGACAAAAAATGTCCATCCTTGGCTGTGAATCATTTTCAGAAGAATTTAGTTGCTACTGCTGTTACCTCTGTACAGTTTACTTATTTCATTTTGTGTCTTTTTCTGAGCATGCTGAGCATGTAATTTATTATTTTAACTATTTTTCCTATGTTATGTGTCTGAATACCTATGTTTTTCTTTATTGTCAGCTGCTCTGTGATCCTCTACTACTAGAAACATTCTGAGGAAAACAAAATATTACTACTAAACATAGCTCTTTGTCCCGTTGTTTTTTTTTTGTTTGTTTCTACATTTGCTGATTATACACAACTAAAAGTGACATGTCATATGACGATGGACGAATATACTAAATTTTGCAACATATTAGGGCCTGTTGGTCTATCAAGTGTAATCGATTGTGCAGTCAACAACACTTATTCTGCTGATGCCCCTTCCTACCACCCTTCACATCATGTGACAATCCCACTTTCATGGTACCAGCCCCTTTTGAAGCACTGCACTGTTCTACTAACTGCAATTTCTGCTGTCACCACATACCACCCTGCTACCACCTTGTCTATCAAGATGTGTCTCTTGATTTCCTTCCTCGGCCTTGCTTCCTCCACTATCATATCATGCCCATGAGTGACCCTCCACTCCCTTACTATTAAATGCTGCTTAGGGTTGCCACCTTTGGATGAGATGAAAACCGAATACTAAACCACACCCACAAACTCCACCCCTGACTCCGCCCCTTTTATGACTTATGAGGGCAACGCCTGGACTCTGATTCACTTGATTTATTCAGAATTGCTGCTGATATTGCATTGTGTACAACTTCTTTAAAGTATATCATGATTAGTATTTTTGGTTTGTTTTGATTAAAGTACATCATGATTATTATTTTTGGTTTGTTTGATTTAGATTTAAATATTTTAAATTTCAGTGTGTGTTAACATTTCGTAGGGTTAGAGATGAGGTTCAGGGGACTTTCCATCCTGTGTACACAGCTTAGCTGACACATTGAGTGACTACAAGAACACCTCTGACAACCGGCTATTTTGGAACAGGTGGTCTTTCCTGGTAAAACTCTTTCAATAAATAAATAAACTACACCAGTAATGGTGAACGAGCTGTAATTACAAATATTAGCTGCCATTTTAAGATGTGTTACTGTCCCTCCCATTGCTCCTACTCCAAAGCTATTTGTAATGTCACAGAAGTTTTTAAAAGTGGTAGGAACTATTCTATGCTGTTAAATACCCTATTTTATTTCCATATCAGTTATACATACCTGATAGCATGATATGTGATATGTAGCGTGGAAGTAGTATAGCGCAGTGGTTTAAGGCTCTGAGCTGCAATTCTGAAGGCCAGGGTTTGAATCCTACAGCCCAGACTTGCATACTTTGTGACCCTGCACAAATCATTTCACTCCCTTGTGCTCCCAGGTTGCACCTGTAAACAAGCTTCAGTTTAGTGTGTCTCTTCTGGTAAAAACAGAATTAGCTAAATTTGCAGTGCCATCAAATCTAGATTGTGTTCCTTTCTCCTCACCAGCTACTGCTGTCTCTCTCTCTTCCTTTTCTCATTTCTCTGGCTTAGCATGACATTAGCCACACTATTCTGTGCTGTTCATCTGAGATGCCTGGAATATCCAGGTAGTATGAAAATTGACAGCAATAACTATTGAGGAGAGAGAGGAGTAGTACTAGAAAGTAGTAGAAAGAAGTAGGCTGCTGGTTAACTAGGATCTGCAGCTTATCCATTAGGTAGGGAAATGGGCAGACTGGGTGGGCCAAGCGGTCCTTATCTGCTGTCAAATTCTGTTTCTATGTTTACTGCTAGAAATGAAATAAAATATTAGATTATTAATTTAACAACAAATGGGGTAACACATATTAAAATATAGGACAGACCCTAAAAGAAAAAATGGTGAGCATTTAAAGGTATAAATGTATTCCTTATCACAGCAGTCAAAGACCATACTCACAATGCAGCCTAGAAAGGATTAGGTTGATTTGCTGCTAATGGTCTTAATAGCCCTACTTTACACCTCTCAGATTTACTGGTATACAGACAAAGGTTTACATGACATCAGAATGTGTTTGTAATATGAACATGCAAGTAAAATGGTGAAGGATTTAACAGAATCTGTTTTACAAGCATGTGAGCATTCAAAATGACTGAAAAAGTACTACATCTGAATAAAACTGGATTAGCAGGTAAAGTTTCTGAAACACATTGTACAGTCCATACTGGGACAGGAAGCTACCCTAATGTGGTGCCTGTCTGGTTTCAGGAAAATGAAGGTGTTAATTAAGGTGGTATTGTTTACCCTTCCCTTGAATAATCTTCCAATTTGCTGGTGTGAAGTTAGAGGTGACAACTGAGCAAACAGGGACACATTTGGCTCTTTAAGTGCCCTGCTCTTGAAGGCACTTCCTGATTAGCATGCACTGCAAGCAAGCAAGCACACTAAAATGTCAGACACTTGCTTACAGTCCAATAGAAGAAAATGAAACAGTTAGTGGGGAATCTCACAGGTGCTGCTTGACCCACCATAAAAAATGAATTTGCAATGGTGAAAACAGGAGGACCAAATCTGGACCTAGAAAGCCGAATCATTCAGTCAAAAACCGAGTAGGTGGTAACCTTAATGCTGCTCCATTTATTTCTTGTTTATTCCTTTCATTTACTTGAAAGTTTCAATCATGTCTACCCTGTCACTAATCTGCTATGGTGAATACATGTTGAGCAACCTCACTATCCTCTTGTGTGGTAACTACCCAGCACCTTGAACATTTTTGTTGACTTGCAGTGCACCCTTCTCCAGTTAGTTTGCATCAGTCTTTACATATGGGCACCAGTACTGCGCCACTACAACACGAAGTACTACAGGTGTGGCATGGGTGATTATATATGGAGTTGTACAATAACCTCACCCTCCCTGTCCCAGTTTACTTTACTTAGTCATTTTCACTAACGACATGTTTAATGGTGGCTGAAACTTCTGATTTTAGAATTTACAAAAAAAAGAACCAGGCAAATCTATGCTCCTGTTCTCAGGCTCTACATGTATATTAATAAGCAGGTTAATGTAAGGCTGTCAGAATGCTGACAACCAATCAGCTTTAAGCTTTATTAAGACCCTTATAATAATAAACATTAATGTTATACCTCCCTGATACCAGCTGCATATATATTAGGACACTAAGGAGTTGCATGACCTTAGTCAGGCAATGCCCCCACCCCCCAAGTCCAGGTATTGGTTCCTGAGTGCAGAGCCACATCCCAACTAAAGCCATAAACATTAACGTTATACCTCCCTGACACCAGCTGCACAAAAATTAGGACTTTGAGGAGTTGCACGGCCTCAGCCAGGCAGTGTCCTCACCCTCCAAGACCAGGTATTGGATCCTGAGTGCAGAACCAAATCCCAACTTAAGCCAAAAACATTAATGTTATTCCTCCCTGATTCCAGCTGCACAAAAATTAGGACACTGAGGAGTTGCACGGCCTCAGCCAGGCAGTGCCCCCCACCTCCCAAGACCATGTGTTGGATCCTGAGTGCAGAGCCACATCCCAACTAAAGCCATAAACATTAACGTTATGTCTCCCTGATACCAGCTGCACAAAAATTAGGACAATGAAGAGTTGCACGGCCTCAGCCAGGCAGTGCTCCCCCCTCCCAAGAGCAGGTATTGGATCCTGAGTGCAGAGCCACATCCCAACTAAAGCCATAAACATTAGTGTTATACCTCTCTGATACCAGCTGCACAAGAATTAGGACACTGAGGAGTTGCACGGCCTCAGCCAGGCAGTGCCCTTCCCCCCACCCCCAAGACCAGGTATTGGATCCTGAGTGCAGAGCCACATCCAACTAATGCCATAAACATTAACGTTATACGTTCCTGATACCAGCTGCAGAAAAATTAGGACACTGAAGAGTTGCACGGCCTCTGCTAGGCAGTGCCCCCTACCCCCAAGACCAGGTAGTGGATCCTGAGTATAGAGCCACATCCCAACTAAAGCCACAAACATTAAATGTTATACCTCCCTGATACCAGCTGCACACAAGTTGGGACACTGAGGAGCTGCTGCAAGACCAATTGCTGATTAACATATTTATATTTACTCATTACAACATATATAGATATCTTACCACCAGACATAATCTCCACGGCACTGCTGCCACCTCCATCACCAGCCTCCCTTGCTGACCAATTGGTGCCAGAGGACTCCTCAGCAGTAGGCACAGCACCTGTTCAGACATAAGAGAGGAATACCATATTTCAGAAAAGTTCTATCAATAGGCAACACGTGCTGATTCACACTATTATGTTTTTCATTTGTAATTCTGAGTCAGACCAGACAGGACTAATTATATTCTCTAAGACTGTCAATCTGTCATACCTGCCTGGTACAGTGACACGGCTAAACCTGGTCACTTGAGTGTCTTCAAGTTCACAACTTAATATTAACTATTAAGCCTGATTTGTCCTGTATTAACTGCAAATAAGTACTCTATAACATTGTATATGTGCTTGTTTATTGACTGCTGTAAACCATATCTATCTGTTTATCTTCTGATCCTCTGACACTGAAGCTAGGAACTTCATTCCAGCTCAAAGCTGTATATTATTAAGATAATTCGATATTACTGTATATAATAGAATTAAACCAGCACATCAAACAAGAAATCAAACACAGGCTAGTAAAACAGCCATGCATTACACAATATCTGATGTCACTTAATTAGAAACAATATTTAAAGTAAGATACTCACTAGATTCATCAACAGTGATGTTAGGACGAATGTCATCCTGCTCCTGCACTCTAGCCCTCTTCCCACGGCTCGCTCCATTGTCGCTGTCTCCAGTTTCGCACACCACCTTCTTTTTGGTTACCGTCTTTCTCTTGCTCTTTTGCTTGGTCTCTTTCTCTTTTAAGGTGACTGCTTCACCAAGGGCATCTAACAATTCCCTGTCTTGTCTTTGTATATCGTCCCATTTGTGTTTAACTTGACGGACACTGCGGGACACAATACCATTGCCCTCTTTGTTAACTCATTGCCTCTCAGGAACTCTCTGAAGTTGCAGCGCTTGTGTGCTGTATACTAACAGTGAATCCTGGGGCTTTGTAAGCAAAATCAAGCCATAATCAGCATGTCGCAAACAAATGCTTATAACTCAAGAACCGTGTGTGCTAGGCACAAAGTATGAGTGGCAAACTTGTTCAGCATAAAATTACCTTTCCAATGATGGTATGCAATTAATAATTCGTAATTTTTTTTTTTTTCAATGCTGGTCGAAACAGCAAAAAAAATTATTTTTGCACAAAAAAATGCACTTTAAGCCTTTTTTTGTTGGAAAGTGTGTGACATATCAACACCAAATTCAGCATGCAGAAACTAAATGCAGTTTTAATAATTTGTTTGTAAAAAAGACAGCTATTTCTATAGTATAAAATATGTGTTTTTACCATTTTAGTCAAGGTGCTTTGGCGAGGTTTGAGGTATGAATCTAAACCATACACACCATACCATAAACAAATGCGTATCACTCCTAAAGTATACGTGATACACACAACACATCAGCAGCAAACTTGTTTATCACAAAATTTCCTTTCCAGCAGTGCTATACAATCAATTGTACTCAGTGTGGTTTTTGTTTTATACTGGCTGAGATACCCAGAATGTGTGTTTTATTCAACATGCTTAGGTGGTTCTTGATGGACAAAATGTCAGTCATTCACACCATGCCCTAAACAAGTAAGCATTAAGCCACGACGAAGGTGGCATCTAATGCTGGATTAATGCATGGTTGGGAGGGTTGTGGCCGAGGCCAGAGGCCGGTGAACAACCGCGCATCCATGCATTAATCATTAGATGCCACCGCAAGTGGCTTAATCGTCGCTAACATGGGCGCCCGACCCACAGAGTCGCGAGGAGCCTATTTCGTGTGGTTAGAACAATATTACACAGGGAGTCGGCGTGCTGATCAAAGATTTTTACTGCACTTACAAATCGTCTAACAAACCAGCATTAACATGCTGATGCTGTCAAAACATTGAGTAGCTCTAATGAAAGAAAACAGTGCAGCTCACATGCCAGTCCACAAAATGTGGCAATGTACGCGGGTATTTGTCTCATACCAGGCGTTGGAGGTCTCCGGTGGACGGCTGCCTCGCCGTGGTGTGCGATCCACTCACAAATTAACATGCAGGCTAGGTCACTTTCCCTTGCTTCTCACAGACTCATCCGATGTCGGCAACTGTGTCTCCTGCTGCGTGTGCTGCTACTGCCTCTCCGGTGTGCTGCCTTCCGGTGTCCTGCCATTCCTCCCCTCAGGTTCTGGTGCTCCTTCACCATAATTGAAATTGACCATACCATGCACGGTGAAGTTGTGGCACTGGAAGCCACCGGCTGATACCCCTGCCACAGATTGGGGGCTCTGAGCAGCTCTCCTGCATCCTCAGCGGCAACCTCCGCCGTCTCATGTGCGTCTCTGCTGGTTCGTGACTGGCTCCCCTCCATATCTGTGGGTGGAGTCCCAGACTCTGCGCTGTCAGCTGTGACAGATCTGTGCGGTTCCCCGGTGTCTAGACCTCTCTGATATAGCAGTGGGCTTAGTGTGGTGTGCCGGTCTGTGCATCGGCTCTCTCTGCTGCTGCAGCTGTCATCATCGGTGGCCGAGAGGATGTGCGACCACTTCTTTCTGTCGCTGACACTGGGAGCCCAGTAATTGCGGAGGCTGGTCTCGCATCTGTGCCCCATCATGGACATTATTTTTCTCAATGCGAGACCAGCCTCTGTCAGCATCTGGACTGCGATGCTGCGCACGCTATGGTTTGTGTACCTCCTGGACAGGTAGGCATCCTCTAATATCTGAGACATCATGTCTCCAAGGTAGTTTCTTCCCATGGGCTGTCTGGAGTACCAGACGTCTCGCTTGTCCAGCTCCTCCTGTGGGAGGCGGATTGGGTGCAGCTAGAAAGCCGGTGCTCCTGCAGGACATCTGCTGACATATTGTTTGTACAGTGCCACGGGACAGACAGCGCTTTTGGGCTGAGCAGATAGGACTCTGTGAAGACTCTGCTTATTGGTCTCATTCACAGAGCTGTGATTCTTGGTGGGCTCGTCGAGGCCCCGCGCTAGGTACTGTGTGCCAGCACTATCTGTGTCAAGCACAAAGGAGGTTTGGGTCAGCTGCCTGAGTCCCTCTCACCCTCGTCTTGCTAACCCCATCTGGATTTCGAACCATACATGCCTCACAAGTCCATAGCCTGTGTGTGGGTTCAGGTTATCACTGTCTCTAATTCTATGGAGGTCGTCCGCGGTAATCATTGAGAAGTGTGCAGCGACGTCCTTTCCAGCTCAGCGATATTTCTTAAGGACTGCCAGGAACACGTTGTTTGCGGTTCTAAAGTCGGAGTCAGTCTTTATGTTTATTTGCCTTCTGACCTCCACGCTGTTGATGTGGCGATTGAGGCCGGCTCTTATGCCCACCAGAGAGCTGATGCTATACTCCTCTCCCTCCTCTGCTCTCACACTCCCATAAAACTCTCTGAGTATATCTGACAGCAGTGGCACAGTCACCGTCGCTATGTCCACACTCATGCTTTTTTCCTCCAACCAGTCCGAAAACACATTGCATGCCCATGAGGTGCTTTTGTCTGTGTTGCGCTCCACTTTGCTCCTTTCCAGCACGTCGAGGTCGGCTGCTGACAGATACTGATGCCTCCTGGTCTGCGTCTCTGTCTCTATCTCCATCTCTGCTCTACTTCTCTTCGTGATCCCGCTGCTCCGGCCCTGGCTAATGGCTCTTTCTTTGTCTCCTCCAGTGTCATTTGTGCTGTCCACAGTCCACTCTGGCTGCATGCTGCCCACATCTGTGTGCTGACTGTCCGTCCTCCTATACTGCACATATGCCTCCTCCATAGTGTGCTGCCTGTTGCACACTCTTCCCATTCTCTGATGGTCCCCTACAGTGCTACTCATCGGTCTTGCCTCGGTTGCTGCTCCGCTCGCCCCTTGTTTTCCCTCGCTGCCCAGAGTGCCTGCCCGTCCGAACTTCAGATCGACCCACTCTTCCAGCCCAACACCTCCTGTCAGCGAAAACCATGCGCCACTTCCCCGCATACTGTGTCTGTGTCGGGCTCTCCTATGTATCGGTCCTGTCTGCGCCTGCTTCTCCCCCCATTTCCATGTGCTTCTAGCTGGTCTCCCTCTCCCTGTGCCACACTTGCCTCTCTGAAACTCGATCCCCACCTGTGCCCAGTGCTGCTAACCTAGCTGTCTGGCTGACGGTAGTAGTTCAGCTTTGAGCATGGTGGGTATCGTGGATTAATACCCTCTCCGACTTCGCCCTCGTGATGCGCTTTGGCCAATCGCGGGTCCCGATTTCGCCATTCACATTATTGCCATGTTACAAATGCAAATAACTCCTGAACTATACATGATACACACAATATGTCAGTACACAATCTGTTCATAACTAAATTACCTTTCCAACGGTGCTATGCAATCAATTGTAATCAATTTGGTTTTTGTTTTATACTGGCTAAGATATAGTGCTTACGGTTCTTGGTGGACAAAATATCAGCCATACACACCATGCCATAAACAAATGCAAAATAGAGAATAAAGTATGGGTCTTGGTGTGTAACAAGAATTTACACACACCCGAGGGGTTTGATACTACATAAAGGGTGTAAATTCGAGTTTACACACACCCAGACCCATATTTTATTTTACATAATTGCTGGGTTTCCCTTTTTCGCCTCAACAATTGTATAAAATAATCACCTTTCAGGGTGTCCACAGTTCGGCTTAGTTTCAGTTTGCAGATTTGAATCGCCGTATTTTAAAAACGTTTTTCCTTTTTTTTTTGTTTCTGTCAGGATTCCACAGTTTTTACCCAGGTTGCTGCTGTACAGTGGGCAAAAATAACACATAAAAACTTACTGCTGAGTTCTTCTAGCAGTGCTGGTTCAGGTGACATGGAAGCGGTGAGCAGTCGCGCTGCTGCATGTGCATACACACAGCCAGGGAAACCGTGCGTGTGTTTGCCGTTATAAACACTCCTTTATAACGGCAAATTATGCCACGGTTTCGCAATGGGAAAAAGGGGAAACGAGTTATTTTTAAGTCCTAAAGTATACATGATACACAAACTGTCAGCGGCCAAGCTGTTCAGTAAATTAACATTGATTGCATAGCACCATTGGACAGGGAATCAAAACATTTTTTTTCATACTTGCTGCAATTACAAAAAACTGCATTTTATTCAAGCTGCTTAGGTGACTCTGGGCTTGTGACAGACAAGTGTCAGCCATACACACCATACCATAAACAAGTGCGCAGACCTCTAAAGTGCGCGGTGTGAAAGCGCCCAATATCACACCGTGATTTCATCACCAAACCAAAAAAACACACAAAACAGTCCTATTGTAGAAAAAGGACTAAGTTATTGACAGGTGTGTGATACAGAATAGATCTGAACTCGTGTCAAGTGAGTACAGGGAACCATTAATCAGTGCAGCGCTACGCTCCACCACTCATTCTATTCCCCAAGCTCACTTGCCAGTCATTCAGATATATACATATATACACACACATTTATATATGCACATATAGACACACACGTATACACATATACATGTATATCTATCTATATATTTAGTCTATCATTTTTTTTTATTTTTTTTTTTGGGTGTTATTTTTCAGAGCTCCGGCTACCCCCCCGCACTCCGCCGTTCCCCGTGCCACTCCCGGACATGGACCCCTCCTTCCGCACCCGCGAACTTACCCTTCACGGCAGGGTGGTGAGGCGACTCGACCCCACAACGGATCCATGCCAGGGCGTCCTCCAGGAATGGCACCAGGGAATGGCGTCGTGCTGCCGGGCCCATTTTTTGTCCCCCCGACGGGCCATGGCGTGCAATGGCGCCAGCGACTGATCGCGCGCCGCGCTCCGTGCGTGCACTGGTCAGCGTCAGCCATGTCCCACCCTCCTAGTCTTGCTGACTCGTGCTGTCGGTCCCCAGCCTCCGCTGAAGTCAGACAAGCACCGGCCGACCAAATCCCACCCGGAGATGGAGAGCAGTCCTCCGGACGCTCAATCCATCTCCGCCCGCCGACCCCGCAACCCGTGCCCGTTCCCGAACACTAGTCTATCATTTTGATCCAACCACACACACACAATGCACCATCAACATACGCAAAGACATCCAACAACACAGCATCACCACAAATCATGAGGTGCATGGCAGCACCATCTCTCACACAACACGCACGTGTAATAATGAGCAGTGTAGTGCACTTTGTGGGCATAACATCACAACACATACAAATATGTGCGCGGCGGCACCCATGGTATTTTGTGGGATGCTGTCGTCTGTGTGGAGGTGGGAAGGAGGACCCTGACAACATGGCAACCATATTGTGCGCTGGCATCAGGTCTGGGAGGGAGGGGGGATCACCCAGCCTGCAGGTGCTGCTCTTTGTTGCGTGGTGCGGGGCCTTGCTTCACCTACCACCATCCTACAAACAGCATTGCCTGTTGTCCGGGTGACCCCCCCTCCCTCCGAGACCTGATGCCATCACACAAAATGGTTGTGTCAGGGACCTCCACCCCACCATCAAAAAACGCAACACCATCACACAAAATGGATTCCCTGGTAGCCAGTGTTTTCCATACCCTATGGTATCCACCAACAAATGAGACAGCATTCCCCACGGTGTTCAGTGATCCCCCCAATGCCGGCAACAACACAAAATGGCATTCTGTTTATATCACATCACTTTTGTAAACAACCTGCCACAGGTCCGAGCCACGAGACTCCAGGGAATCCATTTTGTGGGATGGTTTCGTATGTTTGGAAGTGGGATGGAGGATCCTGACAGCATTGCAACCGTATTGTGTGCTGGCGTCAGGTCTGGGAAGGAGGGGGATCACCCAGACAGCAGGTGCTGCTCTTTGTTGGGAGGTGCGGGGCCATGCTTCACCCACCACTGTCCCACAGACAGCACTGCCTGTTGTCCGGGTGACCCCCTTCCCTCCGAGACCTGACGTCACCACACAAAATGGTTGCCATGCTGTCAGGGTCCTCCACCCCACCCCCAAACATACGACACCATCCCATAAAATGGATTCCCTGGTGGTCAGTGTTCTCCACACCCTATGGTATCCACCAACAAATGAGACAGCATTCCCCATGGTGTTCAGTGCCCCCCCCCCCCACTGCCGGCAACAACACAAAATGGCATTCTGTTTATATCACATCACTTTTGTAAATAACCTGCCACAGGTCCGAGCCACGAGACTCCAGGGAATCCATTTTGTGGGATGGTTTTGGATGTTTGGATCCCCAGGTGTCCGGGTTTTCCCACCACAACATGAAATACCCATCACCATGCCATAAACTGGATTTCCTGGGAACAGTGGTTATACCCACTGTACGATACCTGGCACCACACACAAATACCTTCTCCCACCCTCCCACACCCAGCACAAAGGGAACAGTTTTTTTTTGTTTTTACACACTCCATCCTGCAGCACCATAATCAAACGGCGTCGTCTTTGGCACATCCCCCCCCCCCCAAACTTCCACCATGAAACACTCGGTGTTTGGGGGGAGGAGCGCCACTGGAAACGAGAGAATCCATTTTGCTGGATGATGCCAGGTGTTTGACAATGGGGGTCCCAGGGAATCCATTTTGCATAATGGTGCAGTGTATTTGATGGTGTTGGTGAGGGTGACACTGATACCAAACCATTTTATGTGATGGTGCCAGGCATTGAAGGTCATGTGGGCACACAGACACCAGGTAACACTGTTTGTTGGCATTCCCTGTTGTCTGGGGCCTCCCACCACCCTCAGAGACCCATTACCACCACACAAAATGGATTCCCTGTGGTCAAGGACCTCACTGAAACCGACAAACACATTATGGCATCGATCAATATGAATCCCCAGGTATCTCCCACCCCAACCATAACCAAATGGCATTGTTTTTGGCACATTGTCCCCTCACCCTCATTCTCTGGTCACCGTAGGCCCTTACCCAACTTTCTGCCTGTTGTCTAAAGGGCACCCTGGGCCACCCTGCAACATAAGAGCCCATTCAGCACCACAACACAGTATATCCCTTTGTGTCCAGTGCCCTGCCACAATAACCCCCCCACCAAAGCATACCCAGCAGCAAAACACCTGCATTGAATGGTGCCCATTGGTCCCACACACAATCACAGCTGTAGGGAGCACAGAAATGACCTGGACCACAGTATCTAGCAGTGATGGCACCTATTGGCTTGCTGGAGGAAAGCACATACCTTGCAATGCAGTTCTGGCCATAGGATGTTTGGTGGAGTGCTGTCTTTGTGCTTCGGGTGGTTTACCATGTAAACAAAAAAATAAATGGCAAAGAAACGACAAACAACGGTGAGCTGAGAGATCACGGAGAAGAAACACCCCCCCAAGCACATACCTTGCAACACAGTTTGGTGGAATGCAGCATTTGCCGAGTAAAAAAAAACAACAAAAAATGGCAAAGCAACGATGGTGAGCTTGGTTTAGGATACAGCGTTGCCCACCAAACAGCCCCACTCCAAAGCACATACCTTGCAATCAGTTCTCTCCACAGGATGTTTGGTGGATTGCAGTGTTAGCATTTAAAAGAAATGAAAGGCAAAGCAATGACAGGTGACAATGAACTATTGGTTTACCCCCCCCCCCAAAGTACATACCTTGCAATGCAGTCCCAATCCATCGGTTCTCTCCAAACACCACCTCAAAAAGCATATACCAGTGCACAGCGACGTGAGAGCGTGGCGTTCACTGTGATGCCAGAGTTCAGAAAAATAAACCAAGAACACCAAAATACAAAAAAAAAAAAAACAAAAACCAATACAGCACCGTGCCAAAATGCATACCTGTAGAAGTGTAGAGATAAGTAGGGGACTCAAAAGCGAACAGCAAAAGCCAAATTTGGTGGTGTAGCAGGGATCAGCACCTCCTTACTGCGAGCAGCTCAGAATGTAAGACACCGAGTTTCACACGCGGTTTTCACTGAAATCTCCTATGGGACCCCTACACTTGCCAGCCAATTGAGTACTACAGTTGTTGTTAATGTTATTAGGTACAATTTTTGTACACATACTTTTAAAGTGTACGCACATAACCTCTCCTGTTACATTACAGTTGCATGCTACTGTTCATGTGGGAGAGTATGACTGACGATTTTCGTAATTGTCAGAATTATCTGGTTGGGTGTGGAAAGAAATGGCCTCGCCTGGGGTGGTGAGGGTGGGGAGTGCGGCAGCAGGGGAGTCCAAAGTTGTAGACATGTTGAATACCACATTAGATGATGAGAGATTGAGGGCAACCACACACAGACTACACGTGTTTTTACTGATTTGTTGTTTCAATGTTGATTTACATTACTGTATATCTTTTTTCCTTTTCAGGTATGCAGCTGTAATGCTTGCTTTGCTGGTGATAATTCCGTAAAGCATACCCGAGTATGCTGTGCAACATATTATGGTCCTGCAATTTTCAATCACAGGTCATCATGCACAGGTAAGTCATTTACACAAACTTTGATGACATACAAACATGCATTCTTATTGTCATTTCAAAACTGTTTAGTCCATAGTACTGTCTACTGTGGTTCTTACAGATACATTATGATTGAGTTGAGTTCAAAGCATATCGATGGGCATCCATAGGTATTGCTGGAGAAAGCAATTGCGGATTTACCTGCTACTGGCTAAGACCACTTGCCCTGTTGCCCTGATTTTAATTTATAGTATGCAAATTACAAGTATCTTCTGATTTGGTGTTCAGGCCTAACTGCTGGGGTTGTGCATAAAAAGAAAATGTTAGTCCTGCTTCTCTGTTCTGTTTCTGCAACTGTACTGTGGTGGTTTCCCTTTCAGGACTGCCTCATGATTCCTTAAGGATTTATTACCTCAGCTGAAGAGCTGATGATGCTAACTTCATACTGCTCTTCAGCAGTACTTCGTAACTAACCACACTCTGGTGTGTTTGCTTCAACTTCCCAGTGCCCATATAGGTACATAATATTTATTTTAATTTGTAGTAAGAACTTACAACTGGTTTATGTTTTCTATTTTAGTGCTGATTTGAGACAAGTTTAAGGAACGCATTTTGAGTTATGATTCCACAGTGTGTGTGTGTGCGCGCGCGCGTGTGTGTGTGTGTCTGTGTCTGTGTTCCTGATGTAATCATCACAAAACTGCATTGGTAAGGTAACAGGTAAGTACTTAATAATTACAAACAAAAATTGATTTGAGAATGAAATCTTTGTACATGAAGATGGTCTTTTTCAGAGTGATGGGGAGAATGTTCTTCAGACTGAGTTCATTTTCAGGTTCACAATGTGGTTTGGGTCTTAACAGAACACAGCAGATTGCAATCCCTTCCCATGTGTCTCTGTAACCCAGGGTGTGATTTATTTTGCAACTAAAGCTGACCAGACATAGGCCAGCCTGGTGGCGCTGAGGTTTGAGCCACTGGACACCACACCTTGCACCACACCGGTGACCCGTGTTTGGGAATGAGCTTGGGTTACCAGGGGCTGGCAGGGGAGGGACATGATCAAGCATCTGTAGGGCTGCTTGCTCTCCTGCCACGGGGAGGGAGGGGGACTTGATTAAATACTAAATAAAAGAAAGGAAAATCAGTTCAGCGGAAAAATGTTCTGCACTTCACCATATTATTCCACACTATACATGACAAAAGTTCATAAAATAAAAACAGAATTTCATGGAATCACCTGCTGTTTTTTGCGGAATTCTGCGGAAGCGAAAGTTCGCATTTCACAGTAATTCCACGGGTGGAATTTAAATTTCACGCACCTCTACTAACAACCATGATACCCTCCAATGTGGGCGATAGGAGCCATAGCAGATCTTCCTGGAGCTTTAAGGCACTGGGTGGTCCGGTATAGGCCAAGTCCATCCACCCTGTGAGTTTTATCGTTTACCCAGTGCACGTTGGTTACATTATTTTTCAGTGGAAGAGCTTTGGCCTTTATCATTCAGCAGTGTTGACCAGACTGTATAACTCTTCCTCCAACATTCTAACTACACAGTTATTTAAGCAATAATCCATATGTCATGGGGTCGGCTAGGACTGGCACTTTTTCTTCACTGTCTGTGTCGTCTGATATATGTTCTCCTTGACTGAACTATCATCAGATTAGACCCTGGAGGAAACTTAGCACATGTAGTGAGCTGCAAGACACAAAACAGAAGCAAATAAACATAAATGAGATAATAACCTGTTTGGAAATTTGATGGGAATCTCATCCACATCATATATAGTACTGATGTAGGAATTCGGTGACAACTTTTTAACAATGCAAGACTATAGCAATAGATTTATGTTGACCGCAAGTTGCAGTCAGCATAGATTCATCAGGAAACTCTATTTTTTGTGGGGTTTTGCCCCCAAACCCTCATATGGGGGGCCCCCCGCAACCCACATAACTAAGAATTATCAACTCCAGGTCAGAGTTTATTCGGTGGGGCAAACCCCGGAGAATGGAGTGCAGGGGTCCTATAATGCTATACAGCGGCAACAGCGGCTTGCTTTGTAATATACTTCGCCAACTGAATTGTCGCTGCAGCGTCAGCATACGCTTACGTGGTATGATGTGCTTCTGTGTTTACTTCTGACCCACATTTGTCACAACTATGCTTTAAGTGACTGGCACAGTACTCCACTCACTACCACAGGTATGTGATGAAGGAGATGTAGTGTTCGCTCATGGATTTTCAGATCAGGTTACTCACTGCACATCGCTCAGACTGTGCCAGCAATTGCGAGGGGGAGGGAGGGTTCACGGATTTACGTCTTAAAAAAAAAAAACAAGAACGGGTGACCGTGATCAAATCAAGGTCTCTGTCTTCTGTATTTGCTCTGTGCAAGGGGTCCCTTCAAAAGGCACCTGAGTGGAGCATAGGCTGTGTGAAGCAGACATCACCTATATGCTAGTACCCTCCCAATGATTTGCATTGCACCACACTCCACAGTCTGCCCCTGTGCAGACACGGTTTGAGCATACAAACTGGGCTTCCATGAACAACAACTCGGCACATAAACCACTTTACTCAGGCCTAGATGGAATTGAACCTGGGCAAAGGTTTGTAAATCATGACACAGACCACTTCAAATTTCTGAAGTTTGTTCTTGTACCTAACATTGTGTAGTGCAACTGTTACTGTGACAATTACCTTGCTGATGAACTGCTGCTGAGCACAGCTGTTCTCTGATGCAGCAACTGCTCCAATTTCTTCATGTTTTCCGGAGTGAATCTATAAACTGGAGTCGAAGGCAAAGTCTAGCAACCGATAGAACTGCAAACAAACATTTATTAGTTTAAATGCAGAAACCACAAAATGGACGTACAAACATTAACAATCCCACCATGTACCATTAATTGATTACAGTGCATTACTTCAGCTGCCATTAACCTATAACACACTGTTGTATGTACAACATCCTCCATATCTTACGATACACAAGCTTGGCACAACACTAAACACCTTTTTTTTTTTTTGGTGTCATAAAATGTTCACTGCTTTCCTCTAACCTCCCTCCCCATCCCCCAACACATCAATCAAGTAATCCGCTAGGGACCATCACGCTGGAACCCCGGTATGCTTACAACCCTCGCAAGCAGTGTTATTCACTTATGCAGAGATGTAAAGTGTGCTGTCAATGTCAAACGCTGGCATCATATCAGTAAGATTTGATTTGTTGTTTCAGAAAATGTTTCTATTATAATTCTTTTGTTTTAAATAAACTGCTAAGTCTTGATTCAGGTAACTTACTGTTCCACCATCCTAACAGTATTCTGACCTGCATCATCCTCATTATCACGTTGTTCTACCTACTCAGAAGCCCTACTGACCGTGATAAAACTGACTTATCTGACATCAGAACAAGGAGCAATATACTGCAGATCACTACCACCAGTAACAGTAGAGCTACCTTGAGAATGTTGAACTTCATTGATGTTAGAGATCACTTCAAGGCTGTAACACAAACATATTAATAACAGACAGTTGCAATAGATTTCATAATTAAGCTTGAAAGGAATCACAGACACCACAATGAGGAACATACCTGATGTGCATAGTTACCATTCAAACAATTAAAACTTTTGGGATTTAAGCTGGCCCAGTGGCACTGAGAGTTGAGGCCCTGGATGCTACACCTTGTGCCATGTCGACAACCCGGGTTTGGGAACGAGTCTGGGCCACCAGGGGTCGGCAGGGGTGAGAGAGGATTGAGCATCTGGAGGACTGCTGTCCTCTCTTGGGGGAAGGGGACTAGTCATCCCGCTTGCTGACTGTCCTCTGACAGTAGCTGGAGGGCAGCATGGGTCAGGAGCTTGAAGTCAAAATCCTCACGTCAGAAGAGAGGGGTGGGAGAAAATGGAAAATGTTGCAGGCTCCACAGGACCCGTTATGGTCCGATCACACTGGTGAATATGCTCCTTGCCACCAAATTTGACATACCAGGGTGGCAGGGAAAAAACGGCACCCAGCACCTGGCCCTGCCATGGAGGGGGAATCCATGGGGGAACCTTAGGGGGCAGATGAGCTGGGGGTCGGACCAGAGAATGAACCACTTCGAGGAAGGGGTCATAGCCCCTGTGGAGTCTGAGGAGGAAGAAGAAAAAATTAATAAAAAAATTGGGGGATTTAATTACACTTTCTTTTAATTTGACAGTAACAAAAAAAAATCAGTAATAGGCTACCAACCAACGCTTCCCCCCTACTCATCCAGGAAGGGGCTACTAACACCAAACAGTAGGTACCTTCAGTCAAGCAACACAAATAGCTGATGCATTTTTTTGTTAGTTTTTTTAATCCACATTGCAAGGAAGTCGTTCTAAGGGAAAATCATTGAGGACTTAATATCCAGATTCAAGTTTCTTCATATACTGTTCATTGACTGACCAATATAACCAACTTCTCACATCACATTCTAATCTAGACTTACTAAATATAAGGCACTGGATGAGCAACAGTGAGCAAGAATGATATGTTCTCTTTGACAAGTTGTCCTGACACTATTGTAAACATCAAAAGGGAGTATTGCTAGATGTACCGAGAAAATGATTCTATAAAAAGTAAAATCAACAAAGTTATTATCTATTGCCCATCCATTATATGTCACAGTGAATGGACGGCAGTAAACATTTCAGGAACCAGTCTCCTTTTGCTGATTTCTTGATCTACTTCACCCGCTCCATATTTTCGAACAAATTCACAACTGTACGCACCACCCTCTGCAGCTACATACCACCGTGGTTCAAACACCACTCAGATCCAGACACAATCTCAATAGTTTTTCTTTTTGAGAAAAAAAAATATATATATATATATATATATATATATATATAAAATCAAATGTCCATACACATTACACTAGAATGGCTTTCCACCTGGTACCCAGGGAGAAGAAAATAAATAGATAAATAAGGGATGGGGATATACTACCTGGGTAGCAGGAGAGCAATGGTGTTGAAACTTATAGTACCATCGATGGGTGGTCCTCAAGATGGTACAGCAATACTTTTACATAACATCAATGGCAGAACGTTGACAGCAATTCATTCAATTCCACCATTAGTTACCTTCTACAATACACTATAAAAAAAACAAGTATGAGTGTTACTGTACAATGAATATCAAAAAACATTATCCATTTGTAACATAACTGCACATATGTACACAGTCGGAAAACTAACAAATGAAAGTATGCTGTTCTGCTTCCTGCATCTCAGCAAGACCAAAATTAAAAAAAAAAGAAAATGAAACCCTTTTGAACACTTGCTACAACATAATGAGAAGATGTAGCAAGAGCACTAATTAGACCTTACTAATGCTTATATTGCATCTGAAAGGTTATTTGTAAGACCTAATGCACTTTACCAAATAATTTCAGAAAGACAGAATTATTTAGAAAACCATACTTCCAGGGGTCATAAGACACTGGGCCTGCAGCCTTGAGCCTCATTAGACCAATCAGCATGCAGTTGTCATACTACTACCCACACTTGATCGTGTCTTATGATTCACAAGTATTGTGGGTGTTCCTTTAGGAGGCATATCTTTCCCCAAATCATGATGTTACTTAAATAACAATCTCTACTAGACATATATGAATCCAAACACTTAGAAGCAATAACCACATCTGTAGTCATAAAGTATACTATAATGTCACATCAACATTATTTCTGTAAAAGCTCTTGAAAATGTTTGCTTAAAGAACAATGACAACAGCAAAGGATATTCGGCTCAGAGCATATCTGCATGATATGTAGAAAGTATGCTGGGCCTCTGAGCTTGATATGTGTTTCAGAATGTCACTGTCAGCAGTAACGGTCAGATTTCCCTGAGAGAAATGAGATTGCATGCAGGCATTCTGTCCATAGTACCTGTAATAACTGAATAATAAACAGAATTACTCCGGACATCTGCAGGATACATGTTTGAAGGAACACGATCTACCCCCTCGTTGGTTATGGAAGGTCGAACAGTGTGTATGTTCACAACAGATAAAGAAGTCTGATGTGCATTATAGCTTGATTCAAATTTCTTTTTCTGTCCTTCACAAAATACAAATCTGAAAACTCAACACACTCAGTTCAGTGCATCCTAACATCCATGAGTTTGATCCATCATCATCTCCTAATGCATTTCACGATGACTTGGAGATTCCCCCAACATAGTGTAAACAAATAAGCATGACTGCAGCAAATAAACATAGCAACATAAAGATAATAATGGTTGGGCAAACATACATAACCAGTGTGTTACACCACCGAGGGATTCTGATTCCATGTGATCTTGAGAACAAAACTTGAGAGGTCAGTGAGACTCAGAAAACAGATGACGTGCAACAGACTGGCTGGCTATAGATTTACACATCCTTTTTTTTATAGTGTACCATACCTACTACATGAAATCAATGTGGATCTGACAGTTCTTTGGTTTTGTTACAGTATGGGGGAAATGGATGGGCAGCAGTAGTCTACACTGCTGTATTCACTTAGAGAGGTTAACATGACTACTGAATACAACTGAAGAACAAAGTTGGAGAGGTCTAGTACTGCCATGACGAACTTGAGAAGTGAACACAGGGTTGATGAAAACTGCTGCCCATCAAGTGAGTTTTAAAGAATATGGGAACAGCGATCAACAACTGAACATTTATGTGACCTACTGTATTTTAAAAAAAAGAAAACATACATCAGGTCACACTCGTGCTTCATGCAGTTGATACGGAGTTCATTAATACAGTAAATCAACAGAAAGAAGAAACCTGCAACTGGGTGAGAATGAGAGAGGGAGCAGAAACATGGGACTGTACAGGTGTGACAGAGAAAAAGGAATAAAAAAGTTAAATTAAAAAAAAAAAAAAAAAATGTTAATGATTAGCACAGGTTGCAGAGACTTTGACTACCAAAGAGAGAATGTGGTGTAAGGTGAGTAAAAAAATTGCTTCAAAACAAAGTACGGTACTGTATTATGTTGAATCGAAGGATGTGAATAACCCGCTTAAACCATTGTTGATAGCTCATTATAATTCAAGTAACTGTCAGTAGAAACTAAAACAAACCAATAAAAAAATGAAAAAATGCCAGTGTAACGGGATAGCGAGGACATTCTAACTTATTGTATAATCAATGTGATGTAATAAGTATGGTACTACAACTCTTTGTAGTCACATCTATGATACAATAACACAGAGATTAAATCAAATTCAATTAATAATAGCCCTCTCCAGTACAATATATAAGGAACATTATTGTCATCCATGATTAATTCGTGGGCGTAGGGCTTGTTGATAGGGCAGCTGTGTGTTTAGTAGGCAGTAAACATCATTTCATTTGTAGCGTAGCCTTCTATTTGATGAACAGTAGGTGTGGAATGGAAATTTCAAATAAGGAAACATGGCGGATCTGTCTCTCACTGCCATCAGCTATGAAGATGCAATTCCATTCTGTAACTTTTATCTCCATATCTGGTTGATCCAGTTGTTAAGTATTTTGTTTATTTACCTGCGTATATCTGACTGATCCTGCAGTGTTTTGAGTTATCTGGTTTATCCTACTCAACTCACAGGTTTGGGGGCATCGTGTCGCTGCTGCCACTGTTATCTGGTTGATCCTGCCTTTTCTGTGGCTCACCAGATTGCGTGTGGAAACTCTATAGTATTTCAAAAAGTTGTGCCACCATATAGTGCAATCATGTTTTGTGACCTCATTAAATAAAAATTCAACAACAGTTTGAGAGCTGAAAATTAGGAAATGTTGGGGGGCCTTTTGAAGTAAACACTTCGCTCAGGTAATTGTTCTTCAATCTTTCTTTTTATTTCTCATCTCCCTACATTTCGCTCTATTTGGAGCTTGTTCACAGGATTTATATATTATTCTTTGTTACATATCTGTAAATACATTTATTGTGTGTCAATAGTCAGCATTTTTTTTTAAATATTGTTTTATATATATTACATTTTTATATCTTTGGTGTAAACGCATACCATTCAATAAAGATTATTGCTAGTGCACCCTTGTATATATTCTTGATTTTTCACAGGGTTGATTTATTTGTACTTGTTTAAATCCTCAGTTACTTCCTAAAAAGACATACACAGTATGTTAATGAACACAGCACTGCTAACAACGTGGAACAGAGTTTAAGTACTGCCTAAAAGTCTTATCCCCCCTATTACTTGGTTTGCAGCATACCTTATATTTTACTTGAAACTTCTTGTCTTTCTTATTGAAGAATAATTTTGGGGCCTTAAAGGAGACTGTGAGCTTCTTAGAGTGATATTAGTGTTCTTTGTAGTCTGTGAAAACATAATCATAGTTTTTGCCTGTTGATCTCATAGGCCATCATTTTGTTTTTATAATTTAAAGTTCAAATGCAAACTTCTGAGTGTTCTTTAATGCTTTTACTGCTTAAACTCATTCCTTCTGGCTCAAGTTTCTCCTCTTTGGTTAAGTTCCTTTGCGTGTATGCACTGAAGCCCAACAAATTTTAATGGTAGCTACTTCTTGGTTACCTCTTGCCCATTTTTGTTAAGATCCTGCAGTGTGACCAGCCATAACGTCACACCCAGTTGATCGCGCATGCGCAATCTCGGTTGCTAAGCAACCAAGCACTACTGCACTGTCAGTGCAGTCGGGTGCTCACAAAAATGGGCTATTTGTTCCTCATTGCTGCAGCTCTGTATTAGTATATTTATTAACTTTCTTGTGAGGTTATTTGTCGAAGATACATTGTTCACATACCGTGTTTTCTTTTCACAGGGTGACATGAGAGTAAAAGGAATTGTGTGCTAACATCAACTGTTCTCTTACCTTGACTGAAAATGTAGCAAATAAATTGACAGATATTATAGATGTCACAGTTATAATTTATGTGGTCGTTGGTGTAATGGTTATCCTGTTAACTCCACTCTTTGTCAAGTATTCTTACTAATACATATGTAACAATAAGCATAATCTGATCTTAACTAATTTCAAAGATAATAATAATTTTTATTTTTTTTCCATATACTGGTTTTGCTAATTGCAGATTGTGTTAACCCTATGATACTAGCCAGTGTTGATCTATGCGACTGTATAATACATTACAATTGTTTTTATACTGGTTGTATCTGAGGTTATTCGTAATTTGACCTTCTTATAGTTATCATATCATGTACCATATAGATCTCTTAGTGGTCAAGTGCTACTGGACCTTCCTGTATTTCTTGTCACATCCTGCCCCCCCAGGTTTCTCAGAAGTATATTTTCTGACTAGTGTGTTGTGTATCTTGGTATGTTTCCTATATTTGTTTATGCAAGTTGTCTACACATAATAGGGTTAACACCATCATTTGTTATTTTGTTACCTGGGGTCAAATCACACCCTGTCCTTCTTAATCCTTTCTCAGTTTGATATCCATATTCCTATCATTACTGCTTTTAGCAACCCAGACTGCGAAATTCATAATAAAATGCAAATAGTCATTATTCATTTTGCTGAGAGGTCAGTTGCAATTTGATCTGCTCCTTAATTAAATACTTGACAATCATTCCGAGGCTTAAAATTATCTTCACAGATCAATTCTCTAGGTCACATTTAAACCAAACTTGTAAACACCATAATACTGTTTATATAATCGATATTCAGATAACACTGGGGTCAAGTGCTGCTTGACCTCCCTGTCATTAATACTGAGAGTTGTTGTAAAGGTGAAACATCCTATTTACCCTTTTAGATAGTGATTATACTATGTTGTTTAGAATATCCATGTACTTTGACTTCTCATAGTGTACTTGCTATAACACATTATTTTTATCATCCTGGGGTCAATTACTACTTGACCTCCCTGTTGTGACTGTTCTACAGGTTAAATCTCTACTTTATTTAGAATATCTGTGTACTTTCACTTCTCATAGTATATTCCCTACAACAGTATTATTTTGATCACTCTGGGGTCAATTGCTACTTGACCTCCCTATTGTAAATGTCAAAAATTATTTTACTGGTTAAATCTCTGCATTACTAGTTTACTAATTGATTTTCTCAAGTCCCCAGAACCTTATAGAGGCTCCATTGTGGCCTGCTTGTTCAAAATGTGTAGCTGCTAGAGATGTCTCTTCTTTTCTTTTTATACCTGGACTGGCAGTATAGCCTAGAGGTTAGAGGAACGAGGTGTGAATGAGCTTGATACATCCAGCAGACCAGACCTGAGTTTGAGTCTTACAACCTCCACTTGCATACTGTGTGACTCTGAGCAAGTCACTTAACCGCCCAGTGCTCCCAGGTCGCCCCTGAAAGCAGGCACTTGTGCCTAGTGGGCCTTACCCGGTTACCAAAAGACTAAAATAAAAAAAAAAAAACTATCTCCCTTATAGTCCTATGCATATATTGCACACGGAAGTATGCAATATAAACATAGGACTACAGAGGAAAAAAAATGTCATGAAAACTGAACGACAATATGCATTTCTGTACACCCACCAATAAGCCATATGAGATGAGCAACAAGTTAGAGAGATGCTGTCGATCTTTTTTATATCATACTGTCTTTGGTTGAAAACTCACATTTCAGGAATGTTTAAGTTCACCAAAAAGAATTGTTGTTGTTCCTGTTCCTTTACTCTGCCTGCTTTCTTGGTATAACTGACATGAATTCTAATGTTTTTAGTATTCTAACCATGTTTTGTATCAAATTCTTGAGCTGCTTTTACTACATACATCTTGAACAGTAGAAGCTCCCCCAAACAGGGCAACCACTAGTAATGCAATACTCGTCTATCGTCACATTGCATTGTGAGTGGCCAGACTACTAGCCACATCAGCAATTGCAACAGACTGTGACCAGTCATAACATATGTTTGTTAAACTACAGTCAGTGAGACATCGAAGAGGAGTTGTCAGTGTCCCAATAAATGTATTCAGCATAATGGTAGCAAGGGTTCTATGTGATAACGGCGATCGCGGAAAGGCGATTGCCAATAGGGCGAGTGTACATCGCTGAAAATCAGTTTCAGCAATGTACACTCCCGGCGCACTGCAAAAGGGTGTCTGGGACTTTTTTTTTATGTGGGGCTGCAGCCTCCCACTAAAGGATTCTCAACTCCGGGGTGCAAGTCGGGGTGCAAATCGTAAAAAAAAAAAAAAATAATATTGGCCAGGCGCAACAAAGGACGCAGCGCCAGAACCTGGTACACCCTCACAACCCTAGCCTACCACCCACCCACCACGCCACAGGGCCAACTCAGCATCCCACCACTGCACTACACCTCACAAACCCTCTCTCCCCTTCCGCCTGTCACTCAGCATGCCCTCCCATGCACGTGTACATATAGCGATATCCTGTCACTATATTCGCGGACCCCCCCCCATCTGGTCACCCTCCCTGCCCGGTAGCCCTGTGGACAGGCACCGCAGTTGAGTCACCCTTTTTGAAAGCTCTTAATCGCGGTTGCCATTCGCACGGGCTACCATTAGCAATCATGCAATTGACATTGTAACTTTATTTGACAAAATAAAAAAATTGTACATACATATCTAACAGAATCCGTGCAAACTCAGCATGTGAGGTAATGCAAAGGTCTTCCTTGAGCTTAAGCCATTGACTGTGTTGATTACCAATTATTATAAAATGGGGAGAGAAAATCTTGCATTTTGATTGGTTTTTACCTGTGTATCAAATCCATTCAATCCACAGGTAAAAACAAGCTCTCAAAAGTAGGACTGTATTGGGAAAAAAATCAATGAGCCCTTGGAATGTTTGATTTTGAAATGGTGCCAATGTTTTAACCACTTGCTAACGCTAATCATCCCGTACTTGTGGATTAGGGAAAATCTGGTGCTAGTGCTGTTCGCTGTTCACTTTTTCGCCTATCACTCAAAAAAACAGACAAGTGTTTTATAAAAGCCATCCCTGTAGTTTTTTTTTAATTATGTTTTAACACTAGACGGAGCAAGTGGGACCGGGAGCATAAGGCAGCAGAGGGAGTGAGAGTACAGTGAGTGGAAGCTGCAGTGAGAGAAGAGCTGCCGGAGAATGGAGAAAAAATAAGAAAGCTATTCTGGCAAATCTGCTTTTGTCTCCTGGGAAAGTCTTCAGCACAGAAGTACTTTCTGTCTGACAATGTTGGCTCAGACACATGAAGAAGCAGCACTCAATAATACCTTGTCTAGAAAAAAAACTACTGATGAAAACCCTGTTTCTCCTTTCATAGTGCTGCCATTTCTCCGAGTCCCCGCTCGCTCGTGCTGCAGTTCCTGCCCACTCCTACAGTGCTGCCATCGGATGTGGGGGTTGGGGGGACAGTTCTTTCTCTCTGTGGAAGGGAAGGCAAGGTATGGAAGCAAGGGTAGGGCACAATCAGGATAGAGTTTCAGCACACTTGAAATCCACCATGCGTGTGTCTCCAGTGCTGTCAAAGATAAAGAGTGTGACTACTGGCAGAATTGTTATGATGTTGTGGATGGAGAAAAATGACTAAAAATCAAAAGTGGTGTGTATGGGGAGGGAGGGAGGGGCAGAATTAAACAAAAATGACAACAGTTGTGTGATTCCACAGAATGAATGAAATAAAGGAATAAATGATGTCTGGTTCAAAACTTAACATCAAAATGACGTCATTATCTAGTAGGCAGACGGACTATTGTATCATAAGTTTCTATAAGAAAAGCCATTTATTCTCCATAAAACTTGTTTTTTCTGACTTGCAAAAGTAAAGTAAAAAAGGTACCTATTTCATAAGCGCAATAAGACACTCCGGGGTGTGTGTTGAACAATATTTCCGCACTTCCAGGGGCTGGAGGCACTCGGCCTGCAGCCTCATGCCTCACTACTGCCCTGGGCATGCAGTAATATTTGTTTAACACACACCCCATCGTGTCTTATTGCATACCTATTGTTGTCTTGCCCCGTTCCTTCTCCAAGGTCTTCCTTCTCCTTTTCCTATCAGAGTCTGTCCTGAGACGAGGTTTCCCACATGTGTAGACTGGAGTAGACATTGCTGAAATGAGGTTATACAATGGGTTGAGAGTTTTTTGCATCCTGATTGGCTAAGATGTACCTTTGGCCTTGTCCTACTATGCATTTGGTCTTTTTTATTCTTTCAACTTGGCAAGTCTAAGTTGCAACCTCCAATCCCAAGACCTTTGATTATCCAGTCTCATTGCAAAGAAACGTCTATTTACTACAACAATTGGCAACATTGTTTCAATACAGTACTCATTTCTGTCCCTTTGACAGCTTATATTCACAGAAACTTGGTAAAATTTGCATCCATAGTTAAAAAAAATAATAATTATATTGGGGTGGGATATTCAAAGGGGTTGCGCATGGTGCAACAGTGTTGCGCTGTGCGCAACCCACTGATGTGCCCCGGCGTGATATTCAAAAGGGGATGCTGCACCGCGCAGACCCAGATGCGCCGGGGTGCACCAGTAATGTATCGGGCGGAGCAAGCGGGCGTGCCCATGCATATTCCGCATATTCCGATATTCAGCCTGGGATGTGCGGCGCATATGCTGGTGCAACCCCTACTTGCGCCGCACACTGGTGCTCAAAGTTGAGCCACAAAGAAATAGGAGCAAGGGCTGGCCACCCACAGTGAGCTGCCGTATTGCAGGGCGCAACACGGCAGCCGCCAGCTGTGGGTGGTCACCTGAACTCCTGTGCCAGGGTCCATTGGCGTTGCGCCCCCCACACCCGATCGCAGGCATTGTACCTGTACCGAAATCCCTGGTGGACCAATGGACCGCTTCCAGCCCAATCACAGGCATATCTATTACAAATAACAAGTCCGATATCCCTGGTGGTCAGTGGACTGCCAGCCTGATAGCTCGGCATACGACTAGAACAGTTTAACTAATCCTGGTGGTCCAGCGACCCCTTCCCCACCCGCCCACTGGAGCCCCGCCACCCCACTTCCTCCAGTCAGCGGTGGTTTCTCGCTTAGTAGCTGCCGATGATTGCGCAGTATGGTTGTGACCTTATTGGTCTCATAAAGGCAATATTGGGCGCAGTAGACTAATAGTTGCTACAGTCCTTATATGTGAATGGATCCATTTACATATCTGGACTGTGTAGTATGATATGGTCTGGTACACTCCATTGGCCCACGCCAGGGATTCAGTGGGCGATAGCCATACTGTACGCAGTCAGTGGCGGCGGTTGGTGAGTGGGGAGCTGCCACCTGCCACTGACCTGGGGGAGTGGGTGGCGGGGCTCAGTGGGCAGGTGGGGAGGGGGTACCGCCGGACCACCAGGGTTAGCTTAAACTGTTCTAGGCTACGTATGCCCGCGATCGGGCTGGAAGCGGTCCACTGGACCACCAGAGATATCAGACTTTATTATTTTAATAGATATGCCCGCGATCAGGCTGGAAGCGGTTCACTGGACCACCAGGGATATTGGACTTCATTATTTTAATAGATATGCCCGTGATCGGGCTGGAAGCGGTCCACTGGACCACCAGGGATATCTGACTTTATTTGATTCATACATATGCCTGCGATTGGGCATTGGGGCACTTTGCCATGCTGTGCAGATTGTGTCGGTCCCCGACGGCTGCAGTCTGGCAGGGTGCCAGGCGCAAGTCGCCGGGAATCGGCGCACCTGCATGCAAATGGGGCCATAATGGCATGCTAATGGCCCCAGTTGCGCCTTGCATACATTATGGCCCTATTTGCATATCCATCGCTAAATATCACGGTTCCTGCGCCTAGCGCAACTGCACTTGCGCTGGTGCATCCAACTGCTCCTCTCTTGCCACTTGCGCTGGCGCAGTACCACTGTGCCATGCTCAATGTGGGGGGCCACGTTGCCATGTTCAGCGGTGCTGAGCCATGGCGCAGTACCATTGAATATCGCCCAGCACATTCCCTGGCGCATCCCAGTTGTGCTGCGCCCGGCTTGTGCCCCTGCCTGGCGCATGTCTGAATATCCCACCCTATGTCTCTAGGCTCCATAAATTGTTGGGCCTTGTGGGGAAACATGTGAAAACAAGGCATTAAGTGTTAAATATTATTAGGTGTGTTAGTAATCTGTTCTTGGTGGCATGTGGGGCTATCCACCCCAAAGCAGGCCCATCTGATATTACATCAACGAATTCTGACATTCAGGGCTATGTACCTGTTAATACTGAATTATTATGACATGTAGAGTTTGGGTTAGTGCACTTTAACTTTAGGAGTATTTGAAAAAAATGTGACCTAATAAGAGACTGGGTCACTATGTTCCAACCAAAGGTAATTGTGATCACTGAAACTTGGTTACACAGTAGGATCAAGGATTGTCAAATACAGTTAAATAATTATCAAATGTTCAGCAAAGATAGCAATAAAAAGGGTGGAGGGATCTTGGTTTATGTTAAATCAAACTTGGTTTCTACCAAGTTACAGACAAACAACATTGAGGAGGGTTTAGAAACTATAATGCTTGAACTAAAATTCCCATTTGGTAAGCCAATGCTACTAGGTGGGATTTACAAACCTCCTAAAATCAACTCAAATATATTTAATTCTTCTGCAGCCCTATAAAACTCACTTTAAATCTTACTTCTTGGGGATTTTAATGTAAATTGGACAGTAGTGGATGATTTGCATAGCCTGTTAGACCTTAAAATTAGCTTAGGTTTGAGCCAATTGATTCAGGAGCCCACAAGACTTAATAACAAGGACTACACAAAATCTACAACTCTGGATCTCATTTTTACAAACAGTCTGAGTTTTTCGTCAGTTAGTGGTGTTCTACCTGACACCTTTTTTGATCACCAAATTATATTCGCAGTTCATAAAAAAGTAAAAATAATTGGTCAAACTCCCAAATATATATATATACCTGAGAAACTTTAAACATTTTGACTATGTCAATTTTATGTTAGACATAGAAGGTATTGACTGTATCTTATTCCTAGTGCATTGGATGCATGGAGTTACTTTTTCCAGGAGTTTATTGAGATCTGTAATAACCATGTACCCATTATTGAAAGAAAAGTAAAGGCAATGAGTCCAAAATGGTATAATTTGATCGTACATAAATTAAAACAGCAAAGAGATAAATGTTGGCACAAAGCTAAACGTGTCCCTAGTGAAATCAATCGGCTGGCATACAGACAAATGCGTAACATATATGGTAAAACCATTAGAGAAACTAAACAAGAGTATTTTAGGAAAAAACTATCCATTGACAGTAAAGAGAAACTCAGTGCTTTTTGGAATATTGTCTCCGGCTTAACAGGTAGCCAAAAAAATAAGTATGAAGGTAATTTTTTGATTAACAATCAATATACCCCAATAAGTTCAGTGGTATCTGAAGCATTTAATAAATGTTTTATTGATTATGGAATCACCGGGGATAAAATTGATAATCAACTATAGACACCTATTCAATCACAGTTATCTACCCAGTCTGGCACTATGCTGTGAATTGTGATTCAAACTTAAAATTCAAATTCAAGGAGGTATTGGCCGAGGATGTAAGATCTGAACTGTTAAAACTGGATACAAAAAAATCCGCCGGACCTGATGGCATACCACCTAAACTTCTCTGATATGCAGCCCCGGCTATTTGCCTATCTGTCATCATACATATTCAATCTTTCTCTTTCGACTGCTGAATTCCCAGTTCTTTGGAAAACAGCTAAAGTGATTCCCATACATAAATCTGGATTAAAATCAGAAATTGAAAATTCTGGACCCATTTCACTTTTACCTCAGATTTCAAAAATCTTTGAGCGTCTGGTATCTCATCAGCTTATGTACTTCTTGGACTCTGAAAACAGACTGAATTGTAGACGGTCTGGTTTTAGAGCCCATCACAGTACCCAGACTGCTCTAATTAAGGTTGTGGGAGATAGTCAGGACAGCTTGGATAGGGGGCTTATGACAGGTACTATTTTTATAGACCTGTCAAAGGCCTTTGACATGCTTAGTCATACTGTCCTTATATCTAGGCTGGTGGACCTGAACCTCTCTCCTTTAGTAGTGGAGTGGTTTAGGTCTTATTTACAAGATAGGCAACAATTTGTATCTTTAGGTACTTGCTGCTCACCATTGAGAGCAGTTCAATCTGGAGTGCCCCAGAGGTCGATTCTGGGGCCTCTACTCTTTAACATATATGTTAATGAGCTTAATTTCCACGGCATGGACATAGAGTTTCATCTCTACGCAGATGATACAGTGATTTTTGCCAGTGGGAATTCGGCTGATTTGGTCTGGGAAAGATTACAGACAGCTTTTGAATTTATACAAAATTTCTTTGAAACCCAACTAATAAAAATGAATGTAAAAAAGATACAAACAATCTTGTTTAGTAGATCTAGAGAGTTCAAGGACTACGATCTAAATATTAAATCTAAGCTCGGAGATGTATTAAAATCTACATCCAGCTATAAATACTTAAGAATGTGGCTGGATGGCCCACTTAGATGGGAAAATCGTATCAAATCCCTAGTAGGAAACATTCACAAAAAAATAGGAGCTATGCATGGGGTGAAACATTATTTGGACACTGACTCAAAACTTAAACTGGTTAATGGTACAATCATTCCAACTATAGATTATGGAGCTCTTCTATATGCTGGAGCCTCCGGAACACTACTGGGCAAAACTGATATAGGCTATAACAGGCTAGCCCATTATGTCCTGGATGCACATTACAGAATGCACCACTGCCAATTGTATCAAAATTTGAATTGGCTGAGATTAAGAGATAAAAGGGACCTACATATTTCACTTTCTATGTTAAAAGTTCTGAAAGGTACAATTCCCCAATATATTACTAATTTATTCACAACCAGACCTGTTTTACAAAGTCTGAGATCTTCCGGTGGTATCGAGTTTAATGTCCCCAGAGCTAAATTAGAAATTGGGAGACTTTCAGTAAGACACAGGGGCATAGCAGTCTGGAACTCAATCCGTATTAAAGTGAGAGACCCCACTCTATTAAACAAAGAAAAGCATATCAAAATATGGTTCTATGAACAAAGTCACTCTCCTGCACTATGCTGTCCCACTGCAATAACCTAAACTCACAGACTATTTTATTGCTAGTAGTCCCTACTATTGACTCTGCATAGTGTTATTTATATAACTCTTTGTTTTTATTTCTAAATGTTATTTATGTGTGCCTGCTTGTAAGAATGGAAATTGTACGAATGTACCTTGGATCTCCTCAAAAATTAGTTCACTCAATGGAGTTTTTATCCAAGTCATGGTTTTTGAATAAAATATACTACTACTACAGCACTACTACTTCTTATTAGGGCATATTGTACCAACCAGTACTTTTTTAGCCAACCAGGACACAGTGCAGTGAAAAATTCATGCCTGCCTCAGGTTTCTTTCTCATTCTGGATGACACACAGATAGACGACTGTCAAGCTGGCCAGTAATCACTCCCCCAAAGTGCTGAGATAAAGTAGCACTGCCCCAATTTCATGTTCCAGATAGGGAAAAATGGTATACAGCCACTACAGTGACACCGGTACACTGAACCCTCCACAGTGAAACCCCCACCACGCCTATATTAGTGGTGATGGGGGGTTTGCACCAAGACTGTTTAGGGTGACGGGGGGGGGGTAAATATCTAAGTCCGCTGTTTGTATGACATGGAGTTAGATATCTATAGTGGGGGGTGCACGGGCACTGTGTACCCCCCCGCATTGTGCATTGTGGTGTTGCTGATAGGTTCAGGGTCTCATCACAGTCAGGGGTGTCGACAAGTTCCTGGCGCCGTAGCGGACATCATGGTTGGGGTTGTCATGCTGGTGTTATGGATCTGGGAAAATTTTCTATATCTGACCTTGTTTTTACATTTCTGTTCAGCTTGTTGAAGGCTGCTGATCCAGGGGTCTCCTGCTGAAAGGCACATGCTGCAGGTCCAGACCACACCTAGTCCTCACTGAACTGCTTGCCTTTCTTTTGCCATGCAACCTGCTGTCCATACTCCATCCCCCCACCATGCCGACCATGACCCGAAGCCTCCCTGCACTGCTGTCTGCTCCATTCTCCATGTGAAAAGCATGACAACGTTCTCCTCAACAGCTCTGAAACCAGGTTTGTTGCCCTCAGCAACGGCTTCCCTCAAGGGGTGGTGAGACACACCGAATGGGAAAGCTACTCAGCATATTTTAAGATAAGCAAACAAAAAAAAAGAGCAAGTGGCTTTGCGGCGCCATAAAATCGGGGTGATCGGGAAGCCACCTGCTTCAATAGCGCAAAGCAGAAACCGCTCAGTACGGCGGCTCATGAGGGACACACTCGCTCCACATGAAACTGGCAGCTCACTTGCAGTCATTGAGGACTGTTTGGTATTCTTGACTCTAAAACAATTTCAAAATAATGGTCATTAAAAAAAAAAAACTAAAAATGAACCAAGCTGGCTGTCTCTGTGTGTGTCTCTGATGGGACAGGAAGTGAAACAGTATTCAGTGAAACTAACTACTGTTCAGCTGCCCTCCAAAAGACACCCTACAAAAAAAATCATTGTTTGCATGTAGAGAGTTGGGCAGGGGGTGCAGGGGGAGAGACAGACTTCTCCTCCCTTAAAAAAATAATGAAACTATAATTATCAATAATTAAATAATTAACAACAATTAATAATGAAACAGCTCCATTCAAAGACAATGACAGGGACTACTTTTCCTTTTTTCTACTGATAATGATTCTTTTTTCTACTTTTATAAATATTTTTTTCTGTGCATTTTGTAATTAACTTCTTTAATGGGGGATCCAATTTATAAGCAGAATAAGACACTCCGAGGTGTGTTTTTGGCCTGATAAGAGCACTTCCCAGGTGATAAAGGCACTCAGTTAAAGCACCTCGTGCCTCATTACACACCTGGGGCGTGCTCTTATCAGGCCATAAACCACACCTTGTCATGTCTTATTCCTTGCACAATATATAAATAGTTCAGTTATTGACATTTAAATAATTTAAATAATGAGTATAGGAAACAAAAAATGGTAATGGATTGCATCACAAGTCCTATGAGGACAGGTTGAAGGCACTGAACATGTACTCCCTGGAGGAGAGGAGGGAGAGAGGGGATATGATAGAGACATACAAGTATCTTACAGGGAGGAACAGGGTGCAGGAATGCACTATTTTTAAGCGAAAAAGATGTTCCAGGACTAGAGGGCATGGGATGAAGTTGGAGGGAGGACGATTCAGAGGAAACGTGAGGAAGAATTTCTTCAAGAACGGGTGGTGGACAAGTGGAACACCCTGCCAGAGGAAGTGGTGGGGGCTGAAACAATCACGGGATTTAAGAATGCATGGGATAGACATAAAGGAATTCTGGAGGTCATGGGTAAGGGGCAACAAACTTCCTGGAAAACATAAACTGAACTTACAAACTTAAATGGGCAGACTGGGTGGGCCATAGGCCCTTATCTGCCAACATTGTCTATGTATCTATGTATGTATCTATGTAAAAGTAGAGGAAAAAATGTCATATTCAAGGTTAGCATTATTGGAATGTTAGCTGATTTTCAAATTCAAACCAATACACCGAGACCTTGACGATAGGGATAATGAGCAACAAACCTTCTACAGTCAGTTAGATAAGAAGCTGAAAGGAATCTGGCACACAACAGCTGACTATCAACTATAATACTCCCCCCCCAAAATAAAAAAGTAAGACAAAACCACATGGTGGACTAAGCTTTAAATTACTGTTAAACATTTTGCCAGATTTGAGGATCAACAGTTCATGATTGTATTATAGGTTCATAGGAGAATTACGAGATCGAGGGACTAGCCCATTAGTATCTCGCCACCTACTATTGGTGGTAATCACATTTTGATTCATCCATGTATGAATCAAAATTCTGTTTAAACTGATTTAAGTTGATACTATGAACAATCACGAATGGAAGAGAATTCCAAATAGAGACAATTCTCTGTGTAAAAAAATTATTTCTTTTTGTAGTCGTATTTATATTAGCCTTTAATTTCAGGTCATGAGAACTAGTTGCACACACTGAATGGTGCCATTCAAAGCATAGTGTCTCAAATAACATAATATCCGGAGTTGACCTAAATATTAAACATAAGTCACCTCTCAAATAACGATACTCATGTGAATAGAGATTTAGTTTTTTTAATCTATCTTTATATGATAGGGTGTTTAGGCCTCTGATATGTTTGGTAAATCTTCTTTGTACTTTTTCTATAGATTGTTTATCTTTCAATAATGTTGGAGAGCAAAAAGATGAACAATTATCAAAGTTAGATCTCACAGTACTACAATATAAAGGAATCAATACCTCAGGTTGTCTACTTGTTATATTTCTCAATATACAATTTATCAAGCGATTACATTTTTTTACTGTATAATTTGTTTGTTTGTTCTGAGAATTTTAAGTCATTAGTAATAAGGACACCCAGATCCCTTTCAGAAGTTGTTTCTTTCAGCATATTATCATTAATGTAGTATTTATAACAAGTATTATGTTTCCCAAAATACATAACTTTGCATTTTGGATAATTAAATGTTAATTTGTGTTTTTTATCCCAAGTAAGAACTAGATCCAGGTTTGTCTGTAATTTTTGAGCAGAAAGTGCATCTTCAACAAGTCCTCCCATTTTAGCATTGTCAGCATATTTACTTAACCAAATTCCATCTACAGTATTCATACTTGTAATCAAAATGTTAAATAGGATTGGGCCCAAAACTGACCCCTGTGGAACTCCACTAGTTATTTTAGTCTAAGGTGAACTAAATCCTCTTATAACAACCTGTTGACTTCAATCACATAACCACTTGGTTATCCAAGTAATTATATGTTTATTTAATTCCATTTTAGACAGACATTCTATCAGAATTTTATGTGAAACCGAATCAAAGACCTTTTCATAGTCAAAAAAAAATTACATTTACAGAAATACCTTGATCCAGTGCTTCACTAATTGGTTCAAAGAAATTGATCAGGATTGAATGGCAGGAACGTCCTGGTTGAAAGCCTTGTTGTGTGATATCTGTTTGTTATTCAATATACGAGAACTAATTTTGTTGGAAATAAGTTTCTCCATAATTTTACACAAACGTGAAGTCCGGCTAATAGGTGTGTAATGTTTGATTTCATACTTTGAGCCCCCTTTATGAATGGGAATTACTAAGGCTTCTTTCCATTCATTAGGGACAACCCTTTTTTCCATGGACTTATTAAAGAGTAGTGTCAAGGGTCCAGCTAGTTCATACGATACTTCCTTTAATAAAGTAATAGGGATACAATCAGGTCCTGCTGATGTTGAGTTTTTAAATGAATTAATGGCTGAATACGTTTCAGCTATGGTAAAACTAACCTCTGAATCCAAAATGTCAAAATCTAATGTTGGAATAGTAGCCTTATTCTGAAAAATACTTGCAAAGTATTGATTAAACTTATTTGACATCATTTGCTCATTATCTACAATTTCCTCTTTGAGTTTTAAAGGGCCCACTTTACTTTCTGTAGATTTTAAACAACCAATGTAATTTAAAAATATTTTTTTGTTATCCTTTTTAGTAGTTGCCAAATTAATCTCCATTGCTTTTTTAGCCTTTCTAATGGCATATTTTGTTTTTTTTTTAGTTTAGTAGGAACGTGTTCCAATTGTCATTGGATCTATTCTTTTTATATTTATTAAAGGCTTATTTTTTAGCTTTAACTAATCTACTAATTGCTGTTGTATACCATAGTGGGAGTCTTTTTGTATTCTTATATTTGACTCTTTCTGGTACCCAATTAAGGATACAATAATCAATTTTGTTCTTAATTTTTGTTCATATTTCTAACACTGTTAATGAGCTTAATGCATTACTGTACAGGAATCTCAGACGTAGAGCAGGATGAAGGACACATATCTGAAATGAAAAGGAATAAACATGCTTGACAAGCATTAAAATTAGCTGGGGGCAGGGGTGGGGTGGGGGCGGAAGGATGGAGGAGGAGAATCAAAATGCCTACACCCACATGATAGTGCAGGCAACATGGAGGACCCTATTGTTATAATATTGCCAGAACTAACTCAACTCATACAGGGGGGAGAGCAGAAGACAGGGCGAAGGAGGTTAAAAAAAGGAAGGACAAACAGAAGAGGCAACAATGCAAAAGGGGGATGATATAAGGACAAATGGCAAAACATGGAAGGCCATGTCTGCTAATGCTATCATAAGAGGGATCCAGCTAGGAACACAGGATGGGGGGGCAGGGAGGTGAGGTGTCTGCTAGGTGCCACGGCATGGAGGGATGGGAGGAAAATCCTGGGGATCAACGGAAAGCAAGATGGTAGGGTGAGCTAGATGTCATTATCCACCTAGGTACTAATGACCTGGCAAACAGGGAGCCTAAGGAAGTTCAGGAAGAGTTTAGGAAATTGGAGAGGGGTCTCAAACAAGTAGCTACTTCTGTCACCTTCTCAGAAGTACTACCTGTGAGAGGCATGGGAGAGCGTAGGGGCACACGTACCAGGAACTTTAACTCGTGGTTGAAGAACTAGTGCTGTGAGGAAGGGTTTGGATTCACTGGTGACTGTGGACCCACCTGGAGGGATGGGGGCTTATTTAAGCCTGAAGACCTGCATCTGTCCTGGAGGGGAATCCAAGCACTCAATGATAAGTTTAAATGCTACATGAACAAGCATTTAAACTAGCCACAGGGGGTGGCAGGCCAGCAAGGAGGGTACCTAATTGCCCCTCCCCCAGCTAGCAGTGGAACTAGTGAACAGGAGGAGTGGATTTCTTTAGGAAGTAGTGTGTAAAAGATGAAGATAAGCACCCAAGGGGTGGATAGGCAGAAAGTGGAAAAAAATTCAACAGAAGAGCAGACAGCAGGGAGAACCAGGGATAAAGGACAACCAGGGAGGGGGCTGGAGTAGAACAGCTAAACAGTCCAGGGAGTTCACATCATGGAAAGCCATGTGTGCCAATGCCAGGAGCCTTAGCAACAAGATGGAGGATCTGGAGGCTGCCATGGTGCAGTCGGACCTGGACATTGTGGCCATAACAGAGAACTGATGTAATGATAACCATGACTGGGAGATGGCCATTCCCAGCCACAACATATTTTGAAGAGATAGGGCAGGCAGGAAGGGAGGAGGAGTGGCACTTTATGTGAAAGATGGCATAAAGGCCACGGAGATCAAAGAGGAACAAAATGGGGGAGAGATACTGTGGGTTAAGCAGGAAAGGAAAATGAGGTCAGCCATCCGCACAGGGGTGGTCTACAGACCACCAACCCAGGAGGAAGAAACTGATAGGGAGCTGATGCTAACCATCCAAAGAATAGCAGACAAGGGTGAGGTAGTACTGGTTGGAGACTTCAATATTCCAGATGTGGACTGGAGCCTCCCAGCAGCAGCATCAACTAGGAGCAGATTTATCCTGGACTCCCTTCAGGGTGCCTTCCTCAAGCAACTGGTCATGGAACCAACTCGGCAGAAGGCAATACCGGACCTCATGCTAACAAATGGGGACAGTGTGATGGGGGTAACAGTGGGGGAGCACCTGGGGAACAGTGACCACCGGTCATTATGGTTTGAAATCACAGAAAGAGCAGAGCCAAACTGCACAAAAGCACGTATTCTGAATTTTAGGGGGGCAGACTTTGGGAAAATGGGGAGGTGCTTGAAAGAGGCATTAATGGGAATGGAAGGGAATCGGGTTGAGGAACAGTGAGCAATATTTAAAACAGGGATTACAAGAGCAACAGAATTTTGCATTAAGTAGGTTAGCAAAGGGAAAGGAAGAGGAGGCCATTATGGTTTTAACATAGAAACATAGAAACATAGACTTTGACGGCAGTTAAGGACTGCTTGGCCCACCTAGTCTGCCCCTTTCCCTACCTAGAGGATAAGCTGCAGATCCTATTTAACAAACAGCCTATTTCTTTTCCAAGAAGGTAGCGGAGAAAGTGAAAGCCAAAAAGATTGCATTAAAACAATACAAAAAGACTCAGGCAGAAGGGGATAGGGAGAAGTACAAGGAGAAGCAAAGGGAGGCAGGGTGGTCAGTAAGGGAAGCCAAAGCTCAGACAGAAGAGCGCATCGCAAAATCAGTGGGTAGAGGAGACAAAACCTTTTACAGGTACATAAGTGAAAAAAGAAGGACAAAGGGAGGGATAGTGAGACTGAAGGGGGAGGATGGGGGCCACATGGAGGATGACAGCAGTAAAGCTGACATACTGAACAGATATTTCTGCTCAGTCTTTACTGATTAAGAGGAGGGTAATGGGCCTGAAGGGAGTACAAGGGTTGGGAATGGCGCAGAAATGGACACAAGTCCCTTTACATGGGAAATGGTCTTAAAGGAACTGGAAGGAATAAGAGTCGATAAAGCAATGGGGCCAGATGGGGTGCACCCCAGGGTCCTAAAGGAACTAAGAGAGGTGGTGGTTGAACCTCTGGCAATCCTGTTTAGCTGATCACTGGAAACAGGGGAGGTACCCAAAGACTGGAGGACAGCAAATGTAGTCCCCTTATACAGAAGCAGGAACAAAGAGGAAGCGGGGAACTACAGATCAGTCAGCCTGACCTCGGTAGTGGGGAAGATCATGGATCACTACTGAAGGAGAGATTGGTGGAACATCTGGTTGCCAATGGACTACAGGACCCAAGGCAGCATGGTTTCACCGGGGGGAGGTCATGCCAGACCAACCTCATTGAATTTTTTGACTGGGTGACAAGGAGGCGGATCAGGGAGGGCAGTGGACATGGCTTATGGACTTTATAGGGCCTTTGACACTGTGCCACATAGAAGACTATTACACAAAACTGGGGAATATGGGAGTGGGCAGGACAGTAGTAGCGGTGGGTAGGTAATTGCCTGGGCGGCAGAACACACAGAGGGTGGTGGTGACTGTCACTCCCACAGAGGGAAGAGTGAACAGTGGGGTACCACAGGATCAGTGCTGAGGACAGTCCTATTAGAGCGTCTTCATTGGTGACATTGCACAGGATCTAGAAGGCAGAATTTCCCTGTTCGCTGATGACACGAAGCTCTGTAATAGAGTGGACACACCAGAGGGTGTACACAGAATAAGGAGGGACCTGCAGAAGCTTGAAGAATAGTCAAGGGTTTGGCAGTTAAAATTCAATGCAAAGAAGTGCAAGATAATGCATATGGGGCACAAAAACCCTGGAACAACATATCAGTTGGGGGGGGTGAGGATATAGCATGCACCAAGCAGGAAAAGGACCTTGGGATTATCATCTCTGATGACCTCAAGGTAGGGAAACAGTGCGATAAGGCAGCAGATAAAGTAAATAGGATGCCGGGATGCATAGGCAGGGGCATCAATAGCAGGAAAAGGGAGGTCATAATTCCACTGTACAAGACACTAGTGAGGCCCCACCTGGAGTACAGTGTACAGTTCTGGAGACCTTACCTACGTAAGGACATAGACAGGGTAGAGAAGGTTCAGAGGAGGGCAACAAAGATAGTACAGGGATTGCATCATACATCCTATGAGGACAGGCTGAAGGACTTGAATATGTAATCCCTGGAGGAGAGGAGGGAGAGAGGGGATATGATAGAGACATACAAGTACCTTACAGAGAGGAACAGGGTGCAGGAATACACTATTTTCCCGTGAAAAAGATGTTCCAGGAATAGAGGGCATGGGATGAAGTTGGAGGGAGGGCAATTCAGATGAAACGTGAGGAAGAATTTCTTCACAGAAAGGGTGATGGACAAGTGAAACACCCTGCCAGAGGAAGTGGTGGGGGCTGAAACAATCATGGGATTTAAGAATGCATAGGACAGACATAAGGGAATTCTGGAGGTCAGAGGTAAGGGGCAAAAGACTTCTGGAAAAACATAAAGTGAACTTACAAGCTTAAATGGGCAGACTGGGTGGGCTATAGGCCTTTATCTGCTGACAGTGTCTGTGTATCTATGCCCTGTTATGCAAGGAATTCCATGCCTGGAATATGCTTGTTGTGCTGCAGAAGTGACATAATTATGTTCTGCTGCATTAGTGATGTCACTACTGCAGCACAACAACTCAGAATGCTACCACGCAACTGCTTTCCTCCATCATATTCAGAGGGAAGCTTTTTCTTTAATACCCAAACTTACAGCACAAGCTAGAGCGCATTTTATCAGTAAGTTGAGCTTGCCATCAACTCTCAAATGCCTCTCCCCCAACCTCCAGTTCACTGACAGGAGCTAAGCATCTGAAATGGGTATGGATGCACATATACTATAAAAATTAATGTATGGGAATCCATACACAGACAAGCCAGTGTCTTCAGCTCGATCAAAGCAACAGAACTAAAGGGTAAACAGGGAGGAGAGGAGGCACTGTGGGTCACCCTGGAGACGAGAAATGGCACCACAATCCGCACAGGGGTTGTATACAGACCCCCGTCTCGGGGGAGGAAATGAACAAGGAAATGATAGAAGGCATTCTTGGGATGGCACAGAAAGGGGAGATATTGCTGATGGGGGACCTGAATATGCCAGATGTTGACTGGAGCACCTTTGCTGCAGCCACATCCAAGAGCAGGGCCATTCTCGATCCCTACAGGGGTCATGCCTCAGACAGCTAGTTTTGGAACACACTCGGGAGGGAGCAATCTTAGACCTGGTACTCTCAAATGGGGATGGAGAGAGGATCTCTGCTCTTGAAGTGGGTAGCCATCTGGGAACAAGCGACCACCAAACAGTGTGGTTCACAATAAACTTAGCTGTAGAGTCAAGCCACACAAAAGTGAAGGTACTGGACTTCAGGAGGGCTGATTTTGTCAAAATGGGAGAGTGCCTCAGAAAAGCACTAGCAAACTTGCAAGAAGGTGGGGTGGAGCAACAATGGGGAAACATCAAAACTGCCATCACAGAGGCAACAAGCCTTTGTGTGAAGCAAATAAAACAAAATGAAAGAAAAAAAACACTATGGTTCTCAAAAGAAGTGGTGGGGAAGGTAAGGGAGAAAAAGATAGCATTCAGGAAGTATAAGGAAACACAGAAGGAGCAGGACAGAGAACTGTACCAGTTAAAGCAGAATGAAGCGGGGAAGGCAGTCAGAATAGCAAAGGCCCAAACCGAGGAAAAGATAGCCAACTCGGTTAAGAAGGGGGATAAAACCTCTTTATAGGTACATCAGCTGAGCATAGAAAGACAAAGGCAGGGATATTGAAGCTGAATAAGAGGAAGGTGGTTGGGCAGAGGCAGCAGTGAAAAGCAGGGATACTGAACAAATATTTCTGCTCAGTATTAACAATGGAAAAATAGGGGGAGATACCTAATCCAGTCAGTAGAAGTGCTCTGGATAGTGGGGTTGATATTAGTCCTTTCACAGAAGAAAGGGTTCTGAAAGAACTCTTAAAACTGAAGGTGGACAAAGCAATGGGGCCTGATGGAATTCACCCAGAATTCTAAAAGAACTAAGGGAAGAACTAGTAACACCACTGACTACCCTTTTTAATAAATCATGGGAGGATGGTGTGGTACCTGAGGATTGGAGAAGGGCGATGTGAATCCTCTCATAAAAGTGGGAGCAAGACAGAGGCAGGATACAGACCTGTCAGTTTGACCTCAGTGGTAGGGAAATGATGGAATCACTTCTGAAAGAAAGAATTGCTGAGTACCTAGAGGCCAGTGGGGCACAGGACCCAAGGCAGCATGGATTCACAGCAGGAAGGTCATGTCAAACAAATCTAATTGATTTCTTTGAGTGAGTGACCAAAGTTGTAGACTAGGGAGGGGCTGTGGACATGGCCTACCTAGACTTTAGCAAGGCATTTGACACAGTCCTGCACAAAAGATTAATAAACAAATTAGCCAGCCTGGGAGTGGGTCCCAGGGTGGTAGCCTGGGTAAAACACCGGCTAGACAACAGGACACAGCAGGTAGTAGTAAATGGAGTCCACAGTGAAAAAAGGAGGGTTACTAGTGGGGTACCGCAGGGTTCAGTACTGGGGTCGGTCCTTTTTGATGTCTTTATAAGTGACATTGCAGAGGAACTGGAAGGGAAAGTATGTCTCTTTGCAGATGACACAAAGATCTGCAACAGGGTTGATACGCAAGGTGGGGTGAAAAGGATGAAAAGGGACTTGGCAATGCTGGAGGAATGGTCAAATGTATGGCAGCTTAGATTCAACGCAAAGAAGTGCAAAGTAATGTACCTGGGAAACAAAAACCCAGGGCAAGTGTACACAATGGGGGTGAGATACTGACAACAACAAAAATGGAAAGGGACCTGGGGGTAGTCATATCAGATGACCTAAAGGGGGGCCAAGCAATGTGAGAAGGCAGTAAGGAGGGTTGGGGATACTGGGATGCATAGGGAGAGGCATCACCAGTAGAAAAGAGGAAGTTGATGGCCCTCTGTACAGACAGTTGGTAAGACCACATCTGAAGTACTGTGTACAGTTCTGGGGACCCCACTTCCGCAAAGACATAGACAGGGTGGAGGATGTCCAGAGGAGGGCAACCAAAATGGTGCAGGGTCTACACCAGAAGACATATGAAGAAAGACTAAGGAAGCTCAAGATGTATAGCCTCAAGGAAAGGAGGGAGAGGGGGGACATGATAGAACCTTTCAAATACCTCAAGGGAATCAACAAAGTCCAAGAGGGTAGCATCTTTCAGAAAAAGAGATGTGCAAGAACAAGGGGTCACAGTTTGAAGATAGAGGGGGGACGGCTCAGAGGTAATGTGAGGAAGTATTTCTTCACAGAGAGGGTTGTAGCTGCGTGGAACAGCCTTCCTGAGGAGGTCATAGAGTCAAAAACAGTGGGGGAATTCAAGAATGCATGGGACAGGCATAAGGCAACTCTAGTGGGGGGTAGGAGGAAGTAGGCTGTTGGTTACCTAGGATCTGCAGCTTATCCTTTAGGTATGGAAAAGGGCAGAATAGGTGGGCCAAGTGGTCCTTATCTACCGTCAAATTCTATGTTTCTGTGTAACTTTCTGTGGCATCCAGTCGCTCTCGAGGTTTCTGGCTCCTGTACAAAAATCTTGATGGAGACACAGGCTTGTTGTGTACGACTGCTCATACATTATCCTCTATGTGTTACCTGGAGAAACAGGGGAAATATGATAGAAACCTACACATATCTAAAGGGCATAAATAGGGTACTGAAGGGTAGCATCTTTCAGAAAAGGAGTCATGAAGGAATGAGGGGCCATGATTTGAGGTTGTGAGGTGGTAGACAAAGTTATAACATGAGGAAGTATGTTTTCATCTAAAGGGTGGTGGATGCATGGAGTAGACTCCTAGCAGAGGTGGTGGGTGCAAACACATTGCTAGAACTCAAACATGCATGGGACAGGCACTGAGGAACCCTAACGATAGGAACAAGAAGGTAAAGATGGAGATCAAGTACGGTCTGCAGCTTTTGCAGTAGGTAGGGAAAATGGGCAGACTGGATGGGCCTAGTGGCCCTTATCTGCCATCAGTTTCTATGTTTGTATGTAACTAAGAAAGACGGTGAGCTACTTCTCAGTTAGAAAACCTGGAGTTACAATATGGGCATCCAAACTAAAGAAATCTCATTGGTCACTACATATCATGAGGCCATGCATTTAAGCTGTATTAAGTGTTTGGTGAGACTTCTAATGCAGTACAGTGTTTTTTCATTGGCCATTATCTAGACATGCATAGCCAAATTCAAGGAACCAACCTGAGAGCTCAATGAACATAAAAACATTGAATTAAACATCAGATGAGGACTGCTTGCCCCCAACCTACCTATTTACTATAATAACAAACTATGAAGACTCTGGTTTAACCTTCCCCAACCCCCATCCAACCAACCAAGTGGATTCCTTACTGCATGTTACAATCAGTGCGGAAACCCGTTGCTGTTTTGACCTCCACACCATCAACTGGGATGCTTTCCCAGGAGCCACCACCCATTCTGATTAGAAATATGTCCTCCCACAAACCCATGAGTATACCACTCTTGAGCTTCATATCATGACCACTTGTACTTGAGCAATGTTGTTTTTTTAACTTCCCACCTGGATATTATTTACAACCTTGAAGAATTTGAAAGTCTCCATTACTCCCACCCCTCACTCCTTTCCACTAGGGTGTACAAACGTATGTCATCAACTCTCTCCTCATATGGCTTTAGGTGCAGAACCTGCATCATTTTATTTGCCCACATCTAGGCTGACTATACTGTCTGTGACATTCTGGATATGTGGTCCCAAGGAATGGAAACGGCAATCCAGGTGAGGCATCACCAGTTATCTATACAGTTGTAACACATCTCTCCCTTAGATAGAATGACAGATTTACCTTATTTAAATGTTACTCACTGAGGTTAAAAAAAGTGCATAGACCCCTCTCAAACCCACAGTCTGCAAGTCGCAGAAAAATGTTAAAAAAAAAATACAGAGGATGGAACGTGAAGCAGCAGATGTAGATAGCGATCGCGCCCAGTCTGCAGTATTGCACCTTCCACTGTCTGATAGTCTGCGTACACTGCACTTGCAGTTGTCACTACTTGTCACACTGAAGTACAGCCCACCCTGTGTTGCACCTCCATCCATGCAAGTTGAGTCTTAGCAAACTAATTTCCCTTCCCATCCACTCCTGAAAGCAGTTGTCTCCCATGGTGTCCTTGACAGGCACAAAGGAAAAGGCAGAGGCATAATGAGGGAGAGAGAGAAGGAGCGAGACAGCATCCTGCTTTTGGTAAAGCAGTTGTCCTGCGACTGTCTCTCACATCTCTCCCCTTGATTTACACGCTCCGCAGAAACAAAGATGCTAGGTGCATCAGGAATGCATGTGATTGCAGTCGGGCTCGCTTTTTAATATCTTTTGTAGGGGCTTCTTCTGCACTCAGATCATGCGTGTATAAATGTTTGTAACCACATGTGTTTGCTGAACTGTGTAACTCGTATGCTGTAACAAAGAGTCTGTTCTGTATTGTCCTCAATGTGACGAGGTACCTTTGGAAATCAGCCTCTGGCTCAAAGGTTGTAAACTGATGTACAAATAAATAAATAAATAAAATAAATAAATGCAGCAGGGAGTGAGAGAGAGTGAGACAGGTGAAAGGGAGCAGAAGTCATTTTACAGATAGAGCAATCACAGTGGTGTCCCTCCCCTTTCCTGGTGATCCCTGCTCTTTGCAGCTCCCATAACAGTGCACATCATAGCTTAGAGACAGACTGGGAGCTGCAAGAGAAACACCAACAGCAATGTTCTGTCATGGTGGTGTGTGCTGCAGAACATCAAGGCAGAGTACAACACAGTTTTGGGATGTACTGCGAGGAGTATCTGTCTGTGTGTGTGTGGGGGGGGGGTAGGAGGGTGTTGGGAGTGGGGAGTTAATACAGCAGTTTTTTTCGAATGTGCTCCAAGGAGTATCTGTTTGTGTGTGGAAAGGGGGGGGAGGGATTGTAAAGTTGGACACCTCAGAGACAGAACTTGTCTGTGCAAAATATCAGAAGTGAGGCGGAACACAAGCAAAACTCATGACAAGTCAGCATTCGCTTTGACAGTGCAAAATACAAATACTCAGTTTCAAAAGGAAAATTATCTACACTTTGCCAGTCTCCATTGTTCATCACCACAATCTCTTACATGGCATGAGTGGGGAAAATCAACACACAGTACAGTAATCATTGTGAATTGACAAGAGAAAGGCTGAACTCCTCGGAAAACAAATGGTTGAAACGAAAAGATGTCAGGAAAGACACAGCACGAGTGCATATGCGACGGCAAGGCAGCATTCAACAAACAGACATTGGAGAGCAATTGTACACAATTTAAACCAAAAAAATAAAAGAAGGAGGACAAAAAAAGGAGCTGTCTTCCTATCCTCATTCTATGTAAACAAGCTATTCAGATGTTGCACGAATGGGTAAAAATGCACAGAGAGCGTTAGAAAGTGAAAATCTGATTGCCACAGAAATATGTCTTGACATAGTAAAACAGCAAAGATGAAGTGGTACTCATACAACGGGGAAAAGGCTAATGACAGTAGCTGACATTCACAACTCTGCCCATACCAAAAATTAGAATCCACAACCCCTTTTTCAAGCTAATTACATATCAATTTCTCATTAGCTGGCATAGAAGACATTACCTCAGATATCGTAAGTGCCACTGACAGTGCAGGAAAAATACTGACTAGTGAAATTCGACTTGGGGCCTCACACAGACGCACAATTCATAAGTGGGAGCGTGCATATTACGGTTGGGGCTGAACAAATGACAGAAATTGTAAACCAAGCATGGCATGAAATGTGGTAACACCAGTATGGTGGGAATTTTCTTTTCAAGCAAAAAATCGTATCATTACCACAAGTTGAACAAAAAAACACACACCACCAAGTTTTATGCCCCACTATGGAAAAACAACACTTTTCAAAAATTACATAATATAGGGTTGACAGTGTCCCTTTGAGAACAGTGTTTGTTTCATTAGTGGAGAAGACCATCTTTCCTTGTGAATTCCTACGAACAAGGATTAATGATTTACTTTGTCTTTTTTTTTTGTTAGTACTTTTTTTCCCTAGCCACCAGTCTCCTTACCTCACACTTCCAGGCATCCTCTTGAGGTTTCCGGCCACCATCCCAGGGACCCTCGGCTCCACATTCGGACCCTCGCGTACCCGTGGCTTCCTCCCTTCTGGGAGGTGGAAACTCCCTCGCACTCTGCACCCACAGGGTCCAGTAGAGCCACGCACCCTCGGCGGCGAGCAAGTCCCCCAAAGAAACGGCCATCAAGCCGCCACGACTGCTGCCCATATTTTCTCTTTTCATTTATTTATTTATTTAGATTTTGTTTACCAGGTAAGCCCACTGAGACCAATGGTCCCTTTTTCAGGAGCAACCCGGAGTTAGTTACAGAAAAGGACATTTAGAAACAGTTATATACAGTAGTTACATTAGTTACACAGTTTTTCAATGGCAACATTATACAGGGGTAGCAGTCGGGTTCACATTCAGACTCACACATTATATACAGTCTGTATAGGCTCACACATTATATACAGTATGTACATTTGTTCCATCAGTGTACATTGGAAGCAGTATTTAGGGATGGTAATCAGATTACATAAATTGGTCCATATTAGTATTTCATGACAAATCGGAGGGAGAGTTCAGAGCAGTGCAGTGACCAAGGGAACTGGTCTGGGGAGCTAGCGGTTACAGCCACAGAGACTAAGATTGATAAGATATAGTTTGAGTCCATTTTTGAATTGGGTGAGGGTGGTTGAGTTCATCAAGCTAGGTGGTAGGGAGTTCCATAGGTGGGGGGCAGCAAATTTGAAGGAACGTTTGCCATGGTTGGAGCGCATCCTAGGGATGTCGAGAGGGTGATTTGCAGTTGATCGCAGGGTTTGGGTTTGTTTTTTGGGGGAGAGTAGTCGTCTAAGATGTTTGTGAACTTGAAAGCTAGGCAAGCAATGGGATAGGCTAGTTTGTGCCGGAGAGTGGGCCAGTTTAGTTCCTTTAGAGCCTCACAGTGATGTCTCCTAGGAGAGGAGTTAGTGACGAAGCGAGCCACTCGGTTATAGAGTACGGAAAGTTTATTGTATTCCGTCTCACGGAGGAACTGCAGAAGTGGAGCTCCATATAGGATGGATGGGAGAAGATTGCAGCAGGCAACTGCACGGTGTGCAGTGGAGGATAGAGAGTTCCCCAGACGGTAAAGGAGGCCAAGCTTTTGATGGGTGGACCTGGTTATGGAATCGATATGGAATTGGTAGGTCATTTCTTGGTCTAGATGGATCCCAAGATATTTAAAACTGGACATGACCTCGACTCTTTTTCCTTGGCTGGTGCAGATCTGGAGAAGCTGACTTCTGTCAGAGCCCAGGTGTCTGGAGCCAAACAGTACGGCTTTAGTTTTTTCATCATTGAGTTTAAGGGAGTTTGCGGAGAACCAGGCCTCGAGGGTGGAGAGACTATCCTGCAGTTTTGTTGAGATGACACTAGGTTGGGAGTCACTGCAGTATATGACAGTGTCATCAGCATACAGAATGAGTTTGCTGCAGGGGCAGTTTCCCTCGATATTATTGAGGAAGAGTGAGAAGAGCAGAGGGCCCAGGATTGAGCCCTGGGGCACCCCAGCGGAGACTGATCTAGGTCTAGACTGTGTACCCTTCCAGTGGACTTTTTGGGAACGGTCACTCAGGTAGTTCTCGAACCAGGAGTGTGAGTGGTGATCCAATCCTAAGAGCAGGAGTTTGGAGAGGAGGAGGAGATTATGACTAACCAAGTCAAAGGCCTTGGATAGGTCAATGAAGAGGGCACCCGTTGGGGAGCCTTGGTCCATATCGGAAAGGATGTCCGTAGTGAGCCGGATGAGCGTAGTGTCGGTACCATGACCCTTTCTAAAGCCATGCTGAACATCAGCCATGAGAAAGTGCTGCTCAAGGTAGTCTTGTAGTTGGTTTGAGACTAGTCTTTCCTGAATTTTCCCCAGGGGACTGAGAAGGGAGAGTGGTCTATAATTTCCCAATTTGTCTTGGGGCCCACTTTTGTAGACAGGTACAATGGTCACTACCTTCCACATTTTTGGGACCATACCTTCCTGAAGCGACCTATTTATGAGTAAGGTGACAGGATGGGCGATAGCCGGGGCGGCAGCCCTCAGAAGGCGAGGTTCAAGCTGGTCATGTCCTAGCGAGGAAGAAGGGTTAATTTTGCATAGGAGAGGTAGTACCTCTGACTGTTTGACCAGCTTTAGGTGAAATTGAGGCCGAGGGTGCTCTCATGTGTCTCCGGAGTAAAGGTTAGGCCTGGGGAGGACCAGAGGGGGTGACCCACTCGGGATAGAGAAGGAGGCACAAAAGGCCTCAGCAACTACGGCTGGGTCATTTGTCAGTGAGTCCCCCACCATGATGGAGTCTGTTTGACTACCTGAGGAGCCCTTGATAAGTAGGTTTATGTGGCCCCAGAATTTTTTGGGATCCCGTAGGTGCCTAGTTTGGAGGTCATTTAGGTACTGAGACTTGGCTTTTTTCGAAGATTTTTTGCACTGATTTCTCAGCTCTCTGTACTTTTCCCAGTCTGTTGGGCTGCCAGAGGATTTGTAGGTGCCCCATGCTCTGTCCCGGTGGAGCATGGTATGCTTGAGGCACGGGCTCAGCCATTTATGACATTTTCCCTGTACCCTGAGCTTTTTTATCGGGGCATGCATGTTCGATGCAGACAAAAAGATCTGAGTGAAATATTCAAGTGCCTCGTTGAGTGTGGGGAGAGAGATGATAGGGGCCCAGTCGGTGTTCCACAAGTGGGAACAGAAGTCGGCAGGTACAAATCTACTGTAGTTTCTCGCTTCAACGATCTTTGCGGCAATTTTTGGAGGCTTATTGGACCAGATGCAGAAAATGGGCGAGTGATCGCTCAAGGAGTCAGCCATAATCCCTGCTGACAGTATACGGCCCGGGCAGGAGACGAGGATCCAGTCAATGAGAGAGTGGTTTCCAGTCTTGGGGTTATGTCTTGTGGGGAGGTCGATTACCTGGGTAAATGGGGAGCCAAGTAATGGGTTTTTAGTAGGGGAGGAGAGCAGGGACGGCCAGTGGAGATTGAAATCCCCGAGGAGTATGGTCTCCCCCGGGGAGTAGTCCTCAAGGTGGCTAGTTATGGCTTCCAAGGAGGAGGCAGCAGATTGTGGGGGGAGGTAGACATCTCCTATGGTAAGGGGTTTGGTGTTTCCAAGTAGTACTTTTACGAGCAACATTTCAGCCAGGGGATCACTATGAGAGGGGGAGTCCAGCTCTGAAGCTTGAAAGTCAGTGCTGACATAAATGATGACCCCACCTCCCTTTTTCCCAATCCTGTCTTTTCTAAAAGTAAGGTATCCCACTAGGTCCACTTTGTGGGGGAGGATCTGAGGTTTGACCCAGGTTTCTGTCAAGGCTAGTATGTCAGGCTTATATAGTGCCACCCATGCCTCGAGTTCATGGAATTTGTGCCTTAGGCTACAAATGTTCATATGAGCAAGTTTGAACCCTTTGGTATCAGCCCACGTGGGGCATGAGGGGTTGTTGAGAGTGAGATTTGGGGAGATAGGACCTGGATTAGATTCTATGTCCCCCCCAAGGGCTAGGAGGGTCCTGCCCAGATGGCCTGGAGGTAGGTAAGGAGGGGGATGTGTCAGCCGTCTGTCGCTCCCCTTAGGGAGATATACCTCGGCACCACCTTGTGCATCTTGCAGGGGTACAGTCAGGTTTAGGTTTAAAATGGACATATTTGAAGGGATCGCTTTGAGTTCAAAGCAGGAAAAGAGATTCCTTGGAGAGAAAGCACTAATACAAGCTGATGCCGCCAAAAAAGTTTGGTACAGGGTTGAATACTCGATGGTTTTGCCCAGTGTTTTGCCAGGGATAATAGGATAAGTATTAAGCAGCTACTGGGAAATATTTAAGGGGGGTGGCTTCTCTTTTTATAAATTAAATATCACAGAGCATCGGGGGAATATTGCCAGGGATTAGGGAAACAATTAGGCAGTTACTGTGAGAGTTTGAGTGGAGAGGCTTCTCTTTTGGTAGTTAAGAAATCACAGGTAGCAGGAGGGCCTCTAGTGAGGAAACTGTGAAGTTTACTGAAATGACAGTACAGAGCTGAAAGGTTTCTATGGGAGTGGTTAGCTATCCCAGTGACGACAAGGGGGCCCCTAGTGGAGAAACTGTATAGGTTGCAAATGGTAAAGTGAGCTGATGGGTATTTTCAGCTGACATGACCATCCCAGCAAGTATATATTGGAGCACCGACCAAGGGTGGTGTTGGGAGTGGCGGGGCAGAGCCATCTCTAGCAACAGCCGCACACAGCCAGGAGGGCTCGTATGATGACGAGCCAGAAAAAGGCCAGAATTAGGAGCAGCTTTATCCCTTTGACAGGTGAGCCCCTCAAAGTGATTTCAGTTTTTTTTTTTTTTGTCCCTCCTGGGCTTTCTTTTGTCGGTGGAAAAATTACCTGTTTGGCGGTTCGGGGCAAGGGAGGGCAGGAGCAGAGGCCCTCTCGACCAAGGGCGGTCCCCCGCACCTGTTTGCAGCATTTCGGGATGGGGAGGGCAGGAACAGAGGCCCTCTCGACCAGCAGGCGGTCCCCTCGTACCTGCAAAGGACTTCATGCCCCGTGGGCGTCTGTAGCATGCAGTGATGCCAAGGGACAGAGGCCTGACATCAACGCGTGCCCCTTCCAGGCGCGGTCACAGCACATCCCCATTATGCCAATGGCTTTGCCGCCGCCTCCTGCCACCACTAGAGGCCGCTAGGCCGCCTAGGCATCCCGCCCCCTCCCTGGAGAAGGAGAGCAGTCCTACATACGCTCGATCCTTCTCCTCCTCTGACCCCGACTACCCAGGCTCATTCCCGAACCTGGAGTCGCTGGCGTGGTGCGAGGTGTGGCGCCCAGCACCTCAACCTCAGCGTCACCTGGCTGGCCTTACTTTGTCTTTTAAGCCAAGTGCAAGGAGTTTGACCGACACCCCCAGTATTTCTATTTTGTTTTCTGGAGGGCATATTCCATCCATCCACTCTGTAATAGGTTGAAATAATATTTTAGCTTGAGTCTGTACGTCAGTTTTTTATCTGGATATTTTTGTTGTTTATGCATTTTAACTAGTTTGTCCAGATCCATTTCCATTTTCAAGAGATTTTGTTCTTTTTTCATTTTGATTGAGCTAAACCCAATAATTCTTCTTCCACTCCTGTAACATTTAAAGGTTTCTCAGAGTGTTGTTCTCAAGATTTCTTGAGTGTTGTTAAATTTAAAGAATTCTATAATCTCATTGTTAAGCCATGCTTGAAATTCAGGACCTCCGAATAGTGACATATTGATTCTCCACCTCAGGGGACCTAATCTGAAGGGGCCCACAGGAAGTTTTAAGGCTTTTATCTACAAGAGTGCCCAGTAATAACATCCATCTGCCCTCATCATCTTTATTAGTTTTATCAAATACAAACTTAGAGGACACTTCTTATCCAACAGTATTTCCACCCCTCTTTTCTTAGAAGAATAACAGTTGTGATGTATTTTTCCTACCTTTAAGTTCATTTGCCTCTTAATTTTACAAATGGTTTTCTTTAGGAAAAACAACTGTATCAGGTCTAAGTTACCTAAGGACTGCAGTGCTCATGCTCTATTGATAAAGGAGTCAAGTCAGTTAACATTCCTCGACACAGTATTTAGATTATTAGCCATGGAGTATTATTATGGTATATCTAAGAATCCTCACTGTAATAACAGATTGAAAGTCATCCCTTTTATGCAGGAGTATATGGCAACCAGTTGTAACAGTAATATTACTGATTGTAAGAAGAGTCATTAATTTAAACATTTCCGTTGAACCTCTTCTTAAAGAAAAAGGCATCAAGAGAGTGGCTATTGAAGCGAGACATATATTTATAACATAACATTGAAATCTTAAAAATCTTAGTTTCTTAAGATAGTAACATAACAAACATTAAAACAGTAAAACGTTGAATGGAATAATGAGAACAAGCACTTTCCAGCATTCTGTTTTCTCTTTCGTATTTGTGAGTATGTATGACTGCAATAAAAAACTATTTTTAGCCTTCGGTCAGTAAAAAATGTATTCTCATGCATTCATGTAGTAGAGTATGTGCAATGTTCAATTATGTAAAAGAGTTATTAGCTGGTCTGTATTAATAGGCTTGTGCGTAGTGGTCATTCTATAGTACCCATCTCTCCATGCACAGTGAAGCTGAATCGGGTGTCTATATGCATGCAGTTGAAGATTCAATTGTAATCCACATGCAGAAAGAATGTTAATAAAGTTCCACCACAAGGTGGCAGCAAAATACCATTGTTTCACTCTCATCCATGGTGCTAAATGGCACGGTTTGATGCAGAAAGTCATGCTTGCAAATTTCAAACTGTTGTCCTGTGTCCTTTCTTGGAATTGTTTAAAAAATAAATAGTTAGAAAGCAAGGAAATTAATGTCAGTATTCTGATAAATTCATTTATTTTCCACCACCCTCATAATATACAAGTGATGTTGCTGCCTTATTGCTGCCTTATTAGGCAAGTTGATGTCCGGGGCTAGCAGCAAGTTGTTGAAGGGGTAAGGGGTGATGGGGGTCCATGCTGATGGTGGACATCTACAAAAGTTTATCCCCTGACTGGCCCGGTGTCGTTGAGGGTTGAGGCACTGGACGCCGCACCTTGCTTCACGCTGGCGACCCGGGTTCGGGTATGGATTTGGGGCACTGGGGGTCGGCAGGGGCGGGGAGGGATTGAGCGCTCGTGAGGACTGCTCTTCCTCTCGGGGAGGGGCTTCTAGGGTCAAGCTCTGGTGACCTCTAGCAGAGGCTGGGGATGTGTGCTGGCGCCTCCACAAAGGGCCGGTGAGTTGGGGCACAGCTGGGAGGAGCGTGTCCTGGCATGCAAGACTTCCCTTGGTGTCATTGCATGCCCCACTCACGTATAAGGGGAGAAAATAGGAAATAGGGTGCACGGTCACGGCGGCTTGATGGCCGTCTAAGGGACGCATGGCCTGGGGACTCCACCGTGGCTACTGGATCCTGGTTTGGTGGGGAGTGAGGGAGCTCTCCACTGCCCCTCCGCGGGGGGCAAGCCACAGGGGTAATTAGCGGTGGGGCTCTCCGGGCTGTGGCGGACCAGATGGCAGCTGGATGAGACGGATGCTGGGACGTGGGAAGCAGACCGGTGCCAGGTAAAAAGGATCAACAAATAAGTTTTCACAAGGTGTGTAAATGGAGGGTTTAACATACCTGGTACCTTGTATATGTGATCGACAGTGCATTTGGCCAATAGTATAGGCCAGTAACACACTACAGGGCCTGAGTGGTGTTGTGTGTTCTTGAGAGGCGTATACAATAATTATTCTGGACCCCAAGCAAAAGCATGTAACTGGGATACAGCTTCATTATTATCACAGAAAGGTAGCAATAAAATTATTTACTCAGTGGATAGTGGGAACATGGAATATCTTCCCAAAAGAAGTGATAGACAGCAATAATCTGCGTATCTTTAAGAAAAGACTGGATAATTACTTATTGAGGGACGTCTCAGTGGCTTTCTCCACTAAACAGTGGCAGACAAGTAAGACAGGCTCACGCTACCTTTTGTCTGTATTATCTGTGTATCTATATGTACCTTGTTGTTGGTAAAATGATGATCTCAAATACCTGCTGAGTGTATCCCCATTTAGCTTTCTCCTGTGCCATGCCACTCTTGCAATACTGAGAGAGCAGTGGTGGCCTGGACAGAGGCTTCCCGGTGAACTTGATAGAGTTACCTTTTCGAACTAACTGAAAAACCCATTGGTCGGAGGTAATTTGCTGCTACCCTTCTAGATGTTTAGAGAAGCGACCCGACTGCCTCTTCCACTTGAGCAGGTGGAAGAGAAGGGCTCTGCAGAAAGTCAGGCTGTGGAGTGGGAGGGGAGGTTTGCCTGGGAGGGCTTGGCATTTCTTGTACCTGCACCTCTTGATGCCCGAGAGGGGGCCTTTGCGGGTAAAGCCACCTCTCTGTTGTTGGCTGTACCTAGGTTGTTGTCCTTGTTTTCCACGAAAATGCTGCTGTTGCCTCCAAAATGGTTTCGGCTTTGGTTTATACATGGCCTGCACAGAACAGGTAGCTTTGCCTGCGTCCTGTAGCTTGGTTATAATCTTTTCGGATTTCCAGAATACCTGTCTGTACGTCCGGCGTGAAGCCCAAAACCCTCAGCCAGGAGTGTCTTCTGAGGCACCCACCTGTTGCTGCCACCCATGTAGCTGAATCCACGGAGTCATATGCCACTCTAAGCAGCTGGGTGCCCACGTCAGAACCCATCTGTAAAAGCTTGAGCAGTTCTTCCTTCTGATCCCCGTCAGCGAGGTTTTGGGCCATATCCAGTCCTTGTTCCCACAAGGCATTTTGAAACTGACCCATGTGGGCTAGGAAGTTCAGAGAGCAGATAGAGCATGTGGCAGATGCGTACATTTTTCTGCCCAAAGAATCAAGCTGCTTCGATTCTCGGTCTGGAGCTTAATATGTATACCCTTGAGGAAAGGAGGGAGAGGGGGACATGATAGAAACTTTTAATTACCTCAAGGGAATCAACAAAGTCCAAGAGGGTAGCATCTTTCAGAAAAAGAGATGTGCAAGAACAAGGGGACACAATTTGATGACAGGGAGGATGGCTCAGGGGTAATGTGAGGAAGTATTTTTTCACAGAGAGGGTGGTGGACACATGGAACAGCTTTCCTGAGGAGGTTGTGGGGTCAAAAACAATGGGGGAATTCAAGAATGCATGAACAGACATAAGGCAATTCTTGTGGGGAAAGAAAAAGGCTGTTGGTTAACTAGAATCTGCAGCTTATCCAGTAGGTAGAGAAATGGGCAGACTAGGTGGGCCAAGCGGTCCTTATCTGCTGTCAAAGTCTATGTTTCTATGAGAGCTCAGGTGTTTTGGCCTCTGGAACCTATCACATTGTGGTGATGACTACAGAATCTGCCACAGGTTGTTCTCCCAGGTAGGGATCTTCTTTGAAATTCAGCAAATTTTATTTAGTTTCATTTTTACAACAATAAAAACAAACAACAGTACACAAAATTGCCCAGTTCAGGCTCTTCTAACGGTGCCCTGTATAGGTGGTCAGCCTTTTTTGGGACCACAGAAGGCGAATATGGGTGCTTCCAGGCCTCCCTGGTCATGTCCTGGAATGTGTCCACCAGTGGTGGAACCACCACCACGGGGTTAGGATCCTTCTGGTGTAAATATTTAGCCAGATGGCGCTGTTCAGGATCCAGTTCCTCTGTGTCCCAGCCCATATTGTCTTGGGTATGCCTCATGATATCCATGAAAGTAGGATCTTCTGATAGGGACCTTGGCAAATCATTTGGATCCGGGGAGGGAATGCTGAATGGTGAACTGGATCTAGAGGATGAGTCAAAGGAAGATTATGCCTCTTCTGAGGAGGAAGTCTCTGGCCTGTGATAGTGGCGCCTATTTTTTGCACACTTGGGGAGTAGGAAGGGGTCTTACAAGTCAGTGCTTAGTTTGTAAAGAAAGAGGTGCCAGGGCTCTGAATCCAGGCCCCCAGAAGCTGTGGGTTTTTAGATGCTCTGTGGTGAGTTTTGGGGGTTATATTGCAGATAAAACATATTTCTGTGTCAGGTTCCCTACCCCTGAATCCAGGGGACAATTTTTTTTTTGACTGGTGGAGTCAGGGTTGGAGAGTCTGGCTGATCGGGCGCTGTTAAAGGATCGTTAGCATGTATAAGTATAATGCAATGGCAAGATGCTGTGAATTGGCCCAAACCCAAGGAGTCTGGGGGCCAGTAGGCCTCCAGAAGCTCTTTGGTTTTAGATGCTCTGTTGTGAGTTTTTGGGGTTATATTGCAGATAAAACACGTTTCTGTGTCTGGTTCCCTACCCCTGAAGCCATGGGAAGAATTTTTCTTTTGGGGGGAGAGTCAGGGTATTGGAGAATCTGTCTGACCACCGGTAAAGGATTGTGGGCTTGTATAAAGGGCAAGATGCTGTGAATTGACTCAAAGGCCAGGGGTCTGGGGCTGGTAGGCCCCCAGAAGCTCTTTGATTTTAGATGCTCTGTGGTGAGTTTTGACAGTGATTATATTGCAGATAAAATACATTTCTATTCTGTGTCAGGTTCCCTACCCCTGAATCCAGGGAGAGAATTTTTTGGGGGGAGTTACTCAGAGTTTCCAATACCATAACTTGGAGTTATGGTATTGGAGACTCTGTCCGACCTTACTAAGCAACAAACTGTACCACATATAGCATCTAGCATGGTACGAGTAGCAGAACTAATTAAAACTGAAGCATGAAAAGGTTTTTATAGGTAAAGGATCAGGGGCATGTAGAAGCAATGGCACGGTGCTGTGATGACCCAAAGGCCAGGGGAGTGGGGTTGGGGGGAAGTAGTCCCCCAGAAGCTCTTGGGTTTAGATGCTCTGTGGTGCGTTTTGGGGCTATTATTGAAGATAAACACAGTTCTGTTACATGTTCCCTTATTGAAGATAAACACAGTTCTGTTACATATTCCCTTACTGAAGATAAAGCACACTTCTGTTACAGGTTTCCTTAGGAAACCTGTAACAGAAGTGTGCTTTATCTTCAATAAAAGCCCCAAAACTCACCACAGAGCATCCAAAACCCAAGAGCTTCTGGCCTACCTATAACATTATAACTATTCTCCTGCAATTAATTTGTTATGACAGGAGGTTAGCTGCTCAAGTAAGAACAGCATTTCATCATATGACAGTTCCTAAGACTTATCAAGGAACCCCAGGCCATGCACCATTCAATACCAGGCAAAGCTGTACCCTGCTAGATGCTATCTGGTACATGTTGTTGCTTCATAAGGTGAGCGGGAGTCTCCAATATCCTGACTCTGTCCAGGTGAAAATAGTTTTCCCTAGGAGTCAGGGGGAGGTACTAGGGAACCTGTAACAAGTGTATCTCATCTTCAATAAAAGCCACAATACTCAAAACAGAACATCTAAAACCCAAGAGTTTCTGGGGGCTGTCAGAACAGGTTACTAAAATGTCTAGCATTGCACCATCTGCCTTTAAAAAAAATATATCTGTTTTTTCTATAAGATTTTATTTAGTTACCTCTATTTTTTTTACTGGTCTTGGCATATCTTACAGTTGCCCTATCAGATAAGTATAAACATTTTTTTAATCTGATGATTTACATGTGGTTTAAATCCAACCCTTGATCCTTTGGTGTCCTGTTTAAATTTATTGTTTTCCTTTTCAGGCATTCCTCAGCAACAGTTTTGATGAACAGCTAATCCCCAACTTGGATTGGCCAGGTAAGAGACACTACCGTTCCTTAACAAAAGTTACCATAACATTTTGTGTAAGTATCCACCATAATGTAATGGATGCTGGTGGTAGGGTAGGCCAACATTACTTTATGACAAATGATTGCACAAAATGCTACAGTAATTTGGTGTGTGTGTGTGTGTGTGGTTAATGTATGAATATGATGGAAGTGTAGCACAAAGAGAAGAGTATATGAAGCATTGTTTCAGCATCTGCTAGCCCATTAGTCAAAATACAGATTCTGTATTAAACTACAAATAACATTAAGTAAGCATCAAGATTGCTACACCAGTTTTATAGCTTGCAGAAAGAAATTCTGAGTTTGATTTGGTTTGTTCTCTACTTATCAAGAAAAGACCAGAGAATTTCCATATTTCTTTGGTTATCCTCGTGTTTTCTTTCCTTACTTTGTGTGTCATTGGCTGCTCTGTGCCCTTCGGCAAGCCATGACCGAACATAAGGGATGGGACTGAATTTCTTCAACGGGTGGGCCAACTAGATTGAGGAATAGTAATGATGAAATAGTTTCAATAAGCATTGATGCTCGTGTTGATGTGCATATGAGATTCATTTGGGAAAAGCCTCGCTCACACTCTGCACTGGAGATAGCAATAGTGCTCACGGCTGTCAACAGGTCCTTATACTGCTCCTGAATTTCTTTACCACCCAACTCCTTGTACACCCTGTATGCCCGAATGGTTTCACGATTGTTACTAATATCAAATCTTTCTCAAAGACACTCAATCTCAGTTTCTCCGTACAGTGTAGGTAGCTCATCGGGCCAGTACTGCTTATTTAATACTTTCATTTCAGTGATCAGATTCTCGTATCCACTCTTGTCACCAGCGGTGCCTCCTGTGGACAGTATACGTTTACGTAAATTGTCCGCTAAGCTGCGGAAAAATTGTCCCGGGTGAATCTTTTGTCGAAACATTTCCTTCATGTAAGAGAACACCCTGAAACATCCTTTCTTCTATGGCTTTCTCACACTGTGCCGAACATTTCCCTCGCTTTTCTACTATTGTGTCGAACACCGCTATTTGGCGGCAGATAGCTTGGTGTGCATCAACGATTGTACAATCGCGATGTTGCAATTCAAGAGATAACTCTGACAACTCCTGTAGGGTATCATACATAATTCCAAGGTTGCTAACAAACTGAACAGATGACAACCACTTACTTAGACCACAGTAAGTTTTGCGTGTTGCGCTATCACGAGAAATGTCATCAGCCGCAGATGTGAAGTGCTTATAAAGAGCAGGGTAAGCATTCCTAACAGCCTCTACTGTTCTGAAGCTTGATGCGACCCACTGGGTGTCTAACACTCTACCTATCTTGCAAAGCTGAATATCAAGAGCTTCACCGCACTCCTTCAGCTCTAAACTATTTTTCCCAGATGTGCTATAAAGAGAATATAGCTTGTCTAGCAGACTTTTAAAGTGATTCGTTGCTCCAACATCTTTCATGACATCACTGACCGCAAACTCTAGGCAATGAGTGGAGCAGTGCCATGCTGTGATATTTGGAAACAGGTCTTGCAACCACTTCACAACACCTGTATTGCGTCCAAACATCACTGAAGCTCCATCGCAAGCAACCGCTACCAGGCACTTGGCAAGGAAGTTTTCAGTTATGTTAATCTTTTTAAGTGCAGACAATAAACTGTTCACTATTCCCTTAGCTGTCAGATCCTGTAGCTCCACAAGGTCCACAAATAAGTTAGCAGGAGACTCCATGCCAGGTAACATCAATCGCATGTACACAATTAAAGCGCGCTTCTTGTTTAAAGCAGTAGATTCATCGAGTAAATGACTCACTTTAGGAGCAATCGATGTGATGTGGGCAAACAAGTTTTTCTTCATCTCAGAGGAAATTTGATGCTGAATGTCAGAACATGCCACACTGGAATGCAAAATCTGCCCCATGTCCAGTCCATTCAACTGCTGACAGTCTATTTCTACTTCGAAACCATATGACGTCCAGTTACGCTTCGCTTTTTTATAAGCAGTTCTCAAGATTCTGTCCGTAGTAGCAATATGAGCAGACTGTGTGTAACCCCTCACCCCTGCCTTTTTACTAAAATGACAGGTGGCATGCTGTTGGCGTTGGCAGCAATACCTGGTGGGGACCTGGGTTCGGGGAGGATGAGGTTACCTGGCACAAGGGACCTAGGTTTGGCTACTCTGCACAGGGGCACCCAAGTAAATCCAACTACAGGAAGCAATAACTGTAATGTCCAGAACCAGGATTGGGATTTTTCAGTGTGACTTTATTCAAAACAAGCTGACACATGACAAATCATTGATGGTCCCCCAAGGGGCTACGTTCACTGTATATGCAGATAGAGACTAAAGGCGGTCCATTTGAAGAATGAACACATTTTTTACTATTGTCTGGCTCTGGACCCACCAGGCACTCAGCCCGGACTTGCATGCACTTTGGATACACAGCCCGACTGGCCCGGCTCCCCTGCCGGCCACTTGACTGACGGTCCATTTAAAGAATGAACCCAAACTTTAACTTGGAGAGACTCCCATCACACAAGGAGTATATTTTCCCAAGCTGTGGCTCCCCACACCACTTAGAGTCTGCGACTCCTAGAGAGATTTGATTTCTTACTTCCATGAACTCCCATCAAACAAGGAGAATATTTCCCATCCTGTGGCTCCCCACACCACATAGAGTCTGCGACTCCTAGAGAGATTTTCAAGTTGTGACCCACATCTGGGTACCCACCTCATCACTGGCCAGGCGCATGAGGCAAGTAGCAAATCACAGAAGAAATCCGTAGAGGTGGACCTGGTCATTAAAGATGGGGGTTGTTCCCACCTCCGCTCCCACAGCCCATACCCGGCCATTTCTCTGGACAAACATAAACTTAAGACTTTGAAAATGTAGATTAAATGGTGGATGACATGAAGCACCCCCTCTACAAACTTGAACTGTAAAAATGTAGATTAAACGGTGGATGACCTGAAGCACCCCCTCTACAGCATTACTTGAAATCCATTAAAACGTTAGACTTTTTGACTGCTCCATTTGTTTGTCTTAGTTGAAATAGTCCTCCCAAATAGCAGTCCACATTCCAACTTCCTTTATATTTCCAAACTAATGAAACAATTGGTTTGCCCCTTCAAATGGGGCAAAACACTCACCCATTCGTTGCAGGTGCCCCACAGACGAAGTACCACTTCTTTTACTGTTATACAAGAACAGAACTGAAAACAGGCAGCTTTCTTCCATAGTGGAAATAGGGGATTGCCCCTGGCATCCACAGAAGGACTTTTCTTCCACCCCCCCGGAGGGAGGGGGCACTGAGACCTGGACAGCGGTCTCCACCACTTTCAAAAGGTAAACAAAAACACTCCTTACTGCTGGGAGGGCAAGCAGGAGACTCCCTTCTTGCTTTAAGACAAACAGAAGACTGACTTTGAAAACTCCCAAAGTTCTAAACTTACTCCCTGAGCTACAGATTCCAATGTGGCTTATGCAGCTGCGACAGTTCTAAGATGATGTCATCTCTCAAGTCTCAGCTGTGACTGAGAACAGAGTGAGACAGTGTGAAACCCATTTAACTGGAGTTTCACAAGCTGCCTTCCCTACCTACCACTAGGTCTTACTGGGGTTCTAGTAACCCCGGGTAACAAGGGGGTTACACTCGCCCTTGACCAGGAAAATGACTGTCCCCAGTCATTATGCACCCGGCCAGGGCATCCCACCCTATGTGCTACTCCATGGAGGGGTGATCAGGCCCCTCCTACCATGTGCAAGCACAGGCAGGCAGCACTGAGGGCCTAGAGGCCTATAGCTGACATGTCAGCCTCTACACTATCCACTTACTATGGACACCTAGTGGCTCTGGTAGAACCATCCAGAGCACAGCCCTAATCGATCAGCACTGCGGCCCCTACTGCAGGTCAGGGCCACAGCCTGTCCATCCCCCCTAACCCTCTAGGGAAAACCTATCTGCCTCTAACATAACATCCCAAACAAAAACAAAACCCGGGGACCTTCCCGACCTTGGGCAACCTGCAACTACAAAACAGCACTTTAAATTTTACACAATAAAGCACTGAACGAGGAACTCCGATGAGCCCCTCCTCCTCTTCTTGTCTCTCTTCTTCCCAGGAACACCTGTAAGAAAAGACAAAAACAAAACACACTCCTAATCTGCATACACAGTTTACCTAAACAACAACAACAACCCCTACCATACAGAAAAAAACACTGAACAATCCCAAAAAAGATTTTTTAGAAAAAAAAAGGTAGAAAAACACAGTATTTACATTAAAGTACAATAATGACATTGGTTACAATACACATTTGGGGGGATGGAGTGCCCTAAAAGTCCCAACTAGTGACCACAAGGCCCGAAGGCTAGTCCAATAAAGAGTCTCTCCTGGGCCGGAGCCCTGTGAAACACAGTTCTAGAAGGCCAAAATCCCAAAGGGAGAGTCTTTAGACAGTTCACATTTTTGAAGTCTGTGGTGTAGGTGTTACTGCAATGTCATAAAGATAGAAAAAGGTTTTTGGACTTACCAGCCTCTTGAAGTATAAGACTAGGCACCGACCTGCATCGCAGCCAAAGACTCTCCCTGGCAGCATTTCTTCTGATATAGCTGGGTGGACATCTTCCGGGAAACACAGGAGGGCACATCTGGAAACAGCTGGGCTGATGTCATCTCTGGAGAAGGAACCTTAGAACAGGAACAAAAAGAAAACAGCTGGTCCAACGTCATCCGATTACCAGCCGATGAACAGGAAACAGCTGGGCTGGTGTCCTCTCTGGATCTGAAGTCATCTGGTTGGCCAGTAGATGGTTGCTGAACAAGACAGTACACTGTAGACTGAAGAATGTGGAGCACCTGAGTCCTTGGTTATTCATATTGGCGGATCAATAAGGACACTTCACAGTCTAGATGTGGCAGTATTGACTACCACTGCTCGGCTCTCCATTTTGTAGGCACGGGCTTAATTACTGGGAGGTCCTTGTACTGAGGCCAATAGTACCAAGGGTCAGGGGCTTAGATTACCCGTCTGGGCTGAACATAACTCACACAGTGGGAGACTTCACGTCCCTCTCCATCCACTATTCTCACTCTGTCCATAAACAGTGTCCTGCCTCTCTTCCACTGTGTATACTTTTCGTGGAACAGTCTATTTTTTACATGCTGGTTGGCCCCAGGATGCACGTTTCATTGCTTCATCCCAGATCCAGGATTTCCTGCAGTCCTCAATCTCCTCCCAGACACTCCGAGGAAAGGTAGGAAAGGTCATACCATAGATTTCATTGGCCTTTCTACGAACCAGTCTCTCCTCTTTACTTGCTTTGGTCAATCTGAGACCGCTGGCCTGGTTTGGGGGTGGCCAGTCCTGGTTCTGCCAGCTTCGCATCCTCAATGAAATTAAAATGGATCCCTGACTTCTTCTTCTTGTAAAGCCAGGCAGTGGCATCACCACCTTCTTGAACACATTCCTCCGAGGCAAGATCTTGAGGCTGTGTACCCGTTCCTTTCTCACAAGGCCACATAGGTTCCCCCTCATCTTCCTCTTCACTGAGGATCTGAGCCCAGGAGTGAGCAGTCGTTCTCACCCCTGAGACTATCCATTCATCACTAGGAGCGGAGGTTGACACCTCCCATTCAAAGGCCTCCCGCATCTCATCTTCACCTGCGAGACTTGGGCTAGGCCCCCCCACCCAGGGGTCTATTGATGCTTTATCCGAACTTTCCTTCTGAGATCCAGCATCCAAAACTTCAATTTCAGATTCAGTCTCTAATTCTGCACCCTCTAGCTTTGTGCCACACTCCCCCGAGGGACCTTCCTCCACAGGCTCTGCCTGATGCTGTGTGCTGCCAACTGCAGATTCCTGAATTTTTGTCCATGTGGGAGCCAAATGAATTGGAGGCGCTTTATACAACTATTTTTGTAGACATCCAGTACAGTGAGGAATCATGAAGACATCCTTCCAGCACTCAAGCATTTGGCATACACGCACTGGATAATTAGAATTGCCACATCAGGAGGGAGTTGCCTCCATAACACCACTTTTCAATATCTCTCAGTCTATTTACTGCTGCTGTTACTGCAACCTGGGCATGATCCGGTAACGAGCTGGTCCTGAGGCCATAACTGCAGAAAATAAACAAAAGTTCACTGTAACTGAAAGTCCCACTTTAAATGACACACTCTGTAGCTTTAAAATGGCTCCTCTGCTGTTGTGTTTACTTTACTACCCCACCCTGTAATGGCGGCAGGCACTCCTGTGCATCAACATTTAGACTCTGGGTCAAGCCACTGCGCACCCGATTTACATCAGCTACTGATAACTTTTACTCAAATTGCACAACTTGCTCTGATCTGGCTTTTCACACATTTACAGGATTTTCCTTGGACTTTTCACTTGCTGGCAACATTCATTTAATTACAGTCCCTTAAAAGCTTCAGGTTTCAGCACAGGATTGCCTGCTTCTACTAGTGTTGCACTTTTTTACAACCCACAGTCTCTCTCTGGCTGCAAACTTTAAACTGAGGCTACTTTCATTGCTATGCACACATTCAATGGCTTTACAGACTTGCACTTGCCAGCAGGACATCACACAATCGCTACTTGCAAAGCGACTATACAGCTGCACACACATTTTATATGGCATTTTCTGAAAATCACTGTTTGAGCAGTCTTTTAATTGTTTACTCACTGTTATTGTAGCAACTTGCTGCGATGGGTTAAAACGGCCTGCAGCCAGATTTTGAAGGCCTCGGAATGCAAACGGGTGGGCAGTCTCCGCGATCGTCGTTTTAACCACAAAATTCACTAATCCCACGATCGATTCACGGGTTGAGCCCGATTTTAAACTTAAAAGTCACTTTTTTACTATTTCACAGCGCTTTGAATACTTCGCGACGCTCCTCCACTGCCAGTACATGCACTACTCTCTGTCTCCCTCTCGAATGCTGAAGCAGTCACAGAAGAGCTGGCTGAGGGCCGGGACTAATGGCAAACTGACCAACCACACGACGCCATGCAAATGAGCCTCTTCTTCCTCGCGAGGGCTCCTCTACTCACGGCGATCGTCGAGCAGGCAAATTTAAACTGTAAAATGCACTTTTTTTTTTCTTCAACTGACTCCACGGTGGGAGCCCATTTCAACCATGTAACATTGCCATTAACTCTGCAGTCTCTAACTTTGCACAGAAAGCATTTCCAATGCCCAGGGCATAATTTCTCTGTTGCTACCCCTAGTTTTCCATACTTTCCTTCACAGAAATTCATTTTAAAAGCATTTCAAACGTCCAGGGCATATTTTCTCTGTTGCTACCCCTAGTTTTCCACACTTTTCTTCACATAAATTCATTTTAAAACTGACAAAAACACTGTAAACATTTTTGATGATGCAGGACAAGGGCACACTCTTTGGCTTTACAGCTCCTTGGTAAACAGAAGATCCTGGGTTCGAATCCCAGCGGTGCCTCCATTTTTGTAACCCCTCACCCTTGCCTTTTTACTAAAACGACAGGTGGCATGCTGTTGGCGTTGGCAGCAATACCTGGAGGGGACCTGGGTTTGGGGAGGATGAGGTTACCTGGCACAAGGGACCTAGGTTTGGCTACTCTGCACAGGGGCACCCAAGTAAATCCAACTACAGGAAGCAATAACTGTAATGTCCAGAACCAGGATTGGGATTTTTCAGTGTGGCTTTATTCAAAACAAGCTGACACATGACAAAGCATTGATGGTCCAACAAGGGGCTACGTTCACTGTATATGCAGATAGAGACTAAAGGTGGTCCATTTGAAGAATGAACACATTTTTACTATTGTCTGGCTCTGGACCCACCAGGTACTCAGCCCGGACTTGCATGCACTTTAGATACACAGCCTGACTGGCCCGGCTCCCCTGCCGGCCACTTGACTGACGGTTCATTTAAAGAATGAACCCAAACTTTAACTTGGAGAGACTCCCATCACACAAGGAGTATATTTTCCCAAGCTGTGGCTCCCCACACCACTTAGAGTCTGCGACTCCTAGAGAGATTTGATTTCTTACTTCCATGAACTGCCATCGAACGAGAATATTTCCCATCCTGTGACTCCCCACACCACATAGAGTCTGCGACTCCTAGAGAGATTTTCAAGTTGAGACCCACGTCTGGGTACCCACCTCATCACTGGCCAGGCGCATGAGGCAAGTAGCAAGTCACAGAAGAAATCTGTAGAGGTGGACCTGGTCACTAAAGATGGGGGGTGTTCCCACCTCCAGCTCCCACAGCCCATACCCGGCCATTTCTCTGGACAAACATAAACTTAAGACTTTGAAAATGTAGATTAAACGGTGGATGACATGAAGCACCCCCCTCTACAAACTTGAACTGTGAAAATGTAGATTAAACGGTGGATGACCTGAAGCACCCCCTCTACAGCATTACTTGAAATCCATTAAAACGATAGACTTTTTGACTGCTCCATTTGTTTGTCTTAGTTGAAATAGTCCTCCCAAATAGCAGTCCACATTCCAACTTCCTTTATATTTCCAAACTAATGAAACAATTGGTTTGCCCCTTCAAATGGGGCAAAACACTCACCCATTCATTGCAGGTGCCCCACAGGCGAAGTACCACTTCTTTTACTGTTATACAAGAACAGAACTGAAAACAGGCAGCTTTCTTCCATAGTGGAAATAGGGGATTGCCCCTGGCATCCACAGAAGGACTTTTCTTCCACCCCCGGAGGGAGGGGGCACTGAGACCTGGACAGCGGTCTCCACCACTTTCAAAAGGTAAACAAAAACACTCCTTACTGCTGGGAGGGCAAGCAGGAGACTCCCTTCTTGCTTTACGACAAACAGAAGACTGACTTTGAAAACTCCCAAAGTTCTAAACTTACTCCCTGAGCTACAGATTCCAATGTGGCTTATGCAGCTGCGACAGTTCTAAGATGATGTCATCTCTCAAGTCTCAGCTGTGACTGAGAACAGAGTGAGACAGTGTGAAACCCATTTAACTGGAGTTTCACAAGCTGCCTTCCCTGCCTACCACTAGGTCTTACTGGGATTCTAGTAACCCCGGGTAACAAGGGGGTTACATGTGAATTTGCAGCTAATTGCAGCAATGTGTCTTTTTTTGACTGCTCAAGAATGCGAGTAGCTTCGACATGTGACTTAGTTTGTGGATGTTCTCCTATCTTTTTCTGTAGTGATTTCTGTTGCTTTGTTTTATTGGTACCATATGAAGAAACAGTTGTTTCGAGCCATTCTTTTGCCAACTTCATTCCGGCAGATTTTTCAGGACCCAAGTTATTGACTTGCTGACACACACTGCAACCAAGATTTGATCTGCTGATGACTAACCACCGGTATTTACTCTGGAAAAAACATTTCTGTTCACGCTTCCATCCTGCAAGAAGTAAATCTTTGTTATGAGACGCGACATGTTCAGGGAATTCCTCTTCTCTACCAGAGCTCTGTGATTCAGAGTCACTAGTAGCACAAATGCTTTCTGCAAAACTTTTCGCTTTAATCCCTTCATAATCATCAATTTGCTTTTCTTTTGTACCGCTGAGGCCACTGACACATGTAACAGTGGCACCCGCTACATCTTCTGATTCTTTTTCGTTGTTTTCATCACTCTCCTTTTTCTTCCACTTAATGACTGGCTCAGCCTCATTCGTACTACCTCCTGGCTTAGAAAAATGTGACCATATTTTCTTTTGACCTTGAGACATTTTTTGGATTTACGATGTGTCAGCACTCACCAAAATGAACTGAAAAGTAACCTGCCCCTCTGCCAGTCTTAGTTTTTTTTTTTCTTTTAACAGCCCCTTCAGGATCAGTCACTCTAACACAATGATGTGCTGTACGCAAGTGGAACTTGTGGGAATCAAACCAAAGCTCGCAGTTCGCACACCTGCTCCTCTGCCTGTTAGCCTTTTTTTTTTTATTCAAGCCCGAGCCCTTTCAGAACAGTACTGTCACTCACAGTAATGTACGGTAATGTGACCGAACTTAGGAATCAAACCAAAGCTCGCAGTCCGCACACCTACTCCTCTGCCTGTTAGCCTTTTTTTTTTAATTCAAGCCCCAGTCCCTTCAAAGACAGTTACTGTCACACACAGTTATGTGCTGAACCGACGTAAGTGGAACTTATGGGAATCAACCCAAAGATTGAACACCTGCTCAGATCTGCCTGTCTTACCCTTTAATTTCACACAGCCCCTTCAGAAACACTCAAACAGAGTAGTGTACTGTAGCCTCAATACAGTCTGTTTGCTAGTGTTGGCCTTCTTTACTGTACTCTGTTTTGTTTGAAGAGCCAGCCAGCCAAGGTTTAATATTTTTTTTGTTTGGTTTATAGTACTGTACTTGTGGGATCAAATGGAGTCCAGCACACGGTCAGGATTGTAGAAATCAAACTTAAATTTATTCATACAGCAGGAAAAATAAACGGACTAAAGGCAAAAAAATAAAATAACACTAAGCAGAATGAAAAAGAAAATACAATTCTACAGTTACATTCACTGAAGACAGGGTTTGCCTAGAAACTGGCTAGACAACTGGTAGGCTTGCCTCCCTACCACACACTGACTTAATACACTCTTTTGCACTCAATATATACTGTGGTCAGATCACATGGTACAGGAAAACTCCTCCCTATACAGAATGAATCTAACTTTATAACAGCAAACACAGTTTATATTTCACCTGAGTTTCAGTTTAGGCATTCATTTCACCACTACATGGTTTTCTGGTTCATTAAAGTTAAAATTTCAAGTAATTTCATCTTTTACCCTTTTTCTGAGGGCAGCAGACTCCTCCCATCAGCTTTCATCATAAAAGAGGTGGAGCAAGGGCCGGCTGGCACTATAGACAGATGGAAATCTAAGCGGAGAGGCTGCTGAACAAACAAGCCATTTTCAGGTCAGTTGTTTTTACTATTTACGACATTTGGAGCAATCAGCTTTACAGTGTGACAGCTTAACAAAAAACTATCTAATATAATTCAGCCAGGTGGCTTTACAAACACCAAACAGCTCAAACCTGCTTTACTTTTGAATGTTTGCACAGTTTGCTTGGCTACAAGAAGCTGTGTGTTCTTCAGTGACTTCACTTGCACTGAAGAAATACAAACCCTGAGGTTCTAAGCATCAGACTAAAGTGCTATTTCTCTATTTCAGTACTGACATGGAAGTGCTTACTAAACAGTGCAAAAATTACATAGTCTTAGAAACCTTCTATGTGAAACTATATGGGGATTTTCCAAGTCAAACAGCAGTTTTGGCAATATCTGGTGCAAAACAAGAAAGAGGACACAAAGGAGATTAGGGAGAGAGAGCTACTCACAGGTGGCCATTCCATGAGCAGGGAACAGATGAAATAAACAAAAGAATACAGGGACAGAAGAGAGAGCAGAGAGCTAAGTACTGTTGCAACTGGTTTCTACACAGAGGGAAAGTTCCTGTTTTCCAGCCCAAATAATTGAAAACTTTAGCTGCCATTTGACTGCAGATAGGTATTTACAAACACCCATTTAACACTTCAAATGCACAGGGATAGAGAGCAGACAGCACCTACCACAGTCTCCTCCCCACCGAAAAAAAAAAAACAGTTGTTTTTTTCTTTTTTTTGATAACAATCAGCTTTTATCTTTACCAAGACAGGATATGTAGATCTCTCTAGCAGAGAGATGGAGCTCCGGCCCACCCTCTCCTGAAGCTCCACCTCAGGGTCCCTGATACAATAATATAATTAATACACATGTCTAAGGAAATACACTTTCCTCAAACAATTCAATTAATCAAAACCCTGAGGTCTACTCCTGTCTATATGGTTATATCTGCACCAAAACGAGACATGAAGTCTGCATTGCTATTGGCTGTCCCAGATCTGTGCTTCACAGTGAAGTTGTATAGCTGTAGGGTTAAATACCAATGCATAATCCTTGGATTGTTGTCTTTCATGTCTGGATCCAACAAAAGAGGATTATGGTCCGTTCAGACTTCAAAGTTATTTCCCATAGATAGTATTGCAAAGTTTTATTGCCCATTTATGCCAAGCATTCTTTTCTATGGTGGAATATTTAGTTTCTCTGGCATGAAGCTTTCTGCTTATATATAGTATAGGATGTTCTTCTCCTTCCTGGATTTGGGATAATACTGCTCCAATACCTACATTCGATGCATCTGTTTGGACGATAAAAGGCTTTAAAAAATCAGGACTCTTTAGTACTGGAGCTGAACAAAGGGCAGCCTTAATCGCACAAAAGGACTCCTCGCACTCTGTAGTCCAGATTACTTTGGTAGGTTTATTCTTTCTTGTTAACTCAATTAATGGACTGGCTAAGGTAGCGAACTGGGGCACAAAGCATCTATAATAACCCGCTAGACCCAGAAATGAACGTACATGTTTCTTCGTGATGGGACGGGGACTCCTGGCTACTGCATCTACCTTCCCCACCTCTGGTTTTACCTGCCCTTCACCTATTAAAAATCCTAAATAACATACTTCCTTCATAGCAAGGGAGCATTTAGTAGGGTTAACAGTAAGGCTGGCCTGTGTAATGGTGTCTAATACTTTTGTTAGGTGTTGGACATGGTCTTCCCATGAAGAGCTAAAGACAATCACATCATCAAGATAAGCTGTACTATATCCCAGATGAGGTCTCAGTAACTTATCCATCAATCTTTGGAATGTGGCGGGTGCACCATGAAGTCCAAAGGGCATCATGGTGAATTGAAAGGATCCCAAAGGGGTGCTAAAGGCCGTCTTCTCTGGCTGTCTCATCAAGCGGAATCTGCCAGTACCCTTTTGTTAAATCAAGAGTACTGACATATTGGGCTTGCCCGAGTTGGTCAATGATGTCATCCACCCGAGGCATAGGATACCCATCAAATTTAGATATCACATTCAACTTGCGAAAATCTAAACATATTCAGACTCCACCCTCCTTCTTTGGGACTATCACCATTGAGAAACCCCATTCACTGTTGGCCTCTTCAATGACACCCGTTTCTCTCATTTTCTTTATTTCTTTTATGACTTCAGGTTTTATCTTTTCTGGGATACGATAAGGTTTTACCCGGATGGGTGTTGTTTGGGATACCTGGATCTGATGAGAGATCACAGTAGTTTTTCCTGGCATGGTTGTGAATGTAGAAGAAAACTGGTTTATAATCTGAGCCAAATCTAGTTTTTGTTTTTCTGTCAAGAAAGGATTTATTACTAGGGTAGAAGGAGACTGTTCAGAGTCCAGTCTCTTATATGCTAAATCCATTTCATTATCAACAGAAGTAGGACATACATACATGCTTTCCCCAGAACGGTCGTTCCATTTTTTCAAAAGATTTGCGTGGTACACCTTCAGTTTTTTCTTTCTATCTGGTACTTTCACCAAGTACGTGACAGGTCTTTTTTGTTTTTGAATGACATAAGGCCCCTGCCACTTCATCGTCAACTTATTATCAGTTGATGGAAGTAACAGTAGGACACGATCTCCAGCACTGAAGTGTTTATTTCCTACTCCTATATCATATCTTTCCTTTTGATAGTTTTGTTTGGCCTGGTTTTGTTCATGGGCTAGCTGGGTATACCTTGCCACCCTTTGGCGCATTTCTGTAACATAATCAAGGGTAGTGGGGTTCTTCCAAGTTTTTGTATCTTCCCATTGTTCCCTGACCACATCTAGGAGGCCTCTTGGATTCTTGCCATAAAGTAACTCAAAGGGCGAGATTCCTGTTGATGCCTGGGGGACCTCCCGATATGCAAACAGTAATAATGGTAAATACAGATCCCAGTGTTTACCCTCATCCTCCACATATTTCTGTATCATTTTCTTTAATGTCTTGTTGAAGCGCTCAACCAAGGCATCAGTTTGGGGGTGGTATGGAGAAGTGTATACTGCTTCCACTCCCAGGGCTTGATAGAGACGCCTCAACATGACAGAACAGAAATTGGTTCCTTGGGTATGCCTACCTTACTAAACATTTTGAGCAGTTCTTCAGCTATCCTTTCAGCCGTAACAGTTCGCAAAGGAGTGGCCTCTGGGTACTTTGTAGCATAGTCACATAGTATGAGGGCAAACCTATTTCCTTTTGCACTTTTGGGGTGGGGCCCTATAATATCCATGGCCACACGCTCAAAAGGAACTGTTACCAATGGTAATGGCTGCAGGGGAACTTTGTCTTTCTTTGTGACCGGGGCTACCTTTTGACACTTGTCACAGCTTTTACAGTATTCTGCTACCTGGTCATAAATACCAGGCCAGAAGAACCTGTATAGCAGCCTCTGTAGGGTCCTATCCCTACCTGCGTGACCCCCACAGGGCACATCATGTACCAAAAATATCAACTGCTCCCTGTATTGGCTAGGGACCACTAACTGATCCACACTCTGTCCTGTTTTGGGATCTATACATATTCTATATAGTTTTCCCTGTTGAACCCTGTACATAGGAGGTATATCTTCTACCTCCTCAGGAACAACCTGTGAAAACAAAGGCGTTAGTGTGGCATCCTTCTTTTGATCCTCAGCAAATGACTCTAACATAGTAGCTCTAAGCACCACATCATCAACAACACTTAAGTCCTTTTTCTCAGTCCAGTTAAGTTTATCAAGTCTTCTGAGTTTTGGACTTTGTGGTTTTCCCAGGTGCTTCAAAAAGTGTGTCATCAAATGGAAATAGTTCTGCAACAGTTCTTTCTTGTCGAGCCTGAGCTCGAGTGGTCATAGCACAAACTGATGAGGAGGCAGTGAGCAAATCACCAAAAGTAGGAAAGTCATGACCCAAAATAACAGGAACTGGTAATTTTGGCACTACCCCCACCTTCATATGATGAACAGTACCTTGAACACTAATAGTTGCTTCTTGCAAAGGGCAGAAGTGAGTGTCCCCATGTACATAGGTAACCCCCGTTTTTTCATCACTTGGTGTCTGAGATGCCCCACAGAATACATCAGTATGTGCCAGAGTTTGCTTGCTCCCAGAATTGATTAAAGCAGTCACATCATGCCCTTCAATGTTCACAGCCATTGTATATTGCCCCCAGTTTGCCAAAGCTAGGTGAGAGGGTTCAGTTTTCTTTTTAGGGCAAAATCTGGCTATGTGTCCCTTGGCCTTACAGTCCCAGCAAATAATATCTGGGTTATATGGCCTGCTATTTTTCTTATAGGGAGAAGTACTGGAAACATTAGTAGAGGGGGTAGTAGATGTTTGTCTTACCGCAGTGGTAGATGGGGATGTCCCATGAGACCCTTTCTGTCATTGTGGGTGAGCTGTCAAGAAGTTCTCAGCTTGGCTGATGGCCTTTTCTGCTGTTTCCGGTCTGTGTTCTTTTACCCACATCTGTACTTCATGGGGCAGTATCTTTATAAATTGTTCCAAGAGTATGGACTCTACCACTTGCTGCATAGTTCTCACAGTGGGCTGTAGCCATTTGGTGCATAAATCCTGCAAACGAACATAAGCTTCTTGTGGAGAATCAGCTGTATAATACCAAAATGTCCGGAATCTTTGGCGGTACGTCTCTGTACTGATATTGTACCGTTTAAGGATTGCCTGTTTCACATGATCATAGTTCGAGGCATTTTGTGTCTGTACATGGCTATAGGCCAACTGAGCTCTTCCTGTGAGGTAAGGGGCTAACCGAATGACCCATTGGTCCCTAGGCCACCCACAGGCAGTTGCTACTCTTTCAGATATAGTGATGTATGCCTCTATATCATCACTGTCCATTAACTTAGATAACTTAATATCCCTGGGCCCTTCACTTGGTGGGTTGGGTCTGGCAGTCCCCATAGTCTGTATAGCTTTAAGGGTCTCCACCCACCTGGCCTCGTTCTGGCGTTGGTCTCTTTCTCTTTGTTTCTCAATGTCCATCTGTTTCAAACACAGCCATCTGAGTAGGTCTTGCATATCAGAAAGAGGTGCTTCTTCCTCTTCTTCCACTGAACTCTTGTCCTCACCCCCAATGGCTCCTTCTTCTTTCATGTCATTCTTAGTGTCTTTCCGCCTGACGTCACCCAGACCGCTGGCCAATGGAACCTGGTACTTGTCTACCATTGTTCTGGTCAGAACTCCCTCAGGTGTGGGTGTTTCCATCTTTCCCTGCTTCTTTTGCTCCTCCATGATATCTCTGGACGATATCCACCAGAAGGTCAACGTGCCTCCTTAGATCCCACTTCTGACACCAACTTGTACTTGTGGAATCAAATGGAGTCCAGCACACGGTCAGGATTGTAGAAATCAAACTTAAATTTATTCATACAGCAGGAAAAATAAACGGACTAAAGGCGAAAAAATAAAATAACACTAAGCAGAATGAAAAAGAAAATACAATTCTACAGTTACATTCACTGAAGACAGGGTTTGCCTAGAAACTGGCTAGACAACTGGTAGGCTTGCCTCCCTACCACACACTGACTTAATACACTCTTCTGCACTCAATATATACTGTGGTCAGATCACATGGTACAGGAAAACTCCTCCCTATACAGAATAAATCAAACTTTATAACAGCAAACACAGTTTATATTTCACCTGAGTTTCAGTTTAGGCATTCATTTCACCACTACATGGTTTTCTGGTTCATTAAAGTTAAAAATTTCAAGTAATTTCATCTTTTACCCTTTTTCTGAGGGCAGCAGACTCCTCCCATCCAGTGGAGGCTCCAGCTTTTGTTGGTTACCAGGGCAGTGGGTGGGCACCACAGTTGGGAGCCAGGGCACCTATACAAACCAGAATGTAAATTATGCATGTATATTCCTGCATGCTCATCCGTTTACAATTTGAAAAATGAATATTATGTTTCCGAAATAAACATGACGTTTCCATTTCGTGTTTTAGAGTTTTTATTTAACATTTAAGAATGCAACACATACTAACTTTGTAATTAAATATGTTTTTGTCTGCTCCATTGTCTCTCCTCGTCACATATTTCCCACTGTATGTTACAATCTCCCACATGCTGAACTGGTTGATGGGTTTGTTTTGAGCATTGCATTGGTCAAACAGCATGCTGGTGCTCACATCAGAAACCATAAAGGACATATACCATACTGGCTTAAAAATCAATCTGCGTTTAAAGTTACAGGTCAATTTTTCCCCCCATCTCTTCATACCAAACATAACTGACTGGAAACATAAAACAGCAGTGCATGTTACGATAAAAATATTGACCATATTACATTTTATTCCATTTTAGATCACCCATTTCTCCAGTCTTGTAAGAGCCACTCTATCTCTTAGCTTCAGAATTTCTGAGAGCAGAACTAACCAAATGGGAACTCCTTTTAAAGTGGCTAGCCCCAGGTTCTGTGGATTTTTTTTTAATACATATAATTTAAAAATCACTTTTTTGGAACTATGGTAAACTAGTATGCAACAGATTCTGCTCCCTGACTGTGGGTGTTCAAAGATAGCTAGCTATGAATACTGCTAAAAACCTGAGGCTACCCATATTGAAAGAAACTTTATTTATTTGTTTGTCCTTTCCCCCTCAGTCCACAGGACCCCCAGCCCTGTCACCCCAACATCCACTGGGATTTACCACCAGCCAATACCCCCATGGCTTGCTCCCCCCATGGGGTTAGCAGGGTCCCCCAATCCGCTTCCATAGATGGGATCCAGTGGCTGGACCAACGAGCCCAGCTAGTCAGATGCGATGTCTTACACTATCGTGCCACTGAGGTTTCCCATTTCCCCTTTTTCTCCCCAGAGATGCAGTGTGCAATGGCACCAGGATGCACGACCTGTGTGCTGTATGTCTATGTCTGCCCGTCCCTCCCCCTACTCACTCTGTGGCAGTCTAGAGGTGCTCTCCCCCTTGCCACTGCTAGGGCCAACTGTACACCAGGATCTGTGACCTTCCCCCCCAGAGGAGAGCAGTCCTCCAGATGCTCATTCCTTCTCCACCCGGCTAGCCCTCTGGTGGCTGAGCTCACTACCAAACTCATGTCACCAGCGTCACAAGCAGTAGCGCTACTGCTGCACCAGAGGGCCACATATGAAACCCTCCTTTTTAATTACTTCAGATTGTAAAAGAAAAGCTAAGGTAGGCTCAACCTGTTCAGCAAAGCCTTTTACAAGACAGGATAAAAGGGGTGATCTAAAATAGAAAAAAAAGTTATAATTTCAGACTATTCACAACAACCTGCACTGATGCATTTGGTACAATATATTATAAGACTTGACAGGCAAGGTCTCTCCTGGAACTGGTTGGAGCCTCCCCAGGGAGGCTTGCCTCGCCATTTATGAAACCCTGGGTTACAACCATGAGCAATGAATGAGCCTGAACACCATGCAGGCCCAGTTTTTATTCCTGCGGCCTTCACTTGCATACTCTGTGACCCTGAGTAAGTCACTTAACCTCACTGTTCTGCCAGGTCACCCTTAAAAATGGGCCTTATAATATACCTAATGGGCCTCACCAGTAATTAGCAAAGAACAACAATACAATAAAAAACTAATTTAAGATAAATACCTCTTCTTTCTCCCCCTAAAAACAGTATGCCAGCAGGAGGAGCCAGTCCCTTATTTTCAGTGTACCAGTCCTCCCTAACTCAACCCCTCCCTCCATCCACAGACCCCAAGGTGCCCCCCCAATCCCTGGCTTCTAGGCTAGGCCATCTGTTGGCAGTGTGCCAGCTGAACCCAGCCACTTAGTTCACCAGTCTTCTGTAACCCAAACCCCATCAGTCCCCACACCGCCCCACTCCAGTCCTAAACACAAATCTCTAGTTTGGAGGCACAGTTAAAATACAGTATTCCCAGCTAACTCATACACCTCACCCCCCCTCATCCAGCCTCCATTTTCCTGCAGTGCTGAATGGAACAATCCAATGTACATCCACTGGACGTACATCCAGTGTACATCAGCAAGGGAGTCAAGTAATGAGGAAGAAAATATTTAGCGCTCTGTGGGAACAAGAGCATGGCAGTACTGTACCCCTTGCTTCCACTCAGAGTCAAAAATACCAGTCTCTCAGACTTTGCCAAGGTGAGTGTCTCCTATGGTACCGGGGGAAAAGCCCGGGCCTCCCCAAGTCTCAAGAACCATGTTATGTATCCTCCCCCAGACACAGGCCCATCTCTCTAACATCCCCAGCCTTGACGATATGCTGCACAGACTACAGTCAGAGGCATCATGTATAGTTAGGTGCAGGGAAAGCCGGGCCTCCCCAAGTATCAAGCACAGTGGCAGATACACCAAATGGATGAATGACATGAGGATGGCCCCATTCCCCCAAGCATCACCATCTGGCACTTCAGAACCCACCCACCCTCCATTGCAGACCCACCGTTCCAGAACAAACCCAACCCAACCATGGGAAAAAAAAAATCCCACTACAACCCTTCACAGTGCAGACAGGCAGCATAAAAAGACGGGCAGCCCATTTAAACACCTCACAGATTCAATATATCCCCCCCCACCGAGACACAGCAGGCCCATCTTTGAAACACCCCAAACTTAAAATTCTGGATAGTGCACACCATCCAGAGCCATCATGTATGCAGCGCCCCCCTCCCTCCCAAAACACAGGTTCATCTTTGATTATAAGAACCCCAACTATATAAAAAGGCTGAGCAGTCAGCCAGTCACAGAGGTATCATGTTATGTATCCTCTCCCTAGACACAGGTCCATCTCTCAGTCAGAGGCATTCATGTATGTTCTCCCCGACGCAGGCCCATCACTGAATGACCCACAGAAAGAGTGGCAAACACTGCCAGGAATAAACACCCCAGCTTTGAGGCATGTATGCCCCAATACAGTCCCATCTTATACACACACCCTGACACAGCCTGGAGGCATGCATGTCTCTTGAGTCTGTCCCCTCCTCCCCTTTCTCCTTGTGGTGAAGCACAGGTGAGGCCAGCATTAATTGCAAATTCATTTCAAGCGTGCTTACCTTAGCTGAGCAGCCCAGAAGTGTTCAGCAAGTGATTCAGTTGAGGTTGAGCGGTCACATGCAGTCGGCAGCTTGAGGAGTTCCAAGATTCCAGGGGGGGGGTTTCTAGTCCGAGGGCACGGGAGGACAGTGGCAGCACTGGAGAACTCTGGCTGGCTGGCAATCGGCAGGGGATGCACTCCAGCTCCAGGCAGCTTCAGCGAACAAGGAGAGCGGCGGCATTAGCAGGCAGGAGAATGGCTTCACTGGCCAGTCCATCCGAGGATACGGCAGCAGGCAGGGGAACTTGTCTCTGGTCACAGTGCGGTGGTGGCAGGCGCAGCAGACAGTTTGAGACAAACAAACAATCCAACCATCTCTTCTAGGTGGTACACATGGTGCACCATTTTCACAAGAAAGTTCAAGCAAGCGACCAACACACCTCATTGGACGAGGACTGGAGGAAGCCTTTTGCTGATTGGCAGAGTTTTTGCAGCCATCGACTGGCTGCAGCCACCTCCTTGCCATTGGGCAGAATTTTCTCCATGGACCTACAATTGGTCCGCATTAAAGACATTGTGCTGCACTAATTGGCTGGCTCAGGATCAGTAGCTAGCCCTCCCAAGCTCTGCATTTCCACAGCCAGGCGCCAGCGTTAAAGTTAGGAGTCCCAGGGGCGGGGCTCAGGCTCATGACAGCAGGGGGAATGGGGGGGGGATCTCCCTGAGGCAATCCAACTGCCATCTGCTGCCTGCTAATTTTTGCAGGACGGACTACGAGGCTAGGCTTGCAAAGCAACGCCAAACAGAAAAAAAAATCTGTTTTCGGAGCACTGGGGCACAGCATTTTCTGACCAGGGCATGTGCCCTGGTGTGCTCCGGTGTAGCGCCGCCACTGCTCCCATCAGCTTTCATCATAAAAGAGGTGGAGCAAGGGCCGGCTGGCACTATAGACAGATGGAAAGCTAAGCGGAGAGGCTGCTGAACAAACAAGCCATTTTCAGGTCAGTTGTTTTTACTATTTACAACATTTGGAGCAAACAGCTGACACAGTGTGACTAGCTTAACAAAATAAGCTACCTAATATAATTCAGCCAGGTGGCTTTACAAACACCAAACAGCTCAAACCCTGCTTTACTTTTGAATGTTTGCACACAGTTTGCTGGCTACAAGAAGCTGTGTTCGCTTCAGTGACTTCACTTGCACTGAAGAAATACAAACCCTCAGGTTCTAAGCATCAGACTAAAGTGCTATTTCTCTATTTCAGTACTGACAAGGGAGTGCTCACTAAACAGTGCAAAAATTCACATAGTCTTAGAAACCTTCTATGTGAAACTATATGGGGGATTTTCCACAGTCAAACAGCAGTTTTGGCAATATCTGGGTGCAAAACAAAGAAAGAGGACACAAAGGGAGATTAGGGAGAGAGAGACTACTCACAGGTGGCCATTCCATGAGCAGGGGAACAGATGAAATAAACAAACGAATACAGGGACAGAAGAGAGAGCAGAGAGCTAAGTACAGTTGCAACTGGTTTCTACACAGAGGGAAAGTTCCTGTTTTCCAGCCCAAATAATTGAAAACTTTAGCTGCCATTTGACTGCAGATACGTATTTACAAACACCCATTTAACACTTCAGAATACATGGGGATTGAGAGCAGACAACCCCTACCACATGTACCACTACTTATTTGTGTTTATTTATATAAGGTAGTATTTGTATTACTATAGAAAATATTTCATCAAGTCCTGGCCTGAGCACAGGCTTCTGTTCTGCCCTGCACTACTTCTCTCCTTCACTACTTCCCTACTTCCTCCTTGCCCTAATAATGCCTTCCTTCTGAAGTTCAAATCTGCCTAATTGCTTGTTTAAGTTTCTTCATCACTTGGTTGGAGCAGTGCACCCCTGCCCTGCCCTTAATAAAATATTTCTGGCTTTCTTGAATCTATTCTCCTCCTGTCCCTACTCTGAGTCCTCCACTGACCGTTTCCAGTTCCTATTACCATGGCACCAGCCAATCAATTTTCCTGCCGCCGCAGCCACGGCCTAGGAGTTCTTTCTGTGTGACTGTTTGTTTCCCTCAGTCAGCACACTCACTCCCTGCCTTGTCCGCACTGCTACTCCCTCCCTCCCTCCCTTATCTCAGTACAACTTGAGAATGAGAAAGTTATATTTGTGTATTTTTTTTATTCAGAAGTTCAAGTTCCCAAGTAAAGTTTGTTCAGTTACAATTTTATTTTAATTTTCAACACATCAACGAGGTGAGCAGACTCAGCAGAGAGACAAAACTGCTTACAGCCTACAGTGACTCCTCCCACTACGTTGCTGTGTTAGTACGCAATTGTTAACACACCACCTGACCACAGAACAGTTAATCAGGTGATGCCTGACTGCATGAATGAAGCACATCGCAGTTGTCATCAGCACGAGCACAGTCAGCAAGCAAGCAAGCACACTGAAACGAAAGGCGGCCAGTCGCGTGTGCTGCCGACGGCAATAGGCAACTGGCAACTTGAACTCCCCCCCCCCAGGAGCAAGCAGCAAGAGAGGACAATCACAAGGAGTGTGTGTGTGTGTGGCCGGCTGCCACTGGGTGGCAGCACAAACTTTGCTGGGAAAACAGTGAGTGCAAAATGAATAACACTTATTTCAAAGTTGATGTTTAAAGCGCGGTGTGTGTCCAGAAGGTGCAGGCTCAGCCAGAATGAAAAGAGGTGCCAGTGCTCAGCACCGGCTAGCACCGGCACAAATTAAGCACTGCTAGAAGTGGACCTCGGCCGCTTCTCTTCTTTAGAACAGCCCCTGTCTGGGACAGGACTTTTCTGCTTAGGTGGATGGCTAGGAGGCCTTGGTGGTGGCTGGTATCTGGGAGGTTCCTTAGTGGGGAGTATGACCTTCCAGATTGTCTCCCACCAAAATGAGAGCAGATCCTTGACCTCCGACATCTGGAGACCTGCGGTTGGACCCGTTGCTAGCTGAGACGCCGGGCTGTCACCCGTGTCCATTAGTCAGTGGTCCGATGCACCCGTCATCAGGTCATCGGGTGTGTCAGTTCTTGAGTGAGGTCTGTGTCCTCTATGCTAGCTGACGTTGGGTCATCACTCAGACATTTGACCCTGGCATCGGTGTCCTCAGTGTATGTCCGACGGGACGTGCTGACCTCAGGTATCTTGGAGGCGTTGTTGTCCTGTCAGTGGGTGCGGACCTTGGCCGGTGGCCATTGGTCCGTGGTCCTCTTAATGGATGTCTGGTTTGTGTTCCACTTAGTGGATGTCGCCAAGGATGTGAGGCTTCTGGGGGGCTGAGAGGCCGACCTAGACTGGTTGGCACCCTGGCGCCAGTCCAGGGAGTCGGAGCCTACTGCTGAGGCCGACTTGGAGGGTGCTTTTGCCAGGTGATCTGTCGAAGAAGACCGGCCGGCTAAGCCAGAAGACCGGCTAGTGGAATGCCAGATCTTCAAGGGCTGAAGTGTGGTTCCCGAACGGGAACCACCTGATGTCTCAGCCTTGGTCGGTAGTTTCTGGACCTTAGACCAAGACAGAGAGCATGTAGAGTGGCTGGCAGAGTCCGAATTCCCCCGGGAATAGGATGTCTTACACTTGGATTGGGAGCGCTCTTTCTCCCTTTCCTTCCTTTTCTCTATATGTTTCCTCAACTTGTGAAAGGAGCCTTCACTAAAGGAGGTGCTTTTCTGCATGGCTGCCAATTTTTCTTTGTGGAGGAAGGTCTCCCAACACCTTTTGGTGGCGAATCCTCATTTGACTAGCGAACGTTTGGCAAACAGAGCAGGCCTTGGTGTCATGCTCTTGGCCCAGGCACTGCATACAGGCCAGTTAGCCATCCTTGAATGGGATCTGCTTGCCGCAGGCACACTTAGAAGAGTGCCTTTCTATGGAGGACATCGGGGAAGATGACATGCAGGAAATATATGAGCGAAAAAACAGACTTTTTCGAGACAATAAAATAAAGAAAATATTTAGATGTGGCGTTGATCGGTTGCTGAAGGCATTCTTGGAGCCGATGCTTGTAAGTCAATGGTGGAAAAGTATCTGAGGGATGTTGGGGGACCATCCTTTTTATGATGTATACGACATCGGGGGCAGGGCCGACGTCGGGGGTGGTCCCCCACTGTATGTAGCTAGCTAGAGGTTTTCCATGGGATCCTGCCACCTGCCAGCTTCAGTCCTAATGGTATAACCTGCTGCAAGAGCTGTATCTTGAAGTAAGATCACTGGAGTCAAGACAGGAAAGGGAAGTGAACATCAAGGCCAATGGTTACAATGGTGGATCTCCGTCGCCTGCAGCTGGTGCAGAACGCTGCAGCCAGGCTGTTGACTGGGTTACCAAGAACTTGCCATATCACACCTGTGCTGCGTGAACTGCACTGGCTGCCGGTGCGGTGGAGAATCACTTTCAAGGTCGCGTTGCTGACCTATAAGACCCTACACGGTCAGGGACCGGGCTACTTGCAAGATCTCCTTTGACCCTATCACCCTCTCCACCCACTCTGCTCCACTGACGAGGGATTGCTAGAGATTCCCAGGGTTCGTCTTCAGTCATCTGGGTCCAGAGCTTTTCCTTTCATGACCCCAACCCTGTGGAACTCTCTACCTCGTCAGATCAGAGAGTGCCTGTCCACAGAATCATTTAAGTCGCCTGAAACGTTATCTATTTGAATTAGCATTTGAATAGGTCTCTTGCCGCTTTTATTGTTTTTATGTTGTTATTTATTATGTTAGATGTTATTTTGATATGTATTTGCACTTTGATATGTAGAAAAGCGCATTATAAATAAATTTTGATTTGATTTGATTTGCCAATGTGGAGGGCTTGTTGGTACAGTACAGATGTAGGCACTGTGTATAACGGTTTCAAACACAGTGAATGTAGTAAGCAACACAGTGTTGTACGTGCAATAAAGAAGTAAAACCAGGCCCAGCACAGTGGTGCCGAGGGTTGAGGCGCTGGACGCCACATCTCATGCCACGCTGCTGACCTGTGTTCTGCAACGGACTCAGACAGCCGGGGTTCGGCAGGGGAGGGAAGTTATTTACCATCCCGAGGACTGCTCTCCATTCCTGTGGTGTGCTACGGGAGCTGCACTGCTCTGTAGCGGCCCATGATGGAGATGGGGGGGCATTGCACAGAAGCGGTGCCTTAAGTAGGTGGTTGAGCGTCAGCGGACATCGGCACATCAGTGCTAACACGTCATTGCACGTCCATGATCCAGGGGGAACCATACTCAAAAATACCATGGAGGACTAGGGATGCGATGAAGGCTCCAGGAGTCCAGCCCACATCCCAAACACTGTACAGTCCCTCCACCGGGCTCTCCCAATCCACCTGACCAGGACAGACCACCTAATTGCAGAAAGGCCAACGGGGGTGTGGCGTGCCCTCCCCGAGGGGTGATCCAGGGGGCTAGAAGGTCTTTGGAAGGGGGTGCTCAGTGTTCCCGGAGGAGAGTTGTGTCAGGCAATGATTAGAGGTGACGACTGAGTGCGCACTTCTGAGAGATGCCATGGTCCACCTGAGCAAGTAAAACGAATCTGCCAAAGAAAAAACATTTGAGGGTCTGTAAGATTCACAGTGGATAATTGTGAATTTTTGGCAGGAGACGTATATAAGGTATAAATAAGGAACAAATATTAATGTTCATTGTTTACAATACAGGGTGTGGATCAGGGACTGCAATTTGGTAACAGACGTTGTGTGGGGTGATGGGGACAGGAGTCCATTCACAGTATCATGATGAATTGTTAGAACCCAGTGGCTGTTGGTCCCTTCACCGATCAGTGTCAACTTCCACCCCCCTCGTGGCAACATAACTTCACCGTGGTGCTGCTGTCATGGATGGGCAGCGGCATGGCCCTCACCACACCTCATCTTCCGCCTAACGTTTACCTTCTGCTGGTGGCGCAGTGCTATAAATTGGCCTGCGGAGGAGGACTTGTGGGGAGGGCTGTGTCGGTGGCTGTCCAGGCCCACAGAACCACGGTGTATTACTGTTGCTGTGAAGGTTTTGGAAGGTGGCGAGGGTTGGTGTAGGGCAACCGGCCACTGGGTTCTACCGATTTGTCATGAAACCAGGTCTAGGGCATGTATCTTGTGCTAGAACCTGCTCCTCCCATACGGAGACAGGCAGGATGTAAAAGTCTGTCTACCATGCAGAAGAGCTGAGCTGGTCTGCTCCCCGCTGCAGCAATCTCCCTACACAGAAACTCTGCCTTCTTTCAAGAGATTGCCTCCTGATAGTCAGAATAATGCAACCTCAGGGCCAATTTGTCTTCCATCTGATCAGATCTCCTCCACCATCTCTCTAGCCTCTGCCCCTTAGTCTTTAAACTCCAGAGTTCCTCATCATACCAAGGGGATCTCCAGCGAGTAGACAAGGGGCGGATACGAATGGGTGCGATTGAGTCAAAGGCTGCCGTCACAGCCCCATTATAGGCTGTCACTGCTTCCTCCAGCCCAATCACAGAAGCTGCCCCCACTCTCAATAGGTCCAGCACTGCTGACAGTCCCACAGATGAAACTCCTCTTAACAGGTTGTACCGGACCATCTCCACAGGGGCTGGACCATCTCTGGGGCCCTCTAAACGAGAACCCCATGGTGCTATGATCCAATCAAACCACTGGATTAACACAGAGGTCAATCATATTTAAACCTACTGAAAAAACTAGGTCCAATGTGTGGCCACCCGAGTGTGTTATCGATGTTACATGTTGTGTCAGGCCCAGGGCCTCCGTGCTCTTCAGGAGGTCACTTCCAAATTTCGAGAGCCCGTTGTCGACCCAGGCATTGAAGTCCCCCAGGATCAACCACCAGGGGGACTCCAACACCAGGCCGGCGACAAACTCCTCGACCTCCCTCAGAAAGTCCCCATCCACTCCCGGGGGACGATAGGGCAAGAGAACCCTGAAACCCGCATCCATGCCTCCCAGGCGGCCACACATTCAAAAGACTATGTAGGACCTACAGTTAGGACTGTGAGGTTCAGGCTAGATTTAAAACAAATGGCCACCCTCTCTGCCCCTATGATCCTCTCTCGGGGTGTGTATCACAGGGTACCTGGCTGGAACTGCTGCCTCCAAGATGGAAGCAGCATTTTGATCCAGCCAGGTCTCTGTGATGCAAGCCAGGTTGACTGAGGATATCAAGTCCACCATTATGGCAGTCTTGTTCCTCATCAAGCTGGCATTGCAAAACACAACCTGAGTAGGTTAAGGTGGGGTAGCTGGGCCCGTCATCTGCCCACCCTGTAAGGTGGAGCCCTTGGGTATGGGAACAAAACATGGCAACCCTCTTTCAAGTTCCCATTTCACCCCAGGGTGTCTCCTTACCTTCACCACCCAAATTCCTGACACTCTTGGCAGCCACCTGGGTGCAGCCCCCTCTAGCTCCCCCCTCTCCTGGCTATCCCCAAGGCCATGCGCCTTCTATAGGCCTCAGCCGGGAGCGCTGGAAGTTCAAAGGGTCAGAGGTCACGGAGGAAGCCCCCCCCGAGTAGCTGTGCCTACAGGGCTTTCATCCTAAACACATTTCTAACTGGTCACATCTTCACTAACCAAGTCCCAAAAACAATCAGTATCACCCCCACCCCAAATACAACCCCCAAATTTAAATAGAACCCTCATAATCTTATATACAACTTAAAATAGGTAGTAGGTGGTAGGGTTGTCAGAACTAGTTCGTCAAAGATTCAAACCCTCCTCGAACCCTGGTGTTCGAGTTCTAATTTAGAACTCGAACACTAAAAGGTTCGCAAAAGGGTTCGAATCTGAGTCCTCCCAACTCCCGTGACGTCTTTTTCCTGGCCCCAGCCCAGCTGATGACTTGTGTGTGGGGAGGAGGGCGGAGGCACGTCCCAGCAGGCAGCCCCGATGTGGGGGGTATGTGTGGGGACTGGAGGAGGCACGTCCCAGCAGCAGCAGGCAAGTGGCAGCCCCGATGTGGTGGGGGGGTGCAGCAGCAGCAGTGTTGTTGGGGCTGCCAGATCCACCGCGAGTTGTCTCACACTTTGCGCTTGCGTAGTGTACTTACGTACGCTCAAGTGAAGTCATCCTCACCACGTGACCAATACTATGTGGTCAGGTGGGGGTCGAGTAAGCTGCGTGAGCCGCGGGATCTGTGGGGGTATTTATTTAGGCGGATGCAAGCCGAGAGCGCCATTTGCTGAGGATTTCAGGAGGCACAAGCAGCCTACTTAACTCTAGCGTACTGCTACTACCGCAGCCAGCATTCTTGCCCGATACTACTTACTAGGCCAGGGCCCAGCTCGGTGTGGCTGCAATCGGACTGCAGCACTTGCTAGTTGCTGCAGTGCTCATTGAATTATTTAAAAAATTCCATCATCCATTTTCCTACGAAAAAGGGCTAAGCAGGCCCGAGAGACCGAGAACGAGAGAAAGGCTGAAAAAAAAAAGGCTCATTAAATTAACGGTCGGGTGTGGGACTAGGGGGAGGTTCAGGTGGAGGGACTAATCAGGAATTGGGAAGGGAATAGGGATCGAGATCAATATCAGGACTCAGGAGAGAGAATAAAAAAAATACAGAAAGAAGAACCTTTGTGAAATGTGATTGTGATTGAAACTGCAGCACTGCACAGTGGTGCACACTCTATAACAAGGTAAAAAAAAAAGGCAAATAAATTTGTCAGGAAGGACATTAGGACAGAGTATATCAGGACTGTGCTCAAGCTCATTGTGCTGTGCTGCTAAGGGGGATCCTCCTCTTGACTTTCCCCCTCAAAAATTCGAGTCCTTATACAACAGCTCAAGACACTGGCAGTAAGGCACTGACTGAAGGCAGGCAGTTAATTTTTTTGGACACCACTCCTCTGTGTGTGTGTGTGAGACTTCTACTTCTCCACTCCCGAGTCCCTGTGTTGTGTAACTTGTGTATGTGACTCCCTGCTCCCATCTCCCGAGTTGTGTGCTGTTATTACCCTTACATGACAGAAGCTTAGAAATATAATTCTCATTCCCTGTGTTGTGTGTTATCTATGTGTGTGACTCCGTCTCCTGTGGTCAGCCCATCACCCTGCTGCTGTGTGCCCCTTGACTGCACTGTACCCTACCCAGTGTGTGTTACAGAGAGAAGCCCAGTGGCCAGTTGTGTGGTGGCATTAACCTTACTTGACAGAAGCGTAGAAATATAATTCTCATTCCCTGAGTTGTGTATGTGACTCCATCTCCTGTGGTAATCCCATCACCCTGCTGCTGTGTGCCCCTTGACTGCACTGTACCCTACCCAATGTGTGTTACAGAGAGAAGCCCAGTGGCCAGTTGTGTGGTGGCATTAACCTTACATGACAGAAGCGTAGAAATATAATTATCATTCCCTGAGTTGTGTGTTATGTATGTGACTCCGTCTCCTGTGGTCAGCCCATCACCCTGCTGCTGTGTGCCCCTTGACTGCACTGTACCCTACCCAGTGTGTGTTACAGAGAGAAGCCCAGTAGCCAGTTGTGTGGTGGCATTAACATTACATGACAGAAGCGTAGAAATATAATTCTCATTCCGTGAGTTGTGTGTTATGTATGTGACTCCGGTCTCCTGTGGTCAGCCCATCACCCTGCTGCTGTGTGCCCCTTGACTGCACTGTACCCTACCCAGTGTGTGTTACAGAGAGAAGCCCAGTGGCCAGTAGTGTGGTGGCATTAACCTTACATGACAGAAGTGTAGAAATACAATTCTCATTCCCTGAGTTGTGTGTTATGTATGTGACTCCATCTCCTGTGGTCAGCCAATCACCCTGCTGCTGTGTGCCCCTTGACTGCACTGTACCCTACCCAGTGTGTGTTACAGAGAGAAGCCCAGTGGCCAATTTTGTGGTGGCATTAACCTTACATGGCAGAAGTGTAGAAATATAATTCTCATTCCCTGAGTTGTGTGTTATGTATGTGACTCCGTCTCCTGTGGTCAGCCCATCACCCTGCTGCTGTGTGCCCCTTGACTGCACTGTACCCTACCCAGTGTGTGTTATAGAGAGAAGCCCAGTGGCCAGTTGTGTAGTGGCATTAACCTTACATGACAGAAGCATAGAAATATAATTCTCATTCCCTGAGTTGTGTATGTGACTCCGTCTCCTGTGGTCAGCCTATCACCCTGCTGCTGTGTGCCCCTTGACTGCACTGTACCCTACCCAGTGTGTGAGAAGCCCAGTGGCCAGTTGTGTAGTGGCATTAACCTTACATGACAGAAGCATAGAAATATAATTCTTATGCCCTGAGTTGTGTATGTGACTCCGTCTCCTGTGGTCAGCCCATCACCCTGCTGCTGTGTGCCCCTTGACTGCACTGTACCCTACCCAGTGTGTGTGTTACAGAGAGAAGCCCAGTGGCCAGTTGTGTGGTGGCATTAACCTTACATGACAGAAGCGTAGAAATATAATTCTTATTCCCTGAGTTGTGTATGTGACTCCATCTCCTGTGGTCAGCCCATCACCCTGCTGATGTGGGCCCCTTGACTGCTGTGTATATGCCTATGCCCAGCAGCCCAATCATTCTGTAAGCCTTGAACATGGGATCCTTTAGTTGCAAACCGTCATATTCTTTAATTACTTTCAGTCCACTGCATCACAGTGTCACACAACCAAAATAAAATTTTGGAGTTCTAGCCAGCGATCACAGATCACATTGCTTTCTTACACAGGAATTGTGTGGGTGTGGGTGTGTTCACCGCAGTATACTGGTACTGTTATGGCTGACACCAACATAGGTGAAGCATCTGGTGATGGTGCTGGAGCAGGTGGTGCAGGTGTTGGTGGTAATGGTAATCCTGGTGCTAGCAGAAATAACCAAAATGTTTCATGTGATAAAAATTCAAGAAACAGCAAAAGAGCAACAGTGAAGTGTGGTAAAGGGGGACCTTTTAAGAAAACCTGTACAGCTGCTGGGGTCACACGGAGAGGCACCATAAGGTATGCCATTCATGCTGTTAAGATCCCTGTGACTAGCAGCAATAATGCAAGTGACAGTGAGTCCCTCTCTGACTCAGACAGTAGCTGTTTGTCTCAGTCCGACACTGTTGTGTCTCACGACGTATCATTACTTCCTCAACAAAGTGAAATGAGCAAGTCTGCTGACAATGAATCAGGTAGTGCACTTGCAAATACATCCAGCACTGTTGGCAATGAAAAGGACATATCCATTGAATCCACCACTTCTGTGTTGGCCAGCAATGAAAATCCATCAGAGTCTTCTGCCCACTCTTCTAGAACCAAGGAGCATGTCCCGGCTTCTGTTAGGACAGGTGAAAAGACACAAACAGTCTTTAGCTATCTTCCTAGCACTTGAACAAAATCTGTCACATCTGAGGTGTGGAATTATTTCTCTGTCAGTAAAACTGATCCATGCAGAGCAATTTGTTCCCTGTGTAAACAGAGAGTGTAAGCCTTGGGTAAAGTTGTGTCATGCCTTGGCACTACAGCTCTTAAACGCTATCTGAAAAAGCATTCGTTTTGCTTGATCGTCAAAACCTATGTCCTCCATCTTCCAGACCTCTGCGTGAGAAGGGTCAGGAATCTGAAATGGATACTGAATTGTCTGAACTTAATGCGGGCAGAACCACTGCCAGCCCTAGGATCACTGTTACCACCAATGCCAGCACCATTAGTACCAGTTGCACATCCAGTGATGGCACTGAATGTATAATTCCTAGTCCACCATCTCCGCGTCCATCTGCCCATTGAAGCACGAGTTGTATAATAAACCAGCGAGGACATGTTGTAAACAGCTAACACTGTCTCAGGCATTTGAAAGGAAGAATACCTTTACTAGAAATCATCAAAAGACCGTCATCTTAATCACAGAAATGGTGAACTGTTAGCCGGACCCCTTCTCCCATACTCTTTGGTAGATCATGAGATTTTAGGGAGCTCGTGACATTAGCAGAGCCTCGTTGTAATGTTCCTCTTCGGTTACTTTTCCTATGTTGAAATACCAAACATTTATCAGGCTTTAAAAGTGACAGTGATGCTTGCACTTAAAACTGCAGAGGGTGTGGGTTATTCATGTCACAACAGATATGTGGACCAGCACTCAAAACATAGATTACATGTCCCTTACCGCTCATTGGATCACGTTTTCTTGTGCTTCTTCAAAAACAAAGACACCTCAAAGATGGGCGCTGCTGCATAATAAAATGTAGTTTGGGCAAAGTCATACTGCTGGAAACATCTTGCAGGAACTAAATGACCTCCTTGACGAATGGGTTTATTCTCACGGTCTACAATGTGGCTTCATAGTAAGTGACAATGGAGCCAACATCTTGAAAGCAGTACAGGATGGAGGATTTCTGCATGCTTCTTGCTTTGCACATTACTTACATTTAATTGTCACGGGATTTCTCAGCAATGAAACACAAGTGGATGGTATGATTGCTGTTTGCAAAAAAAATTGTGACTCACTTTTCACATTCAACCAAGGCTATACGGACATTGTCCGAACTGCAAAAAAAACACAAGCTGCCCCAGCAAAAGCTGATTCAAAAAGTTTCCACTCGTTGGAACTCAACGCTTTATATGCTGCAGCGCCTCTTGGAGCAAAAGCAAGCTGTACATGAGTATTGCTCCAGTTACATTATTGGAGATGGCATTATGCTGTCTGTGCTGCAGTGGAAATTAATGGAGACAGTGTGCTGCATCCTAGCTCCTTTTGAGACAGCTACAAGGGACATGTCTTCTGAAGGCGCATCTGTGAGTCAGGTTATCCCACTCATAATGCTCATTTCACATCATCTTAGTGTTCTAAATCTACAGATAGAAAAAGACAGATCTGAAGCGCAGACAACATGTCGCCTGTATCATGGGAATCTCGTAAAGAGAATGAGTGAGTGCTTCAAAACCAATGACAAATTAGTTGCAATGACGAAATCAAAACACTACATCCTTGCAACTCTCTTAGATCCCAGGTTCTAGGCTATACATCTTCCAAAAACAGATGATATAGAGCAGTACAAATGTCTGTTGCTAGATGAGCTGCAGCACTCACAGGAGTCAAACACAGACACGCACAGTACCCTCAGGTTGTCATCACCACAACATGCAGGTTCATCTTCACAAAGGGATACAGAACTGGAAAAGTCACCAAATATTAACAGTAGTTGTTCCACAACTGCCACTTCTTCAACCCTTAGTAGCAAGCTAAATCTGTGGCAAAACCTTTCCCAAATTGCTGCCATACCAGCTTCTGCTGATTCCTCTTCTGAGCGGTCTCTGTCCATCATGGTAGACAGTTACCTGCAAGAACTGCCTATTCCTATTGATGCATGCCCTTTTGAATACTGGAGATCAAAAAAGTTGATTTGGACAGAGCTGTATGATGAAGCCTGTAAATATCTTGGTTGTCCTGCAACAAGTGTCTCTTCAGAACGCATGTTTAGTACAGCTGGCAATATTGTGACAGACACCAGAAATAGGTTGCTGCCAGAAAATGTACACACGTTAACTTTTATTAAAGTTAATAAGTCAAGATTTTCATATCCCTACAAGAGTATACAAACTGATCCTGAAGTGATTGATGTTGTGGATGTTGATGGTGATGACAACTCAGATGGTGGTGGCTGGTAAATAATGTGTGGGACAGAGTCTCTCTGCAACAAAAAGTAAACTTTTACAGACTGTGATGACTTTGGTTGTCTCTCTCCTTTCTCGATCTGCTACCTTAGACTATATACCCCCCAAAACTTTCACCATTTCATGGCAAACTGCTTTGTAGCAAGGGTCTAAACTAAAGTCAACAAGTTTTATATACAGGGCAATTTTAACATCAGTGGGAACAGGCCCAAATTTGGCATAAAAGGAACACTGTCACGTCAATCCTTTCTGTATCATATTATTTATAGTTAAAAGTGCAAACACATGTATTTTGGATTTACCTTCTGTGACTTTGTGGTGCATCCAGATATGGCTGGCGAGGAGCGGTCTATTTTCAATTTTAAAGAGGACAAAACAATGAGTTCTAATTGGTAGCTGTTTATTATTTTTCAATTACAGAAATGTTAGCCATAAACCAAAATGGATGCTAGTACGTGGGTGATGGTTGGGGGACTGGGTTTTAACATGGGTGAGGGGTTGAGAAGAGGGTGACATGAATGGTAGTTCATGACTAAGTGTAAGGGGTAGTTTAAACATTTGGGTGAGGGAGGAGGGTGGAATACATGCTTGAGGGGTGAGGGTCTGTGGGTTGGTTTTTACATGGTTGTAAGGCAGGTGGTGGGTGCTACTGCACAGATGAGGGTGGTGGAAGAAAAGTGGAATGGGTGATGGGGTGAAAGGTGGGTGTTGTTTTAGTCCTTTCATTTACAGATTCGTGATCGGCTGGGGATGGTGAGGAAAAAGATGATGACAGACCGAACCTACTGTACACATAATATATATATATATGTTTTTTTTTTTATTATTAAATACATTGCAAACTGCTGCCACCTAGCACAATTGTCCTGTCCCCTTTAAAAAAAGAATAAAGGAATCAGAAATAAAAGAAAATCTGCATCAGCAGTTTTCACAGAATGTGACCTATCATAAAGTGTTTTTGCTTTACAAGTAGTGATAATTTGATACATAATGGGGTTGACAGACACTGCCCCTTAAATATCACATGCCAACTGCTGCAGCTACATTACATGCTCCTTAAGTTAGTATGTGGTGAGGAAACCACTTTTTTTATTTATGTGACTAAAATACAGATTTTATTGACCTGGAAGGACACTACTTCTTTATTCAGCTGTGAGCTGTATGGGAAATTCTATATTGCACTTGATATCTGCAACAGCTTGCACTTTTGCTTAATTCTGTGGGAGATGAAACTAACTACCCTTGGTAATTGCTTTTTAGTCACATATTTATTTAGTGTTTAACCAAGAAGGAGCTTGCAAACTCTGTTTATCTTGTTAGTAACTGAGTTCGTACATTTGGGTAGATCCTTGGAGGTAGCTAGATTGTCTACTAGGATTTTTCTGACAGTTAAACTATTTTAAATAAATTACATGTGACTGAGGAGTTGAGAAAGGACTTGCAAACTCTGCTTATCTTGGAAGTAACTTCACAAGGGTTTGTAATACTGCATTTTGTTTGTCCCTTGGGGTTAGCTGGATTGACTTACTAGGATTTTGGGACAGAAACTATTTTTAAATGATTTACTGGTGCGTAGGGTTTGTGATAGTTAAACAATTTTCAATTGAGTTACTGTGGTTAAGGTGAGTTGTCATAGCAAAACCTGCAGTGTGAATTGAACACAGACAGCCTTAGGTGCAGGACATTGTTTTTCAGACCAAACAGGTTGTATTGGAACAGGAAGAGGCTGCATCATAACCATTGTCAACAAATTGCCCTGGGCGGAGATATCCAGACTAGATCAGATTACTATAAGTTACTGAGGCTGCAATTTTTTGAGACACAAAGCACATTTTCTTGACCTGGAAGGACACTACTTCTTTATTCAGCTGTGAGCTGTGTGAGAAATTCTATATTGCACTTGATATCTGCAACAACGTGCACTTTTGCTTAATTCTGTGGGAGGTGAAACTAACTACCCTGGTATTGCTTTTTATTTACATATTTATTTAGTGTTCAACCAAGAAGGGCTTGCAAACTCTGTTTATCTTGTTAGTAACTTCAGAAGGATTTAAATACTGCATTTGGGTAGATCCTTGGGGTAGCTAGATTGTCTACTTAGGTTTTCTGACAGTTAAACTATTTTTAAATAAATTACAGGTGACTGAGGAGTTGAAAAAAGGAGCTTGTAAACTCTGCTTATCTTGGAAGTAACTTCACAAGGGTTTGAATACTGCATTTTGATTGTCCCTTCAGGGTAGCTGGATTGACTACTGGATTTTTGGGACCAGAAACCATTTTAAATAATTTACTGGATGTGCGTGAGTTTGTGATAGTTAAACTATTTTAAAATAAGTTACTGTGGTTGAGAGTTGTCATAGAAAAACCTGCAGTGTGGAAACAGGGAAGACAGTCTTTCAAGCAACAGAGGGAGGTGATTCTAGGTTTACGTTTGTTTGTTACAATTCTTAAGATTTTCAGTGCAGGAAGAGTTTAAAGCACAGCTGACTTATTTTGGGGCTGACAGCTTTCAGAGCACAAACCACCAGGTCTGTTTTGGGGCTGGGGGTTTACCTGTGTCTGACTTGGATGTGTGTGGATTTTCTCTGTTTGATTAGCAGGGTATTTTCTCTGTCAAATTGTTGGGTGGGGCATCTTGCTGACAGGAAGGCACTCTTCCTTGCAGTGGTGGGTCAGAGCTTTTAGCTGATTGTTTTGTGAGGGCACAGTTTAGCCCAACCTTCCACCTCACCCCACCCACCCCACAAATGGATTCCTTTATACCTGGGATTCTGACATCATTTCCTCCAAGAGTGTCCATGCAAGGTGCATATCACTGTCATATCCTCTCTAGCACACTGCACTGACAATATAAGTATACACATTGTATAATATATATGCATATATTTCTATATAACAAACCAATCACACACACACACACACACACGCACGCACAAACACACAAACAAAAAATATATGTGGGGAGTAGTGCAATGTAATGAGTGAGGCAGCAGTCTTCTGGAAGTCTTTCTGGAGGCTGAGATGCTGCCCTATTTGCAGACAGCTCTCTGCCCTGGGGAGGAAGTTGCCATCTGTCAGGCCACTCGTGGACAGTAGTAAGGGAACCTTCTCCCAGGCCATAGTGGATGGGAAGGTGAGACCTCCACCCCATCCAGGAGACACCAAGAGCCACCACCACTACCTCCAGGGTTGCGTGTTGAAAGCACAGCAGTTGGACCACAGTGGGCTCTAGGAGGGTGAGGATGGTGGAACAGAGGCTACACAGTCATTGTTGTTCCCACACCACAATCATTACACCATTCTGGGGAGCATAGCTTCTCTAGTGGATCACCCATAGAGGAGACTAGGAGGCTGAGGACAACTGTCACAAGGGAGGCCCACAGGAAGGAGGCAGAGGACACCACAAGGAAAGGGAAGCAGATCTTGGTGGTGACTCAATTATTGGGGGGATAGAACTGGGGGTGCAGGGAAACTGAAGTAAGGTGCCTGCCTGGTGCCATGGCTTGGAGAGACAGGAAGCGATCCTCTGATCACAAGAACAGCTGCATGGGGTCACAGGCTGGATGTCATTGTCCACCTAGGGACAAAATGACTTGGTCTCATCATGAGATTAGAGTAGTGCAGAAGGACTTTGTGGAATTGGGGAGGGGCTCTACGGCAAGTAGCACACACATGCCTCAGCCTTCTCTGAGGTGCTGCCACTGTCAATGGCATGAGTGAGGGCCTTTTCACCATGCAGTTTAATGAATGGTTGGAAAAATGGTGTGGTTTTGCACAGGGGTTTGGGTTTCATTGGGACTGGGGTTCCACCTGGAGGGACACCAGCCTATACTGGCAGGATGGTCTGTGTCTGTCCAGGGGAAAGGAGACAAGTCTTTGAGCAATCGGTTTAAATGCTTAATTGTGACTTTTAAACTAGTCAAAGAGAGGAGGCACTGATAAGCAGCAGGAAAATCAGCCTCTCCTTACAAAACAGGGTACTAAATGAGAAAAAAGACTGAGGTAGAAAGGTCAGTGGGGATGCTGCAAAAGAAGGTAAAGCCATCAAAATGGAGAGCAATGAGTACCAATGCTCTGTAGTCTGAGTAACAAGCTTCCTGAATTAGTGGTCTTGATGGAGGAGGAACATCTGGATATGTTGGCAGTCACTTAGAAACATGGTTTACACAAAACCATGACTGGGGCGTAAACATATCAGGATACACTATATACGGGAGTGGACAGGGAGGAGTCAAAAGAGGAGGAGGAGTAGCTGTTTACGTAAGGGAAGGAATCAAGCAACAGAACAAAAGGGAAAACAGGGAGGAGAGAAGAAGCTCTGTGGGTAGAATTTGGGGGCCGGCAATGGCATGACAATCTGCACAGGGTTGTATACAGACCCCTTCTCAGGGGAGGAAATGGACAAAAATGATAGAAAGAATACTTAGAATGGCAGAAAAAGGGGAGATATTGCTGATGGGTGATCTCTGAATATGCCAGATGTTAGCTGGAGTGCAGTTGCAGCAGCCACTTAGAAGAGTGGGGTTATTCTAGATGCCCTACAGGGGTGCTTGCCTTGAGACAACTAGTATTGATCCCACTCGAGGAGGGAGCAATCTTAGACCTGGTTCTCTCAAATGGAGATGAAGAGGGATCATAGATGTAGAAGTGGGTAGCCATCTGGGAACTAGCGACCATCAGACAGTATGGTTCACAATAAACACAGCAATAAGTCAAGCCATACAAAGGCAAAAGTACTGGACTTTAGGAGGGCTGACTTTTGTCCTAATGGGTGAGTGCCTAAGGAATGCACTAGCAAATGGGCAGGAAGGAGGGGTGGAAGAACAATGGGGAATAATAAAAACTGCCATTCACAGAGGTAACGAGCCTTTGTGTGAAGCAAATCGCTCACAAAACAAAATGATGTTAGAAACCACTGTGGTTCTCAAAGGAAGTGGCAAGGAAGGTTCAAGAGAAAAGCATTCAGGAAGTACAAGGAATCACAGAAGGAGCAGGACAGAGAACTGTATCAGTTAAAAAGCAAAAGGATGCTGGGAAGGTAGTCAGAACAGCAAAGGCCCAAACGAGGAAAAGATAGCCAACTCAGTTATGAGCGGGATAAAACCTTTTATGGGTACATCAGGGAGCGTAAGAAGACCAGGGAGGGTTAGTGAGGCTTAATAAAGGGGAGGGGAGGGTGGGCAGAGGGGTGACTGTGAAAGTGAGAATACTAAACAAAATATTTTGCTCAGTATTTACAAAAGGAAGAGGGGGGGGATTTTCAAAACAAACAGCAGATACTCTGGATACAGAAGTTGATACAACCGGCTTTACAGAAGAAAAGGGTTCTGAAAAGAACTCACTTGAAACTGGAAGGTGGACAAGCAATGGGGGGTGGGATTCATCCCAGAATTCTAAAGAGACCTAAGGCTAGAACTAGTGACACCACTAACTACCCTCTTTAACAAATCATGGGAGGATGGGGTGGTGCCCGAGGACTGGGGGAGGGCCAGTGTGATTCCCCTTCACAAAAAGTGGGAGCAAGGCAGAAGCAGGAAACTACAGACCTGTTAGTTTAACCTCAGTGGTGGGGAAAATGATGGAATCACTTCTGAAGGAAAGAATTGTTGGTATCTAGAGGCCAGAGGGGCGTGGGACCCAAGGCAGCATGGATTCTGAGGGAAGGTCATGCCAGACAAATCTGATAGATTTCTTTGACTGGGTGACCAAAGTAGTAGATCAGGGGAGGGCTGTGGTTACATGGCCTACCTAGACTTTGAAGTAGGCATTTGACAGTCCTACACAAAGATTAATGTGCCAAGTTAGCCAGCCTGGGAGTGGGTCCCAAGATGACAGCCTTAAGGAATTCTTGAGAATAGACACAGGTGAGTAGTAGTAAATGAGTCAACTCTAAGAAATGGGGGTTGCAGTGGGGTACTGCAGCTTCGGTATTAGGACGGTCCTTCAATGTCTTTATGTTTGGCATTGCAGAGGGACTGGAAGGAAAAGTATGTCTCTTGCAGATGACACAAAGATCTGCAACAGAGTTGATGCACAAGGTGGGGTGAAAGGATGAGAAGGACTTGGCAGGTTAGAGGAATGGTCAAATGTATGGCAGCTTTGATTCAATGCTAAGAGGTGCAGGTAATGCACCTGGGAAACAAAACCCAGGGTAGAGTACACAATGGGGGGTGAGATACTAGCAACAACAAAATAAAGGGACCTGGGGTAGTCATGTCAGATGACCTAAGGTGGGCAAGCAATGTGTGGGAGGTTGTAAGGAGGAGTTGGGGATACTGGGATGCATAGGAGAGCATCACCAGTAGAAAACAGGAAGTTATTATCCTCTGTGCAGACAGTTGGTGAGACCCCATCTGAGTACTGCAGTTCTGGAGACAATCTTCTGAAGACATAGACAGGATGCAGCTGTCAGGAGGCGCAACTAAAATGGTGCAGGGTCTGCACCGAATATATGAACAGAGACTTAAGGAGCTAAATATGGGCATTGAAGGAAAGGGGTGGGGGGCATGATGAAACTTCAAGTACCTCAGAATCAACAAGTCCAAGAGGTAGCATCTTTCAAAACAAATTGCCCTGAGTAGGAGATATCAGAACTAGATCAGATTACTATAAGTTACTGGAGGCTGCAATTTTAGAGACACAAAGCACATTTTCTTGACCTGGAAGGACACTACTTCTTTATTCAGCTGTGAGCTGTGTGAGAAATCTATATTGCACTTGATATCTGCAACAACGTGCACTTTTGCTTAATTCTGTGGGAGGTGGAAATGCATACCCTTGGCTAATTGCTTTTATTTACATATTTATTTAGTGTTCAGCAAGAAGAAAGGGCTTGCAAACTCTGTTTATCTTGTTAGTAACTTCGAAGAATTTAAATACTGCATTTGGGTAGATCCTTGGAGTAGCTAGATTGTCTACTAGGATTTTCTGACAGTTAAACTATTTTTAAATAAATTACAGGTGACTGAGGAGTTGAAAAAGGAGCTTGTAAACTCTGCTTATCTTGGAAGTAACTTCACAAGGGTTTGAATACTGCATTTTGATTGTCCCTTGGGGGTAGCTGGATTGACTACTAGGATTTTGGGACAGAAACCATTTTTAAATAATTTACTGGTGCGTAGGAGTTTGTGATAGTTAAACTATTTTAAAATAAGTTACTGTGGTTAAGGAGTTGTCATAGAAAAACCTGCAGTGTGAAACAGGGAAAGACAGTCTTTCAAGCAACAGAGGGAGGTGATTCTAGGTTTACGTTTGTTTGTTACAATTCTTAAGATTTTCAGTGCAGGAAGAGTTTAAAGCACAGCTGACTTATTTTGGGGCTGACAGCTTTCAGAGCACAAACCACCAGGTCTGTTTTGGGGCTGGGGAGGTTTACCTGTGTCTGACTTGGATGTGTGGATTTTTCTCTGTTTGATTAGCAGGGTATTTTCTCTGTCAAATTGTTGGGTAGGGCATCTTGCTGACAGGACACTCATCTGAAGTGGTGGTCAGAGCTTTTAGCTGATTGTTTTGTGAGGGCACAGTTTAGGCCCAACCCCTTCCCACCCCTCACCCCACCCACCCCTGGAAATAGTCTTTATACCTGAGGATTCTGACATCATTTCCTCAAGAGTGTCAAGACTGCAAGGTGCATATCACTGTCATATCCTCTTAGCACACTGCACTGACAATATAAGCATACACATTGTATAATATATATACATATTTCTATATAACAAACCAATCACACACACACACACACACACACACACCAAACAAAAAAAAAAATATGTGGAGAAAAATGTAATGACTGTGGGCAGCAGTCTTCCGGGAGTCTTTCTGGAGGCTGAGATGCTGCCCTATTTGCAGACAGCTCTCTGCCCTGAGGGAGGAAGTTACCCATCTTCAGGCCACTCTGGACAGTAGTAAGGGAACCTTCTCCCAGGCCACAATGGACGGAAGGTGGGAGACCTCCCCATCCAGGGAGCACCAGAGCCACCACCACTACCTCAGAGGTTGCGAAAAAGCACAGCAGTTGGACCACAGTGGGCTCAGGGAGGGTGAGGATGGTGGAACAGGGGCACACAGTCAGTTGTTCCACACTGAAATCCGTACACCATTCTGGGGAGCATAGCTCCCCTATGGATGCACCCGAGAGGAGACTAAGGAGGCTGAGGACAACTGTCACAAGGAGGCCCACAGGAAGGAGGCAGAGGACACCACAAGGAAAGGAAGAAGATCTTGGGGGTGACTCAATTATTAGGGGATAGAACGTAGGGAAAACTGAAGTAAAGGTGCCTGCCTGGTGCCATGGCTTGGAGAGACAGGAGCGCATCCTCTGGATCACAAGAACAGCTGCATGGGAGTCTGAGCTGGATGTCATTGTCCACCTAGGGACAAATGACTTGGCCTCTCATGAGATTAGAGAAAGTAGAAGGACTTTGTGGAATTGGGGAGGGGCCCATGACAAGTAGCACACACACATATCCTTCTGAGGTGCTGCCTGTCAATGGCATGAGTGAGGCGAGAGGCATTTTCACCATGCAGTTTAAATGAATGGTTGGAAAAATGTGTGTGGGAGCACGGGTTTGGTTTCATTGGGGACTGGGGTTCCACCTGGAGGACACCAGCCTATACTGGCAGGATGGTCTGCATCTGTCCAGGAAGGAACAAGTCTTTGAGTCGGTTTAAATGCTTAATTGGCAAGCTTTTAAACTAGTCAAAGGAGGCACTGATAAGCAGCAGGAAAATCCCAGCCTCTCCTACAAAACAGGGTACTAAATGAGAAAAGACTGAGGTAGAAAGGTCAGTGGGGATGCTGCAAAAGAAGGTAAAGCCATCAAAAATGGAGAGCAATGAGTACCAATGCCGTAGTCTGAGTAACAAGCTTCCTGAATTAGTGGTCTTGATGGAGGAGGAACATCTGGATATCGTGGCAGTCACAGAAACATGGTACACACAAAACCATGACTGGGCATGAAACATATCAGGATACACTATATACAGGAGGGACAGGGAGGGTAAAAGAGGAGGAGGAGTAGCTGTTTACATAGGGAAGGAATCAAAGCAACAGAACAAAGGGAAACAGGAGGGAGGAGAAGAAGCACTGTGGGTAAATTTGGAGACCGGCAATGGCATGACAATCTGCACAGGGGTTGTATACAGACCCCCTTCTCAGGGGGAGGAAATGGACAAGGAAATGATAGAAAGAATACTTAGAATGGCAGAAAAAGGGGAGATATTGCTGATGGGTGATCTGAATATGCCAGATGTTAACTGGAGTGCAGTTGCAGCAGCCACTTCGAAGAGTGGGGTTATTCTAGATGCCCTACAGGGGGCATGCCTTAGACAACTAGTATTGGATCCCACTCGAGAGGGAGCAATCTTAGACCTGGTTCTCTCAAATGGAGATGAAGAGAGGATCACAGATGTAGAAGTGGGTAGCCATCTGGGAACTAGCGACCATCGAACAGTATGGTTCACAATAAACACAGCAATAGAGTCAAGCCATACAAAGGCAAAAGTACTGGACTTTAGGAGGGCTGACTTTGCCACAATGGTGAGTGCCTAAGGAATGCACTAGCAAATGGGCAGGAAGGAGAGGTGGAAGAACAATGGGGAATAATAAAACTGCCATCACAGAGGTAATGAGCCTTTGTGAAGCAAATAAACAAACAAAACGATGTTAGAAACCACTGTGGTTCTCAAAGGAAGTGGCAAGGAAGGTTCAAGAGAAAAAGAAAGCATTCAGGAAGTACAAGGAATCACAGAAGGAGCAGGACAGAGAACTGTATCAGTTAAAGCAAAAGGATGCTGGGAAGGTAGTCAGAACAGCAAAGGCCCAAACCGAGGAAAAGATAGCCAACTCAGTTATGAAGCGGGATAAAACCTTTTATGGGTACATCAGGGAGCGAAGAAAGACCAAGGGAGGGTTAGTGAGGCTTAATAAAGGGGAGGGAGGGTGGGCAGAGGGTGACTGTGAAAAGGCAGAGATACTAAACAAATATTTTTGCTCAGTATTTACAAAGGAAGAGGGGAGGTACCTAAAACAAACAGCAGAAACACCTGGATACAGAAGTTGATACCAGCCCATTTACAGAAGAAAGGGTTCTGAAAGAACTCTTAAAACTGAAGGTGGACAAAGCAATGGGGCCTGATGGGATTCATCCCAGAATTCTAAAAGAACTAAGGCTAGAACTAGTGACACCACTAACTACCCTCTTTAACAAATCATGGGAGGATGGGGTGGTACCCGAGGACTGGAGGAGGGCAGATGTGATTCCCCTTCACAAAAGTGGGAGCAAGGCAGAAGCAGGAAACTACAGACCTGTTAGTTTAACCTCAGTGGTAGGGAAAATGATGGAATCACTTCTGAAGGAAAGAATTGTTAAGTATCTAGAGGCCAGAGGGGGCACAGGACCCAAGGCAGCATGGATTCACAGCGGGAAGGTCATGCCAGACAAATCTGATAGATTTCTTTGACTGGGTGACCAAAGTAGTAGATCAGGGAGGGGCTGTGGACATGGCCTACCTAGACTTTAGCAAGGCATTTGACACAGTCCCACACAAAAGATTAATGTACAAGTTAGCCAGCCTGGGAGTGGGTCCCAAGATGACAGCCTGGGTAAAGAATTGGCTGGAGAATAGGACACAGAGAGTAGTAGTAAATGGAGTCAACTCTAAAGAAATGGGGGTTACTAGTGGGGTACTGCAGCGTTCAGTATTAGGACCGGTCCTCTTCAATGTCTTTATAAGCGACATTGCAGAGGGACTGGAAGGAAAAGTATGTCTCTTTGCAGATGACACAAAGATCTGCAACAGAGTTGATGCACAAGGTGGGGTGGAAAGGATGAGAAGGGACTTGGCAAGGTTAGAGGAATGGTCAAATGTATGGCAGCTTTGATTCAATGCTAAGAAGTGCAAGGTAATGCACCTGGGAAACAAAAACCCAGGGGAAGAGTACACAATGGGGGGTGAGATACTAGCAACAACAAAAATAGAAAGGGACCTGGGGGTAGTCATATCAGATGACCTAAAGGTGGGCAAGCAATGTGAGAGGGCAGCAAGGAGGGCTGGGGGGATACTGGGATGCATAGGGAGAGGCATCACCAGTAGAAAACAGGAAGTTATTATCCCTCTGTACAGACAGTTGGTGAGACCCCATCTGGAGTACTGCATGCAGTTCTGGAGACCCAATCTCCGCAAAGACATAGACAGGATGGAAGCTGTCCAGAGGAGCGCAACTAAAATGGTGCAGGGTCTGCACCGGAAGATATATGAACAGAGACTTAAGGAGCTAAATATGTATAGCCTCGAGGAAAGGAGGTGGGGGCATGATAGAAACTTTCAAGTACCTCAGGGGAATCAACAAAGTCCAAGAGGGTAGCATCTTTCAAAAAATGAGGTGTGCAAGAACAAGGGGGCACAATTTGAAGATAGAAGGGGGGTGGCTCAGAGGTAACTTAAGGAAGTATTTTTTCACAGAGAGGGTTGTGGATGCATGGAATGGCCTTCCAGAGGAGGTTGTGGAGTCAAAAACAGTGGTGGAATTCAAGCATGCGTGGGACAGTCATAAGGCAATTCTAGGGGGTTGGGGTAGGAAGAAGTAGGCTGCTGGTTAACTAGGATCTGCAGCTTATCCATTAGGTAGGGAAATGGGCAGACTGGGTGGGCCAAGCGGTCCTTATCTGCCGTCAAAATCTATGTTTCTATGTATCAGCTGCAAAAATGCATCATCTTAGAAAGTTGTATGTATTACTTCAGTTTGCCAACAAGAATGTTGGTATATGTATGCATTATCTTAGAAAATTGCATGCATTTTTTGCCAGCAACAATGACTGGCATATTTTTTTTATTCAAATGTCTTGATGTTATGACATAATATGTTTTGCAACAGTTCCACGTGCTGCTGCTGCAGTACCTTGGCTTGACTTTGTTATAAAAGCTTTCTTTTAAACATAGCAACTTTTGATTTACTCATTTAAAACAGAAAGCAGCAAATAGCTGAGATTAGGTAATATCAGTTATTTTTTCTCATAATTCATGACGAGTATATATAACTGAGTACATAAATGGCTAATGTGCCTCTTTCTTTCACTAAGGAACTATGATGCAGCTGCAGCAGGAAAACTTGTGCGTGGGTGGGCCTGTTACGTATTAAGTTGCTGGCTTTAGCAAACAGAAGAAACCATAGATAAACCTAGTTGTATTCCTATCAATGTCACACATGATAATTTCTCTCCCCCTTATATTGAACAGTTTTTCCTTTACATGTATTTAATTACTATCTTCATTACTGGCAGCACAATAAAAAAATAGGGTTCGAGTTCTAAAAAGTTGTAAAAAAGATTAGAACCCTAGAACTTTTTTAAAAGTTCTAGACTAGAACTAGAACCCAGAACTTCAGAGGGTTCTGACAACCCTAGTAGGTGGGGGAGAGGCCATGCTCATTAGATGTATTCTAGGTAATTGTAGGGGAGTTGTTTTCTTTGCTAAGATACAGTATTGTAATACTATGAACATTGGCCTTCACTTAACTTTTCTGTTTTCATACCACTTGTCCATGTGTCTTGCTGCTTATGTGCAGTATACACAGTGGCCCGGATATTCAAACTGCGCCAGGCTGTGGCGCAAGCCTGGGCGCAGCGCAACTTGGCTGCGCAGGGGCGTTGACTGGGAGATATTCAACGGAGCTGCGCCATGGCACAGTATCGTTGAATATCGCACCCTGGTCATCCGCAGTGTGCATGGCGCAGTGGCACTGTGACAGCGCAAGTGGCCAGAGTGGAGCAGGGGGATGCGCTAGCGCAAGTTCCGTTCGCATGTCTTGCATAACGCCGATATTCAAAGGGTGCACATGCAAATGGGGCCATAATGTATGCAAAGGCGTAAATGGGGCCATTTGCATGCGAATCTGCGCCGATCGGCGACTTGCGCCTGGTGCCCTGCCAGGTAGCAGCCGTCGGGGACCGATGACCCCTGCAGCGTGGCAATGTGCCCCATAGCCCGATCGTAAGCATTTGTAAAAGAAAATAACTCCTATATCCCTGGTGGTCCAGTGGACCGCTGTCAGACCGATCGCGGGCATTTATAAAAGAAAATAAATCCAATATCCCTGGTGGTCCAGTGGACCGCTGTCAGCCTGATCATGGGCTTAAGTGTTAATAAAATAAATCCAATATCCCTGGTGGTCCAGTGGACCGCTGTCAGCCCGATCGCGGGCATTTGTAAAAGAAAATAAATCCAGTATCCCTGGTGGTCCAGTGGACCGCTGTCAGCCCAATCGCAGGGCTTAAGTGTTGATAAAATAAATCCAATATCCCTGGTGGTCCAGCGGACCCCGTCCCCCACCCACCATTGAGCCCACCACCCTCTCCCCCTCCGGTCAGCGGTGGGCAGCAGCACCACCCACCTGCGCTGCCATCGAGCTGACACCGTCAGTAGGGCTGTATGCCGGTGGTTCAAGCGTGAGCCAATGGTGAAAGCCGTACCCATACTACACTCCAGATATGTGAATGGATGGGTCTGGGTGGCCGTGCAGCTGCACAAGGCTGCACGCCCATTGGCTCATGCCTGCAGACCAATGGGCGCGACAGCCACACCGACGGGTGGCGGGCAGCGTGCGCAGGTGGGTGGTGGTGCTGCCGCCCGCCACTGACGGGGAGCGGGCAATGGGGCCCGGGGAGGGGATATTGATTTATTTTATCAACACTTAAGCCTCGCGATCGGCTGACAGCGTCCACTGGACCACCAGAGATATTGGATTTATTTTTTACAAATGCCCACGATCGGGCTAACAGCAGTCCACTGGACCACCAGGGATATTGGATTTATTTTCTTTTACAAATGCCCGCAATCGGGCTGACAGCGGTCCACTGGACCACCAGGGATATTGGAGTTATTTTCTTTTACAAATGCCCGCTATCGGGCTGACAGCGGTCCACTGGACCACCAGGGATATTGGATTTATTTTATTCATACTTAAGCCCGTGATCGGGCTGACAGCGGTCCACTGGACCACCAGAAATATTGGACGTAGTTTTATTTTACAAATGCCTGCGATCGGGCTGACAGTGGTCCACTGGACCACCAGGGATATTGGATTTATTTTATTCATACTTAAGCCCGCGATTGGGCTGACAGCGGTCCACTGGACCACCAGGGATTTTGGAGGGTCATATTTGTACGTATGCCCGCGATTGGGCATGGGGGGGCGCCGCCAGGTGTAGCCGGAGCTCGGGTGGCCACCCACAGGTGGCAGCTGCCGTGTTGTGTCCTGCAATATGGCAGCTCACCTGTGGGTGGCAGCCGTTGTTCCTTTTTTTTTTTTTTGATCAATCTTTGTGTGGCGCAGTAGGGTTGCGCATTCATTGACTCAGCACATCCCGGTTGAATATCGGGATGTGCAGAGTATGCATGGGCACGCCTCTACCTGCGCCAAGATACATTACCGATGCACTTAGTGCATCGGGATTTGTGCCAGGCACAATTCCTGTTTGAATAGCGCTTGGCGAAGATTGTGCGGGTTGCACATGGTGCAACACTGTTGCGCCATGCGCAACCCTTTTGAATATCTGGGCCATTGGGTACATGAGATCCTGGGGAAGAAAGTAAGAAGAGTGATTCCCTCCTGCATCGTAATGGCTATTCATGCAAAGTGGCCTGAGCCAAATGGAATATATACTGGATTCCAGGATGCAGATGAGGAGGTTGACGAGGTCTGGGTGCAGTCCTTCCTGCAGGAATTAGCGTAACATATCGTAGAGAGTAATAACATAACCACTTTCAAGCAAAGGCTAGACTTGTATATGTCGAGACAAAAAACATGATTTCCACCTATGATTACATAGGTGGTGAGTTCACCAAAAGGCTTAATTGTCTACTGAACTTGTACACCACAATGAAACGTTTCATGATGGTAGATGCTTCTGGATCATGTTATCACTGGACATTTCATGTTTACCTTTTCAATGTAAGAGTTTTGCATAATATTTTTCAGTATGAGTGACTATCCGGATGCATGTTCCTCAAATGATTATTGAATGTTTCTCAGTTTTCAAGCATTATATGTACTGCAGTGACAAACATGGTCTGCAGCGGAAACATTGCTATGTTGTGCATTTCTGAATCCAACATTTACTGTTTACAAGCAAGACATTTATGTGTCAGTTAGAACCAAGTTGTTATGTCACTCGATCCATTGGCTAGAACCACAGCACAGTAAGGAGTCTTTCAAATTATGTTGTGTTTGACAATGTTTTGCAACACCATACTGCTAAGTTACATTCCGGCATCAATCAGAAATGCCCAGTATGTACATGTTTGACTGTGGAGGGAGGGCTGCAGGAGTAGACTACCCTGCAGCAGGATTTTAAATTTTTTTGTTCCCGCTGCCACTATCCAGTCCTTGTAACACTCTGATATAAACATTCAGTATCCATCAGTGAATACCAAGTTCTAGGATCGTGGATACGTTGTTCTATCCACATCGTTTGGCATGTCTCTTTCCTCTTTACATCTTGCCGGATGGTGTAAAAGCTGGCTCCTCCCACCCACCCGGGTGGTATAACCCTTGGCTCAGCCCCTTGACACCAGATCTTCCTTTCCGCTAGAAAATTCAGGTTCCCGCCTTACCGCTCCCACGTTTAGTAGGCCCTGGCACTTCAACCTTCAGACAAATTGTTGAAAATTAAACTCATTAGAGTTTTTCTGCATAGATTTGTGATAGCGACCACGATGGGGGACAAGTCCTCACCCGGGTTCCGCCGGTGTCCTTGCAGGCAGAAGATGTCTTGTACCGATCCGCACCCAATGTGCGTTTACTGCCTGGGCCATGACCATGATACCTGTGTCGCGACATTTGTCGCACATTCCATCCGGCAGTCTTGGACGATTGCCTCGTACATTTGCAGCTCGGACGACTGGAAAAACGGCACCTGACGGTCAAATCAAAAGATGCCCATTTGGTGTTCTTTATGGCCACGGGGTCCACTGAACAACTTGAGCAGATGAAGGCCCTTGAGGAGGAAGCAGCTAAGGCTGCTGAACAATCCTCCTTGGTTTCGGTTTTCATCCCGCTCAAACTGGGCACTTTCTTTTCTGGCTTCTTCAAGGAGTTGTGCCAGTGTCTCCTGACGAAAGGGGAGGGCCTGTCCGTCATACACATCTCCCGCTCCCGTAAAAAGGAGCTGAAGGAGTCGAAAGGTGAGTCAACTCATCGACGACACTCTTGGGACAGAGAGAGTTCTCTGTCCCAGGAGTCTCTTACTGTACTTCGACTCCGGTTGAAATTGTGACCTTGGTCGCTAGCTTCACAGTGTGCTTGTCAGGCCAGCTAGCTAAGACACGGGACTGATGAGGCCGACATTTCTTTGTTCAGGACTCCGGTCCTGACAGGACCTACTGTGGAGGAGTCCCAGCCTGCTGGGAATCCCCCCGTGGTCTCTGTCCCTGACCTGGAGGAGCCGTGGTTCTCCCCGGCTCCTTCCGAGGACCCCCGTCAGTCACCCTGATGGTCAAGGTCGAGATCTTGGACACCCTTGACCGACAGGCCGAGGACATCTCACAAGCGGCGTTCCAAGAAGCGGCGACACCGTTATTTGTCCTTGTCCTCCTTGGATGAGGGGAGGCTTTGATGCAAGTTGCGTCGATGCTACGAGGACCTTATGTGGCAACAGTTGGTGCTGGCTGGTCCGAAGTCGACCCCAACTGCCACTCCGGCCATCACATGGCTGTCACCTTCTAGGGTAATGCCAACTCCTCTGGAGCCGGTCGACACCACCCCTCCACCCGTGGAGATGGTGCAGACCCTCCTGGCTCGGCAGAAGCTGGCCACTTCACTGATCCTGGTGGAACCGCCACCTAAGCAGCCTCCCTCAGGGCTCCTACTCAGGAGTCTCGGCCCACCTCCCACACAGGCTGTCCACCACCACCCTCACTCCCCACTGTCCGCGGCTGGTCAAAAGTGACTGTGGTGGTTGGCCACTCTATCCGGACTCCTCAGAGTCCGAGGACGCAGGCTTGAACTCGCTTCCCTGTGATGACGATTCCATGAGTCTTTCTATGGAGGACGGTCCAACGTCCTTCCTGGGCATCCTCGGTCTCATCTCTGAATCTACGAGGAGGAAGTTGGAGCCTGTTGAAAAGCGGGCTGAATATCACCTTGCTGATATCCTCAGAAAAGGGGATACTACGTCTGCAGCCTTCCCAGTGGCTGAGGCCGTAGTTGGCCCGGCCTTGGAGCTTTGGCAGTTCCCAGCCTCCTGCCCTGCGCCTTCAGCTTGGATGGCCTGCAAGTATGCGGTTTGCATCAACTCCCCTTTGGGGTTTACACAGCACCCCTCAGCTGAGAGTTTGGTGACCAAGTCTGTGTTTCAGTGCTCGGGCAACTCAGGGGACATGGATAGACCTCCGGACATAGAGTTCAAAAAACTGGACCACTCAGCCAGAAAGGTCTATGCTGCCTCCTCGCTTGGACTCTGACAGGCGAGTTCGGCCGTCATAATGGCACACTTCTCCCATGCCCTCTTGGGCTGCTTAGATGAGGTGCTTCTTTATCTCCCTGTGGACCTTCAGACCACGGTCAAGCAGGTCTGGGACAAGGGTTGGGCTGTTGCAGAAAAACAACTCCAACGACTCTGGATATAGGGGATTCATGTGCCGTTCGGTGGTGGCCGCAGTTGCCATGTGCCGCAGGGCCTGGCTGAGAGTCTCAACCTTTACGGCGGACACCCAGCACAAACTGTTCCCTTCCTGTGTACCGACTTGTTCTCTCCAGGAGTTGAAGGTCACCTCCACCATATCAAGAAGTCCAATGCCACCTTGGACTTCATTACTTCCACCCAGAAGGAACTTTAGTGTACTAAAAAGCAGAGGAGGAAGCCCTTTTGGTCTTCTGCCCCTGCAGCCAAGCAGCCACAGTACCGATCTGGGCAGCAGCAGGCTCAGTCTTGTCAACCTTGGCCCAAGTCTGGGGCTCAGCCAGCCCATAAGCCCAGAGGGAAGGGCTCCGGTGGTCCCCCTGCTGTTTATTGAAAGAAAATAACTGGCTCTTCGGTCATTATTGCTTAAAACATGCACCAATATACAGCGCAGTCTCCTTTCCCTTTAAGATGTGCCGGAAAGTCTTCAAGCTGGCTCCTCCCACACACCCTGTTGGTATATCACTCTGCTCAGCCACATGATGTCAGATGTTCCCCGCTGTAAGCAGAGGATGTGCATCTGAGCATGTGTAGGTCTTGTTGGTCCATGTGGAGTAAATACAGGTTACTCACCTGTAACAGGAGTTCTAGGAATGGTATATGTTGTTCATCCACACTTATTGGCAGACTCCTAGCAGTTCTCCGGGAGGAGGGAGGCAAGACGCACACCCCCTACTTAGGGAATAGAGACTGGAGAACCGAGACCCCAAAACCAGCATCCCGGCGTGACTCAAGGTCGATGTGGTAGTGGGTGATGAAGGTGTGTGCTGACTTCCAGGTAGCAGCCCTGCAGATTTCCTGGATAGGGACGTCCCTGGAAGCAGCCACCGATGCAGCGGTATGGCGGGTAGAATGAGCTCTTATCCTCTGGGAGGCTCCATGCCCGCCAACCTATGAGAGATCTATGCAGGAGGTGACCCACCTGCTTATCGTCTGCTTGGCTGCAGGTCTGCCAGGTGCGGCTTCAGCGTGGGTGACAAACAGCTGGCGAACCTCTCCCGAATTTCGGCCGTCGCTCCTTATAGTAGAGTGGCGCCCTTCTAGGGTCCAGAGTATGGAGCCTATATTAGAAGCCTCCGGTGTGATTGGGGTAGAACACACGGCAGAGTCAACACCTGGTTAGGTGAAACTCCGACACCACCTTCGGAAGGAATTTCGGGTGGGGGCGCAGGACAACCTTGTCCCGTGGAAGACCAGGTAAGGAGACTCGATGGAAAGCGTCTGGAGCTCTCCCATCCTTCTGGCTGACGTAATAGCCACCAAGAAGGCGGTCTTCCACGACAGGTGAGAGAGAGATCACACCTGTGCATTGGTTCGAATGGCTTGCCCATGAGCTTTGCCAGTACCAGCAGTAGATCCCACGGAGGTGGAGGTTCTCGCACCGGAGGGGAAATGTGATCAAGGCCTTTGAAAAGCGCCCATCACCTTCTCCCGCGCCCACCGACTGCTTTCTGACCCGCGCCCGGTAAGCAGAGATGGCTGCCAGGTGCACCCTTAGGGTCGTTGACCTAAGCCCTTGCTGAGAAAGGGACCATAAATAGTCCAAGATGCTTGCCAAGGAACAGGAGGAAGGGTCCAGGCCCTTGCCCTGACACCAAATGGAAAACCTCTTCCATTTGAAGGCATAGCATTTCCTGGTCGATTCCTTACAGGACGCCTCAACTACATTGAGGACCTTGTCGGAAAGACCCAAGGCCTGGAACTCTAGCCGCTCAGGAACCAGGCCGTCAGGTGCAGGGATTGAAGGTCCGGATGGAACACCTTCCCCTGATTGACTGAAAGCAGGTCCGGGCGAGCTGGTAGCTGCCTCGGGAGCCTGGAGCTGAGGCTGAGGAGATCTGGATACCAGCATTGGCGGGGCCAGTCTGGGGCTACCAGAATCACCTGCGCCTTGTCCCTCCTCGCCTTGAGAAGCACCTTGTGGATCAAGGGAAATGGGGGAAAGGCATAGAAGAGGCCCGGGGTCCACGGCCTCGAGAAGGCATCCCCCTGCAGCGAGCCCTGCTGAGGGGGGCAGGCATGGAACAGCCTCAGCTTCGCATTCTCCCTGGAGGCAAACAGATCCACCTGAGGTGTGCCCCAATGGGAGAACAGATCTTGTACTACCTCCGGCAGGAGAGACCACTCGTGGGGCACAGCCCCTATCTGGCTTAGGGCATCGGCCAGGGTGTTGGAGGCTCCTGCCACATGAATGGCCAGGAGATCCACCTCCAGGCTGCGCACGAGTGACCAAATGCGGAGAGCTTCCTTGCACAGAGGCATGGAGCGCGTCCCGCCCTGGTGGTTTAGGTAGTACATGGTCGTGGTATTGTCCGTCTGGACCCGAACCACTTGACCCTGTAGAAATGGAGCGAAGGCGGTGAGAGCTAGGCGGACCGCTCAGAGCTCCAGCAGGTTGATGTGACATCGGGACTCCCACGGGGACCAGAGGCCGTGCACTCTGTGCTCCCCCAGATGGGCACCCCAACCCATCAGAGAGGCGTCGGTCGATAGAGAGACTGTCGGCTCGTGGCGAACAAACGGGATGCCCTCCTGCAGTTGAGCTGGAATGATCCACCACTGGAGAGCGTTCCACATCCCCTGGGTCACTGTCACTAGCTGGTCCAATGGATCGCAGCGTTGAGACCACTGGCTGGCCAGCCCCCATTGAAGGGGGTGCATGTTCCAGTGGGCCCAACGGACCACGCTGGTGCAGGCCGCCATGAGACCCAGGAGGCGCAGGAAGTCCCGGGCAGGGCGCGATTGCCCAACCAGAAATGATCGGGCAAAGGAGGAAAGAACCTCGGCCCTGTCCGCCGGGAGCCGTGCTCTGGCTCGAAGAGAGTCGAGCTCTGCCCCGATGAAGAGAATCACCTGCTTCAGTTCGAGTTCCGACTTGGCCTCGTTGATGAGGAGGCCGACCTGAGAGCAAACCTGGAGGGCCAGATCTCTGGACCGCTCCACCTCCTGTCTGGAGGGGGCTGCTATCAGCCAATCGTCCAGGTAAGGGTACACCCGGACCCCTCGGCGCCGCAGGAATGCTGTCACCACTGCCATGCATTTGGTGAAGACCCTGGGTGCAAGAGACAGGCCGAAGGGCATGGCTCGGAACTCGAAAAGGGATCCTTCCGCTCGAAAGCGAAGGAATCTCTGGTGAGACGGACGGATAGGGACGTGAAAAAACGCGTCCTGCAGGTCCAGAGAGCAGAACCACACGCCGCGTTCCAAGGATGGTATTATCTGAGCCAGAGTGACCATCCTGAAGGTCCGAGACCTTAGGAACTTGTTTAGGTCGTAGGTCGAGAATGGGGTGCCAACCCCCTGTCCGTTTTGGGACCAGGAAGTACCTGGACACAAACCCCAGGTCTGAAGGAGGGTCCGACACCTCTTTCTCGAGGAGCAGAGTGATGTCGGCTCGGCGAGCCAACAGCGAGGCTGCAGACCCCAAGGCTCCCCTGGGGGCGACGGCTCGGAAGGGCGGGGCCAGCTCGAACTCCAAAGGCAGGCCCTTTCCTACCACTTCCAACACCCACCGGTCTGTAGTTATAGCAGACCAGGTGGAAAGGAAGTAGCGGAGCCGTCCCCCCACGAGGGGAACCTGGGGTGGGGTGACGAGGTTGGGGGCGACACCCCTCAACCCGTCACTGGGCAGGCTTGGAGGAGGAACCGGCCGAGGGACCACCTGGGCCTTTACCTCCCTGTTTCCTGGAAGAGGAAGCCGAGGCTTGGGTTTGGATGCCAAGCGCGAGCCTGCTGGCCCTGATGCTGCTGGGCTGGACGTGCCGCGGGCGCAGATGGACGAAAGGGCTTGGGTTGCGGTCTGCGGCCTTTGTCCCTCTGGGCGGATGAGACCGAGTCCAGAGTGGCATTGGACTTTTCGATCCTCTGGAGGTGACCTTCCACTCCAGGGCCGAAGAGGTCGGTCCCCAGGAAGGGGACATCCGCCAATTTGTGCTGTGTATCCGCTGTGAAGATGGATATCCTCAGCCATGCCCGACAGCGCATAGCCACTGCAGCCACTACTGACCTGGCGCAAGAGTCACCGATGTCCAAAGCAGTCTGAAGTTGCTGCTTGGCCACTGCCCTGCCCTGGTCCCACACCTGCTTAACCGTGGTCTGCAGGTCAGCCGGGAGATGAGGGACTACCTCGTCCAGGGAGCCCAACAGGGCGTGAGAGATATGTGCCATCAGCATGACCGAGCTGGTCTGATGAAGGCCAAGGAAGGACACAGCGTAGACTTTTCACCCGGCGTAGTCCAACTTCTTGGACTCCTTGTTGGGAGGTTTGTCTATGTCCCTGGCGTTTCCGGCATGCCGGAAGACGCTGTCGGTAACCAACCCCTCGGCTGAGGGGTGTTCCGAGAAACCGGACAGGGAACCGGTAGGGACCGCATACTTCCTGGCCATCCTGGCCGAAAGCGCAGGGCAGGAAGCAGGACGCTGCCAGAGCTCCAAGGCCGGGCCCACAATGGCCTCAGCCACCGGAAAGGCCTCCGTAGGGGAATCCCCTCGGTCCTATATCTCCGTGAGGGGATACTTGGCCCGCTTGGATACGGGCTCGAGCTGCATCCCGGTGGATTCCGAGATGAGCCTAAGCAAACCCATGAAGGACGAAGGGCTATCGTCCAGTGACTGACCTCCTGAGGACTCCAAGTCGACCCGCCTGGAGAACAGGGAGGAATCGTCGTCGGACTCAGAGGAGTCCGCAAAGAGCTGCCTTGGGCCTGAGCCACCCTCCACCTGCCGAGGCGATCGGGAGTGAGGGTGACAGACAGCCTATGGGGCAGACCCTTGGCCGACCGAGAATCCTTGGTCGGAGCCCCATACAATGGCTGTGGAGGCGGAGGTTCCACCGGAATCGGTGGGGCAGCGGTTTAGCCGAGCAACAGGCCTGGAAACAGGCGCCTCGGCTATGGCGAGGGGTTGCTTCAGCCGCTCCGGTGACAGCCACTTGATAGCCGGGGAAGGCGACGATGTCGGCTTGCTCCCGGACAGAAGAAGCTGTTGCCACATGAGGTCCTCGTATCGTCGACGCAACTTGCGTCGAAGCCTCCCTGTCGAGGAGGAGGGACGAGGACGGCGGCGCCCGCTGCCACGCGATGCCGAGACTGCCTATGACGGCGGGATCGGCTGGACCGAGAAGAGGTCCGAGACGTGAACCTTGGCTTTTCAAGGAGGGTACAGAGGTAGGCGGAAACCCGCTCTCCCTCGGCTCGGAGGGCTCAACCGTGGACTCCGGAACCGGAGGCACAGGCAGAATCCTGAACACCTCAACCACCGCTGGGGAAACCGGGGAGTGAGGGTTTTCAGCTTCACCGGTCGACAGCCCGTCCAACAGGTCGAGAAAAATCTCGACTGTGTCGACGGGAGTCTCAGTCAACTGACCTGACAGGGACACCGTGAAGCCAGTGGCCAAAGCCGAAGGATCGACCGAAGTCGATGGTCGACTACTCGGTGAGAGGGATCTCTCCCGCTCCCAAGAGCGTCGACGGAGGGACTTACTTTGTGGTCCTTCTTCTTGGACCGAGAGGAAGGTCCTGAAGATGTTGGTCCCTCTCCCTTAGTGGAGAGGGAGAGACAGAGCTCCTTAAAAGAAGCTGAATAGGAGGATCCCAGTGAGGCGCGGGATAAATGCATGACGAGGAAGGCGAAGATGCAGCCTGCACCGCCTCCTCCTCGAGGGTGATCATCTGCTCAAGCTGTTCCGCTGAGCAGCCGCTTGTGAAACCACCAACGAGCCTCGCCGACTTTGCAGGAATAACGTTTTTGAGTCGCCCAAGTTGTGGCCGAAATGACAGTCTTCAGGGCGTGGGCGAAAGGAAGAGCACAAGTCGCCAAGCCTGCGGGTTGTGCCCAAGGCCCAAGCAGTAGACACGTGGAGTGCGGATCCATCGGGACATCTTCTGCCCGCATGGGCACCTCCGAAACTCGGAGTCGAGTTTGTCCATCGCGAGCTGAGGGAAATAAGTGACAAGTCTAGAAAACCTTAAAAGTAATTTCGGGTAAACCGAAGAAATAGGAACCAGTCTTATACGCAGAGCGTTAAGGAGGGAACCTGAGCTTCCAAGTGGTAAGGAAGATCTGGCGTCATGGGGCGGAGCCGAGAGTTTTACCACCCGGGTGTGTGGGAGGAGCCAGCTTGAAGACCTTCCAGCAAGATTTAAAGCGGCAAGGATACCTGCCAATAAGTGTGGATGAACAACATATCCATGTCCCTAGAACACCATATACCACTCGCATAACTACTCCTACAGGTGAGTAACCTGTGCTTCTAGGGACGTAGATATGGTGTACTTATCCACACATTCTGGCAGACTCCTAGCAGTTCTCTGGGAAGAGGGACACAAGGCGCACAACCCCTAGTTAATGATTAGAGATTGGACAAGTGATTCCCCAAAAGCAGCATCCATGCTTGACTCAAGGTCAATGTTGTGATGGGAAATGAAGGTGTGTGCTGACTTTCATGTAGCAGCACTGCAGATTTCCTGGATAGGGACGTCCCGACAAGCAGTCATCATGCAGCAGTATGGCAGGTGGAATGAGCCCTTAGCCCTCCAGGAGGCCCCCTAGATGCCAGCCTATAGCAGAGATCAATGCAGGAAGTGATCCACCTGCCAGTCATCTGTCTGGCTGCAGGTATGCCAGATGCAGCCTCAGTGGAGGTGACAAATAGCCGGCGACCCTCTCCATGAGCTGCGGCCATACACTCTTTATGGTAAGCAAGCGCAGTACAGTAACTTTGGTGTAATAGTTCGGGGGGGGGACATAACCATAAGAGGATTTTAAAGTTAGTTATTCAAGACTGCAATGAAGAAATATTGGGTGGGACCAGTCCCCCTCATCCCCCTCTATAATTACGCCCCTGAGCGAGCGGTCGTCTCAGGTCCAAAGAATGGAGCCTGTGTTTGGCATCTGAGGTGAGATTCTGGAAGAACAATGGAAGTAATCACCTGATTCAGGTGAAACTCCAACACAGCCTTTGGGAGGAACCTAGGGTTGTGTCATAGGACAACACTATATTGTGGAATACCAGGTAAGGAGACTCCACCAAAAGCACCGGGAGCTCACAGATCCTTCTGAATGATGTGATAGTCACCAAGAAGGCGGTCTTCCACAACCGGTGAAACATGCCACACCTGTGCATCGCTTCAAATGGCTTGCCCATGACCTTTGCCAAGACCAGCAATAAGTCCCACGGTGGTGTTGTTTCACTCACAGGACAGGAAATGTGGTCAAGACCCTTGAAAAAGCACAAGACCACCTTCTTAGGCACCAATGACTGCTGACCATTCCATGCATGGTAAGCAGAGATGACTGTCAGGTGCACCTTAAGGGTCATCGACTGAAGTCCCCTTTAGGAGAAAGACCACAGGTAGTCCAAAATGCTAGCCACCAGACAGGTCATGGGTACAAGTCATTAACCTGACATCAAATGGAGAATCTTTTTCATTTGAAGGCATTGCATTTTCTGGTACATTCCTTTCTTGTTGCCTCCACCATCGTGAGGACATCTTCAGGGAGAGACCCAAAGTCTGGAACTGTAGCCGCTCAACCATGCTGTCAGGTGCAGGGATTGAAGGTCCGGGTTGAGTACCTACCCATGATTGATGGAAAGCAGGTCCGGGTGTAGTGAAAGATGCCTCGGGATCAAGTTGCTGAGGCTGAGGAGATCAGGTTACTAAAACTGGCATAGCCATCACATAGCAACCAGGATCACCTATGCCTTGGCCCTCCAGACCTTGAGCAGCACCTTGTGGATCAAGGGAAGTGGAGGGAAGGCGTAGAAGAGGCCTGGGGTCCAGGGCCTCAAGAAGGCATTCACCTGCAGCATTCCCTGCTGAGGGGGGCAGGCACAGAACTGCCTCAGCTTTGCATTGTACGTGTAGGCGAACAGGTCCACCTGAGGGATGCCCCAGTGTGATATGGACTAGTGTCACACGGGGGTCGGACGGGGTGAGGAAGGGCCGAGCATCCAACAACAGCTCTACTTCCTCGGGGGAGGGTGGACAAAAGTAGCATGCTGTAGAATGCCACCAATCATAGTCTTGGGGTCAGTAGAAGCGTAATGATTACAATAAGTGGGGACCCATGCACAGGGTGTAAGATCACCTGTGCAGAGGTGTAGACAGTCACCCTGAACATTGGATGTGAGTGGGTGTGGGCCAGCAAAACAGGAGGAAAAAGGGATGGAACTGGCAGGATCCATGATGGTAGGCTACATCGGTACTGGTGCCACAGCAGTATCGATGTTGACTTCCAGTGTCATGTGGAAAGTCGATGCCCCAGGCCCTGTCCCGGGGTGGCAACTTGTGTATGATTTTACTTGAGAGACTGGTATGTGGATGCATTACGTAGAGACAGGTCCCTTCTGAGGGATGTACCAGAGCCACCTGACAGTATCGCAAGGTAGAGGAAACAAGAAATAATAACAACAAAAAACAAACAGTATTTGCGGGTTCTGAAGCAGCACAAGAAGCGGTGTGTGAATTGACGTGTAGTCATGAGTGTGAATGCATGGAGATGCACTGAGTCAGTGTATTTGGAACCTATGAAGGACTGTACAAAATCACGTTGGAACAGGGTAATGAACAGAGGTGTGATGGCTGAGGGGAACCGTGAGGAAGTATTATTTAAGTGAGTGGGTGGTGGATGCATGGAGCGGCCTTCCTGAGGATGCCATGGGCTGAAAAACAGTTGGGGAATTCAAGAATGCATGAAACAGACATAAGGCCGTTCGGCTTGAGGGTAGGATGAACTAGCCTGTTACTGTGAGCTTATCCAATCGGTGGGGAAATGGGCAGACTGTGTAGCCAAGTGGTCCTTATATGCCATCAAAGTCTTTGTTTCTATTGAAGAACCATGGCCACAGCAACGAGTACTGCATGACACCACTAGTTACCTCGCTGGTGCCAGATAAGTCTCCCAACACAACTACCGTCTGGGTTCTGTGCCACAGCGAGTTTTCCACACATCTGTTAATGTTATTCACAAAACTGAGATTAAATAAGCCCATGTGAAATCTTTAGTGGTTCAAACAGTAGAAGGCCTTCCATAATTCAAGATAGAGGCTGTGTACCGCTTGACCCATGTCTACTGTCTTAGTGACAAAGTCGAAGTCACCATAGCACCACAGTCAATCTGTGTTGTGTTGGGGGCATGGAGTATCATTTTTGGAAAGTGACATTACACATTGACATCACTTTGATGTGGGTAGGGTTTTGGTTTATGACCGTAAATGCCAGATGGCTGATGAATGTAACTGCTTCGGTACATAGGTGAGGGTAAAAGAGAAATGGAGGTGTAAGATGAACAGGTGGAAACAGAGGCACTGTAGGTCACCATGCATACAGGCAATGGCATAGCTAATGGTGACTTTCTGGAAATATAAGGAGGCTTACAAGTAGGAAGAGAGGGAGGTGTCATGAACTGTATAACACACATGAGGCAGAGGGTGTTGGTAACTGTGATGAAATGCAGGGACAGAGGAGTGAACACTGGGGATCTACATGAATCAGACGTTGTCACAGTCCTGTTCAGTGTATTCATGACATTTCAGAGGACATTGACAGGGTGGGGGTGATACAAAGACTGGAGCATAAGATGGTGCACAGCCTGTACCAGGACACATAGGAGGATATCTAACACTAGCTTAATCTGTACTCAGTGTAGGACAGCATGTAGCAGTGTGACAACCGAGACACATTACAATCAGTTACTGGCATAAAGAAGGTGCGGGGGGGGGTGCACTTCATTCATGGCTCCAGATATGAAATAGCAAGGTGGCAGGTCAATGTAAAATGTTCCAACATTTTATTTAACAGCAGTGGTAGTGGACACATGCATTGCTGTGGTAAAGGAGGTTGTGGGAGACATCACAGTGGGCCGATTAAACAATGCTTGTGACAGGCATAAGGAAACCTTGTAGGTGTGACATACTGTTGGCAAGCCAATGTCAAGGTATTTTCACAGATGGCAACCTTGCCCTGGTCTCATAGCATACTGGGAGGAAATGGTAAGGGTTCGAAAGTCGGAGGTGGGGTTGGGGGGGGGTGGGGTGATGAAAAAATAGAAAAACAGTGCAGACAGACGGCTGGTCACATGGAGACATGGGGCAGGATAGGAGGGGATGGGAAGGAAAGGGTCCAGAGGCAGATCTTATTTTTTAGGGAAGGCAGACAGAAGAACTCGGGGCATGGACTAAGAGTGGAGAAGAGAAGATTTAGTGGAAACGTTAGGAAGTATTACTTCACGGATAGAGTGGTTGAGTCATGAAATGGACTGCCAGAAAAGGTGGTGAGGGAAAGTGCAGTTGATAGTTTCAAGAAGGCCTGGGACGAACATAAGGGGTTGTCAAGAGGAGGAAGGGTAGCATCTTGGAGGGTGGGTTAAGTAGAGGGGGGAATGGGCAGACTCTATGGGCCTTGAAGGTCCTTTTCTGCCATCACATGTCTATGAATCTCTGGATGCGCCGTGCGTACAATTGTAGAGAAGATAAGGCATAGCAGGCACCTCCATGCTAAGCTGTCGTACACAAAACACAGAAGCCATAGGAACTACATGATGTGCAGCAGCACGTACGTCCTCTGTCCATCGTGGTACCCCTATGCATGTGACATGCCTTTTTTAACTCATCCCCTATTTAAATGCAACATCTATTGGTATGCTGTTCCATTCCTCCACTAACTGTTGCTGTGAGAATTACAGGCTATGTGGTGTACTACCATAGATGGAGCAGGGATGTAGCCATGAAGTACCACACAGCTTGGGGGGGGAAGGGACTCAGGGCTAGAGGGAGAGCATAATATTATAGTGGCTATAGCAGACAAGTGCATTGGTGATGACACTACATACACGTGTTTGCATGGGGGGCTTGGTGTGCTGGCTTGGGGTTGTGACTGTCAAGTAAATGAACTACAGTGGTAATTTGAGGGAGCATGACTAACAATGAAGCAAAACCTTAGAGGCATAACACCTGTGGGAAATAAACATCCCAGTATACAGCTAGTTGTACAAGGCATTACAGAAGGTACAGGGCCCAAACCTTAGAAGGCAGTGATGCACTGCTAAGTGCTTCTCTTCAATGATAATCATAATAAAAATGGGAGGAAAAGTGAAAACATTACATCACCGAAGTGACACACTGCCATACAACATCAACTTGACTGTTCACAGTGCCAGAAATTGGTCATAATAAAATAATGCACATCACAAGAGTAAGGCAGTATAGTGCAGTGGTTTAAGGCTCTGAGCTGCAAACCTGGAGACCTGGGTTTGAATCTCACAGCCCTCACTTGCATAATGTGTGACCCTGAGCAAGTCACTTAACTTCCTTGTGCTCACAGGTCGCACCTGTTAATAAGCTTTCAGTTTAGTGCGTCTCTCCTGGTAAAAAAACAAAATTATTTTGTGTTTACTTCAGTAACACACACACTGCCAATGAGACACATATGTATGTGTGTCATTACAGTAGCATGGAAAGACAGCCATAATCCAGCTAGTGTTTTCCTTTGTAGAAGAAGTCCGTGGGGGTAAAATGATCTGAACAAATTACTTCTTGTTTTTTGGCCACAAAATTATCTGCATCTATGTCTGCACGTTTTAAATTAAGTAGCCATTGACCTTTGAGGAACAGTTTGGATGGCACACGGTGGAAACTTACTCGGTGACCAGACTTGGTCTCACCCGAAGTATTGTCACAGCCACTTGCCATGCATGTAGGCATTTTGAAGATTGTAGCAGATATTGCCTACGATAAGAAAATCCCTCAATTTCAACAGTGGATAAATAGTAGAGGACAGCAGGCAAATGCTAGGTATGGAGCAAATCTAGAAAGGTGGGAGAAATGACAGCTGGTGAGTCGCAATGCACACCTACACTAATGCGCAAGTGTGAATACATTGCTGTGCAAGGACATGAACTGGGAGCATGAGCAGGAAGAGAAATTGGGAGCGTGCACACAACAAACTTTCAGCGTGGCGGGGGGCGAAATGGTGAGACACAGGCAGGATCGCTACAGGAGATTGTGACTGAAACCTGCGGAAATAAAAGAGAAAAGATTAGTAAGAAAAAAAATGTTTGCACGCCTGTGCTAATCTGGCCTTTAATATGCTTCTGCTACAACAAGTGATTTGGACAGTTTTCCTTTAAGGCAAAGATACTGTACAACCGGCAGGATGTAAAAAGTGCATGGATTTACAATATCTTTTCATGTTCTACAGGTTCCAGCCTTCACAGCTGTTTAGAAGGAACTAAAATAACTTCCGGCAATGTGCATTAATGTCCTTTGTCACACAGTGGCATATATGACACGCGACAGATCATGGCACTATTAAAGTATGTGTAAGCCATATGTTTGGCATAACACTATATGTCAACCATTTGTTAACAGCAGCATACTAATCAATAATGCATGCATTACATATTGTCTATTTGATGCTGAGCAATAGAAAATAGGTTTGTCAAACTGGCAAGAAGAGTTCAAACACACAGTGTTGGGCAATAGAAGCATAGGGCTACAGCCGGGGAGTTGGGCTCTAATGGTATCTTCACCCCTACAAGGTGGGAGGCAAAGCTCCATTTCAATAGATGCTCCAAGTGGTGGGTCTGCAGAGGCACTCCTGGCTCCGTGGTTGACCACATGAAGGAGAGGCTACTCTAAAATGGGATGATGTGTATTCACAAGTGTTCTTGGCACCACAAACAGGACGGGGTGGTGCTGCTACTCTACATGAAAGCCTCTGTGACAACCCCTCGTAAGCCAGAAGGCCACCAGAGTGTGCAGTCCAGTACACTGTTGACTGTCGCTGGCAGAAGTAAGCTGCTTCACTACTGGTGGCAGCAAAAAGGACACACAGCATGGGTAGGTAGTATTTGCCATTGACATTGATCCTGGAGCTCTGGTAGGGAGGTGCAGCAGCACATGTGGAGTTTGTCAAGTTAGTGCCATGAGAAACGCCCAAAGGTGTTGTTGACCTGGACTGAACATGTTAATAATGTCAGCCAGTTCCTTCAAATGAGGCCACTTAAACAGCAGGTTCTGAGAAGGTAAACATACGAGTGTTCTAACAGAGGTGAAATAATAGACAGTAAATGTGAGAATTTGGAGCCTTAAAAAAAAGCAGCATACTGCATTTTCTGAAAGTGGTAATGATAACTCATTTTGTGAGCGCTATAAACCAACTCCAAGGCATGGGGCTATGGTGAATTAGTGAACTTCACGGGTGCAGTGACTGTAGCCAGACTCCGGCCACCTGCCTCCCAAAATACATGGGCATGCAGTAAAGGGGAAACGTCCATGTCAATAAGCCCCACACCTAGAGTCCCCTGTGGCAAGCCCTTCGATGACAAGACTAATGGGCTAAGCCGTGAGGGACTACTTTGCAACTGTACAGTCATGAAAAAAAAACAAAAAACGAAGAGATTCAAGACGTTTGCGCTTCGAACTGCAGTGGCCAATCGGTACTGTAGTTAGAAGCACAAACATGCACTGACTCTCTTTTTTTATTTATTTTTTTGATGACTGTACAGTTGTGTGGTAGCCCCTCACAGCTTAGTCCATCAGTCTCATCATCAAAGGGCCTGCCGTAAGGGACTCTGGCATGGTAAAGTCAGGCGGATGGTCCCAGGATCAACCAGATAACATTCAAATTGCAGCTATGGTAGTGAATTAAAAAAATTACAGCTCGTATAGGTCCTGTGATTTTGCCTGAGGAATGCTGACAGTTACCGTTTAATTATTTACTCGTGTTGGTTTACTGTCTAGAATTTCTTTTTCTTTTTCTAGAAGTTAATCTATAATAGTGAAAAATATATCAAACTTATGGTTTCCAAGGCCAAGTGTTGCGGCATCAAAAGACTTAGTACATTTCTTCAGAACCATGTTGATGGCTTCCAAATGATAGCTTCAAAAAATACATAATTTTGTCAGTAAACATATTCTTTAAAAAACAAATTCAGAGACGGTAATTATGACATTAAAAACAAAGCACTGTATATTGAACTGTTGAAATGTTTAGTGGAGGGGATTTGTTATAAATAAAAAAATTATACATAATGACAATTTAGAATGCTCAGATAACCAGTTAGAAAATATGTGTTAGACTCATCTGATTGTAATCTGTGCCTGTCAATCAAGGTCACAGTGGGAGCAAGGCAAGTTTAGTGACACAACTGATTCATTTTTTTTTTTTTTTAACATTAGTTGACACAGGGAGCAGGGTGACACTTCCTTCCACCAATGCAAGCCCCTGTCACTGGTATTTGACTCCCACACTCAGCCAACAGTCCAGCACCCCTATGGCCAGCAGTCACACAGTACATTGCTATCCTCCTGGCTTGCCACACATGGCCAGGTACGCCTTCAGCCACATATTGGAGGTGAAAACACAATGGGATCTCTAGATAGTGTTGCTGGTGGTGCAACTGTCAGCATGTAGGGCAGTCAAAGGTTTCAGCTGCCCAGTCCTGCCCCCATTTCTCATCGTAAGTCCCAACGTACACCCAGGAGCATGCCAGGCCACTGGGTGACGGCAACTCAACGCACCCAACTGATGTCAGAACCTGCTCCAAATTTCTCTACCCAGTGCTTTCCCTTGCACCACCCCCAAGGCGACGGAAGAACAGTGGACCTTCGAAATTGCCCCCTTCCCAGAGCAGGAGAACGTTAATTGGGACACTAAATCTTCCACCCCCCTGGCAGCACTACAATGGTACTGGCTCATTACAAAAGCCCTCTCATCAACTGCACAGAGGGAAGAGCACCTGGTGCTGGTGAAATCAAAAGTCCCTAATCTACACAGCCTTGGATACAGCAACCTAAACTTAGTTCATTAATATTCGTGTTTAACAGTTCACATTAAAAAGCATTACAATTCAAATCATTTTTAAGCAGTGTCCTGTTCTCATGAAATCAAAGCATATCAACAACGGGCCCATTAGAAAAGAAATATATTTCAAATATATGTTGTCAAACTAATAGTGTAGTTGCCGTATTGGTCCTAGTAAGAACGGATTCAGAAGCAAATGGTTTGATACTTTTCATTGGATCAGCATAGATGTTACAACACAAGAACAAAGTGCTCTAGCTTTCGGACCAACCAAGTCCTTCTTCAGAAGCTTTATGACAGTTATTTTGAAAATCCCATACTAATAACACCCAGACAATGCATAAAAAACAGAAATAATTCTCATTGGTTTAACTTCATTCGAAACATAACGGAAGATTACGTCAAAGAAGCTGATTAACATCAGTATGCTTTTAGCTGAGAAGCCCCTGGAGGTCAAAGGTTATCAAAAAATAGCAACAAGCAGCAAGTTCTACTCACATAAATTTTAAAATGTCTTAGAATGTTTCAAGAGATTGGTTATGGTGGCTTCCTTATGTTTTAAACACTTCATTCTTAGTCACTGGAAAGACACAGTCCCTTCTAATCTGAATGAGTGGGTTCAGTCCTTATCTAAGATAGCCATCAATGAACGTATCAGTCACCTCAGTACTAAGACTCTGCTTAAATATGATGCAGATTGGACCCCTTTTTTTGTGGTTAAATGCTACCTAGGACTACACCTAATAGTAGGTATACTTATTGGATGTTCAGTTTGTTAGAAATAATTTACTGATGGTTTTTGGAAGTTTGTAAAACCTAATGTGTGTGTGTGTGTGTATAAATATATGTGTGTGTGTATATGTGTGTGTATATACAGTATATATATATATATATATATATATATATATATTATAGTGGCACGGTAGTGCCACTATCGTTAGGGTTGAGTTTCCACTTTAACTTTAAACGTCAAATTGTGTACCTCAATAACTTTGCAACCGTACAACGGATTTGCCTAAAATTTAGAAAGCTCGGTGTGGTACCATAGATCTCTGTATCTGGCAAGTTGCGTTACGATCGGGTGTACGGTTGTGGAGCTACAGAGTGCCAAAAAATGCAAAATTACTTTTTGTATGTTTCTTTGCTTGCGCCTACAGGCCGCACGGTTTGCATGTTTAAAACGTTTAAAAACATTTCAGTAACAGTTCGCAGTACTGGCGATGTAGTTCATTTATCACTGCACGCATAAGTCACGTGCTGATACCATAACATTTCAACAATAAAGTCATGAAGTTACACTGTAAGACACGGTACAGAACTGTTTATACCCTTGCTAACACAAAAACTAGCACATTTTGAGAGCAACTTAAACCAATACCTGAATAACGTTTTACATTACTATTGCATTATTGAAAGATAACATACTGTGACTGAAACTGTGAACTGCAATATCACTTGTAGGTGGAAGTACTTGCAGAATACAGCTTTTGAATTGCTACTATTGATAACTGAAGAAACACACTTGCATTTAAAGATTCATTTCACAGATATAGTCAGCCAATAAACTATATACAACGTTTCATGTGGTCTCAATTACCTGTCCTACTCTGGCTTCTAATATAACTAGTATGTAAGCTGTAAGACAGGACATGTTTCTACGGGAACCAATTTTACCACATGCACATGTGTTTATAGATGCATAAGGCTGCAGGCCAAGCACTTTCTGTCACTGTTAATGCAGTAAAATTGTTTCTTAAGAAAATAACATGAAATGAACATGCAATATTGGAGTACCATTATTTATCTTTTGCTACCAATGTATTCTTACATGGTGGTGGCAGATATACGTGTTACACACAGACATGTCATGGTTTGAGTGTCACTCATGCCCTGGTACAATCTTCCCAGATTAAAGATGCGGAATGTCAATTGTGTGAGATGTTTGTATTTATTCACTTTTGGAATCTTGACACATGGCTTCGTATGACTTCAGATTTGCCAGCCTTGGGTGCTTTGCTATGTTTCTTGCCAGTTCTCTGTGTTTTACTGGAGTGGGATGAAGATTACTTCTCTTGTGGTACAGGATATTCTGGACCATTTCTGCCAGGTACTTGTACGTCTTCCACAGTTTAATAGGTTTTATGACCCACGCCTTCTTACTTTTTGAGTAAACGATGCGGTGCCTCTTCTCCCCACTCTCGTTCAATGCAACACCCCTGCAGATGTTATTGTTGTGGTCCATCGCGGCCAATTGATGCCATGCCAATGTTCCCTCATAGGTATAGTGATGCCATTTGGGACAGTACTTCAGTACTAGTGCATGGTACCCCTCAAGGTCTCCAGTGTGGCAGAACACTGTTGCCTTTGACAGGACTTTTAAGAATTTCTTATCAAAAATTATCTTTTTTAAGGCATTGTGAGCAGGTGTACAGTCTTTCAGCCAGACTTTCTTATGTTGGGCCTCTTTTGACATCTTGGCATGTTGACACTTTTTGAATTTTGGACTCCCCGACCAGCTGTCCTTGTTCACAACATGGTGGATCATGGATGTGAACATTTGATGTAGTGTTTCGGCATCCCCATTGCAGTTTCCACGTGACCACCAGAAGTGGTCTGATACTGACTGGATCCACGGCCTAGGGCTGCACATTCCTTCTGTTTGGAGCATTGGAAAACCTGCTTTTTCACCCACTTGTCCAGATGCCACACATCATACTGATGACTGATGTCATGCTGTGGTGCATACACCTTGTTCATCATGCTGCTGATTTGTATGTGGCAATCCATGGTGATGGTAACCACTTTCACATCCTTGCTGACCATGTACTCGAGTGACCTCTTAAATCCCTCTTTCTCCATGTTAGTCGAATACTTCACCTCCATGACCTACACAACTTTGAAATCCAATATTAGTTATGTTTCCTGATCCATGAAAGTATAAACTCCGTACTTTAAGGAAAAACCTGGGGAGTCGCACCTCCCATCCCCACAAGACACTAAATTCTCTGTGTGCTTTATGTCATTCAGTATGTCCTCCTGCTGTTTCACATACTCTTTATTGACTATGGGGAAAATGTACTTCTGGATGCCCATGTACGTAACTGCCGACATACATTGAAGATTCAGGAGGTCGGCCATAGTCTTGAATTTGGTAAATGAATTCCCACTGTAAATAATTGCTGCCGCAAGTTCAAGGTTACTGGATACCATCTTCTGCAGTGTGGGCTGAAAGAACCAGTTGGTGTCATGACTATTGTTTAATTTTTTATTTATTTAGCTTTTTGGTCCCTGTCGCCTCCTCCCACTAACTGGCGATGGGGACACATAGCATTTTTTACAGATTTATCCTTTGCCCCCCCCCCCGAGGCCCCAGCACACGGCCATGTGAGCATGTGGTGGCACTCGTCATACCCCGTGGCACCAGCTCAGCCCCTTCCACCTTCCGATTCTTTTCCACCCCCTCTCTGCCTATGCTGCCCACGGGACATCCACCCGGTGGAAGTGAAACTCACCCGGGCGCAACCCACCCTCACCACCTGAAGATGAGGCTGCCTGCCCGGCATGTCAATCTGCTCTCCCTAACCCCCCCGCCGGCACCCTGATGACCTGAGGTCATTCCCGAATCCGGGTCACCAGCATAGTGCAAGGTAAGGCACCCAACGCCTCAACCCTCTGCACCACCGGGCCAGCCTGTCATGACTATTTTGACAATACATCCTCACCAGAAGCACTGATCCCTGGACATGCATTGTTGTGTCAACTACAACTGCTCCACAGACACTACAACGTTTGATGAGCTGCTTGATATTCTCATATTGTACAATAATTTCTTTTTTCCGCTGATTGAATCATCACTGACATCACAGTCCTCATCTGTATCATCAGAATCTTCCTCTGACATGTGTGGCTCATAATCAGCTTCATCTTTGTTATTGTACTCTTCTGACTCTGATGTGCTGAGGTCATCCACTTTCGTCTGTTTATGAGTCCGTGATATGGCTGGTGCTATGTAATCTAACTCATTAAAGGTTGTAGGGTATATGTGATCCATTGTCACCTTCTGTATGTCTTCCGCAAAATTAAATTCATATTCAGACCATTGGCATCCAACATCACTGTATAATATTTCCTCCTTTTGTGTTCCCACTGAGCAGAAAGTCTTCTGCGTTACAGGTTTGGCAACAGACACAACATCCTGTAAAAGACTGACATCGTATACCGTTCACTCAGTGACAGCATTACCGAAAAGGCCATTACAGAGATAAAATCTGTTGATTGCTGTAATTGTCCCGGTGGTACACTGTCAGTTTTTCCATGGTGATTGTGCCCCTTCCCTGACACAACTCTGACTTGGAGTTAATTATTTAAAAGTTGGGGGTGTGGGGGGCAAAGCCCGCTGCAAAGAAACACATTGTTTCAGTGATGGCACAATGCCAGTTGTTGGCATTGTGCCGACGCTGTAATACCGGTCGACAAATTTCTTGTCGCCGTGGCATGGTGGAACTGACAGACATACTTCTCATATCTCAGACATATTAAAACCTATGTTAATAGTGTTTTGACCAATACAAATGTGCAGTAATGTACTTTTACTTACTGGTGATGTTTTTGTTTCAATCACTGGGAAATCTGGTGATTCAAAGAGAACTACTTCTGCATACTCTGATGCTTTTTCAAGTTGTACAGCCTTCACTACTCCATCTACAATCCGATGAGAAATGTTGGATTCAATAAATGCAATACAATGATTACAATGAATTACAATACTCAACACAGTACGATGCCAAAACAGAGTTACTTACCGCTCTCCTATGTTTCGCCTCAGCACAGCACTTACTGCATGGTCTCTTTTTTTGTTGAACAGTGGCATTATGCGCAAAAATGGTAGGCACTGCGTTATCCTTCAGAATCAGTGGTCGTTTCAGGTTCATCAATTCAGCCTATTGAAACAAAGGAAAAGGACGGTTACTGTCAAGCAGTAAAACAATGGTCAGCATTAATTGGCAAATATGTAATGGTTATACACAGTGAAAACTGTATGTACCATTTAGGTTGACATCCAATTGCAGCATGTTTCCATGTTTCGCATTACTGAAAAGCAGTGTCACAACGTCAAGGTCTTTCCAAGTCACCACTGTTTTGAGTACATATTCAAGTATAAGATTAGCTGAAAGGAACATCATTCATAAGGGAAATATTGCTAATATTTACATAATATATATAGGCATGTTTACAGTACTCGAGAGAATAGCAAGTCCTACAATGCACCCGCACCCTAAATTTTCTAACAATTCATAAATTGTTGCAATATCTTCATTTTGTTGTTGTAATGTTATCAAAGAGATAGTACCCACAAAATCTCTGTTTGATGAGTCTTTATTTTCCAGTGGCAGCTCCTGAAACACCAAAAGTCTGCCTTAAAATTAGAGATGCAGCGAATTTTTAATCCACTGGTGAAGTAAACGCGAAGCGGGCACTGCAAAGTGCTCACTTCGCGTTATCATTATTACTTCGCATTGCCATTATGTCTTAACATGAAGTAAGGTGAAGTGAGAAGTAAATAGGCAGCCCCCCCACACATCACATGGCTTACAGTACTGTAAGTCACATGCTTTAACCAGGCAGGAAGGAAGTGAGTCAGAGAAGCAGTTTTACTTTATCCTTTGCATTCACAGAGGGAGAAGGCTTTGTTTAGAGGAGAGTAGTAGGGGGTGAAAGTGCTTGATTGCCGCTTGCCTTTGAGCAGTGAAGAAAACCAACAACTTTTTTAAAAGCTATCTCTTTATTTAGTTTTTGTATTGTATTTGTGATTTTTTTTTTGTTAGTGAATTTTTTTTTATAAGTTTTGTTTTGTTTTATGTGTGTGTGACTGCATGTGCGTCAGTGAGTGTCAGTGTGTGTCTGTGTGTGTGTCGGCCTGGGGACTTGTGTTGTGTCAGTAAGGTAGGATGGACCATGGAGAAGGTGAGTCGCTGGCCCGTGGGTGCGGTCGGAGGGGAGTGCGGACACGTGGGGGTGGTCGTGTCATGCTGGACCGCTTCTGACTCCTGGGTGTTGCTTCCCCCCATGTTGAAGCAGCAGCAGCACCAGTGCCACCGGTGGCTGCTATGCGTCCATCTTCTCTGCCACTACCACCACCACCGGTAGCAGCTGTAGGGGCTCCAGCAGCACCCCCTCCACCACCTCCACAGCCACAGGAGGTGCCCTTGGAAAATCTAGGTGGTGCGACTCATGCGAGGACTGTGTCTGGTCCCCCATGCAGCTCCCCAGTGTGGGAGTCTTTTAACTCTGTGGGGGGAGCCAGCACAGTCGTGATGTGCCATCTGTGTGGTGTGCTGGTGTGCCGCGGCCCCCGTGGGACACATTTGGGGACTGGTGGCCAGCGCATCCACATGCTCAACCACCAGAAGGCAGAGTGGCAGGCTGCCACAGAAGGGGCCAGACATCCACCTGCTGGCCCTTCCGTGGCAGTGGCCGAGGGTGCTGCTGGGGTTGGAGTTATGCCTCGCAGACACCACCGCAGCAGAAGGAGGGCCAGTACAGCAGCTGCTGCACCACCACCACCACAGCCACTAGCACCACCCTCTCCACCGCCACCCCCGCTACCTGGATTCTCAGCTGCAGTGGACCCCACCACAGTCCCTGCAACACAGGATGACATGTCCCTGGTGTGGTCAGCTGTGGAAGAGAACAATAAGAGGGTCGGTGCTTTGCAGCAGCAGGTCCACACAACAGAACATCAGCAGCAAATAGTTAGAATGCTGCACCTGCTGCTGGACCACCACAGCATCCCATAGCCACAGTAACTTACAGGATTGTTTTCTGGCCCCCCCCCACCCCACTACTGTGTTGTACTGTTTTTGTGTATTTTTTCCTTGTTGTTGTTTAATAATACACATTTTCTCTTCCAGGGGAATCTTTCTTGCACCACATAGTGCAATACATTTCTTTTTTCCCCTCCTCTCCTCCGGCCTTAGCCTCTTTCAGGCCCCTCAGGGACCTGCCCTGGACTGCCTGCGATCCCCCCGACCTGCCATGACCCCAGATCGCAGCCCTCTGGAGTAGCCAGGTGTCCCTATGCGGGTGGGTCCCCCTCCTCCGACAGGAAAGGTGCGGCGGGGGGCAACCAACACACTCTTGGCGTCGGTTCCAGGTGCTGCTGGGGTGGGAGGCCGTGGGGCCGTGGCGGTAGCCAGGCGGAGGCGGGAGCGTCATCTGGCCAGCGGAGGCCAATTTCCGGTTTTTTCTCCCGGAGAGTGGCGTCCGACATCGCTAGCGGCAGACGTCCGACACTCCCACAGCTGCCAGGCCCTGATGTTCTGCTGTGCTCCCAGCCTCCGCCAGGGGCCAGCAGGTGCCCGCTCACATCCCCACCCTCCCCCCTGGAGAAGGTGAGCTGTCTACGGACGCTCCAGCCATCTTCCCCCAGCCGGCTGTCCGACCCGAGTCCGTTCCTGAACCCGGGTCACCGGCATCGCAAGTGGAAATCCAACCACTGTGTCGACGAGCCGGTGCAATACATTTCTGTGAAAACCGCCCGTAATTTCGTTACAGTGTGTCACGTGACGGAGGAACTCCCGTTCTGAAAAGCCGCCCACATTCTGCCTCCCTTTGCAGCAACGTTAGGACGTGATGCCAGGGAGAGCGCATGTGTGTGCTCCATTACAGTGAATATCCGATTGTCCGGCAGCTTTCCAAATGTTTCTTCATGTTATAATGGTCAATTTGTGGTGAAACGTGTGGGCACGCTTCCAGTAAGAAGAGCCTTGTTAGTGGAAACATTCCCACATTTCACCAAAAAGTCAACCTTCTAACATAAGGAAACATTGGGATAGCTGCCGGGCATTCACTATAGTGGAGCATGCACCCTGGCATCACGTCCTAATGTTGCTGAGAAAGGGGGGCCGAATGTGGGTGGCTTTTCTGAACGGTAATTCCTTCGTCACGTGACACACTGTAATGAAATTATGGGTGGTTTTCACAGCAATATATTGCATTCTGTGGAGCAAGAAATATTCCAGTGGGAGTAAGGCCCCCACATATTAGGTTATGTGCATCACCATAACTATGTAACGTGGTGAATCTCTGAAAAGCAGCAGCGCAGTAATCTGTTGAGAATTCTGACCTATATTTTTTAATGCTATGTTACAACTTCCTTTACTTACATCCTGACTGATTGGAATGATACGAGAATTTGCAGTAGTTGAGTCTGGTGTACTACCTTTTTTCATGTGTGAAATAATGAAAGGAACATTCCTTTTAAATTGGTGCTGACCAGGTCTTTGTCATTGTTTTCCTCTGCTTTTCTCCATCACTTCAGTTAGTTGTTATATATCACTTCTGTTGTAAAATAACAGTTATGCAGCAGGCAGTGTTTTATGACACCACAGAACAATAGTTATTGAAAAGCAGCTGCAAATAAATACAAACCTGGTCAGAACAATATTGAAAGGCATGCTCATTTTTTTTTCATAAATGAAAAAAGTAGTCAACTAAGTAAAGCAGACAAAATTGTAAAAAGAAGCGTATCATTCAAGTCACGACTTGGAGGTAACTAGTGGCTGTGGCAATGTAAAGTAGTATAAAAATGTACAGTTCAAAATTGTCGCAACTTTCTTGCAATGCTGCTTTAATTGTAATGTCAGTATGACATCATGAGCTCACAACAATCACACAACACACAAAAGTGACACAGAGTCCTCAGATTTTTTCTGCAGGCCCAGAATGCATCCTACTTGTGTGCAGAAAATTGACAAGTGGTAACACAGTAAAATGAGAGTGTTTCAGCACATACAAAGTCCCCCAAAATTAATGGCGCACTCAGTCATGCGCTCAGTGGTGGCACAGAGTCCCCAGATTTTTTCTGCAGGCCCAAAATGCATCCTCCTTGTGTGCAGAAATTTGACAAGTGGTAACATAGTGAAATGGGAGTGTTTCAGCACATACAAAGTCCCGCAGAATTAATGGCGCACTCAGTCATGCGCTCAGTGGTGGCACAGAGTCCCAGATTTTTTCTCCCGGCCCAAAATGCATCCTCCTTGTGTGCAGAAAATTGACAAGTGCTAACACAGTGAAATGAGAGTGTTCTAGGGACATGGATAAGTTGTTCATCCACACTGTCTGGCAGGTTCTTTGCTGCTTTAAATCTTGCCGGAAGGTCTTCAAGCTGGCTCCTTCCACCCACCCGGATGGTAAAACTCTCGGCTCCACCCCATGACGCCAGATCTTCCTTACTGCTTGGAAGCTCAGGTTCCCTCCTAAACGCTCTGCATGACAGACTGGATCCTAACTCTTCGGTTCGCCCGAAACTCATTTTAAAATTTTCAAGACTTCGGTCATCTTTCCCCCTCACGGCTGCGATGCACAATTCGACTCCCGGATTTCGGCGGTGCCCTTGTGGGCAGAAGATGTCCAGGACGGACCCGCACTCCACGTGCGTCTACTGCCCCGGCCCAGAACACGACCCGCAGGCCTGCGAGTCATGTCGTTCGTTTTCAGACAACGTCCTGGAGGACCGCACTGCCCGGTTACAGCTTGGGCACCCCGACAAGCGCTACCCGCCGGTTAAGTCGAAGGAGGCCCATTGGGCGGTTACCGTGGCAGCTGGCTCGGCTGAGCACATCGAGCAGATGATCGCCCTCGAGGAGGAGGCGGCCCAGGCCGCATCATCCTCTTCCTCGGTCACGGCATTTATCCCGCTCTCACTGGGTACCTCGTGTTCAGCTTCGTTCAGGAGCTTTGCCAATCCCTTTCCACGAAGGGAGAGGGGCCATCGGGACATTCCTCTCTGTCCAAAAAGAAGGACTCAAAGGGTAAGTCCCATCGTTGGCATTCGTGGGAGCGGAAGAGGTCTCCTTCCCCGGACAGCTGACTGTCGACTTCGGTCGAGGTTGCGGCTAAGGCTGCTGACTTCACGGCGTCCCCATCAGGCCAGCCAACCGAGACACCCGTCGGTAGCGGTCGAGATTTTTCTCGACCCGTCGGACAGGCTGTCGACTGGTGAGGCCGACAACCCTTCTTCACCGGTTCCCTCGGTGGAGACCGAGGATCTACCTGCGCCCCCAGTGCAGCAGTCCCCGGTTAAGGCTTCCGAGCCGAGGGAAGAGCGGGTGTCCCCCGCAACTTCTCAGACCCGTCCTCAGAAACACCGAGGATCTCAGTCTTGGACTTCATCTTGGTCCAGCCGATCCTGCCGACATCGGCAGTCTCAGTCTCGGCACCGAGGTAAGCAACACCGCCGCTCATCCTCATCTTCCTCCTCGGAAGAGGAGAGGCTTCGGCGCAAATCACGTTGATGCTACAAGGACCTGATGTGGCAGCAGTTGCTTCTGTCTGGGAACAAGTCGACGCCGTCGCCTTCCCCGGCCATCAAGTGGCTGTCACCCAAGCGGCCGAAACAGCCCCTCGCTGTAGTCGAGGTGCCCAAGCCTGGGCGGTTGTTCGTTGGCTCAACTGCCCCAGATTGTGGTGGAACCTCCACCCACAACGGAAATCGGGGCGCCGACCAGGACTCGGTCGGGTCAAGGCCTGCCCCACAGGTTGTCAGTCACCCTCACTCCCAACTGTCCTCGGCAGGTGGAGGGTGGCTCAGGCCCCAGGCAGCTCTTCGTGGACTCCTCTGAGTCCGACGACGACTCCTCCCTGTTCTCCAGGCCTCTTGACCTGGAGTCCTTCCGGGGCCAGTCGTTGGATGAAAGCCTATCATCCTTCATGGGTTTGCTTCGGCTCATCTCGGAGTCCACAGGGATGCAGCTTGAGCCCGTATTGAAGCGGGCCAAGTATCCCCTGACGGAGATACTGGACTGAGGGGATTCACCCATGGAGGCCTTTCCGGTGGCTGAAGCCATTGTTGGCCCAGCCTTGGAGCTCTGGCAGCGGGCTGCTTCCTGTCCTGCGCCTTCAGCCAGGATGGCCAGGAAGTATGCGGTCCCTACCAGTTCTTTGCCCGGTTTTTCGGAACACCCCTCTGCCGAGAGGTTGGTCACCGACAGCGTTTTCCAGCGTTCTGAGAATGCTAGGGACGTGGACAAACCCCCCCGACAAGGAGTCCAAAAAGCTGGACTATGCCGGGTGCAAGGTGTACGCTGCGTCCTCTCTTGGCCTCCGTCAGGCCAGCTCGGCCGTGCTGATGGCACACTTCTCCCACGCCCTCATGGGCTCCCTGGATGAGGTGATTCCTCATCTCCCGGCTGACCTGCAGACCACGGTCCGGCAGGTGTGGGACCAGGGTAGGGCAGTGGCTAAACAGCAGCACCAAATGGCTCTGGACATAAGAGACCCCTGTGCCAGATCGGTTGCGGCCACGGTGGCCATGCACCGCAGAGCATGGCTGAGGATATCCACCTTCACGGCGGATACCCAGCACAAATTGGCAGATGTCCCCTTCTTGGGGACCGACCTCTTCGGCCCTGGAGTGGAAGGTCACCTCCAGTGGATCGAAAAGTCCAATGCCACTCTGGACTCGGTCACCTCCGCCCAGAAGGACAAAGGCCGCCAACAGCAGCAACACAGTCCTTTAGTCCTTCACTGCGCCTGTAATACAAATCTGGCCCAACAGCACCAGGGCCAGCAGGCTCAAGCTTAGCATCCCAAACCCAAGCCCTTGCCTCCAACAGGAAGCAGGAGGTAAAGGCTCAGGAGGTCCCTCGGCTGGTCCCTCCTCCAAGCCTGCCCAGTGATGGGTTGAGGGTGTCGCCCCAGCCTCAGTCACTCCCCGGGTTCCTCCTGTGGGGACAGCTCCACCACTTCCTTTCCACCTGGTCCGCTATCACCATGGACCGCTGGGTGTTGGAGGTGGTAGGAAAGGGCCTGCCTCTGGAGTTCGAGCAGGCCCCATCCTTTCGAGCCGTCGCCCCTCGGGGGGCTACGGGGTCTGCAGCCTCTCTGTCAGCTCGCCGAGCCGATATTGCCCTGCTCCTCAAAAAAGAGGTGATCAGGAAGGTGGCGGATCCTCCTTCAGAACTGGGTTTGTGTCCAGGTACTTTCTGGTCCCAAAACGGACGGGGGGCTGGCGCCCCATTCTCGACCTGCATGACCTGAACAGGTTCCTAAGGTCTCGGACCTTCAGGATGGTCACTCTGGGTCAGATAATCCCATCCTTGGAACTAGGCATGTGGTTCTGTTCTCTGGACCTTTAGGACACGTTCTTTCACGTCCCAATCCATCCGTCCCACCAGAGATTCCTCTACTTCAGAGCGGAGGGATCCCTTTACGAGTTCCGGGCCATGCCCTTTGGCCTTTCCCTAGCTCCCAGGGTCTTCACCAAGTACATGGCAATGGTGACAGCATCCCTCTTGAAACCGTACGGTCGGTACCCCTACCTGGACGACTGGCTCGTGCAGCCCCCTCCAGAGCAGAGGTGAGCGGACCAGAGATCCGGCCCTCAGTTTGCTCTCAGGTTGGCCTCCTCATCAATGAGGCCAAGTGGAAACTCATGCCAAAGCAGGTGATACAATTCATCGGGGCAGAGCTCAACTCTCTTCAAGCCAGAGCATGGCTCCCGGCGGACAGGGCCGAGGTTCTTTCCTCCTTTGCCCAATCATTTCAGGTTGGGCAATCGCGCCCTGCTCGGGACTTCCTGGGCCTCATGGCGGCCTGCACCAGCGTAATCCGTTGGGCCCGCTGGTACATGCGTCCCCTTCAATGGGGGCTGGCCAGCCAATGGTCACAGCACTTCAATCCGCGGGATCAGCTAGTGACAGTGATCCAGGGGATGTGGAATGCTCTCCAGTGGTGGACCATTCCAGCACATCTGCAGGAGGGCATCCCATTTGTCCACCCCGAGCCGACGGTCTCTCTATCGACCGATGCCTCTCTGATGGGTTGGGGTGCCCATCTGGGGGAGCACAGAGCGCATGGCCTCTGGTCCCCTTGGGAGTCCCGATGCTGTATTAACCTGCTGGAGCTTTGAGTGGTTCGTCTAGCCCTCACCGCCTTTGCTCCGTTTCTTCGGGGTCAAGTGGTTCAGGTCCAGATGGACAATACCACGACCATGTACTACCTAAACCTCCAGGGCCGGACGCGCTCCATGTCTCTGTGCAGGGAAGCTCTCCGCATTTGGTCACTCGTGCGCAGCCTGGAGGCGGATCTCCTCACCATTCATATGGCAGGAGCCTCCAACACCCTGGCCGATGCCCTAAGCCGGATAGGGGCTCGGTCTCACAGTGGTCTCTCCTGCCGGAGGTAGTACAAGATCTTTTTCTCCCACTGAGAGCCGCCTCAAGGTGGACCTGATTTGCCTTTGCCTCAGGAGAATCGGAAGCTGAGACTGTTTCATGCCGCCCCCCCTCAGCAGGGCTCGCTGCAGGGGGATGCCTTCTCGAGGCCGTGGACCCCGGGCCTCTTCTACGCCTTTCCCCCATTTCCCTTGATCCACAAGGTGCTTCTCAAGGCGAGGAGGACAAGGCACAGGTGATTCTGGTAGCTCCAGACTGGCCCGTCAGTTCTGGTATCCAGATCTCCTTAGTCTCAGCTCCAGGCTCCCGAGGCAGCTTCCAGCCTGCCCGGACCTGATCTCAGTCAATCAGGGGAAGGTATTCCATCTGGACCTTCAATCCCTGCACCTGACGGCCTGGTTCCTGAGCGGCTAGAGTTCCAGGCCTTGGGTCTTTCTGGCCGAGGTCCTCAGCGTCGTTGAGGGCATCCTGTAAGAGTCGACCAGAAAATGCTCGCCTTCAAATGGAAGAGATTCTCCATTTGGTGTCAGGGCAGGGCCTGGACCCTTCCTTCTGTTCCTTGGCAAGCATTCTGGACTACCTGTGGTCCCTTTCTCCAGCTAGGGCTTGATCGGCGACCCTTAAGGTGCACCTGGCAGCCATCTCTGCCATGCGAGTAGCGGGCGGGAAGCAGTCGATGGCGCAGGAAAAGGTGGTCGGGGCACTTTTCAAGGCTTTGATCACATGTCTCCTCAGTCGAGAACCTCCCACCTCATGGAATCTACTGCTGGTATTGGCTAAGCTCATGGGCAAGCCATTGAACCGATACACAGGTGTGACATCTCTCACCTGTCGTGGAAGACCGCCTTCTTGGTGGCTATCACGTCAGCCAGAAGGATGGGAGAGCTCCAGGCACTTTCCATCGAGTCTTCTTATCTGGTCTTCCACAGGGACAAGGTTGCCCTACGCCCCCAACCGAAATTCCTTCCGAAGGTGGTGTCAGAGTTTCACCTTAACCAGGTGTTAACTCTGCCGATGTTTTACCCCAATCACACCTTGGAGGCCGAATATAGGCTCCATACTTTGGACCCTAGAAGAGCGCTCGCTTATTATAAGGAGCAGACGGCTGAAGTTCGGGGAGAGGTTCGCCAGCTGTTTGTCACTTACGCTGAAGCCGCACCTGGCAGACCTGCAGCCAAGTGGACGATAGGTAGGTGGGTCACCTCCTGCATAGATCTCTGCTACAGGTTGGCGGGCATGGAGCCTCCCAGAGGGATAAGAGCTCATTCTAAGGGCCATACCGCTGCATCAGTGGTTGCTTCCAGGGACGTCCCTATCCAGAAAATCTGCAGGGCTGCTACCTGGAAGTCAACACACACCTTCATCACCACTACCACATTGACCTTGAGTCCACGCCGGGATGCTGTGGTTTGGGGCCTCGGTTCTCCAGTCATTATTCCCTAAGTAGAGGTGTACGCCTTGCCTCCTCCCGGAGAATGCTAGGTGTCTGCCAGACAGTGTGGATGAGCGACATATCCATGTCCCTAGAAATACAGGTTACTCACCTGTAATAGGAGTTCTAGGAATGGTATATGTTGTTCATCCACATAACCTCCGACCCACCCGACCTCCCCAGCTTGACGCACAACCTGGCTTCCAGCAGAACTAGATCTGGTTTCATGGGGTGGAGCTGAGAATTTTACAACCCGAGTGGGTGGGAGGAGCCAGGTTGAAGACCTTCCGGCAAGATTTAAAGCGGCAAGGAACCTGCCAGACAGTGTGGATGAACAACATATACCATTCCTAGAACTCCTTTTACAAGTGAGTAACCTGTATTTTCAGCACATACAGTACAAAGTCCCCCAGAATTAATGGCGCACTCAATCATGTGCGCAGTGGTGGCACAGAGTCCCCAGATTTTTTCTGCAGGCCCAAAATGCACCCTCCTTGTGTGCAGAAAATTGACAAGTGGTAACACAGTGAAATGAGAGTGTTTCAGCAATCAACACATACAAAGTCCCCCATAATTAATGGTGCACTCAGTCATGCACTCAGTTAAGGGCACAGAGTCCCCAGATTTTTTCTGCAGGCCCAAAATGCATCCTGCTTGTGTACAGAAAATTGACAAGTGGTAACACAGTGAAATCAGAGTGTTTCAGCACATAAAAAGTCCCCCATAATTAATGGCGCACTCAGTCATGCGCTCAGTGGTGGCACAGAGCCCCAGATTTTTTCTGCGGGCCCAAAATGCATCCTCCTTGTGTGCAGAAAATTGACAAGTGGTAACACAGTGAAATGAGAGTGTTTCAGCACAAAGTCCCCTAGAATTAATGGCGCACTCAGTCATGCATGCAGTGGTGGCACAGAGCTCCAGAATTTTTCTGCATACCCAAAATGCATCCTCCTTGTGTGCAGAAAATTGACAAGTGGTAACACAGTGAAATGTGAGTGTTTCAGCACATACAAAGTCCCCCAGTATAAAATAATGACCGTGAGCATTCTTTTGCTAGTCCAGTGTGTTCTGCGATGCGATTCGAGCAAATGCAATGTGATCATCTCAACTGGATTGAAGGGTGCCCTTTGGCTGTACACTAATAATAGCTATGGTGAGTAGATATACACATAGATATATGGTTGTGTATTTTGTAGGTGAGGAGGGGGGTTGACATGGACATGTACTCATGCTATTGTTCTGCATCACAGGTCACAGAAACTGTTGGTGTGCACATTCCAGGGCTCAATGAGAATTTTTTGCGCTGAAATTGGAAACGGATAACTCTCAAGCACATGAAGGTAAGTATATTTTTTGGGGGGGTGGGGGGAAAGTATATTTGCTGGTTTGTCTGTAATGGTTTCTTATTTTGTTACTTCTTCACAGATTTCATCTGCATCCTTCTGGAGTCTTGTTGTTGTTAATGATGGTCATGGTCATCTAATGAAACGACTTCTGCATGTTGCATGTGTGCCCAAGCCCGGGGGGAGGGGGGTGCCTGATGTTGAAGAACTTTTTTGGAAAAGGCCAGTTTGACAGAACAACAAAGCATCTGGAAGTTTCGTAAAAAAAGCAATGAATGACTTCTTACAACTTAATTGTTATTTCCCTCCCTGGTTCTGAATCTCAAGTCAAGTTACATTGAAACCCACATCTTGTCGACTAACACAACCTGTGTGCAATATTTGCTGCAGTTTTTCCAAAACAATGAAATGGATGAAATAAAATCTTCATACTTACCAGAATGGATTTCACATGGATATTCCATCGGTTCCTCTCTGTACGGTACAGCTGCAGTACCATTCCCACCGAGTTTTAGCAATGGAGACGTTTTTGTTAACTTGTAAAAGAAACAAAATAAGTGTACCGTATGTGTTTTACCATTGTGACTCTGAAAAGCTACAGAAAACAAAACATACAACTAAAGGAAGTGAAGCAGCATAACAAACATGAGTACACATACTCACTTTATGGTTTAAATATTATTAAGAAGCTTTGTGTCTGTGGCTGATGGATGTGGTGGTCCGGACAGACTCAGGCTCAGTGGTGGCAGTTGCTAACTGCAGTCCTGGTGGTGGTAGTGGTCCGGGGTCGGACAGACTCAGACTCAGTGGTGGCAGTGGCTAACAGCAGTCCCGGTGGTGGTGGTGGTCCAAGGGAGCACACCGCCTTTTAAAAACTTCAGTTAAAACCTGCCAACATTAACCACATCATCATCCTCATAAAGAAAGCTGCCCTCACAGTCATCGATGTCTGAAGTCTGACCACTGGGAAATTCTTTCTCCAAAGTGTCATCATCTACGTCAGTGGTGTCCCATTTCAGGCAGCCACTGCTAGTGCCACCACAACGGTCCATTTCCACATCACCAAAACCACCATGACTAGGCCGGGGTACGAATACTGAGGTTGCGGTCTGTGCTGGTATGTGCCGCTCATTCATTTTAATGAATGTTAGCAAACTAACATTTGCAGGAGACAGGTTTGTCTGACGATCCCTGACTATTGCACCTGTTGAGCTGAATATCCTCTCAACACTTACACTGGAGGGTGGGCATGTGAGGTACTTCAGTGTCACTGCAGTCAGCTCTGGCCATTCACTGACCTTTCCACTCCAGTACAAAAGAGAATCTTCAGTTATTGTCAGATGCCTGTTTTCAGACAAATATGACTCAACCATTCTCTGTGCCGCACTATGTCCAGTTGTTGATGCATCATCCTGTTCTCCTGAATCATTTATTTCACAAATACTCACTTGGGACAAAGCCTCCCAAAGCGGGTTGACGCCAGCCACTTTGGATGACAGACCACCCTGAACTGCAGTCCCCTTCCCCTTCCAGGATATGCTTGATGGTCCTCCAGGTACACCTTCAGCCGGATTATGCTGCTGAGGTTTTCTGACCTTGGCAGGTGACTTCTGTGCCCCATGAACCAAGCGCACCAGTTGATCACTGATATTTTTACCTGTTCAGGCCCTCCTTCCAGTACTGATGCAATTCTACGTTTGTATCGTGGGTCCAGCATTGTTGCAATGGCAAAGTTGTCACTACGCTGAATACTCACAACATGACGATTCTGGTCAAATACTGTCAGCATGTGTTGCAGCAACATACTGCTACCACCATCTCCGGCAACATCAGTGCTATGCTGTACATTCACCAGTGTCTGCCTCAGCACCCGCAGCAGTGGAATTGATTGACTAATGGAGGCAGACTCGCCACTCACTGCCTGTGTGGCATGTTCGAAAGGCCGCTAAATTGTGATTGCAGAGTCCATGAGGTGCCTCTGTTCAGTCATCATAGACATGGAGGTCCCGAAACTGTCACAGCTAGTGTGCATGACAAGATATTCTGAGATGGCTTTGTGTTGTTCATACAACCTCTCTGCCATGTATAAAGTGGAGTTTCATCAGATGGCAACTTTCAGCTTCAAGCGGCACTGAGGCAGGCTGTTTTGTATCTGCCACTGCCCGAGTTGGTTACGGGCCTTTCCAGATCTTGAAAAGTGAGAGTAGATATGTTGTGCAACAGTCAGCATTTCCTTTACATCAGGGTGCTGCAGAAACTCCTGAACCACAAAAGTTAAACAGTGGGCCATGCATGGAACATGAAAAAAAACACCATTCGTGATACATTTCACCACATTTGACCCATTGTCACTTGCTATGAACCCAGCTCTCAGGGACAGAGGGTTTAGCCATTTGTCAATTTCAGTCAGTACCACGTCCATCATGTTCTCACCAGTGTGTGAACAGGTCACATCGCGCATAGCAGTCGTTGCATGCTGTCGAATTCCAGGAAGACTGCTACCGCGACAATCCACCTTACTGCACTGATTATTCACACTACCAACATCACAAACAACCCCCGGCACCTGCGCCCAGTGTGCAGTTATACACAAATATGAACTCCCTGCTGTTTTGCCACTTGTCCACATATCCATACTTAAATGGATGAATGAAGAGGAGGAATGCTGAAGGGCATGTCTTACTGAGTCGGGCACAGTGTGGAACTACTCGGGGACAGCACGGGTCGCAAAGTATGTCCTGGATGGGACTTTCCATTTTGGACAGGCATGTGCATCAAACTGCCAGAATCCAGAATTCTCCACAAAGGAGAAGGGCAAAAGATCAATTGCCAGTATTTCCGCTACAGCAGCATTAAGTTTACGTGACACTGTATGATTCGGGGTACTTCAGCTTATGCACAAAAACACTTTGTAACGTGGGCTAACTTAAACGTTTTACATGGGGTGTGATCACAAATGGTTGTGCTGTGTGATGAATGGCATTGGCAGGGGGTGGAGTGTGGACATTTGATGAAGACAGTTGCACAGGTGATGATGACAAACCCAGAAATGCTGTTATTTTGCCAGATTTGCCAACTGGGGTTGGTGTACCACTTGCACTAGACATACTGCATTCACCACCACCACCACCACAAAAACTGCTACACTCACCAGCACTGGACAACATTTTGAAGTCATTATGGTCCTCCACCTCATCATGCCTGTAGTAATCCGCTGCTCTTATTACCTCACTACTGCACACGGTTAATTTACTACTGGACTTAACAGTCATGGAAGGGGGATAACATGCTCGCTATGGTTGCCGGTGATGAGGGTGAATGCCCCACTGTGGTATTAGCTGCCAGCTTGTGCTGGGTCCACAGTGCCAAGTGCCTATTCTTAAGATGTGTATGCTGTCCTCCTGTGCCCAGATGGCTCCGCTTTTTACCTCGACTCACACGCACTTGGCAAACCTGACAGATTGCAACTGACTCATCATTTGCATTTTAAACAAAAAAATCCCAAACAAGGGATATTGTGATGCTCTGCTTTTAACATGTCCATGATGTGGCTTATTTAAGTCCGTTATTTTAAGCACTGAAGTGGGGAGGGCATGTGATGTTTCGAGCACTGCACACCTGGACTGCAACTGACCACCACGACTACCTATCATATTTATTACTGGGTCATCATCATGAACTAAAACCGGTAGATCACACGTCTTTACGGGGGTGGGGGGAAGGATTCCTGCAAACAGACTGAGACACAGCCACTTTGAATTTCTTTTTCTCTGGTTCCCAACTGGGGTCAATTACATCATCACCATGTTCATCAACGTCACACACATCCTCATCTCCTGCTTGGATGCTAGCATGTGGACTGCATGTTGCAACAACAGCAACATCATCGTCATCATCACGTTCATCATCAGCATCTACACCACCATCACGTGATATTTTTTCACCACACTGTGAATCACTGCATGGAAAATGCATGACATTAACTGCCATGGTAGATGGAATATCACATTGTATGCTGTCGTTGACATGATTATCAGAATCCTCAGGTTCAGGTACTGGGATGTTGCTGGGAAGTGTGACATCATCTACGCTGCCACTCACTTGCACTGCTTCACACTCAATATTTTTGGATATGGTACACTGGTCGGAATTCGAACTTGACGCAACAATACTAATACTACCACCACCACTAACACCAGTAACACTAACACCACCGGCTGGGAAAACATCATCTTTTCCAACTATGAGTGAAGCTACTGACTGGGCTGTTAAAAACATTGCAGGAGAAATACCTTTCCTCACATCAGCAATGCACTTCTGCGTCTACGTACTACTACCACGCCCACAGACTATCTTACTACCAACATTGCCATGGCAAGAAACAGCTTTGCTTGCACGTCTCTTTGCAGGCATTTTGGGGGATCAACCACAATATTATAAGCAAATTCAGATTTTGATACGTTCACTCTCTGATTAGGGGGACACTGGATGTGAAGCCAAAAAAATAACTGTAGCTTCAGCATCAGATAAGAGACTAGTCTGTCACGCAATGAAAACAACTTCAGTAACCAGTGGTGCTGATGAGGTCACAAAAAGAATCCAATCTGGTAAAAAATTCCTTTTGCACGTGGGGGTGGGGGGGCACTGACTGCAGTGCAGATTTTTATGGCAGTACAAGCAGCAAAATAAAGAATAGATACCACGATCGCAGTACAAAATCAGGCAGCTGCAGTGGATAGCAGACTTACACTGCTGCGCCTGCAATTACACTAGTCTGTGGCACAATAAAAGGTGTATTATTTGATGTCATGCAACACCGCACTCCCACACACACACACACACACACACACACACACAGAACAGTTTGTCTACAATGCTGAACGAGTAATGCGTAGCAAATGCAAAAGTTCAGTACTATGCCACGTTACATATTGTAATGTGAACAACCTGAAATTATGAACTACTGCACCAGAGCCACACAACAAACAGCAAAAAAATTTCAACTATTACAGTATTACTGTGTGTACATTAACCCAGTCAGTTATATAACAAAAATATAACCAAAAAACAAAGAAATCACTATTTCACCAACTTAAATCTAGCTACACACACTCAGTGTTGTGAATTAACATTAAAAATCCACACAAAAACAAAAACGCTCGATGATATGAGCACAGGAGGGTTTCCTACAATCGATGAACTAAAGTTGGAGCCCCCAAAAAACTGCAAAAATGCTTTTTTAACAGGTTTTAGAAGATTTCAATCACAGACAGCTATCAGAGCACACTGTCTCTTACTCTTCCTACAAATACTACCCCGAACTGAGGCTGTGCAGATCCATATAGAGCCCATGTGACCAGAAATCCCATGAATCACTGCAAAATTCACCTTCAGAGCTCAAAAACAAGGCGAAGTGAGGCGTAGTGCATTGTCCTCAATGCACTTCGCCTTACAGTAATAGCCAGAGACATTGCCAGCTATTTCCAGATATTTCGCAACATTTCTGAAGAGTTTCTCTCTGCTGCCCGTACTATGGAAATGCAGAAAGCAGGAAATATTTCTGGAAATATCACAGACATTTTGGGAAATATCTGGCAGTGTCTGTGGCTGCTACTGTAAATTTGGTGGAGTAGTCATCTGGGGAGGCGGAGGAATGCGAAGTCATTGTTTCCAATGGACTTCGTGTTCCTCATCATAAAGCGAAGTAGTCCACTTCACGTTGTGGGATTGAGCCCACTTCGCCCACCACTACTTAAAATGCCCTTCATTTTGTGACATAGCTATAAGTCACTTTACAAAGAATATAATTTGTATATTACAATAATGTTCCCAGCTCTACTGATAGGTTTGATTAATGCAGAGTACATCACTTATTTTATACCACTGCACTAGAATAAAATTAATGGACCCATCACTTGTTTTTTACACCTTTTAAGTCCCCATAATGTGCTGCTCAGATGGTGTCCATCATGTTCTGTTCACAAACATGGTTTAGTTCACTATATTTGCAAATGGTTATTTTTTTTAACAGTTGTTTGCTGTTTTTCTTCATTTTTTTCCACCAGAATGCCCCAATTACTTTTGGTGGAGGAATTGCAGGGAATGAGTACTTGCTTCCCAAAATGTTGCTGCCTATGTGGTGTCCTATAGTGATGCACGTTATCTGGAGTTCAGTGAGTGGGCCTCTAGTGCACAAAACTTAGAAGTGTACATTATCTCCTGTTTAGATTGTTTGGCACTGCTGTAAATGTAGGGTATCATGGACATAGAGCCCTTCTGCAGCTTACTGATCCAAGAAGAGTTTGTGGTGTCCATGACTGTGCTACATGTTTGTACATTAGGTAAATAGTAAAGGCTACCTTTGGGGGTGTAGATTATGTTAAAATTCAAATGTAGGGGCTTATATCAGCCAACATCTGAAATGGATTTAATGAAACTACATTTAGGCAGTAATCTATTCAAAATCTGTCAGTAACTGCAGCTGCAGAAACAAAAGGCATCAAAGTAAACCAAACTGTTTGTAGTCCCATGTGATGCACGTTAGCAGCACATGCTTTTTCCATAAAATAAATAACAGGAAATGTAAATATATTTTATGGGGATTATCACAGAAAGAAACATTCAGTTTTTCAGACTGGGTTCTGTAATGTGTTGCTATTTTTTCAGTAAGAAGGTTATCATCATGGGACATTTGTTGTACTGTTTGTGCACTACTAAGACACCATAGTGGTGGTCTACTTTGTACGGCATGTTATTACTGAGAATACTGTTCCATGTTATTGGTTTATTTCATACTCTATAGCCCTCCTGGAAATAAAGTTCCAAAGCCATAAAAAAGACACGCAAACAGTCCTTATTTGTAACAAAAAATGTAAGTTTATGTTTCTTTTGTTTGCCCCTAAATAAGATGCATGCTTGACCTAGTGACCATCTGAGAGAATTAAGTTAAACAAAACATTTTCTTACCCAGGATAGTAACTGCTCATCAGTTTATATAATTTTTTTGTGTTTCTGATGTTTCTCTTAACATTTATACTTGTTTGACCATTTCTGTGATTCTTCACTACAAAGGCCCATAGTGGTGGTGTCCTTCACAATTAACATAATTCTGTGTAATGTCATTGCTTTCATTTGATTTCTTATATCTGTTGTCCCTAAATGCCAGCTGAAGTTTAAAAGAGATATGCAAAACTTTCTCTTTCAAGTTGAAGTTTTGATTTTTTAAAACATTTGTTATTGGAGGCCTGTGATTTTCTGTGTTTTGTGTTCCATGTGGTGCATGTTAAGCACAGTATAGGTTTTGGGGAAATACTGATGCAAAAAAAGTTTTCTTTGCCTAGGATTTTGATCACCGTGTCTGCCATAGAGTCTTCTTGGCTTATATTATTTTGGGGGGCATTTATGGAGTTTCTTTTCAGTTTTATGCCTGTTTGACTGTTTCAGTGAATGTTCATTGCAAAGACACTGTAGCAGAGGTGCCTTTTATAATGAACATTATTCTAAACAATCTTACCTCATTTTTTGCTTTATTTTGCATCAGTATGCCTGAAATACTAGCAGGCTCAATAGACCAAATGATCTTCTTCTGCTGGCCATTTCCTATGTTCATATATTTGCATGATGCAGAGATGAGATTCAATCCATGTAAAGCAGCAGAGATTATATATCAATAGAATATTTTTTATGTACATAATATTTATATCTTGTAGGTTTTTTGTTTGTGTGCCAAGTTATGAGATGCGCCTAATTAATTACATTCAGTGTTTTATGGTTTGACATTGTGACATTGTTATACTGGTGTCCGTGTTACACACGTTATGTGTCGGAAAAAAGTTTTATAAAAATAAAATATCCTTGTTATTTGGGAGATTAGTTGGTGTCTACCTTAAGCACATATTGGTGCATAGATGTACAGCATAGGTGGTCCAGGAAATCAAATAAGATGTAAGACATAGCTAAATCATAACATGTTTGGGTTAGTGATATACTGGTGTCGTTAAGATGGATGGTTCAGTGATGCCCCACGGGTAGAGATTAAAAACAAATGATGAAATGTTGCATACTACAGTACCTAAATAGAAGGCATAGGCATTGTGATATCAAATAAACTTTGTTGCTAAAAACAGAAAATATGACATCACGGACACCACGTTACCCACGTTACATTTTCCACATGATAACTTACAGCTGCAATTATGAACTATCTTTATATTTGGGATTATACTACTACCATGTGTAATCACTGAAAACAAAGCATATGCAAGAACATTGAGCAAAGTTTTTTCAGGGTCACAAATGTCACACTTCCTCTCTCCAGTATTGTAAATATTATATCGACCAAACCCTGGATCAAGGACAGCTAGTGGGGGCTACCTTCATTGACCTATAAAAAGCTTTTGATAGGGTTCACCACACACTCCTCCTTGAACAGCTAGCTGACACCGGTCTCTCTTCTGATACAATTCTATGGTTTAACAGCTGTCTCAATAATCACTCACTGTGGGTCAAGATTGGGGACATTGACTCAGGTAACAAACCTGTCCACTCAGGGGTCCCCCAGGGATCAATACTGGGATGCCTTCTCTTCAGTATCTTCTTAAATAAACTTCCGGCTCTTGCACCAGTCATATGCTATTGTATGCTGATGATGCCATCATTTTTACCTGCTACGCCAACCCCGAACTACTTCAAAATGACCTCCAACTAGGATTTACTGCTACCGAAACATGGTTTAAGTAGCATAGACTAATCCTAAACTACAAGAAAACTAAGACTATGATCTACTCCAGTACCCACAGCAAGCACACACAAAACCTTCCCACTATCCATCCTGAACAACAGTGGCAAAGTGCTGGACCTCGTGCAGCACTTTAAGTACCTGGGTATCACCCTTGACTCCACCCTGTCCTATGCACAGAATATAGACAACACAGCTAAGGCCACAAGTTCCAGAATCAGGATACTCTACCGCACAAGCACAGCCTTAGATATGACGCACTTAACATGGCCATCACCAGCTCAGTTGTTAACCTCATTGACTATGGTCTGCCGGTTTATGGTTCTGCACCGGTCTCAGCTCTTCATCGCATCTCCCTGGCCCTTAATAAGGCCTGCAAACTTCTAACAGGTGCTACACGGCTTACACACACCTGTGACCTCTATTCATGGGTAGGACAGCTCCAGCTGAAGAGCAGAGTTAAGTACCATACCTGTCTTCCGGCCAAAAAAGTCACACTAAATCTTATGCCACCAGGATTCCAGAATCTGCTCACATGCCATGTAAGTGCCAGGCTAACTAGAAGCACTCACAGCCAAATTTTCAATTAACCTAGATGCCGCACTGTACAGGGTCAACATGCATTCTACTACCACGCACCACACTGGACCAACGCCCTTCCTTCAGCCATCTCCGATACCACAACCATTGGTGCTTTCAAGCTCAGGCAGCACCTTGCCACAGATGACAACTGTGACTGCATTGGCAATTCATGATGACCAAAGCAACTTTCCTACATTTGGACCACCATAAAACAGCAGCACTTAGTGTTCCACCTAATCCTAGGGGCACCTACCATCCCAACACTTCATTGTTTCCCCCCCCATCTACCCCCTCCCCTTCCCCACTGGGCACCCATTTCAGTTTCTGTCCCTGCTCTCATGCCCCCCCCGTCTGCTGCTCTCCTAGCCCCATTTTTTCCAACCTTCCTTAAGTCTGTTCTTAACCCCTTACACAGGCATACACTTCACTATGCCGCAGCTGTACCTGTTCGCCACTCTGTTTCTCCCTCCACAAGTATGCTTAACTCTCCGACTCAGGCACCTTCTCACCAATGCCGTAGCAGTGTCTAAATGTTATACCTTAAGCTAAATGCTATCACAATCTTGTAATTCACACCAATTTATTATCTACCTAGTTTGTAATGTATTGTTTTGTACCAGTGCAATTTTGTACTTGCTTGTAATGTAATGCCTTGTAATGTAATGGTATGTACCTGTTCAGTTTTTTCTTGTTACTGATGTGGAACCTACAAATGAGCATCCGCTCACAGGTATTCTCCAAGATATCATTAAAAAAAAAAAAAAATTAAACATTTCTTGTAAATGATGTACTCCAGCACAAAAGGCAGCACATGTTTGTTTCTGGAAGACATGGTGTGAATACCCAAATTAACTTGTTAGATTGATACACTAGGCCAGTTGATGTTGCCCATGCCGTTGCTGTCATGTATATTTACTTTAGTAAGGTCTTCAAATCAGTGCCTCATGGAAGGTTGCAGAGCAATCTGAGGAGCTTGTGGACCATGTACTAAAATATATGTGTGTTATGAGCAAGATTATCAATAAGGTATAAGACGGTATAATCGTTTACAGAAGAAGCGATCGACGAACAAGGGGACCTGATACCAGAGTAGAGGTAGTTCAACTACAGGGTAATGTGATTAAGTATTGCTTCACTGAAAGTGTGGTGAATGCATAGAACAGCATCTCTGCATAGGCGGTGGGGAGTATCATCACATGGTTGGGGAGCTAGTCATGTGATTGTGTTCGATGGTGGGGATATCATGTTAGTTATAAGGGCACACTCATACAGAGTATCATGGCACATTGAAGGGTGACGGACTGACATCAGAAGCAGGTGCCCAGAATGGCCCACAATTGCTGCTTAACCTAAAGATAGTGGAACACCTTGAATCCTTCATAGAACCTGATCCAAGACATCATGGATTCACAGCGGGAAGGTGTCAAAAAAATGTAATTGATTTCTTTGACTGACTACTGACATGACTCGGGGAAGCAGTGGATATGGCCTACCTGGATTTCAATAAGGCTTTCAATACTGTTCCACATAGAAAAGTTGTATTTTATACTCTGGAAAAATTAAGGTGGAGTGAGAGAGACACCTCCAGGAAACAGGGTGAACTGCTGAAACATCCCAGCCTGAAATAGCTGACCAATCAAAAGGGTGGACTGGAATGACATCACTTGAGGTATAAAAAAAGGGAATTCAGCTAGAAAACAGTGCTTTTGGTATAATTTTTCCAAGTGTAAGCTTTGGGTAGTTTTGCTGTGAAAAGAACTACTGATATTGAGGATAACTTCGCCTCACTGAAGAAAGAGAGAAAAACTCTTGGGAAAGGAGCTTTTCTCTGAAAAACCCTGAATTTTGCTGAAGAAGAAATTCAGAGACTGACATCACCTTGCTGAGACTTTTGAGAACTCTTATCAAAAAAGCTTGAAGACATTTTCTGGCAGATGGGATTTTCCATAATTTGGACTCCAAACATCAATAAGGTAGAACATTTTAGCATTCATAGTGTGTAGGTTTATTGTTTAATTCCATTTTTTTTAACATTGTTGTCTGCAACCCAATACCCTAAATTTTTTTTAGAGTATTTTAATGTGTTTTCTTTCCTTTAAGTAAACTTCTTATGATTTTTCTTTTCAGCTCTGCCAAGGTCTAATTTGTGTGGCATAACATTTTAAGGAAAAAGGTTTTGTCAGAGTGGTGCCTCATAGTAGAATTGGTCGCCTACTACCGAAGATTAGAAAAAAGGCTCCTTGGACAGAATGAGAGGAAGCTCTCCTTCTTGAAAAAGTCACAGGGTTCACCAAAGTGGGGGGTCTCCTAGGACTAGGCGATCCAGCCGTGCCTAGGGGCGGGCCCATGACATTCACTATCAGAAATTTGCCCACACATAAACCAGGACTTGAGAAATAAGAATATAGCTGCTTTGCCTTTAAGAATTGGATGCACGCTCAGGCACACACTCATGCTCTGATGAACTCCTCGGGAGGACAGCACAACATAGTATGGTGGTGTTTGAGCACGGTCTGAGGCCCAACTGAAAACTGGAAAATAAAACGGAGTACTGCTTCTCTGCAAGTAAGTGAAATTCAGTAAAATTAGGAATGATTGCAAATCAGGGGGCAGTGAGCAAGGAATAAATGTCAGATACCAGCCAGGAGTTTCCTTTTAAGATGAAGGTTTCCAAGCTGTGTCTCACCTCTCAAACATGCGACCTCCACAGTCGCGGACAAAGCAATCCCTCCCTGCTGCACTGACCTCCTGTACCCCAATGGGAGAAAGCACTCACTGTATCTGCATCAACATGTGGGAGAACCAGACTATTAAAACTATAAAACTAGAGATATGAAAAGTGAAGCCTTGTACGCTCTTTGGGGGTGTGTGTGGAAGGGGGGTAAAACTAAAAATATAAATAGGGATGCCTCGCACGTGCTGAGGGGTGGGGTAGGTGACATCATTCTATCTAGCAACAGACAAATCCAAAAATAGCATGCTCAAATCTTTTATGTTACTTCACACACTGAAATTCACATTTCTTCTAAGAGGTGCTGCTAGGTTGTGGCAAACAACATACAATCCAAAGATACTAGCGCCCCAGGATTTCACATAGACTATTTTGGATATGTTTGAGTTTAGGAGTCTGTGGTGCGCCTTCTTAGCATGCTCCCTTTGAAACACCTGTGTAAAATCCTTGATGGGAGCACAGTATAAAAGGAGTCAATTAGTAGCCACTGAGGCACTGGAAAGTTAGGAACCAAATTGAAGGGTCCCACCTTAATGTGGTGATTTAGCTTACTCAGATTGGAATTCCAGTCTGAAACTAAGAGGACACACTCCTCACATGGAGCTTGAAGTAAATATAGCCAATTTTGGCAGTGGAAAGTTTAAATATGCTATGCTATGTGGGGTGGTGTGTGCGCTAGTATCTTTGGATTGCATCTAGCAACAGGGAAGTTTTTTTTGTGGTGGATTAATACATTTTATAAAAATGATTAAAAGTGGAGGAAAAACAATTTTTCTTCACTTTTTGTCACAAAAAGTGAAGGGGACATTGTATAATCACAATAAACTACTCTAAGGTGTGGGTTATGGTGGGAGTTACCCACTTCTGGTGTGGTGTGTTCACTTGACTGCGGCCTTGTGACTGAACCACACCAGGTGTAGGTAAATCCCAGCATAACCCACATCTTGGAGTGGTTTATTGCTAAACAACCCAGACAGGGGCTGTAAGTTCATTAGCTGGCTGCACTGTGCATGACTGTGTCCATGTACAGGCTGACATAGTAAAACAATGACAGTGTGACTGAGGAGTGCTGTCACTGATACCATGACGGGTGTGTGTGTGTGTGTGTGTGTGTGTGTGTATGTAGGGGGGGCATGAGTTGGTGAGTGTTGTGTAGTCCAATCTCGATTCACTAGTGCGTGCTCAGTGTAACTAAAGGGTGCTGTCTCTGATACCATAATGGTGAGTGTGTGGAGGGGGCATGATTCGGTCACTGTAGTGTGAGGCAGTCTAGCTTTACTGGTGTGTGGTCAGTGTGACTGAGGGGAACTGTCACTAATACCATGATGGTGCATGTGTTTGGGGGGAGCATGAGTCAGTGAGTGTGGTGTGATGCCGTGTCACTTCTCTTGTGTGTGGTCAGTGTGATCAAGGTGTGCTGTCACTGATACCGTGATGGTGCATGTATTTGGGGGAGCATAAATCGCTGAGTATGGTGTGATGCAGTCTCGATTCACTTGTGTGTGGTCAGTGTGATCGATGAGTGCTGTCACTAATACTGTGATGGTGCATGTGTTTAAGTGGAGCATAAGTCGGTGAGTGTGGTGTGATGCAGTCTCGCTTCACTTGTGTGTGGTCAGTGTGATTGAGGGGTGCTGTCACTGATACTGTGATGGTGCATGTGTTTGAAAGGGAGCATGAGTCTGTGAGTGTGGTGTGATGCTGTGTCACTTCACTTGTGTGTGGTCACTGTGACTGAGGGGTGCTGTCACTTATACCAGTATGATACGATTCATGAGTGATGCACGTGTGCATAATTTCTTGTCTGTCATGTGTTTCAGTGTGATTGGGTTTGTTTAATGATGGTCTTGCTGCATACATGTTATGTGGTTCATGTTTCATCTGTCAGGTGGTCATATGGCATCTGTGTCATTATGCCCACAGAGTTGGAATGTTGCTGCTGTTTTGAAATAGATCAAGTGAGGAATAAGTTTGCTGAACATCATATTGACCCTCCATGCATCATCAGTCATTTTGAATTTGAGGATGTTTGCTTTCGTGTTTGTGTTCTGTAAACTGCCTGCTATCAATTCCGGTAACAGCATGGATGTCCGGACCCTATTGACCCTCATGAGTACGTTTGTGGCAGGTAGTTGTATTTCTTTAGACTGACTGAATCATGCTTTTTTTAAAACCAGTAACCAGCAAACATGAAGGTCAGTTTTCTACACTGGATTTCCAATGTGCAATAGCTGTAGTTTCAGCTTATTGCCCCTGAGAACTGAAGTGATGGGTATTACACCAACATTTGCTGACCTCATCTCCCTTCCACTTTCCTGTGCTCCTTGTCTGCATCACACTTTATTTCTTTTATTTATTATCGAATTTTGGTAACCAGGTAAGCCCACTGAGACATGACAGTCCCTTTCTAGGGGCGACCTGGGAAGAGCAGTACAACTGATAGTGCAACAGCTGATACAACATTTGTACAGGATAACTCATACATCAAATGAGTACAGCAGTTGATACAAAAGTTGAACAAATTAAAGTCATAAATTGACTTTAACATTGTGATTTAAGTATAGGGATAGCGGTGGTATGTGCTACTTTGCAGCTATGAGTAGTTATGTTTTTTACATCTGTGCAAATGACACAAGGTAACAAAATGCAAAATAAAGCCTAGTAAACTACATCACTCACAGCATGAAGGAGTGTACCCAACTGCTGTCCCTCTACCAACATCACTGAACATGGTATCCTGTGGCTTGACAGCCAAACCGTGAGGCGTACATGATTGAGGTCATCTCCTTGTGTAAAAATTATGAATCCCTTACAGTGTGCAAATTACATTGGTTGGAAACAAAATCCCATTTAGCTGAGTGACATTCCTTTTTATTTGTTTTATGAAAAAGATGATTAAGTTTTGAAAATACAATCGCATGAAATGTATAATGTTCTCATTAATATCATTCACAAAATGTGACATGGCACTATACTCCTTTCTTAAGTGAACTGTTAAACCAAAAATTATTTCAGTAAATGTATTCATATGCTACAAGCATAATATTCATGACAGTAACAATACACATGAATTAATTTTAGGTTCTTCAGCAATTTTTCAATAAAAGACTTTCTGTGTTGAACATTTTTCATCCTCCGCTGCTTTGTTGCTGACTTGGTTGCCTGTGACAAATTAAAGTCATAAACTGAGTTTATTTTAAAATTAGTTTTGTTTAATAAAATATTCTTTGTTTTGTGAAGTGGCTTTGTAAATGAGCCTTAAAAAGCCATCATCACTGTGTACCTGTTAATGCATTACAGTCATTACACAATGATGGTAAGGTGTTTCACAGTCATTTTTTTTTCAGTTTACTGCATGCCTACAGCATTTTCATGACCGTGCTTTGGTCAGACAAAATAACCTTCAGCTAACACATGCAGCACGTGTCGTTGTCATTTCTTCAATAACTGGCATACCCTGTAGGTGTAAGCAGCACCATTTCTCAATGAAGTACTTAGCACGAACCCTACAAGTTAGGAAATATACTGTATATTGTACGTGTTCTTTCAGTGACACTGTTTTAAAGACACATTGGCTGTACATGGTAAAACACATACTGTACAGCACAACAATCATACGTTTATTTTTTAAATGGCAACATATGCTGATCTTTTATTTCTATTTCCAGGAAGTATCGATACATAGCGTACACGCAGCTAGCTCGATTGCTCATGTCCATCATGCTACACAAGTGATGGTTGTTTAAATGTTTCATTAAAATGTTAGACATGCAAACTGCTTTCCATGCTGTGCACTCCTCACTCACTGCAACTGTGTGCACATATACAGATTATGTGTTAAGTTCTGAAGCTAACAAATAGGCTGAACAATGAAAGAAAAATATTGTTTCTTTGGATGTATTACTTGACAGCTTCTACATACTACTACTTAAAGGGACACTGTCAACCTTTTTTGCATCATATTATTTCTAGATGCAAAACCCACATGTTATGATTGCTTGCCTTCTCTAAAATTCACTGATGTTGCTGGTTGTTTATCTGCTTCCCTTCTTAGTAAATCTGAAATGCAGGCTAATGGTGTAGTTATACCCAACTTTGCTGTGTTTCAAATCCTCAATATACTTTTATTGCCTACTTCCAGAACATTAGGAGCACCCCAAACAGTGCAACCACTCATAATGCAATAGTTTCCTCTACTGTCTCTGCATGTTGAATGTCTAGACTGTATTTGGGGTGTTCTCAACTCCAGGAAAGATGCAAGTGGAGTTGATCAGTGACTGTAAACAAATATGTTTTTGTGCGGTAACACCAGTATGGTGGGCAGTCTATTTTGTACACTTAAAAAGGAAAAAGTAAACAAAATCAAACAACCAACTACATCAGCAAATTCTACAGAATATAAGCAATCATAAAATGTGCTTTTTAGAGCTGCAGTGTACATAGCCCTGCAGACCTCTTGCTACAGAAAAAGGACATGGCGCATTCCTTCCAACCGAACAACATGTTGGAGTTGCCTCTGTGTCTTTGAAGCACCCTGCTCGTTGTCTCCCTTAGCAGTCTGACGGCACTATTTTTTTTCTCTGTCGGCAGTCACGGTGGAACACGGCACACTCCACCATGTCCAGGATGACCGCCACACTCTACTGCACATGTGCTAGTAGTCACACAGTAGCATGTGGTGGCCATCTTGGACATTGCAGAGTGTGCTGTGTTTCACCGTGATGACCGATTTGTTTATTATTATTTTTTTATTATAAAAATCCCCCCACCGACCCTCCCTCTTAGTACCCAACCCCCTTACACCCCCTCCGCCCAGAAACATAACAGTGACATTGGGGTGCCCAATCCCCCACTGTCGCAATCAGTGGCATCACCACGCTGATTTTGGGGAGGCTACAGCCCCCTCAATCGAAGTTAAAGCCCCCTCAATGCCCAATCATTTCAGTAAAAAAAAACAAAGAAAACAACATAATAAAAATAACTAAGGCAAAAGGCAGCAGCGTCATGAGCTTCAGCGACTAGTCTCCTCTCCTCCGATTTTACCTCAGTCTGAACTGCATGCAGATCGCCCATCTGATTCTGCAGCATGCAGTTCAGACTGAGGTAAAAAAACATTGTACACTACAGTTCAATTCAATGAATCAATTCTTTAGCTCAGCTCTAAGCCCCTTAGCCCGCCCGGATCCCCTCGGAAGAATGCGCCCGCCCCGTAGCCCCGCTGACCCTTCCAGATCCACCAGAGCCACTCAGCCAGGTCCGTCTTGGACGAGAAACAGAACTTAGGAAAGCGGCTGAAGTGATCCGCTGCATCCGCCCGGAGCAGAAGCAAGGACAGAAAGTTCTCATGCAGTTATTCAGGGAGGGTGCCCTGAAACCATCGTAATTGTGAATGGGCAAGTCTGAAAAATAAAAAAGCCCATTTAATAGTATCACTTTAAAAATCTCCCTTAACTCTCCAGCATAACACATAATAGCCAGGTAAAGTACACTCAGCTCTTTTACTATTTGACCTGGGAGTACTGGTTGTACTGTGGAGGGTAAGTGACTACCTCACAGCACACAGGCCTCCTGAAAGGCATTCTAGCGGAAGAGGCACTTTGAAAAAAGGCGTCAGTTTTATGTATTTAAATGGGCAGCATTCATTCATTACAATTAAAAGACTGCAAATGCAATGGGAGCCTGTGAAAAGCCTCTTGTAGTGCAGCTCGGGTTAATGACCACAAATACAAAGATGTGCCAGTCTGCCAGCCCGGTGAACCTCCAGTAAGCCATTTTATTGTCAGAGTTGCTTTGAAAAAGTGGTAGCATTAATGATTTAAACTAGCAGCTTTCAGTAATCTAAGCAGACTACAAATGCAAATGCATGTTCCGGCAGCAGTTTAGTGTGGGTGTCTTCATCTTACTGACCACAGTGGAATTCACTGACAACTAAAGATAATTCAAACATCATTCAGTTTTACCTGTGCAGGAATGTGAGGAAAACGGAGCTGCATTAGGAAGTATTTAATTAGCACAGCTAATCGGATGGCAGTTATGATGGGATGAGTAATCACGGATCAGCCAGTCGATTAATTAGATGTCTTGATCTTTGATACTAGCCATTATCACCTAGTCAGGTTCCTATAGCGACGTGACAATTGAAACAAGGGCTAAAAATATTTATGCATTCCGACAGCAACACGGAGGTCTCCTAAAGGCACAATAACATTGATTTTTGAAAGTGCCTTTGCGAGCAACACAAAAGGGCTTGGCAAGCCGCATATTGCTCGCAAGTCATGGGTTGGACAGCCGGGAGCTATTCTTGGGTAAGGTAACTGCGGAAATGCACAGTCCCAGATAACGGCAAGCATGCTGATGTAAGTGTGAAGGGGGGGGTGTCAATGAATCAATTACTCATCGATCACGATTTCGCATTCGCATCTGTCAAAGACGTTTTCTGTGTTATGCCATCCAGCTAGAGAACAACAAATAATGCACCCAGATCTGCTGGGATAATGGTGTGTCTGGCTGTTCTGGTCTCTCATTTGCTCTGGGGTCCTCTTGCAACCTTTCCAGCAGATCTGCTGGGATAATGGTGTGTCTGGCTTTTCTGGTCTCTTATTTGCTCTGGGGTCCTCCTGTAACCTGTCCTCAGTGGACCAGTAACCACATTTTTCCACATGTACCATATTAAATATATGGCTGATAACTAGGCTTTTCAAACATATTTTTCACCACTAAAATGCAGGAAAAGCCACCATTTGAAGGTAAAATTTCAAATTTTTCTGGGGGGCATGCCCCCAGATCCCCCTAGCTTTGTTAGGATTTTCACTAAGGGGCATTGGCCCTCCCCCAACTTTGTTCCCTTGGTGACGCCCCTGGTCGCAATCGTGTTCCCCGTGCCAGTCATTTTTTATATATATATATATTTTTTTTTTTCTCCCTCACCTGACCCTCCCTCTCAGCATCCAGCACCCCACCCTCAAGAACTATAACAGTGACACTGGGGGTGCCCAATCCCCCAGTGTCACAATCAGGAAACCTCTGTCTTTTTTTTTGTCACCTGTAAAAAGAAAACCATCCATCAGTGTCTTTTGTGGCCATTCCTGACCCCCCACCTGACCCTCCCACTCAGCACCCACCACCCCGCACTCCTCAAAGCCCTAACTTACTCAGCGGGGGGGGGGGGTTCAATACCGTAATCCTCTCTGGACCGCAGACATGTCTTCATTCTACAAAGACGGACCATGAACTGAAGAAACAGGTATGCGGTTAAATCAGGAGTGTAGCCAGGGATTTCAGATCTGCACACCAAGTGGACTCACTGCTACCCCCCCCCCGTTAGGGTGAGCTACCCCCTTCCGGGTGTAGCCAAGATGCAAAGACAGTATTAGTGACCAGTCCTTCTAGTTTCGACTCCTATAAATAAAATTACAGAAAGGTTCAGTATTTTCTTAGTTTTCATTGAAAAAGGAAGCAGTTCAGAGCTTATCTGCTATCCCCCTTAATTAAAATTGCACACCATGGAGTGCTTGGAGTATGCCTGCCTACACCCATGGGTTCAATGTATTTCAATGGGTTTTGAACTTAGTGGAATAACTTGGCCATTTTTGCATATTGTTGGCCCAAATTTTCAACAGTCCTTCTTTGGGACCCCACTTCATGAACAATTGCACTCACATTAGGCAAATCTGTCCCGAAAGGTGATTTAATGTTCCCTGCATGAAATCATCTTTTGGGCAGGAGTTGAACATTTTCTCTGCCGTTCTTCATGAGGTGGGGTCATAAGAAGGCAATGTTTAAAATTTGGTGTAAAAATATTAAAAACATCAAAGTTATAAGCCTACGTTGAATTTTGTGAATGCAGCCTCATGACTTCGGTAATTTTCAATATTTTCTACCCCAGATTTACAATATAGCCATATAGTTACATCATCTCATGAATGTGAGAGCTATCATTTTTCAAACCCTGTCCAAAATGTTTTTTTACATCCTGAAAGGTCATTTTGCAGTCCCTGCACGACATCACCTTTTGGGCAGTAGTTTAAAATTTTCACTGCCCTTGTTCATTATGTGGGGTCATAACAAGGCTATGTTGAAAATTTGGTTTAAAAATATTAAAAAAACAACAAAATTATGAGCCTACATTGAATTTTGTGAATGCAGGCTCATAAGTTTGGTAATATTCAGTTTCAGTTTATTAGTTATACTAGAAAGGCATGTGAGCAAACATTGCCCGTTTTCACAAGCGTCCAGTTTTGGACAAACAAATCATAAGAGTAACAGTGCACAGCAGAAGTACAAGACAGAAGGTCAGTCACCGGATAGCAATTGGTTACAAACACAAATACAAATACAGATCAATAAAAGATTTACAACTGATCAAATGATCAGAGCCAAGCGCATAGGTTGGATACAGTGCCATACAGAGATGAAGTATGCAAATATTCACAGACCAGGTAAACCTGCTACTGGAGAATGGGGATACTATCATGCTGAATTAGTAGGTCAGACGGAGAAGAACCCCGAGTGGGACAATCAGAACTGAGGAAAACTCCATGTGGAGGCCTGGGACAGGTGCTTCCTTAGGTTGTACTTAAAGGAAGAGGTGGAGGGACACTGGATGAGAGCGGGGGGGGGCAGATTGTTGAAGAGTTTGGTGCCCTTGTAGGAGAGAATATTTTGTCCTTGGGTTGTGCGGCAGGAAGGGACGGAGAAGGAGAGGGTGGAGGACTGTCTAGTGGTCCTGGAGTGCACTGACTTAGGGAAGAGGGATACGATGCTGTCAGGAAGGAGTCCCAAGGAATGTTTGTGAAAAAAGGTGACAGTTTTGCTATTGAGTCTGTCCTCAAGGGAGGGCCAATTAGTGAGTCTGTAAAGGACGCAGTGGTGGGTAAGTCTAGGAAGGCCAGTGACAAAATGGATAATGCTGTGGTAGGTGCTCCGGAACTTGTTAAAATTTTTCTTGGAGAGTGGAGGGAAGTAGACTAATCTCCATAGTCAAATAATGGGAGCAGGAGACTGCAGGCTAGGAGGGTCTTGGAATCCTTGATTAGGAAAGGGTTCACCCTGTAAAGCATGCCAAGCCTTTGGTAAGCTTTCTTTATTGTCAGGTTAATGTGTGATTCAAAATTTAGGTGGGAGTCAAGGAGCAGGCTGAGGTATTTGAATTCATTGACTCTCTCAATCGAGTTGCCGTCGTTGTCATGCAGGGAGAAGTCAAAGGCTAGTGGTTTCCAGGAGCTGGAGAAGACCATGGCTTTTGTTTGTTTGTTTTTTGCATTAAGTACAAGTCCTTTTGACAAGAACCATGAGTGGAGTTCATGGAAGTCAAGCTGTAGCTTGCATAGTAGGGAATAAGGGTCCTTGTGCTTGCAAAAGAGGTCAGCATCGTCGGCATACAGAATTAGTTCAGTGTTCGAGCAGATTTCAGGAAGGGAGTTTACCACAAGGGAGAAAAGAATGGGACCTAGGATGGACCTTTGAGGTACTCCATATTTAATGGGGCAGGAGTTTGAAAGGATGCCATTAATGACAGTCTGATGCGACCTGAGGCTAAGGTAGTTATGAAACCAGTTTATGACGTTGGATGAGAAATGAAGACCAGATAGGGTGGAAAGTGGGACATTGTGGTCAATGAGGTTGAATGCTTTTGTGAGGTCCACAAAAACCGAACCAGTGTAAAGGCCTTTGTTGTTGGCTTTATCAATGTAGTTGGTGAATTTTATAAGGGCAGTCTCGGTGTTATGGCCAGCCCTATAACCGTGTTGTGCCTCGGTCTACAGGTTGTTTCTTAAGAAAATCAGTGGTTTGCTTATGAACAATTTTTTCAATATAGCTATTTCTTTACAGCACCTCATGAATGTGACAGCTGTCATTTTTCAGCTCTTGCCCAAAATGTGTTTTTGCATCCCGAAAGTTGATTTCACTGTCCCTGCACCCAGTCACCTTTCAGGTAGGAGTTGAACACTTACTCTGCCCATCTTCATGAGGCAGGGTCATAACAAGGCTATGTTGAAAGTTTGGTGTAAAAATATTACAAAACGACAAATGTATGATCATACGTTACATTTTGCTAACACAGGTTCGTAACTTCGGTAATTTTCAATATTTTTACCCCAAATTTACAACATAGCCATATCTTTGCAGCACCTCATGAATGTGACATCTGTTATTTTTCAGATCCTGGCCAAAATGTTTTTGTTACATCCCGAATGGTGATTTTGTGGTCCCTGCACAAAATCACCTTTCAGGCAGGAGTTGGAATTTTTCTCTGCCTTTGTTTATGAAGTAGGGTCATTAGAAGGCTATGCTGAAAATTTGGTGTAAAAATATATAAAAAAAAAAAAAAAGTTATGAGCCTACATTGAATTTTGCGAATGTGGGCTCGTAAGTTTGGTAATTTTCAATATTGTTACCCCAAATTCCTAAGCTGCAGCCCTTTCGACCCTAGCCAGAATTTGTTAAACTAGGAACATTTTTTTCAGCTCTATTTCTACACCTACCCTAACTGACTCTGTCAGGTATGGATGCTTAGCTGGAGCTCTGCTGCCTGCCTGAAGCTCCACAATGTGCTCTCCGGTCCGTGCCCGCCCTCCGTCCTAATCCAGCCACTCGATCCCCCGGCTCTGAGCGCCCCGGGGCGGGGCTGCCAGCTCCTCTGGCACTCTATCTAGAATGCAGTGGAGTGACCAGACAGGAGGAGGCAGACTGAAAGTGCACGCCGGCAGAGCCTGGCATTGGGCATGGGGCCTAGCCACTAATCCCACCATCGCCTACTGCCGTGGTAGGAGATTTTTTCCTTTTGTTGGTGCCCCCTAGGGTCTAGGCATACAATGGCTTCTGCATGGCAATTTCCTACACCTCGCGCCGCTAGAGCCTGCAGTAGACCCTCCTACTGACTACATCCCAACATCTAGTGCTGCCACTGGTCTCCACCAGAGGCTGCTACTGTGTCGGGAACTACCGACAACCCACCCCGGGAGAGGACAGCAGTCCTGTTGATGCTTAATCCTCTCCCTCCCCTGCTGACCCCCGACAGCCCATGTCAGTTTCTGAACCCGGGTTTCCGGTGTGGCACGATGTGTGGTGTCCAGCGCCTCAGCCCTCAGCGCCACCGGGCTGGCCTGAACTAGGAACATTTTGAGGTCTAAAGGGGGTTGACAGTGTCCTTTTAAAAGTAAATACATCAGTATTATATATAGGATAAAGTATGGGGTGCAGTGTGTTGTAATTTTAACACACCCGAGGTTGTTGGATGTGCACTAAACCCGAGGCGAGCCTGAGGGGTTTATAATCAACCATCTAACATCGAGGTGTGTTTAAAGTCAAGCAAAACACACTGCACCCCATGCTTTATTTTATATAATTGAAAGGTTTTCGTTTTTTCATGGTAGCATTTGAAAGAGTAAAAAAAAACAAAGACACTCTTACCTTGTGTCAAGTGAACGGTTTAATGTAGAACACATAACTGGTGGTTTAACAAGTACATATTTAAACATTTGATATGAAAACTAATAAGAAAGCAAGTGTCCTGATCGTCTTTTTTTTCTGGTGATGCGAGTGTTTTGAACTGGTGGCGTCATTTGACCTGTAGGGGAAAGGTGAGGATTGAAAGAGAGAGTTGTTAGGGAGCGTCATGAAAGTGCTGAAGTAAACAGTTTCTTATTTTATAGAAAGATCCCATTAATTTAAAGATTTGCCCATGACAGAGAATGCCGAGGTAATGCGACTGATGAGGTGAGTTGTAATGTGATGGTTTTGCTGTCAGAAAACGGACACTGATGCTTGCGCTTACTTCCTGTTTTGTCTCAAGCATATTGGTATTGGAAGAAGCCGTGTGAATGCCGTAACACCTTCTCAGGTGTTACGGTATTTAACATACGTTTTTTTCCATTGAAGAAAACAGAACCCAGTAATTATACATGCTTATGTGACTGTGGATGTCTCTGTGCATTCTGCTTTGTTGAACCATGAACGATGCCGTTGAATAGTTACTTAACTTGGTGATTGTTCAAACTGTGAACACAGTGTTGGTATAACAGTGTCATCGTTAATGGGTTCCTTAATATACTCTGTCATCTGAGTGAATTAACAAAACTATGATAACATTCAATAATATATGGCTTTGAGTGAACAGATAGGTACATTTATATAAGTATATGCACATACATATCAGTATGTATGTATTATAGTGGCGAAGTAGCACCACTGTAGTTAGGGTTGAGTAAGTATTTCTATGTTAAAGAGCAGATAACCACTAATATTATGTGTTTTTTTTTTAGGTTGTTACCTTGAAAGGCTGACATGGATCCGCCTCTAGATGTCTGCTTTTTGATGTACCAGGTTACCCCATGCCCCCTATCTGGACCCATTACTTGCTGTTAGTCATGGAAGAACAAGGCTGAATTCAAAAACTGCCGCAGTTCATGGAACGTGAAACTCAAACAGAAGTGACATCAGAAACAGTATTCTGCTTGGGCTTCACGTGCGTGCTCCCTAACTGGCGTGGAAGCGCTCATTCATGAGTTTTCCTGAGGACACGCTCTTCCAGAAGTGGAAGACAGGCGGGAGCAGTGCGAGTGTTTGACTGAATAGCTGTCTCTGTGACTGTCCTCTTGCCCTGTCAACCTTAGAGAGCGGTCTGTGCTGTAAAACGCAAACGTTTTAAAGTCTGACAAGGGAGTGAATAAAACGAGTGTTAATTTACTTGTCTCTGCTTGCGTTTTTATTTTTACTTGGAAATTACAAGATAATTACTTGGCTCCATGCAGATGCCCCAACTGTAGAAATATGCCCTTAGTTCATAAACATCTGGTACAGCCGGTTGATGTGATTGTGATGGTGGCTGTCATGAAGTGACATTCATTTTTATTTATACCTGACAGATAAGTAAGGGATAGAATGTGTCATGTCCGGTTACTTTGTTTTTAAATCTGAACTGGTCTGCTACTCAACTCCCTCCCCACCCACCCGCTTGTCATCTCAAACTCACAGACTTACATGAATCATTGTATGTACAAAGCCTACACATTAGTCAGTTAATGGGGACAGTGTGTCATGTCAGGTCTCTTTTTTTTTTTTTTTTTTTATTGCCTGCTCTGTTGGGAACAACATTTCTGTCTGGTGCTGATTCCTCCCTTTGGCGGCTAGTTCCACTACTTCAGACCCTCTGGTTTCTGTCTTATGTGGTCCACTTACTTGCTGCCAGCCACACACACATACTATATCAGCTCCCTCCCTTGCTGTGCAGCACTGACATGTCCATCCTTGCTCAGCAAAATTATTCGAATAAGTTGTCAGCAGTCTGACCCACTGTTCCATAGCCTTCAGACTATCTCTGCAGCCACTAAATGGAGTGCATAGCCTGATTGCTTCGAGGGACTCCCGATTGCAGCTTGCAGCAGTCCGGAGTTAACACTCAGCACCATAAGGGCACATCCTGTTCAAGCTTGTTTTTGGGCTGGCTGATCCAACTTGCCACCTGTACACACTTAGTAGAAGGTCACTGGAATGTTCACAGATTAATGAACAACATGGTAAAAAAAAATGGTAGCACATTGAAAGGAGCATCCTTTGGCTATGTATGCTTAGTATATAAGCCATGTCTGAATTACTCATAAGAAAATAAAATCACCCTCTTGTAGTTAAATAAGCAGTGGTATCCAGTTGGGTACCATAATAATATAGTAAAAGTTTTCAGTTTGTACTTTGCAAGTTGTCACTGGTCTGTGTATGGTACAGTGCGAACTTCATACCTGGCATCTGTTTTATGAGCACTCCAATGTTGTCACCCACGTCTCTGCCTGACATTATGTTATTTATACCATCTGCTCAGATTTTGAGAAGTGTATGTCTGTCCTATCTGAATTAGTTGATATTGTAAAGCGTGGTGAATATCTCAGACAGTGGATGGACTGCGCATCATTTGAAGTGCCTGAAGTTTAAATCAGATGCCTCACATTCTCCCCCCTCTTCATGACATGTATTGAAACAGATGTTGCAATTAAGGCACACACTGTTCTGACCTTTCGTTTGTACCTGTCATGGCATGTTTCATTATAGATATGATAGCTTTACGTAAGCATTAATCACTGACAGAGGAGGGCTCTACCGGTGGAGTAATGCCGGCTGGGGGGGTGCACGAGGCCGAAGGCCGAGGGTTCCAACCGCCCAGCGGGCACTAATCACCGGTGGAGCCCGACTCTGGAGGTGATTAATGCGCTTGTAACATGGGCTCGTTGTGGGAGCGAGGAGCCTATGTTATAGGTGACTCGGGGTGACAGTTGCTGAGGATAGGGACAAAACCACACGGACACGTTGGGTTCAGCGAAAACGCTTTATTTACCTTGAAGTGAGTACAGTGGAGGAAAAACATCATTGGCAACAGTGGTAGCACGGTCAACGATTGCTTTGCAGCTCGCAGTCCCGGTTAAATCTGTGTGGGTAATTTTGTGCCAGGTGGAAAAGAGCTGTGCAGCGCAACGATTTCTGGTGTTTGCAGCAGCCCGGGCTGTGTGGTATGCAGATAGAGCCTCGTGGGCAGGTCTGTAGCTCTGTGTGCATGTCCAGTGCTCTCTGAAGGGCATCATGAGGAGGAGTTCTGTATTGTGGATGGCTGTCTTTCGGCAGGTATGAGAATGTCACTGGCCTGTGGACTGTGACATTCTCAAAGTGGAGCGATTGGACTCCGTTCGTGTGGCGGGTGTCAGACCGCCCGGTATCCTGCTGCTTCTCGGTGTTGGCTGCCTCAGAGGTACCGGGCCGTGGCTGTGGATCCTGTGGGTCTCTGGGTGGGGGCGCAGCATGCTCCACTGTGGCCGGGGCAGGTTGCTGCTGTGTGCTGTGTGGTTGGTTGTCAGAGGGTGGTCCCTGCATTCCCTGGCTGCTCTCTGTGGTTCTGGTACTCTGACAGACTGTGGGGCTGCGGCTGGTGTGGAGGGGCTGTTGGGTTGGAGAGGTGTGTGACCAGGTGACAGCGCTGTCTGGGGGCTCGACAGGACTGTCGACCACTTCCTGTGCTCGTTTGCTGAGGGAGACCAGTAGCTTCTCAGGCTGGTCTCGAAGCGATGACCCATCACAGACATTATTTCTCTGGTAGCGAGACCAGCCTGGGACAGCATGCTCACTGCGGTGCTTCAGATACTGTGGTTGGTGTATTGGACAGACAGGTGGGCGTCCTCCGAGATCTGGAGCATCAGACCTCCCAGGTAGTTTTTCCCAATTGGCTGTCTGCTATACCAGCAGTCACGGTGCTGGGGTCCCGTGTGGTCCACTCTGCGAGGGTGCAGGTAGAGGGAGGGGGCATTGCTCGAGCAGCGCTGTATGTACTCCTTGTACATAGTGACAACACAGTCCTTGCTGCCTGGGGTACTGTAGAGGACTCCCCTGAGACTCTGGTGGGTTGTGTCTCCGAGCTGGTCGTGGTTCTTGGTCTTCTCATTGAATGCGAGGTCCAGGTACTCGTGGCCCTCGTCATCCACCTGCACTACAAATGAGTTCTGCCGCAGCTCCCTCTGCTCCTCTCGCCCCTTCTGAGTGAGCCCGAGCTGGATTTCAAACCACAGCCTTCGGACAAGGCCATATGGGGTCTCGGGGCTCAATTTCTCGCTGGTTCTGATCTTCACTAGATTGCTGGGACTGATGCTCAGGTGGTGGGTTGCTGTGTCTTGCCCAGCCCTCCTGTACTCTTTCAACACCGCCACAAACACGTTGTTGGCTGAGACAAAGTCTCCATCTGTAATTATGTTCAGCACTCTTTTAATGTGGGGGCCAGTGAGATAGCGCTGCAGTCCAGCGCGCGGAGTCCCACAAAGGAGCTCAAGCTGTACTGCTTCTTCTGCTCTGTTCTGACTGAGACGTAAAACTGTCTAAGGACTCCTGCAAGCTCAGGTGGGCTGGCTGTGCTGAAGTCTATGTCCTTGCCCGTAGCTCGGAGCCAGTCGGTGAAGACATTCCATGCCCACGTGGTGCTTTTGTGGGTGTTAGCATCCACCCTTCTTGTCTCCAGGGTGTTCAGCTCGTCCTCTGTCAGCACTGCATGGCGTGTGGGCTGTCTGATGTGCTCACCCAGCCAGGTCCTGGTCTCTCTGTCCTGATCACTATAGCTGCTGCTACCTGGAGTGCTGCCCGAATACTGTGTCTCTCTGCACATTGCGAAGCTCTCTGTCAGCGTCCACTTGGACAGTGCTCTAGCCACTCAGGCTGTGCTGGTCAGGGGCACCACCCTCCTGAACTCTGGCCATTTGCATTTCTACACTACAGTGCCATGGGTTCACGCCCCGCAGTGCACGTAGGCCACTGCTGTCGTGTGCAGAGCTAGCCTGCAGTGCTGCCTGACCTGCAGAGGTGACTTCCCTCTCTCTAGACACTGCTGGCTCCATGTCGCGACCTGCTGTGGATCTCCTGCACTGTGTCTCAGGCCCTGGAGACTTTTCCGAGTACTGCTCACCTGGGTAACCTCTGTGTACCATGGTGGTGGGACACTTGCCATGGAGCGGCTGCTGATCTCCAGTCGTTCTCGGGCCATACCTGCTCGTTGGACGCATCTGGTGATCCCTTTCTATGCCACACAAACAAAGTGGCCTACGAACCTATCCATTGCTTGCCAGGTGTTCTTGGCTCTCTTTTCACGTGCGGTGTATTAGCCACTTACTGAGATTAAGCTGGTTTTACCGTCGCTTCTCTGTGACGGCGATATGTCTACTCATCGGTCAGCACCTCAGTGTGTCTCACTGGTGCTGCGTGTGGCGAGAATAGGTGGTGACCTAGCGGGCTGCTACACTCTGCTGCCGCGGTGGCCACAGCTGGTACTAGCCGAGCGGGTGCTACCTCTGGGTTAATCACCGCTGGTGGCCGGTCAGCTGACGGGTTTGCACCAGTTGCTGAGCTCCATTTAGGTGCTGTGTCCAGAGCCATGTTACAGTAGTATTTATGTACCTCTTTGTTCTTTTTGAGATGTGAATGATCGTAACTGTGTTTGGGTATTTCATTCTATACAGTTCACTATCAAGTTTGATACCCTCTACTCAATCTGGCTGCAAATTGATAGTCTGTTAACCTCAAAGTGGTTTCCAACATAGTTAACATTTCCCATGCACACCTTTACTTGAAATTTATATGAAACTTATCGTTTGACATTTGGTGTCACAGGTTCAAATCCCATCACTGGCAAATTGTGCATCTGCTTTTTTTTTATCCATATGCTCAACTCCCCCCCATGTTCAGTTTACCCTGGTTCTGTACACACACAAAACACACACTATTCTGCATGTAATTTATTCTTTAAAAATAATTCAAACTCATATTGTTGAAATACCAAATCCCCTTTTTGAGTTGTGTGATACAGGAACTTTGCACATCATAATCCTTATGTACATATGAGTTGCATTTTCTCTTTCTGCAGTATCACATTTAGAGTCAAAAAATGTAATGCCCATTCGTACAGCACGTTGTAGTGCTGTCAGTATCTGTATTATTATAGTGTTGGATGTAATCATTCATCTATGCCTTGACCATTTGCAAAAATGTAAGGTTGTTTGTCTCAGCTAATTTTTTATTCATATCTCCACTGGATATTGGATAGCAAGTTTCTACTTCCACATACCCACAGTGCTGTTGTGTATTTTTATTTGGGGTTATTCAAATTAAATTGCTTGACTCTGTAAATGTTAAGTAACTGTATAATTACTGACACCTTATTCCCCCTACCCTTTTTTTTCTAACTATTTGCATGTCCTGGTACACCGTGTCTGTACTAATAAATACTGATGTACTATGTATACATGTATATTTAGTCACTCATCACCATTCTTGAGTGGGTCAGAATATTTAATTATCTTGTACATGTATGTGTTTCTTTCACAGTATACATATTTTATTATGGTTTTAATTTTATTTATACATTTGCTTACATGATCCCGGTTGAAAAATGTATCAGTCAATCAAATCTTTATTTAACCAGGCAAAACACCGTTGAGGAAACTCATTTTTGAGGTGGACCTGGACAGTAAAATACACAATAGCAGTACATAGCCACATAATACATTCATTTCTAGATATAATCATACATAAACTAGAGTTTATATAAGGTGCAGAACAGTATATACATGAACAAGTACAGAAAAGTATATGCAAAAATAAATGTAGATCAAGCATAAAATATGTGTATAATGATCAAAAGGGTTACAAGATCATGCTCTTGCAGAGTAGGAATTGTTCTCTACAGTGTACATAATATGAGCTCACCACTACAGTGTTTAGAATAAGATAATGTGCACTACAGGTTACGGAGGAGTAGCATCCTGTATGGATAATTGACAGGGCTAGTATGAGACTAAACTTACTCAGATAGACAATGCACTATTAGATAACACAGGCCGATACCTAGAGTGGTAACATATTTATAATGAATTTGGTGATGCCTTAATGAGCAGGGAACATAAGAGACTGGTGGGGGAAATGAATAGACGAGATGGGCATACAGAGCAGTGGAAGGGAGGTAACATAAGGAGGTTTGGGGGAAGGGTCTGATAGGTGAGCTTCTACTGGTATTTGAGCCTCAGAGTAATATTTATTAGTTCCAAGACAATGTATCTGAGGTATTTACTGATACCGAGACAAAGCACCTGTGGTGCAATAAAGGTACCTACATAGTATGAGGAATAAAGAAAGGGTAAGAGATATAGCAGGTACAAGGTATATTCAGTAATGCTGACACCTGTTGACATTTTGCTGATCAGTGGAAGCATTTACAGCACTCAATGATGGAACTTGTATAAAGCATTCTGAATGCCGGGAAATTGATAGGGTGACCCAGTTTTAAGAATTTCTCTAAGTTGTTCCATAGTACGGGTAATGCGTAACTTATGGATGCCCTACCAAACCGCAAATTGATTTTTGGCATGGCAAGTAAGATACAGGAGGCACTTCTCAAGGTGTACTTACGCACTGTGTATAGTGGAAGACAATCCGATATATATTGCGGTAGTTTTTGAGTGATTGCTCTAAATGTCCAGAAGGCGGCTCTTTTCTGTCTACTGTAGGCAAGGGAAGTCCAACCCATCATGGTGTACAAAGTGCAGTGGTGCATGGAATACGGGGCACCAGTGGTGAATCTTAAGGCTCTGTGGTACAGTACATCTAGTTTATCTCGTGCAAAGACAGGGCCTTGGACATACAAAAGGTCAGCGTAGTCCAGCAGAGGTAGGAACGTGGTGAGCACTAGTCTCTTCTTGGCATCCTGGGTGAGCAGCTTCCTAATTCTATAAAAGAGACCAAGCCGCTGCTTGAGCTTTTTAATAAGTTCCTCAATGTGCTCAATGAAGGAGAGCTTGAGATCGATCCAGACTCCCAGGTATTTGAGTTTTGTTACAAATTCTAATGGCTCGTCTAGGAGTATGGTAATCTGGGGAGTGAATCCCTGCGTTGCAGGGGAGCCTGTAGTTGAACTTCGTGAGAAAAGCATAGCCTTTGTTTTTTTTTGCATTCAATAGTAATTTTTGGTCAAGTAGCTGTAGTTGCAATTGATTAAACTGCTGCTGTAGCTCCATGCAGGCTGTTTCCAAGGAAGGTCTGCCAATATAGAGTACCGTATCATTTGCAAATAGATGGGTATTGGCAGATTTGATTCCTACATTGATTCTATTAATATAGATTGCAAATAGCAGTGGACCCAGTATTGAGCCTTGCGGTACACCCCATAGGAGTGGTTTCAGAGGTGAGACTTCTCCATCTGGCTTAACCTGCTGCTGGCGACCTATAAGGTAGCTTGAGAACCATTTCAGTGTGGGGAGGTCCATGCCAATGTTACGGAGGGATTCCAATAGCAATTCGTGGCCGACAGTATCAAATGCCTTGCTTAGGTCCAAGAATACTGCGCATGTGAAGTCCTTGGCATCCAAGGCCTCCCGCCAGTCATTGATAACCTTTGCCAGGGCCGTAGTTGTGCTGTGGTGTGGCCAGAATCCTGACTGTAGAGGGTTTAGCAGATTTGTGGATTCCAAGTAGTTCCTAAGCTGTGTACTTACTATTTTTTCTAGCATTTTGGATAGGATGGGGAGCAAAGAGATAGGCCTGTAGTTGTTTAGGTCACTTGGGTCGCCAGACTTGTGTAGGGGAATCACATGGGCGGTTTTCCATATTAGAGGGATTTCACCATGCAGTAGAGACAGATTGAAGAGATGCATGATGGGCATGGTCAGGGCTTGGAAACTAATTTTTAGGAAGTACGGGTCCATGCGGTCAGCACTAGCGCTCTTCCTTATATTTAAGTGAAGGAGTAAGTCTTCAAACTTCTTCAGCGTTGCTGGTTGTAAGGAGAACACTGTGTCCACAACCGGAGCTACTGGGTCCTGTGTCCTGAGTTGAGAACGGAGGGTACTGGCAGTGGAGGTGTCAAATTCTAGCCCTGCAGTGGTGAAATGATTATAAAGTTGGTCGAGTATTAACTGTTTATCTGTCACCATAAGGTCACACTTGGATATTTTTGCAGGTAGGGAGTTGGAGGATGCATGATCTTCGATTTCTTTTAGGGTCTTCCAGAATTTTGCAGAGCACCTTGATGAAGCATCAAGTTCAGCCTGGAAATAAATAGACTTGGCCTCCCTGACCATCCTGGTGCATAAGTTCCTTGCCTTCCTGAACACCGACCAGTCTGCCAAAGACTTGGATTTACGAGCATTTTTCCATAGAAGGTCTCTATTAAGTAGAGCAGCTTTCAGTTCTGCCGTAAACCATGGACATGATCTTTTCCTAGTACGGTTTTTAACAAGCAGTGCATGCTTGTTTATTGCCCCAAGCACAATTTCCTGGAAGATTCCATATGCCATGTTTACAGTTTTTGCTAGATAAAATTCCTGCCATATTAGAGACTCCTATAGATCAGATATAAATACACAAGGGTCAAAGTTCCGACGATTCCTTTTGACTGTATAATTAGAAATTGAGGATATTTTTAAGGCGGATCTCACACAGGTGATGAAGCAGTGGTTGCTAATATCTGAGAAAAGTACACCAGCATGGGACAACAGGTGTGGCTTATTTACTAGAATGATGTCAAGCAGTGTGCTGTTATGATTCTTTTTGTTTGGGCATGTTACTTCTGTTATAAGCTGTGACAGCCCAAAGGAGTCACAAAGGTTTTTGAGTGGTATGGAGATACTGGAACACCAATCCAGATTAAGGTCACCCAATATGACTACTTCGGAGGACATAGACCCTAGGATGCTATTTAGATGGTCTAGGAGTAGCAATCCAGCCGATGAGGGCCTGTAGCATCCTAAGACACAGAAGGAGACCGAAGGGGAGAGCTCGATTTTCAGAGACAAGCTTTCGTATTCTTTAGGAATAGAAGTTGAGTTAATGACAGAGGCTGACAATTTGTCATGGATGTAGATAGTGACCCTACCACCTCTTGCTTGTCTATCTGTTCTGAAAATGTTATAGGATGGTATGTTCACCTCAAAGTCTGAGGTACCAGGTCTGTCTAAGCCAGGACTCAGAGACCACCATAATATCGGGCTTAGTATGAAAAACCCAGGCCTGTATGGAAGCAAATTTCTTTAGTAAACGGCATGCATTGATGTGCTTGAAGCTTACTCCTCTGATATTAGACAGCTCTGCAGGGGATGAGCTTACCGCTGGCCCAGGGTTAAGCTCAACATAGCCAGAACACAGTAACAGAAGTAGCAAGAGTTTCTTGAGGGCTCCTAGGGCAAATCTATGTGGACTGGTCTATTTTCATCTGCATGTGTATTCATGTACACCGGGAGGGTCATTAGGGCGGAAACCAAGGGAGCATAACGTTGAGTATACAATAACCCTAGTCAAAAGTGACAAGGGTGGCTTGGGACACAGTAGAGACAAGGGAGTTGTAAGTTCGGTGTATCTCCAAGAAAGGGTTCCAATCTATCACGGAGTTTGCACTACAAGTTCCATTGTGTGCAGTTGAAGTACCCAGTCACATAAGTTTATGGTTTTCATGGTGCCCAAACAGTCCGTTATAATAGTAGGTTCATATCCTCTCGTAGATTGCTGCAGTTGAATACTAATGATTTTGAAGGAGCATGTTACTAAAAGGCAAACTATCAACCATGTGACCCTCATACTAAAGCTGGTAGTCCTGCAACATACAGGTTAAGAGAGGAAATGTGTCCTTTAAGTAAAATAGGGTAAATAAGAGTGCCTTTTTAAATAACTTGGAGCAACAAATTGAGTGTACCCCTTTAAATAACTTGGAGCAACAAGTGAGCCAGGCAATTGTCCAATTGACAGAATCTTCTTCAAAGGTGGGAGAAGCTAACGTGGATTTAAAGGAGGCCTGAGAGGGGTGGGGGGGGAGAAAACCCAAGGGCAGCAGCTCAGCTCTAAGTGCAGCTCCAGCTTGTAGTAGCAGTGCCAATTTAAATTAGGCACCAAATTCAAAGTGATGCGCCACCTCCTCTGTACCTGATATCAGAGGGGTACCGGCAGGCGGCACTGCCACTTCTGGCAGAGTTCAGCCGTTGAGGGGATTTGAACCGCGTTGGCGGTTCGTTGTAGGATGGTCTGCCCGGTCGGGCTTGGTATCCCCTGAGGAGAAAGGGGAGAGAGAGAGAGAGCAGTTATAAGGGAGGCAAGGGGTGGAGCATACAAGGAAGCCAAGGGACAAACAAATGGGGAGGGGCAGACTGAAATCAGATCTTAGTCAAAAGATTAGCAAAGTTTGGGTGGGCCGGTATGAGGACTGCTACAGGGTCACTTTGAGATGCCTTGCTTTAGCAGGGGTAAGCCCCAGACACATGAGCGTTCAGCCCAGGATTTAAAAATAGAGCCAAAACGAAATCCTCTGGCTGAATGAACAAATTCCACTGTAGGACTGCTACGAGGTCACTTTGGAATACCTTTCTTTAGCTGGGGTAAGCCTCAGACACACGAGGGCGTTCAGCCCAGTATTTAAAAAATAGCACCAAAACAAAATACTCTAGCTGTAGGAGCGAATTCTGCTTCAGTAGTTTAGTGAGGATTTAACCCCAGGATTTAAAATCAGTGCCAAAGCGAAAATTTCTGGCTGCACAATGATTTCCACTTTGGAGGCTAGGGAGGAGATACTCTGGCAGAGTTTCAGAAATTAAATTTAGAGGGCTGGAGAGGAGTTATTCAGGCTCACAGAGAGGGAATTTTTGGTTTGGAGAGCTGTGGGAGTTCTGCGGCGATTGCAGTTAATTTAACTAGCCCTGCTATGACACTTAGCAGCAGTTCTACAGTCCTATCACATGTATCCATGCTTAGCATCCATATACAGCTCTAAGTCATCTTAGCATTTTACAGCTCTAAGCATGACATTAACAATGTAATTTTTGCCAGGGGAGAAGAGCCTGCTTTAAATGTTACAACTCTTAACAGCCATATGAATTCAGGTTGAAAACCCAAGGGCAGCAGCTCAGCTCTAAGTGCAGCACCAACTTGTAGTAGCAGCACCAGTTTAAATTGGGCACCAAATTCAAAGTGATGCACCACTTCCTCCATACCTGATATCAGAGGGGTACCGGCAGGCGGCACTGCCACTTCTGGCAGAGTTCAGCCATTGAGGGGATTCGAACCGTGTTGGTGGTTCGTTGGAGGATGGTCTGCCCGGTCAGGGTCGGTATCCCCTGATATCAGAGGGGTACCAGCAGGCGGCACTGCTGCTTCTGGCAGAGTCCAACTGTTGAGGGGATTCGAACCGCGTTGGCGGTTCGTTGGAGGATGGTCTGCCCGGTCGGGCTCGGTATCCCCTGATATCAGAGGGGTACCGGCAGGCGGCATGCCGCTTCTGGCAGAGTTCAGCCATTGAGGGGAGTTGAACCGCGTTGGCGGTTCACTAGAAGTTGGTCTACCCGATCAGGCTCGGTATCCTCTGATATCAGAGGGGTACCAGCATGCGGCACTGCCGCTTCTTGCAGAGTTCAGCTGTTGTAGGGACTCGAACCGCATTGGTGGTTCGTTGGAGGATGGTCTGCTTGGTCGGGATCGGTATTCCCTGTATAAAATGTATGACCATTTTACAAATTCTAAAAGGAAACGTGTGAAGCAATTTTGCAAATTCTTTATGTGCTGCTTATGTTTCATCATATCTGATAGCTACATAACAGCCTCATTTCATCACATATCTGACAGATACATGACGGCCTCATTTCATCGTTTGTGCTGTCTTCTTAGATTTAAGTAAGGCTTTCAACACTGTCAACCATAGTCTGCTACTCTCTTTTCTGCAAGCAATAGGGTTGGATTCACTGTCCTTGCGGTGGCTTAATAACTACCTCTCTGACCGCCTCCAGCAAGTTAAGGCTGAAGGTGAATTCTCAACCCTCAAACCTCTCTTGAGAGGTGTCCCTCTGGGATCTATATTAGGTCTTATATTGTTTGCCATCTACATCAACAGCATCGATGACTGTATAACCAGGGCCAGCATTCAACTGTTCGCAGATGATACAGTACTTTACTTAAGCCGCCCAACCCCAGAAGCCGCATATAGCGACCTGCAAGTTGAATTCAACTTGTTACAAAACCAGCTCCTCAACAAAAAACTCTTATTCAATGCTAAGAAAACCAAAGCAATGCTTTTCTCTCCTCTGGTACACACAGCAAATCTGGCGTACGCAGGTTTAGTACCACAACTTTCTACAATTGTCGGAGAAAAATTGGAATTTGTTGCAAAAGTCAAATACCTGGGACTGTGGCTGGATCATAGGCTCTCCTTTACAGATCGTATAGAGGATCTTCTAAAAAAACTATGACAAAGATTGGGCCTCTTCTTTAGGATCAGCAGCTTTCTAACAAGAGATGCTAAACTACGTCCGGTCCAAACAATGTTCCTCTCTGTGATAGACTACACAGATTTCCTGTACAGTCATTGTCCTGCCTCCTACCTCCCAAAATTGGACACGCTGTACCACAGAGCTCTGAGATTCATCACAGGTCTCCCCTTTTCTACTCACCACTGCTCCCTATATGCAGCCGTGGGCTGAACTTCCCTCCAGTTCAGACAGAATAGAAATGCTGCTATATGGATCCTCAGAGCTATTTCCAAAAAACTTCCACAATACATCGCTGACTGCCTCCCTTTAAACCAAACAGGCAAGTATGCCCTGAGAAGCCATCTCATTGATAGTCCCCAAAGTCAAATCTTGCTTTGGTAGAGCGGCAATAAGCGCTGTGCTGCCCTGTCTATGGAAAAGACTTCAGAAAACATTGAAGTTGAGCACTTCTGTCAGTGTCACTGCCTTCAAGACCATTTACTCTCATCTCATTAAGGAGCCTTGCAGCTGTTTTCCATGATCCCAGCCTTGTATTTGTCAGCAACATCATCTTTTGCCTTCCCCGTGATGTTAGGTTCCTTTTATCCTACTCTCTTCTAACCCACAATCTTCTGTAAACTCATTTATCATGTGAAATTCATTCCTGTCTTCTGCCTTCGTGGCCGCTTGCCATCCTCCTGTCCTTACTCCTACCTCTCAAAGTCCCTTAGTATCCCTTTAGTATCCCTCCCTCTGTAGTCCTTCTTCTGAAATCCTGTCCTTATCCCAGCACCTCTACCACCCTTTTACTTCTTACCATGATCCCCTAAAAGAGACCCCTGGGACCCTAGCATTATACACTCAATCTGGGTTCCTCCCCTCCCCTCTGGTTTTTCTCTTCCCTGCTCTCTGATGTACTTTTTTGGGCAGTTTTTTTATAAAATGGTTCCTCCAGGTTAAGCACCAGTGCTATAACTGCACACGGGAGCTGCAACTTATATATGGTTCTCCTGCAATATGCTCTCTAGTGTATGGCTTATCACCTATCGTACTGCATATGGTTCTCCTGTAACATGTTCTCCTGTGTATGGCCCTCATATATTGCGCCATATTCCTATATATTATTATTGCTTGTGTGTATACATATATATATATGTTTCCCTTGTTGTACCTGACCTTGTTATACCCAGGTCCATCTTGCAAATGAGCCTTGCTAAATGATGTCTGCCTGGATAAATAAAGATTTTGATTGATTGTATGTTCTGCATTATTCTCAGCATTTTGCTGCTCCAGTGAAACCTTTAAACTTCCTTTGTGTCCCATTACACTACTGATATAACATAGTAGAGTGGTGTGTGTTCAAGTTACTAAAATGAACCTTTATAAATACAACCAGGTCCTGGGTGAGACAATGCTAGGAGTATGCAAGAACTAACTGATGAGGTGGCGCTAGTAATTCACACAGAAGCAATGATCAGAAGGTCCACTACAACAGCTGGGATTTTACAGTGCGGCTTTATTCTCTCTGTACATTAAAGCTGGGGGTGGGCCCCCAAGGTTAAGTCATTTGGTATGTTATGGTACCTGTTGCTTGTAAAACATGTTCTAGGCTGTCTTAAGTGTTCCATAAAAACAACATTTCTTTTGTCTTTCCCAAAACGGTGTATGCACATGGATTGACTCACACACTAGAAACATTTTCTTGACCATGAGTGTATGCTTGTGGACTGTGCCACACACACACACGGAACCATTTTCTTAACTAAAGAGTGTTTTCTAGTGGACATGATAACTTACTCAAAATGAACTCTGTCTCCATATAGGTGGGTTCTTGTGTCTATCATTTAACCACCTCATCCTGATGATTTGGCATCCGCATCAAAGGGGAACCTGGTGCCCATCTAAGAACTAGATGACCCTCTTTGTAAGCTGTAGATAGTGTTCCTCCCTCACTTTTCCCCAACAGATAATGTCTGATATATATATATATATATATATATATAATTTATTTAATGGGGACAATGTGTCAAGTCATGTCCTTTTTTTTCTTATTGTCTGCTCTGTTGGGAACAGCGTTTCTGTCTGGTGCTGATTCCTCCCTTTGGCAGCTAGTTCTGCTACTTTAGGCCCTCTGGTTTATATATATATATATATATATATATATATATATATATATAATCTATATATGGTATGACTATAGTTTGACCTAAGTGGTAGGGAAAATGATGGAACCACATCTGAAAGAAAGAACTGTTGAGTACCTAGAGGCCAGCAGGGCGCATGGATTCACAGTGGGAAGGTCATGTCAGACAAATCTAATAGATTTCTTTGACTGGATGACCAAGGTAGTAGATAAGGGAGGGACTGTGGACATGATCTACCTAGACTTTAGCAAGGCATTTGACACAGTCCCACACAAAAGATTAATAAACAAATTAGCCAGCCTGAGAGTGGGTCTCAGGGTGGTAGCCTGGGTAAAAAAGTTCTGGACAACAGGACACAGAGGGTAATAGTAAATGGAGTACACTCCGAAAAAAGGGGGGGGTTACTAGTGGGGTACTGCAGTGTTCAGTACTTGGTCCAGTCCTTTTTAATGTCTTTATAAGTGACATTGTAGAGGGACTGGAAGGAAAAGTATGCCTCTTTGCAAATGACACAAAGATCTGCAACAGGGTTGATACACAAGGGGGGGTGGAAAGAATGAGAAGGGACTTGACAAGGTTGGAGGAATAGCCAAAAGGATGGCAGCTTAGAGTCAATGTAAAGACGTGCAAAGTAATGCACCTGGAAAACAAAAACCCAGGGGAAAGAGTACACAATGGGGGGGAGGTATTAACAACAACAAAAATGAAAAGGGACCTGGGGTAGTCATATCAGATGACCTAAAGGTAAGCAAGCAATGTGAGAAGGCAGTAAGGATGGCTGGGGGGATACTGGGATGTGTAGGGAGAGGCATCACCAGTAGAAAACAGGAAGTTGTTATCCCTCTGTACAGACAGTTAGTGAGACCCCATCTGGAGTACTGCATGCAGTTCTGGAGACCCCATCTCCAAAAGGACATAGACAGGATGGAGGCAGTCCAGAGGAGGGCAACTAAAATGGTGCAGAGTCTGCAACAGAAGCCATATGAAGAGAGACTAAGTATACCCTTGAGGAAAGGAGAGAGAGGGGGAACATGATAGAAACTGTCAAGTACCTCAAGGGAATCAACAAAGTCCAAGTGGATAGCATGTTTCAGAAAAGGAGATGTGCAAGAACAAGGGGACACAATTTGAAGATAGAGGTGGGACGGCTCAGGGCAATGTGAGGAAGTATTTTTTCATGGAGAGAGTGGTGGACACATGGAACAGCCTGCCTGAGGAGGTTGTGGTGTCAAAAACTGTTGGGAGAATTCAAGAATGCATGGGATAGACATAAGGTAATTCTGGTGCGGGGTAGGAAGAAGTAGGTAGTTGGTTAACTGGGATCTGCAGCTTATCCAATAGGTAGGGAAATGGGCAGACTAGGTGCGCCAAGTGGTCCTTATCTGCCATCAAAGTCTATGTTTCTATGTTCTATGTCATACTTTCAGGGTATTAAACTTTACATTGTAAATGATACTGAGGGGCACTGACAGATGTGGTATGGCCTTGGTGTGGGTTATTTAAGCAATAAGGCACAACAGGATGTGGGTTATTGGGGATTTACCCACGCCTTGTGTGGTGTAATCACAAGATGCAGCTGAGTGACTTAACCACAAAAGAAGTGGATAAATCACCCAATAACTCACACCCTGGAGTGCCGTATTGCAATTATACAATGGTCCCCTGTCTAAAAAAAAATTTAAAAGGCCTATCAGTGTCATCACTGCCTTTTCTCCCCTTTAGATCTCTCCCTTTGACCCTGCGCTCCACAGTTATGGGAACTTCGCTCAGAGTGTATTCTCAATTCTGGGCCCAACTGAAACATCCCTTCCACAAAGATATTTCCCAACCCATACTCCGTAACTCCAACTTTCGGATTGGGGAGCGTATGCTTACCACGGCTTGACTTCCCTAACTGGCTGGGGCTAGAATTTGTGACCTAATGGTAGGACACTCGTTAATGTCGACAGCAGATATTATTGCTACTCTTCAATTGGGGGGGCAATCTGCTTTCAAGGTTTTTCAGTTAAAACATGTTCTGCTTCACTGGTTTGAGCCAGGCAGATGGACCATAAACTTTCCAGAGTTTCTTAGTGAGATTGAATCCCTGGTTTTAAAACCGCATGGGGTATCTGCCTTGTACACAGTGCTTTTTGCTCAACTTTATTCTACGATCATTCCAGATATCTCCTCCTTAGTGGCAGGTCATCTGGTCTGATCTCTACCATTACACTGCTCAAGGCAAACTGAGGCTTACTCAATTTAACATTTTGAATAATTTGTATTATACATCCAAAAAATTGGAGAAGATGGGGAGGCTTTCCTCTTCGGCATGTACAAGGTGTGGACAGGTAGAAGGTTCTGTTATGCACATCTTCTGTCCTGTTCTAAAATTGCCCCTCTCTGGAGCCTCACTGAAGCTAAGGCAGACCCGCTGCTTGGATTACAGGGCCTCTTTCGCCCTGAAGTATGTGTACTGGGGGATTACAGGTCTGTCTTAGTCAAGGAAAGAAAATACTATATGGCCCTAATTTCTCTCTCTGTGAAGAAAGTGGTCCTGAAGCACTGGCTCGACCAGGAGGTGATCTCATACCAGGAATGGCTCCAGAAATTTCTATTTAGCCTTCATGTGGAGTGTATGATTGCAAGCTTGAGACACAGGCTTCCCATCTATAACAAGAGATGGGGTAGATTGTACACTCTTTATACCATCTGAAGTCTTGATTATTATTGTGGACATGTGTAAATATGATCCAGTGGGTTTGACTAGTCCCTGGGTTAATTGTTACTTTATTGTTTCAACTTAGTTGATCTTGTATGGTTATCTATTATTTCCTTTCTGTTAATCTTCTTTATGCAGTGTGCATTTGGGGTGGCTCCACTGGAGTGAGTAATGGGAGTATTACGGGTTTATATATTCCTGGTTGTGTCACTTTGTGTACTGTGGTTTTGTCTATGTTTGTTTTATAGATGCCATTCCTCAGCTGTAGGTGATGCTGGATTCAACTATGGTCATGTGACATGTTTTTACCAATGATGTTACAGGATTTTCACACACCATTGTATAATTAAGCAATAAACCATGACGGGGTGTGGGTTATGCTAGGATTTACCCACACCTGGTGCTACTGTAGGTGAGAGAAGTTGCTAGTGCTGGAAACTGTAATGGAGCCCCACAACAATTTGACCTCTGAGGTGGGCGGGGAGCTGGACTGTGTGACCGTGGGTACAGTGAGTTCAAGCAGAATTGAAGCCTGGTTATAGAAAAAAAAATTTATTTGAAGCCATGCTCGCAGCCCTTCATGACCTCCCAGCATCATGCCTGATTGCATCCTGGAACGATCTGGATCCTAATTTTGGCATGACACTGGCAACACAGCTTTTGAAACACAGAGAGGTCCTTTTCCTGTCTCTCTGTGACACCAGTGTTTTCAGTGGGTTCAAAAATGAGAAGACAGCTGCGTTTTTGTTTTGTTAATAAGAACTGGAGCAGGAGAGACAGGGAAAGGACCAGTCACTGTTTCGGAAGCTGTGTTGCCGGTGTCATTCCAAAATTAGGACCCATTTTGTTGTAGGATGTAATTGGCGTGACACCGGTGGGTTGCGGAGAGCTGAGAGCAGGGCTTCAGTCATCCCTTTTTCTTCTTTTTTAAAAGCGGTGCCTGGAGAAGCTAAAATGGTGGCAGTCTTGGCAGGTGATTTTAGCAGCCTGTCAGTAGCTGTTCGTTGTCCTATTCAGCTTATGGTTTTGGGGGGGGGGGAGAAGACTGGAGTGTGGGCGGGGGGGTTGTTGTGTTACCCTGGATGCACTGCACTCAAAGTCTTGGTCTTAGGTTGGCCTGCTTCACATGGCAAAGTGTAAGGTAACTACTTTGTTTGATCCCTTGTTTTGTTTTTGTAAGAAACGCTTCAGGTCATATTGGTACAGCTGTTAGAAATTTATGTTGACCTTAAACGGCGATGGTGCAAGTCGAAGTGTGAACTGCTGTCTTGCTTTCAGTCACAAAAAAATAAATCTCTAATTGCCATGATCTTTGTTTGGGAGTTTAGCGGTTGGTCGGAGTGATTTCAGCAGGTGTTCCTGATGTGGCTGATTGGTGACTGGCACCTTTTCCCGTTGCTATATCATAGGATTTACCATGGACAAAAGGTGCCAGTTAGCCAGTTAGAGTCAGGAATTATCGGCCCCCATTGTATAATTAAGCAATAATGCACAACAGGGTGTGGTATTTCATGGAATATCATCACGCCTCAGGTGGTTGGGCATAAGGCCGCAGGCTGAGTGCGTCCAACGACCTGATGACTTGATATCCGCGTATACCACCCCTAGTCACTATTGCTATTATGAACTGGATAGAGTTGCTAAGTAAACAAAAAAAGTTTAATAATAAAGGTTGTAATAATTATTTTTTTGGGGGCGGGGTGTAGATGTACATTTAAAAAAAAAGTCCCTGGAGCTGTTTGTGGATGATGGTAGAGGTGGCCGGAAGTAACGCTGTTTGTGGTTGCACAGGTGGCGAGAAGTAACGGTCGGTGTTTGGAGCAGGCAAGATGATTTTTTTAAACTGATCTGGGCTGTGTGAGTGGTGAATTCCACCTTTAATGGATTAGGTCTGGGAATGGTGAGGTTGCAATTCAGTGAGCAGCCATCGCTTGATGTGGATCGGCGTGACGGCAGTTTCATTTGACGCGAGACCAGGTTGATTTCTGTATGCCGCAGTGTTTTTTCCTGTTGCTTTATGTGGATGGGGTGATGGCAGGAGAGAGAGGAGAGTGGTGTGTTGCTGCAGTTGGTGGCAGTTTCCGTGTTGGTGCAGAGTATAGTGGTTTTCTGGATGCCGCAGTCTTTGGCAGTTTGATGCTGTGAGCAGGGCTGTGTTTTGTTTTCAACAGCTGCCTGACTCACTGCTCCTCGCGGTATGCTTTATCCCGTGCTGAGGGACATAAGAAGCATTGCGGTCGAAGGAATTAGGTGTGAGTGAGGAGGCTGTTGGCCAGAGGTTTTTTGAAGCCATGAGTATGTACTCCAATATCATCACGGCTTCAAACACCTCTCAGCCAATCAGCTTCCTCTATTTTTTTTTACCCAGTTCATAATTGTGCTTATATGACCTCTGTGAAGTTAGCTACCTTGACATGGTACAGAGGCTTAAAGGGACACTGTCAACCTTGTTTTGCATCGTATTATTTCTAATTAAAAATCCACATTTTATGGTTGCCTACCTTCTCTGAAATTTATTAATGTTGCTGTTTGTTTTGTATGTCTCCTTGTTTAGTAGAACTGAAATGCATGGTAATGTATATTTATAAACAACTTTGTTTTGTTTCAAATCCTGAATCTGTTCTTGAATATTTCTAAACATTAGAAACAACCCCAAACACTGCAGTCACTCATAAAGCAGTAACCACCTAAACTCCCACTGCATCATGAGTGGCTAGACTGTGTTGGAGGTGTTCCCAAGCCCAGGAAAGATGCAGTGGCATCAGATCAAGGAATGTAAACAAACCTGTTTTGGTGTGGTAACACCAGTATGGTAGGCAGTCTGTTTTTCACTTTAAAAAAAAAAGTATCAGAATCAAACTACTAGCTACATCAGCAGTTTTTGTAGAATGTTAGCAATCATAAAATGTTTTTTTTAAACAAGGGACATTTTGAGGCCTAAGGGGGTTGACAGTGTTCCTTTAACACAGTGAAGTTTTAGCACTATAACTAAATGCTATCCAACTGTAGTGTAATCTCTAATGCTGTTATAAATGGAATTCCATGCCTGGAATATGCTTTATCTGCTGCAGCAGTGACATCATTATGTTGTTCTGCTGCAGTACTGATGTCTCTACTGCAGCAGAACAACTTACTGTAGAATGCTGCCACATAGTTGCTTTCCTCTGCCGAATTCTGTGATAGAACAGCATTCTATTACCTCTAAAGACTTCACAAGTCAGTTTCATCATGAAAGAGAAAAAAAACACAATGCCCACATTTCACATAATACAACACACTATAAAAAATACAAGATGTGCAACTCTATGCATTACCAGTGGGTTCAGTCACCTCGGGGTCCTGATTCCCATGGACCTCTCGAGCGTCAGAGGGAAATAGAACATCTCTGTGGCAGAACACACTGGTCGTGCAAAGTTGCCCATCTAGTATTCTCTATATTGAGTATGTGTGTTTTACATGATGACCTTTCACAAATCCTTTTCAATAAAATACATAAGTAATAAGCCATGACACGGTGTGCATTTCAAGGATTTTATTGCACGATGCTAAGGCATGAGGCCAAAGGCCGAGTGTCCTTATGCCCTGGGATGTTCCACATTTTATTTTCACCACTAGAGTGAGATTAACAGACCGTTAACATAATCCATGTGAGTGCCATATTGCTTAATTTTAAAAATTGCCTCATAAATGCTGCAATCCAATTAGCTGTTAGTATTCCAACCACCTTACATTTATCTCTGTTTCATGATCAAGTGTAGTCTGATCACCATGGCACAAGGAGTCTTCATGAATTCATTTTGTGGTCAGTCACAGCTGATTGAATGGAATGATGCATTCTGATTTTGATCCAACATTATTCAAATGTTGATTGAAGTAATGTTTGATTCTAATATATTATCATAAATAAAAAAAAGAAAGTTTTTAACTTTTCTAGTTGAAACACTGTTTTATAATACCTCATGAGTTACATTAGTCAGCTGATCATCCTCTTCTGTGCAATATGGCACTCTGATGCGCATCGTGCTACATAACACTCTTTGGGACAGATCAATAGACTGATTATCTAACCATGGGTCGTGCCTCATCTGCATAATATCTTGTTTTTATAAGTGTGTATTTAAGCAATTTATCCCTCCAGGGTGTGGGTACACTGGAGAATTTACCACGGCTGGTGTGATTCGGTCACGAGGCGCAGCCGAGTGACCAAACCACACCAGTCGTGTTAAGTCCTCCAATGTACCCACACAATGGATGGATAAATTTATATTATACAATGGCAAACGTTGTTTCTTTAATGTTTTGTAACTATTTTCTAACTCACTGAGGTCCCTACACTTCGAAAGAGGAGGTCATTTTGTAAACAATTTACCGCTGTGTTTTAGCGAAGCGGCGACGGGACAAATCGCGGCAGTTTCGTTTGAAGTGAAAGCGACCGGATTAGCATGACATAAGGTTGGCCGGCACTTTTTCCAGTGTGTATACTGGAGGATTTATCATTGTGGTAATTGTGCCAGCCAACCAATCAGGATGCAGTATTTGGGACATTGGATTTACCTCACTGTAGAATTCACATTATCATTTTGCATCTGTTGTAGGTCTTCCTTCCTTACTACAACTGAACATGTTTTGAAGTCATGCCGAGAATATGTGTGGTGGATAGCTGTGTTAACACACATAGCAGTGTAGTAAGTCTCCACACTTGGCCACAAGACCTGTCTCTACGCATGTGATGGGATGCTTCTGTAAGATCCACATGTAGTAAATGGAAAGGTGCAAGTTCAACTACAGTGATTTGTGGGGGGCATTTTGTCACACCAGATGACTTTATTGGATATCATCAATGGAAAATGGGTTTCAGGAAGAAGCTTGACCTTGTAAAGGACGCATGTCCTTCAAGGCTGTTTGGCGAGACTATATGTCTGCCCGGTGATGATAGTAGCATGATGCGTCACTCTTGTGAACCTCAGAAGTTAGATGAATTCATTTCTGCATCACATGTAAGTATATCTCAAATGGATTCATAATATATTTTTTCTTAACTTGTAGGAATGGCACAATAAGTAAAACAATCAGGTATTAAAATGCTGCAGGCGGATGTTATATTCTCCTATTTGAAAATCAGGGAACTGCAGATAGATAGCCATATGAAATGCTGGCTGACATGGGTACATTCTTAAATATTGCATGATTTAGGTGTAAAATCCTATTTAGTTCATTATGTTTTTTTTTATTTACTGTATGAAGGTTGAAAATCTGTTTCTATTAATAGGTTTCAAGTGCCAGTAATTACATGACAATTTCCAACGAGGTAATTGACAAACATGAACATGACATATGTTGGGAAAATAACCAGTCAGATATGGATAGCACATTATGTGAAGAAACGATATCACAAGAACTAAGAATACACATTGACAAGGTATGTAAAGTCCTTATTCCCCATGACCACATGTATGTAAAAGTAAACACTGGACATGATACAGCTGAGCATGCCACCCAGTGCAACAGCAAGAAGAGGAAACATAGTTGTGGTAAGTCTATAAATTACTCTAATTCAATGTGCAATGAAATAGGGATTAATGTAAGGTTGTATGAATCCTAATATCCAGCTAGATAGCAGCATTTATGAGACCCTCAATAACAGTAATGATAACCAAATTATGTACAGCAATGTTAACTACAAATAGTGCTGTGACCATCTCTCCTCCTACAGATTCCTTTTACTTTTTGGGGGGCCCATCTCCTTCTCCCTCTACTGTGAACACTGAATAAAAATATTGGTATAGGATGTCTGCCTTTTTCAAACCCCAGGATATCTTACTGTATTCTGACAATTGCAGTATGGTCTCACCATAGGACTGCCCCGGAACCAAAATGGTTAATAGAACCTATGCTAATAGTGGAATGTTAGGCTCAAGCTCGGATTTCAAACCACTGTCTTAGCTGTACTTCCTGCAACCGTCAGATTCTTTACTCCGTTTGCCTCAGGGAGACGTCTCAAGAGAGCTCTCCTTCACTTTGACTGAAGAAATTTATTTGTCTAATTTTTTTTGAAGTCCATTTGTTTATTTCAATTTCTGAAGCACTGTTCTTGGTTCACAGGTAGACTTATTCTAGAGTTAGTGAGTTTTGGTTAGGTTTTTTTTCGGTTCCTCAGTGGTTCTTTTAACTGAGAGGGAACCAACAGTATTTACTTCATTTGATTATTTCTAAGGTCTGTACTTAGTTTTTTCTACCGTCCAGTAAGGTGATGTAATTTTATTTCAAATATTTTGACTAGTTACCGGGTTAATTCTCGGTTTAATAGACCAATAAATGTCACAGACCAAGAAACGAACAGGCCCCACAGGTTTCCAACATTGTACAGAGTGTGGGGAACCGTTTGCCAAAGCAGATCCTCATTTAATTTGTGTATTTTGTTTGAGGTTTAACCACCTCAAGGAAGACTGTGAATTTTGTAAGAACTTCCCTCAGTCGACGCTTGAGAGGCGACTTAAACGACTGCAGAAGAAGATGTCTGATAAGGCTGCTGACCCAGCTAAGGACAAACCAGCTACCAGCCAAAATGAAATGGAGGAATAACCTTCTGACCAGGGTGATGATTCCTCGTCTAAGAAACATTCTGCTGATATAGCAGCTAACCCGGCAACCACAGGAAAGAGAAGAAAGAAAAGCGTGCAGCGGTCGAACCGCAACCGAAGATTGTTTCAGTTCCGACCGCTGAGGAGATAACAAATGCTATCAGGATTATTCAGGCACTCCAACCGAGTACTCCGGTTCCGGTTGAGAAGCAGCCATGTCTTCCTACCTCTGGCACTACTTTGGTTCCCGGCAGCATATGCTCTTGACAGAACATGAGCAAGAACACAGTATCTATGGAACTACTTATAGACAGACTCTCCTACTAGCAAGCATACTCATTAGGCCCGTGAAACAGTGTGATGCAGCAGAATAAAATAATAGTCTGCCCTCTGACTGTGGAATCAACTGTTTTACAAAAAACGGAGGTACACCTGCAGATTTAAGCAAAGGTATTAAACTAAAAAGTAGTGTACTTGATCTTTAAGCCCCTTCTGTAATGTTATGTGTCTGAAGATTGCTTCATCAGCTAAACCCGTCACAGAGGAAGGCCCCTGGTGGTGGTACTGGAGAGTTCAAGTCGGGAGAGCAGGACTGCGGAGAGTGGAGGGGAGGCCACTCGTAACGGCTTTTGAAGCTCCGAGGACTGAGCCACTGAAGAAAGGAAGATTTACTAGTCGTCTGAGCGTTCCTTCGTTTTGAAATAAAAACTTCCTCTAAAAATTTCCTACTGCAGCAGGGGTGTATTAACCCTTAACTTTATATTTTAAATTCAAGACTAATTTGATACTAAGTGAAATTAAATGTTACCTTGCGTCACAGCAGTTAGCAGTGTTTGGCAGATGCAAGATTCTGCTAGGTTTTTGCATAGAACTGCATTAAACTGCTTAGAACTAGTTGATTTGTGTGTTCTGTATCAATTTATGGCTGTAGGGTTACTTTAGAGGTAACTTTTTATTTATATTGTGTTTTTTATATTTCTCACGTCAGTTTCTGGGCTATTTTATTTTGTCTTCTTTTTTGCGCTGTATGCTAATTAGCACTTGTGACATCATTGTATAAAACCCTTGCTGAGAGTCAGTTTGTATTATCTCTGCGCAAGGAGTGGACATTCTTTCGGATAACGCTGAGTCGTGAGGAGGGCATGGGCTGGTGAATGGTTGGCGTTTTCTGCTGTGGAGGAACGGCATTGGTAACCGGCGTTCACACTTGTGTTTATAGTGCTTTCAGCCCTTGTAGCGTTTTTTTCTGCCAGGTTCTTGATCTTTCATTTAATGGACTGGAGTTGGAGGAGAGTCTGGGGCCATTTCTGTTTTTGTTCTGTTTTTCCATTCGTCTACTGTTTCTCCACCTTTCAGGCCTCTAACCTGTGGAAACCACGAGTTTCAAAAAAAATTTAGGAACTCGAAGAACTGCCCAGGAACTGATATCGAGTAAGTCTGTTTTATTAAACAAGAATTTGTATATTTGATTCTTTGAGGTTGTGCTAGCTGGTTTTATTATAGTATTTTAAATATAGAGATTTTAGCAGCATAATAGCACATTAGTAATAGTGATATTAAGATAGCTGTTAGTATATTAGTGCCTTCTCGTGGGATGATTTTGGTTCAGGACTCGGCAAACTTTGCTAAACCTAAATAGACTGTATAGTCATATAGTTTTTGTCTTTATACTGAAGGCTCTCTTTTTTGGTTCTAGTGGAGCTCCAAGATGCTTTGGGGGAAGCTGGATCCTGGAAGGGCATAAGAAAAGGCGGTGGAGCAGTCGTTTGGATTATTTGTTCTACTTACTTTGTTGAACTGAAGGAGAGCCTGATGTATAAATTTTATTTTCTTGTGGCCTACTGCTATTTCTTGTGAAAGGACAGCTACAGAGAAGTGGCAGAAGTTTGAGAAGCCTGTGGAATGCTGTATCTTTTGAACTCTATTTTAAGTACCCTAGCAGCAGGGACATAGAAGTGACAATAGAGATCTCAGAATGAGAAGTTAAGCTGCTAAAAGAAGGATTTTTGCACTATCAATTTTTCAGCATTCTAAACTGCATAGCCATTTTATCTTCTTACATAGAAACATAGACTTTGATGGCAGATAAGGGCCACTTGGGCCACCCAGTCTGCTCATTTCCCTACCTACTGGATAAGCTGCAGATTCTAGTTACCCAACAGCCTACTTCCTGCCACCCCCACTACAATTGCCCTATGTCTGTCCCATGCATGTTTGAATTCCCCCACTGTTTTAGACCCAACAACCTCACCAGGAAGGCGGTTCTATGCATCCACCACTCTCTCCGTGAAAAAAAATGTCATCACATTACCCCTGAGCCGCCCCCCCTCTATCTTTAAATCATGTCCCCTTGTTCTTACACATCTATTTTTCTGAAAGATGCTACCCTCCTGGACTTTGTTGATTCCCTTGAGGTACTTGAATGCTTCTATCATGTCCCCCCGTCCCTCCTTTCATCAAGGGTATACATATTAAGCTCTCTCAGTCTCTCTTCATATGGTTTCTGATGCAGACCCTACACCATTTTAGTTGCCCTCCTCTGGACTGCTTCCATTCTGTCTATGTCCTTGCGTAGATGAGGTCTCCAAAACTGCACACAGTACTCCAGATGGGGTCTCACCAACTGTCTGTACAGAGGGATAACCACTTCTCTTTTTCTACTTGTGATGTCCCTTCCTATGCATCCCAGTATCCCCCTGGCTCTCCTTTCTGACTTCTCACATTGCTTACCAACCTTTAGATCATCTGATATGACTACCCCCAGGTCCCTTTCCATTTTTGTTATTATTAGTACCTCCTGCTATTGTGTACTCTTCTCCTGGGTTTTGTTTCCCAGGTGCATTGCATGCACTTCTTTGCATTGAATCTAAGTTGCCATATGTCTGACCATTCCTCCAACCTTGCCAAGTCCCTTGTCATCCTTTCTACCCCCTTGTGTATCAACTCTGTTACAGATCTTTGTGTCATCTGCAAAGAGGCATACCTTTCCTCAGACCCTCTGCAATGTCACCTATAAAGATGTTAAAGAGGACTGGATCCAGATACTGAGCCCTGAGGTACTCCACTAGTAACCCCTCTTTCTCCAGATGTGTTCCATTCACTATTACCTTCTGTGTCCTGTTGTGCAGCCAGTTTGCTACCCAGCTACCACCCAGGACCCCTCCCAGGCTAGCCAACTTGATTATTAATCTTTCTGCGAGACTGTGTCAAATGCCTTGCTAAAGTCTAGGTAGGCCATATCCACAGCCCCTCCCTGGTCTATTACTTTGGTCACCCAGTCAAAGAAATCAATTAGATTCGTCTGACATGACCTTCCTGCTGTAAATCCATGCTGCTTTGGGTCCTGTGCCCCGCTGGCCTCTAGGTACTCAACAATTCTTTCTTTCAGAAGTGATTCCGGGGGGCACTGTTGAGCCCAAGCAAGATGGCTGCTCTTTAATACTGCTCTGCTAATCCACAGGTATTAAAACTCCTAAAGTCGAGTTTATCTGGGCTACAAAGGGTGAAATTTGGCAAGAAAACTGTATCGGAAGCTCCCTGTTACAAGATGGGAAATCCCCAGAAAGATCGTAATCATCCAGACAGAATGAAAGGGAAAAATACTCTGGCTACCTCTTCCACGCGGTCTAGCACCACCCCACAGGCCTCTGATTTGGAGTGTGCAGGTGAAGAAACCCTGCAATCTCTGGGACAGAAAATAAACCACTTAATAGCATCTGTATCGTCCTTTGCAGAAAAAATGGACAGTATAGCTAATCAGTGACCAACCTAGAGACTTCATTGGAATTGGTAACTAATAGATCCCTGGAAAAAGCGCTCAGATGCCGCTAGCAAGTCAGCACTACACTAGTGAAGGAAAGCGGTCATCTCCGTATGAGACTAGAGACACTGGAGAATCAGATAAGAGCCTCAAATATTCGGTTCTTGAGGTTCCGGAGGGATGTGAAGGAGACCACCTGGTTATATTTATTCAGGACTGGTTGATACAACAACTTGGGCAAGAAGTTAAGAACAGGCCAAAAGTATAAGAAAAAGCCTACCGGATAGCCAGTGGGGAATGTAGATATCACGGAGGCTCCTCAAGCATTGTTTAAGCGGTGACAGAGGAGTGGCATCAAGAGATTATCTGCTAGCTATGACAAGGCAGCATAAAACGCTGTTGTGCGAGGGGGAGCCAATTAATATCTTCCCTGACATCAGTTATGCAACAAGACAGAGGCGCAAGTTATTTGATGGTGCCAGGGCCCTGCTGAGAGAAGCAGGCATACAGCATAACGTACTGTTCCCGGCCCGACTGAGGATTGTTCACCAGGGGAAAATTTTTGTCTTCTCGGACCCGAAAGAAGCAGGCCAATGGATTCAGAAGCAGATTCCGAGGAGGAGATGGTCAAGGGACCAGAGTGGCCTTTCTTCAGAGGAGGATGAGCTGTGAAAGAAACAAGGGGTTTCTGACCTGTTTAAAGAAAAGAAATCGACCATTTATTTAGTGAGACTGTATCGTATCCCCCCCCCCCGGGGCTTTGCGTGAATAAACGCAGTGGAAGACGAGTGGGATTGCAGAATTGCATATACTTAGTTTGAGCTTTGCTCGTGTTATTTGTACTCGTTTCTAAAAGTTCTAATTATGGGAGGAAACTTTGGCTGTATTTAAAATGGGTTTCCACTCTCTGTTACAAGGGAAGTTAAAGCCAAATGTGTTATTAATTTTAAAATTACATCTTCTAAGAGCAGTATTAATATCGGGACTTAGCACCATAAGTGTGCTCCTATTAAAGTTTATAGCATGGACAATTATCCTCTCTTAGGAGGAAAAGTTCGAGTTTCACCTATTGAACTCTAGTTTGCTATTTCCATGCTGCTCATGGGCTTCTCAAAACAGCATATGAAGGAATAATGGACTCGCTTGAACTTATAGTTCTCTTGTATTCCCCTTAGATGTATCTTATGCAGTAGACAAATTAATATGTTTTGATATGTGAGGAGTGGCGCCCTCAGTGTGTTTTAAATATTTAACATGTGAAATGTCTCTGCTGGAAAATTACAGCTTGCTGTTTATAACAAAACAATAAATATAAAGTATATAAAAAAAAAAATGTGATTCCATCATTTTCCCTACCACTGAGGTCAAACTTACAGGTCTGCAGTTTCCTGCTTCTGCCTTGCTCCCACTTTTGTGAAGGGGAATCACATCTGCCCTCCTCCAGTCCTCAGGTACCACCCCATCCCCCCATGATTTGTTAAAAAGTGTGGTCAGTGGTGTCACTAGGTCCTCCTTTAGTTATTTTAGGATTCTGGGGTGAATCCCGTCAGGCCCCATTGCTTTGTCCACCTTGAGTTTTAGGAGTTCTTTCAGGACTCTTTCTTCTGTAAATGGACTGGTGTCAACCCCTACCCAGAGTGCTTCTATTGTCTGGTTTAGGTAACTCCTCCTCATCTTCTTTTGTGAATCACAGACCAAAGTATTCATTCAGTATCTCTGCCTTTTCACTGTCTCCCTCTGCCCACCTCCCTCTCCCTTATTAATCTTCACTATTCCTCCCTTAACCTTTTATGCTCCCTAATGTACCTATAAAGGTTTTATCCCCTTCTTAACTGAATTGGCAATTTTTCCTCGGTTGTGCTTTTGCTATTCTGACTGCCTTCCCACTTCTTTCTGCTTTAATTGATACAGTTCCTGTCATGCTCCTTCTGTGATTCCTTATACTTTTTGAATGTAGCCTTTTCTCCTTAACCTTCCTGCCACCTCTTTTGAGAACCATAGTGGTTTTTACTCCGCTTTGTTTTCTTTATTTGTTTCACACAAAGGCTTGTTGCCTCTATGATGGCAGTTTTGATTTTTCTCCATTGTTTTTCCACCCCTCCTTTTTGGCCATTTGCTAGTGTATTCCTCAGGTATTCACCCATTTTGCCAAAGTCAGCCCTTCTAAAGTCCTGTATCCTTGTTTTTGTATGGCTCGTCTCCATGGTTGTGCTTATTGTGAAGCACACTGTGCAGTGGTCGCTTGTTCCAGATGTCTACTGACTTTGTGATCCTCTCTCCATTTGAGAGTACCAGATCTAGTATTGCTCCCTCCCGAGTGGGTTCCAACACTAGCTATCTAAGGCCTGCCCCCTGCAGGGCATCGAGAATAACCCTGCTCTTGGATGTGGCTGCAGTACATGTCATCCAGTTAACATCTGGCATATTCAGGTCCCCCATCAACAGTATCTCCCCTTTTTCAGCCATTTTGAGAATGTCCTCTATCATTTTCTTGTCCATTTCCTCCCCTTGAGATGGGGATCTGTATACATCCCCTGTGCGGATTGTGATGCCATTCCCTGTCTCCAAGGTGGCCCAGAGTGCCTCTTGTCCTCCCCCTTTACTTTTTAGTTCTGTAGCTTTGATCCCTTCCCTTATGTATAGAGCTACTCCACCTCCTCTTTTCCCCTCCCTGTCCCTTCTGTAGACTGTGTACCCCGGTATGTTGACATCCCAGTCATGGTTCTCTGTGTACCATGTTTCTGTGACTGCCACAACATCCAATTGTTCATCTTCCATCAAGCATACTAGCTCAGGAAGCTTGTTTCCCAGACTATGGGCATTGGTACTCATTGCTCTCCATTTAATGTTGGCTTTATCCTTTTTTCCCCCATGCCTGCTCTTATTGCCCTTGTCTATTTTTCCATTTACCCATGTCCTGCTCTCTGCTGAGCACTGTATCTCAGTGTTTACCTTACTACCTGACAAGTTTTGTGGGGGGAGGCTTGAAATTTCCTGCCTCTTATCAGCACCTCCCCCCATGGCTAGTTTAAAAGCTTGCCAAGGAAGCATTTAAACCTGTCACTTAGGAGCTTGGTTCCCTTCATGGACAGATGCAGACCATCGTGCCAGTATAGACCTTCATCTCTCCAGGTGTACCCCCAGTCCCCAATGAAGCCAAAGCCCTATGATCTGCACCAGTTTTGCAACCATTCATTAAACTGCATGGTGTGCAGTACCCTAGCCTCACCCCTGCCATGGACTGGCAGCACCTCTGAGAAGGTAACCGTGCTTGCTACCTGTCTAAGGCCCCTCCCCAACTCCACAATTTCATCCTGTACTGCACTGATCCCATGCCTAGCTAAGTCATTTGTCCCAAGGTGGACAATGATATCTAGTTCCCTCTCCTGCGATGCTGCTTCTGCAATCCTGAGGATTCGCTTCTTGTCCCTCCAAGCCATGGCACCAGGCAGGCACCTTACTTCCCTCTCTTCTCCCTTCCCCAGGTCTACCCCTCTAACAACTGAGTCCCCTATCAGAAGCTGTTTCCTTCCCCTGTGGTGTCCCTTGCCACCCTTTTGTGAGTCTCCCTTGTGGATGTCCTCAGCATTCTTCTTGGTCTCCACTGAAGGTGCCATCATAGAGGAACCTTGTTCTGCCAGACTGGCGTATGGTTTGTGTAGAGGTACAACTAGGGGGCTTTGCCTCTGTTCTACCACCCGCACCCTCCCAGAACCCACTGTGGTCCAACTGCTCTTCATGCATGGCAGCTTCTGAGGCAGTGGTAGTGGCAGTGGTGCTCTTTGGGTGGGGGAGGCCTCCTTAGTCCTTGCCAGTTCAGCCTGGAGGTGGGCAACCTCCTCCCTCAGAGCTGACAGTTTCCTGCAAATAGGACAGCAACGCAGTTTCCAGAATGTCTCCGGAAAACTGCTTCCCCACTGCCAGTGCATTGCACCACTCCCCACATGTCCCTCTCCCTTATAATATACAATATGTAATATATATAAATTTTTTTTTGTTTTTTGTTTTTCTTTTTGTGGTGTGTACTTACCCTTTATACACTGTGCTGGGTTATTAAGAATATGACAGTTCTTCCCCAAGACCTGTTTGGAAGTGATCTCAAATTTTGGCTATAAAGGAAATGTCACGCCTGGGGGTGGGGCGGGGAAGGGTGGGTGGGTAGTCCACAAAAAGTGTTATTAAGAATATGACAGTTCTGCCCCAAGACCTGTTGAAGAAGTGATGTCAGAATTTTGACTATAAAGGAAATGTCATGCCTGGGGGTGGGGTGGGGAAGGGTGGGTGGGTAGTTCACAACCACTGGTGACTGTTAGAAACAATCAAATACACCACTGCTCCACCACCCTGGTGAGTACTGCCCTTTATAGTAATTCAACTAACCTCCAGTAACTGATTTGTAAACTATTTAAAAGTAATTTGATGCAAACTGTCACAGAATACTAGTAGACAGTCCAGTTACCCACAAAGGAAAATCAAATATGCAGTTATTTCAACCCTTCTGAAGTTGCTTACAAGATAAGCAGTTTTGAAAAACCCCTTTCTGATTTAAAAACTAAACTAATTAAAACAAAGCAATACCAATGTAAGACTGTAAAGTAAGGAAAACTTCCCTCAGATGTAAGCAAGAGAGAGATTTGTTGCAGATTTCTAGTCCAATATAGTATATCCCATGCAGCTCTCAGCTGTTTCAAAGCACACCCTGTTACACAACTTCAAGAAGGTGGGTGTTTAGAGAACCAATAATGATTATTTAATCTCTGTTTTCATATATATAACACAGAATCATTATCAAAACATTTAGTATCTTGATAAATATGGTAGCTGTGGATTAGCTGGTGATATTGGTGATCCTGACATAAATGGTTTCTAGGTGTTAAGAGGAATAAGTTAAAATAAGATATTGATTAACTCTGCCATCAACTACATCTTAATTTCTTTAATCCTTTGTTGAGAGGCATTTGATGACAGTTGCTGTTTTGCCTTTTTGGCTCTGATGTTGTTTTGCTGTCTCTCTACTTGAAATTGTATATATACTTTTAATTTGTTATTTTTGAGGGGGCTACAGCTAAAGATTTACTCTGTATCCTCTTTAATTTTAACCTTAAAAGAAGTACTGGGAAAAAATGGTGATTACTAGGAGTGGGAAGGCTAATTTTCCTTCTGACAATATGGATGCTGGGCCTGTATCACAGGTGATTGTGATTCCGGATACCCAGGATATACAAGATACCCAGGCTGTCTGTCAAGATTTAAGTACTTCAAAAAAAATAAAATACAATAAGAAAGGCTGTAATAAGAAACAATCTCTGATATCAAAGAAAGGAACTACTAAGGTGGGAAAAAAGGCTGAAATAATTAGAAGAAAAAGGGATGAAAATAAACAACTTAAGTTAACAGATGTATGGGTAGAAAGGGAAGTCACTCCTAGATATCTCTCTACACCTGTACAAACTTCTCCTGTATGGGCGGACCAGTCAGATATAGACTGCAATGCTCCTTTGGGAGAAAGGAGACTGCTGGTACAAAACAAATTAAATGACCAGTATGACTGGGAGATTCCCATGATATTATCGATGCAGGACTCAAGTTATCTTGGGTGTCCTGAGTCCATGGATCTGTTTTTTTCACTAGACTCTCACATTGCCCAAACCCAACTAAGGAGTACAACATCTCCTAATGGGCTAAATAGTCATTGTATTGAGAGAAGGGAAACTGAGGGGGGCAATTTGGCCCTAGGCAGGATAATACAGGAAATGAGTGTGACAGTTGAAGGGTTAAAATGATTAGACAACCCTTATAGGGAAAAAAGAAGATGAGAGCAATAAATAGAAATAAATGAAGTCTCAAATAGCAGTATATTGGAGACCCTAGAGGGAGTCAGTATTTCTAATAATGGACCTCATGATCAGAGAAGAAACAATCCAGGGGTAGCTTCAATTATTTCAGCACAAACTTCAGAAATCATGAAAGACAGATACTCAGCCAATATTATTCTGCTGGAAAATATCACCATTGTGAAGAATGAACTTGCTAGTTTGAGAGAGGATATTTTTCACAATAGAATCCTCTTGGATAACGGTTTGAAAAACTATAGAGATCTGAATTCTAGCCAGAATGAGCAGAAGTCTTTTTCACACTTAACTCAGGACTCTGTTATTAAAGAGACAAAAGGTATTCAAGTTAATCTTTCCCTACCATTTGATAAGGATAAGGCTTGTTTCTGTCATTTAGGGAACAGCAACTTGGGAACTACTAGTAAGAAGATTACATGTGAATCAAAAAATTCTAGGAAATGTAGAAATAAAAAGGCAAGAAATATGAAGAGTGCAGCAAAAAATGAAGGGACAAAGATGGTAACTACTCTTGAAATTAATCAAGAAATACTAGGTCCACAGGAGGTCCAACAAGATATCACTGGTTTGTTACAAGAAAAGGTTGAAAATGATCCAATTGGTCTGTCTGAACATAATTATGTTAGACACAATGAGATTTTGTGAGAGAATTTATATGAGGACATATTGAGCGATGAAACTAATTCAGTGATCTCGGGGGAGGATGAGATCACCACAGTTCCACCTATTATTTTTACTAGTGGGATTGAAATGGTAAACTCTGAACCTCTTAAGAGGGATTTTGAAGGTGCAGAATTTGTGATAGAAATTAAGGGTATGCCCAAGGTCTCAAGGGAAACTGACCAAGAGCTTTAAGGGTATGCCCAAGGTCTCAAGGGAAACTGACCAAGAGCTTCTAAAGAGGGTACTGGACTTTTTTGGAATTAAGGACTATGGAGATAAAAGAGAGATGGTGGTGATGAGACCCCCAAACCAGGACTATGACAATATGGTTTTATTATATTGTGCTCTTGCAAGGACAGCCTACTATTTTCTGGAGAAGTTGCATATCACAGAGAACAGTGGATTGCTAGTGTCCTTACCAGTGATGCTCCCAAGAATTGTGGATAAGGAACTATCAGGTGGAAATGACACAATGCAATCGGATCTGAGTTTGAAAGAGTCCCCTCTTAAGGGAACCTCATCTATACAAGACATAGAAGTACAAAATAAACTCCTAGGTGTAATAGGAGACTATGTCCTGAAGCAGAGAAAAGATTGGCTGAGTAGAACAGTTACACTATTTGGCTGGATGATATCACCCAGAGTGTCCAATAAGGAAGCTAGAGAAGAACTCTTACTTTCTTGGAAAGAGTTTTAGGGTTTCATATCTCTAGAAACATGGTAGAATCAGTCAAGTTATATAGAAATAGTGAATGCACAAATCAGATTGACATTACTTTTAAAAATCCTCATATCGCTGGCAGCTTCTTTTCACTGGCAAACAAGTTGGATGTATTGGGAATTTACATAGTTAATCCTTTAGAATTGGAGGAAAACCTCCTAGAACCATCCCAGAGAGAGAATGGAGTAGAATCAACCAGAGACCCAGAGTCTCCTCTGATTGATTTTGGTAATCTGATAGAGTACAATACCTTTTCTCCTTTACTTATATTGGATTCAGCTTGACACAAACAGAGGTCTGATAACAGACCATTACTAATGGGGCTTCGTGGGGATCAAGGTATGAACAATCTTTCTTTACTTTCATAGAATATTGAAGGTGTTCACCTTAAAATAACTGACCCTGAAGTAATAAGATTCTTGGATAAGTTTGACATTATTGGTTTACAAGAAACATGGTGTTCAGAAAATGCTACTCCTAGGTTACCCGGGTTTACTGCCTTTGTGTTACCTGCAACTAGGGACAAGAAATATGGGAGACTTAAAGGGGGCACCATTTTCTTTATTAAAACTTTACTTAATCTTCCGATTATGGATATCCCAGTTAAGTCCGAGGGTATTTTGGCTCTCTGTATTAGCAGAGGACCAGAGAAAATTATACTCTGTAATATTTATTCCCCGCCCCCCGTAACAGAATGATGGATCTGTCTGACCCTCATGTAAGGGACCTTCTAAAATTGCTTGATGATTTGGCAGATTGGAATACAGCTTGTCCAATAATCATTCTGGGAGATCTTAATGCCAGAATTTCAGCTACCGTCCTAGAAAATACATATTCAGATATGATTTCTATGGTAGCAAAGATCAATACCAAGATCTCATATATGAGAAATACTCAAGATAGGAAGTTTAATTCTAGAGATACGGAGCTAATTGAAGTGCTAGCTACCAGAAATCTTTGTGTTCTGAATGGTAGGACCAAGGGAGATCTAGAAGGATGTTTGATGTTCAGAGGCGCCACCGGCTCCTCAACTCTGGATCAGATATGGGTTAACCTAGAAACTGCAAAAATAATTCAGAACCTAGAGACTGTGGACAGACTGGAATCTGCGCATAGTGCTGTCACAGTTCATATAAGAAATCCTTTTGAAATTGGTAGCAATGAACTATTACAGGAGGATAATTTGGAGATATTTAACCAAAAAAGGATTAAATGGGGGCCAATCCATCATGCTAACTTTGAGGAGATCCTTAGTACAGGAACACTAGCAGAAAACCGTGAGCAAATTTTAGATAAAGGAGAGACTTATAATGTCCTAGAAAAATGGGAAAATATACATGTTATACATGGCCCTAGATGCAAAACAACATATTGAACCAAACTCACCTATAAGAAATCATGGTTTAATTCGAATTGTGCTCGGGCAAAGAGAGAGTTCGGAGTAAAACTAAGACAGCACAGGAAGAAAAAACATAAATCTGCAGCAACTTCAAGATACTAAAACAGGAGAGGGAGAGATATAGGAAAATACTTGAACAAGAGAGATTAAAACATACGAAGAAATTATGGGAAAAGCTAAGACAAGCAGTCCTGGACAGAGATGGTAGGTGTTTTTGGAGTATTGTAGCGCAGGGATATAATAGATATATTAATAGGATAGAGGCTCATATCACCCCTGATATCTGAGTTAATTATTTTTTCTGGACTTTATTATTCCCTGGAGGAGCTTAACAGGGCTGAAGTCTATGTATTACAGGAGAATGACTTTATGCCGAAACCTATTTTGATAACAGAGGAGGAAATTCAACTGGCATTGACTGGGCTTAAAGCTAATAAAGCACCAGGCCTGGATGGGGTTTTAGGAGATATCTGTAAAGCCTTTCCTGATTGGTGGATTCCCATTTTTAAGATCTTTTTCAACAGGTTGGTCCAGGGAGACTTATGCCCAGTAAGCTGGGCAGGTAGTATTATCTTTCCAATATTTAAAAAAGGAAATCCGAATGCATCAAGAATGTATAGACCCATTAGCCTGATAGATGTATCACAAAAAATTTTCACTAGAATAATTTGTCTAGGCTACTGACATGGGCAGAGGAAATGCAGTGCTAAATGAGGCCCAAAATGGCTTTCGCAAGGACCACTCCACAGTCCAGCATAGTTGTACTCCAACACTTGGTTTGGAAATACATTAAAATTAGGAAGGGTAAGTTATACTATTGTTTTGTGGACTTTTCTTCCGCATTTGACAGCATTAGTAGAAAGATACTTTGGACTACTCTGAAAAATCTGAATCTAGAAACTGCTCTTTTGGACATAATTATTAGACTCCATGAAAATACCTGGGCAAGAGTTCAATATAATCAGCATACACATTTAACTGATAAGATCAAGACGAATGTAGGAGTAAGACAGGGATGTATATTAGCTCCCACTCTTTTTAACATCTATATAAACACAGTATTGGACCAGCTCAGTAATGTAGACTTTCACGCACCTAAGATCAATGAGCAAAGGGTCGAATGTTTAGCATATGCAGATGACTTAGTCTTACTCTCTACTTCGGCCTTTGGCCTTAAAAGAAAACTGACCCACTTTAACTTTCTTTGCTCAGAAAGGGACCTGAAAGTCAACATGAGAAAAACAAATATCCTTATTTTTGGTGCTAAAACCAAAAGGATAGCTGACTTTAAAATGGGTGAAAGGCATATAGACATTGCTGAAACATATGATTATCTAGGAGTTCGATTTCATTACGCCCTGTCTTGGACTAAGCACTTAGAGATGATCAGACATAAAATGAGTTTGGTGGTTAATGCTTTAAAAATATTTAATAACAAAATGGGGAAAACCTCAGTAAGAGGGGTTCTGAGAGTTGTCAATGCTGAAATCAAAATAAGCATGTTATACTGTATGCATCGGAAATTTGGGGTTGCTCTAAGCTCAGAACATTAGAAACTATATTGAACAAACTTTATAAATATATACTCATGTTACCTAATGGAACCCCGAGCTGCATTCTTGCTATGGAACTTGGTCAACGTTCTTTGGCCTCTTTTATTGATGAATGCCAGATTCTCTTTTTATTGAAGCTCTTTCTCTTACCTCAACAAAGATATCTTAGGATGTGTATAAAGGAGGCCATAAAACTAGATAATTTGGGGTATGTACATTCCTTGATACATCTTATAAAAGAGAAAATACTGCCAGCAGGGTTGGGCCACTTACTTTATAAAATCTACTTGAGGCCTTTTGAGGAAATCAGACGGGATGTGAGTTGCAGACTCACCGATCAGGATATAAACATGTGGCGCGTTCAACTTTCTAAGTTGAAGCTACATGAGTTTTACAGATCGGTAAAGACTGCATGGGGGTATGAACCATATCTCTCTCTTTTAACCTGTCCCAAACTTAGGAGATTGTACACTAGATTTAGAACGAAAAGTTATAATGCCCAGTACATTCATTTTAGGCAGAGAAGAGATGGAGTATCTTCTCCACTTTGTGTATGTGGAATGGGGACTATTGATGACCTCAAGCATGTGGTACTCCTATACCCCAGGTTTGAAATCCATAGGAAAAAATTATTGGGTGGACTGTTGGGTGATCTCAACTCCCCCCTGAGGAATTACTTAAATGTTTATTCTCGACAAGGGAGAAAAGTTTAGCAGAGATCTTAGCAAAATTTCTCCTGTTAACTCGTTTATAGATTTCTCTATAAGGAAGGCTGGAGAACACTGCAGTATATTTATGGTGATTTTATATAATTTGTGTGAAAATGTATGTTCACCTAAGCTATTTATTTATTCTAATTGTGTCTTGCACTGTTTTTAATATATTGTAACTGCTTTATGCTGAACAATAAAACGTACCTACCTACTTTGGTTCCTGGTTCCTTGGAACACGAAGAGGAGCATTTTGGTGAGGAGGAAGAAGAGGATGCTGATGATGATGAAAATGAGGAGTACGGGGAACCGATTGAACTGGATATTTCCCCTGACTCTCATCTTGCTGACTCCCCTGACAAAGGGAATGAGGATTATACCTCTCACTTTGCATTTATCAAGCAAGTGGCACAGTCCCTCGATCTTCCTACCCAGGAGTCAACCGACTAGGAAGAAGAGCAGGACTACATGAAGATGATGGATGTGTCAGTCTCTAAAAGACTGCTACTACCCATCCATAAATCCCTGAAGAAGCATGTTACAAGGTTCTGCAGACCCCTACTTCTGTACCACCGGTTGACAGAAAGGTGGATAAGAAGTATTGGGTGGCTAAGGTCGGAGCAGAGTTCCTGTTTGGGCACCCTAGCCATGAGGGAGTGGTGCAGGCTATTGCCTGTGATAAGGCAGGCATCCCCTTGGCATCTCACCCTCCAGATAAAGATTCAAGGAGGATAGATTCCATTGCTAAGAAAGTGTATTTGGGATCCTCTCTGATCATCAGGCAGGCCTCATACATGGCCTATATAGCCAGATATCAGAGGACATTGTGGAACACTGTGATGGAGATCACAAAATCTGTTCCAGCCCCTATGGCAGCTGATCTGGAGGAAGCTGCAAAAGGGGGTATAGAGGCTTCAAAAGCACAGTTCAGGCTGGCTGTGGACAACAGTGATATTGCAGCCATACAAATGGCCTCTTCTATGTCACTCAGAAGGTTTGCTTGGCTCAGGACTACTGACCTGACCCAGGACACACAGTCCAAGGCTTTGGACTTCCCTTGTGAGCCTACCTCTCTGTTTGTTGAACAGACTGAGGCCTACATGAAGAAGATGGATGATTACAAGACAGCTTATAAAAGTGCTGCAGCCAAAGAGAAAGCTTCTATTTCCCAAAAGCAACAAGCCAGGGGAGCCAGAGGTAGGGGGAAGTATAGGCCATTCTTCCAGCCTCAGGCCTACCCACAATACCAACAGCAGAGGGGTTACTTTAGGTGCAGGGGCAGAAGAGGTGGCAACCGAACTAGCCCCAGCACCCAGACAGCATCCCAACCTAAGCAGGCACCCTGAGGTGTCTGCTCAAGTCGCCTCCCCAACCCAAGTAGGGGGCAGGTTGGCCCTATACATCAAGGAATGGAATACCATCACTACAGACAGGTGGATCCTGGAGGTAGTGGGCCAAGGCCTGGCTCTCAGTTTCAAGCTCAGGCCAAAGCTCAGAGCAAGGGTCTTCAGACCATCCTCCCCATCAGAAACAGTTTTACTGGAAAGGGAATTATTAAACCTCTTATCCCTGGGATCAATAGAGCCAGTTCCTCTGCCACAGAGAGGGAAGGGACTCAATTCAAGGTACTTCCTCACAATAAAGAAAACAGGGGAGTGGCGACCCATAGTGGATCTCAGGCACCTAAACAAGCATCTGCTGAAGCCAAAGTTTAAGATGGTGACCCTGACAACAATTCTTCCAACCCTAAGACAAGGGGATTTGTTGGCATACCTGGATCTAAAGGATGCATATTTCCATGACCCAATCGGAAGTCCCACAGAAAATTCCTCAGATTCAGACTGCCATCAGGCCACTACCAGTTCAAGGCAATGCCTTTTGGACTTACTTCTGCTCTAGGGGTGTTCACAAAATGCTTGACTGTGGTTGTGGCACACCTCAGGAGGCAAGGAGTGGTGGTTTTTCCTTACCTGGACAACTGGCTAGTCGTAGGGCAGTTCCCTCAGCAGGTAAAGCAGTCTCTGGCACTCACACAGGAACTACTACAGTCACTGGGGTTCCTGATCAACCTAAAAAGTCAGTGCTACAGCCAGTGCAGCTCCTGGAATTCATAGGAGCCGAACTGAACTCAGTGAGAGGAAAGGATTTTCTTCCCCAGGCAAGGGCAGACAGCCTGGTACAGCTAGCAGGCACCTTCAAGCTTTGAAGCCTAAGGCCAGCCAGGCATTTTCTGCAGTTGTTAGGCCACATGGCAGCCTCAACAGCTGCTGTGTTAGGGGCAAGGTTTCGAATGAGAGATGTCCAGTATCATCTCAAGCTCTACTGGCAACAGAAAACAAATTCATTATGAAAGCTGGTCCCAGTCACACAAACGCTCCTGCAAGCACTTCAAGTGGTGGTTGGACATGGATAACCTCAAGCAGGGAGTTTCATTCCTACAGGAACAACACTCCTTGGTGTTAACCACAGATGCTTCGCTACTGGGGTTGGGGGCACATTTGGAGGAGCACACTGCTCATGGTACATGACTCAAACAGGAGTAATTGCTTCACATCAACTTACTGGAGCTCAGATCAGTCTTCCTAGCACTACAGACATTAGCCAGCATGCTGCAGGGAAAGATGGTGCAGGTCAGGACAGACAGCACGACCACTATGTACTAAATCAACAAACAGGGAGGCACAAGGTCAACACCCCTGTGCACAGAAGCCATGAAAATATGAAGACTAGCTTACTCTCTGGGAATTGTCCTGTCAGCAGTTCACTAACCAGGAAAGGACTATGTGCTGGCAGATGCACTGAGCAGGATAAATCAGAACTATCACGAATGGTCCCTGAACAGGCAGGTGCTTCAGGTAGTGTTCAAAAGATGGGGCACTCCAGACATAGACCTTTTCGCAACCCCAGACAACTTCCAGCTCCCCAATTTTGCTGCATGCCCCAAATGAGGGTCTCAGTCCCACTGGACGCACTGATCTTAGACTGGACAGGGAAGTTTCTGTATGCTTTCCCTCCATTCCCTTTGCTTCCGAGGGTCCTGAACAAGCTCAAATCCCACCCAGCTACAATGATCCTCATTGCCCCAGACTAGGCCAGGCAACCGACAGCCTGTGAGTTTGGCGACTGTGATTGCGCACCTACTGAAATGGTGACTCAGTCGCGGCACCTTACTCCACAGCGATAAGGGAGGGATGGTGACCGGATGGGGGAGGTGTGCAAATATAGCGACATCCTGTCGCTACATGTATATGAGCGGCGGGGAGCAAGCACGCTGCGCATGGGGTGGGACTGGAGGGAGGGATTGTGAAGGGTGGTGCCGCAGTGAGCTGCTGAGCTGCTCGTGTGGTGGGTGGGTACAGGGCTGGGGCATATGTGGTGCTGGGTTCGGGTCCAGGCACAGGTGCCTTTCATTGTACCTGGCCTGAACATTTTTTTGTGGGGATTTGCACCCCCCTCCGACATGCACTCCCTTGGAGTTGCGAATCCTCAAGTAGGGGGGTGAAAGTCCCAAGTGCCCTTTTGCTGTGCGTGGGGACTGCATCGGCAAAATATTTTTTCGGTGATGTTGTGGTCTCCCTAACAGTGATCGCCCATTGGCGATCGCCGTTATCACATAAACTCAAGCAGTCATGGTACTCCTTGGTTCTGGCACTATCAGTTGCCAAACCAATCGGCCTCCTCAGAAAGCACAACTTGTTGACTTCTTCCCAGGGCAGGATCCTATACCCCAACCTCCGGTCTCTAAGGCTCAAGGCGTGGCTCTTGAGGACTTAGAGTATGCTGACCTACATATCTCTGAAGGGGTCATGAAGGTCCTTAGGGTTTCTAGAAAGCCCTTCACTAGGAAGACTGAAAGTGCACTTGGCAGCTGTCTCAGCTTACCTGTCAGCAGGCAAGACGTCATCCCTGGCCTTGAATTCAGTGTTCAGAAAATTCTTAAAGGGGTTGCTACATTTGCACCCACCACATAGAACTCCCACTCCAGTGTGGGACCTGAACGTATGTATTGCACAGCTCATGCAGCCACCTTTCGAGCTTATGTCATCAGCTGATTTCAAGTATGTAACATTGAAAATGGTGTTTTTAGTTGCAATTACCTCGACCAGGAGGATTAATGAGCTCCAAACTTTGTCCATGGAGACTGACTATATTGCATTTCACATTGACATGGTGGTCCTTAGGACCAACAATAGGCGTCTCCCTAAGGTGGTGTCTGACTTCCACGTCAATCAGTCCATTACACTACCAGTCTTTTTTACTGACCATTCCTCTTCATGGGAACGTAGACTGCATAGTCTGGATGTGTAAAGAGCTATCAGCTACTACCTGGAGCACACAGGGGGCCACAGAGGGGACAAGACCCAACTTTTTTTGACCTATGGGGAAGTAGGAAAAAGGTAAACCAGCCACAAAGAGGTACATAGCAAGGTGGATTGTGGCATGTATCTAGTTCTGTTATGGCAAAGTGGGCAAGCAACCTCCACAGGGGCTCATGGCCCATTCCACCAGAGGAACAGATGCATCAATAGCAGCTTCAAGGGACATCCCTTTGCTGGAAATCTGCAAAGCAGCTACCTGGAAAACAGTTCACACATTTACTAAACAGTACTGCCTGGATACCAAGGCTAGGAGTGATGCCAGGTTTGGTACAGCAGTTCTGCAGATCCTGTTTCCTAAATAGGTCCTCTGCCTGCCTCCAAAGGCTCTGCTTGGGTAGTCTGCATTTGTCAGAATACAGTAAGATTTCCTGGGATTTGAAGAAAACATTACTTGCCATAGTAATCTTGTTTTTTCCAAGGGAATCTTACTGTATTCTGAGCTCCCACCCTTCCTCCCTTGCTAGGACCAACAGGGCACTGCATACTGTCAGTACAACTGATGTTGGAAAGCTGTAGGTACCTACTACTTTCTTGGGCATCTGTTGACCTGAGTCTTAGGAGATGCCCTCTGTTATTTAAAAAGGAGGACTGACTGTTTTTGTTAGCTTAGATTAGTTAGCTAGTTTGTTTAGCTTCTGCATGCTTCATAAGAATCTGACGGTTGTCGGAAGTGCAACCAGGGACAGTGGTTTGAAAACCAAGCTCGAACCTAACATTCCACTATTAGCATAAGTTCTATTAACCATTTCAGCTCCGGGGCAGTCCTATGGTGAGACCATACTGCATTTGTCAGAATACAGTAAGATTCCCTTGGAAGAAACAAGATCTTCTGGAAACGAGCCGTTTTTCCACTCATGTTCCCTCATGGGATATTTTATCTTCAATTTTTGACTGTGCTCTTCTTACTGCTTTCCTTGCTTCTGTTTATCCTGATATACTTATGAGTGTTTCTTTTTCCCCAATACTTTTTAGCTACCTCTTTAAAAAAACACTGCAGTATATGTTCCTCTTTCTCACTTGCTTTTAATGACACTCCAACCTCTTGCCACATAAAGGAACTTGTGGTAATCTTCAGAAATGTTTTCTCACTGTCCAGGGTGAATATTGGTAGAGCAGTGGTTCACCCAAGCGTCTCTATTTGCTGATTTTTTATTTTGAAGGGCGTGCCTATTTGCATATGATATGAACATTTTCAATAGAGTTTACATTCTGGATGAGTGGTGGGGGGTTGGGGCAACGTAGCGTAATAGGCAATTATGATTGTTCATTTGCTTGTCTGTTGTACAGTATACCTTTTCTTAACCAATCAAATCAATACAGTTGACCCTATATTTTTATTTACTAACAGCTGTTCAAACTTCATATGATCAAACGTTAGGAAACCAGACACATACAGTAACATCATATAGTATTGGAATACAGTGCGAACTTGTCGGAGGTTCCTTGGCAGATATTTTGAGATTATCCACTGACGGGACCAATGCTGAAGATATTTCAAGCGAAATATAATTGAAACATCGTCAGAGTTCAGATCAAATAATGATACAGATCCTGACTACTTTCCAAGTAGTTTAGAGTATGAAGGCGAAGAAACTGTGAATGATGATGGAATGAGTCTTTCTTCTGATTCAGATACCGCAAAGGCACACATGAAAGACAAGTTTATCGTGTTTGAAAGCAGACTAATGAAGTTATTTGCTGTCTATGTTAGATGCAATGAAGCTACAATTCGACAAATCTTTAGGCAATGGGGGACCGCTATCCATGTAGAACAGTCATGTGGTGCATGTGGATACAATAGAAAATGGGCTAGTCAGCCTTACATTGGGCACATTCCAGCTGGTAACCTTCTTTTATCAGGATCTATTCTGTTTACTGGAAACCTACCATCAAAGGTGCTGCGTCTGTTTAATCTACTGAAAGTGTCAGTTTATTCCAAAAATACATTCTTTAGGCATCAGAGGAATTATCTACAGCCTGTAATATATAAACAATGAAATACACAGCAGAGTGCAATGATTGAACAACTAAACAACATGGATGGTAGCCTTATATTAGCAGGTGATGGCCATTCGGGTAGCCTAGGGCACTGCACCAAGTATGGTGCATACCGCATCATAGAGCAACGAATGAACAAAGTTGTCTGCATTGAGGTAGTGCAGGCAGGTATGCAACTACAATTATGTAACAAGTGTTTAGTCACATATGATATGAAAATTTGCAATAGGGTTTACATTATACTGTATTTGGATTTCAGCAAGGCCTTTGACTCTGTGCCATGTGGGAGGCTGGGGGAAAGATGGAAGCTGTGGGGATGGGAGAGAAGATGGTGAAATGGATAACGAATTGGCTAAGGGGTAGGCAGCAGAGGGTGTTAGTGGGAGGGGAACTGTCAGCACCGAGGGCAGTGATGAGTGGAGTGCCACAGGGATCGGTGTTGGGGCCAATGTTGTTCGGGTTATTCATAGCTGATATCTTACATGGGATTCAAAGTGAGATCAGTCTGTTTGCAGATGATACCAAAATGGGGAAGGTGGTTGATGATATTGATGGATGGAAGGGGCTACAGGATGACCTGACTAAACTGCAGGAATTGTCATAAACATGGCATCTGGGGTTCAATGCCAAGAAGTGCAAGGAAATGCACTTTGTAGCAAATAACCAGGGGAGGGACTATCAGCTGGGAGGGATACAGTTGGGTATCACTGTGGAGGAAAAGGACCTAGGGGCACTTATAATGGGGAGCTTGAACAACTCTACTCAGTGTAGGAAGGTGGCAATGAAGACCAACAAGATGCTGGTGTGCATAATGAGGGGAATCGCCTCCAGAAGTAAGGAGCAATCCTCCCCCTGTACAGGTCACTTGTCAGGCCACACCTGGAGTACTGCATGAAGGTCTGGTGCCCGTACCTGAAGAAGAATTTCAGATTGTTGGAGGGGGTGCAGTGTAGACCAACAAAGATGATCCAGAGATTGGAGGGCAAGCCTTACGAGGAAAGGCTGAGCGAGCTATATATGTATTCCATGGAGGAGAGGAGGGATGGGGGGACATGATTGAGACCTTTAAGTACTTGAAAGGGATACACAAGACTCGAACAGAGGGGATCTTCCAATTAAGAAGAGGAAGGGACACGAGAGGGCACAGTCTCAGACTGGAGGGGGGAAGATTCAGGAGGGAGGTAAGGAGACAGTTCTTCATGGAAAGGGTGGTGGGCAAGTGGAACACTCTAATGCAGGAGGTGGTTGCCTGTAAGACGGTGGGCAGTTTCAAGAGGGGATGGGACAGGGTGAGAGGGAGGGTAAATCTAAGGAATGGAGGAGTGGGAAGGGCAGCTGCAAGATGAGGGGCTAGCTGCACAATCGAGCAGACTCGAGAGACCGTGAGGCCTATTTCTGCTGGCATGTTCGTATGTAACTAAAATAAACTGTGCAATGTACATTAGTAAAAAGGAAAGGTTAAGCTCATTACCCAGGACAGGCACACTAACACAGATCTTGTTGCTGCCTCTTTTATGTATTTTTTGTGGGATGAGCATTCACTGAGTCCATGCCGGACACATGGCTAACGTTTTACATTGCGCTCACAGATATGCCAGTAACCGATGCTGACCCCTTCCCAGTACTAAGTTTTGACCAACCAGGCAACGAATAGAAAAGCTGGGCACAGCAGAGGACACTGGTGCCTGAATGATAGGGTAGGGTGGGAAATAAACAATAAAGCCAATGGGAAGAGAAGGAAGTTAGATCAGAAGGATAACTAAAATGACAGGTAGCAGTGACCATGACACTGGTCATCCCTAGACGGGATAAAAATACAAAGGCTGGACATGAGCGAAAGAAGAAAAGCAGTGAGAAAAGAAAAATAAGTTACTTCTACTATAATGCCTCACAAAAACATTAAAAATGACAACCTTTGATTTCTATCACACAGAGTAATGAAGTAAAAAATAGTAACTGGTGTGAGCTAGAGGGACGGAAACAATCCGTTGACTATCTGCTGTCTAACAATCAGATCATAGGCTGTATTGTGACCGACTGACATAGTCAGATTGCTAAATGGATCCAGGAAAATCTTAAAGGCACAACTCATCAATATGACATCTGGCATGTTGCTAAATGTACATCATTTCTTGTTTGTTACTGATATAAATCTGTTGAGTAGTGCAATATAATGTATGGCGTATGGTATGAAACTAGTCGGCTAAGCAGATCTGGAGATGAGTGGTTTGAGATTGGTTATAAAAAGGTTCAAAAAGTATGGCAGCTAGGGTGACAGGGAGGTGTAAAGGAAGGCATGTACCGAAGTGAACAATCAGGCCTTATAGACCTGGGCCCAGATATTCAAAAGGATTACGCCATGCGCAACAGGGATGCACCAGCGCAAGTCCGAAAATGCACCATTGTGCGATATTCAGTGGGAGGCAGCTGCGCCCCCCCAAACCGCAATGCGTAAGAGTGCAATGGTAATGAATGCATGTGCAACTGAAAGGGGAGGAACCATGAATAAATGGCATAGTGCAGTATTCAACAGCATTGCGCCATGCGCAATAGGGGAGTAAACGGAAGTTGCGCAATAGCGGAAATGATCCAAAAAAAAAAGGGAACAAGAGAGAGGCGCAAGAATGCTACAGGAAAGCCAGATGTGGGAGTGAGCAGACTGCAAGCAGGCACACAGTAGCTGTGAGCAGGACAGGGCAGAGGCAGGACAGAGCACCTGGAAACCACCAGGAACAGGGAAGGAGTGAGGAGCCTGTGCCACTGTGCAGGAGGAAAGGGGGAAGTGCCACACAGGACTGAGGGCACAGACAGTGGGCAGGACGTCCAATTCTGGGAGGTGTTCCCGGTGCAGGGGGAGTAGCTGTAAGGACAGCGAGGGGAACGGTAATACAGCTGCTGGGGGGGGTAACACAAGCCAGGGACATGGCCAGTGCCACCCATTCAGATGGAGGCAGTAATGAGAGGGTGTGAAAGGCAGGCAGCGGGAGGTGCGGCGTGGAAGGGTCCATCGCGGTATGCTCAACAGGCAGTACCGAGCCCACACCAGCTTCAGCTGTACAGTGACACTGAGATCGTGGGCCGGTACCGCCTGAACCGGGTGATCCTGAGGTGGCTCTGTGAGCTGTGCAGTGATGTGATGCAGGCACCCACACGACGGAGCCATGCTCTGTCAGTGGAGACTAAAGTGACAGCTGTCATGTGCCTGCTCGCCACGGGTACCTTCCAGAGACCAACAGGGGACACAACAGACATAACCCAGTCAGCTGTGTCACGCCTACTCACCCAATTCCTCAGCGCATTGCTGCCACATGCTGCAGAGTACATCCATTTCCCCAGCACACCGGCGGAGTGCACAGCACACATACAGGACTTCCACAGGGTAGCACGGATGCCTGGCGTGCTCGGGGCCATTGACTGCACCCATGTGGCCATCCGCATGCCACCTGGCCCCGAAGGGGCAGCATACATAAATCGGAAGGGTATGCATCAACTGCCAGGCGGTAATGCGATGCCAGGGTCGATAACCAGTGTCGAGCCACGCACCCTGGGGAGCCCATGATGCTCATCTGGCACCAGTCTGCACTGTGCCACAGGTTCGAGAGTGGGGACATCCCCACTGGTCACCTAGTGGGTGAGTATGCAAATCACGCAGAAAGACATGGATCTTGGGGGCATAGTCAGAGGTGACATGGGTACTGGCCTAGATGGCCCATGGCAGGGCGACACTGATCACCAAACTAATGTCCACCCTCTACACACAGGTGACAGTGGATACCTACTCCGTCCCTGGCTGCTCACACCATACCAGCGGCCCATGACCCCATCGCAGCAACGCTACAATGAGGCACATGCCACCACACGCAGTGTAATCGAGCGGGTGTTTGGGATGCTGAAGTCACGTTTCTGTAGCCTGGACTTGTCTGGCAGTGCCCTACAGTACAGCCCCTCAAAGGCCTGTGGGCTATTCCTGGTCTGTTGTATCCTGCACAATATGGCCAACGACTGTGGGATAGCTGTACAGGTCGAAGAGGGGGACAGTGATGGGGACGATGAGAACGCTGGTGAAGATGGTGATGGGCAGCCCTCCTTGGTCGAAGGGACCCCCGACTGATCCGGATGGAGCAGCTGCACTGGGACACCATCACAGAGGAGCACTTCAACCAACCCAGGTAAGTCATGGGGCCATGTGCAACCACCAATGGCAAGGACACAACCCACAAACACGCATGGACAAACCCCAGGGGTGCATGTCGTAAAGGGAATTGGCTGAGCAAGGAACCACACACGCCATCAGGGATGGGCAAGGTCTAACACGGCACACGGTCACACACACACACACACCCCCACCACAAGACATGCACAAAGGGTAGGAGGCACACCGACCCCAACCGCCACCCCTAGCCACACACGTCCACAGACCACGACGCCCAGTGCCTGTCATTGAGCGTGTGTCAGACACTGGACACCATTGCACAGTGGCGGACAGCGCAACACAGGCATCATCATGCACACGCCACAGCGGCCAGCAACCGGGATGGTGTGCAGATGGACGTATGTGTGTGTGTGTGTGTGTGCAGGGCCGGGTACCCCACCCATGCATTGCATGTTGAACAACAACACACTGCACACAGGGCAGCGTCAGACAGTAGCCATGGTGGGAGACAGGTTAGTCACGTGCCACGGCCGCCATGGATGCGTGGGTGGCCCCGCCGAGACCCACCAGCAGTGACAGGCTGACCAATGGCCTCGTGGGGTGGCACCGACAGTCCCCCAAGGGTTCTGCTGCGGGAGCACGACCGTTCACGAACAGGGGTCTGCAGCACACCGAACATGCCTGCGCCAGGCGTGCTCGGGATGCCCACAGCTGAACCCGGTGTTGACAAGGAGGGTGTCGCACGATGCCGGGAATGGGGGGTGGACACTGCACTGCGTGGTGTCTGCGATGCATGGGCAAATAACTATGTGCCCATTGTGGCCATGACAGCTGTGAACGCCTGTGTCTGCCTGTCAAAGGCGGCGGTCACATCCTCCCGCAGTCTGTCCATCCCTGCCTGGCGCAGGACCGCACTGAGTGCATCCACCACCATCACAAGCCACAACTGCTGATCCACTGAATCATGGAGTACCCGGGTGTGCTCATCTAAGAGGTCATCCGCCTGATCGGCATGTTGTTCCTCATGGTGTTCATGGCCGTGATGGGCAGCACCCCTTGAGGTTGGGCGCTGCACACCAGGGCCATGCCTGGGCATGTCCACAGGTGGTGCACTGACGCCGCCCCCCCGACACTGTCCCCATCGCCATTGGCCGACTGCTGACACTGCCCCTCGGCTGCGCTCCCAGGACTCAGCGATGCCGCCACAGTGGCGCAACAGCCCCACTGTCCTGGACACACACCAGTGCTGCCCACCTGGTGCAGCCAGGCCAGGCTGGGACCGTGATGTCACGCAGGCTTCCACGGCTGCAATTCACCCATGGCTATGCCCGTATCAACCTGCTGTGCGGCCATCCTGCGGCCCACACGTATCACTGTCCATGATGTGAGCTCCATCATCATCAGTGACGGATCCGGCACTAGTCTGAGTCTCAACATGCTGGCATCCATGGACGCTGGCATGCTGGGACACGGGCAGGGCCTCCTCCGCACCTGCTCCACCAACATTAGTCCGGACAGCCAGGTGGGCCCACTGTCGTCCTGACCCTCTGACACCTGTGGAGGTGGATGGGCCCTCCTCTGTGTCCAGGGTATCACCCTCAGCGGACAAGCCCACCACCGCTGACCCATGTAGACGCTCAGGAGCTGTAAGGGAACACAGTAGCATTAATGTATCTGCCCTACCCTCTGGCATTCCCACCCACAGTGACAGATCAGGACCTACCATGCAGTGATGGGCTACCACCCGTCTGGAAGCCACCACCTAGAACACCTTCGATGGCAGAACGCCGCATGCTGCCAGAAACCTGCTCTTCTTGTGGGGTCAGGCATTGCACGGCCGACTGTCCCCAACTGGTCACAGCCCGTGCTGCCCTGATGGCAGCCACCTTATCCTTAATCCTCCGCCTGTCCATGCCCACCTTATTCTTGCACTCCTGCACGAACCGCTGGTGGCTGCCCTGCTGGTTGATGGTACGTGCCACCTCTCCCCATGCAGCAGCATGGGCCTGTGGTGTTCCCCGCTGTCCGCTGAGCAGCGGCTCCTGGTCAAGGTAGGCCTCAGACAGGGCATCTGTTTCTGCCTTGGTGAAGTTTGGCCTCTTCTTCCTCCCACGTCTCTGTTCCTCTTCCTCCACCTCACGATTGCTCATCATTGATCCTGTGGGAATGACAGGTGTTACCTCTGACTGTGCAGTCCCATGCATCTTCCACACACCACAGTCCACACTCCCAAACAGAATGCAACTCACCACAATAGACTGCGGTACCAGACTATGGCCTCTGCAGCCCAATGTCGCATTTATATAGCGCAACGCATGCAAATGAGGCGAGGCGCAATTTTAAGTGGATGCTAATGCAGTATCTGCGCCATTGAATAGCTGATAAGCTGAGTTGCATATGCCGGCTGAATATCGCGCTATTGTGCCTTGCGCAATTGTGTGGAATGTGCTCAGGCAAGGGCGAATTTCTGTGACGTGTACAGTGGACACCGAACAGCGCATGCCTGGGGTGCAGACGCCGACGCCTGCCGCGCTGCTGACGTGCTGTGTGAGGGAGGCAATGCAGGGCATGGCCACCATTGTGCCAGTGGTGCTACTGCACTGTTCACATGTATCACGGTCTGGCACTGGGGCGCCGTAGGCGGTGAGTACCAATCGAGCTGTGGTGGTCCATGCGTGAGAGACCCCTGACCCTGTGCCAACCTTTGCCCCTAGGCGCCATGCGTCCGCATGGGTGCACCTCTATCGCGCTGTTCGGTGACAGTGCAATGGGGAATGGCAGCGCAGTACCGCGCAGCATCCGCACATGGCAGACATGCCCTACAGAGCGCCATTTTGATACTGAATGCTTGGAGGATGGCATGGAGACGGGCACCAATCTGGAGCCAGATCGAACTGGCCAACCTAGTGTCTCTGGTGGAGCCCCATGCTGCTGCTCTATTTGGGGAGCCACCCCTGGACAGGGCCAGGAGTGCCGTGTGGGAGGAGGTGGCGGTGGACCTGGAGGAGGCGACGGGCATAGAGCGCATGGCAGAGCAGTGCAGGCACCGCTATGGGGACCTGCAGCATAGGGACCCAGACAGGCTTGCCCACCTGTGGTCATGCGCCAGGAGGGGCGCGGTTCCACGGCCAGGTAGGTGCCCCATCCATACACTGTTTATGTCCATATGAGTATCGCGGTGGCATGTGTCCAGCACACGGGGGGGGCATCCAATGTGGGCCATGGTGGTGGTATAGGGGTGGGGGACAGATGGGTATGGCTGGGTGGGATCGCACACACCCGGGGGCCGGGGGACTTTGCTACTGGATTGTACTGATGTTCCTCTCTCCATGTTTGCACCCTAGGCCCTGAGGAGCGCCGGCGTGCCAAGGAGGGGAGGCTGCGGCGTGAGGCACATCATGCTGCAATGGCGGCTGTACAAGACCAGCGCGGGGACCAGCCTGATGATGGTGAGTGCCTCACATCCAGGATTTTTTGTGCATGCTGTGTAACAGGGCGGGCAGTGGGGCATGGCCACCATCCATTGACACCACTGCCATGCACGCAACATGGTACAGTCAGCACTGTCCAGTGGCACTGCATGTCTGGGAGTGCGTCAATGGTGGTCTATGCGTGCACCGGGTACATGGCTGTGCCATTGCCTTTGCACCGCATAGCCATGTCACTGTACAGCCACGGTGGTGCTGTGCGGGACTTGGGCGGTGGGTGTGTGCAGCGGCCCGCATGGCTGTGTGCACCTAGGTGGGCAGGTCTTGTGGGCACGATCACTGTGGGTGGTCGCACACCATCACAGAGGCATGTCCCATGGCCATATGCCATGCACAGTGGGTGGGCTGCAGGGGGCTGTGCATTCACATCTATTGACTCTGCTCCCTTGTCCTAGGCGGACGGCGCATGCAGACCATCGAGCGGATGCTGCAGGAGATAATGCAGGTGGCCAGGGCCTCCCTTGAGATCTTGCAATGGATAGACCATCTGGGAGTCCGAAGGAGGCATAGCGGGAGGCGCAGTCAGAGCGGGGAGCGAGGCTCCCGCTGAATATGTTTCACCCCATGATTTTTCCTACCCCCCTGGACCCACCTTCACACCCCTCCTTCCCTCTACCGTTTCTTCACCCCTGCCCCTTACCCACCCCCACCTGGTTTGTGGCCGTCCCCCCAACCTTTTGTACATTGCTGTAAATAGTTGTTTTTGATCTTTTTAAAATACATTTGCTTTGTTATGCCTACTGTGGTGGTCTCTGATTTGCAGCGGGCTAAAGGTGCTCAGCTGCAGTGGTGTGCATGACGTCAGGGGTGGTGCAGTCATGGGTGTGTGTGTGTGTCTCCGTAGGGGAAGTGACTATGGTGTGGGAGTAGCTATCAGTCACTGTCTGTGGTTTGTGTGTTGTTCCCTGTGCACTGCATGACTGTGTGCAGTGGTCCACGGTGCATGCACTGTGTCCATGGTGCACCTGTCAGACCGTCCATGGTCTGCACAGCTGACACCCTTGCATGTCTGTGACCTGCATAGTCCGCTGGCATGTCAGTGGTGGTTGTCCATGTTGGACAGCCACTGTACCCGCACAATGCCGTAGTGCCTCCTGTCACTGGTGTGGTGCATGTCTGCCTCGGGTGGCACTGTGGCCTCCACCTCCATGCTGTCACTTGTATGTGTCGCAGGGGATGTGCACTACTGTCTGTCACTTGTGTTCCGGGCGCATGCTGGTGGCGTACAGCTCCAGGGTGGCTGGCACTCCTGTGCCATGGAGGGGTGCTGGCCGTGTGTACACGATTTCCGTGGCCACACGCTGGGGGCTTGGTTGCCCCGCTACTGTGTCCCTGTGTTGGTGTGCCCTTGGGTATGGGTGGGTGTTTGTCCATGCACTGTGTTGCATTCTGTGTGGCGCATGCTTCCATGCACCACTGTGGGTGTCTGCGCTGGCTGTTGTGGCCAGTGCTGTGTTGGGGTGTGTCCTTGGGAGGGTGTGCAGGGTGCTGTACCACTGGTGGTGGGGTCTGAGGCATGCCCTGTCACGTGTGGGATACCTCGTGTGCCGACCCATGGTCAGTCTCTCAGCTGTACCTCGGGGGGACGTGCGTGGTGGCACTGTGTATGCAGTCATTGTATTGCTGTGTGCTGCCACCTGCTGATGGGTGCTCGTGGTGGGGCTGCCTTGCATGGTTCTGTGGTGCACAAGGTTGCACTGTCACAGTGGGGGTGGTGGCATGCATGGGGTGTCCTGCACTGGTGGAGGCTGCTCCTGGGCAGGGTGTCTGGGGATCATGGTGCAGGGTGTGCTCTGCATTGGTGGGATGGTATGGCATGGGGTGGTCGGACCTACTTGTGTGCCGGTCACAGCTTGCCAAGGGGTGTGCTGGGGCACCATGCCCCGGCTGTGGGTTTGTTGCTGGTATCCATGGGCCGGTGGTTATTCCAGCTCTCCCCAGGTTGTGCAGTGCATGGGGTGTGGGGGGCGATGTCTCTTCTGCTGTGTGCTCCTCTGCCCATCTGTAGTATGGGTGGTGGGCCCCTGCATCCTGTCCCTGCACATCCCTGGTTGTGCTGTTGCGCTGCTGCCCTGCTCCACTGAGCATCCCTGGTTGTGCTATTGCGCATCTGAACTGCGCCACTGCACATCCCTGGTTGCGCTATGGCGCAGGTGACGCGATATTCAGTCATGTGCTGTAGGCGCATCTTGACCTGCGCAATTTTTGAATATCGTGCTTCTTGCGCATGGGTGCAGTGGACTTGTGCTTGCTCCTGCTGTTGCACACTTTTTTGGTGCAGTTTGAATATCTGGGCCATGGTGTACATCCAAGAGTCCTGAATGAACTGGCAGAAGTTTTTGCACGACATTTGACACACATTTTTACCACTACCTAATATATTGGTAATGAGCCCATGGTCAGCATGATTGCTCATGTGCTGCCCCTTCTTAATAGTTGCCCAAGGATGCACATGGTAATTATAGACCTGTGAGTTTGATTGCTATATTGGGGAAGCTGAAGAGTCTAGAGACAGAGTCTGCATAATGGTTATGTTGAAACACTTCTTGATTTGTTAAATTTCATATGTTGCACCTGTCAAAGCAACTTGCAAATGAGTGTGTAATTCAAACAACACTTTTGACATTATTTAAGCATAACCGTGCATGACATGTGATTAAATTTAATGACATCTATAAGGTATTGGGGAAAAAAATTGATGTCCAGGCACTGCAGAAGGGCTGCGAAGACATAGCTCTTTGGTGGTCTTCTATCGTGAATCATATGTACTGGAGCGTGGCATCCAGTGCTAGCCAAAGTGGTGAGATGATAGCGGCAAAATGGTCAGGCTTGCTTAATCACATCACGGATATTCATGAAGGACATCATCAATTGTTTGAGAAGTGTCTATGTGGTGAGCTAGAAGGATCTGATAGAGGTAAATAATGGCTTACACCAAGTGAGTGTTGATATAACTATATATATATATAATGTTGTCTTTGAAAATTGTTGTCCACTGAAGTAAGTAAACTATGATTACTGGATAATATATAGATACATAGAAATGTGATGGCAGAAAAGGACCTACCGCCAGGCTCACCTAGTCTACCCACTTGACTAGTTTTCTGCAAGGGCATGCCTTTCCCCTCCACCCACAATCCCCCACAACCTCAACAATCCCTTTTGTCTGTCCTATGCTCCTTGGAACCCTTCCACTGTTGTTTCTCCAACCAACTACTCAGGGAGCCTATTCCAATTATCTACCACCCTCTCTGTGAAATAGTACTTCCTAATGTTCCCCTTGAACTGTCCACCCACAATCTGCAACCCATGCACCCTAGTCCTCTGATTTCCTTTCAGCTGGAAGATGCTTTCCATTGGCACTTGGTGTATACCTTTTAGGTACTTGAAGGTCTCAAACAGATACACCCCCCCCTTCAAGGCCCTGCGCAATGTCCCCTATGAATAGACTGAACAGTAGTGGCCCCAATACTGACCCCTGAGGAACCCCGCTGGTAACCATGCCCTCTCCTGATGCCAACCCATTAACAATGACTCTCTGTCTTCTGCCCCCAGCCAGTTTCTCATGCATCGAACCACCATCTGCCCCAGACCCAGGCATGACAGCTTGTACAGGAGTCTCCTAAGCAGCACAGAGTCAAATGCCTTCATGAAATCTAGATACTCACCACCCCCCAATCCACTACCTTGGTGACCCAGTCAAAGAACTCAATCAAGTTCGTTTGACAGGATCTACCCCTTGTAAAATCATGTTGCCTTTGATTAATCAGGCCACTTACCTCCAGGTAACTGGCAATCCTGTTTTTCAGTAGCTTCTCCATGAGCTCGCCCACCACAGATGTCAAGCTCACAGGCCTGTAGTTTCCTACCTCCTCCTCCCTCTCCCCCCCCACTGCAGTGGGACCACATCCACCTTTTTCCAATCTTCAGGGACCACTCCAGACTAGAGATGCAGCAAATTTAAAATCCACTGGCAAAGTGCCCACGAAGTGGGCATTTCGCATTATCACTACGCTAGGTGGCGTGACCCATTGGAAAGGCTCACTTCACCTTGTGATTATTACTTTGCGTTGTCATTCTGCCTTAACGCAAATTAAGGCGAAGTGACAACAATATTGGCAGCCACACACACACACACACACAGTCACCAGAATTAATGTGCATCCCCAAAGTGCTATTGTCTTGTGTCCAGAAACTCTGCAGTGCTGACAAAGTAAAATGGGAGCACAACAAGAAATACAAAGTCTACCAGAATTAATGGCAGACTCAGTCATGCGCGCAGTGGTCACACACAGTAACCAGAATTAATGTGCATCCCCAAATGCTACTGTCTTGTGTCCAGAAATTTCCCCAGTGCTGATGAAGTGAAATGAGAGTGTAACAAGAAATGCAAGGCCTCCCAGAATTAATGGCACACTCAGTCATGCGTGCAGTGGTCACAGACAGTCACCAGAATTAATGTGCATCCCAAAATGCTACTTTCTTGTGTCCAGAAAATTCTCCAGTGCTGACGAAGTGAAATGAGAGTGAAACAAGAAATGCAAAGTCTCCCAGAATTAATGATGCACTCCATCATGCGTGCAGTGGTCACACATAGTCACCAGAATGAATGAACATCCACAAAACGCTACTGTTTTGTGTCCAGAAAATTTACCAGTGCTGACAAACTGAAATGAGAGTGAAACAAGAAATACAAAGTCTCCCAGAATTAATGGCACACTCAGTCATGTGCGCAGTGGTCACACACAGTCACCAGAATTAATGTGCATCCCCAAAATGCTACTGTCTTGTGTCCAGAAAATTCCCCAGTGCTGACAAAGTGAATGAGAGCGTAACAAGAAATGCAAAGTCTCCCAGAATTAATGGCACACTCAGTCATGTGCGCAGTGGTCACACACAGTCACCAAAATGAATGTGCATCCCCAACATGCTACTGTCTTGTGTCCAGAAAATTCCCCAGTGCTGACGAAGTGAAATCAGAGCGTAACAAGAAATGCAGTCTCCCAGAATTAATGGTGCACTGCAAGCACACAGACAGATTAAGATTGCGCTGTGCACTCAAGGGATGCATACGAAAAGGCACAACAACACCTAACTAGTGCACACAACAATTCACACATCATGATCTGGAAAGGAATACATTTTGCCGGTTGGGGGATTAGTGCATGGCAGTAACAATCCACTAGCAGTAAAGATACCACAAAACAGTACAAAAAATTCATGCAGGTGCAGTGGATAGCAAGTTCACACTGCTGCAATTACTCTGTGGCACAATAAAATGTGTCTGATTTAATGGCACACATCGCACACACAGTCACACACACACTACAAGTAATGCGTAGCAAATTGGAAACCTTTAGTAATATAACCAAATGTTTTAAACAAACAAATTATACACTGCTGCACCACAACAATCGGCAAATAAATGTCAAGAATTACTGAAAATATTACAGTGTGTACATTAGCACAGTTATACAAGAAAAATATAACCAAATCAGAAAGACTGCCTTTTTCTCCCAGTTAATCTACCTACACCACACATACGCTCCTCCCTCAAAGCACACTTCACAGTACACAGACTGACTGTTCTAAATTAACATTCAAAATCCACACACAAACAATAAGCACTCAATGATATGAACACAGAACATGTTTCTGCAATCGATGTACTAAATTTTGAGCAAACAAAATTACTCAAAAAAGCATTTTTAACAGCTTTTAGAGGTTTTGAATCGCAGAGCTCTGAGAGCAAACTGTCTCCAGCTACCACTATACATACACTACCCAGGCCAGAACTGAGGCTGTGCAGAACAATCTAGAGCCCATGTGACCTGCAATCCCATGAATCACAGCAGAATTTCATTTGGAGCTCAATTACAAGGCCAAGTGAGGTGAAGTAAATTGATTTCAATGTACTTTGCCTTAAAATTGGTGGAGAAGTGGTTTGGGGAAGGTGTAATAACACAGAGTCATTGGTTTTAATGGACTTCGCGTTCCTCATTATGACACGAAGTACTCCGCTTCACATTGCAGAGTACTCCGTGGATTCCACGTTACTCCACGAATCACTTCACAGAGGGAATTGGGCCACTTCGCCCACTACTACCCCAGACTACAGGGCCCTGACTGTTTCTTCTACAGCACCATTGAACCACAGGGGGTCTCCTCCTCCTCCTCTCATTCTTTCTTAACTTCTTGGTGCATAGGTCTGTGGCCCCCACAATAGCCACGTTTATCCTCTCCCACATGTCCTTCACCTCTGTTAAATCCTGTACCCTCTCTAGAGCCCTTCCCACATAATCCTCCATTTTCCTGAACTCTGTTCTCCTAAAATCAAACACCTTTACCTTGGTCCAGTTAACATCAGGAGATTTCCATATTGTAAACCAAACAGTGCTGCAGTTGCTAATACTAAGGTATTCCCCCACCAACACATCTCCTACCCTATCCTCGTTTGTCAGGACCAGATTGAGAACTGCCACCCCATAGGCCCTCAGCCTTCCCCCACTTGCCCTGTAGTTTTTATTTTTATTTTTTTTATTTTAGTCTTTGGTAACCGGGTATGGCCCACTAGGCACAAGTGCCTGTTTTCAGGGGCGACCAGGGAGCACTGGGCAGTTAAGTGACTTGCTCAGAGTCACACAGTATGCAAGTGGAGGTTGTGAGAATCAAACTCAGGTCTGGTCTGCTGGATGTATCAAGCTTGTTCACACCTCGTTCCTCTAACCTCTAGGCTATACTGCCAGCCCCAAACCATCTGTCGCCTGATACCCTCCTTTATGTAGAGTGCAACCCCCATCTTCCCTGGAAGTGAACAGCCCCTTTGAGAGTGAAGTCCTGTTCCTCTGGACAGCCGCAATTGGTCCGCTCCCTCTATGATGCCATCATAACTTTTGAAAGTAAACACAGAAAAATGTATAGGTAGTATGCTGATTACAATTTTTAAGTTTGCTCAGCTGAATTAAATTGAGAGAATCATGTTAATATAAGTTCTTTGATGTGTCTGGGTAGATTCAAAGGCTGTCGCAAAACTTGAAGCCATTGTTTCAAATAACCAGCTTATGAATGATGTGAAACGGCTTTCTACAGACTATCAAACTTCAAACTTGGAAGTGTTCCACAGTTTGATTATCCACTTCGCTCCAAAGCATACAGCGTTCTAAAATATAGGGATGAGTTGCCAGTATGACACCAACCTTTGTTTTTTTCATTTATCAAATAATGCTTACCGTATTTATTGATGCTATATTTAATATGTGTATATCAGTCTAATTCTAGCAGGTATGCATTATAATGAAAATTCAAGCAGAGACCAATCGGTATGACTTGATAGTGTGCCACAATATCTCATAAGATATCCGAAGTTTAAAAAAGGTGGCTTCACGGTATGCAAACTACTTAAACATGCAATGCATGGTAAGATAAGATAGTAACAGTGGACACTAACTGATGAATGTTCCATAATTTTGTATCGCTCAATGCATTATTTAAGAAATAAGGCATGACCAGTGGTTAGGTTAACAGTCTGATATTCATCCCCCGGTTCAAAATCAGAATGCATTGATCCAGTCATTCAGCATTATAACAAAGGTCTGAGAAATGAAGCTTTCTAATTGGCTGTAAACATTCTAACAGCCTTATGTTAATCTTTCATTAACATACATGTAGAGCTTAACCATATGCTGAACAAGGTTTAACACTGTTTGAAAAACATTTTTATTATAATAGCAATAAGGCACTCCCAGGGGTTATGTTAATGGTCAGTTAATCACCCTCTAGGGGTATCTGGCACTCGGCTACACCTTGTGCCACATTACACCCCTAGAAGGTGATTAACAGACCATCAACATAACCCCAGGTCATGCCTTATTGCTTAAGTAATAGAGGATGGAATGCTGACAGGAAGAACCTATGTCTTGTTTCAGAATATGTAAGTCTCACTCTACCATAATATTAAATTATTAGTTTTAATTTTTACATTCGAAATCATGAAGTTCTTCTCTATGTAAAGATAAGTATTGTATTCCAAAATTAGTTATACAAAAACAGATTTACTGTAATGTGACTTCTTCATATTAGCTCCCAAATGATTTATTTTATCCAAATAGTAACGTTTCAGAACTTGAAAAATGTTCCTTCATCAGACCTGGAGCTTAATATTCACTGTAGAAACAAAAAATATAATAAAACATATTTTAGAGCAATTCTGTTTGAAATATGTATGTTTTGACTTATTACTAAATATATTGTTTCAAAACTAATATATAGAAATCAGATGGAACAGACCTGATAGGATCTCATAATCACTTGCGAGAAAATGGTGTTGGGAGGATGCGTGATGTCTCTAAGTGACTTCAAATTTAGAAGTCTGTGAATGATAAATGAAAAAACTTCACTTAGTTTACATTTATACATTTTATAAAAAAGCATCATCAATTTTAAAGGGACTTACTGAGAAAAATCTCCGTTATAGTTAACGTTGTCTAAGCGACTCAAAACCAAAGTCAAACAATGTTTCTATGAAACGCTGTAGTGAAAAAGATCCAAATCAGTACCCAAAAATAACATTGTTGGTAACTTTAAAGAGAACTTATATTTTATTCTGTTGTTACCTTAACTATGTTAATGCGTCTTTTTCTTGTTTCTTTGATGCGTTTTAGATGTTCACATCTAAACGAGGATACAAAAAAATAGCAGACTCGTGTAAACACTCCCGGCGCCATTACCCGCTAAAGCAGTGCTTTGTGTTGCAAACACTAACACCTCTAAGGTGAGCAAGAAGGGCCGGGCCACATATAAACACACCTGGTGGTGTGCTGACGTTAGTAGGGACATCACCTGTGTAGCCCGGTCTATAAAGAAACAGAGTGAGTATTGAATCTCACCGAGTCCCCTTCTGTTTTTGAATTTCTATGTGCTAATTAGCTACGTTAGTGCTTAAAGCACTTTTGGCCATTCTCATTCCAAAAAAGGGAAAATCAATCTGTAATATCACAAAAAGGAATCGTAAATAAAACGTGTTAATCCATTTAAACACATATTCCCAAGACTTTCCACAAATCATGAGAGAAGTTGAACAATTCCATGTTTTACAATTCAAGAAAATCTTAAATATCTTGTGATATTTTCACACTATAATAACTTAGCAAGCATAGTGTAATTCGCTCGATGTAGCGTTATCATTCAATGACGTCAGCAACATAAATACGTGTTAATTCTTTTAGACACATATTTCTAAAGCTTGCTACAAATCATGAGAGAAAATGAACAATTCCACGTTTTAAAACATTTTTAAGCTAATCTTAAATATCTTGTGATATTTTCAAACTAAAATAACTTAGCAAGCATAGCTTAATTTGTTCAGTGTAGCGTTATCAATCAGTATCATCAGAAAGAAGGAACCATACAGAAAAAATGTATGAAATATCAGCACAACTAGTAAATGATGGAAATTAATTTATACTGGATGCTTTATATATAATAAGGAAAAAAAGGATAGGGAGGAAGGGGAGACTAGGGGTAGGGAAGGGGGGGTTGAGGGGAAGGAGAGGGGGTGGAGGAAGGGAAATAGTATTTGAAAAAACTTAATCCAAAAAGGAAGATTTTAATGAAAAGTGGACCAAGTTAGGTTCTCATTCAGTCCATATTTATGTTGGTGTGTTCTTAGGGTATAGATCCACCATGCTTCTCTTCGCAATAGGGTAATTTCTCTATTGCCGCCTCTAGGATTCATCTTCACGTGTTCTAGTCCAAAAAATCTTAAACTTGAAACAGAGTGATGAAAGTCCAAAAAATGTCTTGCTAATGGAGACCTGATATCACCTCTTCTGATATTGCTTTTGTGTTCAGATATGCAAAGTTTTAAGGGTCTTGTTGTTTCGCTAATATAGTATAAAGAACATGGACAGATGATGCAATAAATGATTAAATCTGTTCTGCAGGTGATGAAGTCTCGGATATCATACTCTTTATCATCACATGTACTTTTTATAGATTTCATCTTTTGACCATTATTACAGTGGACACAGTTGCCACAAGGGTAGAAACCTTTAATTTCACTTCTGAGCCATGTTCTAGATTTGTTTATTGGAGTCCAATGTTGAGTTTTATTTACTTTATTTCCAATAGTTGTGTTTTTTTTGGCTGTGACCCAGGGTTTGTGTTGAAAAATTCTTTGTACCCATTCATTAGATTGTAAAATGTTCCAGTTAGATAAAATGACATGTTTAATTTTCCCAAAGCTTTCTGAATATTGTGTGGACATAGTAATTTTAAATTCTATTTCTGTAGATGATTTAGGTTTATCTAATAATAGGGTATTTCTATCTCTAAAATCACATTTTTCTTTTGCTTTTGACAGGATTGAATCTGTGTAACCTCTTTGTTTAAATCGTTGAGTTAATTCTGTAATATTTCTATCATATTTTCTTGGGTACCACTATTTCATTTTATTCTCAACATCTGACTATAAGGTATACTTTTTTTAAGATTCTTTGGATGAAAACTTCTGGCATGAAGAATAGTATTCGTTGATATTTCCTTCCTATACAAATCAGTTGTAATCTTTCCATTTTGCTTTATCAATTTAAGATCCAAAAAAGAAATTTCTTCAGAATGAATCTCCATTTTGAATGATACATTATTTTTAGCTGTTTGTATATATTCATAAAATGATTTTGCTTCTAGTTCTGTTCCTTGCCAAATAATCAGAATATCATCAATAAATCGCTTATAAAGAATTAGATTATTCCTAAATGTATTTTTTTCTGATATTATGAATTCTGCCTCAAAATGTGCCATATACAGTATAGATTGGCATATGTTAGTGCTACTGTAGCTCCCATAGCTGTACCTGTTTTTTTTTTTAATATTCTGTTTATTAGAAGTTTTCTGACACAAAGATTTGTACATACTACATATAGCAACAGACAGAAACAAGTACAGACACACACACACACAAAAAAAGAGAAACCTGGTTATCTCATTAATATATCATACTTATTCCATTTACAGAGGTGTAGTCGAGTGTGCAACCATAGCCCAGAGTCCTATATATGTTCAAGTATCCCCACTCCCTCATACGTCATAATATAGAGCACAAAGGGCATTCATCCGATCCACTACTATTCTTATTGCGCAGGAAGGCCAGGGCAATAGAAAACCACTAAACCGTAGGCTGACTGTTAGTTTTACACACTCCCACCCAGGAAGGGTGTTTCCCCTAAACCTATCCAGCACCCTGAGGCCTAGACGTTCCACCCCGTGTGGAGCATTAAGTTTTCGGACATACTCAAAGTCGCTAAAAAAGGGGCCCAGTCCCTCAAGAACCTCTCCTCCCTATCTCTAATTACCCATGTGAGCCTCTCCAAAGCCAATGAGCGTATAACCAACCTCCTCCAGTCAGCCAGTGTGGGCCTATTTCCAGTAACCCAAGTGTTCTGAATGGAGTGCCTTGCCAGCATGAATGACACCCTTGCCCATCTAGGTAATAGTTGCCACTCCTCTTCCCCTTCTATTATTTCCACCCCAAATAGACAAACTAAGGGGTCACGGACCAGTCGGCCCCCCCATCCCCCTGTTTTCCTCCTGTACTACACTTCCCCAAAACTTAACCAGAATCGGGCATGTCCAAAAGCAGTGAAAGAAGGTGCCCAACCCCCTGCTACACCTTCTGCAGTTCGGTGAGACAGCGGGATGTGCTTGATGCACTGCCACCGGAGGCCAATACATTCTATGCAAGAACTTATAGAAGGCCTCCTTAAATTTGTTACATATCATGATTCCCTCTGGCATACCTAGCACCAACTCCCAGTTCCCCTCTGAGATTTGCAGTTCTAGGTCCCTTTCCCGAAGGGCCTTTGTGGGGCCCATCAGGTCTGGCAGACACAGCTTATCTTGCTTAGCCATTTTCCCAACAAACCCTTTTGGGTCTTTCCTAGCCTGACATACCATCTGCTCTATTCTATTTGGATGCAAACCATCGCTTCCCCCCATGATCAGCCGTCCTACATATGCCTTCACCTGCAAATACCAGAATAAATGGGAAGCTCCTAATTTTATCTCTCTCCTAACCTTATTAAACTCACTCTGCTTCCCTTTCTCCAGCAGTGTCCCTACACACACCACCCCTCCCTTTTCCCATTCTAGAAACCCTATATCTTCCATTCCCGGGACAAAGAAGGGGTTCCTCGCAATTGGGAGCAAGACAGTCTCCCTCTTGGCCAATCCCTTTCGACGCCATAGATGATCCCAAGCCTCCAACATCTCCCGAACTAACGGATTACCACTTCCCAAATCTCTGTATGCTCGCAACCCCTTACTATGAAGGTATGCTGAGAGCCTCCCAGGGGCCCCTTCTTGTTCAAGCCCTACCCAGCTAGCCACTTCAGGCCTATGAATCCAATCTGTCACGCACCTGAGTTGCACTGTAGTATGTACCCAAGTCCGGGAAATTAAGCCCTTCCTTACATCTATCTACCTTGAGCCTTGCTAGACTTATTCTGGGCTTTTTCCCCTGCCATATGAAGTCCGTGAACCCTTTCTCTAGCCGTTTCACATCCCCCTGTGTTAGCCTTATCTGCAGCATTTGCATGGGGTATAAGATGCGGGGGATGATATTCATTTTTATGAGATTTATCCTCCCAATCCAAGATACTGGTAGCTGCATCCATCTCTTCAGATCTGCCAATACCGATTTGATCAGGGGGTGATCGTTCAACTTATAAAGCTCTTCCCACCTCCGTCCAATATGTACCCCCAAATACTTAAAATCCGACTTAACCCTGAAACCCCTCTGCCGCACCTCCGAGCCAACGTCTGGAAACCCCATGGCTTCGGACTTCCTAACATTAATCTTATATCCAGAGAAACCTGAAAACTTTTCAATAATATCCATCAGGTGCCTCAAAGAGCCACGCATATCCCCTAAAAATAATAGCATATCGTCAGCATAAAGCGCCACCTTATGTTCTCTTCCCTCCCCATCACCCACTCCCACAACCCCCTCATGTTGACGTATCGCTGACACCAGAGGTTCGATTGCCAAGGCAAATAGCAGAGGGGACAACGGACAACCCTGCCTTGTCCCCCTTCCCAGCCCAAATTTCCCAGATAGGCACCCGTTCACCATCACCTGCGCACTAGGTTTTAGGTACATGGCCCTGACCCACCCTATAAACGGGTCCCCAGACCAAACCGGGTCATCACCTCAAAGAGGTAATCCCATTCTACCCTATCAAACACTTTTTCCACGTCTAAAGAGATCGTCCCCATCTTGTCTCCAGCCTGGCCAGCCCGCCATACAATGTTTAACAGTCTACATACATTGTGGTAGGACTGCTGCCCCTTTATGAACCTGGTCTGGTCTGGGTGGACCACCTCTGGCAAAATATTCTCCAGCCGCGTGGCAAGGACTTTGGTTAGAATTTTCATATCCACATTGAGAAGAGATATCTGTCAGTAAGCTGAACAGTCTGTCTCCTCCTGCTCCCCCTTATGTATCAAACAAATATTGGCCTCATAGCATGAGTCAGGTAGTACCGGAATATGTCCCTCCTCCCCTCTCTCAAATACTTTCTTCAGCACATCTGCCATTTGCCCCCCCAGGATCCTATAATACTCAACCGGAAATCCATCTGGTCCACAGGCTCTTCCCTCCTGTAGTTTCTGTATGGCACTTAGAATTTCCATTCTTGATATGGGCTGACTCAACACCTCTGTCTGCTCATCTGTAATCCTCTGTAAGGGTACCTCGCTCAAAAACTCTCAGATACACTCCTCCTGCCTCACGTGCTCTGCCCTACATAGCTTTTCATAGAAACTCTCGAAACGCTCTGCTATAGCCTTTGAGCTTGTAATGACTTGCCCCTCCTCCCCCTTGATTCGCAGGATCCGAGTTGGGCATCTTCCCCCCTTCATCAGCCTCACTAACATGGGCCCAGGCTTATTCCCCCACTCGAAAACCCTCCTTTGGCAAAAGAATCACGTCTTCCCTGCTTCCTCCCTCAACAGAGAATTAAGGGCTTCCCTCGCCGTTGCCAACAACTCCGGAGCTTCCCCCCTTTCTCCTACTCCTACCCGCTTCTCCAACTCTTTCACTTGCCTTTTTAATTCTTCCCTTTTACCCCTTCTCTGTTTCTTAATCTTGGCCACATATGCTATTATAGCCCCCCTCATGTAGGCCTCACTCGCCTCTCAGAGAGTGCCACTAGAAACCTCACCCGTATCATTCATCTCTCTATAGAGCTTCCATTGTTCCACCAGGTATTCCCTGAATGCCCGATCCTTGGCCAAATATGTAGGAAATCTCCAGGCTAGGGGCCTGCTTTCAACTCCTCCCCCTGTAATTCTCAGTACCACCATAGCATGATCTGAGATGAAGATGGAGCTATGGCTTGTCTCCTTTATCCTCCCCATCCAACTTCTAGGCAAAAAAATATAATCCAACCGGGACCAAGTCTTATGGGGGTTAGAATAAAATGTATACTCCTGCCCGGTGGGGTTAGCCGCCCTCCAACTATCCACCATGTCTAGATCTGCAATTCCAATTTGCCACTGGCCCATAGCCTCCGTCACCTGCCCCTTACCTGTCGAGTGATCCATTTTCGCATCCATTGCCCAGTTAAAATCCCTTCCCATAATAAGACCAGGGAATTGCTCTCTGACAAGCAGGCCCAGCAAAGAGGAATAAAAGTGTGGGTCATACACTGCCAGTGTGTAGACACAGCCAAACGTAAGTGTCTCACCTTGCCATACACCAGTAGCAAAAATATATCTACCCTCCTTAGGGTCTCTCACTACTCTTTTCACCTCAAAGAGCAAGTTCTTATGCAGGAGTATTGCTACCCCTCTTTTATGAGACGAATAAGAGGCCGCTAAGCACTTCCCAACCCAGTTCCGTACAGTTTGGCATGCTCCAGATCTGTCAGGTGCGTCTCTTGCAGCAATGCCACTTGTGCCCCCTTGCGTCTAAGCGCATTTAGAAGTGTGGTCCTTTTCACTGGGCTCGCTATACCTTTTACATTCCAAGATATGACATTTAAGTTTATCAGGTCACCCATCCCATCCCATAGAATTTTCCATTTTTATGAGCATTTCCATTTGATATTGTGTTGCACATATCCAAGTTATCGTAAAACCTACAGGTACACATATACACTTTCTTTGATTTCTGCACATTCGACTACCACCACTTAGATATAACCAGGCAGCTACCCTACTAACAAACACAGTATGAAATCTATCTATTCTAACATTTACAACTAATCCCCCCCAGACCCCACTCACCCCACCACCCACCCCCTTCCCACCCTCTTTGCTAATTCTCCTCTTCCACCCTTTCTCTGTTATACTAATTGCTAACATAGCACAAGTGTAAGTTTAAAGACAAAAAGGAACAAACGTTCAACAATTCTCCTCCATAACTGAGATGTGCGTCCTGCCACCCCCTCCAGGAGCCAGATTCTCTCTTCCGGAACTGTCCCACCCTCGGAGTCCCCAACAAGATCCATCCCAAGTCCAAGCAGCCTCCTACAATCTCAACCCTTGCCTCAAAGGCCCCCCCCGCACGCCTTCTCACTTTAAATACATCCACGTCTCATCCAGCCATCCCTCTCCCAATATCCTACTCGCCCTAGCCTTTCCACTTTACTCCTCCTCCACCCTTCTAACTCCTTCTTCCAAGAACCTATTCACAAGAAGAAGAAGAAGAGGGAGACAAAAAAAAAAAAAAGGGCCCAGTGTCTAGCGCTTGCGCTCGCCCAGCGCAGAGAGGAATCACTCTACAGTGCCCACTAGAATTCACTCACTCCCACCTCCTATAATGAATCCATCCTTTGCACCTCCCCACCAGTTCCATGTTTTTCCTCCCCCAAAACGCCCCAAGTAAACTCCCAGCAATGCAAACCAGTGACGATCTCACGTTCCACTATTTAAGGCTGGTCCAATAACCCTTCCCGCTCTAGACTGGCATACCTTCCCCCACCCTTTAGCCTAACCCTCCAAACTCCCCGTGCCCCCTTCCCCTTCCCAATCCAGATGTGTGATTCAATCTCCTCCGTCTCACCCCCCCTTTTATCACATCCCCCCAACCCTTCATTAATGACAGCAGATGTAGTTTTCATAAAGCCAACAGCATCAATATCAGTATCAGAGGGGGTGCGGGGGGCTAGGCCACGCCATCATAGAAACACGCACTAGGCCCTCCCCCGCTCCTACCTTATGAGCATTAAGACTCCCTTCAGTTCCGCAGCCCCCAAGCTTGTGGCTGCCCTCCCATAGTCCAGCAGTCCAGAGGAAGAAAGGCCTCCATGACAGCAAAAGGGAACACGTATCACGGCCCATTCTCCAAGCTGTTCAAACCCCACTAGTCCAGCCTTCTTCAGCCTCGACTAGGCCATCATCCACTTCCTCCAGAAGATATCCTCCTCACACAAACAGGGCGCAACGGTGCCAACAGGGACACTCTCAACATTATTCAGTTTATGATCTGAATAGTTAGAAACAGTACACCGTCACAACAACAGGGTAATAAAAACTCCTTGCTGCCAGCTTTCTAACTCTTCATAACTCCCCCACAGCCGCTCAGCTCACTCTTCTCTTTAGACCCTTCACAAACTCCTCTGCTTTCTTGAGCTCCCAGAACGAATAGGTCGTTCCTTCATGCTTGATTCTGAGTGTAGCGGGGTAGGTCAAGAAATTTTTCACCTTGAGGCTCCTCAGCTGAACCATCAACCCATTAAAGGCCTTCCGCTTTTTCAACAAATGAGCCGAGTAATCCTCTGGAGGAACAACCTGTGCCTTCAAAGCTCAAGGGACCCTGGGATCTGTATGCCTTCAGTATTGCCTCCGGTCCTGGAAGTTATAAGCATATAATGATCTGGCGAGGGCTGATCCACGAAGGCCGTGGCATGACCATAATCGCGCCGCTCCAGCATGACCTTGCCATTTTTCATATTCAGGCCCAGTAACTCAGGTAACACTCTGCTGCAAAAATCGAAGGCATCATTCCCCTCTAGTCCCTCAGGGAGCCCTCTGAGATGTAAATTTAACCTTCGGTGATAGTTTTCTTGGTAATCGTAAGCCTCCTTGAACTCCTCCAGCTCTCTCTGCAGCGCTCGAACTTGCCCTGGGACCATTAGCACCTCGTCCTCCAGCCTAGAAATCCTTTCTTCAGCTTCAGTCAATCAAGTGCTCTGATACGACTGCTGTTCCAAGACCTCCTGTAGTCTGCCATCCAGCTTATCCTCTAACTTTACCAGACGTGGTTCCCGGGCTGCGATTACCTGCCCCGTCAGTTCCTTCCCCAGGGCCACTACCTCCGCCACAGAGAGCGAGACCAGGCCTGCATTCTCCCCTCCAGAGCTCGCCATCCTCTTTTTGCTGGTTTTTCCAGTCGCCCGCTGACTTTTGGAGGGCATAGGAGTTAAATATTCATCCATTGCTCTTTCCGCCACCTGATGCTGTCGTTTTACTTGCTCCGAGGTAGGAAATTCCGTACTTTAATGCTTAATTACTGGCTAATTCAGTGGAGCTAGCGGGAGACACGTCTTCTCAGTTAGCTGCTCATTAGCGCCCCCCTGTACCTGTTTTTTGTAAATAAGTATGTCCCTCAAAGGCAAAATAGTTATTTTCTAATATAATCTTGATTAATTTCAAAAGAAAATCTTTGCCTGGAGAATTGTGTGTTCTAGCGGATAGGAAAAAATCCATGGCCTTTAGGCCTTCTTCAGGAGGGATACTTGTATAGAGGCTTTTGACATCCAAAGTTATAAATAATGTATTAGTAAGATCCAATTCTTGTTGGTTTAATTCTTCTAGAAGTTGGATACAATGTTTAGTGTCTTTAATGTATGACCAAGTGTTAATTACCAGATTTTTACAGTAATAGTCTACATAATTTGATAAAGGTTCTGTAATTGATTCAATTCCTGAAATAATTGGTCTACCTGGAGGTTTATTTAAATATTTATGTATTTTGGGTAGAATATAGAATAGTGGTGTTCTAGGTGTTTTATTAATAAGTTCTTCCATAACCCACTGATCTATTATACCTCTGTCATTAGCTTCTGTAACTGTTTCTGTAATCAAAATTTTAAGTGATTCAAATGGTATATTTCTGACTTCTTCATACGTTTTTACATCTTCTAATTGTTTGAAACATTCTTCTCTATAATCTTTAATATCTAAAATTACTATCCCACCACCTTTATCACCAGGTTTAATTATGATGGTCTTATCTTCACTTAAACTATTTAAAGCTTAATTTTCTTGTTTTGTGATATTGTAATGGGGACGTTTCTTTGAATTTTCTATCAACATTTTTTCAATATCTTGGTTCACTTTGTCAATATAACAAGTTATGTTTGGCAAAGGGAAACCACTGGGATCGAAATTGGATTTGACTTCAAGAGCTTGTTTTAATTCAAATTTTTATTGAGATTTGGCTATCTCAGTGGCACTATGTTGTGAATGTTGTTTCATGCCAAAAAAGAACCTATGTGCCATGGTGATCAGACTGTACATGTCAGTGTTACTGTGATTAATGTAAGGCTGTTGAATTCCTAACAGCCAATCAGATTGCAACATTTCTGTAACCCTTTTTATAATACAGTAGTTGGCTTTTTTTAAAACGGTCCCAGCACATCCCAGCACTGACATGCCATCTCAGGTTTAAATATTATGTGTAGCAAAATTCATGTATGTTTAATTAGCTCTCAAACCCTCTAGTTTCTCCCAACCCATCCCCTTTTACCCATTCCCTCACCTTTTTGTCGTCTTCTTTGTAATATTCCCTTCCTTTTCTCTGTCAACGACACAGATTTCCCTAGTGAGCAGTGATGATGGGAGGGGGAATTTTCATGATCAACTAAGAAACACCATAAATTATAATTCTAAGTGCTGTAGCACTTTATTTTTTATATTATGTATGTGTGTGTAACAAAAATATTATGAGGGAAAATAACATTTTATTCTTATGTTAATAAATTTACTACAGATTTATTTTAATGGCCTAACAAAAAGTTTTTAGTGAGTAAAGGTGATGACCACATTTAAGTCGGCAGTCAGGAATGGCTGGTACTATTGATTTCATTGTAAAGAGGCTACTTGACCTTCTCCCAGTGCTGTCGTCATGTAATATCAGCACTGGGTTCCAAAGCTCCTCGGCCAATCAGATTACTTGATTTTTTTATGGTCATATTATAATGCAGTATGATACATCACAAATATGTTTTGTATTGTTAATCTAACTGAAATTAACTTTCAATGACTTGAACGTCTGTCTCACCAAGAGGGGCCAAGGCCACACATCATTCAGCATGCAGTAAAGTGGCTGCGTGCTGATGGGGAATACTCAATTCTTTACTTTTTCATAAGGTTTGGAATTCCTGTAAATGAGTATGCAGCAATCCAGTTTTCACTATCTGTACCTACGTGCTCTTAATTGCAAACTGTGTTCACAGATATCATTCATAAATATGTTTACATATATACTGTATGAACACAAGGGAAAACATGGTTTTGAACAAAATCCTCTGATTTAATTCTTTTAAATAGGATATGCTGAAGACTTACTTGAATTACTTATTAAGGAGTATAGGACAGACCCTGCAAGTCTGAGCCAGTCGTTCGAAGATGTGTGGAAGAAAGTAACAAAACCTCTATGTTCAGCAGTTAGTGACAGACCAGATACACTAGATGCTGTTTCAAATTTTATTAGCAGATACCAATCTCAGAATTAATTTGTATACAAACTGTGTACAACAACAACTGATTACAACTTTATAAATACGATTCTGACACAGGCAAAACATCGAAGAAAAAAATGTATTTTTTTATTTAATTTCATCGAGGCTTTATGTTATGAGCTGCCAATACATTATTGTACTATTTTTATTAAATGTCTGAGTGTCAACATATGAGCTATTGAGCCTAGTATAGAGTATTTCAATATATCAGTGTTTGAAGTTGGTTCATGCAGTGTTTGGAACTAATCTGTGACATCAGTCTACGTGTGAATCTGTTATAGTTGACAAGTCTTTCTTTATGACTATGGGGTGACAGCTACTTCAGTCAATATGACTGTATGAGGGCCTCCGGTCATACTACCCAGGTTCAAAATGGTCACACTGGCAATGATTCTGCCAGCCCTACAAAGCGGATAATGGCTAGCTTCCTTGGACATAAAAGATGCATATTTTCACATTCCCATAAGGTAGTCTCACAGAAAATATCTAAGGTTTGGACTGCTTTAATGTTACTGTCAGTTCTAAATAGTACCATTTGGTCTCATAACAGCACCCAGAGTTTAAACAAAGTGTCCGTAAGTGGTGGTGGTTCACCTATGAAAATTAGGTGTCTCAGTGTTTCTCTGCCTGGATGACTGGCTAGTCATGGGAAAAGTCTCCGCAGCAAGTAAAGGATCATCTGCATGTAACACAGGACATGTTACAGTCTCCACAGCAAGTAAGGGATCATCTGCAGATTACACAGGACATGTTACAGTCTCCGCAGCAAGTAAGGGATCATCTGCAGGTAACACAGGACATGTTACAGTCTCCGCAGCAAGTAAGGGATCATCTGCAGGTAACACAGGACATGTTACAGTCTCCGCAGCAAGTAAGGGATCATCTGCATGTAACACAGGACATGTTACAGTCTCCGCAGCAAGTAAGGGATCATCTGCATGTAACACAGGACATGTTACAGTTTCCGCAGCAAGCAAGGGATCATCTGCAGGTAACACAGGACATGTTACAGTTTCCGCAGCAAGTAAGGGATCATCTGCAGGTAACACAGGACGTATTACAGTCTCCGCAGCATGAGGATCATCTGCATGTAACACAGGACATGTTACAGTTTCCGCAGCAAGCAAGGGATCATCTGCAGGTAACACAGGACATGTTACAGTTTCCGCAGCAAGCAAGGGATCATCTGCAGGTAACACAGGACATGTTACAGTTTCCGCAGCAAGCAAGGGATCATCTGCAGGTAACACAGGACATGTTACAGTTTCCGCAGCAAGTAAGGGATCATCTGCAGGTAACACAGGACATGTTACAGTCTCCGCAGCAAGCAAGGGATCATCTGCATGTAACACAGGACATGTTACAGTTTCCGCAGCAAGCAAGGGATCATCTGCAGGTAACACAGGACATGTTACAGTCTCCGCAGCAAGTAAGGGATCATCTGCAGGTAACACAGGACATGTTACAGTCTCCGCAGCAAGTAAGGGATCATCTGCAGGTAACACAGGACATGTTACAGTCTCCTGCAAGTAAGGGATCATCTGCAGGTAACACAGGACATGTTACAGTCTCCGCAGCAAGTAAGGGATCATCTGCAGGTAACACAGGACATGTTACAGTCTCCGCAGCAAGTAAGGGATCATCTGCAGGTAACACAGGACATGTTACAGTCTCCGCAGCAAGTAAGGGATCATCTGCAGGTAACACAGGACATGTTACAGTCTCCGCAGCAAGCAAGGGATCATCTGCAGGTAACACAGGACATGTTACAGTCTCCGCAGCAAGCAAGGGATCATCTGCAGGTAACACAGGACATGTTACAGTCTCCGCAGCAAGCAAGGGATCATCTGCATGTAACACAGGACATGTTACAGTTTCCGCAGCAAGCAAGGGATCATCTGCAGGTAACACAGGACATGTTACAGTTTCCATGGCAAGTAAGGGATCATCTGCAGGTAACACAGGACATGTTACAGTCTCTCAGCAAGTAAGGGATCATCTGCATGTAACACAGGACATGTTACAGTCTCCACAGCAAGTAGGGATCATCTGCATGTAACACAGGACATGTTACAGTCTCCGCAGCAAGTAAGGGATCATCTGCATGTAACACAGGACATGTTACAGTTTCCGCAGCAAGCAAGGGATCATCTGCAGGTAACACAGGACATGTTACAGTTTCTGCAGCAAGTAAGGGATCATCTGCAGGTAACACAGGACATGTTACAGTCTCCACAGTAAGTAAGGGATCATCTGCAGGTAACACAGGACATGTTACAGTCTCCGCAGTAAGTAAGGGATGATCTGCAGGTAACACAGGACATGTTACAGTCTCCAGCAAGTAAGGGATCATCTGCAGGTAACACAGGACATGTTACAGTCTCCGCAGCAAATGGGGATCATCTGCAGGTAACACAGGACATGTTACAGTCTCCGCAGCAAGTAAGGGATCATCTGCAGGTAACACAGGACATGTTACAGTCTCCGCGCAAGTAAGGGATCATCTGCATGTAACACAGGACATGTTACAGTCTCTGCAGCAAGTAAGGATCATCTACATGTAACACAGGACATGTTACAGTCTCCGCAGGAAGTAGGGATCATCTGCATGTAACACAGGACATGTTACAGTCTCCAGCAAGCAAGGGATCATCTGCAGGTAACACAGGACATGTTACAGTCTCCGCAAGCAAGGGATCATCTGCAGGTAACACAGGACATGTTACAGTCTCCGCAGCAGTAAGGGATCATCTGCAGGTAACACAGGACATGTTACAGTCTCCGCAGCAAGTAGGGATCATCTGCATGTAACACAGGACATGTTACAGTCTCCGCAGCAAGCAAGGGATCATCTGCATGTAACACAGGACATGTTACAGTCTCCATCACAAGTAAGGGATCATCTGCAGGTAACACAGGACATGTTACAGTCTCCGCAGCAAATAAGGGATCATCTGCATGTAACACATGTTACAGTCTCCATGAGAAGTAAGGGATCATCTGCATGTAACACAGGACATGTTACAGTCTCCGCAGCAAGTAAGGGATCATCTGCAGGTAACACAGGACATGTTACAGTCTCTGCAGCAAGTAAGGGATCATCTGCAGGTAACACAGGACATGTTACAGTCTAACACAGGACATGTTACAGTCTCCACAGCAAGTAGGGATCATCTGCAGGTAACACAGGACATGTTACAGTTTCCAGCAAGTAAGGGATCATCTGCAGGTAACACAGGACATGTTACAGTCTCCGCAGCAAGTAAGGGATCATCTGCATGTAACACAGGACATGTTACAGTCTCCACAGCAAGCAAGGGATCATCTGCAGGTAACACAGGACATGTTACAGTCTCCACAGCAAGTAAGGGATCATCTGCATGTAACACAGGACATGTTACAGTCTCCATAGCAAGTAAGGGATCATCTGCAGATAACACAGGACATGTTACAGTCTCCACAGCAAGTAAGGGATCATCTGCAGATAACACAGGACATGTTACAGTCTCCACAGCAAGTAAGGGATCATCTGCAGATAACACAGGACATGTTACAGTCTCCACAGCAAGTAAGGGATCATCTGCATGTAACACAGGACATATTACAGTCTCCACAGTAAGTAAGAGGATCATCTGCATGTAACACAGGACATGTTACAGTTTCCGCAGCAAGCAAGGGATCATCTGCAGGTAACACAGGACATGTTACAGTTTCTGCAGCAAGTAAGGGATCATCTGCAGGTAACACAGGACATGTTACAGTCTCCACAGTAAGTAAGGGATCATCTGCAGGTAACACAGGACATGTTACAGTCTCCGCAGTAAGTAAGGGATGATCTGCAGGTAACACAGGACATGTTACAGTCTCCGCAGCAAGTAAGGGATCATCTGCAGGTAACACAGGACATGTTACAGTCTCCGCAGCAAGTAAGGGATCATCTGCAGGTAACACAGGACATGTTACAGTCTCCGCAGCAAGTAAGGGATCATCTGCAGGTAACACAGGACATGTTACAGTCTCCGCAGCAAGTAAGGGATCATCTGCATGTAACACAAGACATGTTACAGTCTCTGCAGTAAGTAAGGGATCATCTACATGTAACACAGGACATGTTACAGTTTCCGCAGTAAGTAAGGGATCATCTGCATGTAACACAGGACATGTTACAGTCTCCGCAGCAAGCAAGGGATCATCTGCAGGTAACACAGGACATGTTACAGTCTCCGAAGCAAGTAAGGGATCATCTGCAGGTAACACAGGACATGTTACAGTCTCCGCAGCAAGTAAGGGATCATCTGCAGGTAACACAGGACATGTTACAGTCTCCGCAGCAAGTAAGGGATCATCTGCATGTAACACAAGACATGTTACAGTCTCCGCAGCAAGCAAGGGATCATCTGCATGTAACACAGGACATGTTACAGTCTCCGCAGCAAGTAAGGGATCATCTGCAGGTAACACAGGACATGTTACAGTCTCCGCAGCAAGTAAGGGATCATCTGCATGTAACACAGGACATGTTACAGTCTCCGCAGCAAGTAAGGGATCATCTGCATGTAACACAGGACATGTTACAGTCTCCACAGCAAGTAAGGGATCATCTGCAGGTAACACAGGACATGTTACAGTCTCTGCAGCAAGTAAGGGATCATCTGCAGGTAACACAGGACATGTTACAGTCTAACACAGGACATGTTACAGTCTCCACAGCAAGTAAGGGATCATCTGCATGTAACACAGGACATGTTACAGTTTCCGCAGCAAGTAAGGGATCATCTGCAGGTAACACAGGACATGTTACAGTCTCCACAGCAAGTAAGGGATCATCTGCATGTAACACAGGACATGTTACAGTCTCCACAGCAAGCAAGGAACCATCTGCAGATAACACAGGACATGTTACAGTCTCCACAGCAAGTAAGGGATCATCTACATGTAACACAGGACATGTTACAGTCTCCGCAGCAAGTAAGGGATCATCTGCAGATAACACAGGACATGTTACAGTCTCCACAGCAAGTAAGGGATCATCTGCAGATAACACAGGACATGTTACAGTCTCCACAGCAAGTAAGGGATCATCTGCAGATAACACAGGACATGTTACAGTCTCCACAGTAAGTAAGGGATCATCTGCAGGTAACACAGGACATGTTACAGTCTCCACAGTAAGTAATGGATCATCGACATGTAACACAGGACATGTTACAGTTTCTGCAGCAAGTAATGGATCATCTGCAGATAACACAGGACATGTTACAGTCTCTTGGATTCCTGATAAATGAGAAAGTCAGTCTTGCTCCCTGTGCAGACACTGCAGTTCATGTGTGCAGAACTGGACACCATAGTGGGAAGGACTCACCTACCTTGGGAAAGGAAAAGCAGCATCCTGTAACTGGCCAGTTCGTTCAAACTGAACAGGCAAAAAAAAAATATGAAGTCAGTCCACGCAAGTCCTGGGCCACATGGCTGCAGCAACTCCTGTTACTGGAATTGGCTTTGAGAGTTGGTCCCTTCTCTGGCACTAGTGCACTCTGAGTTTGAACTGGATGTCACTTATCTGGAATCTGGATCCCAGAACTGTACACGTTGCTGCAGCCATGTTGCCCCGGAGCTGCAGGAACTGTGTTGCTGTTATTGGCCTGTTCATTTTAAACTAGCCAGCCAACTGCAAGCTGCTGCTTACCCTTTCCTGAGGTAGGTAAGTCCTTCCTACTATGGTGTTCAGTAATCCCAGAGAAAGTAACATCCTGTGTTACCTGCAGATGCTCCATTACCTGCTGGGGAGACTTTCCCACAGCTAGTCAGTTGTCCAGGTAAAGTAATACTGAGACACCTAACATCCTTATTTGAGCCACCACCATCAAATACTTTGTTGAAAGGCAAGTTCAGAGAAAGAGAAAGGAGAGCCCAAATAAGGTTCAACTCCTCGCCTTCTCCCAGCCATAGAAAATGGGTTGGTTTATAAATAATCACTCTCCATAATGTTACTGTTTCTTGCAAGATATCCATTACTATGCATAACATACAACCCATCCTAAGCAACAAAAATCTGATTTGGTTATTGTTAATTATAAAAAAAAAGTTTTATTTCGCAGTTCAGAATGAATTGTTGAATACAGTTCTTTCAACCACTGTCAATGTCCCAGTTGGAGTCTCAGTGGATCTGGCACATGCTGCCATGACAGCTTTGGATGCAAACAAGCACCACTTCAGTATGGTTGTGGACTATAATGCCATGGAAGTTAGGGTGATGGCCCTTACTGTCTCTATGTGGAGATTTGCGTGGCTCATTGAAACAAAAGTGACCCAGAATACGGATTTAAAGGTTGAGGATTTCACCTATGTGGGTGATTCCCTACTGTGGGACAAGACAAAGGCCTGTATAAGAAAGGTGAGGTGTATAATACCTCATACACTACCTTTTGATGATATGTTGCTGTTAGAACTAATTTATTATGCAGTGTACTGAATGTAATAGTTTTTTTTAATGTTAGGAATGTTTCATTAGTCTGTTCATCCATGGGTTGAATCCCTGCTAGGAATTTGTTTAGTGCTTTTCTGTTGCATATCTGTTATGTTCAAAAGGAAAGAAATAAACTTTTCAATTTGGTCACAAAATAAATATGCTGTGTGACATCTATACTGACTGCTGGCAGCAGGTCATCTTGCACTCTCCTAATTGGTCAAAAACTGATGCTCGTTTATAAATACTGAGCTTCCATGGTCACTGGAACAAACTGGCAATATACAAAGGGGTCTTGCGCCTCCCATATACACTAAAATTGAGTGCAGCCTGACAAATTGAGGTTGGTTGTGCAAGCAGCCAGCTAGATATGGGTCAGGGTAGTGAAGTGGGGTGGACTTTTCACTACAGAGTGACAGGGTTGGGGGGGGGGGCATTAGACTACCATGGATATCGTTTTCTATGGTATGTTAATTGTTTTAGTATTTTTACATTACCGACAGCTATACTGCCTATGAGGGGTGCGACAAATTGAACTGGGCTGAGAGGGGGGATTTTACCAATTGTACAGGGTTCGGGACTAGGGGAGCTAGTACAATTACAGGAGTTGTGGATAGGGGGGTGATATTACAATTACAGGGGATCGAGGCATGAGTGGGTCATCCACTAGCCCTGCTCAGACTCAAGAATTGGGGGGGGGGGTACTTGCGCCCTTTCCTTTGGGCATATTGCATGCTTGTGACCACTCATCTGTTTTGCGTTCCAGTATATTCCAGTATGGTTGGCACAACGTGCAGAACTAAGCAGCGGAGACCATGCCTGATAGAGAACCGGGGTGCTGGTTTCTGGGCACAATGGCATGTGTCACAGGTCACCTATGGCGCGACTTGCATCAGCCATTCTTTAATTGTCCTCAGTATTTTAAATTCAGGCCTAGGAAAACTTAACGGTCACTTTCTAACTCAACATATTTTTATACAATATTATTACCACAATGTTTGATCATAGAAATGATACTTGTTACATGATGGACAATAGATAATGTTATGTTACTGCATTTTATTTTAACCCTTTACCTCCTATATTTTATTTTTGGTGTAATAATACTTACATTGCGGTAACATTTCAAAACAGTTCAGCTCACTTATTTATGATATATTTATTCTAAAAACTACATGTAAACTGACAAAGTACAAGATGCTTCAAATGACATACTGTATGAACTTCTGCAGTCAGTGTACAATCAAGTCACATGTGCTGTTAAGTCTGTACCTTTTGCCGACTTCAAACCTCTTTAAAAAAATATGGAAAAACTGATCAATCTGAGGTTTTGTTAATTGACGATATAATAGGAAATTAAAAAATTCTTATGTATAATACAAGTTAGGGTTCATTTCACACGAGTGAGTGTACATAATCAAATTCAATTCTATTTTCTCATGCACATTGAAATCCTTTGTATTGACCGCCTTCAGATGGAAAAGCCTCTCTAATTGTCTTCATCATGCATGAAGGTAGTGGTACTCGATTCTTGCATCCGAGCCATCCCCAGCACCAACGTACAAATTGACGGTAAGCAATATACCTGTAACATCTTACAAAGAAATATAATTAATACCTGGTCTTTTTCACAAAGTTTTAACTTCATGAATCTAGAAGTGAAATCAAACAACCAAAAATAAAGCCCATGAAAATTATCTACTGAAAATTTATTTTATAAATAAAAAATATATATATATTAGTGTTCAAACAGACAAGGGTTTGGAGTGTGACAGTAACAGTACCGCAGGGGTTCTGAAATATCTGAGGGAGACTTTCCAAGTTGTAGTAAGGCTCTAGACTGCGTTCTAATTCATTACCAAAGTAGTAGAATATTCCCACTCCACTCCCTGTCACTAGCACCCCCCACACACACACACGACGTTTACCAGTTACAAATTAATTCTAAATACTTCATATAGAGAGACTCACAAAAGCCTAAAATGGATCAAAAACTCTAAGGAACAGGGAGTTCTCTGTCAAAGTGGTAGGGTAAGGATTCCTCATGGACATCAAAGAAACAACATCCAGTGTACCCTATTTATTATCCCATGCCTTCATTCCATACCGTGTATTGATGAACACCATGTACTTACTACACAGATGATAATGTATGGTCTTTGGTTAATAATCAAGCTGTAAACACTTCGTGAGATTGTTATGACATCATTGTAAACCGTTTTCAGATGTCATGCCAACCTCGAGAAGTGTTTTCAGTGCCGTTGTTAACCAAAGACCAACCATTATTCCTTATAGTGTGTGGGCTACAAAAATTGTGTAATTACAGATTGAATTACTTTATGGAACATTGATTGTTGTGAGCATTCTGTTTTGTTATACCATTGATATGACATACTCAAGAGGAGCAAACAACAGAGTGATGTCATAACATAGAGGATAATGTATGGGCACCGATGAACAACCACACTATGCTGGCGTCGAGTGGTTCCCTTGGCAACCCTGGTAAACCTCGAGAGTGAAGTTCGAGAGGTTTTCCAAGGTTATCAAGGGAACCCATGAGAGGCTAGCTTAGTGAGGTTGTTCATCGGTGCCTATACATTGTCTTTTATAGTGTATGGCATAGTTTGGGCATATTTACAGACATATAAGTTCAGAAATACATAGAACAAGTACTGGGCCTACCTTCAAATCAAATCAAATCTAAATTTATTTTTAAAGTGCTTTTCAACAAACCAAAGTGCATATACAATATAAAACATCAAATCAAATAAAAAATATAAAATAACAGGCAGCAATCACAGAACTAAACATTATCCCCAAATGTCTTTTCAAATAAATAAGTTTTAATACGGATTTAAAAGTCTTGGTGGACAGGCACTCTCTAATCCGATGAGGTAGAGAGTTCCACAGGGTCGGGGCTACAAAAGAAAAGGCCCTAGCATCTGATGTCTGCAAACAGACCCTGGGAACCTCTTGCAATCCCTCATCGGAGGGGTGGAGGGGGCAGTAGGGCCGAAGGAGGTCTTGCAAGTAACCTGGTCCCTGTCCATGTAGGGTTCTATAGGTCAGCAACATGACCTTGAAACTGATCCTCCATCGCACCGGCAGCCAGTGCAGTTCGTGCAGCACAGGTGTGATGTGGCTAGTTCTCGACAACCCTGTCAACAACCTGGCTGCAGCATTCTGCACCAGCTGCAGGTGACAGAGATCCACCTCTGGTAACCCTAGGTATAGAGCATTGCAGTAATCCAGACGAGAGGACACAAAGGTGTGAACCAATTTAGGAAAGTCCTCAGGCGGAACAAGGTATTTTATTTATTTGATGTTCCTCAGATGATAAAATGAGGACTTGACAACTGCTGACACCTGCGATTTTAGGGTCAGTTCATTATCAAGCACAACGACCAGATTCCACACCCATTCACAAGGTCTCAACTGGTTACCCCCCTAGCACAAGGCCAGACGGTTGTCCAGGAGTCAGCTTCTCTACCCGCTGACCTGGGTCCACCACCAACACCTCAGTCTTGTCTGGATTCAGTCTCAACCAGTTAGCACTCATCCAGTCTTGGATCTCAGCAAGGCAGTTGTTAAAGACTGAGATCGCGCTATTCTGTTCGGGGACAAAGGGCATGTAGAGCTGCGTATCATCTGCATAGCAGTGAAAACTCAGCCCATACTGCCTTATAATATCTCCCAACGGCAACATATACACCGTGAACAACATGGGGAACAGCACTGAACTCTGCGGCACCCCACAAGGCAAGGAGAAGGGGGCCGAGGAAAAAATCCCCCGACACCACCCTCTGAGTCCTGCCTGTGAGGAAAGAATGGAACCACCAGAGGACTGTCCCTGACAGTCTGCAGAGTAGCCGCAGGTGTTCCAGCAACACCCCATGATCCACGGTGTCAAATGCTGCAGAGAGATCAAGGAGGACCAGAATCAAACGACTCCTCTGATCCCTTGCTATTAGGAGATCATTAAGTACTCGAACCAGTGCCATCTCGGTACTATGCCTCTTCCTGAAACTGGACTGGAGAGGATCATAGACTTCGTGGGTGGTAAGAAAGTTCTCAAGCTGCAGCGCGACTACCTTCTCAATAACCTTCCCCAAAAAGGGTAGGTTAGAGACCGGTCTGTAGTTTGTAAGACAGTCTGGGTTGCAGGAAGATTTCTTTAAAAGGGGTGTCACCACAGCCTAATTCAGGGGGTCCGGAAACACCCCCTGATTCAGCGAATGCCAGACTATCTCAGCAAGGATTGGTCCAATGACATCCATACACCCCACAAGGAGGTGGGTTGGACAAGGGTCCAAACTACAGTAAGTCGGTCGCAAGCTCTGAACAATCTTCACAATATCCACGATCGCTGGCTGATCAAAATCTGTCCAGACAGACCAGGTGCCTGTGCCCTCGCATCGACCACCAACGTACTCATTTGAATGAGTCAGGCAGATCTCCGACCTGATGGAGGACACCTTATCTGCAAAGAATTGAGTGAACTCATCTTGCTTTAATTGTGAAAAAGCTCTCCGGCCCCGGAGGCAGACTGTATTGCACAGCCTGTCCATTGTCCGTAAGAGCTTAGCTGGGTGATTCTTTACTGCAGCAATCTCCCTGGACAGAAACTCTGCCTTCTTATGGGAGATTACTGATTGATAGTCTGAATAATGGGCCATCAACCTAAGTCTGTCCTCCTCCCGGACAGATTTCCACCAACAACGTTCCAACCATCACCCCACTCTCCTCAACCCCCTCAAAGTCCCAACAAACCAAGGGGACCGAGGATGGAGAGGGATCGGGCAAACTCGGACAGGAGCTATGGAATCCAGGGCCCTCAGCACCATACTATTATAGTGCCCTACTAGGTCTCCTGGATCCAAGCATTCCAATGGCCTACTCGATAGGTCCAGCATCGCCATCAGACCCTCTGGGGTAACACCCCTCAAAGGGCAGTACTGGACCATCTCCAAAGGGGCAGGTCTCACAGGGGGAGCCTTGAAACTGAACATTATAGACTGATGGTCCGACCATCCATCTGGTTCCACCACCAAGTCAGCGGCCTCCATGCCCGGGAGGAACACCAGATCCAGGGAGTGACCCTGAAAATGGGTTGCAGTGGTAACTACCTGTGTGAAGCCCAACGAGATCATCAGTTGGAGGAAGTTCTGACCAAAATACGAGAGTTCATCATCGATCCAGGCATTGAAATCCCCCAGGAACAACCACCTGAGGGATTCCAACACCATGTCGACCATGAAGTCTGCAACTTCCTGCAGGAAAACTTTCCCATCTCCGCGTGGATGGTAGATGAGAAGAATCCTGCTGCCCACACCGGCTCTCATGATACACTCGAAGGATCTGGTGGTCCCCACTGGAACCTCTACAAGGCCCAGTTCCATCTTAAAGCAAACGGCTACACTCCCACCCCTATGATCCAGTCTCGGGCAGTGTATCACCGAGTACTTGGCTGGAACCACTGACTCCAGTACCGGACTGGCATTCTCGTCCAGTCAGGTCTTGGTGATACAAGCCAGGTCAGCTGTCTCAACAAGATCAGCAATAACTTTGCACAGATGATGCTGATTCATTACAAAACAAAACAATGTATTAATAAGCCAACTGGAGCATAACATTAAAACTGTCAAGTAATGGAGACTTATTTTCATTTAAATACAAATAAACGGTAAACGCTACACCGATTAAAAAAAAAAAAAAAGATGCAACATGATCGGTGTCTATGATGGGGGTCATGAAACAGGTGACTTTCGCTGTCCCATGGGGATTGCTGTGGGTCAAAAGTCACGTCAGAGGTGCTGTGACATGCTGGAAATGTCCTGCTCGGTTCTTTGCTGCACTGTTCCTTTTTACTGGAGTGATCTGCGAGGAGTGGGAAGAGAAAAAAATAAAAACAAAACATTACAGAGAGGCAAGTGCCATATTTATTTATGTGCGTGTTTGTTGTGGTTTTTATGGTTGGTGACAGTTCACTGGCATACAACGACATGCTGTTTGAAACGTGCGACTGTCCACACATCCTAAGAGACAGCTACGTGACTGAATTCCATGTGGTTAACCCATTGATGTGACATAACATCGATGGGTAACAACAATTCTTTGTCACAATGACGGTATAACAATCTTAGGAAATGGTGATTTCCTAAGGTTAACAACGTTCTGTCATACATTATAATGGCATAACAATGTTGTAATCAGCTTGATTTCAGTTACTTATAAGGGCTTCCCATACATTATACTCAAACTATAAACATTGTTTTGCTAGTTTTTAGTTACAGTTTGAAAAATAAAAAAACTGTTAAGCTTCTGTACCATGTCAAGGTAGCTAGCATCACAGAGGTCCAGTCACCACATCAATAGCAATTACTAAACACACCTACAGTAATCTCACATATTGCATAAGCAGTAAGTCATGGCCAGGGGATAGATAAAAAGTATGTTAATCACCCACTGAGAGTGTACTGTGGATCGAGGCGCAAGGTCGCCACCAGGGGATGATTAACAGACTGTTAATCTAACACCTGGGAGATACATATTGCTATGCTATATGAGTATTCCAAAGGAAATATGTTATAATTATACCGTTTAAATGTTTTCATCATTTAGTGTGAGCATTTTTAATAAATTAGTTCTTCCAAAAACAGTTTTAAGATTGATAGGTCACAATCAGAATGCAGCATTTCAGACAACTATTTTTGAGATGGAGAGTCAACCTGCATAACTATGTATGTGATGAAGAACCAACATGCCCTCTTCTGTTGTGAGTGGAATAACTAAAAAAATTGATATTAGAGCTATGAAAGTATGGTGCTAAATTTCCATTCATGCAAACAACTGAATTACTATAGAAGTTGTTCTGTCAATAAGGCCGAAATGAGATCCATAATACTAATATCAAATCAAATCAAGTCAATCTTTATTTATATAAGGCGCCTTTCTTAAACCAAGGCGCCTGTACAATATAAAATAAAACAATAAATAGTTAAAACTACACTAAAATTAAACTAAACAGCAATATTCAAAAATCATTATAAGCTTTACTAAAAAGATAGGTTTTTAAAGCTCCTTTAAAACTTTGGACAGTCGGACAATCTCGCACCTGACGAGGTAGAGAATTCCACAGGGTTGGGGCCATGAAACTAAAAGATCTGGCCCCTGAAGTTTTTAGACAAACCCTGGGAATCTCTAGCAATCCCTCGTCAGTGGATCGGAGAGAGCGGGGGGGGGGACAGTAGGGACAAAGGAGATCTTTCAGGTAAGCAGGTCCCTGATCGTGTAGGGTCTTATAGGTCAGCAGACTGACCTTGAAGGTGATTCGCCAGCAAACTGGCAGCCAGTGCAGTCTGTGGAGCACAGGCGTTATATGACTGGACCTAGAAGAACCAGTCAACAGCCTGGCTGCCACATTCTGCACTAGCTGCAGGTGGCGAATCTCAACCCCCGGTAGCCCAAGGTAAAGGGCATTGCAGTAGTCAAGGTGGGAGGTAACGAAAGCGTGGACCAAAGTAGGGAGATCGTCTGGAGGAACCAGGTGCTTCACCCGGGCGATGTTCCTCAGATGGTAAAAAGAGGTTTTGACAACTGCTGACACCTGGGATTTAAATGTCAAACAGTCATCAAACACAACGCCCAGGTTCCGCACCCGGTCTGAGGTAGTCAGCTGGACACCCCCAAGCCATAGACCCGAGGGTGATCCAGCCAACAAACCCACCTCCCATCGACCCTGGTCCACAACCAACACCTCAGTTTTGTCCGGGTTCAACCGCAGCCAACTCACATTCATCCAGTCCTGGATTTCGGCAAGACGGTTGTTAAAGACCGAAAAGGCAGCATCTTGGCCGGGCACAAAGGACATGTACAGCTGAGCATCATCTGCATAGCAGTGAAAACCCAGACCGTACCGCCTAATAATCGCTCCTAATGGCAGCATGTACACTGCAAACAACATGGGCGCCAAAATGGAACCCTGCGGTACCCCACAGGATAGGGAGAATGATGCCGAGGAAAAAATCCCGGACACCGCCCTCTGAGTCCTACCCTCGAGGTAGGATCGAAACCAACTGAAGATTGTACCAGACAGTCCACAGATAGATAGCAAATGTTCCAATAGCACACCATGGTCCACGGTGTCAAATGCTGCAGAGAGATCAAGAAGGACCAAGATGGAACGAGTCCTTCGATCTCTCGCTATTAGGAGGTCATTTAGTACCCAGACCAGAGCTGTCTCGGTACTATGCTTTTTCCTAAATCTGGACTGGAGAGAATCATAGGCATTGTAGCTGGTCAAATGTTCATCCAACTGCGATGCGACCACCTTCTCAATAACTTTACCCACAAAGGGTAAGTTAGAGACAGGCCTGTAGTTTGCCAGACAGTCCGGGTTCAAGGAGGACTTCTTAAGAAGGGGCTGAACCACAGCCTCCTTTAGAGGATTTGGAAAAATCCCCCTCACCAAGGACCTCCAGACTATCTCAGCAAGGACGGGACCAATTTTATTCACACAACCCACTAAGAGACATGTGGGGCCCGGATCCAAACCACAGTTGGTCGGACGCAGTGATTGGATGATCATCACAATGTCACTGATTGTGGGGAGGCTGAAGTCAGACCACACAAACTGGGTGTCCGACATCTCCTGCCGACCATCACAATTCCCATTGGAGAGGGTCAAACGGATATCAGATCTGATTGTGGCAACCTTATCTGAAAAGAATAGAGCAAACTCCTCACACCATTCTTGAGAAAAAGCTCTCCTGGGCTGAAGACAGATTGGATTGCACAATCTGTCCACAGTCCGGAAGAGCTGAGCTGGTCTATTCTGTGCAGCAGCAATCTCTCTGGACAGGAATTCTGCCTTCTTACGAGAGATTGCGGATTGATAGACCACACAGTGGTCCATCAAACTAAGTGTGTCACAATCCAGACCCGACCTCCGCCAGTACCTCTCCAACCTTCGTCCAACTCTCCTCAACTCCCTCAGAGTCTAACTGAACGAAGGAGACCTGGGGCGAAGAGTGAGAGGACGAACACGAACAGGAGCAATGAAGTCCAGGGCCCCTGCCACCGCCTTATTATAGGCAAGTACCAGCTCTCCTGGATCCATGCAATGTCTCGGTAAGCCCGATAGGTCCAGCACCGCCATCAGGTCATCCGAGGAAACACCCCTTAAAGGGCGGTACCGGACCATTTCCATAGGGGGCCGACCTACTAGGGTAGTTTATAATACCACAGATCTGTTGTAACAGATGGGCACACCCAAAGGTATGATATCCTCATTGGATTTATGTAAAAAAAAAACAAAAAAAAAACAGAAGCACAATTTGCCAGTGATGGGATCTGAACCTGTGACACCCATTGCCAAAAGATGTGCCTTTCCACAATTTTCAAGTAAAACTGTACATGACAAATGATCAGTATTTCATAAACCACTTTGAACTGAAAAGAAAATCAATATTTAGTCAAACTGAGGGGAGGGAATCAAACTTGATGAAAAATGTTTTAGAATAAATACCCTAGTTCAGTTAGGATCGCTATCCAATATCCAGTGGAGATATGAATAAAAAATGAGCTGAGACAAACAACCTTAAATTTCTGCAAATGGTCAAGGCATAGATGAATGATTACATCCAACACTGTAATAATACAGACACTGACAGCACTACAACATGTGCTGTATGTATGGGCATTACATTTTTTGACTCTAAATGTGATACTGCAGAAAGAGAAAATGCATCTCATATGTACATAAGGATTATGATGTGCAAAGTTCTGGTATCACACAACTCAAAAAGTTGATTTGGTATCTCAACAATACGAGTTTGAATTATTTTTAAAGAATAAATTACATGTAGAATATTGTGTGTTTTGTGTGTGTACAGAACCAGGGTAAACTGAACATGGGGGGAAGTGAGCAAGTGGATAAAAAAAAAAAAAAACAGATACACAATTTGCCAGTGATGGGATTTGAACATGTGACGCCAAATGTCAAAAGATATGTTTTGCAGAAATTTCAAGTAAAGGTGTGCATGGGAAATGTTAAATATGTTGGAAACCACTTTGAGGTTAACAGAATATCAATTTGCAGTCAGACTGAGTAGAGGGTATCAAACTTGATGGTGAACTGTATAGAATGAAATACCCAAACACAGTTATGATCATTCACATTTCAAAAAGAACAAAGAGGTACATAAGTAAGCATTAAGCCACGACGAAGGTGGCATCTAATGCTGTTGATGCATAGGGGCGGTGGTGGCCCAAGGCTGAGGCCCCCATGCATCAATACGATAGAATACCACCGGCGGATGACTTATGCACCTTTATGGGCACGCGTCGGTGGAGGGATGTGGTGCGGGCCCACTGTGCGAGATCAACAATAACAGGCGAAGGCGGTGAGAAGTTTATAAAGCTTTACTGCACTTTGAGACAACGGTCTAGAACATTGCATACATACAGATGTGCTGATCAGCGTTTGTCCTTACATTGGCGCGGAGGCGGGCGGCCAACATTCCTGTGCCTCTTCTGTACAGTTCAGTGCAGGTATTCTGCTCATACCCACCATGGGAGGTCTGCGGTACACGGTTCGTCCGCTCTGAGCAGGGCTGCAGTCGCGCTTTGCGTGTCGGGGGCTGTCACTTCCTGCTGCCTCCGTGTAGTGGTCTGGCGGTGTCGTCCTCCAGCTGCTCTCTCCATGGTGCTGCTCCGTGTGCCCTGTGGTGTGTTCCTCTGACCGGGTGCTTCTGGTTTCCGTTGCCGGCAGGCCGGTTCCATAGAAGAAGTTCACCGTGCCATGGACGGTGAAGGTGTGGCAGTGGAATCCTGCCGGCTCGGTGGCGCGCTCCGGCATGGGCGCTCTCAGTAGGTCCGCCTGGCTCTGGGGATGCCGCTCTTCTGCTGGAGGGTGTGCTGGGTCGTCGGCTGTGGACTGCTGCTCCCTGGGGTGGCTGGTGTGGGGACGTCCCCCATGGCCTCCTGAGCTACCACTGTTGTCGGCGCCTGATAGTCCGGCTGTCTGCGTCTCTGTGCGCCGTTCTGTGCTCTGAGGGGTCGGAGGACTTGCACTACACACTTGCTGTCTTTGTGGGCTGGGTGCGGCGCTGGAGCCTGGGGTCTCAGACGCAGAGAGGATATGCGACCACTTCTGGCGGTCGGACACACTTGGGGACCAGTAGTTGCAGAGGCTGGTGTTGCATCTGTGGCCTGTAACTGACATTATTTCGCGTTATGCGAGACCAGCCTCTGTCAGCATCTGCACGGCAGTGCTCCTCACGCTGTGGTTGGTGTACCTGCGGGACAGGTGGGCATCGTCGGAGATTTGGGACATCATCTCCCCAAGATAGTTCCTGCCCATTGGCAGTCGTGAGAACCACACCTGCTGCTTGTCCAGCTCTTCTTGGGGGAGGCGCAGGGGGTGCAGGTAGAAGGCGGGGGCTCCCTGAGGGCATCTGCTGACATAGTCCTTATAGAGGGCCACTGGACAGAGGGCGCTGCCAGGCTGTGCATAGAGAACCCACCGAAGGCTCTGCTTGTTTGTCTCGGTGGTGCTGCTATGGTTCTTGGTGGCCTCATTGAACGCCAGTACGAGGAACTCCTGCCCTGCTGCATCTCTGTCCACCACAAATGATGCCTGTGTGAGCTGCCTCAGTCCCTCTCGCCCTCTCCGTGCCAGGCCAAGTTGTATCTCAAACCACACATGCCTGACAAGGCCTTACGCTGTGCGGGGGTCAAGGGTGTCACTCTGCCTGATCCGGCGCAGATCTTCCAGGGTTATCATGGGGAAATGCGCTGCCACGTCTTTGCTAACCCGCCAATACCTCTTAAGCACTGCCAGAAAGACATTGTTTGTAGTTCTGAAAGCTGGATCTGTCATAATATTCATGTGGCGTCTGACCTCCATGCCATTTATGTATCAGTTGAGGCCAGCTCTGATGCCCACCAGGGAACTCACGCTGTACTCCTCGCCTCCCTCAGCGCGCACCGTGGCATAGAAGTGCCTCAGTGTCTCTGCGAGCTGTGGAACTGTGACTGTGGCAATGTCCAGGGTCATGCAATTCTCCTCCAACCAGTCTGAGAAGACATTGCATGCCCATGCAGTCATTTTCTCTGTATTACGTTCCACCTTGCTCCACTCCAGTGCATCCAGCCCTGTGGCCGACAGCTGCTGGTGTCTCCTGTCTGGCTGTCTGCCTCACTGACCCCTCAGAACCTCTTCCTGCTCCCCCTGCTCCAGCCCTGGTTCCCCCAGCTCCCTGTGGTCTCTGGTATGTTGCTGACTGTGCCCACTCCCGGCTGGCTGCACATTGCACTCACCTCTGCAACCTGAGATGCTGCCCTACTGTCCGCCACATATGCTTGCTGCTCCGGCCCCTCGCTGCACAGCGCTCCTGCTCCTATGTCCTCGCTCTCCTCGCTCGTGCTGCACTCCAACACTTCCAGACCTCCCCCGGTCAGTGTCCCATGCGCCGCGGTGCCGGCCGCTCCTGCTGCCCACCACTGCTCGTCCACCCACTCGTCCATCGCCACCCCTCCTACCAGTGAAAAGCACACCGTGCTGTCTTGCATCGCTTGTCATGCTTCCGAGCTACAGACTGTCGTGGGTGTACGCCATGGGTTCTGGTCCCCCCGTCTCCCTTTCCACGCTCAGATTGCTAGTGGGGCTGCCGGCCCGTCGCTCCTCTCGCTCCTCATCTCGCTCACCCACAGGACCCAGTGCTGCTAGGCTGGGGGTCTGGCTGGTCGCGGTACTGCCAAAGTGGGCACGGCATATAAGCTAGGTTAATGCCCGCTCCGGCTGCCATCCCATTACCCTCTTGCGCCTATCCGTGGTCGCCATTTGCTCTACAGAATTAATGCCATGTTACAAATACCAGTAAGCTCTCACATCTGCAATGAAACATGCCATGACAGGTACAAATGAAAGGTCAGAACACTGTGTGCCTTAATTGCAACATCTGTTTCAATACATGTCATGAAGAGGGGGAGTATGTGAGGCATCCGATTTAAACTTCAGGCACTTCAAATGATGCGCCGTCCGTCCACTGTCTCAAATATTCACCACGCTTTACAATATCAACTAATTCAGATAGGACAGACATACACTTCTCAAAATCTGGGCAGATGGTATAAGTAACATAATGTCAGGCAGAGACGTGGGTGACAACGTTGGAGTGCTCGTAAAACAGACACCAGGTATGAAGTTCGCACTGTACCACACACAGACCAGTGGCAACTAGTCAAGTACAAACTAAAAACTTTTACTATATTATTATGGTACCCAACTGGATACCACTGCTTATTTAACTACAAGAGGGGGATTTTATATTTTTATGAGTAATTCAGACATGACGTATACTGTATACTAAGCATACATAGCCAAAGGATGCTCCTTTCAATGTGCTACCATTTTTTTTTACCGTGTTGTTCATTAATCTGTGAACATTCCGGTGACCTTCTACTAAGTGTGTACAGGTGGCAAGTTGGATCAGCCAGCCAAAAAATAAGCTTGAACAGGATGTGCCCTTATGGTGCTGAGTGTTAACTCCGGACCGCTCCAAGGCGCAATCGGGAGTCCCTCGAAGCAATCAGGCTATGCGCTCCATTTACTGGCGGCAAAGATAGTCTGAAGGCTATTGAACAGCGGCTCAGACTGCTGACAACTTATTTGAATAATTTTGCTGAGCAAGGATGGACATGTCAGTGCCGTACAGCAAGGGAGGGGGCTGATACAGTATGTGTGTGTGGCTGACAGCAAGTAAGTGGACCACATAAGACAGAAACCAGAGGGTCTGAAGTAGTGGAACTAGCCGCCAAAGGGAAGAATCAGCACCAGACAGAAACATTGTTCCCAACAGAGCAGACAATAATAATAAAAAAGACCTGACATGACACATTGTCCCCATTAATTGACTAACATGTGCAGGCTTTGTACAAACAATGAATTTTGTAACATGGCAATAAACTGAATGGTGAAATCAGGAGGCGTGATTGGGTGAAGCGCATCACGAGGGCAAAGTCGGAGCCGGGATTAATCCAGTATACCCGCCGTGTTCAAAAGTGAAGTACCAGCAGCAGCAGCCAGACAGCTAGGTAAGCAGAACCAGGCAGAGGTAAGGATCAAGCATGAGAGAGGCCAGTCTGGGGCAGGGAAAGGGTGACAAGCTAGACAGAGTTGGAAATGGGAGGGGGAGAAGAAGCAGCCATGCACAGTAGGAATAGATAGGAGAGTCCGATAGAGAAGTATTATGCAGGGAAGTGGCGCACGGTTCTCACTGACAGGAGGTATCGTCTGTGGGCAGCGACAGAAAGCAAGAGGCAAGTGAAAGAGCCATCGAACCAAGAGTGATGAGTGAAACTGTAGGGAGAGAACAGAGAACGGGCAGAGTGGCAAATAGACAGCAGAGGAGTCAGGAGGCATATGTGGAGTATAGCAGGACAGAGAGTCAGGACAGAGATGTTGCCAGCATGCAAGCAGAGTGGAGTGTGCAGAGCACAAATGACACCAGACGAGAGAAAGATAGAGAAAGTAGGCAGTATACGAGCAGCGGGACCACGAAGAGAAATAGAGGAGACATGGAGATAGAGACAGAGACGCAGAGCAGGAGACATCAGTATGTGTCAGCAGCCGACCTCGATGCGCTGGAATGGAGCAAAGTCGAGAGGAACACACACAAAAGTACATCATGGGCATGCAATGTGTTTTCGGACTGGTTGCAGAACAGCATGAGTGTGGACATAGCAACTGTGACTATCCCAGTCCTGGCAGATATCCTCAGAGAATTTTATGGGAGTGTGAGAGCAGAGGGGGGAGAGGAGTATAGTATCAGCTCCTTGGTGGGTATAAGAGCCAGCCTGAATCGGTACATCAACAGCATGGAGGTCAGACGGCATATTAACATAATGACCGACACCGAGTTCAGAACCGCTAACAATGTGTTCCTAGCAGTGCTGAAAAAATATCGCAGAGCTGGGAAAGACGTGGCTGCACACTATCCAATGATTACCGTGGATGACCTCCATAGAATTAGAGAGTGTGACAAGCTGAATCCACAGACAGCCTACGGACTTGTGAGGTGTGTATGATTCGAAATCCAGCTTGGCCTAGTGAGGAGAGGCCGAGAGGGACTCAGGTAGCTGACTCAGAACTCCTTTGTCCTTGAGAGAGATCCTAGTGGCACAGAGTACCTAGCGCTGGGCTTCGATGAGGCAACCAAAAATCACAGCTCTGTGAATGAGAGCAATAAACAGAGTCTACGCGGAGTCCTGTAGGCTCAAACCGACAGTGCTGTGTGTCCCGTGGCACTGTACAAGGAGTATCTCAGCAGATGTCCTGCAGGAGCACCGGCATTTTATCTTCACCCAGTCCAACTGCCACAGGAGGAGCTGGACAAGTGAGAAGTCTGGTACTCTAGGCAGCCCATGGGCAGAAACTACCTAGGAGACATGATGTCTCAGATATCAGAGGATGCCCAGCTGTCAAAGAGGTACACGAACCATAGTGTGCGCAGTACTGCAGTGCAGATGTTGACATAGGCTGGTCTTGCTTCAAGAGAAATAATGTCCGTGATGGGGCACAGATGTGAGACCAGCCTCCGGAATTACTGGGCTCCCACTCTGAATGACAGGATGAAGTGGTCACAGATCCTGTCGGCCACCAATGACGGGAGTTGCAGCAGCAGGGAAAGTCCATGCACAATCTGGCACATCACACCAAGTCCACCGCCATATCGCAGAGGTCAAGAGAGCTGGGAAATGCACAGACCTGTCACAGGGGGAGCCGCAGCGTCTGGGACACCATGACCAGATATGGATGGCAGCCAGACAGGAAGCAGTGCAAATGCAGATGAGACGGCGGAGGATGCCGCGGAGGACACAGGGGAGCTCCTCAGAGCCCCGAATGAGTGGCAGGGATATCAGCTGGCGGGGTTTCAGTGCCATAACTTCACCATGCATGGAATGGTGAATTTCAATTACTGGGCAGGACCAGTGGAAACTGAGGCGAGAAAGGGCATGGCAGCGGAAGCAAACAGACCTGAGAGGCAGTAGCACCAGATGCCGCAGCACACGTAGTGGGCAACATTGGAGGAGTCTCACGGCAGCAAGGAGAAGTGACCGAGGCAAGATGCTAATTTCTCAGCGAGCCGCACACCACGGCGAGGCAGCAGTCCACCGCAGACCTCCAATGACTGGTATGACACTAATACCCGCGTAGACCGCTAAATAATTGGGACTACAATGTGAGGTGCACTGTTTTGTTTAAGTAGAACTAGTCAATGTTTTCACCGCATCAGCATATTAATGCTGTTCTGTAACACGTTGTGGAAGTGCAGTAAAAACCTTTTCGAAACACACTGACTCCCTGTGTAATTTTGTTGTTCCCATAGCAAATACTGTCCTCGCGACTCTGTGCTCGGGCGGCCCATGTTACAAGCGCATTAAGCCACTCCGACAGTGGCATCTAATGTGATTAATGCATGGTTGGGCTGTTGTTCGCCCTCGGGCTCTGGCCTTGGGCCACAACCCTCCCAACCATGCATTAATCCAGCATTAGATGCCACCTTCATCGTGCTAATGCTTACGTAAGTCTGTGATTGTGAGGGTGACAGTGGGTGGGGGGGTTGAGGAGCAGACCAGTTCAGATTAAAAAGTAACCAGACATGATACATTCTATCCCTTACTTAACAGTCAGGTATAAATAAAAATGAATGTCTCTTCATGACAGCCACCATCACAATCACATCAACCGGCTGTACCAGATGTTGATGAACTAAGGGCATATTTATACAGTTGGAGCATCTGCACAGAGACAAGTAATTATCTTGTAATTTGCAAGTAAAAATAAAAATGCAAGCAGAGACAAGTAAATTAACAGTCGTTTTATTCACTTACTCATCAGACTTTAAAACTTTTGTGTTTTACAGCACAGACCACACTCTAAGGTTGACAGGGCAGGAGGATAGTCGCAGAGACAGCTATTCAGTCAGCTGCTTGCACTGCTCCCGCTTGTCTTCCACTGCTGGAAGAGCGTGTCCTCAGGAAAACTCATGAACGAGCACTTCCAGACCAGTTAGGGAGTGCGCATGTGAAGCCCGAGCAGAATACTGTTTCTGATGTCACTTCTGTTCGGGTTTTACCCTCCATGAACTGTGGCAGTTTTTGAATTCAGCCTTGTTCTTCTGTGACTAATAGCAAGTAATGGGTCCAGTAATGGGGGCATAGGGTAACTTGATACATCAAACAGGGACATCTAGAGGTGGATCCACATCAGTATTTCAGGTAACTACTTGGGGGAAAAAAAAACCCCATAAAATTAGTGGTTATCTGCTCTTTAAACCCCAAACTTTGCACTTCAATAGCTTTGCCCCCATTCAGTGGATTTATGCGAAAGTTTGCATGCTAGGTCTTGGTGCCAAGGTCTCCCAAGTGCAAAATTTTATTGTGGTCAGATATGCAGATTCTGAGATGCAGACAGCGACACAAGTGAAAAAATCAGGGTTTTTGCAGGATTTCTTTTTTTGTCATTGCCTAGCTCCCAAACGGTTTAGAATTTTGGTCTGAAAATTTCAGGGTAAAAAGGGCTTGGGCCAGAGAGGCCTTTCACTTGTTTATTGAAAAAATAGTAATCCATTTTAGAGTTATAAAGATTTGAAATTTCTGTTAGAGGATGCTCAGTACGTTTTTCTGGATAGTTGTTTGGAACAAAAAAATTATTTGGTCCATATGAAAAAATATCCTTTTTCGTATGGGGATAATGTTTTTTTGTGACAAAACATTCTTTTTTGTATGCCTCCATCTTGTTTCCATTAAAATTTTTTTTTTTTGAAAACCAATAAAGAAGAAGACACAGAGACAGCCCAATGGTGTGTGCAATAGCATGTTACTAACCAGCATTGACAAGTGCCCACATCACGGCTGTCAAAATAATTTGTGTCACACCTGCTTTCACCAGCTTAATCTGCTTCTGCATTTCTGAACGTATTTGCACATTATAAAGCTGTTAACAGAGTGTGGCAAGACCCCAGCATGGGTATGACACATAAGAAAGTAAAAAAAGTCAATGCTAATTACCTGTACATAAGCAGTGTGCCAAAAAAATGTTTGTGGTATGCAAGGTCAGTTATTTCTTACAACTTCTGTGTACAAGTGTTGTGTGACTATACAATAAGTGCACACCACATGCTGTTGTCGAACAATGAATCCCCCAATTTTACGACAGTGGACGGAGCCTGCAGCCATCTTGCTGTAGCTGGAAAATGGGATACCGAAGCACAGATCTTTGGAGTTTTCAGTGTATCCTTCCGCAACTGCAAATCACTAAGCCAGTTGAATGAAATACTCCCTTCTCTCTATTGAATAGACCAGTTCCAATACAATTTTTTTCAGCTTGTTTATCTGTCTGACATAATTTCCAACAGAGGACGCAGCAAGCTTCTAGATGAACTCCAGAGGAGTTGCAAATTACTTTTTTTTATGGCTGAAAAGAAGAAACATACAAGTAAGTTTCCCTTATTGACGCTATGAAACCCTCAGTGTCTCATTAAGAAGACTACAGTGTCAAATTACATACAGTCCAGCTACAGCTTTGCCTTTGTAAATCAAAACCAAGACTCCCAGTACTGTGGAGGAATGCTGTGTATTTTTATATATTGTAATAGAAAATAATGCATTTGCAGCCGGCCCATCAGTGCAGTGGTTGGATTTCCACTTGCGACGCTGGTGACCTGGGTTCGGGAACAGACCTGGGTCATCGGAGGCTGGCTGGGGGAGAAGGATCGAGCATCCCATGGAATGCTCTCCTTCTCCGGGGGGAGGGTGTGGGGCATGTCCGGTGCTGGAGGGACTCCTGGTGGAGGCTAGGGGTGCCACAGCAGCTGGCGTCAGTAAGTTTCTGAGGGGCGGGACAGATGCAGGCATCATTGCACGCTCCCGCCCCTCCCTTACAGGGGAAAACAAAAATCATCACTCCAGCACCTTGATGGCGCCCGCCTCGCCGTGCACACCATTGCTCCCAGGCCGACTCCCCTCAACCTATCCCATAGTCTGTGGCTGTTTGGGGCCGGTGCCGCAGCCCCACCCTGGGGGGAAAGCCAGGGGGTATCAAGGGGAGTAGCAGCTCATGTGGGTAGTGAGGGTTGGCGAGGGCTGTGACTAGGCAGAGGTACCGGTGCTGGATGGGGGCCAAAAAGTTATAAATAAAATTAAAAAAAATAATGCATTTGCAAACTGGAAACTCACTGCAGTATAAAAGAAATGTGTGCAGATTGGCACTGAAGAATATGTGTGTGTGTGTGTCTTTGCAGAACTCTGTCAGAAACTCCTGAGTACTCTTTCTCCTGCCAAAGCTCTACTACTCTCTCCCCCCTTACAGACAGAACTAAGTTTGAACCCTTTTTTCTATGGGCATTTATTGTGATCGGAGACCATTTTCTTCTGTTGCTATTTTACTATTTTTTCTATTCAGCCTGTGTATATTTGCACTGCTAGTGAAAGGTGGGGGCTTACAACACCTCTGTTTATCCTCAGAATCGGGTTCATTGCTGACTTTTCCACTCTAACGTACAGTATTTAATGCTCATAAAAGGTACAGCTCAGACAGCACCAGACAGTTAACTAAAGCTCTGTGTTTATCCAAAGGGACATGTACAGTGCTGGCTTCCTCCAGCCCACCCACTGTGATGAATTTAGCACTGGTAAAAAGTAAGGGATAAAGCCCTTGGTTTATCATCAGGTACCATGTGGGGCAGGCTCAGTGCAAACTTACCCACACTGCGATGGATTTAGTACTGGTAAAAGGTGGGGGACTGACACCACTTGAGCTTTAAACCCTCTGGTAATCCACAGAGACAGCTACAGTGTGGGGGCAGGGACAGTGCTTGGTTTCCACACTGTTTGCATTTAGTTCTGGTGAATGATGAGGGACTGCCAACACTGGAGACTAAAGTGTTTTGTTTATCTACAGTGACAGGTAGAGTGTGTGACGGGTGAACAGTAAGGGACTGGCACCACTGGAGACTGAAGCCCTCTATAAATCCACAGGGGCAGATGCAGTGTATAATAGACAGTCCAGGGTTTCCGCACTGTGACAAATTTAGTGTTGATGAATGGTGGCAGACTGACAGCACTAGAGGCTGAAGCCCTCTGTTTATCCATATCGGTAGGTACAGCATGGGGCAGGGACAGTGCAGGGTTCTCACACTGATGGATTCAGTGCTGGTAAAAGCTAAGGGATGGGCAACACTGGGGACTGCTCTACTGTCTTCATGCGAACATGTGAAATTTGCCAGCAGAAAAAGGCCATTTTGTCTATTAAGTCTGCTCAATTATGCAGCTAGTAGCCCTATTTCACAGCTGCCCCTTCCTCCTTGTCCCCTCTCATTATCCTTTCTCTTGCCCTGTCCCAGCCCCTTTTGAAGCAGCCCACCATTTTACAGGCTACTACCTCTGCTGGTAATGAGTTTCACCCTGCCACCACCCTCTCTCCATGAAAAAGTGTCTCCTCATTTCCTCCCTGAACCCTCCCCCCTCCAATCTCATGTCGTATCCTCGAGTGTCCCTCCCCATGCTTGCCCTGAATAGTCTGTCCGTACCAGTCCTGTTTATTCCTGTCATGTACTTAAATGTCTCGATCACATTCCCTCTGTTCCTCCTCTCCTCCAATGAGTACATGTCCAACTCCTTTAGCCTATGTGTTAAGTCCCCCAGCCCCTGGATCATCTTAGTTGCTCTGCGCTGCACCCCCTCCAGCAAATGAATGTCCCTTTTCGAGTACAGCCGCCAGAACTGCACACAGTATTTGAGATGAGGTCTAACCAGTGATCTATACAACGGCAGAATCACCACCCCCCTCCTCAACGTTATTCCCCTTGTTTTGCATCCCAGCATTTTGTTGGCCATTGCTGCTGCCTGCCTACACTGTGCCAAGTTGTTCATTGATCCTGTGATGACCACTCCCAGATCCTTCTCCTCCTCAGTTTCCACCAGCTGCACACACTCCCCCCCCAGTTAGTGTCTTCTTGGATGTTTTGCTCCAAAATGCAGTACCTTACATTTTTTAGCATTGAGCCCCAGCTGCCAAGTGTCCGACCAAGTCTTCAGCTTATTCAGATCTTCCTGAAGACCCTGCCACCACTCTATGTCATCCACCACCACCCCCATCTTGGTATTGTTGGCAAACAGGCTGATTCTGCTCTTGATTCCCATGGAAATGTCTGCAATAAATACTCCAAATAACACTGGACCCAGCACCGAGCCCTGTGGGACCTGCTTGTTAATGCCCTCTGGGAAGAGCATTCCCCTTCCACCACCACCACCCTCTGCTGCCTCCCCTGCAGCCAGTTGGTCACCCATCCCTCAGTTTTAGGTCCTGCCCCTGTGCCTTCAACTTTTATTCCCAGTCTCCCATGTGGCACCGAATTGAATGCCTTGCTGAAGTCCAGGTACAGGACATCCACTGCATGGCCCTTGTCCATCTGCCTAGTGACCCAGTCATAGTAATCTACCAGGTTGGTTTGGCCCGATTTACCTGTGACAAAGCCATACTGCTTGCTGTCCTGTAGCCCACTGTACTCCAGCAAGGACACCAGATTCTCCTTCAGGATCATTTCCATTAGCTTCCCCACGGTTGACGTGAGGCTCACTGGTCTATAGTTCCCTGGTTCATCTTTGGGGCAGCTCTAATGCAGGGGAACCACGTGAGCCAACCTCCAGTCCATGGGTACGCATCCCGAATTCAGTGAGGCATTGAACAGATCTGCCAAAGGCCCTGCCAGGATCTTTGCTAGCTCCTTCAATACCCTAGGGTGAATGCCATCCAGTCCTGATACCTTGACCACCCTCAGCGCTTTCAATTCCTCCAGGACCCTTGCTTCCATGATCACCCTGTCTGTCCATGCCTCCCTGGCCTTAACTGCCCCCCCACTCCCCTTGGGTAGCACTCGCCCTCTCTCCTTCGTAAATACCAAGCAGAAGTAGCCATTGAGTGCTTCTGCCTTTTCCCTCCCCTTTGCTATCCATCCCTGTCCTTCTTAATCCTTACTATCTGTTCTTTACAGCTCCTTTTCTCCCTGATATACCTGAAGAAGTCCTTCTCCCCCTCTTTTATGTCTTGCACCAGCCTTAGCTCTTTGGTGGCTTTTGCTCTTCTTACTGCCCTTGTCATCTCCCTTGTCTCTTGCAGGTACTCCTCCCAATCATCCCCTCCCCGATTTCCTGTTTCTCCTAAGGCCACCCTTTTTCCCCTCACCTTATCCACAACTCTCTTGCACATCCAGCTTGACTTTTTTGCCCTGGCCTTTTTACTCCAAGTCCTGCTACAGGAATTGGTAGCCTCCAGTATCCCCTTCTTTATGAGCTCCCATCTCTAATCTGTGTCCGTGTTAGGCTAGATCCTGGCCAGGTACCCACCCACTACCTCCCCCATCTTTACACAATCTGCTCACCTGAAATCCAGCACCTTTGTATTGGTTGCCACCCCCTCTTTGCTCATAATCAACCTGCACCATACTGAGTGATGGTCACTCCCCACTAGTGGTTCATCTACCTTGATATCCCTCACAAATTTTCCATTTGTGAGCACTAGATCTAGGGTGCCCCCACCCCAGTCAGTTCTCTGCCCATCTGTGTCAAGAAACTTTCCTGAAGGGTGTCCAGTAGTACCTGTTCCCTTCTACTGCTGGTAGCTCGGGTTCTCCAGTCTACCCCCAGCAGGTTGAAGTCTCCCACAACTACCACGCTCCCCTTTCTGCATACCTTTTTAATCTGCCTTGCAAGTTCCTTGTCCAACTCCTCTGACTAGGAGAGTGGCCTGTACACCACTCCCAACTGGAAAGTCCTATTCCTGGAATCCTGGATTAGCAGCCATAATGACTCTGTTTCACCCTCCTCCTCCTCCCTAATGCACTTAATAAAATATAGAGTTTTTCTGCAGTCTCTGTGTCCCTGTTTCTTCTAATCTTTCTTGTAGTTGCAGCTTAGCTCTTCTATGAGTCTTTTCAACCCCCACTCTTAGCAAACATCCTGTCCTTGTAAATATCAGGCAGGGCTGCTAGAACACAGTGTGCTTGAGCTGAGAGGCCCCCTTTTGCACTCAAGTAACCTTTAAAGTTTACAATAGCTTTCTGGAATCATCTCAAAATATAATTATATATATTTCAACACTAACACTATATATTTTCTAAACAAAAGCGATCCCATTATCAGTTACATTTTCATACGATGATTAGCGTTAACTTTTATATTAGCATATATGCAAGGGGGAAAAACAGACAGCAAGATTTATTTTATTTTTTTTTTAACCATAAGAGACACACTAAGCTGAACTGAGAGACAGTGAGAGGCAAATAATTGTGAGATTGTTGGGGTGATTAAATCTGAAGTCTCACAGGAAAATTGGGTTGCGCAACCAGACAGACAAATAGATAGAGACACATGTTTTTCTTAAATAAGAAATAACAAGAAATTAAGGTATAAAAAGAAATAACAAGAAATTCAAGGTATAACAAGAAATAGCAAGAAATTCGCCATATAAAAGGAATAAAATAAAAAAACAGATGAATAATGTGAAAAAAACTGCTTTTTGGCAGACAAAATCTAAATAAATGCTTACAGCAGTTGTTGTTTAGACTCTGTTGTTACCACAGAGATGGTCCACAAGGAAGCAACAGCAGAATTGTTTCAGTCACAAAACCTTGCAAGACCATAGCATAATGCTGCTTAATACAACGTAGTATACTAGGAATGTGATTTCTAGTGTGTATAGGTTCATTTTGAGGTAGTTTATGAATGTAAATGTGATAACAATAAACAAAACTAAATTTTCAATGGATAAAAAGAAATAACAAGAAATTCCAAAAAAATAAAAAGAAAAATTATAAAAAATAAAAAGAATTTCACGGGTCTCTACAAATAGACAGGAAAGAACAGATCCTTGCATTTAAACACTTTCTCTAACAAATGGGACAGGGTCCTATTCCACCCTGTCACCCCCCCCCGAATCATGGAATCTCCCATGATAAGACGTGTTTTGGATTTCCTTTTTGCCTTTTTTGTTTTGGGAGAGTTTTGTAGCGCTAGCTTCTGTGCTGCAGTGTCCTGCTCTGCAGAGTCATCTGCCCCTTTGATTTTGGAGATAGAGGCAGATACCTGTTTGTAGTTTTCATATGGTTTGTGGAGCTGATATGTTGGTGAGCATTGAGTGATGGGACACCAATTTGCCCCTTCTAACCACCTGCTGTCCTCCCGGACCAACCTCCTCTGCAGTCGAGGTGCTTCAATTGCATTTTGGGGAAATGGTGGACAGTTCTTGTGATATATTTCCTCTTGAGTATGCGATCTGAGGTGCGCAATCTCTGCCCATGCTGCCCGGAGCTGAGCCCTTAGATCTCCGATGGTCCTGCATGTAGGACAGCATCTGAAATCCTGTATAACTGCCCTTTTGAAAAGTGTCCCACAGTACCGGCAGTTAATAATATCCATTCCATTTGAGTTGCTGAGTTTATAACCTGGTCTGAGTAATTAGCAGGAAAATGAAGGCAAAAGTTTGATTTATATCTATATACCCCTAATGGGGGCTAAGTACAAAACTAACCAGGACAGTCACAATCATATGACAATTAAATTTTTTTTCTACGTCGTATGGTTCCTGAGATATAACCTATTTAGTATTCCAAGTCCTCATTTTCTGCTCCGATACCCATTATTATGCATACATTCTTTGTACTCACTGTCTTTCTCTATTCAGCTTTTGGGGAAAACCAGCCTGTGCGCTTATTACTGTTACCGTTGCCCTTTCTGCTTTGTCCGGTTTCGTGCTCTTTCACTTACGGCGATGGCTTATCGCCACCATGTGTGAAGTATCCTTTGCTTTTCATTGCACTTATGCCCGTTATTTTTGCCATTTGTGTCTACAGTACTGTTTCTCTTTCTGTTTCACTTTGCGTCACCATGCCCATTGACATTTCCGTTTGCAGGCACCATGTTTACTATGTGACAACACATCACGTGGCAGACCGTTCCCGTCTCGCCGTGCATAAAACTGAGGCCATGTACACCAAAGCGTACACATCCTGATTGCAGCTGCACCAGCGTACCACACTTAGTAGTTGCATGGCCTTACCTACCGGGATGCACCACATGTGGTGTGGGCCACCTGAGCAATAATAGAGTTGAGAAAACCAAGGAGTTGTATAGTATAATATCTCTGAACAAGGGTTTGAGAAATGCAGCTTTCTAATTGACTGTAAACATTGTAACAGCCTTATGTTTAGTTTTTATTAAGATACATGTAGAGCCTAACCATATGATGAACATGGTTTAATATTGTTTAAAAAAACAGTTTTATTATGATAGCAATAAGCCACTCCCAGGTATTATGTTAATTTTTTTTTTTTTAGTTGTTTAACCAGGAATAGCACACTAAGCTTGAAAGCTTTTTTTACAGGTGCAACCTGGGAGCATAGGGAAGTTAAGTGACTTGCTCAGGGTCACACAGTATGCAAGTGGAAGCTGTGGGATTCAAACCCAGGTCTGGTCTGCTGGATGTCACCAGATTTGCAGTTCAGAGCCTTAAACCACTGCGCTATACTGCCTCCCTAATGATCAGTTTATCACTGTCTAGTGACATGTGGCACTCGGCTACGCCTCATTCAACATTAAACCCCTACAGGGTGATTAACAGACCATTTAACATAACTGTTGGTCATGCATTGTTGCTTAATTGTCTTTATGAGTAGATACTCTCCCTCTGCTAGGCACTGCAGCAGCTTTGCAACACAGTGTCCCACCCAGTTACACCATACACTGTCTAGTTACTGGAGAATGACTGTGAATATGAACTCATGAAGATGAACAGTGTAACTTGATCATTACAGTCATGAAACCCTAGTGTGATTATAACTGACAGAGTCAGTGATGAGGATAACCCCTGCTGTCCTAGTACACTTACCCCATTGTGAGTTAAATCAATACTAAAATACATTCAGTTTATATCTACACCATACCTACTTGATTCCTGTTGTACCACAATTAACATAGTTATCACTTTGATAGCATCAGTGACAGAAGTGTGGCAAACCCAAACACTAGGCATACAACCTGAGTATGAAACAACTGTTAAAAAAAATTACACTGTGTCCATAAGTGGCATAAATCACTCATTGCAACAATAGTAAATGTATCACTATTTGAATAAGTTAGTCATCACAGATGCAATGAGATTGTCTTTCTCAGGTACAACATACTCAGTAAGTGTCTACAGGAAAATTTATCCTATAGACATCTCCGATACAGGTACGTCATTGTTGGCTCAGTAGTGCTATGATATTTAGAAGTTGCTTGGCCTGATCCATGCAATTACACTGTTTCTTACAAAGAATACTTACTGCATCTTTAGTATTGAAACACACTGAGGTCTATGTATGTACATCAGCAGTACACCTTCATCAGTAAGAATGCATCTGATACTGGCAGTCCAATTTCACAGCGTTGAACTGGCAATGCTTTTCCATACGTTCGTCAGCCTCTCTATCTTGAGTTAACAGTTGCAGTAAATGTACTACTATGTAAATCACATACTAAATGTAACACTACTTTTATCTTGAGCATGCTAGTGTCTTGTAGTTAATTTATGTACTTCTCTTAATTAATGTATACTCACTAGTGTTAAAACCTTTCTACAACTGTCATCATGCACCTTCAGCATTTATATTGACTAACGGCACAGTACCAGTTGTGGTGTGGTGTGGGGCATCGGTAGGTAAGGCCATGCAACTACTAAGTGTGGTACGTTGTGTGCAGCTGCAATCAGGGATGTGTACGTTTGGTGTACATGGCCTCAGTTTTGCTGTTGATCTCTACTGAGCATGCAGTACCTGGTCAGGTGGGTGGGGATGTCTCGTAGTACATTTAGACAATTATTTGTTATTTCTGTCACCTGCTGCTGGATGTCTGTCATTGGTTGTGTTGACTTGGTCCTCCCCCATACTTGCATGTGTGTGTGTGTGTCTGTGTGTGTGTGTGGTGCTGGGGGGGGTGAATTCGGAGTTAGGGTTTTCAACCCTAACAGCGAATTTCCTCACTTTTGGAGCTGTGGAACAACCCTAACTAATGCATTAAACAGAGTTTTTTGCCTCTAATACATATATATATATATATATTTTTTTTTTTGTTTGCTTTTGTATAACTTTTTATAACAAGTTAAATCAATTGTGCCCCTGCAAGTGAGGTCACTGTGTGGGTACTCCTCTGATCCTCCCCTTCCTGCTTTGCTACAGGAAATGTCATGACTGTGCTACTCTAGACTCTATTGGAGACTTTGGGAGTGATCCATTTTGGATTTCAGAACACTGACCATTATCCCCACAGAGGAGAACATCTGAAGTGTGTGTGACAAGGTGGACACCAATTGAGGGCTGGATGATGCTTTGAGCAACCAGTCGTCCAGTATGGAAAGACATATAGGTCTTTCCTGCATGAGGCAGCAGCCACTACTGCCAGACATTTTGTGAATACTCAAGAGGCCAAGGACAGGCCGGAAGAAAGGGTCCTGAACTGATAGTGAAGACCCCGGAACTGAAAACAAGGGAACCTTCTGTGTGCAGGATGCATCAAGATATGATGGTAAGCATCTTTCATATCCAAGGAACAGAGACAATCTCCCTTGTTCAGAAGGGGCAGAAGGGTTGGAAGTGATACCATTCTGAATTTCTTGTATTCTATATAGAGATTGAGGAGTCTGAGATCCAAAAATGGGCCTTAAGTCTCCCGTCCATTTAGGGACCAGGAAAAAATGGGAATAAAAGTCTCACCCTTTTTGGGAAAGGGGCACAGGCTGTATAGCCTGTTTTGTGAGTAGAGCATTTGTTTCACTTTCTAGAACAGACTCCTGATCCGGGGGTAATGAGAGGCCCTGGGGGGCATGGGGAGGAGGGACCTCCAGGAAATCCAACGTGTGACCTGTCTGAATCAATTGGAGGACCCAAGAATCTGAGGTTATTCCCTGCCACCCTTGAAAGTGCAGGGAAAACCTGCCCCCGATGGCCGTGGGATGGGCCTCCACACCCACGACCAATGGGAGGCCTCAGGCCTGAGGCTGACCCTGCTGGGGAGCAGTAGGGACATAACCAGCTTTGGGGGCAGCATGGGGGCCAGGGAGAGAAACCTGAGCCTTTTTGTTTGTTATTCGGCTGTTGTTGGGTTACAGGACGTTGTCTATTGGCGAGTCTGTGGAAGGAGGCTCTAAAAGCAGGCTTGGCTTGAGTTCAGTACATAGTACGAACTGACCGTAACATACAACCCGAGTTCTGTAATGAAGTCACAATGTCTTGGGTCTGAGGACCAAAAGGTCTGTCACCTTTGAAAGGTGCGTTAAGTATTGAGTGTTGAACATTTGGGGCAAATCCAAAGACCCAGAGCCAAGCATGCCGTCTTAGGCAATTCCCAGCTGATGAAGCCCTCACTGAGGAATCCACTGCATCATAAATGGCTATTAATAAATGATGGCAAACAGCAGATGCTGTCGACAATTTGGTGGTAAGATCTTCCAGAGAAGTCCCTACAGGGAGATTCTGGATCACAGACTGGGAGGCCTTCAGGATCTCCTCATGATACTTTAGAAGGTGATCTATGTAATTTAGAATCCTAAGAGACATTGTAGATGAGAAATACATACGCTTCCTCATGACATCCAATTTCTTGGATTCTTTGTCAGGAGGCTGGGCACTCAAATGTTTCAATTTAGTAGACCTGTCATGGGCTGCATTGATTATTGAGTCAGCCTGAGGCAGGGAAGAAAAATAAGGGTGATCCATCGGGGCTTGGTAGGTTCAGTCAGCCTCATGGGGATTCGAAGGAATCGAAAAGGGCTGCTGCCAGGTTGCACAGATAGCCTCCTCGAATACCTCAACCAGTGAAGAAACGACCAGGGTCTGGTACTCCGGAAGGCTTAGGTAATCAGCTAGCTTTCTGCGGGAGGCATTCTGCCCAGTTTCCTGGAACCCAAAGGTTTTCTGAAGGTGGAGCATGGTGTCCGAAAAACTGGGATCATCGGGGGAACATGGCAAGTCCCGGGCAGGCTCCTCTTGTAAAGAGGAAGCAGAGGAGATGGACAGAGGGGGTTCAGGTTCCTGATCCATGTCATCTTCCTCCTGATCAGCAAGGTCCCATTCTTGCATGAAGGGGTTCTCCATTTCCTCATCTCTTTGAAGGGGAGCCAGCGAAGCGGGGGAAGAACTGGCAGTCCTGGGGACTGAAGAATGTCTCAAACAAGCCGAAACAGGGGCCAGTGGCTCACCTCTGTGTCGAGGGGTAGATTTTGTGAGGTCCAAAATGGTATGCACCAAGGCCTGGACATCAACTATGGCCAGCTGGTCAGAGAACGTGGTAGCTGGGTTGGAATGCACTGACTGAATTGGTACCACAGAAGACACTGGGGACAATGATGACATTAAACGGCCTGTCATCGACGAAGGGTGGACAAAAGTCCCCAAGATCATCGATGAGGGGTAGCAGGCAAGCAAACCCCCGTAGAAGGACAGGTCGAAGAGAGAACCATTGACGGTTCTGAAGCCATCGTTGACGGACGATGTATGGAAACCATTGATGGGGGAGGCAGCATTGGAAGCTGCAATTTCACCTCCGAAGAGGCTGTCAATGGAGGAGCTTTTTTTTTTTTTTCCTTTTTCAAAAACATTTTTTTTTCCCCATAAGATACATAGGTATGTATTCAAAAATGTAATCTCATCACAATATGTTCATTAATAAAAAGGGGTGGGGTGTACAAGCAATGAAAGGAAACATAGAATAGTTTCTTCTAATCTGTTGACAAGCAAATGGTGTAGTTGCCGTATTGGTCCTTGTAAAAACAGCTCCAGAAGCAAATGATTTGATACCTTTTATTGGACCAACATAGATGTTACACAAAAAAGAGCGAAGTGCTCTAGCTTTCGGACCAACCAGGTCCTAAAGCTTCTGAAGAAAGGACCTGGTTGGTCCGGCTAGAAACACTTTGTTCTTTTTGTATTATATTGGTCCAATAAATGTCCATCAGTGCTTCTGGATCTGTTCTAATCTGTTGATCATGTTGTCTCTACAGTGACACTAGCGGTGACAACATTACTTCAGTCTCTCTCCATACAAGATCATGTTCTTCACTTCAGATGCTTCTGTCCATAATTTCTCAAAAGATATTGGGCCAGATTTTCAAAACCCTGATGCAAGCAGCGTCAATGGCAGCTTGCACCAGGTGTGGGTGCATCTGGGACCCTGCGCCTGATTTTCCAATCCACAGGGTCCGGAGGCCTAAGTACCTCAGTGTGCGGCAACAGTGGCAGTGTGCCAAATGGATGGTGCACCCAACCGGAATACCGCAATGGCTGTGGGGTGTCTCCGGCACCCATAGACAGGGGCTAGCCATGCCACCAGCACCCTCACCCCAACACACACTGGGACCCTGGTGGTCTGGTGCCCCCCATGAGTAGTGCCCAGCTCCCACTCCCACCCCCTCTGTACCTGGAGTCCAGCAACTGGCTTTTGATCCACCTTTCACCACCACGTCCAGCTGCCGAATAGACTGTCAGTGCATGTACTGTATACTGGCCATACAGTATAGCACGACAACTCATTGATATTTTCATAGTAGTATGCGAAAAACTGTACTGGTACTGAACTCAAAATATAAGAAAAGTAGAAATGAAAAACTAACACCTACTACCCGAGAAAACACAAACCACCAAAATAACAGAGTGAGAGACACTGAACTACCAGAAGACATGCAAAATAATACAGCGGTGTCCAGAATCATCGTGTAAGAGTGAAAGGGCCACTGAACCATCAGGGATTGCCCACTGGGGATGGATCAGGGCAGGCCACACAGTGGCACTTACTGGATGACTCCCAGGAGGTGTCTAAGTATCGTTAGACTAGCCCTTTGCTGGTCTAACAGTACTTGGCACTTAGTTCCTGAGGAGGTCTTTGAAAATCAGGATTTGAGGGCTGTGGCAGTCTGGGTCAGCCGCAAGCCCCCTAGCACCATGCTATTGCCACTTTCATGGCACAAGGCAGGTGCTAGCACAGTTTGGCGCAGGCAGCCTGCTGGGTGACACAGGCTGCCTTTGAAATTCGCTCTTGGAGCAGTCCTTGGCACAAGGTGCCTCTTGTTTCACACTTACAAGGCCTTTGAAAATCCGGCCCATGGCTTCCCAGGAAAGATACCACCATCTAAACATTTCGGGAGTCTCAAACTGTTGAATTACCTGTGCATTCCATTGTTCCAGTATCATCCTTTTTGTTATAGATGCTATTATTACAATTTTTTTGATGGAGGAGCTGTCGATGAGTGTGAAGAAATGCCAGAGGTAGTCAATGGAGGAGAGGACAACTTGGCCATGGCCTCGAAAAAAAGCCTCAAGGACTACCTTCATCTTCAACAGACCCACCTCTTGTGATTGGGAGGGAGCAGACACACTCGTCATTGATGAAGAGGATTTGGCAGGGGAAACTTGCTTAGTTTTGCTAGTATGTTTCCTAGACGGCTTCTGCCCTGTTGACGAGGAGGGACCACTGGTACACCGGTGAGACCCGCAGGAGGATGTGGAAGACTCCCTGGGCTTCGAGCATTGCTCCTTCTCCAGAAGGACAACCTTCTGCTCCCATCAGAAATTCCCAAAGCTGTTGAAGCCTTCGACGTTTGGCCACCTTGTTGAACCGCTTGCAGAGGACACAAGCATGGATATCGTGTTCGGGACCGAGGCACCGAACACAGACATCATGGAGGTCCTCAGTTGCAATAAGCTGAGCACAAGAACACTTTCAGAATAAAGAATTCAAATACATTGGTAATGAAATGCGACAAACTAGGGAACGCCGCAGAGGAACAATCGTAGTCTCTTCATCGTCGACTGGAAGCTAGACTCCGGATGGAGCCTGTGTAGCATGCAGGTCGCAGTTGGACAAGAACTGAGGAACATCTGGGACCTCCTTTTTTTTTTTTGCTCCACCTTGCCAGACACTCTTTAGGGCCCCCTAGCGCACCCTGCTGGCTTCCCCACCACCACCTGCTACCAACCCCAGATTGCAGTCCCCAGGGTAAACTGGTATATCCCTTCATTGGACAGGTCCTCCCCTCCAGGGGAGAAGGCACTAGTGGGGCAGGCCAGCACACTCAAGTTGGTCCAGGTTCTGCTGGAGTTGGTTCGGGCTGTCTTGGGGCTTCAAGCCAGCGGGGGACCGGAGACCATCATCCAGTCAGCCACGGAGCCATTTTCCTGGTTTTCTCCCCTTTTGGGGGGGATTAGTATGCCTGCCGCGATGCATAACTTCCCAACAGTACTATTCCCGACACTGTGTGCCTGACAGGTACGGCATACCGACAGTAATAATACCGACATTTTGTGGCCGACTGGTACCGCTTACCGACAGTAGTCACAAATTGATCAGATAAGAAATAATAATAAAGTCCACAAATGGCTTACTCACTCACGGCTTACTCACAAACTGTAGCAGTAGTAGTCACAAGTTGAGCAGATAAGAAACAATAATAAAGTCCACAAATGGCTTGCTCGCTTACGGCTTACTTACAAACTGTAGCAGCAGTATTCACAAGTCCAGAAACAGTGGTACAACGGGTACAGCAGACTTTAATAATATGTGTTCGCATACCAGCGGTTTCTCTTACTGTCCCTGTGTGTGATTCTCCAGCCAGTGCTCTGTTACGAGCTCCTCCTCCAGTTCACAGGTGCACCATTCTCCATGCCATTCTCCAGCCAGTGCTCTGTTACGAGCTCCTCCTCCAGTTCACAGGTGCACCATTCTCCATGCCATTCTCCAGCCAGTGCTCTGTTACGAGCTCCTCCTCCAGTTCACAGGTGCACCATTCTCCATGCCATTCTCCAGCCAGTGCTCTGTTACGAGCTCCTCCTCCAGTTCACAGGTGCACCATTCTCCATGCCATTCTCCAGCCAGTGCTCTGTTACGAGCTCCTCCTCCAGTTCACAGGTGCACCATTCTCCATGCCATTCTCCAGCCAGTGCTCCATTACGAGCTCCTCCTCCAGTTCACAGGTGCACCATTCTCCATGCCATTCTCCAGCCAGTTCTCCATTACGAGCTCCTCCTCCAGTTCACAGGTGCACCATTCTCCATGCCATTCTCCAGCCAGTGCTCTGTTACGAGCTCCTCCTCCAGTTCACAGGTGCACCATTCTCCATGCCATTCTCCAGCCAGTGCTCTGTTACGAGCTCCTCCTCCAGTTCACAGGTCACCATTCTCCATGCCATTCTCCAGCCAGTGCTCCATTCTGAGCTCCTCCTCCAGTTCACAGGTGCACCATTCTCCATGCCATTCTCCAGCCAGTGCTCCATTACGAGCTCCTCCTCCAGTTCACAGGTGCACCATTCTCCATGCCATTCTCCAGCCAGTGCTCTGTTAGCTCCTCCTCCAGTTCACAGGTGCACCATTCTCCATGCCATTCTCCAGCCAGTGCTCTGTTACGAGCTCCTCCTCCAGTTCACAGGTGCACCATTCTCCATGCCATTCTCCAGCCAGTGCTCTGTTACGAGCTCCTCCTCCAGTTCACAGGTGCACCATTCTCCATGCCATTCTCCAGCCAGTGCTCTGTTACGAGCTCCTCCTCCAGTTCACAGGTGCACCATTCTCCATGCCATTCTCCAGCCAGTGCTCCATTACGAGCTCCTCCTCCAGTTCACAGGTGCACCATTCTCCATGCCATTCTCCAGCCAGTGCTCCATTACGAGCTCCTCCTCCAGTTCACAGGTGCACCATTCTCCATGCCATTCTCCAGCCAGTTCTCCATTACGAGCTCCTCCTCCAATTCACAGATCAATAGGTCAGAAGGTCACTAGTCTTTTTAAGTGACAGCACAGTCTAAAATACACTTTATTATTGTCCTACAGATAAACAAACAAGTTAAAATCAATTATGGGGCAATCAAAAAGGGAGCCAAATGGAGTTAAAGCATATTGTGTGCTATTCCATGGATGAAATCCTTTGCATGCCTTTGCTCTCTGTCTGCCACAATGGTGCTGATCTTTGCCTCTCGTTTAACATATCTTTTTTTCATAGGTAACTTAAGCAGTCCTTTGATAATGTTTTCCATTGTACTGTCTATCACAACCTGTTCATTGTGCAGTTCCTCAATAAATCGTTGTATTCCCATGTGTGAAGCACCCGCTAATGTACCCAGGTGCCTCAATCTTGTTTTGGTTTCTCTGTATTCCTATAGCATTTGATTGTGTACTGACCAAAACTGTGGGGGGTATAAAGGTGGTGTTCTGACTGTTTATTGTTCTGCATTCTTCTGCGTACCCTTCCCAGCACATACATTTCTTCAAACCAGTCAATGACACCTTCGCTTGCAGGTGGTATGTCGCTCTTTATTTCAGCAAAAACACTGGGAATCTGATCAGGTGGGAAGAATGCTAAGGCAACGATCTGATATATTTTCAGACTAACATCTGGATCTGTGCCATATTTTGTGGCAAGCCCACACCCTTGTATCTTGCGCCAGACAATTTGGCCGACGTGAAACAGACAGCCCTTGTTCTCAGCTGTAGGAAATTCTGCCTTGCAGGCATTTATGGCTGCCTGCTCAAAGTCAGTACTTACAATTTTCAGGGACAGACACAAATCATGTTCGTCTGCAACATCCTGTAAATCCTGGAACATTCTCAGATAACATTCATGAGATTTAGGTGACATTAAACAATACATCAGTGGCAGTATTCTGCAGGTTTCTTCATTTCCCACAGGCGCATGTACTGAATACAACTACCTGAACAGGGCTGGTACTGTCCTAAAAGTACAGTCCATGATCCAGAATGCCACTGAACAAAGATTTTCAAGGTTGCTTTGAGTGGTAAACAGTAGGATTTTGTCAGCGCCACAAGTAGAATCATGGGCTAAGAACGTTTGCCCATTAACTGTTCTGTACTCTTAGGGAATACTGACTTCATCTAGTGGTCTTGGCTCAGGTGGAATATTGTGCCTTCTGGCATGTTTCACGACTTGTTGCAGTGAATGCAAGTCTGGCATATTATGCCTGACCTCTTGGGACACTTTTGCTAGCTCGGTTTGGATGAGCAGCGCTGGTGTATCCTGAATTGTCACTGAGTGTTCTTTTAATGAAGCTATCGCATTAGCTACTGGGACATTATTCACATCAGGGGAATGACTGTGGTCTGAGGTTGTACGCAGGTGATGTTGTCCGCCGACTAGTACAGTGGATGCTCGTCCATGATACCCTGTTTTCCTGTGGTGACAGCACCAGTGAAACAAATCTGAACGGTTTGTTTCTTTCTTTCACATAAAGATACCCCCCAATACTCAGCTTACTGTGTCCTCGTTGCGAAGGTACAACTTCACATACGTGTGGCACTGATTCAGGAGTAGCTGTTGCCACTGCCATTTCAAAAACACAACAGAGAAAGCTACAGATACAGAAAAAGGTGGTCATAATTGACTAGTACAGTATTTATGAAATGATGCTAATTGCCAACAGTGCAGTGTATTGCATTCTGGATAGAGCAATTAACTGGCTAGTGGGCAATTATTTATTTATTTATTGAATTTTGATGACCGGGTAGGCCCACTGGGCCCCGGAGGTCCCTTTGTCTGGGGCAACCCGGGAGTTACAGGACTGGTAGGATACACAATTAGTACAGATATAGCTTATGGCATGCGACATGTTAATATATATATAGCAATGATATATTACATAGCAGGTTACATTGAGTAATGAAGTGAAACAATATAGGAGAGCCAGAGCCATTCCTGGGTCACAAGTACCCGAGTAGAATATTTTGGGAGGAGAGCCAGTAGAGAAGGGTAAGGGCTCCCAGCTCAGGTGGTAGTGATGTAAGTGCTCAGGCCGGCGGGTAGTGTGGAAGTGTCAGGTAACATGGCATTGGCATTGACTCATGGCAAGCATATGTGCCTTGAGTCTTGTTCGGAAGCTCACTGGTGATGGAGCTTCCCGAACCTCTGGAGGAAGGCTGTTCCATAGGGAAGGAGCAGTGTGGGAAAAGAACATGCCCCCTGCCTTGGTCCTTACCCTAGGGACTTTGAGAAGAGTTTGGCCTGAGGTCCATAGATTTTGAGGATTTTGTTTGGCAGTTATGAGCCCTGCGAGGCTTGGAGGAGGTGTTGAGCTAATTAACTTATGTGCTAGGCAGAGCACAGGGTACCTGAGACGGGCTTCGAATAATGGCCAGCTGAGTAGTGCTAGAGAATCACAATGGTGGCTCCTAGAGTGGGACTGAGTGGTGAAATGGACCACCTTGTTGTACAAGACCTGTAACTTACTGAACTCCAGCTTGGCCATTCCCTGAAGTATCGTGGCAGCATAGGTAAGTGTTGGGAGTAAGACACACGAGGCAATGGCAGTCCTGGCTCCAGGGATTAGCCTGATCCTTGAGACGATAGAGTGTATCAAGTTTACCATGGATGACTTTGGTGACTTGGTCAACATGTTGTTTTAGGGTGAAACCTTGGTCCAAAGTAAGGCCAAGGTATTTTGTGGAGGCAACCACTTCAAGTTTGCTACCCGCCCTGGAAGTGAGTTGTAGGTGTTGTGTTCGGTTTTGGCCAAGGGATCTGGGTCCGAACAACATTAGCAGTGACCGCACCATCATTTCTGAGGAGGAGCTTGTCAGGTGCCTCAGAGCATATTGTCTCTAAATAACAATGGATGCGGATGTCAGGGAACATTTTTTCGTGCTACATGAGGTACGTTCACACTTTACTGCTAAAAGAAAGAGGGTGGTCGGGGATGCAGATGTGGAAAAGAATTAGAAAATGTCAAGGATAACTGTGGTCAGGCAATCTATGAGATGGGCACAAGTATGGGACGGGGAAATAAAAGTCAGGAAGTTGAAGTCGGACGATTGTGCGGCAGCCAGTTTAGAGTCGGGCAATTGTACCAGACCCTTTTGGGGTGGTGATGTGCAGGATGGCTAGGCATAAGCCGATGTCTGTCATGCTCCCTCAACAGTGCCCCAATGTGGTGCCCTACCCCCAGCCTCCACCAGAGGTTGACCAACACCGGGTCATGGTCCCCCTCCCTCTCGGGAGATGGCGAGCAGTTGTGGTATGCTTGAACCCCCCAGCTGGCTGTCTGACTCCTGGGTCCATTCCCAAACCCGGGTCATTGGCGTTGCAAGCGGAAATCCAACCGCTGCACCAGTGGACTGGCCTGGACCTCCCCCTTTTATATGTGTCAACACATGGTATCATCAGAGAGTGATCCCAAGTCGACTGCTGAAAAATCTTCTGGAAGAAATGATGCCTGGGTCTGGACATTCCTACATGTTATGACCTGCTGCAAGAGATTTCCTCAAAGATCTCTGTATCATTCCAGTAGTAGAATGCTTACCCCCCCACACACACACACGGAATGGTAACATGGAACAAATGAATTCAAAATTCTTCTGAGTTCCACTGGCATACACACGTACACACACACACACCCACACCTCTCAAGTGGAGCCAGGCCCTCAATTTCATCTGTTGCCAAGTAAGGAGCAGTAAGACATACCTCCTCAATTTGACCCCTGCTCTAACTCCGCCACTGTCCTTTCGCTTTTCACGTTTCCTTCCCTCCTTGTTTGTGCTTATACCGTTTACTTTCCTTCTCACTAGTATTCCTTCCCTTGGTTCTGTAAACTGTCTGGTGGGAGGCAAGTTTAAAAGCAACTCTAAAAAATACTTTTTCACTGAGAGAGTGACAGCCCAATGGAACAGCCTGCTACCAGAAATGGTGGCATCAAAGACAGTAAGGGAATTTAAACTCACTTGGGACAGGCAATGTGGTCAACTTAGGAAAAAAAATAATTGGGGGGTAGCCACTTTGAACAGACTTGATGGACCATACGGTCCCCATCTGCTGTCACTTTTCTTATGTTCTAAACCGTACTGTGTTCCCTGTACCCTCTTTGCAGTTACTGTCCCCTGGATGCAGGGGAGTTCTGTCTAGGATCCCCTTCTGCTTACCATCTACCATGGATCCCTAGACACGGACTCCCCTGTAGTCAATTTAAATGCCTGATATAGGCATCAAACTTCTCCTCTAGTGTGCTAGCCCTCTCTCTCAGGTGAAGTCTATCACCCTTGAAGAGTGTCCCGTCCCAGAAATTCCCCCAATCTCTGACGCAGTGGTACCCGGTGTCCCAACACTACACCTTAAGTCAACTGCTAAACTCCTCTGTTTCATTACTCCTAATTCTGTCCTGCCTCCGCTCCCTGCCCCACACAGGTAGGACCTCGAAAAAGGCCAGGGAGGCTAAGTGTGCTGCCAGTCTGTGCCCCAATCTCAGGAAGTTCCACTTTACTGTCTCTACTGACTGGTTGGCCAGATCATTGATACCCAGGTGTACCAGTACCCCCAGCTCTTCTTTCTTCCTCTCCACCATTTTGCCCATTCTATCTAAATCCTGGTTGGCTGATGCTCCAGGTAGGCATCAGACCAATTCCCTCCCCTACCACTCTATCCCCCTGATTATTGAGTCCCCAACCACTAGGACCTTCCTTTTAGCTTTGCCCCCATTGGGTGCTAATTTGATGTCCTGGACTTTCCCCCTCAACTAACCCAGAGTCCCTCGCCCCGGTGAAGTCAGGAGCCTGAACCTCCTGCAGGGGTGTGTAGCGATTTACTGTCTGGATGGTACTGGTCCAGGCAACTTCTGTTTGACTGCTCCTTCACCCGCCCTACCACCCTCCACCCCTCTGGACCAGTGGGTCTTCTGGGGACAGGGGGTGTAGGGGGATAGCTTCTGCTCAGCTGAGTGCACAGCTGCGATATCTCTATCCTTGCTGCTACTATCCGAGTGTGGAGCTGTGCTATGGTTCTGCAGAAGGGGTAGTTCCCCCTCCTCCAGAGCACATCACTGGAGAAGAGTGTCATACAGTCCCCACAACTGAGTGTCTCACTACTGAACCACATTCTATAAGGGACTGTTTTGGCGAGCGAGAACCTTACTTAATACTGCTTTGCTTAGATTGTACTCCCCACATAGATGGGGTGAACCTACTATCAACCAGATGTTACAGGCTTACTGTATAATATACGGCAACAAGCTGGCGCAGAGGGCTGAGGAGCTGGATGCCACACCTCGAACCACGCCAGCGGCCCAGGTTCGGGAATGGACTCGGGTGTTGGGGGTCGGCAAGGGAATGGGTAGGATTGAGCATCTGTGGGACTGCTCTCCTCCCCTGGGGTGGGGGGATCCATGGTCGCTCTGCAGCGGCCCCCGGTGGAGACCGGGAGCACAGCAGAAGGATCGCACTAAGGGGAACACCACGGAAAAGCGTAAACTGCACTGGGATCGTCTGGATGATGGCAGCCATCCCTGACAATGCCCTCAAGCAATCCCGGCAGAGTAATGTCTGCCTCAGCAGCACCCAGGCAAGAAAGAAAATAGTGTGCTGGAGTCCCCCCGCCAGTGCCTTTCCTCTCGAAAGAGGGGGATCCTTCCGGCAAAGGGATATGCCAGGCTAACCTGAAGGAGGGCTGCAAATATGAGGTAGGCAGCTCTGGGGGAATTGCTGGAAGGGGTCACTGGTGGTACTAGGTGGCTTGAAGGAGGAGCAATTCCCAGTGCACGACGGAGGGGGAAAAAAGATAACACAAAAACAAAAGATATGGCAACAGTGTATAATTCAAGTATCACAAAAATGACCCTGCTGTTGTCAGGTAATCTGGCTATACCACAGATAGTATAGATGTGAGAAAAAAACAACCTTGGGAACTTAGAGAATAACAACTCGTGGAAATAATTCCTCACTTATGGTATAGAACTCCAACTATATTACATAAAATGGGCTTTAGGGATAACAGCAACTACTGGCGTTGTGGTTCACCCAATGGTGACTTATTACATACTTTATGGAACTGTCCTCCCATTCAAAAACTCTGGCACCGTGTTCATAATTTTGCAATGAAAGTAATTGGTCAGTCATTTACATTAGACCCCAAACACTGTATACTTGGTATCTTTAATTTCCATTCTCACAAAATATCCCACTCTATGAACAGATGGCTAACTATACTCTTTCTTCAAGTAAAACGCATTATACTTATACATTGGAGCACTAATGTAATCCCATCTTTTACTGATATCCTTAAACAATTATCTCTTTATGCCTCTCTTGGCCATATGACACATGTACCCTCTGGTCGACTCACTATATACAACAGTTGTTGGCAGGGCTATTTTAGATACTTGGAATCATTCAACCTATCTGATTATTAATGTATGGTTCGCTATACATAACTTCCTTCTTTCACTATATTCTACACAGATTTCCTGTAGTGGTCTCATCTTTTCCTTTCCCTACTCTGTAACTCCCCTCTCTCTCTTTCTCTCTTTATCGCTCTTTCTGTTTCCCCCCCCCTCTCTCTCTTTCCTTCTCATTTCTCTCCCATACTCCTTTTTACCGTTTGTCTATTTTTCTTAAATAACCGTTATTATTTCATATTATCCTCCGTTACACATATTTGCAACATTGGAACATGTAATTTAGTATAACAATGCATAATTATAGCTGTGCGTAATACTAATGCCATTTTACTTGCTATACTCCCCTTTTTTAATTATAAATTACTAAATTTCATTTTTCGACACTACCTGTATTTCCTACTTCAGTCTTCAACCATTTGTTTCACTACATCAGTTGTGCAATGTTTTAAGAAACATTGTTTATACAGAACTGTATTGGAGGATGTTTATTGTTTCTTCTTTTTGTTATAAATACCTCAATAAAAAGATTAACTACAAAGAAATAATTCCTCACCACTAGAAACAAAATATATAGAGTACTTCCTAATTCTACCTCACCCCCTAAACCTTACATAAATATACTATATAAAAATATATTTATTTATTTATGATTTTGGTTACCGGGTAGGTACACTGATCCAAAGGACCATTTTCAGGCACAAGCTGGGACACAGGAGTGGCACAGTAATGACAAGGAAATACATACATACATACAACATGATAAAGAGCTACTGTACAATACATGATAATTATTTACAATGAGTACAGTCTGTACAGGACGTGATAATTATATACCATGAGTACAGGCGGAACAGGATGTGAAATACCGGTAGAAGTAAGTAATAAGCAACTTACAAAATGCAGCTTAAGATGAGTTGATGAGGGACAAATACATACAATGCATACATACATGATAATTATCTACTATACAAAACATAATCTGTAATTTTCACCGAGTACAGTCGGTGCAGTAGAATGAAATACTGGTTGAAATCAGAGAAATAGCAACTTTATAAGTGTAACTTAAGAGTTGACGGGTTCATAAAATTACAAAACCAACTAGCCAATGGTTGAGGGCATAGGTAGCGAAAATAAGGTAGAAGTAAGCAGTTACAATCAAGACTTCAATTTGACCACTCCCCTGGCCAGATAACCAATGAAGCATAGGTGCAGGAGAGAGTAAAGGCAGAGGTGCAGCAGAAAAAGGAGGAAAAGGGGGGTACACCCCACGGGGTGGGGGGGGCTACCTGGGCAAGCAGTTACAGCAAAAATCCCCAAGTAGCCAGGTTTTGAAACTGGTTCTGAAGGCAAGGTGAGAAGAGGCTGATCTGAGAGATCGGGGTAGGTTGTTCCACAGGGTGGGGGGTGTGACCGATAATGCTTTACTTCCCATACAAGTTGCAGCTCTATGGACTGCAGGGGGGGGGGGCAATCAAGGAATGAAGGGTCCTGGAAGAATGTCTAAGCTTGAGGAGGGAGGAGAGGGGGAACACGTCCCCAGTCCTGAGGGTGCTGTCAACGATACAGCCAAGGGCAAAGTCAAAGTGACCTTTGAGCGTTAGCCAGCCGAGGGGCCGGTATAGGTCACAGTGATGGGTAGAGAACGGGGAAAGTAGGGCAAATTGGCAGACGTTGTTGTAGACAGATGTGAGTCGAGCTTGAAGGGCAGTAGATACACGCGAGTATATAGTAGTACAGTAATCTAAGATGGGAAGGAGATTTCCTAATGCGCTAGGCAGGCGGGCCTCCATAGACAAGTAGTGTTTGATACGATAGGCCACCCCAAGTTTCTGATTCACTTGTATCATAACTTATTATCCAAATCAACGTTTACTTTTTATGACTTACAAAACACTGCTGTTCTAAACTTGTATTTCTGGTGTTCTAGAACTCAGTAGATTGAGTGAAATCTATAGGCCCATTTACACACACTGGTCTGTAGCAGAATGACTTTTACAGAACCACTGTAATCTTATCTTCGTTTGCGTGTATAGGTGATCCCTTATGCAACCATAGTGATAGTTCGCCTGAATCACATTCTCTCTTTTTCTGGGTTTGCCGTGATGTGTACCATTTAGCTGTGCTGTGTATTGAACCCATTCCATTCATACTGTTCCCAAGTTGAGCTTTCTCTCGAGACTGCTTGTGCTCGTGTTGAGTTCCCATCCTGCACTTGCCTTCCTACAGTAGGAAGTGATTCAGAAGTCAGCAAGGGGACGTCATTCAAGGCTGCCTTTTGTTTGTTTACCCAGTTACTTTTGCATTTTTTCTAGCACATCCAACCCCTGGTGGTCTTTCTGTATTTGTGCACAACAGGTATGCTGTTAAGGTCACCAGGGACCTTCAGTCATCTACTGGGAGTGAATGCAGCCCACATGAGGTGGGTGGTGATGGGGCACTAGCCAACAGGCATTAACATCCCTATATTGAGCTTCAGTCGGGGGTTGGGGGGTACACTATCCACAGCACATTTTAGTTGAGCCAGTGGCAAAGCTGCAAAAAAAAAAAATTATCAAATTAGGAAAGGTGAGGAGCTCCTTGGCACGGTGGTGTGAATTCACAAAACAGAAAACTTCCGAACAGCAAACAAAGGAACTGAACTCACCTCCCTTGTATGAGGACCTCACAGCAACTAAGGAACATGTTGAAAGAGGTGGTAAAATACAAAGAAGCCTCACTCGCAACAGCACCATTGCTTGAACTTCTTTATTAAATTCCAATGGTGCTATAAACTTGCTAAGAGCAGACTAGAAAGTGCCATTATTGAGTGAAGTGATAGAAGTCCGGCAAGATACTCTGAAAATACTGACTTGACTTACAAGCAATCAACTGACGTTTCGTACTTTTTCCATCCTCAGAGTTGCTGCTACATGACTGGCTACAGTTCTTATGCTGTCTTTGAGGTACTGTTGTTAAGAGACCCCACAGTTCCCAAATCAGTTGTGTCCGCATTAAAAGATGTCCTAGATACCATTTAAACTTATTTTTACTGGATCAAAATTAGCTGTCTGAGCAGACACTAGCAAAAAATAATTCTGACATCTCTATCCATATTCAGTATAGGACATGGATCTTCTGGAAAGGTCTCATCTTACATACACAAACCATCGTCATAAAAAGCATATTTGAATTTGAATGCTAATGTGTGTTTTTAATGATGATTGCTGACAGGAGCAAAACGTCTGGATTATACACTGCTTCTACTCTTTTGTATTGGTTTGTGTGTGAAAGAACAAACTAGAAAGTGTCATTATTGAGTGAAGTGATAAAAGTCTGGCAAGATACCTAGAAAATGCCAACTTGACATACTAGCAATCAGCTAACATTTCTTGCTTTGTGCATCCTCAGAGTTGCTGCTACATGACTGGTTAGGGTTCTTATGCTGTCGTTGGTGTACTGTTGCTGAGAGGGTTTTACTATGGCGTTGCGACCTCCGCTGCGCCGACATCCCCATCAGCGACAGCTGCATTGCCGATTGACGGCATTGCACTGTCAGGGATATGTCTTTGTTCCCCTCAACCCCCCGTGTGGGGGGTGACCCCCCTGACTCTGGATTACTAACTCCAGGTCGGGGTTGTCCTGGGGAAGGGGGTGATACACTGGCGAGGCAGTCCCGGCGCCAGCAGAGATAATCACAGCAATGCCCAGCTCAGCCGATTCCTGACACTGTCTTCGTGCACAGGGGTTTGCTGTACTATCAGTGGACCTGCTAGGAGACTCCACAGTTCCCGAATCAGCTGTGTCCACTTTAGGTGTCCCAGATACCATTTAAACTGTTAATTTTTCTGGGTCAAAATCGACTGTCTGAGAAGGCACTCACAAAAAATAATTCTGACATCTCTATCTATATTCAGTATAGGGCATGGATCGTCTGGAAAGGTCTTAGCTTACATGCATAAACCATCATCATAACAAACACATATTTGAATTTGATTGCTAATGTGTGTTTTTTTGTGATGATTGCTAACAGGAGCAAGATGTCTGGATTATACACTGCTTCTACTGAGTATGTACTGGTTTATGTGTAAAAAAATGTTGTAGGTGCCGTATTGGTCCTTTTAAGAACAGATCCAGAAACAAATGATTTGATACCTTTTATTGGACCAACATGGATGTTACACAAAAGAACAAAGTGCTCTAGCTTTCGAACCAACCAGGTCCTTCTTCAGAAGCTTTATGGCAGTTATTTTGAAAATCCCATTCTAGTAACACCAGATAATGTTGAAAAAACAGAAATAATTCTCATTGGTTTAACATATACATTTAAAACACAACAGAAGATTACATCAGAGAAGCTAATTAACACCAGTATGCTTTTAACTGAGAAGCCTCAGAAGGGCAAAGGTTATCAAGAATTATCAACAACTAGAGAGTTCTTCTCACATAAATTTTAAAATGTCTCAGTATGCTAAGAAAGCATTCTAGTGATAAAAAACCTTGGGATAGCATTCTCTCTAATACATGTAAGATGAGCCTACAACTTACATTCAAAGTGTCCTGGTGGGTTAAAGAACAGATAATGAAAGACAAAATCCTGGTTTATGTGTGTAAGATGGACCCCTTTCAGACGATCCATGCCCTGTACTGAATATGGATAGAGATGTGAGAATTATTTTTTGTGAGTGCTTCCTCAGACAGCTGACTTTGACCTGGAAGAAATAACAGTTTAAATGTTATCTGGGGCATCTTTAATGTTAATGCAGCTGATTCGGGAACTGTGGGGTCTCTTAGCAGCAGTACACTAAAGGCAGCATAAGAACGCTAACCAGTCATGTAGCACCAACTCTGAGGATGCACAAAGTGCAAAACATTCATTGATTGCTAGTATACCAGCATTTACTGGGTATCTTGCCAGACTTTTACTACTTCACTCAGTAATGGCACTTTACAGTTTAGGGTTGCCACCTGTTCAGTTTTTGACCGGATCGCCCGGTTTTTTGCTTATTTGTCCGGTTCTCCGGATTCCTCCCCGTCTGCTCCGGTTTTGCCACTCTCGTTGCAGCAGCTACACCCGACATAATACTTGTACAATGACTAACACAAGGAACTCCATATACAGCCGCCGCCCAGCAACGAACTAACCCACAGGGCAGCTTTTCTTTAAGTGGGAGCCCCCCAGAACAGAACACCCACCGCCCCCGACTGCAATCAGTGCAGCTAGGTAAGGTTGCTTGCGACTGACTAGTCTTCGTCCTTCGAGCTAATCAATTTGGCTCAGCTGACTGTTCGGGTCTGGGTTTTACAATTTTCCCGAATCCTCCACCAGTCCTGCCAAGATAAAAAGCCGCTGCACCTTGAAAGCTAGTTGATTCACCCTATGATGAATCGGTGGTGCACCTGACCCAAAAAATCAGAATCGGGAACTTTCCTGGACGCTCAAGTCAGCTGCAGCAATACCCGTAGGTAATGTGCACAACTAAATATAGATGTTATTATTTTTTTTTTATGCTTTTTTTTGTCCTACCTTAACCTTACTGTAACTGGATGAGGAGAAAGTGCTTTACTGTAGTGCTGGGAAATTAAGGTGAGCTGCTGCTGCGCTGGAGGCGGAGCTGGAGGGACAGATTCGTCCCCGACTCCCCACCCGACCCAAAAAATCAAAATCGGAATGTTCCTGGATTTGGAAGCTCAAGACAGCAATACCTGCAGGTGATGTGCACAACTAAAATTAAATATAGATGTTATTTGTTATGCTTTTTTTTGTCCTACCTTACTGTAACTGGACGAGGAGAAGCCGAAGGTGCTTTACAGTGCTGGGAAATTAATTAAGGCGAGCTGCTGCTGGAGGGACAGGACACCCTGTGTCGGGGCTACCCCATGACGTTGTATTGGCTCAGGCTGTGATCAGGAAGGAACTGCAAGGAATCTGTCAAGTACTGAATTTGAAAACTGTCTGTGATGTCAGTGTCAGGCTAGGTTAGTAAGCAAACAACCCAACGGCTTTGTCAGGACTGCACTGCACTGCATGGAAAGGTCAGACAGAATCCTTGCTGGATCATGTACCCGTCCCATCCTGAACATTTTTGCTAAGATGACAGGCAGCTGGCAACAGCATAAAAACACAAGCCCTATTCGGTTGCTCGCTCCCATGCTCAGATGCTCTACACACCACTAACAGGCAGCAACACCCACACCTTACAAACAAGATACCTACCCCAATTACTAGCTATGGTGTCAGTGTCATCATGCTGTCATCATCACCTTTAAATTTGGGAATTGGGATTCGGGAATAAACTTGTGTCTCCTCTTAGGATTTCTATTCTGCTTCGTTAATCGTTTAATCGTTCAATGAAGGGTCTGAACTTAAGCGGCACGTAACGTTACTTTTAAACCTGCAAGGCTGCAAAATGTATTTAATTTAAATAAATTAATCCTTATCCTGGGTCTATTTATAATGCTGCTGCCAGCTGCCTACCCGCCTGACTGTCGGAGACGAGTCCGGTCCGACTCGAGTCCGACTTGTCTTGTCACTCAGGAGTCACTGACACTGTGAGGTGAGACCGAGACAGTGAGAAGGAATTTGGAAAAAATACTAATTTTTCCTTTCTGAGCCCCAGATTATTTATTGGCACCAGGCACGGCATGGACCAGTGACCACGGTCAGGGCTAGGTGGTAATAACGCACGCACAGCAATCAGCAAAGCGTTAATTTGTTAATTTTAATATAATAATTACCTTACGGTGTGGTACTCTCATCTGTTCTGTTTGCTGCTTGGCTTGCTGATGTTATGTAGAGAAAGAGATTTAGTGTGATGTCTGTCTGTGTTGTTGTTCTGATCTTTCATCTTTCAGTTTCAGAATGTGCTGTGTGACTTTGACTACTGACTCTGTGAGTGACTGAAGCGAAGCTTGACGGGCGAAAACTGGAGGACCGGGGTGAGGGGTCCGGTGAGTAAAGTAGAGCTGCCTGCAGCCTGGAGTGATGCACATTGCACAGACTGTACTGTACTGTGCTGAGAATCCTACAGTCACTCTCAGTCTGTATCCCACCGGCCCCCCCCCACCCTGCTGGTGACTGGTCCCTGCCGCTTTCTCTCCTGAGTCCTGCCCAACTAGACTTCCAGGAGTTCGGTCTGTTTTTCACAGTAGCAGTCGGCATTGAAAGCCCTACCAATCAGTGGCTTCCGTACTGACTAGCTAATTTTCTACCAATCGGGTTGCTGTCCGACTTGCAATAATCACCCACTGAAATTCATAAATTTTTATTGGTCCTTAAAAAGGGACCAATCATCTGGCCCTGGAAAATATGAATATGCAGCAGGAATTTAAAAACAAAAGCCGGGCACCCCTACTCCTGGCTATAAATACCCTAGCTTTTAGCTGCCTTATCTCATCTGTCCTCGGACAACCTGCTCTGCTGGCTGGCTGAATGACTGACTGCACCAATCCTCGCTCGATGACCACCACTACGAAATTGCGAATCTGCGATATCTGCTGCTGCATCTCCCTAGGATCAACTTTGTAGGTAGGCTTGCCCTTTTTGAAAGTGGATTAAATTAATTAAATAGTGAATTTCCAGGGCTCACAGGCTGTTGGTTTCTTATGTCCTGCTGCCATTCTGTTCATGTTTTTTTTTTACTTGGGGTTGGGGGGGCTACAGTATGTGATCAGAATTCAATAATTCTAACTGAATCCCATCAGTATAGTGTATGCTCAGAACACATTTTAAATTTATATATCATAGCAACAAGTACTGCAGTTCTTTTTGGCTGGAGTGGAGTGAACTGTGGACAGGCTTGAAAAATTAAGTTAGTTTTCACAGGAATGCTTGCTGTAGGGGCCCAATTGAACAACTGGGCCAGCTGGCTCACCAATAGTGTTATATTATTTATATTGTATTTTTAAAAGTTATAAAATTCTGTCATCATGAAGCATGAAGCGTAATTTCTATTTGCCACTTTTGTTACTGAAGTTCTTTTGACTGGACTTGAAACTACAGAATGCAGTTTCAAGTCCAACCAAGAACTTTATAACAAAAATAATAAACAGACATTTATGTTTCATAATGACAGCATTTTATAGCTTTAAAAGTACTTAATTTAACAGGGACGCTTGCTGTAAGGCTGGCTCACCGATTAGTATGGTGTGGTGTCAGTATATTATGCATTATTCTGCATACTGTCTGTATTAGGGGGTGCAGTGTGGTACTGTTGGGAAGTGCTGTCCTTCAGATGAGACGTTAAAACCAAGGTCCTTTCTACTCATCCTGGTGCTGTCCTGGATGGGTGTCCAGGACGGCGGAAGTAAAAGAACCAAAGGCATTCTTCACAAAGAGTAGGGGATATTCCAGGTGTCCTGACCAACATTCCCCTTCCCACAAAACCAGTTCATACAATTATCCAGGGCAGGCTGTGTGTGGGTGATAATGTGTGATATGGCTGCCACCACACATTCAGTCACTTCACTACCAGTCTAGCCTTGCTTGTAAAAAGCACTTTAGGGTACACTGTGTATGAAAAGTGCTACATAAATGCTGATTCTTCTTCTTCTGAGATGCTGTGGCAAGTGGCAACTTGTATTTGCTCTGTGTTATTGATACTGCCAAGTCAAGGAGGAGTGGACACTATTTTCAGTCAGTCTGAGCTCCACCACAACTGCATGTGTGTCTCACTGCAATCTCTGAAAAAATATTACAGTAAAATGTTCATATTGTGCTGCCAACGGACTGAGCCTGTGACATCCTGCTGTCCTGGAACTTCCGTCAGTGGCCATCACACACTGTTTTGTTTTTGTAGCTCTTTTTGACTCTTACCCTCAACCCTCTCACCTCTGCTTAACAGAAACATGAGTCTTAGTGGAAAAAGATTCCAACCCACCATTCGTGATGAAGAAAGGAGTAGCAGTCCTCCGGCTAAGAAGGGTAAAATATTTTGCTGCTATAACAAGGCTTGGGAAAGCAAGTATTCCTGGATCAGATCTGCAGGACCAGGAATGGAACATTCTGCCAAATGCACTGTCTGTGGCTCTGCTTTTACAGTGAAGTGGGATGCTGAGGCTGCAGTAAAGAATCATGAAAAAAGTGAAAAACACCAACAGCTAACACACCTGCAAAAAGAAAATCATATCATGAAGAAATTTTTTGTTGCAGAAAATAGTTCTGAAAGCAATAAGGTGATGGCAGCTGAACTTACAGAACTATACCATGGAGTCCAGCATCATCACTCCTACCTGTCCATAGAATGTGGAATGAAGATAGCCCAGCAGATCTACACAGACTCAAGTATTGCATCCAAAATGAGTTGAGGACGAACAAAGGCTGAGAGCATTGTCACCAATGTCCTGGCACCTTTTGGGGAGGAGCTGCTGTTACAAGAAATGGGCAATTCATTTTACTCTGTTGCATCAGATGCTTCTAATAAAGGCAATAAAAAAAATGTTTCCAGTTGCTGTGCAGTACTTTGATCCCAAAAAGGGGATCCAGCAGAAACTGTTGGACTTTTATGAAGATCACAATGAAACTGCAGATGCTGTCACAGCAAAAATTATTGAATCCCTGACCATCAGAGGTTTAAAGCTTGCACACTTATCAAGCTATGCTGCGGACAATGCCTCTGTAAATTATGGGAAACATCATTCAGTTTTTCAAAACTTAAGATCAAAAGTTGCCCACCTTGTGTCTGCCAACTGCCTGTGCCATGTCATTCATAACTGTGCCAGGAATGCCAGTAAGGCTCTGGCTAGGTATGATGTGGAAAACTTGGTAATAAAAGTATATAATGAGTTTTCCAGCTCTGCTAAGAATATGAATGAGCTAAAAGACATGTTTGCCTTTGTTGAGTTGGAATGGAAGGATCTGCTACGCCATGTGGTCACTCGCTGGCTTTCCCTCCTGCCAGCAATAAACAGGCTCCTCCAGTGCTGCCTGCAGTTAAATCGTACTTCATCAGCCTGGGTTCAGATGAATGCCATCCTGCCATTTGGAGGTTCATCGCAGAAAAGGAAGATGGGTATAGCAGCAGCGATGAACTTACTGAGGGAGAGTGCTATATCCATTTTATGCAGTATACAATGGCCATTTTCCACAAATCAGTAGCAAAGTTGGAGAGCAAAACTGTGACAAGTACAAAGGTGTATGGCATAATGCATAACCTAAAACAGAAACTGGAGAAAAGACTGGAGGACAACTTTGTTGTCTACAAAGTGAATGCAGCACTGCAGACATTTCCTGGGAAACATCAGAGACAGAATTTTAAAAGACTTCTGTGGATTTTACAGTTGAGCCATTATGTATTTAAACAAATGGTTCAAATTTGAAACAAGTCCTCTTCAGGGGATACAGATCACGGCACTTAGCAAGCCAGAAATGGCATGGAATGAACCCGCTCCGCTGTGCAGAAATTCTGCAGCTCACGAACATGTTGGACATGGATGAACTTTACTCAGAATACTGTCTGCTGAGTAATGCACTGCCAGCACTGAGTGGTATGACAGGGTCTGTGGCAGAGAAATGGGTAACATTTTTTGCCAAGGCACCAGAATGTAAAACTCTTCTACAGCTTGTACAGTTTGTGTTGTCAATTCCTGTCAGCAACAGCTTTGTAGAAAGAGTTTTTTTCTATCATGGGGAACTGCTGGACAGATGAGAGGAACCGTATGTCTGTCAGTTTAGTAAAGGCTGAACTGCAGGTTAAACTGAACTTTCAGCATAGCTGCTCACAGTTCCATGCCTTTATAAAAAACAATATAAAGTTGTTAGATGCAGCAAAATCAAATACAAAATACAAATTCAAAGTACAGTGCCAATGAACTGATGAGACAATAGGTGCCAAACAACTGCCAATTCAATTCTGCCAGTTTAAAAATAAAAATCATATATGTGCACTCATTGTTTAATAGTGCATGTGTCCCATGTGAAAGCGTGTTTACTTTAAATCTTTAATTGTTTGTCTAACTTTCAAACTGCATTAAAGTGCAATAAACTATTATATTATTAATTCATAAGTGGTGTTGTGGTGCAGTTCCTTAATGTCCACCGAACCGATCAGTAAATTTTGTGTGGTGGTTTCAGTAGGTCATGAGTTTTTAAAGGGGTGGGCCCAAAAAGGGTGTGTGGTTTAGGGCCGAAATAGGGGCGGAGCTTAAGGTCCGGTTTTTGCCTTATTCAGAGGTGGCAACCCTATTACAGTTTGCTCTTTTAGCTCTTTTATGTAAGCAATAATACCTGACAGGGTGGGTCGTATTGGGCTATATCGGACCACCCAGGGCCTTATAGCCCCTGGAAGGTGCAATATAGCCCAACACTGTCCATCCTGGTGGGTATCATTACGCTTAGAAAATGGGTTATATGTGACTTCTTCAACAAAATATTTGAAAATGTTAAAAAAATCTGTTAAACATTACTAAAAGAGAACAGAAATTAAATTTGTACAGTAAAGTAGTCCCTCTGCTGTTACACCTGGCAGTAGAATGTGCAGTTGTTTTGTATGTGAACACTGTTGCTGATTTTTGTCTGACGCAAGTAGTGTCCCCCCCAAACAGAAACGGAGGGCAATACTGTTTTGTAGATACAAACAGTTTTTAAGTTTTTTAAGAAGTAGTGTCCCCCCCCCAAACTGCTGTTATGCTATTATGGGACTGTCAGAGCTGGCTGAGTTCAACTGTGTGGGGTTGTAGCATGAGAGGACTAAGCTAAAGCACTGAGTTTTATTTTCTGCAGTGTCCTGTTCCTCCCGCCCCATTGAAATAATTCCACAGCCAGTGACCATTACGAATACAAAGTTTCCTGTGGTGTTTCTACCTTCTTCCCTGTTCTCATTCTCAGTCTGTTGTCAGGTGTCAGCAAGCAGTTTCAGAGCAGATAATTTTTGAAAAGAGTCAGGTGTTTTTTTTTTTTAATAAAAGGACCAAAAAAAAAAACCCTCTAAACATGAAGAAACAGCAGTGAGTTTATTAAAGACTACAGAGTGCGAGTTGTAGGTTTGAGCTGGACGGTAATGTGGTGGTAGCTCACACTTTAATGTCTCACCCCCGCCACCAAAACAGTTAATTTTATACAGGATATAATCTTTGTTTTTGTTTTGTTTTTTATTATGCCTGCTGTTACTGCATTCAGCAAGGATGACACAGTGATTGTGGTTTGGGGGGACAGTGTTCTCTTTGGTGAAGTGTACAACTAAAATAAAAAGGGAGCACAGCACACTTTGTGGTGGCAGTTTTACTGAAGAGAGTCAGGTGGGAAGACTCTCGCATGCTAAAAGAGAAAAAAAAACATGGAGGAAGTTAGCTTTTGAAAATAATGAGGCACACAGAGGCTGGCACTCATTATGTCCCGGTCTCTGTCACCTCATACCGGACCAGCGGGTTGGTTGTTTTAGCCAATCAAAAACAAGATTTCTCTGTACCCATTTTCTAAAGCACCTTTGAAATTTAATAAAGAGGTTCAAGCACCAGAGCTCTTGTGAGTGAAGGTTGATTTTTTTGCCTCTTCGTTCTACTTGTGCCTTAATTGCAGTGAGGTCTTTATGCAAGGGAGTTGAGTGCAGTTCTTTGTCTGCTGTTTGGAAGGATCCTGAAAAAAAAATCTTTGGCTGACTTCATCCTTGCTGACTTTGTCCACTCTTCCAACTTCCTCTCCCCCTTCCAGTCTGGTTTTCGGAAGCATCATTCCACCATCTCCTCCCTGCTACCTGGTGGGTGTTGTGAAAGAAGCAGAGTAAAGTTAAAAACAAAAAGCAAACAAATAAACAAAAAAGGCATTTTGTGCTTTCACCCCCTCCTGCGTGGTTTGCAGCAGTGAACATGTAGCTTTACTCACGACACTGCATTTGTGGTTTTGTGATTGCGGACGGTTAAGAGTGAGAACAGATGGCTGTCAAAATGTTTTATGAGTTATGAGAAGGAAAAGAAACATAATTTTGCTATTAAAAAATTAATAGACAGTATGGGAGTGAGACTGGAGTTGTTGTAAGGGGTCATCTTTCTGAGATACCCACTCACTAAGCAACAGACAAAACAATGGCTGCCATTCATTTCTTATTATACAACGTGAAAAAAATACATACAAAATCCAGTACTGTGATTGGCTGGCTGACACCTTCTCTGCATTGTAAATCATCCCATGTACCAACTGAGAAAGGTGCTAGCCAACCTTATTTGATGTCAAGCATAAAGATATCAGTACGACCCGCCCACATCAAAACACACAGCCGCCATCTGAGTCGCCGCTTCAAAAGCACTGCCGTAGGAAATTTAAAAAACATGACTTCGTTGTTTGAGTTAATTGACATGGAGGAGTTTGAAAACATCTTCAGTGATGAAAACAAAGGCTCTGATATTGAAAACTTACCTGAGCAAACAGTAGAACGTAATGACACCTCGGCTGACAGTCCACTCGCCGCTTCGACAATGGCCCCAGTCAGCAGCACTGCAACAGTAACTACAACTGGCCAGGAAACAGAAGCCGCACCTCCAGTCACAACCCATGCAGAGTCTGCTGTTGAGAACGCCTCACCAAAGCAGGCCCCCTGTAAAAAAAGATAGTAAAATGTCACCAAGACACCACAGAACAAAATTTAGAAATTTAGAGCTATCTAGAAATGAACAAAGTACCATAAGGAAACAAGGTGGGCAATGAACATTTTTTCAGACTGGTTAAAAGAGAAAGGAATTGAAATAAACCTGAAAACAGTGTCACTTGAATATTTAAACAAAGTTCCCAGACAATGCTGTAGTACGGTTCCTAACTCCAGTGGGCAGGAATATGTACTAACTCATTTTGTAGGCTTGTGGTCTGGCATAAACTGTCATATGAACGACCCCCATTAAAAGAGCTGTGAAGCTTATGTCAGACTGTCTTTAATGGAGCCAATAATTTGTTCAAGCGGGTAGACAAAAGCTACCGCAAGGCAGGTAAAGATCGTACAACGCACCATACCCCACTGACCAAAGAAGAACTACTCTTTCTCAGGCACCCCCTGGCATTATCACCATTAACAGCAAAAGGGTTAATTAATAAAGTATGGCTAGATGTTCAACTGCTCCAAGCCAGAAGAGGAAACGAAGGTGTCCGCACCTTCACAGTGCAGTCTTTTGAGATAAAAACAACCCCAAATAGTCTTCGTTACCTGACCAAAACATATAATGAAGACACTAAAAATCATAAAGAATTCCAAGATCCCACCAGACAATGCAACAGGGGATTTATGTTCAAGAGGCCCGGTGACCCTCTCTGCCCCATAACCAGTTATCTGCACTACATCTTGAGGCTTCCTGACAACCCACCAGCTTTGTTTTGCCATCCTAAGAAACAGGTGCAAAGTGAATCAGACAAAATAAAAGTATGGTATACTAGAGAACAGACTGGGGTAAATTTCTTTGACAAGATGCTACCCCCATTTATGTAAACAGGCTGGACTCCCTACAAATCACTGCCTTAGAGCAACTGCGGTCACTCTTTTAACAGAACCTGGATTAGAGTCACACCAGATAATGGATATAACTGGCCATAAGAATGAAACATCTCAGCTGGACCGCTGGCACAGCAGTTAGATTTCTGCTTGCGACGCCGGCGACCCGGGTTCAGGAATGGACCTGGGACATCAGAGGGCCAGCCAGGGGGGAAAAGGATTGAGTATCCAAGACTGCTCTCCTTCTCCAGGGGGGAGGGTGATAGAGTGTTTGGCGTGATGCAGACACCCAGCAGAAGTTGGAGGGTACCTCATGCGCCAACGCTGAGCACATATGGGGAGGCAGACGCTAGTTGTCATTGCACATCCCCGCCCCTGTATACGGGTGGAAAAATACTGCTACCTGCCGCCTGGGTGAAGCCTGTCTCTCTGCTCTGATGAGGTCCCAGGCCGGCTCCCCAGACCTATCCCGTTGATTGCGGCATTTGGGGTCGGTGCCACAGCCCCGCCCTGGGGGGTAAACCAGGGGGTATCTGGGGGAGTCGTAGCTAATGTGAGAGTGGGAGCAGAGGGGACCATGACCGAGGCTGAAGGAACGGTGGCAGGTACTGAGAAAAAATAGAATAAAAAAAAAAAAAGAATGAAACATCTCTGAAAAGTTATTGGCAGCCAAACCTCATTCACCACCAGACAAGAGGCTCCATCGTATCAGGCCAGAATCCAGAACCACCTACAAAGCCATCCAGCAGTGAACCGCCACAAAGAGAAGTTCAAAAACAGGTTTTCTTGCCCCAATTTCAAAATGCACCATCAACTAGCAGTTCCTATAATACAATGCATGAAGAAACCAACGATTCTGAAATATACGCCCCCCAAAGTAAGTGCCAAAGGTTGAGACTACCACGTTGCATGTCAGCGTGGCTCAGTTGGTAGCACATCTGCCTCTGGACCAGAATGTCATGGGTTCTCGTCCCACGCTGAGACTGGACTTACATCTAAAATGCTGGCATCTGAGTGCAGTACTAGGGGGTGGTGTACTGCTGGGGTGGGCCGTCCTTTGGATGAGACGTTAAACAGAGGTCCCTTCTACCCATCCTGGTGCTGTCTTGGTGGGTGTCCAGATGGAAGTAAAAGAACCCAGAACAGTCTTTGCAAAAGAGTTGGAGACATTCCTGGTGTCTAGGCCAACATTCCCCTTCCCATAAACTGGTTCATGCAGTTGTCCAGGCTGTGGGTGTTGATGTGAGATGTGGCTGCCAGGGGTTAAATTGGGCAGAAACTCACTGGAACTCAGTTCCACCTAGGGTTACCAGATGTTCTCTTTTACGAGGACATGTCCTCTTTTCCAGCTGCCAAATATTCTTCATGTACCATCTCTATCCTGTTGTATTATTATTATTTTTATAATTTGTTTACTCTCTCCTACCCAGGACCTCCTTGTAAATGAGCTGTGAAGGCAGTGGAGACTTTAAAACTATTTACTTAGGGTCTGGCACAAGGGCTCATCAGGGGAGGGACTAAGTGTCCTCTTTTTGGCATACCAAAATCTGGTACCCCTAGTTCCACCTCCTCTGACTCCTTTCTCCATTGATTACAATTAGACAGTTCCAGGTCCTAGGGATGACAGTTCCACCTCCCAAAACTGCAGAGATTATAGTTCCATCTCCTAAACATTTCCAATTTAACCCCAACCTGCCACTACACATTCAGTCACTTCACTACCAGTCTAGCATTGCTTGTAAAGCACTCTGGGATGCACTGTGTGTGAAAAAAGCACTATATAAATGCTAATTGAACTGAACCCCGGTGGTCGAGAGGGCTGCAAAGGCATAGCCCTCCCCCACAGCTCGCTTGGACAAACGGCCACCAGAACTGAACCCCGGTGGTCGAGAGGGCTGCAAAGGCATAGCCCTCCCCCACAGCTTGCTTGGACAAACGGCCACTAGAACTGAACCCCAGCATTCAAGAGGGCTGCAAAGGCATAGCCCTCCCCCACAGCTCGCTCGGACAAATGGCCACCAGAACTGAACCCCGGCGGTCGAGAGGGCTGCAAAGGCATAGCCCTCCCCCACAGCTTGCTTGGACAAACGGCCACTAGAACTGAACCCCGGCATTCAAGAGGGCTGCAAAGGCATAGCCCTCCCCCACAGCTCGCTCGGACAAACGGCCACCAGGTAGTTAACAGCACAGCAAGCTCGCCTGATTCGGTAACCTCTACTGATAGAAACTGGCTTTGCTTTTTTCAAACTGAACTCTCTTGGCGCCATTTTTAAGAGGCTTTATATTGTATTGGACAAACAGTGGAGATAGTTTTATTTATGTAAGAAAGTGTTGCCTTGCAGAATGATTACCTTCCCTTTAAGACGGTTTTGTTAAATTGCTGCTTGTGCATGATATAGTTACCTATTGATATTATTTAGTAACTGAAACCTCTGCACTGTTTGAGCCCCCAAAAAAGGAAACATCTCCCAAACGCTGCTGTCTCATTTTAAAATTAATCCGGTTTCTGCATTTAATCATTAGTGTAAAACTGCAGGAAACCCCCACCCTCCTAATCCCTATATAAACTCACTGTGTTTCTCCTTCTCCTCCACAGAGCTGAACCCCAGCGGTCGAGAGGGCTGCAAAGGCATAGCCCTCCCCCACAGCTCACTCGGACAAATGGTCACCAGGTAGTTAACAGTGCAGCAAGCTTGTCTGATTCGGGAACCTCTACTGATCGAAACTGGCTTTGCTTTTTTCAAACTGAACTCTCTTGGCGCCATTTTTAAGAGGCTTTATATTGTATTGGACAAACAGTGGAGATAGTTTTATTTATGTAAGAAAGTGTTGCCTTGCAGAATGATTACCTTCCCTTTAAGACAGTTTTGTTAAATTGCTGCTTGTGCATGATAGAGTTACCTATTGATATTATTTAGTAACTGAAACCTCTGCACTGTTTGAGCCCCAAAAAAAAAAGAAACATCTCCCAAATGCTGCTGTCCCATTTTAAAATTATTATTTTTTTTTATTTCATTTTTTTTTTTGATTTATTATTTTTTCCGAGCTGCCATCCGCCTGATGTATCTCGGCCCGGTCACGGGCCACGGGCTTCCATTCCCCGAATTAGCCATGAGCCCTCCGATACCCGTGGCTTGCCCCCCACGGTGGGGCTGCGGCACTCTCCCCTGCATGCCACAGACATTCAGACTAGGTCGGGGGGCTTGGCCCGGGGAGCTAATTGAAGCCGTGGCGAGCCTCATTAGCGGCAGTCGGCAGCTCCTTTTTTCCGTTTTTCTTGGGGAGGCAGGGTCGTGCAGTGATGCCAGCGTCTTCCCCGCCTCCTAGATATGTGAGCGCCGGTAGTGGTACTCCTGGCCTCCGCCAGGGGTCGCCGATGCTCTGGGCACTTCCCCACCCTCCCCCCAGAGAAGGAGAGCAGTCCCTAGGACGCTCCATCCTTCTGTCCCCGGCCGGCCCTCCAGCAACCCTGGTCCGTTCCCGAACCCGGGTCGCCGGCGTCGCATGCGGAAATCCAACCGCTGCGCCAACGGGCTGGCCCCATTTTAAAATTAATCCGGTTTCTGCATTTAATCATTAGTGTAAAACTGCAGGAAACCCCCACCCTCCTAATCCCTATATAAACTCACTGTGTTTCTCCTTCTCCTCCACAGAGCTGAACCCCAGTGGTCGAGAGGGCTGCAAAGGCATAGCCCTCCCCCACAGCTCGCTCGGACAAACGGCCACCAGGTAGCTAACAGCGCAGCAAGCTTGCCTGATTCGGGAACCTCTACTGATCGAAACTGGCTTTGCTTTTTTCAGACTGAACTCTCTTGGCGCCATTTTTAAGAGGCTTTATATTGTATTTGGACAAACAGCGGAGATAGTTTTATTTATGTAAGAAAGTGTGGCCTTGCAGAATGATTATCTTCCCTTTAAGACAGTTTTGTTAAATTGCTGCTTGTGCATGATAGAGTTACCTAGTGATATTGTTTAGTAACTGAAACCTCTGCACTGTTTGAGCCCCAAAAAAAAGAAACATCTCCCAAACGCTGCTGTCCCATTTTAAAATTAATCCAGTTTCTGCATTTAATCATTAGTGTAAAACTCCAGGAAACCCCCACCCTCCTAATCCCTATATAAACTCACTATGTTTCTCCTTCTCCTCCACAGAGCTGAACCCCGTCGGTCGAGAGGGCTGCAAAGGCATAGCCCTTCCCCACAGCTCGCTCGGACAAATGGCCACCAGGTAGTTAACAGCGCAGCAAGCTTGCCTGATTTGAGAACCTCTACTGATCGAAACTGGCTTTGCTCTCACCGAACGCCACGTGCTCAGCTCCCCACCGCCCCCACCACCACCCTTGGTCGGCACATATCACCAATATATAGGTTGATTTCTGATCACATCAGGCCACTTTCTCCATCTGCAGCTTATCATCTTCCACCACTGGAGGCCCTTTCACCTTTTTTCTCTTTTTTTTTTTTTCTTTCCTCCTTTCTCTCCAACCCTGTCACTTACCTCCTCACATCTCCGCCCGGCCATGCTCACACTTACCCTCATCACTCTACTCCTGCACTTCCCTCAGGCACCTTCGCCCCCCACCCAGCACATGAAAATGGGGAACAATACTGAAACCCCCTGTCAACATCCAGGCTGGCACTCCTTGCCCTGCACCCCCAATGCACCTGCACACGCAGCCACTACAAAATCAGACCAAAAACTATCGACCCCGCCCCACTAACGCATACACTGACACTCCCCTCCACCTGCACCCAGGTTGTCACCTCCCACGGAAAGAAACCCGCTGGAGCCCCCTTTCCTTGCCAACCTCCCTCCACATCCCCAACACAGCAACCCCTCACCCCCCTCTTTCCTCCCCTATCTGCCCCTTACCTGAAACTACCAATACCACGATCAGACGCACACAGCATAAATGCCAAAGACCTACTACTCGAACAAATTGCATCCGACTCAGGTCTCTCATTCTTCTTCTTCTTCTTGTTCTGACAGGTAATGTCCACCCAAACCCTGGCCCCTAAATTTCCCCACCATCCCACCCATCGCCGGGAAATGGCCTGCGCATCGCCTCACTAAACATTTGCAGCCTGCAAAAAAATGGGACTCCTTTCATAGCTGGGTACTCCAAAACAACCCTGATATCATTGCCCTCAGTGAAACCTGGCTGTCCCCCTCCATCCCCGACTCAGCAGTTAACCTTCCTGGGTACTGCCTTTATTGCTCCGACCATATGGGAAAGCAAGGGGGTGGCTGTGCTGCCTACCTCAAGGACTCCCTCACTGCCCACCTACTTCCCCTACCCATGCTAACATCCAGGGCCCAGGCCCTCACCCTAACAATAACACTAAGTAGGTCTACATCCCCTCTCCTCCTCACCACGGCCTATGTCCCCCCCCCCAGAGACCAGAAGCTAGCCTTCCAAGCCATCATGTCCTACCTCGCCACCCTACCCCCTAAACAAGAAAAAATACTACTGGGGGATTTCAACATAAACTGGCTGGCCAAAACAGCCGCCCCTTACATTAATGAGGCCGCGGCACTCGATCTCACTCAGGTCATCAAAACTCCGACCCGGTTTCACGCCCGCACAGGCACAACCACCTTACTAGACCTAGTTTTCACAAACCGACCTCACAAAATAACAAGCACCCAAGTTCTCCCCGACACCCTCAGTGACCACTCTCCAGTACTCTGCAACTGGTCTGGTATCCCCACCAAAACCACCCCCAAAATCACCACACAGCGCAAACTAGGGCCTGGTAAACTGGCCTTTCTCAGGGCCCACCTCAGAGAATGGGACTGGACACCCCTCACTAGCACCCTCGACCCTGACCACACCCTCGAACTGTTTATCAACATCTTCAGCTCAGCCTGTGACAAGTTTGCCCTCTCACCAAATCTACGACCAAGGGGAATCATGCCCCATGGTTCTCGGACCACCTCCAAGGCCTACTACGTCAGCGGGACGCACTATGGCACCTTGCCAATGAGACCCAACAGTCTCTGGACAGGCAACGTTATCGGCAGGCCCGAAACAAGTGCACCTGGGCCATACGCACCACCAAAGCAAACTATTATAAAGCCACCTTAACCTCCGCATGGGGAAATGGTCACAAGTTCTGGGAGAACATAAAGGAACTCTGTGGCAAAAGGCCCAAATCTGCCACCTGACCAAATACTCATAGATGGTAGCCTCACCACCGACCATCTCAGGATTGCCTCGGCCGTAAACACCGCTTTCACTGATCTCTCCCATGTGTTGCCCTCAAATTTCTTTGACCCCCCGCCACCCCATATCATCCCCCATCCTCCCCTTGCTCCGCCTTTCTACCTACGAGTCCTTACACCAGAGACCGCCAAACCCTACCTTACAAAAGCTATAAGTAAAAACCACTATAGTCACGACTCCCTGGACCTTAAACTCCTCCGTCTCACCCTCCAGGAAGTCCTAGCTCCACTCATCCACATTCCAAATCGCTCCTTCTGTCAAGGGAAATTCCCTACCCGCTGGAAATCAGCCTACATCACACCTATCCATAAAAGTGGTGACCGCACATCCACAAACAACTACCACCCCATCTCTATCCTACCACCTCTGTCTAAGGCACTAGAACGCATAGTCGCCAACCAACTCACTGAACACCTAAACAAATATAACCTACTATCCAGACAGCAGCATGGCTTTCATAAGGGCCATAGCACCACTACCACCCTCCTCGAATTCATCTCCCATGTCCACTCAGCCCTAGACCAGGGCCACCTCACTAGCGCCATCTTCGTGGACCTATCTAAAGCATTCGACACAATAAACCATGCCCTCTTACTGAACACCTTGGCCTACATGGGTTTGTCAAATGACACACTAAACTGGTTCACCAGCTATCTCTCCGATAGAACGCAGATAGTCAAGGTAGGCCCCGTCCTATCACCCCACCTCCCAATCCACTCCAGTGTCCCACAGGGCTCCATACTCGGCCCCCTACTTTTCAGCATGTACCTCAACTCCCTCCCATCCTCATGCCCCAAAAATCTGCTCCTTTATGCGGACGATGCAGTCTTGTTCGCCTCCGACCCGCCCCCCACACTCCACCAATCTCTCCAGCACTCTTTCTGTGAAATCGAAGACTGGCTCACCACCCAGCACCTTATTATCAACTATAATAAGACCAAAGTCATGATATTCACCCACCCTCAGAACCCACACAAGAACCGCTGCCCCCAATTTCTCACTGCAAATCAGACCTCCCTAGAACAAGTAAATTGCTATAAATACTTAGGGATCACATTAGACCCCGCCCTCAGTTTTACTCAACATATCAAGCACCTATCAACTGCCCTTAGCTCCAGACTAGGCATACTCTACCGGTACAAACACTGCCTCACCCCTGAAGCACTCCAACTCACCATAAACTCCTCGATCCTCTCCCTGCTATACTACGGCATCCTAATATACAGTGCCGCCCCCCCAGTACCCTAAACAGACTCAGGCTCGTGCTAAATAAAGCCTGCTGTCTCATCCTAGGATGTGATCATTTCACCCACTCCTGCTCCCTTTACAGCAGCACAAACTTGCTAAACCTGGCTAGCAGAATCAGGTATCACACCTGCCTTATGACAAAAAAGGTATTACTAGGCCTCACCCCCACCCTCCCTAGACCAAATTATCCTCCCAACACCTCCAGCCAAAACAACCCGTAGCTCAAGCAAACGGCTACTATGGGTACCCCATGGCTGGACCTCCCAGTACCAACGTACTTTCAGTTTCAGGGCCCCCTCCTGGACAAACTCCCTCCCTAGTCATATAGCTGATGAAACAAGGCTGGGCTCTTATAAATCCAAACTAAGGGAATACCTTCAGACCACAAACCAATGTGACTGCCCTTGACACCTGACCTGCCGGTGCCTCCCCCCTCCCAAAAAAAAAAAAAAAACTCTAGTAGCAGGCCACTGTACCTAAATGTATCTGTGAAACTACATGACTACAAATCTCCTACAGTATCTTCCTGTAATTTTCTTTTTTTCTCTGGCTGTGTTAATGTACCTGAATCTCTGTTAGCCATCTACTAATATAGCTATGTAACTTATTGTGAATGTTATCTGTAATGTGCTGCAATCTGTATCTCAAGTCTCGTCCCTGTACCACTTTATGTATGACGTGGAACCTTTGTAAATGAGTCTCTGACTCAAAGGTCTTTCTGAATATTACAATAAATAAATTAAAAAAAAATAATAATAATTCTTCTTCACGTTCATATATAGCCAAATCACTCACTGTACTAAAAGCGCATTGACTGATCTTGAAAGCCAACAACCTAGCAACTCTCAAATCATGCAACAGGAAGAAATCCTAAAAGAGCAGCAATCTTTACAAGAAACACAGTGCTACCTAGAAGAGCTAACTGCCACACAGCGTTCAACAGGCCACGCAAAGATCTGCTACACAGTTCCACTGCCATGTGCCACGACCTGCACATCAAGATACTGAACTTAACAGTGGTGTACCAGTGCAAAGGATTCCAAATATGAGTCATTTCATCAGCTATGGTGAAACAAGCTTTTACCTTGCACCCAAAGAGAAACAGAAAAATCTCCGCACACCAAGCTGCAACACTCAAGTACTCGGTACATCTGAGTTGCAATCATCATACAAAATAAATGCAATCTTTCACACTAAAAAAAATCTTTCTCCACCTCTCTTTTGCAGGCCAAATTCTGGAACATCATCACAGTAAAAGAAATACTTCTTCCCATGCAAAAATAATCCCCAAAAAGATTCGAAGGAGCAAGAAATCCACGTTGTCTAGCCTGTGCAACACTCCTCTCCAATGGACAACATCCTACAAATGCTTCAGCCCACATTACAACAGGAAGCTAACACCGTCCCCCACCGCACACAGGGGACTAGAGAACTTGAATCCTTAGAGGAATACTGCACAAATCTGGTTACTTAAAAAAAAAGACTGTGCCAGTTAATTTCAAACCAATGAAACCCCCGTGAATACTGAATTTTCTCCAAACATTAAAAAGTCTAACAGTTTATTGTTCTAAAGCTTCACTTTAGATTTTGTTTGTGTTAACTAATTCAAAACCAGCCAGTTAATTATAAAGAAAGTCATAGCAGTGATCACTTTATCATTAGCAAATAAATCCCTTCAGTATGTTTGCAAGTTTTTCCTTTTTTTTAAACTAAGAATCATAACCAAACTGCAAGAAATGTAAAACAAAAATTACTCTTTTGCTACAGAATAAAAAATAAAAGAAATGAAAAAAATGTTTTATTAATGAAGTTACCTAATGAAAACTTATTTACAAGTGGTTTTACAAGATTCCTTCAACCACTGAGGTCTATGAGAACAGGGAACAATTTCTGGGGGCGTAATAATATGTACAATTTTACAGCTCATTTCTAATCAAGTGGGCCACTAATAATACAAAAAAAATGCCCCTAAAAATATTTCTTAATTGCATAATCACAATACATCACTCCAGGGTGTGGGTTATGGTATGATTTACCCACGCCTGGTGTGTTTTGGTCACTCGGCCACAACATGCCAGGCATGGGTAAATCCTACCATAACCCACACCCTGTCGTGGTATATTGCTTAAAAATTCTATGGCCAAACTAACTTTAGAATGTAATCATGTAGCAGATACTGGGACTCATTATTTGCCGGTCTCTGTTGCCTGATACTGGACTGGCTGGTTGGTGGTCTTAACCAGTCAGATTACAGATCTCTCTATGCCCTTTTACTAAACAAACTGAATGTGCTGGTAATTAAGGTAAAAATAGCCTTAAAGAGAAATTTCCAAGACACAGCACATGGCTTTTTAACAACATAGACCACTGCTGTATCATGTCGAATGTCTTGTGAGCCAGTTACTGAAAATGTGAAATTGTTCCATGTTGTAGGGGATGGTATAATTTGGCTAAGAGTGACTATCCAGAACTTATGCTTCTGTACATACTGGTTTGGATTGTGAAGATCCAGTATGGGACACCAGTCCCCTGTCTGTTTTGGGACCAGGAAGTACCTGGACATGTAACCCCAACTGGCCAGGGGGTCCGGGACATGGGCTATTGTTCATTCACAAGGAGCTGAGCAACATCCTCCCTGAGGGCAGATAACATATTCTGAGACACCCTGGACTCTCGAAGTGTGTGAGGCAGTGGGAAGGAGAGCCTCAAGATCAAGAGACAGTCCTCTGCACACAATGTCCAACACCCACGTGTCCGTTACGATAGGGGACCAACATGGCAAGAAGAGACATAGCCTGCCTCCGACGGGAAGAGTGGCTGGGAACAGGACAGGTAGAGGGATGTCATCCCCCAGCCTGTCACTGGGTAGCTTTTGCAGGGCACTGGAAAGGACATTTTCATTTGTCTTTACTCCTTCTTTTGATTCCTGTACCTTATTAACTCCCATGAGATATGTAAAGGTCTCTAGCATATCCCCCCTCCCCTCCTCTCCTCTTCTCTTCTCCAGGGGTACATATTTAGCTCCATTAGCCTCCAGCCACATGCTGAGATAGGATGTAAAGAGATCCCAAAGGGTGAGAGTCCCACCACGGTGCCAGTCAATCCAGGAAGTAGGGGGTTAGCAAAGGAGGAAGGGAGGAAGGAGTCAGAAGAGAAGAAGGAGAAAGGGGGAACAAAATGAAAGACAGGTAAGTGACAAACAAAGAGCTAATCACATCTGGAAGGCCATGTATTTTTAGTTGTTTGCATGTGTACACAAATTACTTTAGGAAAGAAAGCATGGGGAATTTAAATGTTACATCTGTGGTCATATGTGTATTTGGAACACAAGTAATAATTTATTATGCATGATTGCTGCAGTGCACTGGAGGCTCTGCCTCCTCACAAAGACCAGTTGGTCAAAGTGTTGGGATTTTGTTCAGCATCCTCGAAATGCATATGTAGATTTTTAGTTTTGTTCACCATTTAATAAAGTGTTAAAAATATCGGGCCCTATTTTATAAATGTTACGCATGGCGCAAAGTGACTTGCGCCAACCAGAATGGCGCAAGTAACACTTTGCACTATGAGTTGTGACATTCGGTATTCTGCAGTGCAGCCTGTGACATGCCGTAGACTGCTTGCACCAAAGTGGACTTATGTCACCAGTTACGTCATAAACCCTCTGTGACATGGCACTAGGGGCTTTACAGCAGCATTTGCACCCTATTCTGGAAGGGTGGCTGGCAGATACCCAAACTGCTATTCTGGAACAGCCCCAGAGGACATCCGTTAAAGTACAGTTACACCAGCTATTAGCTGATATAAGTGTTCCTTGCATCCACCTGGGGTTGCGCCTATGTGCCTGCCAGCCCACCCCAGTACATACAGCCCCGCCATGCCCCAATCCCCATAAAATCAACTAAGTGCCCCTCAGGGCTATCAAACCCCCCATGCCCCAATCCCTGTGAAATCAAGTAACTGCCCCTGCAGGGCTATCCAACCTCCTGTGCTCCGATCCCCAGTAAACACTTTTATAAGCGCCACAGGGCTAGAGGAACCCCTGATCCCCGTAAATGCATTTTTTGCCCTGCATGGCAAGAGGCCCCCCTCCGTGCCCGATCCCCATACCCCAAGACCATGCAGTAAAGGGAGGCAGTATAGTGCAGTGGTTTAAGGCTCTGAGTTGCAAATCTGGAGACCTAGGTTTGAATCCCACAGCCCCCACTTGCATACTGTGTGACCCTGAGCAAGTCACTTAACTTCCCTGTGCTCCCAGGTTACACCTATAAACAAGCTTTCAGCTTAGTGTGTCTCACCTGGTTAAACAATTGGAAAAAAAAAATAAAATAATGCACAGTTTAAAAATGTAGAAACGATCCCTGTAATCCCAGGTAGTCTAGTTGCTCCTCACCCCCCCACCCAGCAGTGCCAGACCACCCCGCTACTCTCCCAACCCGTACCCAGCCAGAGACTGGCACAGCCCACCTCTCACTACAGGCTCCCCTAGGAGCATGTACTGTAATTATTACACACTCAGGGAATGACAGCTGCTGTCATTCCCTGAGCACATACGAATTACAGTACGTGTTCCCAGGGGAGCTCAGTCAGTGACTGGCCATGGTGGTGAGGGGTGGGCTGTGCCAGTTGCCAGCTGCGTATGGGTTTGGGGGGGAGCAGGGTGGTCTGGCACTGATGGGTGGGGAGTGGGAGGCCACTAGACTACCAGGGATTACCAGGATCTTTTTTACATATTTAAACTGTGCATTACCCCAGGGTCTTGGGGTACAGGGATTGGGGCACGGAGGGGTCCTGTAGTCCTGCAGGGTATAAAATGCATTTACAGGGGATCAGGGCATGGGGAGGTCCTCTAGCCCTGCGGGGCTTATGAAAGCCTTTACATGGGATCAGGGTCTGCTAGCCCTGCAGGGGCATTTATTGCTTATACAGGGATCAGGGCATGGGGGGGGGGCACTTGCACCCTTTGGTGTACTGTGCTGTGGCTTGTGATAATCTGTTTAGGTATGCCCTCTGATCGGTGTACCTGGTGGGTTGTCGCAGGTCACAGGACTTAGCTGCGTGGACCCTGCCCTTTGTAGAATTGGGCACAGGTTCCTTGGCACAACTGCACCCCTCGTATGTCGCAACTTGCAACATGCATAGGGGTGCTACTAGAATCGGGCCCATCATCTGTAGTTCTCTGTCTTTCCTATGGTGCAGTTCCATCTGTCTCTGAAAGGGAAAGGACTGACTGCAGGGATTGGTGGAGAGAAAAGTGGAGCAAAGTGGGTTTATAGCAAGGTAGAAAACACATGTAACCTACAATGGTTTAGTTTCACTGCTTCTCTGTTATAAATACTTGCCAGTTCCTCATTATGATTGACAGGGTACACTTAAAGAGGCATGAAATTTGTGCTAATTGGTAGCAGTTAGTAGCATTTCTGGTTACAGAAATGAAATTCATATTTCCAAAAGCAAAAAAAAATATGCATATTTAACTGTACCTAAGTAACCACTGATGTGAAAATAACTGTGTTTTCAAATGTTTTCTTTTCATGGACAACATTCTGCACAGTTCCCTTCATGGAACCAGTAATTTGGAATGTTTACTATATCACGGTTTGTGTACAGAATGCTGAGAATGAGCTGTTGACATAAAAGAACCATGCTTAGAGTTCTGTACACAGACTGCGAAATAGGCAAAACTCCAAATTACTGGTTCCATGAAAAGAACTTTGCCCGTAAAAAAAATTATGCAAAACACAGTTTTTTACATCACTTTTTATTGAGGTACTGTCAAATACGGATTATTTAGGGTATGGCATGAATTTAGGGTATGGCATGAATATCATTTCTGAAAATATGAACAATGTAAAAAGCGGTCAATGAGAAATAATTTCCTGTCACCCTTAATAAATGTGCTAGATGACTTGACATTTAGAACAAATGGCACTACGGTAGATGGGTTGTGCATGTTTCCCACTGGTGACTTCTGAACTCTTTAGCTTTTCTTGGTGAACAAATATCTTTCAGAGTACCTGAACTGAGCACTTTATTCTGGAAGCACAGCCCCCTTCTGTCATTGTCCCATATTGACCTTATCAGTGATGCTCGGGCTGCTGACAACTGAAGAATCTCATTGGGGTATACTGTAGGTTGCCCCAGCTAAATACCAGTGCATGCAGGTGAAACATAATGTTATCTTCTGACAAATGAATCCCTTTTTCCACGTAGGTAATTGAAATTTCAGAGAAAGCAGCGACGGCACATTAGGTGATGTTCACTCGCTCACACTGAAGAGGATTAGGAAATGACTGAAAAGCTTGAAATCCAAACACAGTGTCATTATGTCACCGCAACATACATCCCAGACAGTTCATAAAGTTGTCAACCTCAGTCACACACTTGTCGTTTAAGACTCAGGTTTCATATCGAGTTCCCCCAGAATGCAGCAAACAGGCAAAAGCTAGTGTCAGCTTCACTGTTACTCATCATGATTAGAATGGAAGCACAGCAGCCTCTACATTGGTGTATGGCATTCTTTTCGATGAAATAACCTTTGACTGCAGGACATGACTGCAGCAGCATCTCAATGAGCAGGTTCCATGACAGCCAGGTTGGTACATGTTGCAACAATTCTGTCTACTTAATTTCCCCACACACACCAGAAAAACTCCTGATAATGAGCTTTTCTTGCAAAGCTAGGGCAACGTTTTTATTGTAACACAAAATCCAAGCATTCCAAATGACTGCCTTCTTTCCTTTCAATTTAGTACAATTTTTTATTTTTTAATGCATATATTGTTGTTGTTTGTTTTCTTCTTCTGTTCCTTCTTTTTCTTCTTATTCTTCTCTCTGTCCCCCTGGAGTGGTGCTGCTTGGTCTGTCTCTGGCAGTGGGCTGGAACCTTCTTGCAATAGGACAGATGTCCCCGGGATCATGATGTGTTAATTGGAGTCCATACAAGTAGCACGGGGCCTCCTCCTAGTGGGAGCTAACTCACAGGGTTGGAACCAGGGGCTTCCTACCAGAAAACTAAATTAGGGTACCGCCCATTCCCCACCCAGTACCAGGGGACTCGCACAGTAGTTAATAAATATAGGTTACTTACCTGTAACTGCAGTTTTACTAGTGGTATGCAGTTTACATCCTCACTTAAGCAATAAGGCATGACCAGGGGTTAGATTAACAGTCTGTTAATCACTCCTTGGGGTGTAATGTGGCGCGAGGCATAGCCGAGTGCCATATTCCCCTAGGGGTTGATTAACTTACTGTTAATCTAACTCCTGAGAGTGCCTTCTTGCTAGTATAAAAAATTATTCCAAAAGAAAAGTGTTAAAAGTTTACTTTTTGAATGTTTTCCCCATTTAGAGGGAGATTTTTAATAAAATAGTTCTTCCACCAACAGTTAAAGATTGCTGGTTCAAAATCAGAATGCAGCATTCCAGTCATTCAGCAGTGCTAGAGGATGGAATGCTGACAAGAAAAATCCATATGCCATGGTGATCAGGCTGTACATGACAGTGTAACAGGGATTAATGTAAGGCTGTTGGAATCCTAACAGCCAATCAGATTGCAGCATTTCTGAGAGCCTTTTTATAATCAGGGTTTAAATGGGGATGTAATGAAGAGAGGCCGATTGAGGCTGTGGGGACTAGGAGATGCCCTAGGATTGGAAACAGATGGAGTGGGGTTCCCCCGTGCCTTGTCTCTCTTCCCAGGGAACCTACCAGACCAAGGGGGCAGGTAGCTGAGGGATCAACCTCCACCTTTCCTCCTTTTGGGTGGTGTTATGTAATTCAAGGTTGATGGTGAATAAGGCCGCCACAGTAGCGGATCTTGTGGCTTCTGTTGATCTGGTGTGCATCACAGAGACCTGGTTGAGGGATGATTCCAGTCCTTTTTTGGAGGTGGTTGTCCCAGTGGGTTTCTCCATGGTATACTGCCCAAGGAAGGATTGCGGGGTGGTGGGGAGGCATTTGTTTTAGGTTGGAGCTGGGCCTGACGGTGCACATAGTGGGAGACACACTGTTGCTTGAATGTGTGGCAGTGTGGGCGGAGGTCCCTGGGGTGACCTTACAATTCTCCTTGTCTATTATCCACCTGGACAGGACAGAGAGCTCCTACAGGAGAATGCAACTTTCGTCACAGAGAGGGTGTTGGAGTTGCCCAGGTGGCTTATTCTGGGTGATATCAACACCTGGGTGGCTGACAGAGGCTCACTGTATACCAGAGACTTACTTTCTAACATGGAGGCTCTGGGACTATCTCTTGTGGCCATGGCTGGGGGTTGGACCTTTGGGTGGCATCTGTGGGAAGCCTTCCTGGGGACAGTTCTGGCCTTTGACAATGGAGGAAGTCTGTGGGGTGATCTTGGGCTTGAGACCAACATGCTGCAGCCTGGACCTGAGCCCAACGCGATTACTTGTTGATTGTGCCGGAGCTCTGGGCCTGGTTTTTGCTGAGATTGCTAGGTGTTCCTTAGCAACGGGGGTTTTCCCGGAGTCTCTTAAAACAGCTCTGGTGAGGCCCTTGTTTAAAAAAACATCTCTGGACCCAGACATCCTGACAAATTACTGACCTGTTTCGAACCTTCCCTTTTTGGGGAAGATTAACAAGAAGGACGTTGCAAACAGCTTGAGATGCACTTCACGGGCTTCCAGATTTATGAGCCTCTCCAGTCCAGAATTAGGACTATGTGCAGCATGGAGACTGCACTAGTATGGGTGATGAACGATCTGCTCAGGATGAGGGATAGGGGAGAGTGAACGATTCTTGTCCTCCTCAACCTCTTATCAGTGTTCAACACTGGCTCAAGGGCTGTTGTTGGACAGACTGAGTGTGTGCATTGGACTCACTGGCAAGGTAATAAGTTGTTAGAGTCCTTCCTCCAGGGCAGGACCCAGAGGGTGTTATTGGGGAATTTTTCCTCAAACCCAGTGGCCCTGTCCTGTGGCATACACTAAGGTTCTGTCCTCTCTCCTATGTTAGTCACAGTGTATATGCTGCCCCTGGGCGAGGTCATCAGGCGGCATGAGCTTGGGTTTCATTGCTATGCTGATGACACCCAGTTCTACCTATCTTTTGCATCAAGAAGAACAGATGTGGCCGATGTGCTGAATAAGTGTTTGGTCGAGATCCGGGCATGGATGTCATCGAATTGGCTGGGACTCAACCTGGGAAAGACTGAAGTGTTGGTGGTTGAGCTAAGTCAGAGTTGGGGAGTGGAGGCCTCTGGGGAGGATTTGGGACTGTATTTAGGGTCATTCAAACTGGAGGCCTCCACCAAGGTGAAAAATCTAGGCATCATTCTGGACAATGAGCTAAAACTGGATGCCCAGGTATCGGTGGTTGTCTGAAATGGGTTTTACCATCTCCGGAATGTTGTCCCGATAAAATCCCTTGTCCTTCCTGAAGATCTGGCCACACTGATACATGTATTTGTCACCTCAAGGCTTGACCAAAGCAAAGAGTTCTACCTCAGGGTCAAGGGGAAGTGCGCTGCGGTGTCTGCAGCTACTGCAGAATGCGGCATCTCGTTTACTGATGGGTCTTCAGAGATCTTGTCATATTTTGCCAGTGCTGCACGAACAGAACTGGCTGCAGATATTGACCTGTAAGGCCTTACACAGGCTGGGTCCAGGTTACCTGGCAGAGCTGCTGCTTCCTTACCCCCCCGGTCGATCTCTCCAATCAGCAGGGAAGAGCCTGCTCTAGGTGCCCAGGGCAAGATTGAAATCGTCAGGGGATTGGTTGTTTGAAGTGGCAGCACCGATCCTCTGGAATTTACTACCTGGCTACCACAGGGAGGCCCCTTCTGATGAGACTTTTAAGAGAAGATTGAAGACATTCTTATTCCAGCAAGCCTTTGGGGATTAACAGAATTAATAGAGTTCAATTATTGTTTTTGGTAATGATTATAGGGAATGTAAGCCTAGATGAGATTAATCATTTATTAGATGTATGATATTAGCAATGTTAAATGCATTGGCTGATTTTATGATTCTGTGATGGTTTCCTGTTGTAAAGGCACCCTGCGCTGTCGGAGAAGGGTGCCTTAAATAAAATCTACTACTACTACTCTGGCAGTTAGCTGGTGACAGCTGAGTCTCCAGCCATTTTTATGCTAAGCTCCTCTCACCACCTGCAATAGCATCCTCTGGCAGCCTGATTTACATCAGGACTTGCACACTGGAAGCAGGGATTCCTGCATCATTTGCTGGGGAAGGCAGGTGGGTTGTGTGGAAGTAAACTGTATACCTCTAATAGAAATACTGTTACAGGTGAGTAGCCTATATTTCTACCTTCATGAGTACAGTTCACTATCCACACTTTTGTGGACTCCTAGCAGTCCTCCAGGAGGAGGAGTGCCAAGGTGCACACCCCAATTCGGCCAACAGAAACTGGAGAACTGAGGCCTCAAATGCAGCATCACAGTGACTCAGCACTTCAATGCTGTAGTGGGGGTGGAATGTGTTTGCTTTTGCAGCCTGCATATCTCCACAGTGGGGATATCCCTGGAAGCAGCCACAGAGGTAGTGGTATATCTGGTTGCATGAGCCATCAATCCCTGGTGTGACTCTTTATTAGCAGCCTGTAGCAGAGGTTGATGGGCCATGAACCACCTGGCAATCATCCATTTTGCTGCTGGTCTGCCAGGCATGGCTTCAGCATATGTGACAAACAGCTGGAAAGCCTTGCCATGAATTCCTGTCCTGCATTTCTTATAATAGGATAGCACCTTCTACAGGTCCAGGATGTGAAGCCTGTGGTCAGCGTCCAAGGCCGGCTTATTAAAATAAACCTGGAGGCTAATAAGCTTAATAGGCTGGTTATGGTGGAAATCTGACACAACCTTCGGAAGGAATTTCATGTGGTGGTGAAAGACAGTCTTGTCCTTGTGGAATGCCAGATAGGGGAACCCCACTAAGCAAGCCTGGAGCTCACTCACCCTTCTGGTTGTTATTATTTCATTTTATTTAGTTTTTGTTGACTGGGTAAGTGTACTAGACAAATCCTGCCTATTTTCAGGCACGACCCGGGGGAGGGGGATACAGATGAATGCCAACTGACCTTGAACCAGATTAAGCTGTTGGTGGTATTTTTTTTAGTGAATGAGGGAAATTTGTCCAGGACACCGGGGAAATTCCCCTGCTCTTTTTGATAAGTGCCATGGGATCTTTAACATCCACCTGAACTACCACCAATCCAAGCAGATGGGACCTCGGTTTAACGTCTCATCTGAAAGACGGCACCTCAGAAGTGCAGCACCCCTCTCATGCTGCACTACAGTGTCAGTACTGGGATATTAACCCAAGTGTTATAATGGTCAGCAAGAAGGGAGTCTTCCTCGACAAAAGTGAGATTTCACATTTGTGCATAGGCTAAAAAGGCTTGCCCATTAGGATTGCCAGTACCGGCAGGAGGTCTCATGGAGGTGGTGGTTTGTGCACAGTAGTGGACAAGAGAGCCATGCCTTTGAAAAAGCGCCTGACCACCTTCTTCTGCGCCACTGTCAACATACCAGCTTGGCCCAGTATGCCAGGATAGCCGCCAGCTGCACCTTTAGGGATGTTGCTTGCAGTTTTGACTGAGACAGGGACCAAAGGTAGTCAAGTATCATTGCCATTGGGCAGGCAAGAGGATCAAGATACTTCCCTTGGTACCAGAATTAGAACCTCTTCCATTTGACATGTATGTTCTGTGAGTTAACTCCTTTTGGGATGCCTCCACCACAGGGAGGACATCTTCTAAGAGGTCCAAGGCCTAGAACTGTAGCCACTCAGAAACTAGGTCAAGAGGTGCACAGACTGAAGTTCCAGGTGTAGGACCATCCCCTGTTGTCTTGTCAGAAAGTCGGATTGAGCCACTATGGGGACCTGCTGCTGAGACTGGGGAGATCCTGGTACCAGAACTGCCTTGGCCAGTCTGCTGCAATCAGGATCATCCATGCCTTGCCCTTCTGTGTCGTGATCACCACCTTATGAATTAAGGTGAAGGCAGGAGGGGAATACAGAAAGTCTAGGGTCCAGGGTGTTGCCCCTGGGTCCCACACCCCTTGCACCCTCATGCACACGCCAGTGACAGATGTTTTATTACTACTGTGATATTGCTATTTTGCACTAACATGTAGTAATGGGTATCCGCTATACAAGCGTGGGTACTAGGGATCATGCTTGCTAACTGTATACACTATACAGTATATACTCATTTTATAGCATTTTTTCTTAGTTTTCTGTTATATGTAATGTTCATTTGCTTATATGAGGCATATGTGCTTTGGGCCTAACCATGTCTTTTTACCAAAGTACTTTTTTTCACATGTATTTCTGCTGACACTGCTTTTACATCATAATGACCTTGCACCTGCTACAACTTCTCTGCTGTCTTTGTTTTAACAAATGTTACATCTTACGTATAATGTAATGCTTTTCTTTCTGCTGACTCTACATTTTTTATCCAGCAATGTAGTGGTACCACTTGCTTCAGCCAATAAGAACTGTCACACCTTTTTGCTTATCTCCCTATAAGAAGCATGGTTCTAGAAAGGTTTGCTGAGAATTGCTACGTCTAGATGCAGGGGAACTTGTTTCTCCCAGTATTTGCTTTACTGCAGGTTGTAAGTCTGTGTTTTTGTAATAAACCTGTTTATTACATGATTTGCCTCTGTCTGTCATTCTTTCCACTTGTTTATCTCCAACAAGAACCTGATGCTGGAGTCCTTACACTCCCTACATATTGGCGACCAGGAAAGGAGAATGTTACCCATGGGTCCCACACCCCTTGCACCCTCATGCACATGCCAGTGACAGATGTTTTATTATTACTGTGATATTGCTGTATTGCACTAACACGTAGTAATGGGTATCCACTGTAGAAGTGTGGGTACTAGGGATCATGTAAGCATTAATATCTGATGAAGGTGGCATCTAATGGGGAGTTAATGCATGGTTGAGACCGTGGTGGCACGGAGCCGGAGGTCAAGTGCGTACAATGGTCCAACCATGCAATAACTCCCCATTAGATGCCACCTTCGGAGGGGATTAATGTGCTTGTAACATGGACATCAGCATGGTTATTATGGAGTGCACATGTTGCTAGTGATACAAGAGAAAAGACTAGGAGACTGATATGCTGTGCTGTGATTTTTACTGTTACTTTCACATTGTTTCATACTACTGTGTTACATACAAATGTGCTTATTTTGGTTTTTGGATGCACTGAACTGTTCTTTACTTGTTTACGAGTGGTGCACATTTCAATGATTTATGCACAGCTGTTTAATCAATATTTGACCTAGGATGACTGTGATTCTGCAGCTTTTGCCCTTTCCACACTCTGTGCGTCTCTCATTTGCATACTGTCAGCGTCATTTGCTGAGTCCAATTCCTGATTCTATCCTGCTCGCCCTGTGTTCCCCACTATTGCTTTCTTTACCTTCTGTGAGTTATCCCGTCTCTGTGCTATGGTCTGGGTGTGTCATTGCTGCTCCGTAGTTGAAGTTTACCATGCCGTGCACCATGAAACTCTGGAAGTTAAATGCGTTGCCGGATGTCCCGCCTGTGGCTCCCTGTTCCCATCCGCTGCTTCCTCTCTCACTCACTATTTCTGGTCTGGGGTCATTCATTGTGTCACTATGTCCTGGTCTCTCTTGGGTGTTTCGACGTGCTTCTGTGTCTGTGTTTTTGGTTAGCTTCTCTCGCTCTACCATTTCTGGATGCTGCTCGCCGACATTGCAGTTTCTCTCCCTTACCCTCTCTTCTGGTGTTCCTTCCTTTGTCCCAGCTGTGTCATTCTGTTGTAGCCCTGTGGTGTTCTGTCCAATTTCTCGCTCTCGTCCTCTGTCTCTCCTGTACACTGTTTTGTGTTCCGTTTGGTCTCCTTCTCCCTGTTCAACTACCCCCTCTTCTGGTCCTGTTTTATCGCTGGTAGGCTCCTGTTCTTGTCTCTGTCTCTTGGTACACTCTACTATTGTGCTATGCGCTCTCTTCTGTATTCCTGATGTCTCCTCACTGTCACAACTGCTTCATTTGTCTCTGCTTCTCCTGCTCCATTCCACTGCACTATCTTTTCTTGGTTTGGGTACCGACAATATGTGAGACCACTTCTCTCTGTCCCCTTTGCTGGGCGCCCAATAATTGCGAATACTTGCTTTGCACCTATGTCCTGTGACAGACATAATTTCTCGAGTCACTACTCCAGCCTGTGACAGCATCTGCACAGCTGTGCTCCTTACGCTATGATTAGTATAACGCCTGCTCAGCCCTGCCTCCTCAGAAATTTTAGCCATCATATCCCCCAGAAAATTCCTACCCATTGGCTGTCTCGAGAACCGTATTTCTTTCTGGTCTAGTAGTCTCTGAGCCTGCTTTATGGGGTGGAGATAGGAGGCAGGAGCTGTCTTGGGACACCTACTGATGTACTCCTTGAACATCGCTACAGGGCAATCCTTCGATTCGCTCTGTGCATACAGGACGCCTCTGAGTGATTGTCTGTTCATTTCATCTGCTCTCAAATGGTTTTTCGTCGCCTCATTAAACGTCAAACTGATATATTCTTGCCCTGCTTCATCCTCTGCTATCTCAAAAGATTTATGGGTGAGCTCTCTTAACCCTTCCCTTCCTCTTCTTGCGAGCCTTAATTGCAGCTCGAACCACAGCTTCTTTACCAACCCTTGAGCTGTCTCTGGGTTCAGTTTTTGGCTATCTCTTATTTTACACAAGCCTTCCTCTGTTATAGCAGGGTGGTGTTTTGCTGTATCTTTCCCATGCCTTCTATAGTGTTTAATCACGGCGACAAAGACATTATTGGCAGGTTGAAACTGCACATCACTTATTAGATTCATATTTCTTCTAACCTCAAGACTATTTATATATCTGTTCAGCCCTGATCTTATCCCACAAAAAGAACTGATACGATATTGGTCACCATCCTCCGCTCGTACTGATGCATAAAACTCTCTCAAAATTTGACACAATTTCTCAGCTGTCACTGTGCCTATATCTGCAGACATATTCTTTGATTTCAACCAGTCTGAGAAGACGTTACAAGACCACTGTGTGTTCTTTGCTGTGTTTGCCTCCACTTTCTTCCTCTGAAGCTCATCCAGCTCTCCTCATGATATCTCTATGTGTCTCTTGGTCTCTGATATCTCTTCTCCAGACGTCTCCAGTACTTCTTTCAATCCTTCCACATCCTCCCTCTTCTCCACTATCGCTTCCAGATGCTTCACTTTCGCGACTTTCTTCCTCCCCTCTCTATCTAGTCCTCATTTAGATACTCTACTGACATCTCCCACTCTACATTCTATCATTTCTACGCCATCTCCAAACTGCTTCTGTACCCATTCGTCCATTTCCATTCCTGCACATACGCTGAATACTACTCGCATTTGCTCCATTCAGCATTCACTACATCCGTCTTTCTGCTACTACCTCTGTCCCTCGCTTGCATTTCTCCCCCTTCTTATCTATGCTACTCTCTTGCTCTTCATACAGTGTGTTGCTCTGATTTTTCGTTGCTCACAACTCTAAACAGTGCTACTTTTATTCTGGTGGCTCATTTGTGTAGTTCAGAAGCAACACGGCATTATCGTCTCATAATGCCGTGTTGCTCCTGTACCACGTGATGGCTTCTGTCCTATCCGCATTCCTCCTCACCATTCTTACATTTTTGCCATGTTACAAGCTTGCTTATTGTATACACTATACAGTATACATTCATTTCACAGCATTATTTCTTAGTTTTCTGTTATATCTAATGTTCATTTGCTTATATGAGGCATATGTGCTTTGGGCCTAACCATATCTTTTTACCAAAGTATTCTTGTACACATGTATTTCTGCTGACACTGCTTTGCACCATAATGACTTTGCACCTGCTACAACTTCTGTGCCATCTTTGTTCTAACTAATGTTACGTCTTCTGTATAACGTAATGCTTTTCTTCCAGCTGACTCAACATTTTCTATCCAGCAATGTAGTGGTACCATTTGCTTCAGCCAATGAGAACTGTCACACCTTTTTCCTTATCTCCCTGTAAGAAGCATGGTTCTAGAAAGGTTTGCTGAGAATTGCTGCGTCTAAATATAGGGGAACTTGTTTCTCCCAGTATTTGCTTTACTGTAGGTTGTAAGTCTGTGTTTTTGTAATAAACCTGTTTATTACATGATTTGCCACTGTCTGTTGTTCCTTCCACTTGTTTATCTCTAACAGAAACCTGATGCTGGAGTCCTTACACTCCCTACAAGGGTAGAGAGAGAGAGATGGCATTCCCATGCAGCATCTTGGTCTGAGGTAGTGGGCACAGGACAGCCTTAGTTTTCTTTTCCCCTAAGAGGCAAACAGGTCCACCAGAGGTGTGCCCCACTGGGAGAACAGTTGGTCTACTACATCCTGGTGCAGGGACCACTCCTGTGATAGCTCTCCAAGCCAGCTGACAGACTCCACCAGCTGGTTGTTTTTTCCTGCAACATGTACTGCCACGAGACTGACTTGGAGATTGTGCACCAGGGACCAAGTGTGGAGAGCCTTCTGACACAAGGGAAAGGAGTGCGGTCCACCCTGCTTGTTCAGGTAGAACATGGTAAGTGAGTAAGTAAGTAAAGATTTTAATTATATTATGGCACCCATTCCCAGAGGCTATGGGTGCCATTACAAATGCAGGCAGGATTCAGAAATATAAACAGTAACATTCTTATTAAAAAAAGTTTTTACATAAAATCACGTTGAATAAAAACTATTATCAAAAACTTTATTAAAAAGATGGTGATCGTTTTTTCCATCTGGAACTGAATGACCCAACCCAGAATCAATGGAGCAAGTGCTGTCACAGTCAGATGCACTTCACGGAGCTACAACAGGTGCAAGTGGCATTGGGACAACCAGGATGACTGGAACCCATGGGTCCTGTGATCTAGCAGATGAGCTCATCACCCTACCAGTGTCACATCTTTTGTCAGGGTGAAGGACAGCTCTGGGCAGACAAAAGGAATTCCTTCCCCCAGGTTCCGGGGACACAGCCACTATTTGTTGACATCCAACATCAACTGGGTCACCTGAACCGACTGGTTTAGGTAAAAGTGGTGCTGAGGCCACTGGCAGTCCAGCTCCCACTGGAAAGGATACATTTGCTGCCATTCTCAACAGACTATGCTGGTCAAAGTTGCCATATACTCCAACAACAAGAGGAATTCCCAGGATGGGCGCAGTTGCCTAGCCAGAAATGATTGGGCAAAGGAGGTCAGATCTAATGCCCTGACTGCAGTAAAGTGAGCCCTGTCCCGAAGGGAGTCCAGTTCTCCCCGATGAGATGCACCAGGACATGGTAGACCAACTGTTCTCCCAGTATGGCACACCTCTGTTCCCAGTTCTGGAGTCCTCACTTAAGGAAAGACAAGGATACCCTGGAGACGGTGCAGGATAGGGGCATGAAAATTACTCATGGCTGGCAGGGTTGATCTTATGAGGATCACCTTAGGGCACTGAACATATAATCACTTGAGGCCAGATGAGAGGTGGTAATATGATAGAGACCTTCAAGTTCTTGAAAGGAATGATCAAGGTGAACTGTGAGGAACTACTCAAAAGGAGTAGTGACTCTAGAAAATGAGGTCATGAGTGGAAGACAGTGGGGAGTTTAGGGACGTGAGAAAGTTTTCTTTTACAGAGAGAATGGATGAGCCATGGAACAATCTGCCAGTGAAGGCGGTGGATGCCAAAACCATTAATGGTTTCAAACACAATTTGGGCAGAGCTAAGGGCTTAGTAGTTACTCAGGGGGCAGTAGTAATACAGGGAGCAAGTATGGTGGATAGTGTAGATAAAAAAAACATTAATGACCAAAAGTCTTGGAGTATGATATGGTGATATTGACAGACTAGATGGACCATTGGTCTTTTTCTGGCGTCATTGTCTATGTTTCTAAGAACTTGATCACCTATGTGGGGACATGTTCCAGCTTGGCCAGTTGACCACATGGCCCAAATCTTGAATGGTCTAGAGGACCAGATCCCTGGACCTCTCCACTGCTTCCTTGGAGATACCGCCTATGAGCCAGTTATCCAAGTATGAATAAACCCTGACTCTCCTGCACCTGAGAAAGGCCACCAGCACTATGAGGCTCTTAGTAAAGACCCTCAAAGCAGGCATCAGGCCAAAAGGCATGACCCTGAACTGGTACAATATCCCTTTGGCCCTGAACAAGAAGTAAATGCAGCTATTGCACTGGTAGCTTCCAGTGTGATATTCAGGCAGCACTAGGCAAATGAGCCCATTGGGCATGTAAGGTGCTAAGGGACCATTTGCATGCCCATTGTGGGCACATATGCATGGAAAGTGGTGGCAGATTTGCACCCTTGTAACTGGCTCTGCCACCACCCAGATTACTTGGTCCTGTAAAAGTGGACATATTTCCCTAATGTCCAGAGGTCCCTCAACCATCCTATTGATGGCCCTGATAGATTAATATAAGTCTCTGGTGTCTAGTGGTTCCCCCCACCCTCCAATCACTGGCCCTGTGTGAATAAAAAATACCCCGGTACTTAGTGGTCCCCCCACTCTCCGATTACTGGCCTCAGTAGATTAAAATAAGTCCCTGGTGTCCTGTGGTTCACTGCCTTCTGATCGCTGGCCCCGTATTATGTCACATATTCCCTGGTGTCTAGTGGCCCCCACACCCACCCACCAATCTCCGTCCCTGTACCAATGTAATCTTTTCCTTGCATCTAGAAGCTCCCCTGCACTGTGGACACTAGCCAACTCACTCTGCCACGCCTCCCCCATACCTTAAGTGCCTGTACTGTGGGAACCCATATGGTGATTGGCACAGCCCTCTCACCACCTCATCCAGCTGCGTATGCAGTGACAGGGAGCGTGTGGCCTCTGTACTGTAAGGGAGCATATGTACTGTCTACTGTCTTGTAATTGCATAAGGATCGGTGAATGTCAGAAATCAACACTGGTGTAATTTTAATGTCTTTCATGCCTTTGATGAGGTCAGAGCTTGTAAAGACTTTGTCTGTCCTAGAGTCCATTTTATGTCCAGAGGACCAGTAAGAGCAGTTTATGGCCAGCCCGGTGGCGCTGAGGGTTGAAGCACTGGAAGCCACACTTCGCGCCATGCCGGCGAGCCAGGTTCTGAAACAAGTTGGGAGTTGCCGGGGGTCGGCGGGGGAGGAGAGATCGAGCATCCGGAGGACTGCTCTCTCTTCCTGGGGGAGGGTGTGGGAGACGCTCGCTCATGGAGCGACCTCTGGTGGCGGCTGGAGGTTCGCCGACTGAGCAGTGTGGTGTATGCCAGAGATGGGTGGAGCTACGGCATTACTTTGCCTTGCTGGCCGAACTTCGGGGGGGGGGACGGGAAAAAAGAAAGAAATACCCCCAATCCTGGGGATAGATGAAGGTGCCTCGACCTTCACAGCCCACACTCCCAACTCCGGGCCATCTCCTGCCAGGGTCATGTGTGCTGGGCACTTTGCCCTATAAGATAGAGCACCCTGGATGGATAGGGCGGCCCTACCTCCAGAGGGTTCAGACCTGGAGGTGGTGCTTGGCGACAAGAGGGGGAGGAGGAGTGGCCACGGCAGGAGGTAGAGGCTGGGAGACCCAAGGTCACTGGAAGGAGTTCTCCAGGGTTGGAGATAAAGAAAAAAAAAAAAAAAGTATGCAGTTTGTGTTCCCCGCCATAATAATTTTTGCCTGCAGATGTAGTTTTAATTTGTTTGAGATACTAGAGAACATTTTGTGTGAACCATTTTTTGGACCACAAATGCTGTTCAGGATAATTTTATTCCCATCCAATATACCACTGACAATCAAATACTACCTGGATGGATCTTCTATTACTTCCTCAGCATCAAAACTTGTGTTTATGTTTTATTTTATTTTTTTATTTATTGGGAACTCAGAATTACACAAACCTTTAAGCTAAGAGCTTGTTTACAAAGGATCCTCATCAGTACTTAAGGAGAAGCATTTTGTTGCAACAGCATAATTACAGCAGACAAATTGGCACTGGGGTTGTACTGCTAACATAGAGTTTACACAGGAAGGGGTAGCAAATACATTTACGGTTTACACAAGTCAAGACATGAATGAAGCAGCTGGTAGCATTGTCAGTTTCCCTGTGGAGGTACACAGTGTGCAGCCATCTGAGAGAAGTTAAGTACAGAGAGAAAGGTTGGGGTTTGGCAAGTGCAGGTAAGTGGGGGGGGGGAGGGGAAGAGGTCAGGAAAATGGGCTAAAGGTAGTGTGAGTGTACTGGACAGAGGGGCAGGTGGAGGGAGGAGAAGGGAGGGCAAAGCAAGTGGACAGGGACCGGGCAGCAGATAGTGTGGGTGAACTGGACAGAGGGCAGTGGGGGAGTTAGTGAGGGGTACTGAACAAAGGACAAGTGGGGGGAGTTAGTGAGGGGTACTGAACAAAGGACAAGTGGGGAGTTAGTGAGGGGGTACTGAACAAAGGACAAGTGGGGGGGAGTTAGTGAGGGGGTACTGAACAAAGGACAAGTGGGGGGGAGTTAGTGAGGGGGTACTGAACAAAGGACAAGTGGTGGGAGAGTTGGTAGGGAGAGTGGAAAGGGGTGGAGGAGTAAGTGTAGGTTTACAGTCACTGGAATCCATGTCCCCACCTTATTAGCTGAAGTCCTGCCCCAGTTACATTTCCAACCAATTCTCTGTGCATCAAATCTATGTATTTTAGTTTAATGGCTACAGATGATTTATTTATTTATTTACCAGGATTACTAGGAAGTTTAAGACACAAGAAGGCTGTGGCCCATTAGTTATGTCTCCCACACCTTGTGGGCGTTTAATCATGTTTCCCGTGCCAATTTAAATGACAGTCTAATCTATTTTTAAACATTTCAAAACTGGTGGCATCAACTACATTTTGAGTCATAGATTCCAATAGTTGGATGCTCTTATGGGGCCTATTCACGAAGTTGCGGATGGGCTATGTACTGTGTAATCCAGGCGCATAGCCCACCGGCACCTGTTCGCACCCACCGCAGCATACCCGATGGAGTTATGTCCCTCCATCGCACCAGATCCCCGGCTGAGCATGGTGCTCCACACGTGGGTGGGCCGGGGGCTCTGCAGGGGGGTGTTATGGCACTCCACATCATTCACAGACATGCAGAGTGATGTTCACAGGGGGCTGGTTACGCATCTGAAGGGCAGCCATAACAGCAATGCGCCCCCTCCAGATGCTGCCGCTGGAACCCGCTGGAGCCCTGTGGGGGGGTCATCGGACCCCCGCAGTAAGGAGCCCCTCTCGTCAGGGGACGAAGGTTGGGCCAGGCAGCCAGCGCACGCACCCCCCTGGAAGCATTGCCGGCACTCTACATGCCCCCACTAAGATGGCAAGGGATCCACTGTGGACCCGGGTAGGGCAGCCAATTGACTGCTGCGTGGACCTGCAACCCTACCCATGTACACCTCCACACCTGGGGGGGAACTCAGAGGGGAGTCGGTCGGAGACCGTTGGTACGTGAATGTGGTCCCAGCGCGGATCTCCCGTGGGTGCAAAGCTGTATGCACCATGCGCACCTGCTCTGCACTCCATAGTGAATAGGCCCCATGGTGAAGAAATTATTTCTTTTATTTGTATTTACCAGTGGGACTTTTACTTGCTTGTTATGTTGCCTTAGAAGAATTTGACAATCAGATTTTTTGATACCACATTGTTCCATGAGGATTTTATCTTGTAGAATTTTGTAAAGTTGAAGTAGGTCCCCTCATTTACGTCTATCCTGGAGTGAGACCAACCCAGTTTCACCTAGCCTCTCATCATAGTTTTTGTTTTTTAAAGCTGGAATCATCTTGGTAGCACGTTGTTGAACCCTTTCCAACAGCTTGATATCTTTTTTCAAATGGGGGCTCCAGTATGGTGAACAGAAGTCTAGATGAGGCCTAACATATGTTTTATAGAGTGGGAGAATCATGTTTGAATTTTTATTAATAAATGAGCGTTTAATGCAGTTTAAAATCTGGTTTGCTGTTAAGGACACTTTTTTACAGTGCTCTGATGATGATAATGTTTTGTTAATAATTATACCTAGATCTCTTTTTTTATATTTTTTTTAGTAAGGTGTTATTCATTGTATAATTATATTGATTATTATTGAAACCCAAGCGAAGTACAACACATTTTTCTTCATTTAAAGTCATCTTATTTACCTTTGTCCATGAGATAATATTTTCCAAATCCTTAACTAAAAAGTTATATTTTCTATTGAATCCACTTCTTCTCCCAACTTTGTATCATATGCAAACTTAATAATGTTATTGCATATATTAGTATTAATATCTCCAATTAATAAATTGAATAAAGTGGGTCTCAACACTGAACCCTGTGGGACCCCACTAGTCACCTGTCCTAATTCAGAGAGCTCACCGTTTACTCTTATGTGTTGAGTATGTTCTGTCAGCCAGTTATTAATCCAGTCTGTAATTTGGTCTGCTAAACCTATGTTTTTAATTTTTTTGATTAATTCTAGATGTGGGACTTTGTCGAATGTCTTGCCAAAGTCAAGCAAAATGTCATTGACTGGTATTCTATTGTCTAAGCTATTGCTAATCTGGTTATGAAAGGAAATACGATTTGTAGTGCAAAATCTTAGTGGTTTGAATCCATGTTGTGTAATATCATTATACACCATATTTTGTAATGGTTCATCCATTTTTGATTTTATTATTTTTTCTAGCATTTTACAGATAATCAAGGTCAGACTAATCGGCCTACAATTACTGACCAGTTCTTTGTCCCCTTTTTTAAAAATGGGCACGACAACTAATTTTTTCTAGTCATTTGGTACATATGAAGAAGCCAAGGATTTATTGAAAAGAATAGTTATTGGAACAGACAATATTGATGCTGAATTTGATACTAATTGAGGGTGTGTTCCATCTGGACCTGGTGAAGTATCTGGTTTGATTTTTTTTTAGGGCTTTATAGATTTCATTTGTTGATGACAATGGACTATAGTCTTCTACAGTAGATGCATAATGAGTACCACATTTAGGATTATACACTGAACAGAAATATTTATGAATTTCCTGCGCTTTTTCCCTATTGTTATTTGATAGATTATTGTTGATTTTTATTAGTCCAATTCCTTGTGCAACATTCTTTTTAGAACTGACATAGGCAAAAAAAAAAAGCCTTGCAATTATCTTTAGTATATGCACTTTTAAATTCCAGTTTGTATTTTTCTGATTTAATGAGTTTTTCACTTCTTTTACACATTTTTGTAGATGTTATAGTTGTCTTCTGTATTTTCTTTTTGTATCCTCTTGAACACCTTTTCCTTTAATTTTCTCTGTTTGTTAACATTTACAGTAAACCATGGTGGAATCTTGCCATTGTTATTATATTTAATTTTATTAGGAACATATTTGTCCTCTGCTTCATAGATTTTTTTTTTTTGCAATTAAGTTTATTTTCTAATTTTCAATATAACAATACAATGGTAAACATAGTACAACCAGAAGTATATGCACCTACAGCAAAGAACCTAAAAGGTATGCTACAAAGCTGGTTTTGGTGCATGTTACAAATATGACAAATTTTAAAACAAAAGGATCTAAATAATACAACCAGAGAGTACAATGAAGAAACTATTATGTTAATAAAGGAAACTAAGGAAAACTAAAATCCCCCCATTGCTCCCCCCCAAAAGCCCATCAAGCACCCAAGGATAACAGATACAAAAGCACACGTATCAGTCAATCAAGGTGAGAATCAGGTTCCTTAACAGCCAGTCATCCCATGTATACAGGTTACTTGATATGTGTCACAATATTGACACATTATAGAAAACAAATATTGAGAAATGTGGTGAGTATAAAGGGTATACAGGGGAGGGAATAGGGGTTGGTTAATAGCCAAATTTATTCCTCAGGGCAGTGAAAAGGGAATCCCAACACTTTTGAAACCTAGGCCAAGCATTGGTAATTCTAGCCATACTTCTCTCTGCATTGAGAGCATTGAGGAATTCTGCCCACCATTTCTGAATGGAAGGTGTCCACGATTCCTTCCAGTGCTGGAGAATCAAAAGTTTAGTGACCATGGAAACCATGGCCATCTGGGTCTTGAGAGACAATACGGGAAGGGAAGAATAAAGTCCCAATAGGCATACCTTCTCTTCAAAATATGGCAGTAGTGGTAAGTATCCAGAAATGTGCTTTTTGATCTCATCCCAAAAAGTAGCAATCTTGGGATAATACCATAATTTGTGTCTTAATGAAGCACTAGGAGCATCACAGTCTTGGCACTTGGGAGAAGATAATATGCCCATTCTATATAATTTACTGGGAGAATAATATAAGTTATGAAATAGGTTAAATTGAATACATCTTAATCTATCTTGTTTAATAAGCCTAAAATTATGTGACCAAATGGACTCCCATTGTGAACCGTCGGGGGGTTAGTTATATTATGTTGCCAGTAGAAGGCTGCCAAGGAGCAATTCTTCCAGGAAATAGTGAGGAATGCTTTGTAGAGCTTAGAAACAGGTTTGCCATTTTTGGCTAACAGCCAAAGAGGCTCTAGAAAGGGATCTACCTTGTCCATCAAAGGGGGTTTACCCAAAAATTTCTGAAGACAGTGGCGGAGTTGGGTGAGATAAAACCAAATCTTCTCCAGAGCCCCCAATTTAACTTGAATCTGGGAAACTGAAGGGAGTGAAAAACCCTGAAGAAATTGTTTCAATTTTATATCAGGATGTAGTTGAACGAGTTGGGGGTTTATTAGCGATTTGTAAGTTAGGGTTGTTACAAAGGGGTTGGGAGATATCCTTTCTCATGATCAATGCAAAGTGTGTGCAAAACTGGTAGAAAGCTCTAATGGTCCACCCAACAGGTGATTCCTGAATTTCTGGGGGCATAGCAGCCCAGGGACAATACAGAAAGGCTTGTAAAGATAAAGACTCTTTCTTAGCACATTCAATCAATCAATCAAAGTCTTTATTTAACCAGGTGGTCACCATTGAGCAGACTCATTTTCGAGGTGGACCTGGGTTTGTCAACAAGGAACAAGGGACAATATACATGGGATGCAACACACAAGAAAATAATAATAATAAAAATAAAGTGAGATATAATAATACAGTATATACAAAGTATCAGCAGGTAGTATTGACAGTAGTATATGTTTGGAACAGAAGATACAGCTAGTTTTGGGTAGGACACAATTTTTCATATAAGTAAAGAAATATACATATCAGGTGCACCGAACACAGATAAAACCTAATATAAAAAGATATATAGTGATACGATATGGAGAATTTAGAGCTGGAACCAGGGTCAAAGGAATGTGGAAGGGACAGATATGGGGGGCAGAAAAAGGGGAGAGGGAAGAGTCAATTATAGATGTGATCAGTCTTTTAACAGTAGTAATTAGAGTGTACTTGGACTTATAGGAGTCACTATTTAGGGTAGACAGGCACAGGACTCCTTATTATGATGTAGATATAGAGATTTAAAAGCTGCTAGGCTGATGGGGTGATTTAATTTCAAAGTTTTTTGCAGCTTGTTCCACAGTTGAGGGAGCACAAAGCTGATGGCTGCTCTGCCAATGCAAGATTTTGCTTTGTAAACATAAAGGTAGATATATGAGGTGCTTCTTAGGACATACTTCCCCAGAGTGCGAAAAGGTAAACAGAGATATACTGAGGCAGTTTATTTGAGATAGCTTTGTATGTCCAAACTGCAGCATTTTTTTGCCGTCTGTAAGCAAAGGATGACCATCCCACTGCCGTGTACAATGCACAGTGGTGGGTTGAGTAAGAAAGACCTGTGATAAATCTTATGGCTCTGTGATAAAGCGTATCGAGTTTGGCTAGGGTACCTGCAGGTCCCTGACTATATAGAAAATCTGCATAATCCAATAGGGAAAGAAAGGTAGTTTGAACCAGTTTCAGTTTAGTGTCTCTTGTGAGGAGATTATTAATCCTAAAGAACACACCAAGTCTTTGTCTAAGTTTCTTTGCCAGTTCTTCTAAGTGATCTGTGAAAGTAAGTCTATGGTCTAACCAGACCCCCAGGTACTTGAACTTTGGTATGTAGTCCAACCGCTCACCTAGAATGGTAGTGATCTGCGGGAGTGTCCCAGCAATTGCAGGATTTATTGCATTGTGAAGGGGCGAGAGGAACATAGCTTTGTGTTTTTTTTGCATTTAAGAGCAGTTTCTGGTTTATAAACTGATGTTGCAGCAGATTAAATTCATTTTGAAGGGCTTTACAGGTCAAAATGTAGGCCAGGAAAGTTAATAGAGGATTCCTCACATGAGGCAGCCCAAAGTAAGAACATGCTAGCATGGATGGCCAGATAATAGAGAAAAAAATCTGGCACTTGCAACCCTCCCTTTTGTTGGGGGCCTATAAGCTTCCAATTCGCTCTACGAGGAGGTTTCCCATTCCATATAAAATCAGAGCATATGCTATGGAGTTTCTTGAAGAAAGATTTAGGGAGATACAAGGCTAGACTATTCAGGGGGTAAAATACTTTAGGTAGTATTGTCATCTTCAGAATGTTTGTTCTGCCCCAAAAGGAGATGGGGAGTTTCCCCCAACGTGCCAGGTCTTCTTTAATTGATTGAAGGAGGGGGTCAAGGTTTAGGGGTTTTAATTTGTCTAGGTCCCGGGTAAGTTTTATCCCCAAGTAGGTGATAGAATATTTTCCCCAGTGGAGACCTAGGGACTCCACCTGTCCCTTGTCTACCATAACCGAAAGGGGATAAACAGTAGTTTTAGATTTGTTAATTTCATAGCCAGAGAACTCACTGAACTGAGCTAAAGTTTGCATTGCTCAAGGGAGAGAGGAGTCCCAATTAGCTAAGTGGAGCATCAAATTGTCTGCGAAAAGTGAAAGTTTAAATTCCTGCGAGCCTAGCCTTATTCCCTGAATCTCTTCTTCCCTGTTAAGCACTCTGGCTAGAGGTTCAATGTATAAATTGAACAGGTAGGCGGACAGAGGGCATCCCTCTCTGATTCCACTCCTCAAGAGGAAAGCATCTGAAAGGTGGTTATTGCACAGCAATCGGGCTGAGGGACATTGATAGAAAGTACCGATCCGATGTATAAAACTGTCTGGGAGCCCAAATTGGGAAAGAACTGTAAAATGGTAGGATCAGTCCACTCTATCAAAACCTTTTTCTGCATCCGGGGACACCAGCACTGCTTTCAACCCGGGGTCCCTGGATGCAGATATTAGGTGGCCCAATTTACGGAAATGATCTGCAAAAGAGCGGCCTGAGATAAACCCCGCTTGTTCTGCCCCTATCAAGAGGGTCCAAACCTTGGCTAATCTAGTAGCCAAAATTTTGGCATAAATTTTAATATCAACATTAAGCAAGGATATTGGCCTATAATTGCCAATCTGCATGGGATCATTCCCTGGTTTGGGAAGAAGAAGAATTCTAGCCTCAAAAAGAGAGGGATCACTAACTGGGTGTGATTCCCAGAATGCACATAGCTTGCAAAGTAGAGGGACAAGTTAAGGTTTAAAGGTCCTATTAAACAAGCTAGTGTAGCCGTCTGGCCCAGGGGCCTTATCCGGATGCAATGAGTCTATTGCCTCAGAGATTTCTCCCCCGGCAATAGGCCCCTGTAGAGAGAGTTGGGCTGTATCTGAAAGGTGGGGCAGGTTCACCTTCTGGAGAAAATCCTTCATTAGCTGAAAGGAGGGGGCAGACCATGGAAGGGGAGAATAAAGGGATTGATAAAATTCTCTAAAAGAGGATGCCATTTTTTGAGGATCAGTGAGAAGTACATCTGTATTAGTATCTCTAATGGCCGAAATCCATTTATTGGCAGAGCGATGTTTTAATTGCCCGGCAAGATATTTGCCTGCTTTGTTGCCCTGTCCAATATAAGTAGCTTTAATCTGAGAGGTAGCTTGCTCAACTTTTTCTAAGAGGGTTTTAGCATAGTAAGCTCAAAGATGATTTAATTCTAGTGATTTTACATTGGACAATTTGTCAGTCCCCTGGGATTCTAAATTGCGTATCTTAGCCAGACAATTATCTAAATGGAACTGTTTCTTCCTTTTAGTCACAGTAGCATTTTGGATAAGCTCCCCTCTCCATGTTAATTTTAGGGCTGCCAAGACCTTATCCATCTCAGGGATAGAGTCCAGGTTGTCTTGTATAGTTAAGGAGAGATAGGTACCAAAGCAAGAATTAATTTGGTAGTCTTTCAAAAGGCAGTTATTAAGAGACCATGTGCAGGGTCTAAGAGGAGGGCCTAGCAATTCCAGTAAAACAGGGATGGGTGAGTGATCTGAGATCACTCTGGAATAAATCTGGGCATCAGAAATACCAATACAAAGCTGTTGGCTCAATAAAAAATAATCTAAACGAGAGTAACTCTTATGGACTGGGGAAAAGGTGAAGTCTTTGGTTAAAGGATGTAAGAGCCGCCACGGATCTACCAACCCCAAGGAAGACATATGCTCCAGTAGAGCTCGTTGGGTAGGAGAAGGACCAAGGCCTTTACGGTAAGTCCGGTCGATATCGTTTACTTGGACAGTGTTCCAGTCTCCTCCCAGGACAGTTAATAGGTGGGAAAATGGGGCTAATACTGTGGTCAAGTGAGGAAAAAAAAGAAGGGTAATCTGCATTGGGACCATACACTGACCCCAGTAGTAGTTTCTGAGCACCAAGCTCACAATTTATTTATTTATTTAGTATTTGTTAACCGGATTAGGTGCGCTAGCCAAAGTTGACTATTTTCAGGCACGACCCGGGAGAATACATACATAAAATGAGATGAGATTATACAATACATAGTATATAGTACAGGTACATAGTATATAGTACAGGTAGGTTAGAATACAGATCAAGTCAGACAGTACTTGAAATAATACATATAGCTATGCAGTGATGACAAAAGTGACATTAATACATGCAAATAACTGAAACAGGGCTAAGTGGCAGCTATAAAGACATTTCATAGCAAAGCTTGTTTAGAAGTGCAGCAGTGTCTTGGGTGAAATAGGGTGGTTAGCTGTGAGGCATTAAGTGGGATCAAAGCATGTGCAGGGGTCCCGGGACAGGTGGCAATATAGTTCTTTTTTGAAGATTGGGTGGGAGTTAGCTTGCCTCAGGGCAGGAGGGAGGGAGTTCCAGGTGGCTGGGGCGGTGCAGTGAAATGCTCTAGAGCCTTTTGAAGTAAGACACCTGGGTATGTTGAGTAGAAATTTGTTTGCCGAGCGTAGTCCGTGGGCAGGAGTCTGTGGTACAAGTAGAGCTGCAAGGGAGGAGGGGGTTTGGTTACAGATTACAGAGTCTGTGAGAGTCCCTAGGGAATATAGTCGGTAGGCAGTTAGAGAGAACCAGCCTAGGTCGCTATACAGTGTGCAATGGTGCTTGAGGCGATGGGAAGAGGAGGCATACCGACATATGTTGTTATACGCGACATCCCATTTATGGAGAGCAGTCTTATGGGCATTAGCAAAAGTGAAGACACCATATGTCAGCGCTGGAAGTAGAATACCCTTGGCAATTGCCAATTTGGCGGATGGTGTTAGCAGGTGACAAGTCTTATAGGCGATTTCAAGTTTGGCATTTGTTGCTTTACAGGTTGACTGGATGTGCAGACTGAAATCAAGGGATTTATCAAGGAGGACTCCCAGATATTTGAAGAATGTGACATAGTTGATGAGAGACCCCCCCAGAGTCATGGACTAGGAGGGGTTCCCTACAGGCCCTGAGTTTGGGGGCAGTGCCAAATAGCATGGCTTGAGTCTTTTTTGTGTTGAGGATGAGCTTATTAGCATTTAGCCATGTTTGCACATTCCTGAAATCCGAGGAGAGGTTTTTGTTAATGATGTTAACTTTGTCAGCACTGTAGTAGAGGACGAGATCATCAGCGTATAAGATAGCTGAGCAGGAGAGTATGGCATAATCTATATTGTTGATGTATAGCAAGAAAAGAAGGGGTCCCAGGATGGAGCCCTGGGGTACTCCGACATCAGTGCTGGTCACATCTGAGAGAGTGGAGTTGAATTTAACAAGTTGTAATCTATTTGATAGGTAGTTGTTAAACCAGTCAACTACTGAGGATGAGAAGTTAAGTCTGTGCAGGGTTGAGAGAAGCAGGGGATGATCAATGATATCAAAAGCTTTGGTAAGATTGATAAATACTGCTCCAGTGAGTAGGCCTTTGTCCATGTTGCAGAGTACATCGGTGGAGAATTTGAGAAGAGCGGTTGAGGTACTGTGCCCTTTTCTGAAACCATGCTGAGTGTCTGAGAGAAGGTTGTTCTTTGTGAGATAGTCAATGGTTTGGGTTGCAACAAGCTTCTCCAGTAGCTTGCTTAGCACAGAGAGGATGGCTATGGGCCTGTAGTTGTTGATATCCTTTGGGTCTCCTTTTTTAAGGATAGGCGTAACTTGGGCAATCTTCCAGAGATCTGGGACAATGTCAAGAGAGAGAGACAGAGTGAAAATCTTGGTCAGTGACGAGGTAATCAATGGTGCCGCTAGCTTCAGGAGTCATGGCTCGAGTGAATCTGAGCCGGGGCTAGTGTTGTCGGATATGTTTTGCAATAGCCTTTGGACCTCGGATCTAGATATAGCTTTAAAGTGGAAAGAGGGGGTAGTAGTTAGTTGGCAGTGGTCAGCACCAGATGCAGATCTCTGGGGTGTGCCGTAAGGCTGAGATGCTGTGGGAGGTGAAGTGAAGGACGAGGTGTACTGAGACAGGTTCGTGAATAATCTGTTAAAGGCATTCGCTATAGTGTTCGAGTCGTTGCAATGTACAGCATTTAGGATCATATCCCCTGGGGTCGATGACTGGGTAGCCCCAAGAAAGGTCTTGATGTGTGTCCAGAATTTTCTAGGGTCACCAGCAGAGTTTGTGAGCAGTTCCTTGCAGTAGATGCTCTTTGCTGTTCTGATTTGTTTTTTACAGGTGCTCCGAGAGGCCCTGTAGGTATTGTAATCCTCTGGTAGTCTGGACACTTTATACTTCTTCCAGAGTTTGTCCCGTGTGCGCAGGTTAGCCAGCAGGTCCTTGTGTAGCCATCTTGTTTGTTTACCCCTGACCCTTCTGGTGACCTTCGGGGTATGTTTATCCTGAAGTGCTGTGAAATTATCAATGAAGATATCAAGGGCTATTTGAACATCATGGGAGTGATAGATGTCAGACCAGTTGATACAGGATACATCATAGAGGAAAGCTTCCATGTCCAGTTTGGCAAAGTTGGTAATTGTGATGTAGCGTGGAGGGGATGGGGGAGCAGTCTCCGTGCTCCATACACAGAAAGTGGGGTGGTCTGTGATAGCATCTGCCAAGATCCCTGCAGTTTGCACATGGTCAAGGTGATTCACCAGTACCCAGTCTATGAGGGTGGAGGTAGTTAGAGAAGGGTGGTTCTAGTGGGTTCAGTTAAGATCTGGTGCAGGTTATTAGCTCTGCGTTAGTGTCAGCAGTGTGCTGTGAGTTGGTCCCAACCAGTTTAGGTTAAAGTCACCTAAGATTATGACCTCATTTTGCTTGGCGTTTGTGACGGTTTGATTAAGTGAATCCTGAAGACCTGTGATACCTCCAGTGGGTGGGTTGTAGGTGCAGATAATGTGGAGGTTTTTTGCACCAAGGGCAATGGTTGTGTGTAGGGACTCACAGACTGAGGGTGAGCCAGTGGATGGGCAGACCGTAACATCAAGATGTTTTTTATAGAGGATAGCGACCCCCCCTCCATGTTTTGGGGAAGGCCTATCTCTCTGTATCAAGGAATAATTGGGCAAGGAACATAAGGAGTTCAGAATGTGAGACTTGAGCCATGTTTCAGAGAGGCACAGTAGGTCAGGATTGTACACTTTCATCCATGCCTCGAGATCAGCAAAGTGCCTGGTAATGCTCCTAATATTCATATGGGCAATGAGAAGTCCTTTTCCTGAGACAGCTGATAGGTCAGTGGGAGAGTGGTGGACAGAGGGGCCAGGGTTAAGTTCTACATCCCTTGACAATAGGATGATGAGGAGTAGGAGAAACTACAGTTTAATAGTGTGGAACGGGAGATGAACCAGTTGTGTCATTTTGTATTTTCTGAGCATACGAAATGAGTTGTAGGTACAACCCTTCAGAAGGATAAAGGTGGTGTAGGCACGCACATGTTGTGTTTCGGCAATTTGGTTGGAGAAAGTAAAGTCATTGTGTTGTGAGGTATTCTCTCCACAGTGTTTGTTGATTGGAACAGAAGTAGATAAACCCATGTAAGCGTAATAGCAGTATCAGAAGCAGGATTCGTCCTCCCAATCTGAGTTGCCAGTTTTGGCAGGAGACTGCAAATGTTTACTGTAGCAAGGGTGAGTGTTCCTGAGTGACTCATGGTGAGCTACTGTGGACCAGAAAACTGATTGTTACTGTAGATCAAAGACCCAGAAAGTGTTAAATTCCTGAAGGTGATGAACATTAGCCTAGGGCATATGCAGGATGTAAAAATCCTTTGTTAGAATCTTCCCTTTGTTCTCCAAAACAGTTGTGAATAGACATCAAAGACAAGCACACATCCTTTAAGAAAGTCAGACGGAAATGTGGATTCAATGCAGCACTCCACAACCCAGAAACTTGTATAAAAGATTTACTGACCTCACTTTTGCTTTTTGATGTCTTCCAAAAGAGTTGATTTATGATGAGAGTGCCTATACCTGGTGGTGATGTTTTGTAGTTTCTTAGTCCAGGAAATGTTCATAGATGTTATGTCCAAGAATGGTCTAGTTCCTCCAAGAAGAAACACATGAAAAACCACAAAAACTAAACTACTGACAGAGACAAACACAAACAGCCAGCCACACTTGCTTATGATGTACAATGAACTAAAATGAACCTGCCTGCTGGATCTTTTATCGTTTGGGTGGCCGAGAAAAGCACTCCTCTTGCAATTAAAATAGCAACACCCCTTTTGTGGGAATTAAAGGGAATCTGTACCTGAGCCTTCATTCCTTCAAGTCCTGATACTCCGACACCTGTTGTAGCAGTGCAAGTTGTGCAGCACACATTCTGATGATTCCAACTGCTGCAAATTTTAGTTTTAAGTAACCGCACTAACCCCGACGTTACCATCCATGTTGTGGTTAAATCCGTTGCATAGTAGACTCTGCGGTCGTGTCTGGTGACGTACATGCCTAACCAGTCTTCGCGCACACTCAGTGTGCTCCGTGTGTGATTCTCCTTGCAGCATCGTGCGTGTGTGAGTGTGCAGCTGTCGGTCATGTTTTATTTAGTGCTAAGCTGGACACTCTGATTGCATTCCATACAGTACTGCTTTTCCGTGCTGCAACAATAGTGTACCTTTCCTTTTGATTCTGTTGTAATTTATACTGTGGACTGCAAAATATTGTTCTATACCATCAGTCTGAAAGCGTGGCATTACATTGCAGGCAAACGAATCTGTACAGCATGGCATGCACCCAGAGACTAGTCCCTTTTGTTCGATCGTTTGTGTGTGTTTCTAACTATCCGTGCAATACATATGTACATATTGGTTCATTTGCAGAGTTTGCTAGGAGTTGAGTACTCATTTGCTATCCATCTCATTGCTATGTGTACAGGGAATACCACTACTTCAATTCATGCAAGATCTCAGGGGCACAGTTTGACATATGTCTGCTTTGACAGGAGCAATGTCAGTACCATACTTCCTAGTAGTAAGAGCATGATTGCAACATATAATGGTCTCCAGGATATGCCCCTCAATAACCCCCCCAATGGTATGCATACCCCTGCCTGATGACCTACTGCAATTCCCTTCTGTTCCTCTCACTCTGCAGACATGTATTATAGAATGCGACTCATTAGTGACATATCACTTGAGTTAAAATATTGATTTCTGTCCTTATGTCATTCAATCCCTTCTAGAGAAGAAAAAACAAACAAGACAGCAGAACCACTAGCAAGTGGGTGCTGATACAGGAGGTGATAACATGCAATACTTGTCCCAGTACTGAGCATTCCAAAAACGTCAACAGAATCTGTGGATTCCAAAAAAAATGGTAAAATACCATTTTATTTCAAATGGCAGCACACAGATACCCAGGACCCCTGAAGTGCAGGGGTCATGTCTGTATGTCTGATGCTATTTGAAATAAAATGTTATTTTAGCATTTATTTTGACTCCACAGATATCTCTTGCCTTTGACAGAGACAGCAGGATAACTTTATTTCACATCTGGTGGAATGCATTATTTCTGTTTGCCACATTGGCGCATACATCTCTATTGTACCTTCTTTCCTGTGCCCTCGAGTAGGTCGTGCAGCAGGGGATAATACAATGGTTAAAAATGATTTCAAAGTGAATTAATAAGACTATGTCATACACTGTAGCACACCGATTGACCACCCAGCACTTCAATTCCTCGTGAGTCTTCTTCAGGGCAACCCTGAAGAACAATCGCGAGTAATGAAAGCGCTGGGGGGTCAGTTGGTGTGCTATAGGGTATCAAATAGTGTTACCAAAGCACTTTGAAATCATTTCTTGCCTAATAGCTTTTTTGCTGTCTCAAATCTTTGCAGCACTGACACTACCTTTCTTGTTTGTATTACAATAGGGCTGGCTGAATTGCAGCTTACCTGTTTGATAATCCCATTTGCCCTGCACCCAGATGTACCCATGGGTGATGATTGAGTGTCTGTATCAATTACAGTATGTGTGCATGAGTTATGGTGTGAATGGACTTCTGTTATGCTGGCTACCTTGATGTGGTACAGAGGCTTATCACAATGTAGCCTATACACTGTGTAACTAAAAGCCAGCCAAGTTTTGTACGACTGCTAGAGTGCTACATACATATCATCCATTGTTTTAAATCAATGATTAGTGTTACCTTTGATTCATACATGCATACACATTTGTCTGCAGGAAAGGACCCACCTGGCACAGCGAATATGCTGCCCCCCCCCACTTGTCCCCCACCCAGCAATATCCAGCTTCCTCCTCCCCTTGACAACTACTTGTGCTTGTCCAGGCCTTCCTGACTGGACTGCAACACCACCTGTGTCAGAATGTACCAGGGCAATATCACTGTGTCCGTGAAGTCAGACTTCCTGTCTGCAGTCTCCACCAATCAATCTCAATCCATGCCACCTAGCTGTTTTATCTACCTTCCCTGTACCTTCCCTTTTAACATGATTCTGATAGTCCCAGACTTGTCCATGCAACCGTGGTACTCAGTGCTACTGGCTGTGTCAGTGTCCAACCTGATTTGCCTCCCCAAGATGCACTACCAGCTGACTTCCTCTCAGTGGATAATCCTGTAGCCCAACCTCGAGTCCCTATAACTCAAGGCATGGCTCCTGAGGACCTAAAGCATGCAAATTTGCATCCCTCAGAAAGTGTCTTGGACATCCTTAGGGTATCCAGAAACCCTTTCACAAGGACAAAATACCACTATAAATGGAGTATGTTGTCTTTATGGCATTGTCAAAGGGACTTGTATCCCCAGGCATCATGACTAAATGTTCTTTTGGATTATTTAGTGCACCTTCAATCTCTCAGCCTGTAGCCCTCCACTCTGTAGATGCACCTGGCAGTTGTGTCTGCCTACCTCTCTGCAGAGAAAGGCACTTCCCTTGCTTCACACCCCAGGTCGAAAAAATTATTTAATTCAGTTATACATCTCCATCCTCCCCACAGGGAGCCAACATATGCATAGGCCAAGTCATGCAACCCTCCCCCCCCCCTTCGAGCGTATGTGTTCAGCACAGCTTAAATTCCTGACATGGAAAATGGTGTTCCTAGTGGCCATCACCTCTGTCAGAAGGACATGTGAGTTCCAGGCATTATCAGTGTAATGCAACTCCATGGTTCTCTACAGAGACAAAATTGTACCATGAAGAAATTCCTCCCAAAAGTGGTCTAGCATTTCCACTTGAAGCAGTGTAGCACTCTACCTAACTTTTTCAGAGATCATTCAACCTCAGGTGAACGCACACTGCAGGGCTTACATGTCAAGAGACCCATCAGCTATTACATGGATAGGACAAGGGACCACAGGAACCACTGTTCCCTGTTTTTCCTTTCCTATGGTGAGGTAGTGAAGGGTACGTTTGCCACCAGAACAGCCATAGCCAGGGTGGTTGTGGCTTGCATCCTGTTCTATTATGGCAAGCACATGAAGGGAGCCACCGGCTGGCCTGAGGTCCCATTCTACTGGGGTCAATGCTGCTTCTACACCAGCTGCCATGGATCTCCCTTTGCTGGATTTCTGTAAAGGAGTCACCAGTAATACTGTTCACACATTTACAAAGCAGTACTGCCTGTACACCCCGGGTAGGACTGATGGCATGTTTGGCACAGCAATGTTGAAAAGCCTGTTGCCTAAGTATGTTCTGGGCATCCACCACCACCACCGAGTGGGCACTCCGTGGTAGTCTGCAAGGGCAGAATACAGCAAGACTTCATGTCATTTGATTAGAAAAGTTCTCACCATAGTAATGTTGTTTGTTGTGATGGAGACTTACTGTATTCTTGCCTCCCACCGTGCGTCCCCTGTGGAACGTAGGGAAGGGTGGGGTGTCTGCAGTAAGTTGTTGTCTTGCTGAACCACCATCCTAGTATATATCCATCTTTATTGATCTTGCAGTATAGCCTAGAGGTTAGAGTACCAAGCTGTGAATGAGCTTAGTACACTTCCGTCAACCCCTCCCATGCAGCAAAGACATGGCACTTTGAAGTGTTTGGTGCAAGCACAGTGCAGCAATGGCACTCTGTTTCCACAACCTGATCCATGATGTGACCCACTGCTACAATGCAATCATATCAAAATCCCCTACCAAATCACATATGTGCCTATCTCACAACACAACACAACATATAGATATTGGAACCCACACCCAGCAAGGCACATATCCCATTGTCCACTGCATTATGTGACATGAAATAGTCACCACCATCATCGGTGGTCATGTCCCACCCACCCAAGCATTTACTGCCAATCCCCATCACAGCCTGTGAGTGCAACAGACCTCCTCATGCAGCTGTTCTCCAATACAACTCCATGTGCAGCGTACTGTAAAGTGTACGTGCTAAGAGCTCTTACTACTGCTGGTCTGGAACATCTGGGATCGGATGGGTACTGTGATGGATTAACTTTGTAATAGTGAGTCACATCGTGGTTTTGGAATGGTGGACCAGTACAGTAAGGCCACATTTCTCTTAGTGGAGACATTTCTAAGTTCACTTAAACAAAGCCTGGCTTATGTAAGTGTACTTAGAACATGTTCCTCTGGGAAATGATTGTCAGTTTCTTGTCTGTGTTGTGTCATCTTGCATGTGCCATTGGGCCCTAGCACATTACAGTAGCCCATGTGTTGGTCAGGGATGGAGCAAGGCCAATTGTGGTCATGCATCCTGCGTTTCATGCAGGTTGCCTTTGCCAATGGCACCTGTGATATCTTTAGGTGCAAGGTGCACCTTGTGCCATTCTTGGGTGCGCAAGCACCTTTGTGCTACAATGAGGCTTTGTGAATCTGGACCAGTATGTACTACTGCATTGGTACAACTCCGTGTGAATGCCACTGTAAATGTTTTGTGTACTGAAGTCGTAATGAAGAATTGTAACATGCTATGTTATTATCCATGCAATACTTATTATTGTAACTTTTCAGAACTATGGCCTGTAACTCTTACGACACCATGGATGACTTAGAGCAGGAAATAGAGGTTCTTGGACTTGAGCCATACCTATTTGAGCCAGAGTATGGGCCTGATGAGCCGAGACTGACAGTGGTGAGCAACACGCAGGGTGGAGGTAGTGCACAGGCAGATGTTATCAGCAATCGCCTTGTCGATTTGTCTTGGTGTGAATGTGGGAAATGTGATATGATGCCTACTGCCACTGAGTGCTTCTGTTGCACAGAATGGGACATCATAGGGTCTTACATGTCAAATATTCAGTGCGTAACAGAGCACCCTGACTTCCCCATTATCACTCACCGTGCTGGTCTTGAAATGGCTTATGTTGCGTTTCACCTTTACAAGCGAAGGTCCAGCAGAGCACCATCAGTGCTGAACAATAGGTTTGTATATATAGTGCTAACAGCAACATAACATTGCACAGCAGGAGGAAAATAGGGAGGCATACCAAACTTCACTAAGGGAGGCAGGAAAGGCAGTAAGGCAGGCAAAGGCCCAAACCGAGGAAACACTAGCACAAACAGTAAAAGAAGGTGGCAAGACTTTCTATACATACTGTACATTAGTGAAATGAGAAAGTCCAGAGAGGGTATTACTAAGATCAAAGGGGATAAGGGGGCATGTGAGGAGGAGGATCATGTAAAAGTATTTGTCCTAAATAGATACTTCTGCTCAATATTTACTGAAGAGAAGGTAGGGCAGAAAACATAGACTGGTGGTAAATGGTATACAGTCAGAAGAGATGCAAGTCACAAGTGGGGTACATCAAGGATCAGTCTTGATGCCACTCCTTTTCAACATCTTCATCAGTGACATTGCAGATGAACTGGAGGGTAAGGTTTGTCTGTTTGCACTTGACACTAAGATCTGCAACACAGTGTACGTGATCCAAATGGGGTGGGCAGTATGAGATGACATCTGGATAAAGTAGCAAAATGGTCGAAAGAGTGGCAATTGTGGTTTAACGCAAAGAAGTGCAAGATCGTGCACGTAGGGAAGAGAAACCCGTAAGCCACCTATAGGCTGGGTGGGTGGTTGCTGGCAGTCACAATGGAAGAAAGAGACTTGGGCATGATCATCAACGATGACCTGAAATCATCCAAGCAGACCAGTAAAGCAGTAGGTAAGGCTGGAGGATGATGGGGTGTATTAGTAGGGGTATCACAAGTCGGGAGAGGAACTTAATAATCACTCTTTACAAGACACTGATTAGTACCCATCTGGAGTACTTCGTACATTACTGAAGGCCACACCTTCAGAAGGACTTTAACCAAATTGAGGCAGTCCAGAGAAGGACAACCAAAATGGTGCAGGGACTGCATCACAAAACATACGAGTAAAGATTAACAGAGCTCAACATGTATACCCTGTAGCAAAGGATGGAGACAGGTGATATGATGGTCATTAACAAGGTGAAAGACTCTAACATGTTTACATATGAGAAAAATAGGACAAAAGCACACAGCATGAGAGTACAGGGAGGCCGATTAAGGGGTATGTGAGGAAGTAAAATTTTTCAGTGAAAGGGTGGTGGATGCATGAAACATCCTACACCAGGAACTGGTGGATATGAATATAGTGCAGGGCTTCAGACAGGCATGGGATAGGCATGAGGGGCCAATACAGATGAGTATGAATAGATAGGCCATTAACAGAGCAAAGGCCGATGGCACATTCATAAAGTAGAAAAAGAAATGGGCAGAGTGGATGTGCCTTGCGGTCCTTATCTGCCATCAGCTTGTGTGTTTCTGTGTTTCTATGTTGTCTGTACATGACTAATATGAAGTAATGTCCCAATCACCTATGTCCCTGTTCCAACAGCCAGTATTGTCTAATGGCATACCATCAATTCATGTGCTGGTCCTATAGAGGAGAAAGGCTAGGGAGGGGTCAGTGACGAATCATACCATCTTGTGTAGTAAATGCCATACGTTCCCTATACCCTTCTGAATCCGGTGAATATGTGGGGTTTCAGGAGTATCGAGATACAGTGCAGGAATTCTAGAGAGTAAGTATGGAATGATAGTGTGGATAGAGAAGGAAAGATAATACAGATTTTGATCAATGATTTATCGTACATTACATGTTTATGGTCACTCACCCTGTGTTAAACTGTGTTACCTTGTTATAACACTGGGTGTGAAATGCAGCCATGGATTACAGCTCAGTATCATATCAGTGCTCATTGACACAATCAACAATCATAGTACTTCACAATGAAATACAAGTACATTTAATGAGTATAATACATCATCAGATATGTTCTTTGTACAATGAAATCCTACAGAGTAATTTCTGCTGTTGACAGACATACAACCTCTATGGCACTGTTGTGTAACATTTTCCACAGTCAACAAATGTACTTCAATTAATATGATTTAAGTAAGGTTTACCCCACATCCTGCCATGGGTATACTAGCCATTACTGCATGCTTCAGGTGCATTGTGAGGCAGGAGGGTGCAGCTCCAGTGACCTCCAAACACCTGAGGCATGCATTAATGCATAGTATATCCACGGATGGACATGGGTTATTGCACGCATAAAATGGGCATCCAGAACAGTTCAAAAAATAGTTGTGAAGTGATAGAAAAACAATTATTGGGGGGGTGGATTTGAACCTGTGTCATTCCGAGCAGGCAAGTGCTTCCTACAGCCTACAGACAAATGGTGCCGCTCAGTTGTTGCTTGGCCATGTCTCCCGCAGTGAGATCAAAATGCCAAAAGGTGAGTCGGACGGGAACTGCCACTGGTGTGTTGAAGTCGTGGGAAGCATGATGCCAATCCGCTCTGGCTGCTGATTGCAACCCCGTGGTTACAGTCCTGCTCTTCCAGTGTGAAGGCTGCAGTTGCTGTCCTCTGTTGGGGTCTGGGCAGATATGTGCACTTTTCGTGGCCCCAAGTGTGCATTGGCTGAGACATAGGGGAATGTAGGGACATACTGTCTTACACTAAAGTAATTCTATGTAATATTTTTTACTATTTACTACAGTATGAACATCTGCATATTTACTTTCACACTAGTAAATATTATTATCACTTAGCGCTGCCGAAACTCTGTCTTGTTGGGCCAACTTACACGCAGCAGGCTTGCTGGAAGAGCTGGACAGCTGCTTAGTGACTATTACTTCCCATAGAGGTAGAAGGGAAAGCTCCTGGGATTCGTACATTTACTTTCCACACTGTCCCAGTGGGAGTCAACTTCTTTTCTTTTTCCTTATATGCTCCCTGTGCATAAAATTCCATGGCTACACCACCATTTCACTGAAATAACACCTCCTCCTCTCCCCCTTCAGAGCCTGCCCCCTTCCAGCTTACACCCGTTCCCTCTCATTGTCCCCCCTTCCTTTGGTGCACCCTGACTGAGCTCCCCTTATTGATCCCTTTTATGTACTTAAAGACCTCTATCATGTCCCCCTGTCCTTCCTCTCCCAGTCTTGACTAATCCATCCACCCTATCCATTTGCCCACTATGCTTCTTGCTTGCTATCATCCTCCCCTTTTCCATTCCGACAGCCTCCTCCTTGATCACCTGCTCCTTTTTCTGACCCGCCCCACTCCTCTTCCTCCATCCTGTCGGGGGCCCCCCCATTATTCCCCATCTTCAATCCCTGCCTCTTGCCCCCATCACTCTTCCAATCCATCCCTGCCTCAGCTTCATCAGAAACAACATCATCATCATCAACATCCTCCCACCCCCACTCCCCTCTTTGACCAACAGGCATCGAGGGTTGAACCTATTTGTGATCCTTAGACCATCCCTCAATGCTGCCCCCTTCCCTGCCACCCCTCAACGTTCCCTCTGGACACCCCCAGTCTGTGTCCTACTGCTGTGGAAATGTCCATCTTACATAAGTTCTGCCCTCCTGTTTGATGAAACGTGTCCAGGTCTTGCACCAACACTTCCCAGTTGTCTCTCATAGCCCCTCCCATTTCCTTTCATCGCCTGCCCCAATGCCCCCAGTTGCATCCTTAACCACTTCACAATATGCCGCCTATATGGCCCGGTGACATACATGGTTCAGGTGCTGGCGCCTTACCACTACCTACGCCGGCAAGCCAGGTTTGGGAATGTACTCATGACGCCGTAGGCTGGCAGGGGAAGGAGAGGTTCGAGCGTCCGAAGGAATGCTCTGCTGTCCTGTGGTGGGTAGCAGGTTGTCATCGCACAGTTGCGGCCCCTGGTGGACACCAGGAGCACAACAGATGCACATGTGGGACACACCACAAAAGCGTAAATACCACCACACCTTACAGCTGATGACAGCTGCACGGCTATCTGGTGACATTCATGTCCCTGCCGAGTCCCCCATCCCAGCAGCACCCCATCCCCGGGGACAAGTGTAGTGCTGGCTCGTACCTCTAGGCTGGTGCATTCCTCGGAGGAGGAGGGGGATCCATCCGGAGAAGGGTTAGTTCGGGTTACCCTGGGGTTGGCTGCTATATTGTAGCAGAGGATCAGAGGGCAACATGGACCACAGAGAGCATTTGCAAGCCTGAAGGAGAGGCTCAGATGTAGCACGTAAGGGAGGTGAAAAGATAATACAAAGGAAAAACTATATGGCGATGAATCTTTTTATTGGTGTCCCACATGACAGCGTAAAAAAACATGGCGCACACTGGTTTTGGTGCAGTGTCCAAAGAGGTACGGCATGTCAACTGTGGATATCTAGGGGATTAATCAATGGGAACATCGACCCACTGAACCAATGTGGTTGCGTGGTTTAGCCAACCCATTTTATAAGATAATAACAACTGTGCATAATGACTATCTGTTAATGCATGACATGCTGAAGGTGACATACAGTGCCACACATCACAGTCCCTGATAACTTGATGTGCCTATGCAGGTAAATCATGAAATGACTACTTGTCACTTTCAGTATTTCAGGAATAAACAACGAGCTTTTATGTTACATCATATCCCTGTGTACCCATAGACATTAGTGTTGTGTATTGTGCATTGTGTCATTGACACGCAGAAATATTAACACAGTTCTGTTTCTATTCGTATGACACACAATTCGTACATCTCAGTAAACACTACTTCCGGAAATGAGATCGGTGTTTCAGTGCAAGTTCTTCCTTATCAATTCTTTGTTCCTTTGCAATGTTCTTTTTCACGTCCCTCGGAGCAATGACCACTTCCATTTCCTGTTTATTGTCATGGGATTCCAGAACACATAGCAGTATTCTGTTAATGTAGTCATATGACCTGGGTTCACGCACATCATGGACAACCCATTGAGCTGATTTCTTGGACCACAATGAACAAAACTGCTGTTCACCCACTACTGCACTGCCCATGTGTAGTTTTTTTGATGATTGCCAATTGACGGTTCACATTATTATTGTGATCCAGTGCAGCCAATTGAGTACATGCCTGCATTGCGGGGTATGAGAAAACCAAACGTTTAGGACAGTATTTTAATATCACGGAACGGCATACCTCAAGTTGGCCAGTATGGATAAATCGGGACAATTGCCTGATGTCCTTCATCAGTATCTTATTCAGGACAATGTCCTTCAAGACAGTGTAGGCGTCCGAGTCTTCTGTTAGCCATTTCTTAACAGAAGCACGTTCTGGGCTAAGTGGTGGGTGAGCACATTGCTTGAACTTTGTTCCCTCATTCCAGTTGTGCACATTGCAAATGTGCCTCAGTACAGATGACCATTTCTCTGTCAGTATGTCGGGGTCATCTTTACAAGTCCTTGCGGACCACCATTGGTGATTGACCATGGGCTTGACCCATGGTTGAAGGTCTGAGTACCGTTTCTGATGTGACTTGTCTAACAATTTCTTTCTTATATTGTTAGCCATGTGGTACGGGTCAAATTGGTGGTCAACACCCTGTGGTGCATACTTCTCATGCATCAGTTTTCGCACACCCACGTGTCAATCTGTGGAAACTGCAGACACCCTCACTCCACCATTCAGCAACTCGTCTAGGCACTCTTCAAAACCCCATGTCTCCATGGCCTGTGAAGTCCCTGTTTGCGTTACATGTTTTAATGCAAAGTTCATAATCTTTCCAGAGGAAACATCCATTAGTGTGTAAGTACAATAGGTGGCACTGAAACCAGGGGGGTCACAACGGCCATCACCAGCAATTGAAATTGGACCAGAATCCTTCATAGCTCTTATTATTGACTCTTTCTCTTCAGACCACAAGTCATTGATAATGGGAATGATGGACTCCGTTTGAAGTTTGTAGAATGTGTTGGAGCTGATTAATTTTAGATTCAAAATCTTGGCAAATTGGGACATGGAACTAAAAGACATTCCACTGCACAGTACTGCGGAGGCAATCATGATGTTTCTGACAGGCGTTTTGGAACCCATCATTGGCTGTGAATGCCACACTATTATGACGTGTCCCATTACACAATATGTTGTGAATGTCACCATAGAACCGACTATGTTGCATCGAATCGTGTCCGTGGTGGAACCACAGTCAGTGCAACAAATGTTTCCAAAAAGTTTCTCTAGTTGACTTCTAAATACAAGAAACTTATCATCTTCTATGTATTTCAAGTACTTATTACTGCCTGCCTCAGCTTCATCATCATACTCAAAAGAGTCACTGTCACAGTCACTGATGGATGGCTGGTAAGATGCGTCGCTAGTGTTATGCGCTGTTGTTGGGGTTGACGTAAAGCTAGATGTATTCATCTCCTCTCCTTTCTTTGGAGTTAACAATGAACGTTTGCAATTTGGAAGTGGAGTAGAACATTTCTGAAACTGTGACGAGGAGCCAGCAATGATCTCTTCTGCATCAGGAATGGACGCATATCTGTGATCGTTCCTTAAAGAATCCGTGTTGACCATTGGGTTTTGACAGTTGTCACAAATACTGATTTCTACCAAATCTACCTGTACTGCCTGATCAACGATCACTGGCCTTCTCACAATTTGGTTATCACACTGTCTGGAAACAGTTGAAACACCATGTGCTGCATTGCTGGAAAAGAACCGGTAGTCATGATGAATGGAACTTGTGTTCACTCCCCCAGTTTCAGTGTCACCTACTGATACTGCACACATAGGGTCATCTAGGGTTACAGTTTGTATTCTGGATGTTTATTCAGCATCTATGTCAGCTGTGTAAATCTCAGTGCATGTGTTAGTGATGACTGTCTCTGTTCCCATAACTTCACTGGTGTCCAATGTTTTCTCTAGGTTGCCCCATTTGGAAGTGGTCGATGAATCAGCCACCGGTTGCTTGCTTGAAGTTGGATACAACGTCTGAAAGACAAATGTTAATGAAACATTCTTGAGCATGTTATAAGTGTCTGTTACATGACGATCATTGAGTGTACTTGTTCTGTTTGTTTTGCACAATATTGTTATACAGCGACCAATGAATACTACGCCCTTCCATGAAATAAAGAAATATCTACCAGTTTAGATACTCAAAACAATTGTGTGACACATATGCAGCTCTATTACTCTTGATTGTTTCAATGCCGCTATAGACAATCAATATTGTTGATATGCACATGACTTAAATGGACATGGTTCAGAGAACAGTACTAATGCAAACAAGGACCACAAATGTGACAACGTCTGCAATACTAAACCACTACTGCTGACATACTTAGCCTAAGGATCTGAGGTGTAGGAGGGAGGTCATGAAACACTGCTTCACACGGAGGGTAGTGGACACATGCAATTTGTTGCATCCAGAGGTGATATCGTTTTAGACAGTGGGCATCCGAAAGACATGCTGTGCTGGGAATTGGAGTATGTACGTGTCATATGTGACATACTGTGTGTCTAGGGTTCCTGTAGGATGCGTTTGAGTGGAAAAACCACATGGATAGAGCAAGTTTGGTTGGGTGACAGAGGGGATTAAGACAGTGACGGCAAGGTGGCACTGAGTGCTGATGTGCTTGCGCCTTACCTCCAACCATGACGTTAACCACAGTTCAGGAATGGACCTGGGAATCAACGGTCGATATGGGAGGAGAGGACTGAGCATCAGGAGAACTGTTGTCCTCTAATGGGGTGGTAGGTGAGACGCCTGGCTCTGTAGCAGCCCCTGTTGGATATCAGGAGCATGGCAGATGAGGCACAATAAGGAAAACCTGGAGGAGAAATAAGAAACTGTCACCTCAATTGACCAGATGATGTCCTGCAAGGACCATCGTTTATGCAGACCCCTGAGCAAGCAGACCAAACTCGGCAGCACCCATGGCAGACAAGGCTGGCCATAAGGCAGTTTCTGATGGCACAGGGAGAACACACACTAAGAAGTGTTGGTGACAGGGTCCCAGGGGGAGGATCCTTGGCTGTGGCATGAAGGAGTGGCCTGTCGACACATGGGGGAGATAAACAGATAACAGTTAAAATCCAAAAAACACACCCTGGGTATCGACAAGGCGCATTGCCCTGCCGGTGTTGAGCAGAAGGTGCTGACAGACACGCAAGAGGTCAGAGAAACATGTGTAAGGCACATCCACAACTGCACAAACGTGTCCTGCATTGCTCTGATCCATTTCCAAGCCAGTTAAGTTGCACAGGGCAAAAAACGTTATCCTACGGTTTATGTCATCGACCCATATAAGTGTGAATGTGTCTTTTTGTTACTTACGCTTTGTAAAAGTGCCTCAGATGGTTCCAGAGTATCTGTATGACAGTCAGCAAACAAGCTGTTCATGTCCTAAAACAGAATAATAAGTACATTACAGACATGGTCAGTTCATTATTTGCACCTGCTGTGAAGGTGGTTCACAAATGCAATGCAGATGTGTTTGTATGCAATTCTTACATAGAAAATGATAGTTGATACTTTTCTGTTACTGGCTTCTCCTCTCCATTCCTCAGCTGTCCTCCCTGGCAGGTTGCTTATCTATATTGTAGATAGAGCTCAAGGAGGAGTTAATATGGCGGGCCCACCAGGGTGGCCACAGTCGGAGTGCTTGGTGGCCAGGTACGGACGGGACAGCTGGGCCCAGGAGGAGTGAGAGGTAGACAGATAATAAACCCAGTTGGGTGGGATGGGGGAGAAGGTACATGATAACAAAGTAAGGTGACAGCATAGTCTGCAGAATGGTCTATCAAGTGTGCTGTCAAATGAGCAACCAGGCACTCCACCATTGCTCCACTCCCTGAAGACTATGGGAATACACAATGAAACAGTAGTAGTTTGCAAACTCAGTGGGTACTGTGATGTCACTACACAGAGGGAAGACTGACCAGTGGGGTACCACAGGGATCATTACTATGACCGTCCATATTCAACATCTTCATAACTGACATTGCACAGGACATAAAAGGCATATTTTGCTTGTTTGTGGATGACACAAACGTTTGTATCTTAGTGTACACGCAAGGGATGGTGGTACAATGAGGAGTGACCATCAGAAGCTTGAAGAATGTTCAAGGGTGTCACAGCTGAAATTAAATGCATAGAGGTGCTACATAATGCATATGGGGAAGAAACAACAGCGAACAACATGTCGGGGGGGGGGGATATGGCATGCCATAAGCAGAATGGGCCCCTGTGGTTATCATGTCTGATTGCCTAAATGTAGGTAAACAGTGAGACAAGGCAGCAGTTATAACAGTTTGGATGCTGGGATGAAAACACTGCGGAATCACCAGCAAGAAAGGGCAGGTCATAATTCCACTATGCAAGACACCAGTGAGGCACCAGTTGGAATGCACTGTACAGTTACCTATGTAAGGACATACGCAGGGTACAGACGGTTCAGAGGAGGTAAAGAAAGATGTTACAGGGATTGCATCACAAGTGTTATGAGGAAATGCTGAAGTAATGTAACATTTATATACACTAAATATCATATGAACTGATACATCTAAGTGAAACGAAGGACACAGATTGGTAATGTACACTACCAAATGTAACCACCACGCCCACGTGTGGTACGGTGATGTTTGATAAGGTGTGCTATATAGAAACATAGAAACATAGAATTGGACGGCAGATAAGGACCACTTGGCCCACCCAGTCTGCCCATTTCCCTACCTACTGGATAAGCTGCAGATCCTAGTTAACCAGCAGCCTACTTCTTCTTACCCCCACCCTCCAGAATTGCCTTATGACTGTCCCATGCATGCTTGAATTCCACTACTGATTTTGACTCCACAACCTCCTCCGGAAGGCCGTTCCATGCATCCACAACCCTCTCAGAAAAACACTTCCAAATTACCTCTGAGCCACCCCTTATCTTCAAATTGTGCCCTCTTGGTCTTGCACACCTCTTTTTGAAAGATGCTACCCTCTTGGACTTTGTTGATTCCCTTGAGGTACTTGAAGTTTCTATCATGTCCCCCTCTCCCTCCTTCTTTCTCGAGGCTACAAGCACATTAAGCTCCTAAGTCTCTCTCACATATTCTTCCGGTGCAGACCCTGCACCATTTTAGTTGCCCTCCTCTGGACAGCTTCCATTCTGTCTATGTCTTTGCGGAGATTGGGTCTCCAGAACTGCACACAGTACTCAGATGGGGTCTCACCAGTTGTCTGTACAGAGGATAATAACTTCCTGTTTTCTACTGGTGATGCCTCTCCCTATGCATCCCAGTATCCCCCAGTCCTCCTTGCTGCCCTGTCACATTGCTTGCCCACCTTTAGGTCATCCTGATATGACTACCCCCAGGTCCCTTTCCATTTTGTTGTTGTTAGTATTTCACCCCATTGTGTACTCTTCCCTGGGTTTTTGTTTCCAGGTGCATTACTTTGCTTCTTAGCATTGAATCTAAGCCGCTACACATTTGACCATTCCTCTAACCTTGCCAAGTCCCTTCTCATCCTTTCCACCCCACCCTGTGCATCAACTCTGTTGCAGATCTTAGTGTCATCTGCAAAGAGACATACTTTTCCTTCCAGTCCTTCCTCACAATGTCGCTAGAAAGACATTGAAGAGGACCGGTTCTAATACTGAACCTCATGTACCCCACTAGTAACCCTCCTTTCTTCTGAGTGGACTCCATTTACTATTACCTCTGTGTCCCATTCTCCAGCTAATTCTTTTACCCAAGCTGTCATCTTGGGACCCACTCCCAGGCTGGCTAACTTGTATATTAATCTTTTGTGTGGGACTGTGTCAAATGCCTTGCTAAAGTCTAGGTAGGCCATGTCCACAGCCCCTCCCTGATCTACTACTTTGGTCACCCAGTCAAAGAAATCTATCAGATTTGTCTGGCATGACCTTCCCGCTGTGAATCCATGCTGCCTAGGGTCCTGTGCCCCTCTGGCCTCTAGATACTTGACAATTCTTTCCTTCAGAAGTGATTCCATCATTTTCCCTATCACTGAGGTTAAACTAACAGGTCTGTAGTTTCCTGCTTCTGCCTTGCTCCCACTTTTGTGAAGGGGAATCACATCTGCCCTCCTCCACCTCGGGTACCACCCCATCCTCCCATGATTTGTTAAAAAGGGTAGTCAGTGGTGTCACTAGTTCTACCCTTAGCTTTTAGAATTCTGGGATGAATCCCATCAGGCCCCATTGCTTTGTCCACCTTCAGTTTTAAGACTTCTTTCAGAACCCTTTCTTCTGTAAATGGGCTGGTATCAACTTCTGTATCCAGAGTGTTACTACTGTTTGTTTTATGTACCTCCCACTCTTCATTTGTAAATACTGAGCAAAAATATTTGTTTAGTATCTCTGCCTTTTCACAGTCTCCCTCTGCCCACCCTTCCTCCCTTTTATTAAGCCTCACTATCCCTCCCTTGGTCTTCCTTTGCTCCCTGATGTACCTATAAATTTTTCTTTGGACATTTCTTGTTTTTGAAAGATGAAGGGCAGAATGTTGTTAACTAACCTTTTTAAGACATCAATTTGTCACACGTGTTGCCCTTTGAATCACAGACTGGGACACTGGCTTGCGGTGTGCAAACAAAGTTGGAATAGCATCTGGTTTCAGCTTACGGACTGACTTCAGGTTCATAAGCTCACTTCGTAGATTGCGCTCAAAGCAATCAGGAGTGAAGTGCTCAGAACAAACAACCTTGTGTCTACCAAAAACAAAGTTCTTAATGTTGTATCCAGTGCCAATGTTGTGCAGCCATCGCGATGCCCTACTACTTTCAGATGGCTTCTTGATGGGGTTTGGTATAGTGTGAAAGCTCACACCGGTGCACTTTCCAACCTTGTTTTTACACCCCCATGCCTGACACTCTGGCATTGTTATTGTTTGGTTCCCACTGTGGAGACAGAAAAGGGAAACTGTCAGTGTTATCAACATATATTACATTTGACCACATACTGTCACCACCAGCGTTCATGATAAGTAATTACGCTCATCACGGCACACAGATACACAGGTGTACTGAACACAACAGCCACATGACACAGTACTGTACCCACGCACACACATTACTCAACATCCCCACAGAACAAACAGCAACCAACCTCACCTTCATGTACATCGCTGTCACAGACACGGACAGACAGGAACACAGGCATCATAACTCCTCCTCTGCCACAGGTTCTCTGATTGCTTCTGGCTGAGTGACTAGTGACTAGGAAGTGCAATGATGACCACATTAAGACTGGTGGTGGAAAATGAGGTTTGACGCGAGCTGTGGCGCTGGTCTTCCAGGGAAGGCACAGACATGCATGTGTGGTGAGATGAGGGTCATGATGTTAGGCAAGCAGGTCTGTGCCACTTACAAGCAATGGGTACAGGAGTGCCAGGCACGGGGTCTTGCTTAAAGACCAAGACTGTGATTGAGGGTATTGATTTGTACACAGCAACAGTGGACATGGCACACTTGTGAAACAGTGGTGTGTATGGCCAGCGTCTGCTGAGGGGTGTATTTAAAACCATGACATAATGGTTTGTCATACAGGTGCTGTGGGGATTCTGTAATGTGGTGTGTGACCAGCCTGTGAATAACATCAGTCCACCCGGCATGCATGCACATGATGCAGTGTCCCATGCGGTATGTACTGCTGATTGAAAGGGGCATTGCTATGCGTGTACGTCTGACTGAAGCCAGTAGTCAAGCACCACGGTCAGCGGCAAGAAATGTAATTGCTGCACACATGGACACAAGTGAGTCAACAAAGTGGATGACACCCTCTGAGTGCACACACACCCCCCTCATACAACTGGCATATTCCTTTGTGCCTTGGTACATGAAGGTATACACAGTATGCTCGATTTTGCAGGTAGCACCTCCACTTGAACCTGACCCACTCACCCCTCCACTCAAGACACAAATACCCCCCTCTCACTCGGCGCAACCCAGTATTAAAACTGTGTACTGTGCTGCTGTCAAGCACTTCATGTGGCACACTCTCTCAATTATCTACCACCCTCTCAGTCAAATAATGTCTCCTGACTTCCATCCTGAATGTTAATCACTACCATCGAATCTGGTGCCTTATCATGACCCTCCACCTTCCAATACAGAGAATCCCTTCTTTGGCATCCCTGTCCATCAACTTTAGATATTTAACGGTTTTCATCATGTCCTGACTCAGATCCACTGTAGCTGGCTGACTGAAAACTGCACAAGGAAGATGGCCTGAAATGCCTGTAGTGAAACATGGTCCCTTGTGGTGTTTGTGGCTGTGGTGCATCACTACACCCATGGTAGGTTGCATTACACCAGGACTGCAGTATTCACCGTCCTACAGACTCTTCTGATTTGTCAAGCTAACTCATATCCAGAGCATCCACTTGTGCTGGAGGCCAGTACACTGCCAACATCCTCAATTCCACATATTTTCAGTCTTGAAACAGCATCAATCTGGCCTCTGTTCTGCCTTCCTCCACCCTTGGCATCCTATACCTCGCCATGCATATACCCCCACACCCTTTTCAACTACACCTATCCTTCCTGGGTGTCCCATACCAGGGTCTTCATGAATTACTAGTTCTGGAAGAGGTTGGCACACATTTCTGTGATGAACTCAGTATCCACCATTTCAATTTGAAAGAGAGCCCGGGGGCCTCAGAAAGCTAAAAGTGCACCTAGCTCAGCTTGACAGGTTCCCAATCCTAGACGTGGCAGATATTGACTCTGCTGTAGCCTATTTCACCAGTGCATTCAGCAAGGCCTGTGATCTTTTGGCCCCCCCTTACCAGAATCCGTACCACAAAATAAAATGCCTCTTTCGTCTTCCCATCCCTTATCGAAAAAATGAAGGAAAGACATCGTCTCTGACATATTGCCATCGAGTCATGCAAACTGGCCGATAGCCAAGCCTATAATGCAGCACGTAATAAGTGCACCTGGGCTATAAGACAGGCTAACGCTGAATATTATCAAACCACTCTCGCATCCACTTGGTGCTCATCTCGTGCATTGTGGGACAATATGAAAGAGCTCAATAGGAAGACCCACTCCCCACCACCATCCCAGCTTTCCATATATGGTACCAACACTGCTGATCCTCCCCACATAGCTGACTGCCTCAATCTGGCCTTCTCCGACCTAAGCTCTGTCCTCCCCAACTATTTTCTCGACCCAATCCCTGCCTCATTCCCCCACCCTGGATCGCCCCCTTTGTAGTTGTGCGCATGTCCCGCTTGTAGCCAGGCCACATCTGCAAAAGTCCTCGCTAGCAACCGTCACCCCCCCGTGACATTTCACCAGCGAGGTCCCCACAGCGACTACAGTGCTAAGGCCACGTGGAGACCCACTGGAACCTGGGCGCTGCATGGTCCTGCACCCCCAATCAGCTCTGACTGGAGTTGAGAATCTTAAGGGGGGTGGGCGCAACCCCCAAGATAGTTTGGTATGGCCCCTGAAGAAAACAAAGAAATCACTAGCGAACTGGCAGCTGACTGCAGAATGTGGTCAACCTGCCGGTGTCGCTGACAGGGCATTCGACAGAATTTCTGTCAGACTCCTGTTGTGGGTCCGCTAGCAATAACCCTAGCTGTGATCCCCTAGACTCCAGGATCCTCCACTTAGTCTTGTATATTATACTGGCCCCTCTTACTGATCTATTAAACCAATCACTATGTCTCTGTCACTTTCCAAGTGCTTGGAAAATAGCAGAAATCACCCCAATCCACAAGAGTGGAGACTGGACCTCCCCTAACAACTAGAGGCCACTCTCCATCCCCCTCCAAAGCACTAGAAAAGATAGTGGCCATCCAGCTCTCTGAGTATGTGGCCAAATATGGCCTAATGTGCCCTGAACAACACGGATTCCACCCAGGACACAGTAACACTACAGCCCTCCTGGAGTTCTCCCAGCACCTCCACTCTGCTGTTGACTCTGGCAACGCTGCAGGTGCATTGTTCATTGACCTCTCACCATTTGTCACAACCTCCTACTCAACTCCCTCCACCAACTTGGCTTCTCCGCTGGCTCCCTTGCTTGGTTCACCAGCTACCTCTCTACCAGATCCCAGCGTGTGAAAATAAACGGCACCCTGTCCAATACCCTGCTAGTTTGCTCTGGGGTCCCCCATGGTTCCATCTTGTGCTCCGTACTGTTCAGCCCCTTTCTCAGAACTTTCTCTAGCTCCTGTTTGGGCAAAATGCTCCTTAATGCTGATGATGTGGTCCTCTTTGCCTCCCATCCTGACCCCACAACTGTCCAGGAATCCCTTCCGCATACAGTCAACAAAGCTGAAAAGTGGTTCCTTGACCACAGGCTGGCCATTAACTGCAAGAAGACCAAATCTATGCTCTTTTTCCATCACCAGAACAAGGCCAAAAATGCCCCCCATCTTCATTCTCCCCGGCACCCTACACCCTCTTGAGCAGGTGTCATCCTACGAATATCTGGGCGTCACCTCGTACTCGGCTCTCACCTTCCACACCCACATCAATACCCTGTCCTCAGCTATAAACTGTCGGATAGGCCTTCATTATAGACATAGAGATTGCCTCCCCCAAACTGCCCTCTGGCTGGCCAAGAACTCCACTATCCTGTCATTAGTGGACTACGCGCTACCAATGTACACCGCGGCCGACAACACTGCCATCACCAAAATCCAGACCTCGATGAACAAGGCCTGCAGGCTCCTGACCGGTGCATCACACAGCACTTACACTTGCCTGCTGTACTTCACTGCCAACCTGCTCACCTTTGCGGAGCATCTGCGCTACCAAACCTGCTTACTTGCCAAAAAATCCCATCTAGGACTCTCCCCCGGGGTTACCGCGTCCCTGCGGCGTGCATCTCCATTTGTTGCCACCCATAGATCAGTTAAGGACACCTTTCAGGTGACAAGAAGCAAGACTTCATTAGCCCAAAGGTCCTTCCACTAACGTGCCCCCACATGGTTTAACTCCCTCTCGCCCTGTGTGTCACATAACACCAAAATTGGTCCCTTCAAAGTCATTCTCTGGAACCAACTATTTGGCACCCGCAGCTGTAATTGCACCTATTCATTTCAATGGTGGGGTCCCTCCTGTCTGCATGCAGCCTTGACAACATCCTTTGGGCTGCTATCCCCCCATCTTCCCACCCCACTTCCCCACCCCCAACCTCTACATTACTAAGTATTTGTCTCTGGTACGTCCAGGGCTGTAACTGCTTATAATTGTAATTTTTTACTTGATTGTAACTTACTATATGTAACTTATTCTGTAAACCCCTTGTGAATATGTTCTTAATGTTTTTTGTACTGCACCTGTATTGTTATCATTGTTGTACCTCACACTGTAACCATGTCTACCCTCCCTGCAATGAGGTGCCTTTGTAAATGAGTCCCCAACTCAAAGGTTGTAAATCCGACTTTATAAATAAATAAATTCAGATGATCTCTTAGCAAGGCTTCTTGCATTCAGTGACACGACCCTCAAACATGTCCATGCCCACCTACCTACATGAATTACACCATTCCTAGTGTCTCACTAGACACTAATCTACGTCACTCACAATCAGCATGCGTGGGTCAGCTTGCTTGGCTCCCCTGTCTGGGACCAATAGTACACAGCCATCACAAGTCCTCAACACCCACCACCCACAACACAACAAGGAGATAATGTGACAGTACACATTGCTTTCAGTAAGTATTGAGAGTGTTAGTTGTTTTAAGTGTAATGCAGTGGTGGTATCTTGGTATTCACTGCAGGGCTCTGCTGTGAGGGCACCACACCAACAACATTGCGGTTTACCACCCATACGCTGTTGTTAGGTAAACTGTATGCACGGCAAATTGTGTCCCTTTTGTTGATGTTTATCAAGTTCTGCAACAACCCTTACTCACTATAACATTTTGATACCCAGCATGAGTGACAGACATCTGCACAGATTGCATATAGCTTTCAACTGTCTCAGCAAGACTTTGCCATTTACTTAGCTACCCACCACTTACCAGAACAGAGGTGGGCCACAAACAAAATATGTCCCTGTTTCACTGAATAAGGTTTGTTGCTGAACATGACATGCATGAAAGAAACCTATAAGTCATTGCATGCCCATCTGCCAAATTCCAGAACGGAGTAACTGTCACAGTAAACATTTGTTATGAACTGTGTTCGTAACTTAGTAATATTATCAGCTAATTGTTCGGGGTGTCTTAGTAGTCATCTCAGGGCCCTGCAGTGATGTCACCCAGCTACCAACGTTGAGGTGTACCACCCATCAGCTGGATCCCTGCTGTTCCATGCATGTGTCTGAAAGGCCATCCAGTTACATACCATCCATTTGTAGTTTTTCCGTCCAATGATGAGCCGGACGTGCAATGGTGTCACACTGACGTGCAGATGACCACAGCATTACTCCCCTTTACATATGCCCCACGACTGTGGGACACCCAGCCTCCACTGGGTGTCACAGAAAGTGTGGTGCATGGCCCTCACCATCCACGAGGGAAGGAGAGCAGTCGTTGGACGCTCAGTCATTCCTTCCCCCTGCCAGCCCGTCCATTCCTGAACCCGGTTCACTGCTGCGTCACTAGGTTTGGCGGCCAGCGCCTCAGCCCTCAGCGCCCCTGGCATGGCTTAACATTGCCATATTTTAACACCTCCTTATGAACAGGACAGATGTAATTTCTTTGCATCCTACCTGAAACGTGTTTTTGCACCTGTGGCGCACAATGGTGCAGTTGCTGTTCAAAATCAACTTTTGGTACAGATTAATAAAATCACAGTGCCAGTGTTCATGGAGGGAAGGTTCCAAGAAGGTCATGATGAAAGTTTGGTGAAATATTTCCAAGGAATCAATGCATTACAAGTGTACATTACGCAGTTTGTATGTATGCTCCTGACTTCACCACTTTTTCATATTTTCACTCATGATTTTCAGTGTGGACATTTTTTCACACTTTGGCATGAACAGTACAGATGCCATTTTTTTACAGCCACCACAAAATGTCTTTTCGCAGCTGTTGTGCCGAGTGTCTTTTTTTTTGTAATACAAATTGCTGCTTATTCTACAACTTGTTCAGCCAACCCCGTTCTGTGTGCCACCCAAACTACATCACCACCGGAGAAAATCTGGGGGTCGGAGTGAGGTAGGGTAAATAAAGTCCACACACAAAGAAAGAAAGAAACACTGGGCGATAGTACACAAACACCAGGTGAGAACGTTTTGTTAGTAAGTTTACTTAGAAACTATGGGAGACACTACACAAAGAGCAAGTCACAAAGTTTTAGGATAAAGTTTATTTAGAAACATTGGGACACACTACACAAACAGCAAGTCACAAACATTTATTAGACATTTATTGAAAAGGTGTTATTACTGTGTTAGTGTTATGGGAAGAGTTGTTTCACCAGGAAAGACACACTGAGGCAGAGATTGTTTCCACGTGTGACCAGGGAGCAGAAGGATGTGAACTGAGTGACAGTATGCAATTGGGAGCTGATGGGATTCAAACCAAGGTCTCCAGGTTTGCAGCTCAGTGCACTTTACCACTACACTATAGTGTAGGTAAGGGGGGGTTATCCAAGCTCAGAGGATAACAACACTACCCAGCATGTGCTATTGTCACGAGACAGCTTGTCATCACAGTATAGGCCAGCTGTGTACATCAGCTGAAAGTACAACAGAGATGTGACCCAGCCATTGACCATATAGTGTGTGTGCTATTTTTTTTTAATTTTTTTTATTTTATTGAAATCTAGGATTCCAAATACTTTTGAGCAGGAACTGCTCATTTACAAAGGTTCCACGTCGAAGGAATGGGGGTATACATACATACAAAGGTCAACATAATAATACATAGTTACACAATAAAAAAGTAAGAGACCGAGGCTTAGGAAATTCCAGTAATTCAAAATGTGCCAAATGTTAGGTAGCATGACATACCAGCCAAGGGCAATCTTAGAAATAAGCACTGCAGGTGAGAGGGAAGGGGGTATGCAGGCAGGAAGGCCATTGTCAGAGGGTAGAGGGTGAGTGTAAGAGCTGTTAAGGGAGGGAGGGAGGGATAAAAGTCAGAGAAATGCCCGGGGGAGGAAAGGAGAGGGGCAAGGGCAGGGCAGGCAGAAGGGGACAAGGTGGGGAGAGGTAGCTGTCAAGACTGAAATGGAGGGGAGCAGTGGGCCCCTGATTAGGCGAGGCAGTCACAACGACTAGTTGAAATGAGATGAAGTCGGAGTTGTCTCTTAAAAGGGCCAAGAGCAGCAGCAGTAAGAGTTTCTTTGTTGAGAGTATTGTATCACTGTGGTTCTCTGTGGGCAAAGGTCCTCTGGCCCATGGTAGTCCGGCATCTGGAGACAAGGAAGGTTATTTGTTGTGAACTTCTAGTTTGCTGGGTGATGTAGTGGTCAATGAGGAGCTTTTCAATGCCCGGGGGCATGACTCCGAGGAGGACTTTTTTGGCTAAGAGGCAGGTTTGATACTGTATCCGGCTGATGAGAGGAAGCCATCCTGCCTCAGTGTACAGGTCACAAGTGTGTGTAAGTCGGTCAGCCCCAGTTAGCAGCCTGCATGCTTTGTTGAATGCAACTGTAATTCTGCGGAGGGCAGAGGCAGAGCCATAAATTGCTAGCCCATAATCGATGATGGAGGTGACAGAGCTGTTGATAGCCAACCGGAGAGAGTCAGGAGTCATGCAGTGTTTGTGTCTGTAGAGCAGGCCTATACGGATGTTGGTGGCTTTGGCAACAGAATCTATGTGCCGATGGTAGGAGAGTGAGCTGTCCAATGTGACACCTAGGTATTTAAAATCAGGAACGTGTTCAAGTAAGGTCCCTGTTTGGTTTAGGATGGTGAGGTCACGGGATTTGTACTTGCTCCTGGCATTGTAGAAGGCCTTAACCTTTGTTTTGCTGTAGTTCATGACCAGTTTGTGTGATTTGAACCACTCTTGATCGCCGCAATTCAAGCTGTAATTGTTCGAGGAGCTCATGCTTCAGTGGTTAGTGAACATGACTGCGCCATCGGGCGAGAGCAGTAATTTCTGGTGGCAGACACTGGAAGGTCATTGAGGAAGTGGTTGAAGAGTAGTGGCCCCAGGATGGACCCCTGTGGGACCCCTAAAAGGACTGGCTTTTCTTCCGAGGTGACACCGGCAATCCTAACCTGCTGAACTCTCTCCCCAAGGTAGCTTGAAAACCAGAGCAGTGCTTCATTGGAGAGCCCAATGTTTGATAATTGTTTGAGTAGGAGTGGGTGATTCACAGTATCAAAGGCTTTTGTAAGGTCGATGAATACTGCCCCTACACAGTTTCCTTGATTGAGCGTGGTATGAATGAAGTCAGTGAATTCTAATAGTGCAGTGGTGGTACTGTGCCCTTTTCGGAAACCATGTTGCTCAGGACACTGGATGTCGTATTTTTCCAGGTACTTGACTAGTTGGTCTGAGGCGATGCGCTCCAGGGCCTTAGACAATGGAGGGAGGATGGAGATAGGTCTGTAGTTGGAGTGCAGTGATTTGTCTCCACTTTTGTGTACCGGTGTGATGGTCGCCTGTTTCCAGCAGATGGGAACTGGGACATCCTTAGTGATAGGGTGAGGACCTTTGTCAGGGGTTCAAGGACTTCTTCAAGGACATGTACTAACAACTTCAGGTCAAGGGAGTCACCGCTGTAGCCTGCATTGTGAATGGCCTTCCGAATATAGGTTCTGGCTTCATGCACTGGGATCTCCTTGAAGTAGAATTGTGGGGCAGGGTGTAGGAGAGGAGTAGTTGCAGGAGGGTTACTACCAGAGGGGGCATCAAAGAAATTAGAAGGGAGGACACTATCCAAGTTGCAGAATGCATTGTTAAAGGTGTTGGTGATTGTGTACAGGTCAGATGTTGGTGTTCCATTTATGTTGAGCATGGTGGGTGGTGACTTAGGGTCCTTGCCTGTAAGGTCTTTCAAGTTACTCCAAAATTTTTTTCCATCACCCCAGGAGTTGAAGAGAGCTTCCTTGAAGTATTTGCATTTGGCACTCCTAAATGCCCGCGTGCACTCATTTCTGGCAGCTTTATATTTATGAATATCCCCAGGTTTGGATGTTGCATGGACACAGTGCCAGAGATGATCCCTATGTTTGAGTAACGTGATTAGATCGGGGGTTATCCAAGGGTTAGCTCTGCCCCTGACCTTCAGCTTTTTGAGAGGTGCAAAGATATTGCAGGCCGCAGTGAAGTGGCTGATGAAAAGGTCTAAGGCTTGGTTTATATCTATGGCAGAATCGATTGGTGTCCAGTCCAGGTGGCTTAGGTGTATCTTTAGTAGCTCAAGGTACCCCTGCTTTAACACTCTGGTGTGGATTATTTTAGGAGGGGGCTTAATGAATTTGTTTGTCCAGGTACATGTGACCGGTGAGTGGTCACTGATCCCATCAGGTAGCACTGAGACTTTTGAGATTCGTTCAGGGTGATTAGTAAGGATCCAGTCCAGGAGTGTGTGTGACCCTGTCCTATAGTAGCATCTGGTGGGGGTGGTAACAAGCTGGGTGAGGTTCTGTGATGTGACAGCATCCTTGTAATTTCTGGCCTCCAGTGATAGCCAATTTATGTTGAAGTCTCCTAGTACTATGAGTTCAGAGTTATGGTGTAATCCCTGTAGGCTTTCCAATATGCTCATAAATCCATTGGGCTGATCTTTAGGGGGTAGATACACAGAGGCAATGGTGAGCTCCTTGTTGTGTGCCTTGAGTAGAACTTTAATAGCGAGAACCTGCAAGGGTGGTTTAGGGTTTGAGAACAGGAAGACTTGACCCAGATAGGAATTCCTCAGGTAGATGGCACAGCCCCCACCTCATTTGGAAACCCTGTCCTGCCTGAATATAGAGTATCCAGGGATGGTGACTGCAGCGTCTGGTATCTTGGGGTTAAGCCACGTCTCGACAACAGAGAGTACATCAGGGCTATGTTGCTGGACCCAGGTTTGCCAGATGTCAAGTTTGTTAAGGAGGCTGCAGACATTGATTGAGGCTAATGTGAGGGACCCCTCCCGCCTTTTTGTGGCATGGGGTGTTAGGCTGGTAGGCCCTGGGTTAGGATGAACATTTCCAGATATCAGAAGTAACATAAGTAATATCCTAAGAAGGTACGCTTTAATCATTTTGCAGACTAGTTTTGTTGAAAGGCATCTAGTCCTCTTGGCTTTGCTGGTCTGCGTTTGCCCCGTGATACTGCAGAGCACAATATATAAAGCCATGTTCTCAGAGGTGCCATGTGATTGATGAAAAGTAATCAAATCCACAGAAAATGGTGAACTACCGGGGACCAGAAAACTGTTATTTGTAGCTCAAAGACCCAGAATGTGATAAATTCCTGAAGGGGTTAAATTCCTGAAGGTGATGAACATTGGCCTGATGCATATGCAGGATGTAAAAATCCTTTGTTAGTATCTTCCCTTTGTTCTCCAAAATGGTTTAGAATAGACCTCAAAGACAAGTACACATAGTTTTAGAACAGGTCAGACGGAAATGTGGATTCAATGCAGCACTCCACAACTCAGTGCTTGTATAACAGATTTATTGACCTTACTTTTGGCTTTGATGGCTTCCAAAAAAGTTGATTTATGATGAGAATGCCAATACCTGGTGGTGATGTTTTGCAGTTTCTTAGTCCAGGAAATGTTCGTAGATGTTATGTCCAAGAATGGTCCATTTCCTCCAAGCAGAAACACACGAAAATCCACAAAAACCAAACTACTGACAGAGACAAACACAGACAGCCAGCCACACAGGCTCAACATAGAAACATGTTGGGGGAGCATAGTATGTTTATAGCCATCATCACTACCCTTTGACTTCAGTTATGAACTACGTGATAATGCATGGAACTTTGCATTTATCTGTTGTGAATCACAGCAAATTGTCAGGAACTGTAACACAAGGCAACACAAACAGATATGCAATTGGGATGATTATTCATGTCCCACCAATGCTGCACCTAACACTGTCTATGAACAACACTGTTAGCTTTCACAACCAATGAACACTAGGGTCATGTTAAATCAGCATACTAACATTTGTATGTAATGCTTTTGCAATGTCAATTATTTGCATACAGTACAGGGCATTAATAATGTATGTGACAGATTCAGGCTTGTAGGATTGAAATGGGACGCTTGCATTTACTGGGGCATGTTTATAAGAAGTCTGTCAATCAAGTGCAGTAACGTGTGTTGATAGCACACTGCACGTCAGGAACAGAGTGGTACAAATAAGACATAACTGATCAATGAAGCATTACATATTTCAAGTGCCGACAGTGACGGAGAGGCTGAAAATATGTGTGACGGACTGTATTGGACATTACACTGCGCTTCAGTAATGTAGGAACACCGTGGGATGCCATCTTCAGCGGACAGAATACCATGCATTCCAAATGCCAGAAGTGCTGTGAAATGTGAAACACAGTCCTTCATCTATAGTACCTCTGTAAATCACTGTCACCACTTGAAGTATTTTATATTTCCTTTCACAGTTCTGTAAAACGCTATGTATTTTGATCCTGCCATGCACGTCAATTTGGAAAAGAAGACACTTCGGCAGTGCATCGCTAGCCTAATTGTAAACAGTGACATAGTAAATCAAGACTGCTTGTTTTGTAATCTTGCTGTAAGTATCAGCAATAATGGTATAAGCATCTACAACACATACATTATAAATATTTGGACAGCACAGATTTGCAGAGCAGGATCACCCGCAGTGTCGCACAGCTCATACCAGCACAAGAAATAACAATATCAGGGGATGAAACAGAAATGACTGCATTACTTTTTAAAAACACAACAGCTCACTGCAGCATTCGTTCAAATTCATTACCTTTCAAGAGACTGTGAAAGCTTACTGAACAACACAGTCTCGCCACACACAGTGCTTCTAATGCTGTAAAGCGTGGTAAAATTAGTTTGAAGCGAGCACTGTGTTGTGGTGAGGCACAGACGTCATCACGTTCGCCATACGTGACGATTTAGAGCTGTAAGGGGCACTAAACTGGAAGTCCACACAACATGTGGAATGTTTTACAAAACAAATATTTTGGATTACTCAGAACTCCCGACATCACCAATTGGTGAGTTTTTCAGCCATTGAACTATTCTTTGCCTTAAAATCATGGTTTGGGTACATATTCCCTTTAAGCCCTGCACTGTAAACTTGGCTAACACAATTCTTCTGTAAATTTCTTCCTTCATCAGAGGGAAGACGAGTTTCCTGGAGAAAAACATTCATAGTGTCTAGTTTTGCTAGGTGATTCAGAATGACATACTTTGTTTTTTATTGTCTGTACTCCCTTTAACATTCCAGGAAATAATCTTCAAACGAGTAACCATAACTGTAGATGGATACTATACCTGTGAGGGATGGCTGAAAGATAAAAGTGCTTGCTACCCTCCCTCCCTCCCTCTCCCCATAACAGAATAAACAACACTGAAAAAGTGGAAAAATAAAAAATATCCAACAAAAAGAACTCCCCAAAAATAGAATCAGCTGACTAAGTTTCCAGGCCCAAGGCCAACTCTCCATGTTATGGACACTAATGCAATCTGAGGGAGAGCAGTCACTTTCCAGTTAACAAATAAGAAATGGGGGTTATAATAAAAAGAACAGCACATCGCCAAATAGACGGAAGTGGGGAAGTAGGTAACTGGGTTATAGCCATAATACAGCTGTTAAGGGGATATTGAGGGGGAAAGGTATTTAATCAGTAAAGCCCTAATCCCCTGGGCAGGCTCTAAAGGGCCAAAATAAGGCTATATCTTAACGTTTAGGTGCAGCAAACGTAGCTCACCACCATATTCAAGGAACTGCAAACGTTTCCAACAGTACAGATCATCAAACATGAGAGCATATTACTGTAATCTGACCATTACTGTCTACGCTGTAAATTAATAATGTTAAACATGTATAACTGTGCCATCTAGTGGGCTAAGTCAGGAATTGCTTCTCAGAACTGTCACTACAATCTCATACAAAAAATGATGACATTCCTTCACCCGATGTAAAAAATAAAGTTCTTAGTAAGCTTCCCTCTAAAATTAGTCTTTTGATACAGTCCCAAAAATAGAAGATTTAGAGTAACTATTCCAAACTCAAAAGGTGGGAGGAATATCCTCTGTTGCTAGGAAGCATAGTTAGTATAAACTCTAATGTAGTGACTCTCAAAATAAGAAAAATAAAAACAGTTAGAAAGCAGCAGTACACATACAGTTAAAAAGGACATATCTCTTTACACACCAAGGTTGGAAACAAGCTCAGACAGTTCTAAAGGAATTCAAAATGGTTCATGTTGCATGGGTTAGTCACACAGTAACTTGCTGAACTCAAACAAATAATCAACCTCTTCCCACTCTCCATAGATCACTTGGGAAAGAGGTCCGGATAAGCTTTCTGCAGAATCTTCAATACGTCCTCCACTGAATAAAAACATTTGGCTCCATTCTCCAAAGTAACTTTCAATCTGGCAGGGTACAAGATATGATGCCGAATCCTTGTGTCCCACAACTTAGAAGTAAGAGGTCTAAATGAAGTACGAATTTGTCTGGTTTTAAAAGTTAGGTCTGGAACTAATCTTAGTTTTTTACCCTCCCATAAAACTGCAGACAGTTTCCTTGCTTCTTTGAAAAGAAATTCACGGTCCAGGAAATTCAGCAGTTTGAAAATAATTGGTCGGGGAGGTTCAGAGGCAAGAGGTTTGGCCTGGAGCGAGCAATGAGCACGCTCAATGATGTATTCAGGGCCGTTAGGGGAAGGCCCCACTGTCTTCTTCAGAAAAGCTTGTAAAAAAGAGATAGTGGTGGGGTTTTCCTCTCCTTCAGGTAGTCCCAGCAATACCAGGTTATTTCTCCTATTTCTGCCTTCTAGATCGTCAATGCGCTCCTCGAGTTTAGATAAGTTATTTTTCAGAGTGATGACCTCGGGCTCCATTTTTTCTTGCTTCTTCTCCACTGAGCTTACCCATACCTCTGAGTCTGCCACTCGGCGAGATAGCTGGGTGAGGGCCGGTTTTATATCAGCGACTTCTTCAATAAGTTTGAGGAGAGCTTCTTTAATGGAAGAAAGCTTGGTGCAGATGTAAGAAGATGAAATTTCCTGAGGATCCTATAGAGAGGTGCTGCTATGCCGAGGGCGTTTAGCCTCCAATTCCTGTGGGTTGTCTGCTGTGGAGGCTTCACCTGAGTGGTACGACGGTAAGGCAGAATCTATCTTCTCAAGAATATTAATGGAAGGCACACTCTTGACTGCTAGAGACATTTGCAGATCAAATTAGAGTTTATTCAGGCGATTTAGTTTAAACTTTTAATCGATAAGAGACAGAGCTCTATTTCCCACGACTTACTCCCTCGCCTGCATCATGCGACTCCTGCTTCATAGATTTTATTTTTCAAAAACATCCATGTGTCTTCACAATCAAGATATTGTAGTTCCTGAACCCATTTGATGTTGTTAAAAAAATTGATCTATGAGAGAATGGTTAGCTTTGTTTTAATTTTTATAAAAAATTGGATACTTAATTTTAGGGCCAGATACTTTTATCGAACCCATCAGGGTAATATGCTCACTTGTACCAACTGCGGGTTTAGGAATAATATTATTTATTACATTGCCTATATTGGTTAGAATTAAATCTAAAATATTGTTTCCTCTTGTTGGTATTGAAGTATGTTGAGACAGTCCCACAGGAACCACAGAATCAATGAAATTGGTCTCTGTTCGATTCTTTCCAACCATAATATTCCCATTTATACTGGGGAGATTAAAGTCCCCCTAGTATAACTACATCTCCTTTTTCAGCCATTGTTTATATTTCATTAATAAGAGCCTTATTATAGTCATCATTTGCATTTGGTGGTCTGTAACAATTTCCTATCATAATTTTGTGATTATGTTTCACTATCATTTGCACCCAAACACTCTTTACTTCTTCTGATAGAATGGGGTCCAGTTGTATTGTCTGCAGACTATTCTTATTGTAAATGTAAATACATATTCCCCTTTCAGAAAAAGTGATGTGCAAGAACAAGGGGACACAATTTGAAGATAGAGGGGGGATGGCTCGGGGTAATGTGAAGAAGTATTTTTTCACAGAGAGGGTGGTGGACGCATGGAACAGCCTTCCTGAGGAGGTTGTGGGGTCTAAAACTGTGGGAGAATTCAAGAATGCATGGAACTAGACCCCGGAGTCAGTTGAAAAACAAATTCTGACTGGCTTACCACACATTATGACTGATTTTTCCAACTAGTTTGAAATTTCTGACTTCAACTAAGTAAAGAAAATGCAAACAATTTTCTCAACTTTCACCATCATTGAATTTTATTATGTTGTATGTTTGTATACGTTAACCTCATATCTTCTGTTTGTTAAATGAATACATGATTACACTTATTTGGCATATGTTATAATACATAGGTATAACTGACATAAGAGGCAGGCTTTTTAGATTTGCAATATAGACAGCAATCACCCTCACCAGCAATACACAAAAAATACATACAGTACAGACAGACATACTAATCAGAGGTTCTATCCAAACTCAGTGTTCCGTGAAGAATACAGTGAAGTCCACTCCCACCAGATGAGCAACAGGACGTACATACAGTGACATAAGATAATAAACATGCAATAAAATAGGTTTGCATTCTTTAAAGATTATGCATGGGTAAGTAACTATCCAAATAATTTGACAGCCTGTGACAACACCCAAGTGAGAGGCTAATCGTAATTAAGCATTTGTGTGCAGTGACACTGTTTTACTTACGGATTACTGCAGTGTAATACATGAATCAGGCTAAGTAATGTTATTAACTTGTTCAATGTAATTTCATGTAACCAGACATTCCAGAATGCCATAATGCTGACTTCAGAGGAGAACTGCAGAGCTGGTAGATTTGATTGCCTTTAATAGCCAGCCTGCAGTGAATGTCATAGTGTTTTGTAAGCTTTAATCTTCAATTTGTTGGACAGCTGTTTGTGTGAGGTGACTCAGGCTAGGTACAGTGAAGTCAGAGGACTGTAGGAAGCACCACGAGGACAGCAAAATCTGATTTTAGTTTACAAGATAATGAACATGTATACTACAGGGTGCAGGCTGCTGAAGAATGCATATCCTATCTGAGCAGTTCTCTGATGGGAGCATCATGGATTCTGGGATTTATGGTTTCATGAAATTGTATCTTACAAATCAGTGTCAGTTAAATTAGTCTAGTGCATTCTGTCGTGCAGTAACAGTAATTAAAATGAAATCTTTTTGTACACCAAGTGAAAAATGTGATCTGCCTCACACTTGGGTGTGAGGCTTTGCTGACTGCTCCCCTTTAATCTATCCTACTTGCATTAAGGTAGAGTAGTTTCACATGTTTCACCAGGCCAGTAAAGAAAAGTCCAATCCTCTTGACTTGTATAATACCAGCTGTGTATCATTTAAGTTGGAACTATAATATTCATCAACAGAACCAGATATAACCAGAAACTTATCCAGAACCAGAAAGTATTTAAGAAAAATCTTAATAAAAGCTTAGCATAGGCAGATGTCTTCTGTCCCCACCCCACCCCTACCCCACATTTTTAAACAGTTTTGTAATTATGTGCTGCATAATCAGACCTAGGTAGTTTACAAGAAGCCATTTTCCTTTTCCATTGGTGCACACAAGAAGTATACCACAGCTGCAGGAATTTCATGTTGTAGTGTAAGTAAGCAGACATTATATGTTCAATTTTCAATCTAACTCCATGAATGTACAGGTCTACTTATCTTGGTTTATTCAATGGGGATACAGCAACATATTCTATAATATAAACCACATTACCACAATATAAACCAGAGTACTATTACCTATGCATGTCGCAACATAACACAAGTGTGCGTAGTTCTAGTACCCCCAAATAAATTTTGGTTTCTTTGGCTGTTCTTGTCTATGCTGGACATCGCATCCAAGTTCACATTGTCATTACTCCTTACAGTAACAAGCTGCATTAAAATTTACAGTGACAGTGCATAAATTATGATCATAGAGAACAGTGAGAACACGGATGGACACAGAATGCCATGGATTGGTGAATTGTCCTAATTTATTTGTTATGTTGAGGCAAACCACACCAGTGTGAAGGGAAGCAGTGGCACAGCATGTCCGAAGAATGTTCGTCAAGTCCAGAGAGCAACAAAAGACAAAAAAGTGGCCATTGGCCAGACACAGTTAATGATTCTGGCAAGGTTGCGGAGACTGATGTGAACTTTTGGTAACAATGAGTAAAGATTTGAGTGAGGGAGCATACCCGCCATTCAAGAAGGCTTTATGTAATGCAGAAGAGTTGTATTGTAATAAGTTTAACCACTAGGCCCTAATTCTGTTTGGACTTAATTAAGCCTTTTTCATGGCAAGAAATAACTCGTCTCTTGATTTCTACTGTGTTCTGCTGGACGCCAAGCTGAAAGGACATGTACCCTATCCGCACAAATCCTGATGATGATGATGATGATGAAGATGAGCAGCTCCCATTCATGAATCAGGGAAACCAATCTGCACTACCTATTTCTGAAAAACTATGTCTGTCTGTCAAGTGACAATGTTTTAGCATTATTAATTTTCTTTTTGAAGTTTTTTGTTTATGATTGCATCATATGTTTTGTTTTAACAAAATCGTGTTTGATCACAGTTGTCAGCCTCTCTGGACAATGATTGTAAGTAACAGTTTAGCATATATCTGTTGGTTATGAACAACTTATGCCTGACTGTCCCGTCATCACCATGTCCAGCCTTTGGGTATCCTGATGCCTCAACCCTAAGCACCACTCCCTCCACTGTGGCACCAGTGGGGATCAACAGGGTGACAGGTCCTATGGCACCTGTTCACCATCAATGGAGTTGACTGGTGCACATCCCTTCCACCCATTTATGTTCCCAGTCCCTCAGGCTGGCATATTGTGCAATGGAGGGGGCAAAAAATATTGACAACTCTTGAGTGATCCATTCCATCGAGAGTCACTGAAAGATACATAAAGCACAATCAAGGGCAACTGTTCCATGTCAGAGTGTGTTCAGTTAAAACATTGTTTGCTTGAATGATAATTAAATATTTTGGTACAAGTCTTCAGAAATGAGGCCAGATTACATATGTTTTGTTGAATTCAGGGCAGCTGCAGTATATTGCTTGACTCCTGGCTTGACTTGATAGTGGTATGGGAGGAGTCTAGCCAGCCTTTGGGTGTTGATGCATCAACCCCAAACACCACTTCCCCCACTGTCTCACCAGTGGGGCTCAACATGGTGAGAGGTCCTATGGCACCTGTTCAACGTCAACAGTGAGTTGACTGTTGCACATCCCTTCCACCCATTTATTTTCCCAGTCCCTCAGGCTGGCATATTGTGCAATGTAGCATGCCGGGGAAAAAAACAGTAACAGACAGTGGCTCGGATCTGATCCATCCTGATTTTTAAATGGGAGTGCACATTAAAGGTCCAACTTAGTGTCCAGCACAGAGTCCGAGTCAGATCACTGTCAATGAGAAAGTTTTATTGTGTGAAGAATTCAATAATAGTGATAATAAAAGTACACTATAACCATGAATGTAATTAAGCGACATTTGGTAGTTTGCTATTATGTCCGACTCCCTGAATGGCATGTAGGCCAAGAAATAATTTTGGGACAGTTATCTCCAGAGTTTAACAGAAGGAATTTCATTTTCTCATTAAGGGATCTTAACTGTATTGCATGATGATGTGCCTAACTACACCATCCCCAACACCAAAAATAAGTCAGCAAGTGACCAATGATGAGTTCTGTATGACTACATTCATACAGCAGTACAATCACAGATAAGTAAAAAAGATCATCACACTGTGCGATAGGAAATTCAGCTGCAGCAGCTGGCTAGCCAGAATAGACAGTGGCCTACCAAGCAAATAATGAACGTGGTATTGGATATTAAATTTGTCTATCATGTGTAACATAGAAACATAGAATTTGATGGCAGATAAGGACCGCTTGGCCCACCCAGTCTGCCCATTTCCTTCCTAATGGATAAGCTGCAGATCCTAGTTAACCAGCAGCCTACTTCTTCCTACCCCTACCCCCTAGAATTGCCTTATGACTGTCCCATGCATACTTGAATTCCACCACTGTTTTGACTCCACAACCTCCTCCGGAAGGCGGTTCCATGCATCCACAACCCTCTCTGTGAAAAAATACTTCCTTAAATTACCTCTGAACCACCCCCTCTATCTTCAAATTGTGCCCCTTGTTCTTGCACACCTCTTTTTTTGAAAGATGCTACCCTCTTGGACTTTGTTGATTCCCTTGAGGTACTTGAAAGTTTCTATCATGTCCCCCCTCTCCCTCCTTTCCTCGAGGCTATACATATTAAGCTCCTTAAGTCTCTCTTCATATGTCTTCCGGTGCAGACCCTGCACCATTTTAGTTGCCCTCCTCTGGACAGCTTCCATTCTGTCTATGTCTTTGCGGAGATTGGGTCTCCAGAACTGCACGCAGTACTCCAGATGGGATCTCACCAGCTGTCTGTACAGAGGGATAATAACTTCCTGTTTTCTACTGGTGATGCCTCTCCATATGCATCCCAGTATCCAACTGAGAATCCACACCCGACATACCAGCGGATCGAAACCTCAGCTTCTGCAAGTCCCGCATTGCCACACAACACAACGCCAAAGATCCTTTGCTTACCGGGCCACTAGTTGGTATAATAGTCTTCCCAGCGACATCTCATCTTCACTATCGCTCAGCACTTTTAAAACTCGTCTCCGCCTAACAGTGACTGCCTCCAACCTCTGTGACTGTTGTGGCTAAACATATCTTTTGGTTCCATAGCTGAAGATGCCCTTTTGGACCCACATCTACTCCTGCACTTTGCCAGCACCCCCTTCCTATCTTCACCTCCCCTGCTGGCCCATGACAAATGCCACCCGGCTGCACTACCTCTATTCTTATCCACCTTCCACCTCCTCTCTGTCCCCCATCTACCTCCCTCTCTCCCATCCACTTAGTCTCCCTGATTTCACCCTCCTCCTTTTCCTTTCCTTCCCAAAGTTTCACCTTATTGTTCTTTTTCATCTACAAGACTATGTGTTTTTTTTATTTTATAAACTGTTATATTTGCTTACAATTGTCTCAATTGTACCAATGACGTGGAACCTTTGTAAAAGAGCCTTGGCTCAAAGGTATTTGTAATCCTAGAACAAATAAATAAATAAATAAATAAATAAATAAAGTATCCCCCTAGCCCTCCTTGCTGCCCTCTCACATTGCTTGCCCACCTTTAGGTCATCTGATATGACTACCCCCAGGTCCCTTTCCATTTTTGTTGTTGTTAGTATCTCACCCCCCATTGTGTACTCTTCCCCTGGGTTTTTGTTTCCTAGGTGTATTACCTTGCACTTCTTAGCATTGAATCTAAGCTGCCATACATTTGACCATTCCTCTAACCTTGCCAAGTCCCTTCTCATCCTTTCCACCCCACCTTGTGCATCAACTCTGTTGCAGATCTTTGTGTCATCTGCAAAGAGACATACTTTTCCTTCCAGTCCCTCTGCAATGTCGCTTATAAAGACATTGAAGAGGACCGGTCCTAATACTGAACCCTGCGGTACCCCACTAGTAACCCCCCTTTCTTCAGAGTGGACTCCATTTGTGTAATGTAACCACAGCTTTCTAAATCTGCTATTAATACCAATCACACTGACATACAAGAATAAATCGCATTACAAGATTAGAGAAATGCCCAGCTGAGGGTTTTAAACTCTTGTTACAAATTTTTGAACTGATGTATACGGCTGAAATGGCAAATTAAGCGCCGTCATTGCATTACATTTCAGTACCTGAATGATTAAAGAGCACCTTTCACAGCCTTTTTACTTTTATGCATGTATAAACTGTTATTTAACCAATTTTGTCACTGTATTTCAAACAGTAGTGTCATCTGAAGTTAATTTTAGCATTCTGAGCTGCAAAGAACTATTGTGGGTGCCACAGATTGTATAGTATGCAGCCTGGTGTGTGCTGTGGCTGTGGATGTAGCCATGGCTGCAGTGCTGACATCACTGTAGGTACTAGGGCAGAGGAGTGGCTTACTCACTGTGCAGCACAGTGTGGTGGAAGGCTTGGTTTTGCAAGGGTAAAGTAACAGTAGTCAACCTATGGATCACGTGCCCCCCTTCCCCAAGGCACCCACCTGTTAGCAATGCATTATGCCAAAATCCAAAATGCCTCAAAATTTGTATTTATTAGTTGTTGTTTTTTAACTGTTTTCTGCTTCTGTAGCAAAGCAGCAAGGGGACTGAAACACAGGCTACTCACCTGTAACAGTAGTTCTAAGAGTGGTGTATGCTGTTCTTCTTCCACACTTGTTGGCATGTTCCTTTACTCTTCCCCTTTAAAGAGGTTCAACAAGTTAATTAAAATACCATGTGCGGGCTGGCCCAGTGGTGCAGAGGGCGAGGCGCTGGTTTCTTACCTCGAACCACGCCACTGACTCAGGTTCAGAAAGTGACTTGGGGCACTGGGGATCGGCAAGGGAGCAGAGGATTGAGCATCCAAGCCGTCCATTGCACTAACTGCTCTCCACTTCTAAGGTAGGAGCGGGATCGCATTGCTCTGCAACAGCCCCTGGTGGAGACTGGGAGCACTGCATGAGCATCGCCACAGAGGGAAGTGCCAGGAAAATGGCAAACTACTCAGGACTGACTGGATGACGGCAGCCAGCCTATGGCACCCCCGAAGGGCTACCCTGGGGTCAGACTATAAATATGAATTAAGAGGGGCTCCAGGGGGAGGAGTAGTGGGGGGGATGTCAGAGACCATGGCTGCCCAAAGGAGTGGCTGGTCCCAGACATGTAGAATATCATGTGCACCACATGGTATGGTGCCTTACCTGGGCAGCACCCCATCTGGCTATATTTAGCCCAAAACATAATCCATATTAAGGAGTGGAAGGGACTGTAAATTTATGAGTAGATGACCCCTTCAACTTGCCAGTGCTGGGAGCTAACTAAAGACCCACCCCCATGCTCAGGCACATAATGACTTGTGCCCAGGGTGAGCGCAGGGGCGTGCTGCATTATTCTTTATTGGGGCTGACTTTTAAAACATTTCTCAAGATATTCGCTGTCATTTTGTCATTAACCATGAGCAGTGGGTGACTAACAAGGACCTCGTTAGTTGATCCGACTTGACGGGTGCCAATGGTTAAAGACAAAATTACCACAAATGTATCAAAAATGTTTTAAAACTTAGCCCTCATTGAGAATAATGGAGGCGAGCCAGCTCTCCTGAACACACATCTTTATGTGCCTGGCTCAGTATGTCTTTAATCAGCTTCCAGCACCAGGAAGTTGAAGGGAATTGGCCGTTCACAAATTTACGATCCCTTCCACTGTTTAATATGGATTATGTTTTAGGCTACATATAGCCAGATGGCGTGCCGCTCAGGTAAGGCACAACACTCAATGCTTTATCTTGGTGAATCTCTTTAAATATTACCTGAAGGTCTAAAAGCTGGCTCCTCCTACCCACCCATCCGGGTTAAATATTTAGGCCTCTGCTTCACCCCATGATGGCAGATCTTGCCTGCTGGAAGCAGAGGTTGTGCATTGAAGTTATGGAGGTCGAGTGGAACAGAGATTGTAGAACTGAGACCGCAAAACCAGCATCCCGGTGTGTCTCTAGGTTGATGTGGAAATGAGTAATTAAGTTGTTTGCTAATTTCAGGTAGCAGCCCAGCAAATATTCTGGATAGGGTGGGACACCCCAATAGCAGCCACTGACGCAGCAGTATGTCAGGTAGAATGAGCTGTTATCCCTATGGGAGGCTCCTTGCTCACCAACCGGTAGCAGAGATCAATGCAGAATGTTATCCATCTGCCAAACATCTGCTTTGCTGCAGGTCTACCAGGTGCAGCTTCAGTATATGGGACAAACAGCTGGCGAACCTCTCCCCAAACTTCAACCATTCACTCCTTATATTAAGATAGCACTCGTCTCAGGTCCAAAGTATGGAGCCTGTACTCTGCCTCTGAAATGCAATTGTGGTGGTACACCAGCAAATTCAAGTCAACACCTGGTACAGGTGGGACTTCGACACCACCTTCGGAAAGAATTTTGGGTGGAGGCACAGGACAACCTTGTCCCTGTGGAACACCAGATAGGGAGACTCAGAGAGCACCTGTAGTTCCCCAGTCCTTCTGCCTGATGTGATAGCCACCAAGAAGGTGGTCTTTCATGACAGATGTGACATCTCACACCTGTACATCGGTTCAAATTGTTTGTCCATGAGCTTTTTCCAAACCAGCAGGAAATCTCAAGGAGGTGGTGGTTCATGCAGTGGAGCGGAAATGTGTCTGAGGCTGCCCTGTACCACCCAGGTGGGTGGGAGGAGCCAGCTTTTAGACCTTCTGCCAAGATTTAAAGGGAAAGGGGCATGCCAACAAGAGTGGATAAGAACAACATATCCACTTCCCTAAGAAGAACAGTTACACAACAACTTACCATTAACAATAGATCTTTGGGCCAGACATCTTGTCTTATGCTGTGCCATTGAACCGTGTTCAGGAACGGACTTGAGCACCAGAGGTCAGCAGGTGGAGGAGAGGATTGAGCATCTGTAAGACTGCTCTCTTCTCTTGGGGTGGGTTGTTGCTGCTCTTCGCTGCTCTAGCTGTTCCTGGCGGAATCTGGTAGACTGCAGCAAGATGCAGAGCACACATTGATGATATGGGAGCAATGGCGGATGTCCTGCAAGTGGGTTAGGGAGCTTACCCACATTGCACTGGATGTCATTGCACATCCGCACTCCAGTGGACAACACACAAGAAAAAATCCCCGGAGGGCTGATGAGGTGACATGGGCCTAAGGGACCAGGCCGCACATCCCCAACACCGGAGTGCTGCACCACTGATCCACAGGCACCACCTGCAGAGATGAACCCTGTAACTTCAGATAGATGCCGCTAGAGGCAGGCCCCCCCCGGGGGGGTGATCCGCTGGGCCGATATGTCTGTTGGAGGGGATCACTTGGGGGGGTCTCACTATGGATTAGCAGATCTGAGTCAAGCAGGCTCCTCTGAGAGATGCCTCAGAAGACCGAAGGAACATAAAAATAGTTGGGTGAGGAAAAAAAAAAGTTGATCCTTGAGGGGATGTTAGACATCAGGTACCATTTAGGAACGAGTCTCAAGCATGTACAACAAATAAGTGGTGATGCTGTGAGGCGTGATCTCTATAAACTTAAGACAGGAGATGTGATGACGTATAACAACCTTCTGTGCACTCAATGACTTTCATAAACTTAAAACAGAAAGCCTTGACACTGAGCTGGGCAGCTGGCATCAGTCCATGCAGAAGCAGTGCAACCCAAACCCTCCATGTGACAGCTGCAGAGAAATGCAGCAGTGGTACCTGATGTCTGAGATCCCACTGAAAATGATAATTCATCAAAAGTTGCTGTCAATGTCAGTCTACCCAGCTATCAGTTTATCCATTGTTGTGATTACTGTCTGTATGTTGATAATTTGAAAGCAGTAATTCCTCCTGAATCATGCCATTTTACTACTGCCTCACATCCACATTCCATTGTGGTGACTATCACATTCTACAACAAAGAGACAAGTAAGGCTCTGCTATGGCATGGGTACAAAGGAGGGCAAGGCATTACTGCTGTCAAATTATTAGGGTTAATACTATTCACAGCCATGCAGAGGCAGTGGAAAGCTTTACAAGTAAACTGAGTGACAAGACATGGATGATTTGGCAGGCACAATGCACAGCTGACAGCAGCAGATGGGTGTGTTGGGGAAGGGGAACACAAAGTTCAGTGACTACTGGTAGTTTCCCCTTACAAAACAGCTGTGACACAAAATGCAGTATGCTGAACGTTGTTACTCAGTACTGTGCCTAGGGTGATGTATCCAGCTGTGGAGAAAGCAGCCCAGGACAGGTACATGTGATGCAAAATATTGAAGCCAGTCATGAAGGGTGCTCTTTAAGTCAAGTGGTAACAGAAACTCAGGGTAGACAAAGGAAAGACTCAAATTGCTGTTGTCATATTTACATGACTAATATTTATGTTGTTGACATATATATACCTTGCAGCATACGAACAATAACAGGTATAGTGGTTGACCGTGTTGTGGAATGGTGGGTGTATGGGTGGCGTCTATTGTGAGCAACTGCAAGACAAGTAGTTAGTTGATGGGAGACAGTATTGGCAGCAGGCAGCCACAAGAACTTTTGTAGAGTTGTACTGCACCAGATGTCTTATATCCCCCCCACACACACAGACACACACACAGACACATACACACACACACGCTTGTTGGGGTTGGGCTTATTTTTTTATTTGGCAATGGGAAAAAAGAGTGGATAGTTATCATGAATAAATGACATATAGTTCAGATGATATGGGGCAATGTTCGACCGTTTACCATTCAGCAATAACCCGGTCACTGAGATCATGCATTCCACTGGCACACTGGATGCCGTTATGCCAAGGTAAGTTTTTGCAAGCTGAGCCAGAGTAAGGTATCTGTGTGCATTATTCTTCCAAAATGTCAGTGGGAAATCTTCCTCCTCATTTGTAGGTTTCACCGTCAAATATCCATTTATTTCGTCTTCCACAGCTGAGCTATCGTCACTGAGATGCAGCTTACTTTGATCTTCTGAAGCATTTTCCTCTTCTTACTCATAGGAGTGCCTTTATCCTCATCGGCATGACAGTTTGGATCTTCATCCTCTGTCTCTTCGTCACTGAAGGAGACACTTGAAAGTGGTATTGTCACTGATGGTGTGCTGTGGGCTCTGGAATGTCTACTTGCAGTACTTACTGAAAAAGCTGTTGTCATAGTTTCAAATTCCTTCATTTCTTCCACTACATGTTTCAGTACTGCTGTTTGCACCTCCCTAGACAGCTGCAAAACATCTTTGGTTGGATGGATCCAGTAAGCATGTCAGTTTGACAGTATCACTTTCTGGAAAGCGCCTCGCGACATTTTTCAGCACTAGCTGTTTCACCTGCTGCACAGTAGGATGATCTTTTTTACTTATCTGTGATTTTTCCACAATCTCATTTTTTATGAGTGGTATTAGTGCCAGGTGTGGTTGATTACTACTGACAAGATCAGCCAGCTCCTTAAATGGGAGAAGAAAATGTCTGAGTTTTTCAACAATATCAAACTCCTCAGTTGTGAGGCACAGCTCACTGTGTTCAGTACGTTTCAAAGCTTGCTCAGCCTCCCGGTGAAGAGCTACAATGCTTTCAAACATAACAAGTACCGAATTCCACCTAGTCACGACCTGTTGTTTTAAAGTTATGTGATGCCTTTTTCTGTGTTGCACAATTCTGGAGGATGTTGCTCCTTTAACCGAGTCACTGTCGTGACTGTGTCTTTCCTGTGTGCCACTGCAAATGGGTACTGGTGCTGCATCATCATCATCATCATCACTGAGATAGAGTCCAAAAGGTGAATGCATATCCTTATCATCTTTTCCACTTTCACTGTCTTCAATGGGGTACTTGGAATCCAATGACAGAATGTTTTGCGAATTTGCAATCTTCTCCAGGAGGCTGTCCATAACTTGCTGGTCATTACTGTTGGCTACTTCCTCCTCAACGAGATACCCTTTGAAATGTAATGTGGTCACTATGGATTTGCATTTCTCAATCAAGTCTTGTACATCATTGACACGATTCATGGAATCAGTCATCAGCAACAGATGCAATGCATGCGCAACACAGTGATTACAGTGTTCCACCTGTATCATGCGATTAGCTTTCTTCATGTTCTCTGCTCCATCATGTGTCGAGAAATGTTTCACTGTTCTGTCAATGGCAAAATCCTCAAGTTCTCTGTGGACATACTGTGCCACGGCTTCCTCGGTGTGGTTAGGCAACACTTTACAAGACAATGTAACAATGCGAAAGTCCCAACCCATGTTAATATAGGCTAGGCGGATACCAAGGTAAGGGTGACATTTGTATTTGTCGGTCCATCCATCAAACATAATACAGACTGAACGCACTGTACAGAGGTCGTCCTTTGCTTTGGTTTTTAATAAGCTGTATACATCTTGTAGAGCTTTACCACGTAAGCTTCTCTCATTAGGTATTTTCATACTTGGGAAATTCTTGGAGAAGAAAAGTTGGAATCCCTCTTTGTTGACTGACTCAAAAGGCATCATATCCAAAGAAAACCATACCAAGACATCGCGAACCAGTTCAAAATCAGAGAAAGCTGGCCGCACACTACCAGTACAACCACCAAGACTTAAATTAATAGTTGTTTGCTTCAGTTTCTGTAGTTTGTTACCCTCATGTGCATCTATGTTATGAATGTGGATTAAATGTTCCATTAAGGATGTAGTAGCTGTCTGCAGGGCATATCTTTTAACTTTGCTAATGTGCTCAGTAGACTGAGCTTTTGTGTACATTGCTTGCTGTGCATCTAAGCAAAGGGAACAGAAACAGTGTTCCCCATTCATTATTTTTGCGCGGTGGGCCACCACCCTATATTTTTTTACCACCACTCTATATTTTTTACCACCACCCTATATTTTTTTGCCATCACCCTATATTTTTATCCATTACTGATTGTTTGTTATAAAATCCTCCAAAATTGTCTTTTATTCTCATCCTTTATTGCACTACTACCCCTGTTCTGATACCAGTCCACTATATTTTACTTAAAATCCACTTATGCACATGTACAGTGCATATAGGAGGTCCAGAAAAATAACGCACCTTTGGACTCGATCATCACTGCCACCACCCCATATTTTCAGACAGTGGGGAACCCTGAGAAATATCTACTGTCATCAAGCAAGCTCAGAGAAACTGAATCTGGGTCACCTGACGATGTACCTGGGACCTGTGTTTTAACATACAGTGAGCCAAAGTACTTCCAAACAATAGACTTACTATTGCCGTGAGACCTCAATTTTGGAGCAACATACAGATTGCATATTTCAGATTTCTCACTTCGCGACAGTAGTGATGTACTTACATACTTGTTAGTTTTATGACGAGGTGATGCACCAGCCATATTTAACTTTGACAGCTGCTACACTACTACTCAGTACTGGCCTTTCTGTTACAAACTGGAATAAATGAATTTGTAACAAAACCACAGTATTATGATATAGGATAATGCACACAGTATAAGTAGTGGATATATGTATACAGTAAAATACCACCAAGTCAACACTTGAAAAAACAAGAACAGGATGTGATGTCCAGCATAGACAAGAACACTGTTATTCAACCAAGAAGTAAATGCACATTTCAATCAACATAACACGGTTCCATGACAAGACATGGCATAGCGCATACACAGAAGTTTAACAGAATGATGCTGCAGTGCAGTACCAGTAGCACACAACACATCACCGCTGTGAAAGTAAAAGTTACACCGCGGTCGTGACTCATGCCGTGACCACCAATGTGTTCATGGTTACCTGCATAAATGCTGCAAGTTCCCCTACAGTGCCTGTCCCGTCCCACCCCGGCAAAGTAGAACATACACCCCAGTAAGGGAAGGGGTTTTGCACAGCTGGGTCTGCACCACCAAGTCTTCCTGGATCTGATTCATTCAGAAAATGTCTATTTCTTGATGAATTAATGTTGTAGACTCTGGGCCTGTCTTTTCCACTTTACTTCCTCAATACAAGGTGTCAGTCCGATCAAGAAGGTGAGCCTTCATTGCTTCCTCCAGCTTACGTTTCAGATAATCTGCCTCATCCTACAATACAAAATATTCTTGTAAGGCCCAGGTATAGGTAGTATATGTTGCAATATTCCTGCAGCAGCCAATTTCATAGCTAAAAACAAGTGTGTAATTGCATTTAAACATCACCTATACCTGTGATATTAGAATTCCGTCACATCACTAAGGTATGGAAAAAGGTATAAGCCAGTGGTGCAACCGCTTATTTAACATAATTCTGGACTGCACCCCTCTACTATGGAACACTGAGCAAGATGACAGACAGCAAGGCTGCATGGCATCATTGCTGTAATGTTCATCCCTTAAGTAGTATGGACCATTAAAACATGATCTCATAAATTCTGCAATGTAAATCACACATCACTGAACCTTGACCATTGCTACTGCTGCTTCAGTCTGAAACAAAAATACCAAACTGACAATAAATGGTGAGAAAGCTAAGAAGACATATGAAATAAAATACATGAGGATAATGTATGGTCTTAACCATGCTGTAAAGACTTCAAGAGTTTGCCATTACATCGTGGTAAACATTGAAAATGTAGCTCCAGAAGTTTCCAGCAGCTCAAGACTTTTCAGCATGGTAATCAGTATATCCAAAGATGACACAGTATATCACAGTGGATACAGGCTACCAAGAAAAACTCATTGCAGACTGAATTACTTTTATGACTGACTCTTAAATTACCATTTGTAAGGCAAATAGGAAGATTGAGTCTTAATTTATGTAACAATGCTTATTGAGCTGCTCTTCTTATGCATTCCATCATCAAACAGGAAGATTGATTCATCAGGATGTTTATTGAGCTGGTCTTCTTAAAGGAAAGCTGACCAAATTGGCGGTTGCCACCCACAAAAGGATTACCCTGGTTTAGCTTTTCATAATGAAAACAGTGTTGTTCTTGGGCCACAACTTACTGTCTTTTAATTTGGAAAAGTAGTCTGTGACCCGAAAGTATGGCGGGTGGGGGTCAAGGGTGCTCCTTGACTGTATAGGTGCGGCACGCACTGTTCGCCTCAATACAAATACATGGAAGCGAACAGTGCGGCATTGCATCTTTACAGAAAATGGAGCCCCCCGCCATACTAACGGGTCACAGACTTTTCAAAACTAAAATACAGTACGTTGAGGCACGACAAAAACACGGTTTTTAATATAACAGCTAAACCAGGGGTAAGCCTTGCAGGGCCCGGAGGGCAGAGGCTGGAGCACCCCCACCTAATTTTTTTTTAAATTTGTTTTTTTTGATATTATTTCTCAGGAGCCTCCCCCCCCGCCGCCGTTCCTCCGGCGCCATCCCCGGACATGAGACCCCCTCCTTCAGCACCCCGTGACTTACCCTTCGACGGGGTGGTGGGGAGCGACTCAACCCACCAGAACGGGTCCATGCCAGGAGGTGTCCTCCGGGGAGTGACGGGAATGACGCTGCATGCGGCTCCATTTTTCCCGAATTTTCTCCCCGCGGCGGGTGCAATGATGCCGGCGACTGAGTATGCGCATGCTCCGTGCGTACTAGTCGTTGCCTGCCATGTCCCACCCCCGCCCTCCGCGGCTGCATGTTGTCGATCCCCAGCCTCCGCTAGGGTCAGGCAAGCACAGGCCGCCTCGATCTCACACCGAGATGGAGAGCAGTCCACTGGACGCTCAATCCATCTCCTCCCTGCCGACCCCCGACAACCCGTGCTCGCTCCCGAACACGGGTCGCCCGAGTGGCGCGAGGTGTAGCGGCCCGCGCCTCAACCTTCAGCGCCACCGGGCTGGCCACCCCCACCTAATTTTGACAGTTTTCCTTTAAGCAGTCTGAAATCAAACAGGAAGATTGATTTGGCAATAATGTATACTGATTTGCTGCTCTTCTTGCGCATTCCATCATCAAGCAGGAAGATTGATTCATCAACATGTTCATTGATCTGGTCTTCTTAAGCATTCCATCATCAAACAGGAAGATTGATTCATCGGGATGTTTATTGAGCTGGTGCTGGTCTTCTTAGAGGAAAGCTGACCAAATTGGGGGTTCCCACCCACAAAAGATTACCCCGGTTTAGTTTTTCATAGTGAAAATGGCGTTGTTCTTGTGCCACAACTTAGTGTATTTTAATTTGGAAAGGTAGTCTGTGACCCAGAAGTATGGCAGATAGGGGTCGAGGGTGCTCCTGGACTGTATAGGTGCGGCACGCACTGTTCGCTTCAATACAAATAAATGGCAGCGAACAGTGCGGCATCACACCTTTACATACAGAAAATGCAGCCCTCCCCACAATACTTCCGGGTCACAGACTTTTCAAAAGTAAAATACAGTAAGTTGTGGCACGACAAAAACACTGTTCTTAATATAACTGCTAAACCGGTGTAAGCCTTGAGGGGCCCAGAGGGTGGAGGCTGGAGCACCCCCACCTAATTTCGACAGCTTTCCTTTAAGCAGGCTGAAATCAAACAGGAAAATTGATTTAACAACATTTATTGACTTCAACTTCTTTTTATCTTCAATATTTTTCTCAAAGCTAAACATTGACTACTGTGAGCATTCCACTTTGTTATACCACTGATATGACATAGTTAAGAAGGGATAACAACAGAGTGATGTCATATCAGTGACATAACAAGGTTGGAAGGAGTCACTCTCTACTTACTGCTAAATAGTAATACAGGCCACACTACCCCACACTATATTATTCTTATAAGGCAAGGGTAGTATAGCCTAACTCAGCATTGCAGCTGCTGCCAAATACATTGTACATTACCATCATGTGCATAGAAATCAACTGCATTCGTTTTTTACAGTCTTACTTTCTTTTGTAGTGTGCGTTCCTGTTGTCTATCGACTACTATCCCCCGAGGTGAGACAGATACTGAGCCAGGAATGATGGATAGGCATTTACTTACCCTTTGGCGACTCCACTGATACCCAAAACAGAAGTCTCAAAGAGGCAGCTGATGTCGAGTCTCCTGTATCCAGCTCTGAACGACACATCTGATGACTGAGAACTCTCACTACACTGTAGTCATGACTCTTATTCTTCTCTTAGGGATCTTCCTTGCCTTCAGGCCTCTCAGTCAATGACAGCACTGGAACTGGTGCCCTAAATATAATATTAAATACAAATATCACTCTTACTATTACTGTGTTTTTCCCCCCAGAGGTGTGCACATGCAACAAATTTTACCCAAAATCAGAAAGACTACTGGCCTACACTCCCCCAGCTGAACAACTTTACTTCTGTTAGCAAGTGGGTCATCAATAAAAAAGGTAGTTTTATACACACAGTGGTGTTGTAGTAGTAGTAGTAGTACTGCAGTAGCAAAGGCAAACAACTTGCTGAGATGCATAGCTAGGAGGATCAGTAGTAGGAGAGAGGAGGTTATATTGCCCTTGTACAGGTCACTGGTAAGGATGCATATAGATTATAGAGTTCAGTGCTGGTGCCCTCACCTGAAAAAGGACATTAACCTGCTGGAGACGGTCCACAGGGGGGTTACAAAGATGATAGTCAGTCAGCAGGGAAAGGCATACAAGACGTTCACGGCACTGAACATGTACTGCCAGGAAGACAGAACAGAGGGGGGGCATTAATTGGGACTTCCAAATACTTGAAAGGGATAAATAAGGTTGATAAGGAGAGTGTCTTTGAGCTGAGTTACAACCATAACATGAAGGGGCACAGTCTTAAGCTCGAGGGTAGGAGGCTTAGAACAAGCACTTCCACACAGAGAGAGTAGTGGATACTTGGACTGCACTTCTGCAAGAGGCCACCTCATTGTAGACAGTGGACAGCTTTAAGAGAGGCATAGAGGGAAGGTAAGGATCGTGGGTTGGGAGGGAGGGAGGGCATGGACATTAGCTCAAGCTGGGTACCCTGCAGTACAAGCAGACTTGATAGACCAAATAACCTTCCTCGGCTGGCTTCTTCATATGTTTGTACAAAAACAGGGGCCGGATTTTCATCCATGAAGGCATTCCACAAGCCGCCTTGGGTGTGCTGGACATACAGTACACAGGGCTTGCAGCATATTTCGAGTGACATTCAGGAATTTCCATCCCTTGCTCCTGGCATAAGTCCTTAGATCACCAGAGGACAATATGCTATCAGATGCCTTGAGCAGGATTTCTCAGGGCCATCGTGAATGGACCCTGGATCCCCTAGTCCCGACTCCTAGGAATATTTTTTTCACAATGGGACCCTCCAGAGATAGATCTCTTGCAGCCCCAGACTATCACCAGCTTCCTCAGTGGGATGCCAGGTGGCTGCTTTGCATATCTCTAATAAGGGTATATCCCTGGCAGCAGCCAGGGAAGCACTAAGCAGCTGTACCTCTAGTCGAATGAGCCCTCAGGCCTGAGGGGGGTACTTTTCATAGCAGTCACATTATTGCTTCTTACAGTGAGCCATCTAGCACATTATCACTTAAATAAAACAGAATTTCTATTTTCACACCGTTTAAGGCCTATGATTATGAAGTTACTAAGACAGTGTGAAAACTCTGATTTATAAGCTAGAAAACATGAGTTACTTTGCAGGCAGTCAAAATACCTCTCTACAAACCCCTGTGGCTACTGGCTACTATTCAACAAATCCCTATTCTCGGGATCAGCAACAACAGAATGGATGGAGAAAAGCAGTTATTAGTTCTGCCCATTTATAAAAAAGGAAATAGTAGGGCATCTTCTGAAGATTACAGACTTAGATGTTTGAGATCAGTACCCGGAAAGCTTATGGAGAAACTTATAAAGACCAGGTTCAAGGGTGAAACTTTTACCTTGGGTTTACAAGACACACAATCACACACACAGCATGGGTTTAACAGAGGAAGTTCTTGCTCTTGAACAACAAATCTTATTTTTTGAATCTGTCAGTTCTAGTTTGGATGCTGGGAGACTATGTGATGTCATATTCTTGTACTTCAAGAAAGCTTTTGACACTGCTTGACACACACTGTGAACTACTACATAAACTGAAAACTGTTCTTATCTGGTTAAATGGGTACATTCATGGTTAGTATTAGTAAACAGGACACAACACAACGAATAAGAATTCTTATCTGAGAGAGTTTGACCCGAGTGGAGTACCCCACTGGTCTGTTCTGGGTCCCGTCCTTTCAGCTCCTTCATTCATGAAAAATTGCTGACGACACAACAGGTTGACTGGACAAAAAAGAATAAAATGGAGCTGCTCGCTGCTGAATGAATTAAGTGTACGGTGCGTGTTACATCTAGGTAGGTCAGGTCATAATAATAACCCTAGAAGACCCTACTACCTGAAGAATCACCCCCTGCCACCAGTAGTACAAATGAAAACTAAATGAACGACCGGACCACCCCACCCTCTCAACAAGTCTCACCTACTGGCGCTGGCCTGGCATGGCCTAGAATGCCTGGGGTCGGGAACTGGTGACGCACCTCACACAGACACAGGGAGGAGGAGGACCAACGATCACACACACCGGCACACGGATGACAGGGACGTGTCACTAGTACTAGTGACAAGTCCTCAGACCTCCTGCTCTCTTCCTTTTCAGAATTCGTTTACAATGCGGCCTTGGCTCGCGGCAGCAGCCAGCCATTGGTTATGGGCACCCACACGCACTCCAAGTCACTGACCGTGTGACCAACGGCGACGACGAATTAATATACTCGACTGTCCGTAGTCAGCAGTCTCCACACCGTCCCGTCGATCTCTCTCTCTCTGACTCTTCTTCTGTGCTACAACTGTACACTTGCACAAATGCACACTAGGCACACAACTTCCTCTCCAGTCTCCTCAAGCTCAGCCTCAACAGCGATGGACTCGATCAATTGCTCGCTTGTCTTGCAGTTGCACACTCTCCCCGCCAACTCCTCGTGCATCCTGAGTGATCACAGCAGCTCTCCGACTGGACTCCTCCTCCGACTCATCATCACTGGTGCATATTTCGCACCACAGGAGCCAGAAGGAGCATTATTGGGCCATTTGGAGTGGTGTGAGGCAGATGGACAGGACGGCACTTGTAAAAAGCAAAATACATATTCTCAGCATGCCGTAGGCACCAAACTGACACTGTGACATGTGTGAGTGTGACACGTGCCCCTGCCCCCCTCCCTGCGCTCACAGAAAACAAACTGCAGCATGTCTGTCCATAATTGACTTGTCTCACAGACTCACTGTTAGTTTTAAGTTTATAACGGAATCACCGACTCACAAATTATGTGACTCCAGCATAATATGACTGCAATTCAAAGCAATTGCAACTGCATTGAATTGCAGCTGACGATTCTGACGGCGGACGATGGCTCCGGAGTCTACATGGAACAGACATAAGGCAATTCTGGTGGGGTTTAGGGAGAAATAGGCTGTTGGTCAACTAGGATCTGCAGCTTATCCTGTAGGTAGAGAAATGGGCAGACTATGTCGGCCAAGTAGTCCTTATCTGCCGTCAAAGTCTGTGTTTCTATGTTTCCCCTTCCCCTCCTCTCCTGTCCAACCTAGCCTTATGACACAGTGTGTAACCATGTATTTCCTTAAACCATGTACTAGTAGTATCCCACCAAGTCTCAGTTATACAAACAAGGTCTAGTTCTTCTTTGGTCGTAAGACAATGTAATTCTGGAATCTTATCTCTATTCTTCTTTTTCAGCAGGGGAAGGGCGCAGCCACCCACCCCCAACCCTTACCACCCCACACTACACTCCTTTTATAGGGTACCACAGTTGTGACATTTCCTGTGGCAAAGCAGGAAGGGGCAGATCAGTGGGGCATCCACAAGGTGAGCTCATTTACAGGGGCACAAGTAATTTAACTTGTTATAACAAGTTATACAAAAACAAAACACAAAATCAAACCATTACTTGCATTTTCTTCCTTTTAATTACTCTGACCAGGTTACAAACCCAGCAACCTATCTAGAAAGGATATCATTAACTGCAGGTACTATGGAACACTTTTCAGAAGGACAGTCTTACAGGATTTAGGACACTGTCCTACATGCTGGGCCATTGGAGATCTTAGGGCTCAGCTCCGGGCAGCATGGGCAGAGATTGCGCGCCTCAAATTTCATATTCAAGAGGAAATACATTATAAGAACCACCCACCATTTCCCCAACATCCAACAGAAGAACCTCGACCGCAAAGGGTAGTTGGTCTGGGAGGTTGGCAGGTGGTTAGGAGGGGCAAATCGGGTGCCCCATCACTCGGTGCTCTCCAACATATTACCTTCAAAAACCATATAAACATTACAAACAAGTATCTGCCTCTATCTCCGAAAACAAACAAAGGGGCAGAGGACACTGCGGAGCAGGACACTGCAGCACAGGATCTAGCCCAACAAAACTCACCCAAATCAGGAACCAAAACAAAAAAATCAAAAAGGAAATCAAAAAAACTTCTGATCATAGGAGACTCCATGATTCGGGGAGTTGATACCTATCTCCAGCCAGAGGTAATGGTCAGATGTCTCCCAAGTACATCAGCGTGGAGAGACACTGACCGCATTGCTAAAATTATTCAGGAAGCAGGAGAAAACATTGACATCCTGGTACACATAGGGACTAATGATTTCGCAAGCCGGTCAGTTGTGGAGACCAAAGAACACCTGACCAGGCTGGGTGACAAACTATCATCCATTTCGTCCGGCATCTCCTTCTCTGAGATCTCCTACCAGTCTGGAAGAGGGGGGCAGATCAATCAATCAAATCAATTTTTATTTATAAAAAGGCACCTTTCTAAAACCAAGGCACCTGTACAATAAATCACATAAAAAAAATTAAAAAAAATTATTATAAACAACATATGAATTCCAACAAAAAACAGTATAAAACCACATAACAAATAACCACATCAATCAATAAAAGCCAAGTTAAAAAGATAAGTTTTTAAAGCAATTTTAAAACTCTGAATGGTTAGGCAGTCTCATACCCGATGAGGTAGAGAGTTCCACAGGGACGGAGCAACACAACTAAATGCCCTTGCTCCCAATGTCTGCAAACGTACTCTGGGAACCTCTAGCAGTCCCTCATCAGTGGATCGGAGGGGACGGGAGGGACAGTAGGGACAAAAGAGATCTTTCAGGTAACTTGGTCCCTGGTCATGTAGGGCCTTATAGGTTAACAAAGCAACCTTAAAGGTGATCCACCACTTAATCGGCAGCCAGTGCAAACCACGGAGCACCGGAGTGATATGACTGGCTCTTGAAACACCAGTCAATAGCTTGGCATCCGCATTCTGCACCAGCTGCAAGCGGCGGATATCAACCCCCGACAGCCCTAGGTAAAAGGCATTGCAATAGTCAAGGTGGGAGGTAATGAAGGTGTGAACCAACGTTGGAAGATCATCGGGAGGAACCAGATGTTTCACCCGAGCGATATTTCTCAGATGGTAAAAAGAAGTTTTTACAACTGCTGACACCTGTAATTTCAAGGTCAGCCAGTCATCAAACATAACGCCCAGGTTCCGTACCCGGTCTGAGGTGGCTAGCTGGACACCTCCAAGCCACAATCCTGAAGGTGAACCTACCAGCACACCCACCTCACGATGATCTGGGTTCACAACCAACACCTCAGTTTTATCAGGGTTCAACCTCAGCCAGCTCATATTCATCCAGGCCTGGATTTCAGTCAGACAGCTGTTGAACACCGAGACAGCATCATCTTGTTCGGGGACAAAAGACATGTATAGCTGAGTATCATCTGCATAGCAGTGAAAACTCAAGCCATACAGTCTAATAATTGCTTCTAACGGCAGCATATACACTGCAAACAACATGGGCACTAGAATGGATCCATGTGGAACCCCACAGGGCAGGGAGAATGGAGCTGAGGTACAAACCTCAGACACCACTCTCTGAGTCCTACCCATATGGTAAGATTGAAACCATCTGAGGACAGTCCCCGACAGTCCACAGATAAGCCACAGGTGATCCAAAAGCACATCATGGTCCACGGTATCAAATGCTGCAGAGAGATCAATAAGGACCAAAATGGAACAGGTCCTTCGATCTCTCACTATCAGGAGGTCATTTAGTACCCGAACAAGAGCCGTCTCTGTACTATGTCTTCCTGAAACCGGACTGGAGAGAATCATAGATATTGTGGCTGGTCAAATGGTCCTCCAGCTGTAAAGCCACCACCTTCTCGATAACCTTACCCAAAAAGGGAAGGTTAGAGACCGGCCTGTAGTTTGTAAGACAGTCAGGATCCAAGGAGGGTTTCTTAAGGAGGGGCCAAACCACGGCCTCCTTACGGGTAGCTGGAAAAATTCCCATCTCCAAGGATGACCAGACTATCTCAGCAAGGACCGAACCGATAACATCAACGCAGCCAACAAGCAAGCGCGTTGGGCCCGGATCCAAACTACAGTTGGTAGGACGTAAAGTCTGGATAACCATCACAATATCACTGATTGTAGGCTGGCCAAAGTCGCACCACTCAAACTGGGCATCCAACATCTCCTGCCGACCACTGCTACTCCCTAGAGAAAGGATCAGGTGGATATCAGACCTGATCATGGCAGCCTTATCCGAGAAGAATCGAGCAATCTCCTCACACTGCTCTTGTGAAAAAGCATTTCTGGGCTGAAGACAGAGTGGATTGCACAATCTGTCTACAGTCTGGAAAAGCTGAGCTGGTCAATTCTGCGCGGCAGCAATCTCCCTGGACAGGAATTCTGCCTTCTTATGGGAGATTGTTGATTGATAGACCAAATAATGGTCCATCAAACTAAGCCTGTCACATACTAGGTCAGACCGCTGCCATCGCCTCTCTAGCCTTCATCTAACTCTCCTCAACTCCCTCAGGTCCTCATCAAACCATGGAGACCTAGGGCGAAGGAAGAGTGGATGAACAGGAACAGGAGCAATGGAATCCAGGGCCTCTGTCACCGCCCTATTATAGGCAAATACAAGATCCCATGGATCCGCGCATTCCCTCGGTATGCCCGATAGGTCAAGCACCGCCATCAAGCCATCTGGGGATACGCCCCTCAAAGTGCAGTACTCGGCCATCTCCATTGGGGCAGGCCTCTTAGGGGAGACCTCAAAACTGAAGCCGATGGTATGACGATCCGACCATCCAACTGGTTCCACCACCAAGTAGGATATCTCCATCCCCAGGAGAAACACCAAGTCCAATGAATGACTACCAATGTGGGTCGAGGAGGAAACAACCTGTGTGAGGCCCAGTAAACTCATTAACTGGAGAAAGACTTGTCCAAACTGTGAGAGTTCATCGTTGACCCAAGCATTGAAATCCCCAAGGATCAGCCATCTATGTGGTCCCAATGTTAGGTCGGAGATGAAGTTCACGACTTCCTGCAGGAAAACATTCCCGTCTCCTGGTGGATGGTAGAAGAGAAGAATCCTGCACCCCACACCCTCGCCCATGATACATTCAAAGGAGCTGGTGGTTCCCACTGGAATTTCCCTCAGGTTCAGTTCTGATTTAAAACAAAGGGCCACACCCCTGCCTCTACGATCTATCCTCGGGTGGTATATCACCGAGTACCCGGGCGGAACTGCTGAAGTCAAAACAGGGCCAGTGTTTCCGTCCAACCAGGTCTCGGTGATGCAAGCCAGGTCGGTTGAATTAACAAGAACCACAATTATGGCGGTCTTGTTTTTAATCGACCTGGCATTGCATAACACTGCCCGAGTTCAATGAGCAGCTGAGGAAGACCGAGTTTCCTGTCTGCAATAAGCAGAACCCTTGGGTATGGGAACCAGACAGGGAGAACCCCTTTCCTGGACCCATTTCACCCCAGGGTGTCTCCTTGTCCCCACTATTCCAATCCATCCACTCCTCTCCATTCCCCCGGAAGGCCGAGTCCCCACCCGAGCCCTCCTTGCTATTCCCAAACCCCTACATTGTCTATACACCTCTGGGGACAAAGGGGGCCAAAAAAAAGGGCGGAGATCTCTCAGCTTGGAGGGGGAATAATGCCTAACCGTCAACTCTGGCCAACACATTTTCTAAAACAAATAACCCAAACTAAATAATATATAACCACCCCAAACAACACAATCTATAACAAATACAACTCTCACCCCAAAACTAAAACAAAATTCACCAAAATAAAACCAACTTTAAAAATATTGCCCTGCCCCCTGTATACTGGATTAAAGACCTCGCACAGATATAAAATTATTTCAGTCCTTCCTCCTACAATGTCGTTGTAAGGCACTCTCACTGACCTACAAAGTCCAAAACTGTAAAAGAAAAAGAAAAAGTTCAAGCCCTCTCACTGCTTGAACAAATTTATAAAGCATAAAACAAACAATAAATCAGAAAAATGTTAAATACACACAGGTATGAATTCACCCCCTCCCGCAGCCCTCTTACAGCCGAGGGAAAAGTAGAAAGTTCTAGGCACTCCTACTGCCCAGAAAACACAAAATAATTAAACAGCAAATGAAATTAAAATACACATCAAAAAATAAAATAAAACAAATGTGGACACCCTGGTCCTCTCACCACCAGGAGACCATAAAGCAAAATAAAAGTCTGAGAAGGAAGTCGTCCAATAGTAGGGGAAGTCACAAAGTCATAAAAATTCCCTTCGAAAATCAAAGCAAAACTTGCAGTAATCCAAACATTAACTTTATATTCAAAAGTCAAGAAAGGTCAGGAGGTTGAAATCCAGGAAATAATACTGCCAAACCTTATAGGGCCCAAAAGAGAGCACAGCGGTAATCCAAGCATCAACCTTAGATCCAAAAGTCAGAAAAGGATCAGGAAGCCAGGATCCAGAGAATGAGACTGCCAAACCTTATAGAGCCCAAGACGGAGCACAGCAACCTAAGGACCCCCCGCCCGATAATGCTACTGTGCCGCCACGATCCCTGGAACTGGTCAAACAAATAACCAGATCCAGGAATCTAAGAATTCTTTGGGCACTCCAGCCAGCTACCTGTCTGACGATCCCTACACCCACGTGAGACAGCAGCCACCGGCGGAGAGACCCATAATCGATATTCTAGCTGACGACACCCTCCTTAGACAATTCTCGACTTGGTTTCAGGTCATCCAAACAATGAAACCCCCATTGCAAAAGCAGCGAAGGTCTTCCAAACAGTTACTTCCTCCCAATTGTGCTCTCACCACGATCAATCCAAGAGTAAGTAAAGCGATATTTGTAGTGATGTCCATAGCTTGAATCCCGTACGCTACCAGATTCCAGGTAAATCACCTGCAAAACTCCAGAGCCTTCAGAGCCTCCTCGGTAAATTTTCAAGTAACACACGCTCATCAGTCCCGAAAACAGCCAGGCAAATGATGCAACATACCACACAATGTCCCAACCAACAGGAGTCAAGCGTGGTGAAAACAGTTAATTCTAAATTAACGTTCAATGTCCCGACCAACAGCAATCAAGTGTGGTAAAACAGTTAATTATGGGTTAGCGTTCTAAACCCAAATGACGATGCAGCTCCTCCCGAGTAAATCTAAACTTCCTCACTTTTTCAACCCTAACTAACAACTAAACAATACAATACAAATGTAAAAGTCAAATAAAAAGTGAAAAACAAATAAGACTAAACAAGTAACTCGGGCACCTCACACACCGCCGCCATCTTGAGCGGCGGAAGGTCAGAGAAGGGGAGATAGGGGAGCTAAATATGTGGCTCAAGGGCTGGTGCCTGGAAAAAGGACACAGATTTGTAGGGAACTGGCAACAGTCTTGGGAATGAAAGTTCTTTAAATTTGATGGACTGCGTCTGACTAAGGAGGGAGTCAGTGCACTGGGGCAGAAGTTTGACGTCTTTGCAGAATATTTAAACTAGCAAATGGGGAGATGGGTGCAGCACCCCATACGTCAAAGCCTAAGAGGTAAAGGAGACTCTTCTAGCTGCTTGATACCTGTGTGGGGTGTTAGTCCGATGACATCTGCCCTGCCCGCCCCAGCCACCCACCCACCCACCCACCCAGGGGCGCCCTTAATTTATTGATCCCTCTCATGACATCACTTCCTGCCTGCTGAATTACTAAGTCCCCACTTTCCCATTTGCAGGTTATACCTGCCAGCCACTAGAGGGACCCACAGACCCCCACCTTAGGTACATCTAACAGACTTCCTTTCCCCTCACTTCCTATAACCGTCTATCTGTCTGTGCCACTTCACTGCTCCACAGCTTTCACCTATTCTCTGTCCACATCTCTCCCAGCACCTAGCCCCATAGCTGTCCATACGTTCTGACCCCCAGCCACACCTCCAAGCATGCACCCAGTGACCACTAGGAGTCTCTATTTCTCACCCTGTTTCTGGCCCCAACCCAGCGTGCCTCAAGCCCCCACAACACGGAGCTCAGCTCCCACCCTGGTCCCTTTTTCAGCTACCCTGGCAGAGTCTTGAACCTGGTACCCTGTCCACCAGAGTCCGTGACACTACCACTGATCCAAAGTGGTATCTACGCTTTCTGGAAGGCAACCAAAATACTTCTACCTTTCTGCTCTGCTGCTACTGCAAGCACTATGTTAGTCCACCTCCTCCTAAAATGCCACTCACTCCTATTTACTCTGGTACCCATGACCCAGCAACCAGGCAGCCCCCCTGGTACACTGGCCCTAGCACCCACAATTCTCCCGGATATAATAAGATCCCACCCTACAATGACCATGTGCCCTTACCCACAGCACCCATCCCCAGGTTACCTCCCCGCTGCCTACCCTGGCTCCCTTTGGTGGCTAATCACTCTCGCCCTCCCGACCTTGCAGACCATGCCCATCCCCTGTTCCCTGAAGGCATCCTCCCCATCCCTACATACCCACCAAAAGCTCACTCATCACCGACCCCTGGCCAGAGCCACAATCCTCCTATTACTCTTAACAGGCAATATACATCCCAACCCAGGCCCCACCCAGACTAGCCCCCCAACTGGGTTCCCCGGTCTCCACATAACCTCCATGAATATATGCAGCATACTCAAAAAATTTGATTCCCTCCAATGCTGGGTCATGCTGCATAAACCAGATGTCATAGCACTGGTGGAAACCTGGCTATCAAAATCCACCCCCGACTACTTTGTCTCACTACCAGGCTACACCCTATATCAGGAGGATCGTAGAAAAGCGTGGGTGAGGCTGTGTGTCTATACCAGGGACTCACTTACTGGACAAGCACCCCTGCCCCGCTCTTGTAATGGGGCGTAGACCCTCTCCCTCAGACTTACTCCGAACCCCTCCAGGGGCCCCCTATATCTCACTGCTGCATACATTCCCCCAAAGAACCAAAATCCGGCGCTGTTATCCTTAACCGATTATCTTGCTACCCTCCATCACAAGGTTGATCAAATCCTTGTGGGGGACCTAAACGTGAACTGGCTCAGCGCCTCCTCCTCCACCACCTGGGACACCTTCACGGCTATTGATCTGACACAACTGATTTCCCAACCCACTAGAGTAAGCACTAAGAGAGGTACCAGCACCCTTCTAGATGTAATCATCACAAACCGCCCCCAAAAAATCCATGATATCCAGGTCCTTCCTGACTCACTTAGTGACCACCCCCCTATCCTATTTCACTGGGTGACCCCCACGCCCCAACTGAAAGCCCAATCCGCGCTCCGCCGGCACCTCAGACCAGGTGGGCTAAAAAGCCTCCGATTTCTTGCCCAGATAAATTGGTCACCCATACATCACGCTCCTGACATAGATACTGCCCTTACCTTCTTTTCCCAAACCATTAACAAAGCCTGTGACCTCTTCGCACCCCTTACTGGAACCCGAACCAAAAAGCACAATGCGCCCTGGGTTACCCCTGCCCTACTACAACTGCTCAAGTACAGGGATAACCTATGGCACCCTGCCACAGAAACTGGCCGGATAGCTGACAGACAGGCATACAACGCTGCGTGGAACAAGTGCACCTGGGTTATCCGTAAAGAAAAGGCCGACCACTACCAGGCCACGCTCACCTCCTCCTGGGGGTGTGCATGAACATTCTGGGACAACGTTAAACAACTGAATGGGAGCGCGCGCTCCCCCCCATCCCAGATCACCATTGATGGCTCTACCTCTACTGACCCTGCCTGCATAGCCAATTTCCTAAACACATCCTTCACGGACCTTAGCTCAGTCCTCCCCAGCAATTTCTTTGACCCACCTCCCTCTCTGCCGGCCCCAGTCATCCAATGCCCTGGTTTCCACCTACACAGGGTAACTGACCAGGAAGCCAGACCACACCTGCTCAAAGCATTAAAGAGCAATAGTCCCGGCAGCGACTCCCTGGACCCCAGCTTTCTCCGTCGGGTGCTGGATCAGGTTCTTGCTCCGCTCACTGCCCTTCTCAACAAATCCCTCTGCCTGGGGCAATTCCCATCTGCATGGAAAACTGCCATAGTTACGCCCATACACAAAGGAAGTGACAGGTCCACTGCCGGGAACTACCGACCTATCTCCATCCTCCCACTCCTCTCCAAAGCCCTAGAAAAACTGGTGGCCACTCAAATCACTGAGTACCTAACCAAGTACAACATCCTCTGCCCAGAACAGCACGGCTTCTGTGCAGGGCACAGTACCGGCACTGCACTAATTAAGTTTTCAAACTTCATACACTCCTCCCTGGATGCTGGCTCCCTAGCCGGGGTATTGTTTGTTGATCTCTCAAAGGCTTTCGACACTGTCTCCCAACACCTCCTGCTGGATGCCCTCTGCCACACTGGCTTCTCTACTGGGCTGCTCTCTTGGTGCACTAGCTACCTATCTGACCACTCCCAATGTGTCAAAATCAATGGGACACTTTCCAAAACCTGTCCCATCTGATCAGGTGTTCCCCAGGGCTCATCCTGGGACCACTACTCTTCTCGATCTACCTTAACACCCCTGCCCAGTGCATGCACCTATGGGAATTCTGCTGTGCGCAGGTAATTACAATCTTTTTGCCACCCATCGCAACCCATCTCCCTTCAGGACACCTTACAACTATCCTTTAATGATGCAGAAACCTGGTTTAAAGAGCATAGACTTGTCATCAATCTCAAAAAAAACTAAAACAATGCTCTTTGCCCACCCCCAAAACAAAGCCAGCAACTTCCCACTCCACATCCTCCCCAGCTCCAAACAACCCTTGAACAAGTCCGCTCTTACAAATACCTTGGGGTTTTCTTCGACACAGCCCTCACCTTCCACACCCACATTGATGCACTTGCCTCTGCTACTAATGTGCGGCTAGGTATCCTCTACCGCTATAAAAACTGTCTCCCCCCCCATTGCCCTCAGACTAGAGGTTACATCCTCGATACTGTCTCTGGTGGACTACAGCCTACCTGTATACGGTGCTGCTGACTCGACCGCCCTCAATAAAATCCGCCTTGTCCTGAATAAGGCATGTAGGCTTATTACGGGGGCCCCCAGGCTCACTCACACAGGCCAGCTCTATGACAAGGCAATGCTGCTTAATCTAGACGAACGACTACAATATCAAACCAGCCTCATAATGAAAAAAAACCTTCACGGGCTATCCCCTCCCGGGCTGACAGCCTCCATCCGCCAAGCCCAACCCTTGGTTTATACTCGAAACTCTTGCAAGGCCACCCTTCTGATCCCAAGATCCAGAACCACCCATGGACAGAGGTCTTTCTGTTATAGAGCTTCATCCTGGTATAACGTGCTCCCTACCACCATCTCTGACACCCCCACGATCTCCACTTTCAAAACTGCACTCCGGAACCAGCTATTTAATATACATTGCTGCACCTGTCTCTAGTTGAGGCATAGCCCACCTTGCACTGACAAAGCTCGCTTGAGCGGCACCACATCCCACCTCCCTCAACCTGCCCGTTTTGCCCATTGAACTATTATCACCATGCTGTTTCTGCACATTCCCACGTGCAAGAATGTGCCACTGTAACTAGTTTTTTTTTTCCTGTACAAATGATTGTAAATACGTGTTGTTGTTCTTTGCTACAGTTTGTAACCGTGTGATGTAACAATGAGTCTGTAATGTAATGTATTTGTCCTCAATGTGACGAGGTACCTTTGGAAATGAGCCTCTGGCTGAAAGGTTGTAAACTGATGTACAAATAAATAAATAAATTAAGGATGCAATACTTGAAGCAACATCCCATTGTGTTAGACAGAAAAGGAAGTGCAAAAGAAGAAGGAAACCACTTTGGTTCTCAAATACAGTAGCAGAAAAGGTCAGAGCCAAAAGGCTGGCATTCAGGAAATATAAGGGAACACAGCAGGATGAAGATAGGGAGGTATTCCAAATTGCCCTAAGGGAAGCAGGGAAGGCAGTAAGGCAGGCAAAGTCCCAAACTGAGGAAACACTAGCACAAACAGTAAAAGAAGGTGACAAGACTTTCTATAGATACATTAGTGAAAGAAGAAAGTCCAGAGGGGGTATTGCTAAGCTTAAAGGAGAAAATGGGACATGTGAGGAGGAGGACCCTGTAAAAGCATCTATCCTAAATAGATACTTTTGCTCAGTATTTACTGAAGAGAAGGTAGGGCAGGGCCCACAGCTCAGCACCATGGCCACAGAGGGGAGGGAGGTGAGCACTACTCCCTTCACAAAAGAAAGGGTCCTACAAGAGCTCGTTAAGCTCAGGGTGGGCAAGGCAATGGGACCTGATGGCATACATCCCAGGGTACTAAAGGGGCTAAGGGTGGAACTAGCAGAGCCACTAGCAGAACTGTTTAATGAATCTCTGAGCACAGGAGTGGTCCCAGAAGACTGGAGAAGGGCTCATGTGGTCCTGCTCAACAAGAGTGGTAGCAGGGAGGAGGCAGGGAACTACAGACCAGTCAGTCTTACCTCAGTAGTAGGCAAGATTATGGAGGCACTCCTTAAGGAAAGGATAGTGCAACAAATGGAATCCATAGGGGCACAGGATCCAAGACAGCATGGGTTTACCAAAAGAAGGTCCTGTCAAACTAATCTCATAGATTTCTTTGACTGGGTGGTGGACCAAGGGGGAGCAGTTGATGTCGCCTTCCTTGACTTCAGCAAAGCTTTCGACACTGTTCCACATAGAAGATTGATAAACAAGCGGGGTGGGTCAGAAGTTGGTCAACTGGGTGGCAAATTGGTTGATGAACAGAAAACAGAGAGTGGTGGTAAATAGTATGCAGTCAGAAGAGATGCAAATCACAAGTGGGTACCTCAGGGATCTGTCCTGGGGCCATTCTTCTTCAATATCTTCATCAGTGACATTGCTGATGGACTAGAGGGTAAGGCTTGTCTGTTTGCAGATGACACCAAAATCTGCAACAGAGTAGATGATCCAGATGGGGTGGGCAGGATGAGAAGAGATCTGGATAAACTAGCAAAATGGTCGGAAGAGTGGCAACTGGGATTTAATACAAAGAAGTGCAAGATGATGCACATAGGAAAGAGAAACCCTGAAGCCACCTATAGGATGGGAGGGGAGTTGCTGGCAGTCACAAAGGAAGAAAGAGACTTGGACATCATCATTACCAATGACCTGAAATCATCCAAGCAGACCTCTAAAGCAGTAGGTAAGGCTAGGGGATGCCAGGGGTGTATTAGCATGGTATCACAAGTTGGAAGAGGGAGGTAATAATCCTCTTTACAAGACACTGGTTAGGCCCCATCTGGAGTAATGCATGCAGTACTGGAGGCCACACCTTCACAAGGACATTAACCAAATTGAGGCAGTCTGGAGAAGGGCAACCAAAATGGTGCAGGGACTGCATCAGAAGACATATGAGAACAGATTAATGGAGCTCAATATGTATACCCTAGAACAAAGGAGGGAGAGAGGTGATATGATCGAAACATTCAAACACCTTAAGGGCATTAACAAGGTGAAAGAGTCTAATATGTTTCAATATAAGAAAAAGAGCAGGACAAGAGGACACAGCATGAGATTAGAGGGAGGCTGATTAAGGGATAATGAGAGGAAGTTCTTTTTCACAGAAAGAGTGGTGGATGCATGGAACGGCCTACCTCAGGAAGTGGTGGCTATGAATAGAGTGCAGGGCTTCAAACAGGCATGGGATAGGCATAAGGGAGCAATACAGATGAGTATGAATAGATAGGCCACTGACGGCAAAGGACAATGGCACATTTATAAGGTAGAAAAAAGAAATGGGTAGACTGGATGGGCATTGCGGTCCTAATCTGCCGTCAACTTCTATGTTTCTAATTCAGACTTCTCGCAATAGTATATAAAAATCTGAGTGTAAAAAGTCAATTTTCTGTGGTCTCATGTTCCCCTGTGCTGTTAGTTTAACTCTTTAGTGATGAAAGTTTTGATCTGTTTTCCAAGTTGGTGGTTTCCCTGCTTACTCAAGTGGAGACCTTCCCAGCTAAAAAGATTATTTCTGCCATTAAATTCTTCCCATTGGGTAAGACATGTGCGGTTTCTACTCAAACACCATTTTCAGAGCCAATTATTAACAATTTTTATCTTATGGTTTTTATAGTAACCCTGCTCTTGGTACAGGCAATATTTCAGAAATTGACACAGAACAGCTCTTGCATTCCAGTTTGTTACATAAGTGTTCATAGTCAGATTTTATATTATTTAATGTAATGTTGCTGATATTATTAGTACCTATATGCAACAATATAAGTGGATTTTCTCCTGTGTCTTGTAATATAGTATCTACCATGGGGATAAGGTCTGCAATTTTAGCCCCACTGAAGCTGCAGCATGCCTTATTAGCCTTATCAGTACCACACAGTGCTCAATCCAGATATTTAATCATTGAATCCCCCAATACAAAGACCTGCCTCTGTTGATTATTTTCATTTCCAAATGTTGAAGAGGGGCCCTATCATAGAAGTGGTATATTCATTTTCTGTGGGTTGTGGATGCATTTCCTCAGATAGTATTTCTTCACTTTGTATAGTTTTGGGTTCACCTAGATTCGGGGGGGGATGTTATCCTTTCATGTCGACAGAATTTCCGCTGATTTACATGAATCTGTTTGTCAAAGGGATTTCAAAGTCCACAGCTCTCCTTCCTTTTTTGCTCTTGTGGTTTGTTACAACTTTAGTCTATTCTTTTTCCTCACTGTCTGATGATGATTCAGTTCCATCATCCTCTCTAATTCTTTTATCCTGCCTTTTTTTATTTATGCTATTTACACTATTCATGTCGTGTTCTACTTGTTTTGCTGGAGGATGTACAGGAGGAATGTCAATATTTTCTGCCCTTTGCTCTTCAGATATGTTTTGTTGTCTGTCCAGTTGTATACTTTCCACAGTATGTAGTTTACTTTTAAGACTGATGACTTCTAGCTCCAATGTTTTAATATAAGTGCACTTGTTACAGATGTGATCCAAAGACTGTTCTACTGGGCCTAAAAATACATACATACAACATGTACTACATCTTGTTCCAATAGCACCAGCCACTGTTGAAATTGTTGATTCCATTTTACCCCTACAGGAGGACAGACAAGATGCTGGGTCTATGTTATACTTAGTGCTTACAGGTCCACTCCTCTAGTTTTATGATCTCTTGTCCTACTTTCCACTCTGTCCATGCTGGACATGCTAGACACGTGCACAGATGTGTGTGTCTGTGCTCATATCTCCATGCACGCTCACCCAGCTTGCATGGGGCACTTACTTTATGGCCAGATGGGGACAGGAAGTGATGTTGCACACTTTCTGTTCCTCGTTCCTACACTCGCTACAAAAATAAAAGTCTGTACAGTGAAAGATGCCACTTCATGCAATGGACTTTCTAAAAAGCAATTAGAAGCGCTTCCCTTGCCCCTAGCCTGAATAAAATGCACAAACACAGGGCGTTGCTCGATCCTCGGGTGTAGTGGCAACCTCCACCTTCCCACAATGCTTGAGAGGATCAGCAACACTAGCAGGGTGGAATAGACAGACCCTGGTTTCCTTGGCAATGTCCTAGGATTCCTCTCACCAGAGAAGTGCAGTTACTGCACTGTGTTAATACACAGCAATACCCTTTCTTGCACAGTGTTTAGTGTAGTACAAACAGCACTCTGCTACCGCTTTGCTTTTTGATAACTGGGAAGGTGCACTAGACATACAAATGCCTATTATCTGTCTAGCTAAACTATTACAAACAGGTGCAAAGCAAAGCCCAGTCATTATTCATGGTCTCAATCAGCTGGAGTAGTGGGAGGATAATAAGGACATTTGTCCAGGGCCTCAAATAGGGGAGCAGCCATTCTGTACACACAACTTTTTTAAAATGTTTTTATTGTTATAAAAAAAAAGAAAATTTGCCAGCCAGGAATTAGGATAGGTAGTCAGCCATGGGGGTAGAGGGTATCATATAGGAGGCATGAGGGTGAGGCAGACAGCAGACCATATGTTGGAATTGTCTCATTGCCAGCCCTGCCACATTTTTGTAACTGTCACGAGTCCACTCCTGGGGATTGGAACCACTGAGCTCACAGTGCCCACTCTTAAGTGCAATCCCTGATGGGAAGGGGACAGGGATACCCTCTTTATCCTTTTTGAATACTCACCGAGGTCACAACTGCCCCACTGCCATGAGGATCCAGTGCGTCCCTTTAGCTCTTGATAAGGACACAATACCAGTCTCAAGTCTTGTGGCCAAATATGAGCCCTTTCCTTGGCTATTACACAAAGGAGGGGGGACCCAGGCACCACACTGTCTTTGGGATAGCACTGTAAGCCTGATTTGGCCTTCTCCCTACAGGACATGCAACAGCCTAGTTCAAAATCCTGTAGACTATGGTATGAAACTTTGGTATTCTCTGTGTCCTTACAGATGCCCCTTACAGACTTTTTTCTCAGTTTGGTTGCTTACGGCGGCCCCTCTAAGCAAGTAACAGTTGTCACAGATTATTACTACTGTACTCACAATTCACACACAGATAGAGAAAGTCTCACTCAGGCAGAATTTCTTTAGGAAAACAAAGCTTTTACTAAAATAATTATATAAATGCAGTTACAACTAACAGAGGACATACTGTATACTAATTTAGGTTACAGTATAAGAAACAAATAGAAAAGTATACAGAAAAAACGCACTAAAACATGTCAGCTAAGTCTCTACCTTAAGTATGAAGATTTCAAAGTCCAGAGAATCGCTGGTTTGCAAAATATTGCAGTCTTTCTGTAGCAGCCTTGTGGTAAGGAGAAAAGACTCCAAACAAAATGGCTTTTGTGTGTCAAGTGGAGTCCATATGAGAAAGTGAGTCCAAGTGTCGTGAGCTGGGGCTATTTATATACCTGTCTGTGGATAAAGGCTGGCCCTTCCATTTTAGGCCACCAGGTGTCACTCTTGTGCTTCCCCAACACAAATTTCTGCTCAATAATTAACCAGTAACATGACTGTCAAAGTCAGAACTTTGATGTCTCAGTATAGTACCCTATAAGCTAATTCACAGTGTCCTGTTAGAATTTCACACAGGTCTGCTAGAAGGAAGTTTTCTTTCCTATTACCTCATAAAATGTGATATACTATAATAGTTTCCTGGAACAAAGCATTCGGCCTTTGAAGTGTATGGTCCATGACAGAAAAAATGGATTTTGGCATATCTCTGTTAACAACCTGGGAATGAAATCTCAGTCCCTGGCAAGCAGCTGGCCTGCAGGTCAAAAGAAGGTCAAACTTTTTTTTTTTTAAATCAAATCTTTTCCCTAGCTGCCTTTGTGCTGCCACTGGCATGTCTTGTGGCCTATGCATATACACAGAGTTACCAAAAAAAAAGGGAAGAGTGACCAGTGGGGTACCACAGGGATCAGTGCTGGGACCGGTTCTATTCAACATCTTCATCAGTGACATTGTGCAGGACCTAGAAGGCAGAATTTCACTGTTCATTGATGACACAAAGATCTGTAACAGAGTAGACACACCAGAGGGTGTAGACAGAATGAGAAGGGACCTGCAGAAACTTGAAGAATGGTCGGGGTTTGGCAGTTGAAATTCAATGCAAAGAAGTGCCAGATAATGCATATGGGGCACAAAAACCCTTGCACAATATATCAGTTGGGGGGTGAGGATATAGCATGCACCAAGAAGGAAAGGGATCTTGGGGTTATCATCTCTGATGACCTCAAGGTAGGGAAACAGTGTGACAAGGCAGCAGGTGGAGCAAATAGGATGCTGGGATGCATAGGCAGGGGCATCACCGGCAGGAAAAGGGAGGTCATAATTCTACTATACAAGACACTAGTGAGGCCCCACCTGGAGTACAGTGTACAGTTCTGGAGACCTTACCTATGTAAGGACATAGACAGGGTAGAGAATGTTCAGAAGAGGGTAACAAAGATGGTGCATGGATTGCATCACAAGTCCTATGAGGACAGGTTGAAGGAACTGAACATGTACTCCCTGGAGGAGAATAGGGAGAGAGAGGATATGATAGAGACATACAAGTATCTTACAGGGAAGAACAGGGTGCAGGAATACACTATTTCTAAGCGAAAAAGATGTTCCAGGACTAGAGGGCATTGGATGAAGTTGGAGGGAGGACGATTCAGAGGAAACGTGAGGAAGAATTTCTTCACAGAACGGGTGGTGGACAAGTGGAACACCCTGCCAGAGGAAGTGGTGGGGGCTGAAACAATCACGGGATTTAAGAATGCATGGGATAGACATAAAGGAATTCTGAAGGTCAGGGGTAACGGGCAACAGACTTCTAAGAAAACATAAACTAAACTTACAAGCTCAAATGGGCAGACTGGGTGGGCCATAGGCCCTTATCTGCCGACACTGTCTATGTATCTATGTATCTATATACTGCATGTGTGTGTGTGTATATATATGTGTATATATATATATATATACACACACACACACACACACACACACAACAGAATTATATCTACAAATAAGGGCTAGCATTGGGGTATCTCACTACATCCCTCTCTCCTAGATGGAATTTGTGAGAGTCCATCTCTATGCAGACTATGATTTTCACAAATTCTATTCATTGCTCTAACTGGCAAGATAGCCCATCTGCATTGGCATTGGCTGATACGGCCCTGTGGGTAATGGTCATATTGTAGCCCTGTAAGGCAATACTCCACCTTAAGAGACAACCATTCATCTTACTCATTTGTGTCAGCCACACCGGGGGATTATGATTGGTCTGTACCTCAACGTGCCTCCCATAGAGGTACTGCTCTAATTTCTTCAGAGCCCACACCAGCGCAAGGCATTCCTTTTCACGTGTGGAATGGGCCTGCTCCTGGGTAAGTAACTTTTTGCTAAGGTACACTATTGGGTGATCTTTCCCTTGGTTAGATGTATGACTGAGGACTGCTCCAATCCCCACATCTGAGGCATCTATCTGGGCTACTAATAGCTTACTGTAATCTGGACTGGCCAACACAGGGGCACTGCACAGTGCCTCCTTTAGCCTTGCAAAGGCTCGTTCACAGGCTGGCTCCCATTTTACCTTTTTGGGCATTCTTTTCTTTAGCAGGCTAGAGAGGGGAGCTGCCAGGGTACTGTAATTTGGTGCAAACTTTCTATAGTACCCAGCGGCCTGTAGGAAACTCTGGACCTGCTTCTGGGTTTTAGGCCTGGGCCATGCCTGTATTGCCTCAATCTTGGCTTGATTGAGACTAAGCTGTCCCCACCCTACTACATGTCCTAGTTATGCCACCTCCACCATGGCCACCTGGTACTTTTCAGCCTTGACAGTGAGCCCTGCCCTCTGTATCCTGCCCAACACTTCCTTCAGGTGAGAAGGTGTTCCTTCCAACTGGCACTAAGATGGCAATATCATCCAGGTACACTACTGTGTACTCTTCAGTACCATGTAACACCTGGTTGACCAACCTTTGGAAGGTGACATGAGCATTCTTCATTCCAAAAGGCATTACCCTGAACTCAAATAATCCTATTGAAATGATGAAGGCTGACCTTCCCACTGACCACATTGTTAAAACTGTGCAGGAAGCAGGAGAAAACATTGATGTCCTGGTACACATAGGGACGGACGATCTCACCAGCCTGTCAGTTGTGGAGACCAAGAAACACCTGACCAGGCTGGGAGACAAACTGTTGTCCATTTCATCTGGCATCTCCTTCTCTGAGATCCTGCCGATCTGGGAGAGGAGGAAGACAGACAGAAGGTCAGAGAAGGGGAGATAGAGGAGCTAAACATGTGGCTCAAGGGCTGGTGCCAGGAAAAAGGACACACATTTGTAGGTAACTGGCAACAGTTTTGGGAGCGAAAGTTCTCTAAATTCAATGGACTGCATCTGACTAAGGAGGGAGTTAGTGCATTGGGCAGAAGTTTGATGTCTTTGCAGAATATTTAAACTAGCAAATGGGGAGAGGGTTGCAGCACCCGATACATCGAACAGGAAGAACCCCCCTCAGCTAGTGATCAAACAAGAGTTCAGCATGTTTGTAGTTTATTTGCATCACCAGGTAAGAAAAAGGTCTGGCTCCCCATACGACGTGCAGGGGAAATGCCAGGCCTTGCCTAACAACTAACACACCAAAATCTGGCCAATGGAAAATCATGTACACAAATGCCAGCAGTCTGGGAAACAAGATCCCAGACTTGCAGACAACAATGACAGAGGCTAAACTGGACATACTAGCCATTAGCGAGACATGGTTCACCAGTAACCATACTTGGGAGACTTCAGTACCTGACTGTGTACTGTTCAGAAGAGACCGAGGTGCAAAAAGGGGGGGTGGCCCTTTATGTCAATGAAAATATAAAAGCTACAGAAATGCAGAATACACATAAGGAGCCAGAAGAACTGTGGGTGACCCTGGAAACAGGAAATGGGACAGCCATATGAACTGGGGTTGTCTACAGTCCTCCAGACCAAGGGGGAGGACATAGACACATTACTGTTAGAAGATATAGAAAACATGACAGCTAAAGGGGAGGTTCTGATAATGAGAGACTTCAACATGCCAGATACAGATTGATCAATACCAGCAGGAACATTCAGCAGAACTAAAGACATGGTGGATTCCCTGCAGGGGGAGGGCCTCAAACAACTTGTACAACAACCCACAAGAGACAGGGCTATCCTAGATCTAGTACTGACTAACGGGGGAAAGGATCACAGATCTCCAGGTAGAAGGTCACCTGGGGCCAGTGACCATCACATGGTATGGTTCAATTTGGCCAATAGAACTAAATCATCCCATTCCAAAGCAAAAATGTGGGACTTCAGAGGAGCTGACTTTGATAAGATGGCCAACAGAGTTAAGCTATCCCTGGCAAGAAGAAATACAGGTGAGGGGGTACAGGCAAAGTGGGCAAGCATTAAGGATGCAATACTTGAAGCAACATCCCATTGTGTTAGCAAGAAAGGCAAGAGCTAAAGAAGGAGGAAACCACTTTGGTTCTCACAAACAGTAGCAGAAAAGGTCAGAGTCAAAGGCTGGCCTTCAGGAAATATAAGGGAATGCTGCGGGACAAAGATAGGGAGGCATACCAAATTTCCTTAGGGGAAGCAGGGGAAGGCAGTAAGGCAGGCAAAGGCCCAAACCAAGGAAACACTAGCACAGACAGTAAAAAAAAAGGGACAAAACTTTCTATAGGTACATTAGTGAAAGGAGAAAGTCCAGAGGGGGTATTGCTAAGATCAAAGGGGATAAAGGGGAGTCTGAGGAGGAGGACCAAGGAAAAGCATCTATCCTAAACAGATACTTCTGCTCAGTATTTACTAAGGAGAAGGTAGGGCAGGGCCCACAGTTCAGCACCATGGACACAGGGGGGAGTGAGGTGTGCACTAGTCCCTTCAGAAAAAAAAGGGTCCTATAAGAACTCGCTAAGCTCAGGGTGGATAAGGCAATGGGACCTACTGGCATACATCCCAGGGTACTAAAGGAGTGAAGGGTGGAACTAGCAGAACTGTTTAGTGAGTCTCTGAGCACAGGAGAGGTCACAGAAGACTGGAGAAGGGCTCATGTGATCCCACTCCACAAGAGTGGTAGCAGGAAGGAGGCAGGGAACTACAGACCAGTCAGTCTTACCTCAGAAGTGGGCAAGATTATGGAGGCACTCCTTAAGGAAAGGATAGTGCAACACTTGGAATCCATAGAAGCACAGGATCCAAGAAAGCATGGGTTTACAACAGGAAGGTCCTGTCAAACTAATCTCATAGCTTTCTTTGACTGGGTAACCAGAGTGGTGGACCAAGGGGGTGCAGTTGATGTCACCTACCTTGACTTCAGCAAAGCTTTTGATACTGTTCCACATAAAAGATTGATTAACATAAGCTGGGTAGGCTCGGGGTGAGTCAGAAGTTGGTCAACTGGTTGGCAAACTGGTTGGTGGGCAGAAAACAGAGAGTGGTGGTAAACGTTATACAGTCATAAGAGATGCAAGTTACAAGTGGGGTACCTCAGGGATCAGTCCTGGGGCCAGCTCTCTTCAATATCTTCATCAATGACATTGCAGATGGACTGAAGGGTAAGATTTGTCTGTTTGCAGATGACACCAAGATCTTCAACAGAGTAGATGATCCAGATGGGGTGGGCAGAATGAGAAGAGATCTGGATAAACTGGCAAAATGGTCAGGAGAGTGGCAACTGGGGTTTAATGCAAAGAAGTGCAAGATCATGCATATGGGGAAGAGAAGCCCTGAGGCCACCTATAGGATGGGAGGGGAGTTGCTGGCAATCACAAGGGAAGAAAGAGACTTGGGCATCATCATCACAGATGACCTGAAATAATCCAAGCAGACCACTAAAGCAGTATGTAAGGCTAGGGGACGTTGGGGTGTATTAGTAGGGGTATCACAAGTCGTAAGAGGGAGGTAATAATCCCTCTTTACAAGACACTGGTTAGGCTCCATCTAGAGTACTGCGTGAAGTACTGGAGGCCGCACCTGCACAAGGACATTAACAAAATGGAGGCAGTCCAGAGAAGGGCAACCAAAATGGTGCAGGGACTGCATCAGAAAACATATGAGGACAGATTAACGGAGCTCAATATGTATACCCTAGAGCAAAGAAGGGACAGAGGTGATATGATCGAAACACTCAAACATCTTAAGGGATTAACAAGGTGAAAGAGTCTAACATGTTTCAATATAAGAAAAATTGCAGGACAAGAGGACACAGCATGAGATTAGAGGGAGGCCAATTAAGGGGTAATGTGAGGAAGTTATTTTTCACAGGAAGGGTGGTGAATGCATGGAACGGCCCACCGCAGGAAGTGGTGGATATGAATACAGTGCAGGGTTTCAAACAGGTATGGGATAGGCATAAGGGAGCAATACAGATGAGTATGAACAGATAGGCTATTGACAGAGTATTGACTGACTACCCTCTTTAACAAATCATGGGAGGATGGGGTGGTACCCAAGGACTGGAGGAGGGCAGATGTGATTCCCCTTCACAAAAGTGGGAGCAAGGCAGAAGCAGGAAACTACAGACCTGTTAGTTTAGCCTCAGTGATAGGGAAAATGATGGAATCACTTCTGAAGGAAAGAATTGTCGAGTATCTAGAGGCCAGAGGGGCACAGGACCCAAGGCAGCATGGATTCACAGCAGGAAGGTCATGCCAGATGAATCTGATAGATTTCTTTCACTGGGTGACCAAAGTAGTAGATCAGGGAGGGGCTGTGGACATGTCCTACCTAGACTTTAGCAAGGCATTTGACACAGTCCCACACAAAAGATTAATATACAAGTTAGCCAGCCTGGGGGTGGGTCTCAAGATGACAGCCTGGGTACAGAATTGGCTGGAGAATTGGACACAGAGAGTAATAGTAAATGAAGTCCACTCTGAAGAAAGGGGGGGTTACTAGTGGGGTACCGCAGGGTTCAGTATTAGGACCGTTCCTCTTCAGTGTCTTTATCAGCGACATTGCAGAGGGACTGGAAGGAAAAGTATGTCTCTTTGCAGATGACACAAAGATCTGCAACAGAGTTGATGCACAAGGTGGGGTGGAAAGGATGAGAAGGGACTTGGCAAGGTTAGAGGAATGGTCAAATGTATGGCAGCTTAGATTCAATGCTAAGAAGTGCAAGGTAATGCACCTGGGAAACAAAAACCCAGGGGTAGAGTACACAATGGGGGGTGAGATACTAACAACAACAAAAATGGAAAGGGACCTGGGGGTAGTCATATCAGATGACCTAAAGGTGGGCAAGCAATGTGAGAGGGCAGCAAGGAGGGCTAGGGGGATACTGGGATGCATAGGGAGAGGCATCACCAGTAGAAAACAGGAAGTTATTATCCCTCTGTACGGACAACTGGTCAGACCCCATCTGGAGTACTGCATGCAGTTCTGGAGACCCAATCTCCGCAAAGACATAGACAGGATGGAAGCTGTCCAGAGGAGGGCAACTAAAATGGTACAGGGTCTGCACTGGAAGACATATGAAGAGAGACTTAAGGAGCTTAATATGTATAGCCTCGAGGAAAGGAGGGAGAGGGGAGACATGATAGAAACTTTCAAGTACCTCAAGGGAATTAAGTCCAAGAGGGTAGCATCTTTCAAAAAGAGGTGTGCAAGAACAAGGGGCACAATTTGAAGATGGGGGGCGGCTCAGAGGTAATTTGAGAAGTATTTTTTCACAGAGGGTTGTGGATGCATGGAACGGCCTTTCGGAGGAGGTTGTGGAGTCAAAAACTGGTGGAATTCAAGCATGCATGGGACAATCATAAGGCAATTCTTGGTGGGGGTAGGAAGAAGTAGGCTGCTGGTTAACTAGGATCTGCAGCTTATCCATTAGGTAGGAAAATGGGCAGACTGGGTGGGCCAAGCGGTCCTTATCTGCTGTCAAATTTTATGTTTCTATGTAAAGGCCTATGGCACATTCATAAGGTAGAAAAAATGGGCAGTCTGGATGGGCCTTGCGGTCCTTATCTGCTGTCAATTTTATCCCTGATCAAGGGGGTACCTTCATGTGTGATCTGATTAAGTGTTTGTGCAAGAAGTGTGGGGTGGTGCAGAGACATGCGACATCTTATCACCCGCAAACCAATGGGCTGGTGGAAAGTTTTAATGGTACTCTAAAATCAACTCTCCAAGTGATTGCTGAACAGCATGGGAGGGACTGGGAGAAATACCTTCCTCACCTGTTGTTCGCATACAGGGAGGTGCCCCAAGAGTCGACAGGGTTTTCCCTCTTCGAACTCTTGTATGGATGTAGGGTGCGTGGGCCCCTAGACTTGATCCAGTAAGAGTGGGGATGCAAGCATGCCACCCATGAAACTCACATAGTGGAGTATGTCCTAAAGTTTAGGGAAAAGTTGAAGGAGCTTAAGGGAGCAGCCCAGAGCAACCTGTTAGCTGCCCAACAGAAGCAAAAGGTCTGGTATGACTGCAGAGCCAGAGCTCACTCATACAGTGTAGATCAGGAAGTCATGGTCCTAATTCCAGTCCAGAAGGATAAGCTGCAGACTGAGTGGGAAGGACTATATAAGGTAGTCCGACAGGTAAATGACGTGAACTATATTGTAGAACTGCCTGACAGGAGACATACCCATAGGATGCACCATTTCAACATGATGAAGCCATATGTAAATAGGGCAGACATGGTATTTGCATTGTGTAGTCCTAAGGAGGGAATGGATGAAGAAAAGCCCCTACTGGACTTGCTGGAGGAAAGCAAGCGGGAGTCCTCTGTGGAGACAATCAAACTGTTGCCCCAGTTGATTCCAGAACAGACCCAGGAAATGAGAGAGGTTTTAGCGGACTTTGTCCCTTTGTTTACAGCCAAGTCTGGACTAACCCCATTAGCAACACACAATGTAGACACTTGGACCAGGCGCCCGTATGATAACCTCCTCTGGGATTCCGACACAGGAGAAAATCCCTTAGCAAGGCGTCTGCCGCTTTCTCTGCCCTGAGGAAAGGGCAACCAGGTCTGGGTATCGGATGGCATAATCTACCACCGTCAGGATAAACCTCTTCCCAGAGGAGCTTGGGGTACTCAAGAGTCCCATAATATCCAATCCTACCCTTTGGAATGGCTCCTTCACAGTGGGCAAGGGAATTAGGGCAGCTTTGGTTTTACTACCTACGTTCCCTATTTGTTGGCACCGGTGACAAGACCTGCAATATTCCTTCACCTGCTGGGTGAAGTTGGGCCAATAGAAATTCTGGGCCAATTGCTGTGTGGTGCACATGACTCCCAGATGTCCAGACATAGGGCTATCATGAGCAGTCTTGAGCAACCACTCATGGTACCTCTGGGGAATGACAAGCTGCTTTGCCCATCACCCCTCCCTCTGTCCTTATGTCCTGTGTATACAACCAGTCCATTGTCCCAAAATACTCTTGTATCATGTCACCTACCTGTGTCCAATCAGCCCTCAGCATCTCCAAACTAGGATCAGTCCTATGAGGAGCTGCAAATTCTTCACATTTTTCCAAGGCATGGGACATATCCCCTACAATTTCTAAACTGGGGTCCACAGCTCTAGTGTCAGGGTATTCAGGGTCACTGCTATCCCTAAGCTTTTGGCCATTTGTTACCCCTGCCTCCCCAGAGTAACCTTCTGTAACTGTTTTGTGAACTGCTTTCTGGGGAAGTCCAGCCTCCCTTTCACTACTCTCCATGTCAGGAGACACAGGCTGGGGAATTAGCCTCCCATTGTTTTCCACAGGGGCTTCTATTAGGTCCAGGGAACTACATTCAGCCTTTGACATCTGACTGTGGGCAACCACAAACACCACCCCGTCTGGAGATTGTTCCCTATAATCACATCCAGGGCGAGGTTGTCTGCCATGGCCACTTTTTGCACCCTCTCTTCTCTCTCACTGCAGTCCAGGATAACAATAGCATGTGGCAGAGTTTTCTCCCTACCCTTGAATCCTCTTATTGTTATGAATTGATTAGGTATAAGCTGTTCAGACTGAACCAAATCCCCTTTCACTAAGGTAAGAGATGCCCCCGTGTCCCTTATCCCATGGGTCTGCACCCCATTTATAGTAACTGGGTGTATGTGCTCCCTCATGTTCATCGGTATGCTTTCAGGGATACACAGTGCACCCAACTCTGTTCGAGCATCACTGTGACCGCTCTGCTTTTTTAGGACACTGTTTAGCAAGATGATCTGGCTGTTTCAAGATCAACAATCATTATTTCTTTCATGTGATCAATCCTTTTTTTGTAATCTGAGGCTTCCCCCTTTCTGTGGAGGCAGTGAAGGTTTTAGCTGCCCTGAAGGTGCGCTTTTCCCCTTCTGCGCTGCCACGCCTGCCCTGCTCCCTTTCAGAGCAGACATGTTCCTGGTATAGTGGTCCAAGAGCTCTGCAGCCTGCTGCGCTGTTTTGGGGTTTCCGTCCTCTAAACGGGTTCTGTCTCTGCTGGGAAAGCCTAAAAGAATTGCTCCAGAAGTACAACCTCCTCAATTTTTTCTACAGAGTTTGCTTCTGCTGTACTCCCTCCCACCAATGTTTCAAAAACTGATGTTACTTTGTGTTCCTCAAAGCTCATGTCAGGGCTTCCCTGGAACTTACAGAACTTAACCATGTATGCTTCAGGTGTTAATCCATGCTTTTTAAGCAATGCAGCTTTAAGTTTCTCATAATTACTACTGTCCTGATTGTCCATTTGGCCTAGTGCCTCATGCCCTTTCCCAGTAAGTAGCGGGGATAGCTGGAAGCTCCAGGACTCCCTGGGTATTTTAGGGTGGATACAGACCTTTTCAAATGAATTCAAAAATACTTCCATATCCTCCTCCTCTTCAAATTCAGCTATGAATATGGCATGTAATTTATGCCCCAGTCCTGGAGTTACAGGTTCATCCCTGCCACTTACCTCCTCTGGCACTGGTCGCTGGAGTCTTAGCTTCACTAGTTTGAATTCCCTCTTGTGCACTTTTTCCTCTCTCTTGGCCTGTCTCTGAAGCTGCCTTTCTTTTTCCTTGGCCTCCAGCTCCATCTGGAACTTCCTCTGCTCGAATTCCAGTTCCAATCTCCTCAACTCTAGCTGCACCCAGGTCCCTTCTGGCTCCAGCATTGTGGCTCTGGGTTCCCTCTGGTCTCACTGTCCTCCTCCCTGGGACTGGACTCTATGTTGTCCCTTGGCACCCTGACACTCAAGGTCTAGTCCCTTTCAGTCACCAATTGTGACTCGAGGTCCTGGACAGTCGCTTGCTCATCAGCTGCCACAAAAGCCTCCATAAGGTGCTTTTTGGTTCACCCCGCACACTGGACTCTTCTTTCCTGACACAACTGATTCAGGTAGTCTGCAGAGTATTCGCTTTAGATGGAAGCCATCTTCTTCCCTAACTACTGCTACACTAGCTTGCATCTGAGAAAAAAAAACAGGGAACTTTTTACTGTAACCAAATTATGTATTTTTTTTTAAATCACTGCCTTGATTGTGTGGACTGTTTATAGTTTATCAATCTGATAAACTGGGCTGGAATCCAACTGTTATGCCAGTGCCACCAATATCTCTCGAATCGCAACATTATGCATCCAAATCTCTCAGATCCCACCTCTGCCACCAGATATGTCATGAGCCCACTCCTGGGGGTCAGGCCCACTGAGCTCTCAGTGCCCACCCTTAAGTGCAATCCATGATGGGAGGAACAGGGATACCCTCCTTGTCCTTTTAGAATGCTCGCCGAGGTCATGACTGCACCTCTGCCACGAGGATCCAGGGCATCCCTTTAGCTCTGGATAAGGGCAAAATACCAGTCTCAAGTCTTGTTGTCAAAAATGAACCCTTTCCTTGGCTATCACACAAAGGAGGAGGACCCAGGTGCCACACTCACTTAGGGAGAGCAGTGTAAGCCTGATTTGGCCTTCTCCCTACAGGACATGCAACAGCCTGATTCAAAATCCTGCAGACTGTGGTATGAGACTCTGGTATTCTCCCTATCCTTACGGACCCTGTTCTCAATTTGGTTGCGTATGTGGCCCCTCTATGCAAGTAACAGTTGTCACAGATTATTAATACAGTATTCACAATTCACACATAAATAGAGAAAGTCTCACTCAGGCAGAATTTCTTTAGCAAAAAAAAAAAGGTTTTTACCAAAATAAATAAATGCAGTTACAACTAAAAGAGGGCATATACTAATTTAGGTTACAGTATAAGAAACAATTGAAAAGTATACGGAACAAAACACACTAAAACATGCTAGCCAAGTCTCTGTCTTAGGGATGAAGATTTCAAAGTTCAGAGAATCGCTGGTCTGCAAAATATTGCAGTCTTTCTGTAGCAGCCTTGTGGTAAGGAGAAAGACTCCAAACAGAATGGCTTTTGTTTGTCAAGTGGAGTCCAGATGAGAAAGTGAGTTCAAATGGCCTGAGCTGGGACTATTTATATACCTATCTGTGGATAAAGGATGGCCCTTCCATTTTAGGCCACTGAGTGCCACTCTTGCACTTCCCCAACATAATGTTCTGCCTCAATAATTAACCAGTGACGTGACTATCAAAGTCAGAACTTTGATGTCTCAGTGTAGCACCCTATAAGCTAATTCACAGTGTCCTGTTAGAATTTCACACAGGTCTGCTAGAAGGATATTTTCTTTCCTGTTACCTCATAAAATGTGATGTACTATAACAGTTTCCTGGGACAAAGCATTTGGCCTTTGAAGTGTATGGTCCATGACAGGAAAATGGATTTTGGCATATCTCTGTTAAAAAAACTGGGAATGAAATCTCAGTCCCTGGCAAGCAGCTGGCCTGCAGGTCAAAAGAAGGTCAAACTTTTTTTTTAATCTAGTCTTTTCTCTAAGTGCCTTTGTGTTGCCACCGTCATGTCTCGTGGCCTATACATATACACAGAGTTACTAAAAAACCCAATATATATATATATATATATATACACACAAAAGAATTATATATACAGTGGGGTAGCTAGCCACAGTAACTTCCTGTTTTCTCCACCTTTTCACTACTAGTAATTAAGTAAGTAAATTTGTATTTTTTTAGTGCATATTCCCTGGGGCTCAGAGTGCTTTGTACAGGCTAAGGAAAACAGAATAATGTAAAATAAGGCCATATACATAAACACATATAATAAAAGAACAAGTTGAATGAATAATGAAATACAGTAAATAAAATAGTAGCCAGTGTGGGGGAGGTCCTTAACTATACCCCAAAGGGTTCCCTAAACAGGTGTGTCTTAAGGCTCCTCTTAAAGGCTTCCATCAAGAGAGGCTTCCTCAGAGATCTTGGGACCAAATTTTACAGGGCCAGGCTGGCAACCTCAAAACCCCTGTCACCTGAGGATTTCAGCCTAGCCCTGGGAACTGCTATGAGTTCCACCTTGGAGGAGCAGAAAGGCCGATGGGTATAGTAGGGTGTCAGAAGATCACTCAGATAACCTGGGCCCAGTCTATGTAGGGCCTTCTGTGTCAGAAAACTAACCTTAAAAGAGATTCACCACTTCAGTGGCAGCCACACAGGACCAGGATCACATGACAGTACCTTGGAAGTAGAGATGTTATGAAGTTTTATTTAGCCTGCGAAGTTCCGGCGAAGTCGCTAAATTCGCCTCCGCAGACCATTTTGCAAAGTTTTTCTATTTAATAGGAAATTCACCATGGGTAACTTCATCTTGCAACTTCACCTGTAACTTCTCCTTGGGGTACATAAAGGTGAAGTTGGGTCAGAATGTCTTCCACCAACTCCTCCTTTTGGGTTTTTAGGCATAAGTCAGTCAAATTTTGTCAAATTTGTCTGAAACGTGGTATGGTTGTAGTCTAAGAGGAGATGCACACTTGGTGCATTTGTGATGATTATCAGACTTAAATTGTGGATTTGGTGCCATGGTCAAGTTGTGAGGTGATTTTGGGGTGTTGTACACCCCGTGAAATTTTCCAGGGTATTATGTGTTACTGTTGTAGTACACATTGAGACACTTGTTTGGATATATAGAGAGTCCAAAGACTGGTGGCATTATCAAATCAAATCAATATCTGTTTATATAGGTGCTTTTCAAAATACCAAAGCACAAATACATAACAAGTATAACAAACACACATCAATAATAAATACATATACAAAACAATTAAAAGGCAGCAGAATAAACAAATATTATCAGCAAAAAGCTAATTCAAGTAAATAACTTTTTAATTATGGCTTGTTAAAGTTGCAGTGTTATACTATGGGACATTAGGGTTAGTGTGGTCACTTGTATCCTATGCAATATGGTTCTGCAACGCCGGTTCAACAGAAAATCTGTTGAACGCCTTTACAGCGATGGCACAATATCGACTGTGCTCACGGTCAGCATTGTGCTTTAATAAAAAACATTTTTTTAGCGGGGAGTTGTTTCCCCCTACACCCTTTAATAAAATGAACTCCAGGTCGGAGTTGTTTCAGGGAGAGGGCACAAGACTTGGAGAAGCTGTGCTGGGGTCCCGTGCAACCATTACAGCAAACTGTTGTTGTCACTGTAATGGTCTTCACTATAAATGTTTCACTGTAGTAATGCTATACCAAGCAATATACTGTACATGTCCCCCAAGTTGTTTACTGCTGCTTCCCTTGTCACCTCCCACATCCCCCACCAGCATGACTGCCACGGATGTGGCAGAGAAAAATTTGGCTACACTACTCTTTCGCTACTACCAGCCTCTGAGCCCACAGAACACGCTGCTGCAGACATAGTTTTTTTAACTGTAGCATTGTTTTACCCCACAGATTTTGATGAACACTTCTTTGCTGCCCCCTCCCCCGGCATCCCTCCCTTTAGTAGAACATCTCTTCCCAGTCATTTATATATACTAATTATAAGAAGAACAGCACTAGAATAGTTTTTTATCCTTTTTTGGGGGTGGGATTGCAAGAGAATATATAAAGGGATCTAAGGTAGGAACTAGGGGTACCAATGCAAGACCGCACATGAATTTACAAGACTTTACACAGAAACAAATACACCAGAATTTTTTTTGGGGGGGGGGTTGTACAATACATTACACAACAGGGATTATTTAAAGTACTAGGGATTAGGGAACCACATACAACACTTCACACAGACAGCAGAACAACAAAAAGATTTCTTTTGTCCTTTTGGGGGGAGGTTAACAAGTCAATACACAAGAGGGATTTAAGCTGGAAGTAGGGGGGCACCCACGCAAGATGGCACAAGACTTCAGACTCCAGAATTTTTAATTTTTTATTTTTTGGTTTCAACACAAAACAATGCTCAAGCAGGACTATTGGGACTAGAGGGACACACACCCAAGTGATGACTACACAACACTTAAGTCAAAGAACACCAAGTATATTTGTGTGTGTATGTGTGTTTTTAAGAAAACCAGTACACAGCAGGGATTTCTAGGTATCAGACTCGGACACATGCAACACACTATGTAGGGTATGTTGTTGGCCAGTCCTGAATGCTAACTCTGGGGCCCTTGTCATAGCTTGAGGGGGCCGGCCTGGGTCCTTGTGCAACAGGACTGTAGGTACTAAACTTTTGGTGGTGTGGTGCCTCCACTTTGGGACTCGGGCAAAATAACCAATGACCTTCCCCTGTTCCCCAGAAACAATATTTCCACCTCCCGAGCCCCTCCAGACTATTCCCAACAATACACAGTACCCAAAAACAATTGTGGAAACAGTAATTACCATAAGCACTGCAAATATTTATTACTGGAGGGAGTAGGACTGGCAACTTTGGCTGCAAGAAAATGAGGTTAGGTTAGGCACTTATACAATACTCTCCAACTCAGACAATATACTCGTAATACCATTAGTTACACCAAATGCAACTTCCCCCAATGGTTCCACTCGTCTGGTACCACACCTGTCTCAATGTCTTTTGGGGTACCCCACTATGGTGGCAGGCCTGCGATGCCACGGGTTGGTCGATGTTGAAGCCCTAGATGAAGAACTAACACAAGGCAAAGCAACTTGGAACAACAGTAACCATTTGAAATCCCCCTGGTGGCAAAATTGTACTTATCTGACACTGTGCAGGTGAGAAAGACCTCCTTGGCTTCCTTCCACTCCAGCGGAACCCTCTGGAGCACTTGGCAGGTGGCAGCTAGGGAAGGAACTTCTCGGCTAAAGATAAACCGCAGCTCCGTCACTCTGGCAGGAACAGTTCAATGAAGGTCCCAATTTCACTGGGGTCTCAGGCAACACACCCTGGGGTGTAATATCTTCAAACAGCAATTAGGCAAGATTCTTTTGTAAATCCAAAAGTGAGGTCCTCTTAGTTAAAGATGAGCTGAAGACACTCAGATGCCTTATCCAGAATCTTCACCACCCTTTGGTGGACTTAGGCAGCTTTTGTAGCAAGCAGTTTAGCTTCTGTAGCCAACAAGTTTGCTTCTCGTAGCAGTTTGGAAAAACACAGCCTGACCTAGCAGCAATCCACTTGGGCTGTTTTCAAACACTTCCAGTTTCTCTTTTGAGCCTTCTTTCCTAGCACTGTGGTTCAGTGCCTGCAGGAGTCTCGACCAGCCAACACAATTTGGGGCTTCAGCCCTGGGTGTAGTGTCTCCTGGTCTCTCTTCTCCTTGGGGACTGAGTTTTTGGCAGACTCCTGCGGCCATTTATAGCTTTCCCAGGCTCTCTGCTGATTGGTTTAACTGTTCCTGGGCAAAAAACAGTCTTGCTTGTTTTTTCTCTTCTTCCTTTCTCCAGCAGCAGTGCTGTCTGCCTTTGTTTTTGTTCCTCCCCGGACCAGTCTTCTTAAAGCCACACAGGGGTGTTGGGGCTTACAACTAGACATACACAAAATAAATCTACCTTTTAAGCAACAGAAACAATAATTGAACTACAGTAAGTATACTCAGAAACAATTCAGTAAAACAGACCTCACTGTTCTACACAACTAAACTAGCAATGTACAGAAAACAGAAAAAAAAAACACTGACTAAAAAAAACAATACTACAAAATTAGAGACACTTATAAGGCAAGCCCGCCTTTTACTGCTCCAGGACTGGAGCTACAGAAACTCTCCTCCCCCAAAGCACACTACAGCACTGCCTGCAATACAGAAACTGAAAGTACTAATTATAGGAGGAAAATGACCAAACAGTCAGTAAATGGTTGATGATCCTCAGGCACAAGGCACAGCACATCATTAATAGAGTGATTTTGGACAACAAACTCTACAGTTTTCTGAACACAGCTCTGAGAACACAACTGACTCCAGCTGTGTCCTTCGCACACTACACTGAAGTCAATCTGTGCATCAAAAAACACCCCATGTGACCTCCTATCCCATGAATCCTTGCTAACTTCGCTTTAGGGCCATTATTCCTAGGTAAAGTTAGGCAAAGTTGCCATTTTCCCTAATTGAGAATTCCGCCTTTCAGGTGAAGTGTGTCTTCACCTTGCATTTTTTCTGCATTTGCAAATTTCACCTTTCAGGTGAAGTGCGATTTCGCCTTGCAGATTAATTTTGTAAATTCTGCAAAATTCACGAAATAATCTGCAAAGTAAAGTTTTCCATCTTCGACCATCACTACTCAGAAAGCCAGTCTGCAGCCTGGCCACTGCAGTCTGCACCAGCTGCAGGTGTTAACAACCCCTTACTAACCCTGAGATATACAGTGTTATAGTAGTAAAGTCTGGAAGTCACAAAAGCATGCAGTAGTGATGGCATGCCATCCGGTGTGATCAAGGTTTCAATCCAGGCAATATTCCTAAAATCCTAAAAGTCACTCTGGACTACAGATGACACCTGAGCCTCAAATGCCAGTCTCTCATCCAGAATGACTTCCATATTCTTCACCTTGGCAGACCCAGTCAGCAACTGGGAGGCTGGGACCCCAGAGGACCCCTGCCTGGAACCGGCTGCCTGTTGATCCATTATGAATTTTTTAAGAGCCTTTTTGCATCGCCTGAGGGTTGTTTTCTTAAATTTCTAGCAGAGCTCACAGTCAGAAACTTCATAGTCAGGCCCAAGACAGCAGACACAGAGAATCTGTGGAGACAATCTTCTTTCCACAGCAGCAGCGATGGAAGAGAGATGTTGATGGATTAACTCTTGACATAAGCAAAAAGAGATTTTTAAAAGGTAAGGTAAGAAAAGGCGAAGGTAAAAAAGGTGCAAAATCTGCGATGGAGCTTCCGCGGAGACCCATGTGAGCGAGTCGATGGTGGGAAAGAACTAAGGAGGGAGTGTGGCCACTCACACCTTTATAGGGTTGATGACATCGACAGACATCGACAGCATGGACAGTCCCAGTTGTACTGCTGAAAATCTTCCGTGTGGATTCCCCTTCACCAACGGCAAAGGTTCTTACGGTGTTATATGATGACTGAGATACCCCTGAAGAAGATCACAGTAACTTTGTTTGAAGGGCTCATTGTCTGCCCTGCTTATGAAGCAGTGACTTTTGAAGAGGACAGGAAATTATTTCTAATTGGCAGCTGGTTAAAATATTACTATTTTCAGAAATTATATTCATACCCTTAAATGGGCCATATTTAACTGTAATTGAATCATAGGTGATGTGAAAAACTGTATTTTGCATTGCGTTGTTTTTATGGGCAGGATTCTGTTACAGTTCTCTTCAAGGAACCAATCAGTGATCTGGAGTTTTAATTATGTCGCAGTTTATGTACAGAATTCTCAGCATGGTTCGTATAAGTCAACAGCTCATGTTTATCATTCTATAAACAAACCATGACATATAAAAAACTCCAGCTTGCTGGGTTCATGAAGAGAACTGTGCAGAATGTTGTCAATAACAAAAAAAAAACCCTGATAACAGTTTTTCACATTTGTGTTTATTGAGGTATGGGCCAGGAAGGAGGCTACCAATTACAGATCAGTCAGTCTCACATCAGCCAAGGGCAAAGTGATGGAAACCCTGCTGAAGGAGAGACTGATGATGTACATGGAGGCAAATGGACTGCAGGACCAAGAGCAGCACAGCTTCACAGGGGGGAGGTCATGTCAAACAGTTCTCATAGATTTCTTTGCCTGAGTTACAAGGGAGGTGGATCAGGGCAGGGTAGTGACTATGGCTTATCTGGACTTCAGCAAGGCCTTTGAAACTATACTACATAGAAGGCCGATTAAAGAAACTTAGCAACCCAGTGGAGGGTGAGAAGGTGGTAAGCTGGTTAGCAAATTGGTTGAAACATAGGATTCAGAGACTGGTGGTAAATGGCAGTCAATTGTGGAATGAGAGAGTCACCAGTTGAGTACCATAGGGACTGATACTTGGTTCTGTCCTCTTTAATGTCTTCATAAGTGACATTGCTGAGGAACTGGCGGGGGGGTGTATCTTTTGTGGATGACAGTAAAATCTGCAACAGTGTAGACACCCAGAAGGGATGGAGAGAATGCAAAGGGATCTGGGGAAACTAGAGGAGTGGTCTATGATTTGGCAGCTGGGTCTTAATGCCAAAAAGTGCAAAGTCATCTACCTGGGGTGGGGAAACCTCAGGGCTGCGTATAAGATGGTGGGAGGTACTTACAGGCACTAAGCAAGACACAGATCTTGGGGTAATCATGTCTGATGATCAGAAGGTGGCAGAGCAGTGCAACTAGGCAGTAAACAAGGCTAGCCAGATGGTGGTTTGCACAGGAAGGGAGATTTCTAGCAGAAGATGGGAGGTGGTATTGTCACTGTATCGTTCACTATTGAGACACCACCTGGAGTTCACTGTCCAGTTCTGGAGACTGCACCTCCACAAGGACATTGAGAGGGTAGAAGGGGTCCAGAGGAAGGCAACCAAAATGGTGCATGGTCTGCATGAGAAACCATATGAGGAGAGGCTGCAGGTGCTGAACATGTACTCTCTGAAAGACAGGAGAGCGACAGGGGACATGACTGCGACCTGTAAGTACCTCATGGGGTGAACAAAGTGCAGGAGGGAAGTCTCTTTCAGAGGAGAAGCAACAGAACATGGGGATGTGCTATGAATATTGAGGGGATGTGGCAGAGGCATAAGTCAGAAAGCATAGGCAGACCAGGTGGAGTTATAAAATTCACAAGTATCATTTTATTATCAAAAAAAATGAAATAGAAAAATAAAATTGTACAGGATAGATCTTCATAGAGGCAGTACAAACAAAAATAAATCCTACATTTGAGACACTCCATGGAAAACATTGCTGTCATTATTTAAGATGTTTTGCTTGGCAGTTCATACTGTGCATCCTGTTGTTATAACTTAAATCTCCTATTTTTCACAAAATATATCAAAACTATGTTACTTTCCTTCCTGTGACTAGCCTGAAGGGTACCTCTAGTCTTTACAGGTGCAACAAAATAAAACATTTTGTCCTAGAGCTGGTTTCCCATTGATAATTCTGTAAACAAGCTTGTGAAGGTTAAAATACTTTTCAAGGTCAACCCCCTGTGTTCCAGATTGGTATATTTTCTAATAATCCCAAATAACTTTCTGTAATTATTTCAACAATATAATTATATATGTTTGCAAACCAAGGCATCCCAGTTTTTCATAAAGATTCACATATTTTTTTTAACCACAGAGAAGCAAGGAGAGAAAGAAAGAATAGAAACAGCAAGTGAAAGAAGGGAGATAACACGAGGGAAAATGTGGGACCATCAGAGTGGCTAGTTACTAGGTGTCACAAGAAAAATTTGATTGTGCAATCAGACAAGCAAGAGACAGACAAGTGGCAGAATAGGAGAGGACAAAATAGATCCTGGCTTTTAACTCTCACTGCATAGCAAATGGGACAGGTTCTTACCCAGTCCTGTCCCACAGGAAGTTTAAGAGTGATCCAATACTATTGGTCCTTTATCCCATAATATGGGTGACATATCTGACCTTAAAGAGATGGCGGAGTCACTTAATGACTATTCTACTTCTGTGTTTAATGTTGGAATTTAGACAGGGAGCACCACCACATAACAGTAGTCTCCCCACAATAGAGATCACACCAAATCAGATCTTGGAATTATTAAAAAACATAAAAGGTAACATTTTTCCTGTAATAGATGAATTACATCCCCTGTTTTTTAAAAACATGGCCGATTATCTGACACTCCCCCTCTCCATCTTGTTTAATAAGTCACTGAAAACTGGAGTTGTCCCACATGACTGGAGAAAAGCTGTAGTAGTCCCAATCCACAAACAAGGCAGCAGGAGTTAGGTGGGGAATTATAAACCAATCAGTCCAACCTCTATATGCTGCAAAATAATGGAAAGACTTTTAAAACTACTAATTGATAAGGAAATAGCCAGACAACAATTGCAGGACATCCCACAGCACGAGTACAAAAAAGGTCTTTCTTGCAATACAAATTTAATTTCAATCTATGAGCATGCCAGCAGAAGCATAGATGGGGGAAAACCTTATGACGTTGTCATGTTGGATTTAGGAAAGGCCTTTGATACAGTGCCACACGATGTCTTGGTAACTAAACTATATGATATGGGAATTAATACCTATATTATTGGTTGGATAAAAGGTTGGCTTGCAGATAGAACTCAGGGTGTCAGACTATATGGAGAGTTATCCAGCGAGGGCAGATTGGGCAGTGGAGTGCCCCAGGGCTCCGTTTTGGGGCCGGTGCTGTTCAGATTGTTCATCAGTGATATGGGATCCCAAGTGACAAGTCAGCCAGCTAAGCTTGCAGATGACATGAACATTGGTGGAAAGGTGGCTACTTTAGCGAAACAAAAAATCTTGTGCAATGATTTGACCGCTATATAATGCTGGGCAAATAAAAACTGAACGTGTTTTAACTCACGGAAGTGTAATAGTGCTACATTTTGGTAAAAACAACCCTGGATATACATATTTCGTGGATGGGACCCCATTAAAATCTGTCAATAAGAAAACAATCTTGGAGTCACTGTTAATAACACCCTGACTCACTCTGACCATTGTGCTCTGGTAGCTAGGAAGGAAAACTACTTGGTCCAGGCAATTAAGCGTTCCTTTGTGACTAGAGATTCCCAGTGTATATTGCAGATATACAAAACATTTGTAATACCTCACCTTGATATGAACTTACTGGAGAAACCACAGAGAAGATTAAAAAAGAGTCTACATGGTCTTCGTACCATTTATCATGATAGCAGACTACACAAACTTGGTCTGTTCAGCCTACAGGAAAGGAGACTCAGGGGGGACCTTCTGTTTCTTTATAAGATCCTGCAGAACGAAGACCTTATGAATGAATTAGGTATTCAATTTAATGATAGAACAATACAGTTAAGGTCTCATGACAGGCAGTTACTAGTGCAAAGGGCCAACACAAATAAACAGTTACATTTTTTTACTGTTAGATCAGCCTATACTTGGAATTCATTGCTTGGGTTCGTAGTGAACCTGCAGACTATTGATAGTTCAAGAAGGAACTTGATAAACATATTATTAACTCCAGGACAGGACAATAACCCAACTGATGGTGGGAGACAACCATGATGGGCCTTTGGCCTTCTTTGTCTTGCTATACCAAGACAAGAAGATGTGAGGAAATACTTCTTCACAGAAGGGGTAATGGATGCTTGGAACAGCCTGCCAGAGGAGGTGGAAGGAGACAACACAGTGAGGAACTTCAAGCATCCATTGGATAGACACTTGGGAATAATAGGTAGAGGGAGGGGAGGATGGATGGACACCTCTGACTGGATATGGGCCGGGGTAAGTAATAGGAAGGGAAAATAGGGCAGGCTAGATGGGTCTACAACTCCTTTTCTACAGACACATTTTGTGTGTTTGTGTTTCAGTAAAATATGAATTATTTGAAAGTACGAATTTCACTTCTGTAAATAAAAACATTACTAACTGCTGAAATATTGCACACATTTCCTGGCCCCTTTATGTACAGTGTACTGTAAAAGCATGTACTAATTTACAGAGATTTTCCACCACTCTAATTCTCTGGGTACCCTGTGATTCCCATTTTAAGCAGAGGTTTTTCATGGCTTACCTTGAAGGCCTGTATTGTCATCATTTGGCTTGGCCCCACTTGTAGGCTGTTCCATAGGTTCTCCTCCCTATAGGATAAAAAGTGCTTCCTAATGTTACCTCTGAATTTACAATATCTGCGTTCCAGGGCATATCCTAGCTATCTCCTGGAGGACACCGTTTTCCTCATAGCTGCACATATAACCTGTACTGTTTTCCTATCCACTGCCTCTGACAGCACTTTGTGTTCGTCCTGGTACCATGATTTTATAACTGTGCAATAGATCATAACTTAGCAACATTTATTTATACACAGAATATAACCATCCCAATTGCTGTTAGGAACATTACGCTGATCAAATTGCTCACACAACTAACACTGAATAGAAACATAGAAACACAGAACATAGAAACATAGAAGTTGACGGCATATAAGGACCTCAAGGCCCATCCAGTCTGCTCATTTCTTTTTCTACCTTATAAATGTGCCATCGGCCTTTGCTCTGTCAATGGCCTATCTATTCATACTCATCTGTATTGCTCCCTTATGCCTATCCCATGCCTGTTTGAAGCCCTGCACTGTATTCATATCCACCACTTCCTGAGGTAGGCCATTCCATGCATCCACCACCCTTTCTGTGAAAAAGTACTTCCTCACATTATCCCTTAATGGGCCTCCCTCTAATCTCATGCTGTGTCCTCTCATCCTATGTTTCTTAGATTGAAACATGTTTTACTCTTTCACCTTGTTAATGCCCTTAAGGTGTTTGAATGTTTCAATCATATCACCTCTCTCCCTCCTTTGCTCTAGGGTATACATATTGAGTTCCATTAATCTGTCCTCATATGTTTTCTGATGCAGTCCCTGTACCATTTTGGTTGCCCTTCTCTGGACTGCCTCAGTTTGGTTAATGTCCTTGTGAAGGTGTGGTCTCCGGTACTGCATGCAGTACTCCAGATGGGGCCAAACCAGTGTCTTGTAAAGAGGGATTATTACCTCCCTCTTATGAATTGTGATACCCTTAGTAATACACCCCAACATCCCTCTAGCCTTACCTACTGCTTTAGTGGTCTGCTTGGATGGTTTCAGGTCATCTGTGATGATGATGCCCAAGTCTCTTTCTTCCCTTGTGACTGCCAGCAACTCCCCTCCCAACCTTTAAGTGACTTTAGGGTTTGCCTTCCCAATGTGCATAATCTTGCACTTCTTTGCGTTAAAACCCAGTTGCAACTCTTCCGACCATTCTGCCAGTTTATCCAGATCTCTTCTCTTTCTGCCCACCCCATCCGGATCATCTACTCTGTTGCAGGTCTTGGTGTCATCTGCAAACAGATGAACCTTACCCTCCAGTCCATCTGCAATGTCACTGATGAAAATATTGAAGAGGACTGGCCCCAGGACTGATCTCTGAGGTACCCCACTTTTGACTTGCATCTCTTCTGACTGTATACTGTTTACCACCACTCTCTGTTTTCTGCCCATGAACCAGTTTGCCACCCAGTTGACCAACTTCTGATCCACCCTGAGCCTACCCAGCTTATTAATCAATCTTCTATGTGGAACAGTATCGAAAGCTTTGCTGAAGTCAAGGTAGGCGACATCAACTGCTCCCCCTTGGTCCACCATTCTGGTTACCCAGTCAAAGAAATCTATGAGATTAGTTTGACAGGACCTTCCTGTTGTAAACCCATGCTGTCTTGGATCCTGTGCTCCTATGGATTCCAGGTGTTGCACTATCCTTTCCTTAAGGAGTGCTTCCATAATCTTGCCCACTACTGAGGTAAGACTGATTGGTCTGTAGTTCCCTGCCTCCTCCCTGCTACCACTCTTGTGGAGTGGGATCACATGAGCCCTTCTCCAGTTTTCTGGGACCTCTCCCGTGTTCAGAGACTCACTAAACACTAAACTATACCTATGAGGATTAGCAAAAGATTTGTGTGTGCGTATATGCGTGTGTGTGTGGGGGGGGGTAAGAAATTGGCCAGTTGGTGTATAATTTTCAAACAGCTAGCTGCACCCCTGTTCTCACTACAGTTTGTGATTTAAATTACTTAGCACTAGCTAATACTGCACCAAAAAACAAGATTGTCATCTTAATTATTCCTGGGTACAGAAAATGCAATACCAGAGAAATGAAGTGTGTCTGGGAACCACAGATCCAACCAATTGAGCCTGTAGCTCAGTGGTTAGAGCACCATGACATTACTCCAGGGCCTGGGTTCAATTACCATGCCACGTTATTTTTCTCACTATGATTTGTGATTTAAATTGCTTAGCAATGGCTAATACTGCATCAAAAAACATTTAATTGTTGTTTTGATCATTCTTAGTTGCGGGATGTACACTACCAGAGAAAGGAATAGTGTCCGGAAACCCGAGGTCCAGCCATGTGAACCTGCAACTCAGTGTTTAGAGCATGGGGACAGTATTCCAGAGGCCTGGGTTCATTTCCTACTAGGTCACATTATTTCTTTCTCATTACCATTTGTGATTTAAATTGCTTAGCAGTGACTAATACTGCACCAGAAAACATTTGACTTTCATTCCTTGTATGTAACCTCTTGAGCTTTCTGCAACCTTTCTATGTTCTCTATCCCTCTGTGTTCCTGTCCACCCTGTGCCTTTTCCCTCACTGGATCAACCTTAAAACCAGCCTACTATCACTACCTCCCAACTTCGCACAAAGCCACTTCTTTTGCGCCCTCCCCCAAGTCTCCCTCCCTTCACCTTGACTCCTCTTCGGACTCTCACACTAGGTGTCACATCTCTTTATCTCCTTTGCTACATATAAACACTGTCTTTTACCCTAGTTGAATGCTCTTGATGCTGTACTATCAGCATTGGTACTATGAATGACATTGCAACCTTATTGTATACTAGCTACCTGCTATTCGAGTATTGTGTATAAACTGTTTGTTATTGTTGTCATTGTCACTGTTTGATGTGGAACTTTTGTAAAAGAGCTCTGAGCTCAAAGGTATGACCCGAATCCCTAAATAAATAAAATTAAAAAATAAAAAAACTCCTTCTATTTCACTTAACTACTCCACAAGCACTGAATGACCACTGCCAGCTTTCCATGGTTCTATGACACTCTGTGTTATGGTGTATATGAAAATGGATACATACAACCCAATTGCTTTCCTTCTTTACAGCTCTGTCTATATGTGATGCTGTTTAAAATGTTTTTGAGGATTCCAGTATTTTCAACAACTTCACATGCTCTTCCCACGATACCACTAAAAATAGCTAGTCTGCAGCAAGGCAAAGAGACAGGCTCATGAAAACCTGTGACAGTTATTTATGTTGACTCTGAAGTGCAGAAGCCCGAGGTGCTCTATAGCCTGGGGTAGTTATCCAGTCTATGGATCTTTAACTGCCTGTGAGCACAGCAGGGCCTGTGCAGTGTAATTGCCTGAGTCTCCCAGCACTCAGCAAGCATCATGTGCACAGTGCGTGAGCCCTGTGTTATGCTGATGTGGACAAGGAATGCTTCTCTCGTGCTGGGTTTATATTAGTGTAAATGACAACTCAATTTTGAAAGCCCTCGGTAGGCTTTGACCACTTACTTTGTTTAATAATGTGAAGCATGCCTGTGAGGGCTGAACTACTCCTAGCAGACTGCGGGGGAATGGTAATTGTCTAACCATTTTATTTTAAGTGACCCTTTGACCCATTGCTTTGGCATTTCATTGCGGACTTTGCCTCAAAAGTAATTCATCTGCAAATATTTTGTGTTGATCGTAAAACCTTAAACATGGAAACAACATACAAAGTACCTTTAGAAAAGAATATTTTATTGAGAAAGTGGATCAAGTTTGGCTCCAGGGCAACTAAGATCATAATATTGTGCTTACATACTGTGTGTGCTAGTCAGTGCGTAAGCTGCTGGCAGTAGTGCTTCATTATGCTATAATACTTTGCCTCAGTTGGTTTATTTTGAATTGCCATTCAAGCTGCGATAATGCTGTATCCTCAATAAACCTCTGTAGAATTGTAGACTTAGGCCGAACTGAGATGTCACTGCATATGATCCTCTACATTTAATTGAAATAATATTATTTCCCTCCTTTCCAAATATAGTGAAGCAAACCCCAAAGCACAGAGCCCTTTTATTTGGGCTCCTCCTCAAAAATTCATCAATATATATTTTGGCAAGAATTCCTCTTGGGGAAGGAATTCTCATAACAGCTTTTGGCAGTGCTGTTGGACTTCCAAAGGGGCATGCAGTTCTCATGCTATTTTCAAAGAGTGCGCCTAAATGTTACAGAACTCTTGCCTCAGAATAAATTAATTGTATCCAATAAATTTAAAAGTTATGCTCCCCTTTTTCCTCCTGTCCCCACCCTGAGTGTTTAGGGATGCCGTGTCTATAAACTTAAAGGAGACTTGTACTGAACTGTAAGTCATTTTTCTTACCAGATGACACTTTTTAAATGCTGGTTCCAGTCTTGTTATTGTTCTAGCTGTGCAGGCTATAGTAACCTCAGTGGGTGTTTTAGGTTTAGATGCAGGGGGTGAAGACCATTTTAGAATCCCATGTTGTAGTTTATGTTCCTCTCACCAGTGGAATACTGTAGTAGAATGCAGATGTAGTGTGACAAAAATGTAAGAGCTTAGCAAAGACATAAACTACGGCATGGGATTCTGAAATGGTCTTTACTATAAGCTTGTAAATCAGAAATGCTCAGTGAATTTATTAAAAAAACAATAAAGATGGAAATATACAGAGTTGGAGTCCATATAAAAAAATACCTGCTTCTACTGGGAAAAATGACTTGCAAGTTCAGCACAGTTCTCCTTTAACAGCTGCCTTCCCAGCTGATGCCAATGCCATCCCTTGGCAGGCCAGCAAGGGGTGCATGAGTGTTAGTTTGTCTCACATGCATCAGATCAGTTTCCATGGTCTGTTTCAGCTCTGGGCAACCTCAGCTGATGTAGTCTCCCTCTGTTCTATTGGCAATAAATGGTTCTGGTGCAAAGTATGGTCTCCTCTCCTTCTGGCTGTACTGTATGTGATATACTGGCATGTTATGCAGCTAATCCATCATGATATATGGAAGGTTTCCCACCTGTTAGAAAACTTATGCTTTCCTGGGAGTACCAGGTTCCATAACAAAACTCAGTCTTCAGATTGTAAGCTGTGTATCTTTGCTTTGCTATCATCCTGGGCTTTGTTAGCTTGCTCTGCCTTAGCACCTGGATGAATATTTAGCCAAAACAGAACAGTAGTGCACACATGGAAATCACGGACAAAGCATATATTTCCGAGAATATTTACTTGTTAAATGCTCACAGTTCCATACAGCAGTTTCAAAACTTCCCAGTCTTAGCTTCCCCTAGCGCCTTGACTCTCACAAGTCTTCAGCGGGGGTGCAGCTAAGGTAGTTAACTGAATCATTTATACCCATGTAACATTAATTATTCATGTTTGTCGTCATAGGGACGCATACTCCATGGATCAAGTCATCAGTTCAGTGCATACTGATTTCTATTCACATGCAATACATAATACCCAACACCTTCATTATAAAATATTATCACAAAATTAAAGCTAACATCTACAGAGAATTTAAGTAGTCACTGCATTTTAGCTATACCTCCTTGATATTTAGCTTCCTGAAAATAAGAAAAGAAAGAAAATCAGTACACAGTGTCCTGGCAGATTGATTTCATCACAGGTTCAATCGCAACTCCATGAGAAAGTCTCACCGGGTAGGAGGAGTTCCCAGGCACTGTGTGACAGTAAGTGGTAAATAGATCCTAGAGAGAAACAAAAGGTAAATAGGAAGACATGTTCAATGCTATATCAGATTAAAGGCACATGGCATCAAATTACACGTTTTATAATCAAATTATTTATATGCTTATACATGGTTTAGTAAATTTCAATATTCATTAGTAAATCAAAAACCATTGTACAGTTCTCATTATATCATGTGGTACAGTTATATAGGATCAGAATTTCATGTAAATTTAACTTAACCGTATCAGGAACACTCATAAGGGATCTACACCCAGTGCTAGTATTACTTTTTCTTCAAAAATGGTTTAATATCCCATTTATCATCCCAACCATGCGGCTTTACACCATTCAATTTAAAAATCCACATGCTTTTTTTTTTTTTTTAACAACATGTTCAGTCTGTCTCCCCAAACTTTGGGGGTGGGACCCACTAGATCCCCATAAACTTCAAGCACTCGAGTGACAAACCATGGAACTGAGTAAAATGGGTGCCTACAGGGGTGTCTTGAAGGTCATTTATTATTGACCTCACATGATCTTGCATACACTGCTTTAGTGGTCTGACAGTTTTCCCCACATAAATGTAGTTGCGGCAACACCACAAGACATACGCCACATATGTAGAGTCACACATCATTAACTCTCTTATGGTCACTTCCTGATCACAAGTTTTTGGGTGATGAAAAGTATTACCAGCATTTGCATATTTACAGGTATTGCACCTCTGGCATTTGTGGAAACCATTCTGCCTTTTTGATTGCCATGTCTGGCTACTGGTAGTCCCTGTTTTTTTCAATCTGCTATGAACTAGTTTACCTTTCAAGTTACTTTCTCTACTAAGTGAGACCATAACAAAACTCAGGCTTCAGGTTGTAAGCTGTGTATCTCTGCTTTTTTATCATCCTGGGCTTTGTTAGCTTGCCCTGCATTAGGGTCTGGATGAATATTTAGTGATCTGATAAGAGGTGGTCACCTGTCCCTTAAAGCATTCAACATATTACATATTATACAATGGCAAGAAAGAATCCTGGCTCTTGATTGGTCAGTTGGCCATCACAGCAGGGATGTTATCCTGGCATAACATCCTGCTGATGATATGCTGGACCACTACATTGATTGTTTGCATCTTTTCTTAAAAAAATATTTTTAAACACTAAATAAAATTCTTTAAAATTCTTTTTTTCTCTATAAAACAACGAGCCATTGTATAATAGGAATAATGCCCTCCAGGGTGGGTGTTATGCTGGGATAACATCCCTTCTCGGGTGTTGGACGCCCTCGGCTGGTGGCCTTGGGCCCAACCACCCGAGATAGCATGTTATCCCACCATAACACCACCCCGGAGGGCATTGTTCCTTTATTAGTCTCCGTTCTTGCCATATAAGCAGACACCTTGAAGTTCCAGCTGATAGGTAGCTTGGCTTCCCAATCAAATCGATAATACGGGTAAATACTGTAGCATACTTTCTCACACAATTGAGGTGTGGATCAAGGTGCTTGCTTGTTGATTACAATGGGCCTTTCATTTTGGGTACAACAAGCCATGCATATTTAGTAGGTGGTCAGTTAAATACTTCTGGCTGAGGGTCTCCCTGGGACAGTAAGGCATAGTTCTCAATTTCTTGATCCTCCATAGTGACAGAGCACTTCCTTGGTAAGTGGCTTTCAAAGTCTCGGCCCTGCTCTGAATAGATCTGTTCTGTGTCCTCATAATGTACAATCAACATTTCCATCAAAAGCTTAGCCATGACGGATGGCTCTTGATCCTTGGTGGGGAACACGAGCATACCAGGTGAAATTGTCTAAGACTGCCAGGATATTGGCTGCATTTGATTTGTCAAGCTCCAAACACAAAACAAATAAGTGCCCGTGAGTTCCAGAGGAGAGCTGGTGGAGGTGTTCCATCAAAATTGCAGCACAGTGTGGCAACAGCTCCAGGCCTTGCAAACATCATGCAGCATTTGCCCCAATATGTGACCAGCAAAACCTTGATCTTATTAGGTCCAGCATCTGATTACTTCTCAAGTGTCTCAATTTGCTATGTAAGGGTGTTACTTCGACTCGTCCAAACTTGCTGCATAATCACAGTTGTTGTCTTATGAAAAAATTTGGCCTTTCAGTCGCACAGAAGATCATATTGTCCTCGACTTTCAACTTTGCCCATTCTATCAGAATAAACATGGCAGCTGAATATGTCACAGTGATTTAGGAGACATCTCGCCAATCTGTTAATGTTTAGTAAATGTCCTGAAAAGAGGGGTCAGTGCATTGCTTTCTGTGCAAATCGTATCAATTTAAATGCAGCAAGAAAGATTGGTGCAGTGATGTTAAATTACAATAAGCCTTGGTTAGACATTCCACTGGGGTGCCATCACTATCAGTTGGTCAACATGGGTTAGTCAGAAATGCTCTCTCGTCAGTGTCCCATTTTTTTGCACTAGGCCCGGATAGCGTCCACTGATATGCATACCCATTCATCACTCACTGAGGTCTCAGATAGTGATAATTGTGACAAACCATATGTCTCAATTTGTTTCAGCTGCTGACAAGTAATGAAAAATGTAGGTAATGTGCTACTTCATGTTTGAACGCACGCGCGTGTGTGTGTGTGTGTGTGCGTGTGTAGATGATTATGAGGGCAAATAACAGTTATTATGTTTTTAATTCTCTGGTACTTTCATTTTAAATGCCTGGTTGAAACATTTTAGTCAGTAAAGGTGACAGTCACATTTGTCATGTCATTCATGGTTGTCTGGTGATATTGAATTAACTGTGATTAGGTTGCTGGATCTTCTCCCAGTGCAGTTGTGCTGTGATTTCAGCAACGGGTTCCGAGCTCCTCAGCCCATTCGTTTTCTTGATATTTTAGACATATTTTATAATGAAGGTTTTACTTTCTTCTTACCTTTTTCACAAATGATAATTTGTACCTGACATGTTACTCTTACTGTACAGTGTATACATGCATGTGACTTCTGTTGCTAGCTGATTACATGTACAAAACATATCTTTTAAACTATGAAAATACTGAACTCATCAATGTAGTTGATATTATGTTTGCATTGTTGTTTACTGTTCCTAGAAATTAAAAACTTTTGATAAAAAAAAAATGCAATATCCTTCATACTTACTCATCCATTATTGTGTATAATTAAGCAATAAGGCATGAGGGGGTGTGTTATGGTGGGATAACGGCCCACCTCAGGGTGGGTTAAAGCACGAGGTGTAGCCGAGGGCTTCCACCACCTGAGAACAGCTGTTAGCCCACCGTAACACACCCTCTGGAGTGCCTTATTGTGATTACGAAATGGGTAATTTTTAGTCAATTTTATGCATTTTTAAACATAATACTTTCAGCTGGGCTGTTGTGCTGAGATAACAGCCCAGCTGAAAGCAGCTCTCAGCCAATCAGAATTTAGCATTCTTTTTACCCGTTTCATAATGCTCCTGATTATTCAAGTAGATGCCAACATTGTATGGCATTTATAGAAAGGAGATGAAGCTGCTTGGAGGGAAACTAAATGCTAAGGATTGTGGGTTCATCAGGATGGGAAGTACGGGTGGATGTCACTGTCCACCGCTCGAGTAATACAGTGGCTAATGACAGTGTCGGCAGACTCTAGGGGTGCTTTATGGTGATGGGGACAGCAGTTATGTATGTACAGTAGGTCACTTACTGACTTTGGGTGAGGTGTTGTCACTGAATCATAGGGAGGAAGAGAAGGAAGTTTACCCCAGTAGCTTCAAATCTTTACTGGAGTGGTGCTGCTCAGAGGATTGATTCTGATACATGGGGGACTGTGGAGCCATGTAGGCGGGTAAGGGCCTAAACAGGGGGATGACCTTCAGCCATCAGGGAAGGGAGGCATAGTCATCAAGAAACGGATTCAAAATTACTTTGAGGATTGTGAAACCTAACCAATGGGAGTGACATAAGCAATGGGGGGGGGGGGTGCCACACATCATGAATTATGTTATGGTACAGGGGACTGCACCTTGGTTTGGTGATGGTGGATTACTAGTAGCCACCAGTCAGGTACCTTTTCCATCCAACGATTGTGAATGTTGGGTTGGAAGTGGCGCTATGCACGGAGGATACCCTGCACATAACCAGGACAGTTAATCAGAAACTGTGAGTTACAAATACATGTGAGTGAATACATTACCATATGCTGAGTGTGTGTACTGAAGTGGGGTGGCTGTTCGACAACATGTTCTGGCAACGGGGCAGCACTTTGAACCAAGTGGACATGTTCTGCCCACTGTGTCTCACATCTCACAGACTGGTCAAGAACTGCCCGCTGCGCAGGACATTTGCAACAGGTAACCCAGCAGTGCTCCATGGGGAGGTGACTTTTGAAGAACTGATAATGCACTGCCCATGGTGCAGCCAATTTAAATGACTGTCCAGGTACTGTTAACTGGGCACCGCATCTACCCATCTGTATAGGTACTGCACAATGGGCAGCATGGTTGCACAAATGCTCAGGTGCTGCCCACTGTGAACTATCCAGTGGTCAACACCACTTTAAGAAAAGTACTAATGCGGCCCACTGGGCAGCACATCTAAAGAACTGTCCCAGTGCTGCCTTTATGGCACCACATCCAAACAACCGGCAAGGTACTGACAGTGTCCAGGTACTGACCACTGGGTAGCACATGTCCACTGGAGAGGAGATGCCTATTGGGCAGCACATTTACAATGCCCAGCCATTTCTGAATGGGGAGCGCACTTACAGAACTGTGTAGATACTGCCCAATGTAGTAGTAATAGTAGTAGTAGAGTTTATTTATTTCGGCTCAGGGCCCCCTTACAAAGTGTAAGACAGCATATAGTAACATAAAAATAAATAGAATACATATAAGATAAAAACAATCAATGGGCAGCGTAGTTAATACTGTGGAGCTGCCATCCACTAGCAGAACTTTTACATTGCCTAGTCAGTTCTCAGTAGGGACAACAGTTACAGAACTGTGTAGATGCTGCTTAATGGCCAGCGCAGTTAATACTGTGGAGCTGCCACCCACTGGCAGCTCATTTACATTGCATAGCCATTTCTTAATGGTGAGCACACTTGCAGAACTGTGTAGATGCTGCCTAATAGGCTGAATAGTTAACACTGTGGAGTTGCCACCCACTAGCAACACATTTACGTTGCCCAGTCATTTCTCAATGGGGACAACAGTTACAGAACTGTATAGATGCTGCCCAATGGATACCACAGTTAACACAGTGGTGCTGCCACCCACTGGCAGCAAATTTACATTACCCAGTCATTTGTTAATGGAGATAACAGTACATGTCCAGTAAAGAGAAGCTGCCTGCTGGGCAGTACATTTACGTTGCCCAGTCATTCTCAATGGGGACAACAGTTACAGAACTGTATAGATGCTGCCCAATGGATAGCACAGTTAACACAGTGGTGCTGCCACCCACTGGGCTGCAAATTTACATTACCCAGTCATTTGTCAATGGAGATAACAGGACATGTCCAGTAGAGAGAAGCTGCCCGCTTAGCAGTACATTTACATTGCCCAGCCATTTCTTACAAGAAAACTGCAGAAATACAGGTGCCCCCACCCCCAAAAGGCTTACCCCCTGACTCAGCTTTTCAGGCACAACAGCCCTGTTTTCATGCACTGCCACTTCTTGAATTTTATTTTGAAAAGTCTATGATCCGAGAATATGGCGGACACTGGGGGGCTCCATTTACTGTAAAGGTGCAGCGCCGCACCGCTCACTTGTATTTGCAAGTGGTCCATCTTTTTCTGGAAGGTGTGTGCAGCTGTTTATCATGAACTAAACTGTAAGCATGTTGAGCTGCACCTCCACCCCAGTGCTAACCACCAACTGATATCTGCAAAGACATTTTGTGCATGTGCAATTATGCTGAGTGACTCAGCAGTGTACCAGAGCTGGGGGGAAGAGAGCATGAAACATTTCAAAACTTTTTTTTTTTAGGTTACAGTTTTTGGCCAGGAAAGACACACTAAGCGCATCCTGGGAGCACTGGGAAGTTAAGTGACTTGCTCATGATCACACAGTACGTAAGTGGTGGCTGTCAAACCCAGTTCTCCACGTTTGCAGATCATTGCTCTTAACTACTAAGCTATACTGCCTCCCTAAGACTTAGGCAAATCTGTTTCACAGATTACTTTTTAGTAAACTGGACTTAAACCAGAAGGGAGATGAGAGGCTGGTTACACCAAAACAGAATTTGCCAGCAGACAAGGATCACTTGGCCCACCTAGTCTGCCCATTTTTCCCAGCCTGTAGTATCACCGCAGATCCTACTTGATCTCTGGTCTATTCTATCCCTAGGATTCCCTTATGCTTATCTCCTGCATTCTTGAACCCTACCACTGTTTTCTTACCCACCACCTCCACTGGAAGACTGTTCCAGGAATCCACCACTCTTTGTGTGAAGACGTACTTCTTCACATCTGTCCTGAATCTAACCCCCCCCAGCTTCTTATCATGACCCCTTATTTTTGATCAACTTTTTTTCTGAAAAATATTCCATCCAGTACCTTATTTACCCCAGTAAGGTACTGCATTTAAAGGTCTCTATCATATCCTGCCCTTCATCCTGTCCTCCATGGTGTGCATATTTAGGTCCTTAGGTTTCTACTCATGAAGCTTCTGATGCAGACTCTGCATCTTTTTAATTACCCTTCTCTGGACTGCTGCCACTCTCTCTATGTCCTTCTGGAGATGGGGTCTCCAGAACTGGACACAGGATTCCAGGATGAGTCTTAATAATGATCTGTATGGAGGCAATACCACCTCCCTCTTTGTGCTGGTGATACCCTTCCCTATTCACCCTAGTATCCCTGCTAGTACCCCTCAACTGCCTTGTCGCACTACCTGGCCAACTTTAGTTCATCTAATACGATTACTCCCCGGTCTTTTTCCTCCTTGGTGGTTGTCAGTACCACACCTTCCATCTTTTACTCTGCCCCTGGGTTTTTGTGACCCAAATGCATTATTTTGCACTTTTCCATGTTGAAACCCAGCTGTCATACCCTTGACTCTTCCTTGAGTTATCTCGGGTCTCTGCTCATCCTTTCCATACCTTGTGGAGTGTCCACCCTATTGCAGATTTTGGTGTCATCTGCAAAGAGGCAGACCTTCCCTTCCAGCTCCTCTGCAATGTCACTTATAAAGACATTAAAGAGGATCAGTCCCAGCACTGATCCCTGAGGCACCCCGCCCGGTCACCCTCCCTTCCACAGAGTGAACTCAGTTTACCACCACCCTTTACCACCTATCTCTAACCAATTTCTTACTCAGTTTACCACCTTTGGATCTACTCCTAAGCTAACCAGCTTGTTTACTAGCCTCCTATGTGGAACAGTGGCAAAAGCCTTACTGAAATCTAGGTTGGTCACACCCACTGCTCCACCCTGATCTAATTCCCTTGTCACCCAGTCAAACAAATCTATCAGATTCATTTGACATGACCTCTCCACTCTGATTCCATACTGTTTTGGGTCTTGTAACCCATTGGATTAATGATATTCCACAATCCTCTCCTTCAGCAGTGATTCCATTAACTTTCTCACCACTGATGTCAAGCTGACTGGCCTATAATTGCCATCCTCTTCCCTGCTATCACTTCTGTGAAGTGGGAATACATCTGCCCTCATCCAATCCTCCGAAACCACTCCTGTTTTCAATCAGCTGTTAAATCAGACTGTCAGAGGTGCAGCCAGTAACTCCCTGAGCTCCCTCAGGACCCTTGGATGCACCCCATCTTGCTCCATTGCTTTGTCCACTTTTAGATTTGCAAGTCCCTTCAGGACGCTTTCCTCTAAAATGTGCTAGTGTCCACCTCCCTCCCTCCTTTCAATCTTCCAGTTACTTTTTTGAGGCCTTCCCCCTCTCCTTCCTCTGTGAACACTGAAAAAAAAGTATTTGTTCAGGATGTCTGTCTTTTCTTAGTCCCTCTCTGCACAGTCTGTCATTTGCTTTTTAACCTTACAGACCCTCCCATGGCCATCCTCCTTTTGCGTACATACCTGCAACCCCACCCCACCCTTTTTTTTGCAAGGCAACAACCATCAACAAACAAAAGGTAGTACCCCTGGATTTTGGGCAGCACCTGGCTCAGGCATCTCAGAGGTTTGTGGGAAGGGCACAGAATAACATTTCTATTTAACTCAGGTCAAGAGGGTAGTACCAGGTCTATGGAGTGTCAATTAAATCTGAGGGGGCCCCAAGAAATGCACACAGGTCACACAGAGATGGAATATCCACAAAAAGGAATGGGATTGTACTGTATGGCTTTTATTCCAGACAGATGGTACAGAGAAACTAGTGGTATCCCCAGGCTTTTTGCAAGTACAAATTTTTCAACAGACACACTCTCTTGCAGCACTGAGACTTGTTACATTAGAACATTTCCCAACATATGTCCATCCCTTTGTTTAGGGACCTCTGGACTTAATGAGGCATCAAAGATTCTCCAACATCTCTAAGTGCTTATTTAAGTAGTTGCTGCCACAGTACTTATTTCGAGCTCAGACCCTGGGTGAACGCAGTGTAGCCCCCCCTTCCCATTATCTAGGGGCCAGGTGCACTGGGGAAGGGGGGCCCAGACTACAGATATCTCACCATGTTCTTCACGGATTCAGTAGCAGCAATCTTTACATCAGGAAAAGGGTGCCCTACTTTAAGATGTCTTCTCACACCAGCACTGAGCCCCAAAGGCATACCTTTTCTCCCAGCAGACTGAACCAGTAGGCGAACTGATCAGTTTGTCTTCAGGCATTTCCACCCACCAGTCCCGGAGCAGGAGGGCACAGGAAAACAAATGCTTCAAGACCCAAGGGAAACCATGGAAATCCCTAAAAACTAAAGGATTTGTTATTTCATTTAAATCCTTCATTAGCAATGATCAGACTGGACTCTGATTTCTCCCCCAAACAAATCAAATTTATTCTCCTGAACTCTTAAAGGGGAAATAAACGTTGCCCAGGGTCATAACTTTGTTCCTTGATATGGGGTACCCTCGCATATACATTTTTTGGAGCCAAGATTCATATTAAAATAGTTATTTTTACCTTATTTAGCTCCGTTGCTGTTTGTCCTCCATGTTGGGATCAGTCTCGTCTCGCGGTAACCGGATATGACGCAACGACGGGTCGCACCCACAGTACTGCCCTACTGTAACTACTTCCTGATATGGTCTGCTCCGGTAAACAGGATCTACCTCTACAAGGATTTGTTTCAGCAGTTTATGTGTAAGCATTAATTGTTCCTCATTACCTGTCTTACTATGTTGTGCTGAGGAGCTGTTGTTATAACACTCATGATTCGTGCTGCAAAGTGGTAGTATGTAGTATGTGCTGCGGCTGCAGTGTGTTTTGCGGGTGCCAGTGTGCCGGTGGATATTCAGTGCGTCTGTGTTAGTTTGCTGTACCGCATAGAATTAGTTTGCGGTGCAATGTATAAATAAATGCAAACGTGCTTTCAATCATCAGTATCTTTTGGTGGAATTTGTTCTACAACTGGTGAGGGAAACAAAGACAGTTTTGTGTTATAGTTCATTGACTACTGCAGAAACCTGAGGATCTCATGTACTGCTGAATGTCTGTAAACTGAGTGTAGGATACCTTTTTTCCATGTTGCTTGCCCAGTGGTGGCCTCCTCATGCCAGCTTCAGGCTACTTCAGCACCCCAGTCCCAGACCATCCTCCTTCACCGTCTCTCCCAATGCGTTCCACATCTGGATGCACCCATTACTGATGGTGCACATTGTTTTTTTTTTGCCCCTCCCCTGGTTACCCTGGCATGTACATGTTCATTTCAAAGTCCTGCAGGTCAGATAATTTCCCTCGGGCCACTGCAGGGTTAGGTACAGTGCTGGAATGAGAGCCCCCCCCCCGGGAGAGCTGCCATGCAGCAGCCGTTGTAATTTCTTTCAGTAGCCATGAGTTCATAGTTCTGTCCGCCATATTAATGCTCCACCTCATGTAATTTTTTCCTTGTGTAACACTACCCATCCGTGTTATGCTGAGGCAAGCTATGGGCAATGATGCACTGTTCATTATGAACGTTCCTCATTCAACAGAACAGTGCCCCAGTAAAGGAAGTTCAGATTTTTTTTTTCTACCATGCCATTTCATCACGTCATTTGTGGCATGTGTTAGATGGTGACGTAAGGGGTATGTCTATACTGCAATGCAATGTATAAGAAATGTTTTTAGAACATGTTCTCGCCATCCCACTGTGATGCAAAAGTGTATGTTCGAGCTGCACGTCCCTAAATTTTCTGTCCAGATGGCTATGCGTTTTCCATCACTGTGCTAGCTGGGCAGGGTACACACAGACACTGTGGAGAGCCTGTCATACACATGAAAAACTAAGTTCATGTGGCATGGCAAACATTGACATGATCATCTGTTGTTTGTGTAGCATGATAGCAATGCATCACATTCTCAGGAGATTATTTTCTGTCTAAATAGTATCACATAATCCAATCACAGAGCATATGAGGACAGGTTAACGGAGCTTGATATGTATACCGTACAGCAAATGAGGGAGAGGGGTTATAGGATGGAAACATAAAAAATAAGTTGAAATAGTAAGATGAGTTTCAACATGAGAAGTATAGCATGACAACATGATAGAGCATGTCATTTGATGGAGGCCTATTAAGAGTGAATGTGAGGAAGTTCTGTTTCACTGAAAGGGTGGTGGATGCATAGAATGGCATGCCTCAGTAAGTGGTGGATAAGAATGCAGTGCAGGGCTTCAAACACACATGGGATAGTAATAAGGGACCAATACAGATGACTATAAATGGACAGACCATTGACAGACAACAGGCCTGTGGCACATTCATATGGTATAAAAAAATGGAGAGACTGCATGTGTCTTTCTGTCCTTATGTGACATCAAGTTGTATATGTTTGTGTGTCATAACCTGCCTATGACCAGGGCATCATTGAAAATGATTTCCAACTATGCAGTGCTTGTGTTACTCTGCATGTCATGTCAGTTGACCTACTGTTGTGTGTGTCCTTAGTGTACATCTGTCTTAGTACCTCAATGTTATGATATGTCTATTCAATATTGTGAGTAGACGTGGACTATTCTGTTGCTGTATGCATTCTCCAGTCTGTCACTTCTTTGATGTAACTGTGGTGGAGACATCACCCCCTTTAGGCATTGTTACTTGGAACAACCACACAGTATGATGATGTGATTGACATCACGGAGTACCTTTCTGAAACAAAGATACTGTTGAGTTAGCTGTAATAGGGGATGTTGATGGTGGAAGTATGGACTGCTGGGGTGATTGTTACAAACAGTAATCAATGCAACGCTAGTGGAAGTGTTACCAATTTGTAGTGATCCATTCGCATTTATTGAGCAGAATATCAAGCAAGAGGGACTTATGGGTCGAGGGAATCAGTCATGAAACAATAATTTTCATTTCATGCCATCTGACTGTCATCCTGCACGAACAACTTGATGAAGTTTAGTATGACAAAAGGGTAAAGGATGGAAGAGGAGAGGTAGTTTACAGTTTCAAGTACCTAAAGGGCCAACAGTAGGTGGCAATAGAGAGCATGTTCCAGATGAAAGGAAATGACAGTATTGTGGAACATTGATTGCACACTATGGGTGGACAGTTTAAGGGAACAGTGGAAGTACTATTTCACAGAGAGAGTGGTGGATACTTGAAATAGGGTCCAAGAGGATTTTTGGAGAGAGAACAGTGGTATGATTGTAAACAACAGGTAACATAGTCGACTGTCTGTGATGGGGTGGAAGTACGTTACCTAGCATGTAAGTCGCCAAAATACAGTATGTAGGCCTGTCAGTCCATTTCTGACATCGCGTTTGAATGTACCTATGTATTTTCATAAACATTCTGTACGTATGTATCCCCTTGCTATCATCATGTATACTCTGCATTGTAAATGACCAAGGTTTTAGAAAAAAAAATAAACTGGATGAGCCAATTCATGCACAATCAGTGTGTCTTGAAACCTCTGGATTGTGATTCACACCGACCTGTCGAGCATTACTGAATAGGTGATATTGGAAAAGGAAAACATCTGTTGCACTACACGGTGATTGTGCATAGTGGCTCAGACAATTTAACAGTATCTCATACTTTATTGTCAATGGTGTTTGCATCCTGAATCTTTACTCTTTCATTGCAAGACAAGACTCATCCATACTGTCCTTGTCTGCAACCTTTAAACTATTATACCACTGTTATAATCATGTTGTTGTCATGTATGTTAAATATGTGGATATCTAACTATCTTTCTTTTAGTCCTTAACCAGTGCCAATGGAGGAATGGCCTTGTCAGGGCGGCACTGCTTTTTACTAACATTCCTCCCAGTGTCTTACTAATTTCCAGGTGAGTGCTAATTTAAATTTCATAACTATTGTTTTTTGGTTGAATGTTTGTAAAGTCAGTGTATGTGACCTCAGTATGAATTATAAGTTAGACAAATTGTTTTTGTTCTTATATAGTTTTGCAGTCCTCTTGCGTCTTGACCATGTTCTCATTTGGTCCGCTAATGTCTGTACTGGACTACATGAAAGCCCTCATCCTCACCTCATATTGCACTGTCCACCCGGTTAACCTGAGGTCTCCCTTTCTTGGACACGCCCTGTCCTTCCTGAATGAAATTCAGTTCTGGCATACCTTTCTGGCCCGTGGTTGATGCCGAGGTAGGTACTGAGGTACGACTGCTCTGTGGCTGCAAGGGTCTGGCCTTCAGTCACACTGATAGTCGAGATGCCATTTGCACTGTTTTTTTTTTTTTCATTTTGCCCATGTGGACACTCTGAAGTGCTCCTGGGCTGTACTATAGCCCACCACAGAGTGATGCAAACTCAAAAACACACCCCAGGATAGGAGAGCAGTCCCATGGACACTCTGTACGTGCTGTTCCCTGTTGACCTCCGACGTCCTGAGTTCATTCCACAACCTGGTTATCCATGATTGTGTGAGGTGTATTGTCCACTGCCTGAACCCTCTACCCTCTGTGCCACCATGATGGTTCAAAATGGTTTGGATCACTATTTTTGTTAGGCATGTGGTACTAGTCTGTAACACATGACTAACTATGGAAACCACAGTTACGATATATAGCCTTATTATATAGACTGAAGAGCCCCTTATGTGGATGCACGGAAGATACTTGTATTACATGACTGAGGTACAGTATATATTGTTCCAGGTCATCTGGCATCACTATGCCCAATAGTGATGTGCTTCAACTTTTGGAACACACAGCATGACATGTCCTATTACTTATTTATGGTACTGTGCTTGATAACATTTACAATAATTTTATTACTACTGTGCATTTAATGTACTGTAATTTTGTTTGACAAAACAGGTGTGTAACATTGCAATGTCTGGATCTTCGGATTCTAGTGGTGATAATCTTCCAGCACATGGCAGCAAAAGAAATCTTCAGCCATACATGTTTGAGCCAGAGTACCCTGACGGCGAGTCATCACATGAAAGCAGCCAGGTTGCTAACTCTTCCAATTCAGACGCCGAAGACAGTGAGAGGGACATGGACGTGCCAGGAGACAGAGCAGGGAACACTGATTGGTGCATGTGTGGGTCATGTGAGGTCATGCAGACTGAGCGAGAAAGCATCTGTTGTCATGATATGGATGCTGTTGATGACAAGCGTCACGGTAATTTATGTTGTTAAATTGTACAGTCAGTACTATATACTAATGTCATTCCATTTAGTGTACATAATGAATTCCATAGTGGGTACGGTGGCACTGAGGGTTGAGGCGCTGGATGACACAACTCGAGTCACTCATTTAACCCGTGTTCGTTGACGGGATTTGGTTTGTGGGTGTAGGCAGAGTAGGGACACAACTCTGCATGTGGATAACAGCTATCCTCCCCCATTCAGGACTCAAGGGTAGTTCAGTGTCCTGGTTACCCCCATAACAGACCTCTGGACTGCAGCTTATGCCACAATGGCAGTAGAGCGCAGGCGTCATTGCACGCCACAGTGTGAGGTGAGAAAAATACCAGGGATTGCGGGTGAGGTGACTATTGTTCTCGGGAGGGTCGACCACCAGCACACTGTCGTGCCACGATCCAGACCCTATACCCTTTGTCTCCTTGGCCTCCTCATGTCTGGTTGTGACAGAAGAGGATGTGTATCCTTACAGTGATGTGTCTTGGTGGTTCAGGGTAATGTAGACATAGCCGTCAAGTTGGAATCCACGGTCCACCATGGTCAATAAATGTGGTTGACAAAGCAAAAAATAAGTAATGAATCTTGTTTTACAGATGCTCAATGTGTGACGCTCACATCTGGTTTTAAGAATGTCTGCCTTGACAATGAAGTCCTCTGGGTTGTCCTGGTGCACCTTCATGAAATTTGTCATGATATTTTTGAGGATCCAATCCACAGTAGGTAAGTTCCATGAAATGAGACATATGCTAGTATTGCATAATTTCATCATTAAATGTCGGTATGATGTCGCCTGTGTTTCCAGGTCTTGTTACCTCAAACACCATGGTTCATGAATGAACCCTGCTACTTTGAGGACAGGAGGATTGCTGGGTGAGGAGCAGCCCAGGGACCGCTTGCATGTGTCGGTGACTGCGGTTGTTCAAGGGGTGGTGCTTAACTGCCACAAGGTGGAGACCTGGTGCATGTCACTGAAGGGGTCTGCCGGTGTGTTGCGAATACGGGGGGGTGGGTGGACAGGATACATTACTGTGTACTGAGAGGATTTCATTTTTGCCAGGTGGTGGGATTTGACAGTAGGACACCACACTGAGTGACAGAAGCACAGTGTGCTGAGGCAATGTGCATGCCGGCAAAGGCCACCACCAAGACCTCTGATAGCTCCTTCAGCAACGGTTTGTTAACTGCAGCTGTACTTTTGTGCCTACTCCACCACTGGTGTCCCTAATGCCTCATGCACTGTAACTTATACAGAATACTAGATGTGCAACTATACAGAACCACTGTGTTCTTCCACAGAGGGAATATCATTCACTCTGATCTCGATAGCAAAGCTCAAGAGGTCAGTAGGAATCAGAATCCCCCGATGTGGCAAAACACAATGGTTGTGCATATAGTTGCTCGTCCGTTATTTTTTAAACTGTATAGTACTGTGTTAAAAAATGTGTATTGTCAGTTATTTAGAATTCAAAGTTAAACTGAGTCATGCAGTCTGTAGAGCTTGTAGCATGCTGTTGTACCACAGTATGGTGTGACAGCATTCCATGACACTGGAAGTGTGTTACAACAGCATTTTGAAATGGATGCAATTCTATACAGAACAACACTCCACTATGCAGTATATGTTATTTACCCATCTGTCACCCATCCACCTCTGTTCATACTTTCTCTCCCAGCTTGTGTATCTTCAACCAGTGTTCTACATCTAAAATAATATACACACTTATCTTTTACAACCATCACAGTTCTTTTTAATTTTTCTGTACACACCTCGTCTACATTACCATACCCAAGTGTTTTTGTATCACACTTTTTGGACTTGTTGAGGTGCAAGCGTTATGTGAATCGAGCACGCCAGCTTGACCCACCCTGAGGTCATCAGGCTCACTCACATGACGGGTGTGGGTCTTGCCATTCACAAAGTCACTGTGAGGCCCCAGTATTCCTTACCATACCATGCCATGCCGAGATTGCCACCACACCACAGCACCACTGGACTGCGGACCTGCAATCACACCCACGCACTGCATGACAATGTGTGCCTCACTACCCCTGAGTGCACCAGGGGAACCAGTTCCCCCAGTCATGACATGTGACGATACAACCTGGTGCATTCCCTGTGCCCTCCTCATGTTTAGGATAGCACTCTATGGTTGCTTAATCCTAACCCTCCCCTACCAACTCCTGACAATACATGCTGATTCCTAAACCCGGGTCAGTGACGTTGCGCAAAGTGTGTCATGCAGCACCTCAACCATCAGCGTCACCGGGCCGCTGACAATCCCATATCTGTAATTGCATGTTTTTGCACCAATTGCTTCACTGAACCGCCTCATTATGTTTTCTGTATTCCAGGACCTACCGCTGGGCAGCATACACACAGTTCACACATTGGATTCACCAACGCCTGGGCAAGAAAGTACGCCGTGTTATCCTATCATGTGCTGTTTGGTCAATACGCCACCAGTTTCCAAAGGAGTCCGGTCATTATATTGGTTTTTATGAGGCTGACGAGCCAATGTTTTCATACTAAAGTAATACAGACCATTTATGTGCATGTTACTCAACAGTTTGTGACAGACCCACAAGTGAAAGTAATGCAGGGGAATGCTGTACTGCATCAAGTTTTGTTTAACCCAATGATTTATATGATGTAATCAATGGTATTGTTCATTTTACTGCTTCATATGTTACACATTAAAGTGAACATCCAGTTATAAAGACAAACAGCGTCATGAATGATTGTGAACATCACTTTTCGATAACATTTATTTAGTGAAGTTATAAAGAACTGTGATGAAGGCTTATGGTTGAAAAAACATTCAAGGAAGTATCAACATATGTTCACAACTGTTCTGTGCTTTGTAACTTGGTGATACAGCAACACTACATTGAAAATAATACGAACATACTAAATTCGCCAGCAGATAAAGCCCTACAGGTCTATCAAGTCTGTGTGACTGTGTATCTAGCACCCCTTATTCTGCTGGTGCCCCACACTTACACCCTTACCCTTCATTGACCATCCACCTTGTCCTGTCCCATCCCCTTTTTAAGCACTGCACTGTTGTAGTGGATACCACTTATGCAGGTAACGCATTACACCCAGATCCTTCTCCTCCTCTGTGTGGGGTAGCTGCACTCCTCCAAGATGGTAAGTCCTCCGGTGTTCTTCATCCCAAAATCCAGCCACTTGCACTTTTTGCCATTAAACCACAGTTGCCAGATGTCTGATCAGATTTCAAGGTTTGCCACATCATCCTGCAACCCTGGCCATCCACCTAGGTCATCCAGCGTTTCTCCTGCATGTGTAGGTGTGTGATGTGCAGTTTTGTTACACACCCAAGGTGTGTGGTAATGCATAAATGTGGAGAACAAACTCCGACAGGTTTACATATTGTCACATTACGATGGTGTTTTAAAAAGAAATTGCACATCACACTTACAAATGTGTAATTTGTTATAATAACTGCTGGTAAGTAAACACAGCTCAGAGTTGTACCATTATTCGCTTCCTGCATTGATGATTTGAAGTCTGTATGGGCTCCATGGCATGATGCTTGTTATCACAAGATAGTGAGTCAGTAAATACCTTGCCATGGTACACACAACTGGGCATGACACTGTTAAAGTCATATCAACTTGCAGGTTGGTAGGACTTTCTGCAAGTGTCAAAAACAGTTTTATATTGGGGGTCTACAGTTATTATAGTATGTTTCACTGCATATGACTTAGTAGAATGTGAGCTGAGAACACTACGGTTCAGCCCTATTAAATCGTGACACATGTTGCTTGATCAAGTCTGACTTTTCTGGCCGTGGGATTTCTGCAATGTTCTTTGGTACCTGTTTTTCTTTCAGAGGTGTTGGTGGCAAGTTTTCTTTCTTTCTCTCTGTCAAGTCACTGATCATATTTTTTAGGTAATCGTGCTTCTTGCTTTCCCAAATTGGCTTTGCAACCCATGCTTTTTTGCTTTTTGGGTACACCACTTTATATCGGTCTTCGCCACACTGGTCCACAGCCACTGGTCGTGACACATTGTTATTGTGGTCCATGGCTGCCAGTTGATGTCTTGCCACCATACCTTGATGGGTGAAATGATGCCTTTTGGGGCAATACTTCAGTACAAGGGAACAATAAACCTCCAGCTCACCAGTGTGACAGAACATGGTCACCTTTCCAAGATCTTTCATAAACTTTTTATTGAAAACTGTTTTCTTCAAAGCATTGTGCGCTGGCGAATGTGGTGTCAACCACATTTTTTTCTTCTGTTCTTCCCTTGTTAGCTTTGTGTGGGAACATTTCTTGAATTTATGGCTGTCTGACCAACTGTGTTTGTTCACTGAATGGTGAACCACTGAACTTACCATTTCTCTTAATTTTTGAGCATCGCCTTCACAATTGGCACAACTCCACCAGAAGTGGTTTGAGACAGACTGAATCCATGCTGCTAGTTGTGAACACTCCTTTTTCTTCGACAGTGCGAACAGTTCCTTCTTTAGCCACTTGTCTAGGTGCCACACATCATACTGATGGTTAATGTTGTTGTTTGGTGTATACACTTTGTTCATAATGCTTGATATCTGTAAGTGACGGTCAGTGGCAATTGTGCTGATGGGAACTCCACAGCCAATGAGGTAATCCAGTGATCACTTGAAACCCTCTTTTTCCATGTTTGTGGAATACTTCACTTCCAAAACCTGAATTAGAGTGAAATCAACAATTTTTGATGAGTTCTATTCCATAAATAAATAAATGCCATATTTCGCAGAGAAACCTGGTGAATCGCAGCGCCCATCGCCACAAAGTACCACTGGCTCCTTTCCCGTCATGTCCCCAATTATCGTCTTCTGCTGTCTGACATATTCCTTGTTAATCATGGGAAATAAGTATTTCCTTTGAATCTTCATGTACGTGACACTGGAGATAAACTGAAAGTTCAGAAGATCAGCAAAAAAACTTAACTTATGGAATGAATTTCCACTGTAAAGAATAGCCTCACATATTTCCAGGTTTCCAGAAGCCATTTTTTTCAGAAGCGGGTTGTGAGAACCATGTCCGGTCATGGCTATTGCTACAATACATTTTAATGGACAACAGTGATCCCTGGGTGTTACTTGACATGTGTACTATTGGTGCACCACATGTCATGCATCTTTGTAACAACTCTTGTAATTTCACAAACGACACAAGAAATTTGCGATCATCACTGATAGTACTGTCAGTGTTGTCTCCATCTAGTGATGACTCATCACTGTCTGATTCCTCTGTGTGTGACGGATTGTAGTCCGAATCTGTCTTGTGGGGGTCAGTGTAATCTTGATCTGAAACATCGGATTCTTCCTCTGTCACACCATGCTGTACACGTATTCTAGGAATATATAAAGATGTGTCAAACACAGTGGGGTATGAGTGGTCATTTGCAACTTTTTCAAATTCACCCGGTGAAATTGAACTCATATTCAGGCCACTGGCACCACTGGTCCTTACAACACTGGTCCTTAACAGGTGGCATCTCAGTTTGAGTACCCACACTACAAAGCACCTTAGTATGGGGACAAACAGGGCAGATGCATTCATCCTGAAAATAGAATGACAAAGTGACTATCATTCATGTCAATAGTTCACCTGTATGTAACATCATAAAACTGTGTTGCATTGAAATCCCTACCATTGTAGATGTGAGCTGAATCTCAATGTCTTCAATGGGTACTGACATGTCAAAGTCTGTTAACACTGTGCTGTGTCCATTGGGTCATCTGCGGTGGTGTTTACAGTACTGATACTGGAACATGAATTCAGTGCTTCATCAACTACCTGTATATGGAGAAAGGAAAGTATTGTACTCATGTGTTGATGAATGACACGTGAATTACAGATCAGTTAGAAATAGGCCATGACATGAAAGTAGCCGTCGGTGATTTTTCCTACAGCTGTATCAACACATTATCCAAACTGTTGGTAGTACAACAACAAATGTGAGTCGACATCCTGCTATCAGCAATGTACCATATTATTTCTTTATAGTGTACAGTGTACTGTTGTTCTGTATACAATTCCATCCCTTTCAAAATGCTGTTGTACCATACTTCCACAGTCATGGAATGATGCTGTACCCTACTGTGGTACAACCGCATTTTACAACATGTAGAGACTGCATGAGTCACTTTCAACTTGAAAGGAAAAGAACTGAGAAAAAAAACATTTCAGTCACTTCTATACACTATAAAAAATACAGGATGAGCAACTCTACAGTGGCGTGAAAAAGTATTTGCCCCCTTCCTGATTTTCTCTATTATTGCATATTTGTCACACTGGATGTTTTCAGGTCTTTAGAGAAAATGTAATATTAGATAAAGGGAACCTGAGTGAACAAATAACACTTGTTTTTTTTTTTAATTTCACTTATTTAATGAAAAAGTTAACCAACACCAACTGGCACTGTGTGAAAAAGTAATGCCCCTTCACACTTAATAACTGGTTATGCCACATTTAGCTGCAATGACTGCAACCAAACACTTCCTATAATTCAATATCAGTCTTTCACATCGCTGTGGAGGAATTTTAACCCACTCTTCCTCGCAGAACTGCTTTAATTCGTAACATTTGGTAGGTTTTCGAGCATGAACTGCTCGTTTCAGGTCCTGCCACAGCATCTCTATTGGGTTTAAGTCTGGACTTTGACTAGGCCACTCCAAAACTTTAATTTTACTTCTTTTTAGCCATTCTGATGTGGACTTGCTTTTGTGTTTTGGATCATTGTCTTGCTGCATGACCCAACTACGCTTCAGCTTCAGCTGACGGAAGGATGACTGGACATTCTCCTTAAGAATTTTCCGGTACAGAGCAGAATTCATGGTTCCTTTAATTATGGCAAGTCATCCAGGTCCTTAGCAGCAAAGCATCCCCACACCATCACACTACCACCACCATGTTTGACTGTTGGTATGGTGTTCTTACTGTGGAATGCTGTGTTTGCTTTACGTGAGACATTATGGGATCCATGTTGTCCAAAAGTTCCACTTTGGACTCATCTGTCCATAGAACATTTTCCCAAAAGGCTTGTGGATCATCCAGGTGCTTCTTGGCAAATGAGAGATGAGCATTTATGTTCTTCTTGGTTAGCAGTGGTTTCCGCCTTGCTACTCTCACATGAAGCCCATTTTTGCCCAGTCTCTTTCTGATTGTGGAGTCATGAACACTGACCTTAGCTGAGGCAAGAGAAGCCTACAGTTCTTTGGATATTGTTTTAGGATCCTTTGAGACTTCTTGGATGATTTTACACTGTGCCCTTGGAGTAATTTTGGCAGGCCGCCCACTCCTGGGAAGGTTCACTACTGTTCCAAGTGTTCTCCATTTGAGATTATGGCTCTCACTGTGGTTCGATGGAGTCCCAGAGCCTTAGAAATAGCTTTGTAACCCTTTCCAGACTGATAGAGGGCAACAAATTTTTTCTGATCTTTTCAGGAACTTCCTTTGATCATGGCATAATGTGCTTGTTGAATCTTTGTGCTGGCAGTGACTCTGATGGTAAGGCGAAAATAAGTGAGGTTTATATTGAGCAGGGCTGGCTGTAATCAAGCCTGGCTGTGTTCAATCAGCTGACTATAATTATCCCTTTAATTGGGTTGATTTAACTAGGGGCAATTACTTTTTCACACAGTGCCAGTTGGTGTTGGTTAACTTTTTTCATTAAATAAATGAAATAAGTAAAAAAAAAAGTGTTATTTGTTCACTTAGGTTCCCTTTATCTAATATTATATTTTGTCTAAAGACCTGAAAACATCCAGTGTGACAAATATGCAATAATAGAGAAAATCAGGAAGGGGGCAAATACTTTTTCACGCCACTGTATATGCACAACCACTGTGTTCTGCCACATCAGGGTTCTGATTCCTATGGACCTCTCCAGTTTCGCAGTCGAGGTCAGAATAAATCCGAATTGTTCTGTGGCTCAACACACTGGTTATCCATAGTCGGCACTCCATTGATGTCAATGTTCAGCACTTCAACAAAACAAAATCACAGTGCAGTTGGAATGTTCTTACACCAGCGATCAGACACAAAACATTAAATAAGTAAGCAGTTTATACTGACCTTCCCCTAATCTGTGATTAAAAAAACACAGAATAATACATTGGTTACAGTGAATTACAAGGCTGCAACTCCATCAAGGGCTTCTGCGGACATAGATAGACTGGAGAGTGAAGCTCAACAGGTTTCTATGGCACCACAACCCCGAGATGGAATTGCAGACCAGTAACTCAGTGTAACCTATTTCTTTTTGGGGGGGAATAATGAGAAAAGGTTGCTCTCCACGTCTCTATGATGTCATCAACCCTATTGATGTGTTATTGGCAGTGGGTTACTTGGCACTGGACTGTAGTACTATTGGAAAGCTGGTGTTTATTACAATACTTTTTTTACATCCTTTTCGAGTGTGTTATTTCAGTGGTCCATATATTACTACGGTTTTGCTGATGGTGACCTCATATGATGTGTGACACCATGGCAGCGTGTGCCACAGTACTGCTGCATGTGTTGCATCCTGTGTTGCCACGGTTTCAAAACGGAAGGCATGCCACACCATCCCTCTGTGACAAAAGACCACGAAACTGAACAGATCAATTACTGTCAATACAATACATGAGTAATAACTTATCTCTCTGCGTCGTTTCATCTCTGCTCGTCGCTCACTGCATTCCCTCTTCTTCGTGGTTAGTGGTGCACTATGAGGGAATATGCTTGGCACGGCATCAGATTTTAGTATTGCTGGTCTTTTCAGATTCAGAAGCTCTGCATGTTAATTATGAATACAAAAAAAAATAAGTAGGTGACACTGATCACTGCATAAAACTATGGTCAGAAAATAACATCATGATACTCACAAAACATCATGTCGTCAGTAAGGGAGGTCTTTACTGTTTTCTGCAGTGTGAGTCAATTATCGTTTGCTGTCATCTTGATAGCTATGTTATGATACTGTTGTAGGCAAAAATTTCATCTGTACCGATGTCTCATGAAGCTTATGGTGTTGCAGTGATATTTTCTGTTTCACCCGTTTGTAGTTGAAGAAATGTATGACCGCTGGGTAACAATTGCATGGAACACAGTAGTAATGGGTGATATTAAGTCTGTGAAGCTGTATACGTGATCCTGCCAGCAGTACATATTACTTGTGAGTACATGCAGGCAATACTGCATGCAGTACTGCCACAAATATGTTAAACCACTATTTCCAAGTATGGTAATCAGTGAAAAGGTTTACAAGCACAGATCTTGTAGTATTGTGATGTAAAACAGTGTCTTGAGATTCCACCAGTGAGATATATTTGGCACCTTGATGATGTTTCCAGTGGACACAGCATGAAATATTCGGGTTGATTGTACAATACTGTACATCTGTCATGTTATTGAAATGTCTGTCACTGAAACACATTAAAATAACATACTTACCTTTCCGGTATCATATATGGGTCTCTACATACAGATCTGCATTTCTGTCTCTCTCTCTCTGTCTGTCTCTATCACATATGTATATATATATATATATATATATATATATATATAACATATATAGATATATGTACTATATATATAAATATATATATATATATACACACACACACACACAGTTATACATGTGCACAGACATATATATATATATATATATATACACACACACATATGTATGTGACTGTATGTGTGTGTGTATATATATATATATATATATATATATATATATATATATGTGTGTGTATTACGTCTCCCGTTGCAACTGATTGCTCAAAACAGGTGATTTTATTTGCCTTCAGCTTGAACCCCAACTGCTGAGGCTCGGTTTGCTGGTCTCGCTCAGCTGAAGATGTGTCACAATACTTGTTTTCAGCAATGAGTGGTGACGGGAGAACTACTGACACATACAAACGTGCATACATATCTGTAAATCGTGTGTATGTATATCAATATACACATATATAAATATATGGGTTATGGAAGTGTTAGTGAAAAGCAGTGTCACCACGGCAAGGTCCTTCCATGTCGACACTGATTACATAACAGAATGACAAATGAGATACACAAGGAAGAATGAACAGACACATCCAGGTATAACACACAATGACAATGTGAGGATAGGTAGAAATGCATGCAGTACAAGTAACAGTTTCAGTAAAAGTGCTTGCGGTATCATTGAGTGTGTGTATGTGTCACAGAACACCATGGGGGGGGGTCTTTCAGGAATAGGTACACAGCAAAGAAAGCAATAACATGTCATTAATACTAATGTCTTTTTCTGGTGGTATGGTACTTGAGTGGGTACTGAATCCTGAATTGGAAATCATAATAGAGGTACGGTGTTAATGATGGTTTGGTAATGAGACATCAGGACATCAACAACTGTTATCATGCTGTAACCTGTCCTTACCGGATGCTGCAGTGGGTTGTGATAGTGATGGTGTTGACAGTGTGTTTGTTGGTGTGGGTCAAGCAACAGAGTTGTTGATGGTACATGCATCTTCATAAGGCACTGACACACAGCATGACAACATTCTATTTTCTAACAGACAGCTGAAGATGGGCACATCTTTTTTAGGGTAACTGTGAGGTGTATAGCTGTGATGTGCATGTGTGTTGTGGTTGTGGGAGACAGGTTTCAGGAACAAAGGGAATTGTATAACTGATTTTGGTGTCTTTTGGCCATCCCTACAGTCAATAATATCATTTAGGTGCATGCTTACAGGCTCCTTTATAGAAGCTTTACAGGACACTTGGCATAACTGGAAAGTTCTAAATAGGGGGACTGTTTGTCACCATTTTCTACTACACCTGGTTTTTGTGGCCCCTCAAGTAATACCGTTATGTGTACACATTGCCCGTTATTTACTGGACAGTATGCCAGAAAGGCACCAACACTATCAGGGAAACTCTCTGCCTTATTAGTGGACAGTCTTGACTCGCTGGGCATCGCCTACACCACATTCTGGGTGCACACCTGGAAAGTGCCTATGACCCATCCCACAAGAATGGCTTGCAGATAGCTAAGTTGTGATAGACTCTGCCTTTGTCCAGGGACCACCCTCTACCCACATACTTGATGGAGATGAGTCTCCTACCTTATTCCTGCTAACTTTGCTCAATTACTTCTTCTTGGATAGTCGTTGGTGTCAGGATGCAGATCTTTGCAGTTCAGCCATCACCAGGTTGCCCACGACACTTCGGGGGAATGGCCCTCAGGCCAGAAAGTCAGCAAGAGATGTCCCTTAATGAGACACTCCCCGGTGTTCCCACACCATCCCAGTGGTCCAGCTAAAGGCCAGACTATGGCAAAATCACCAGAGCTGCACCCTCAGCTCCCAGTGGCATGGGCTATATCCTGGAAACCCGAACTCCCTCCCTGGAACCCTCCATGGTGTCCATTCATGGCATACCGACACGTTTGCAACACCAATCTGTACAGAACATGATGCTACCACTGGCACTGTGAGAATGACTGCCATCTGTACTTCAAGGTAGCAGCATATCTCAGGGGTGTCCTGTGCACCTGGTCTGACTCCCAAGTCCTGTAGACATCCACTTGGTGGATGCAGCATGTGCTTACCCCTGCATAGCATGCAGGAGTCTCCTGGTACCCCATTGCCATTCCGGCAATGACTACAACTTCCCCCCCTGTCTGGCACTCATACATTCGATGGCCCAGCTGGCACATAACATGCATCCCTAGGGGTGTCTACCTGGCTAGGGCACCTGTAGCATTAATGCTTCCTGCCACCTAGCTGTCAGTTAAGTCCTTCTCACTCCCAGATACTTCCCTCCATTCACCTCGAGGGCACCCTATCTATATACAATGTGAAGTCCCCCCATGCCAGCTTGACCCATAAAGGATGATGACATGGCATCATTCCCTACTAGCCACATTTGGTATGAGCCACCTCACACTACTGTAAGGAGAGGGTTGTTGCATTCTGAAAGACAACATGCCAACCACAGCTTCACTTCCAAGGCCTTGCTGGTACTGTTGGGGGTCCCCACCACTAACTGCACGTTGAATGCATACAACAGCAGCACCACAACATCACAGCACAGCTGGACAGGTGCTAATACATTTATAGGGAGGGACAGTAGGATTATATATGAACAATGGCTAGAAACACATATGTATATACAAAGGACAGCACAGTATTGGACATGAACATATATATATATGTGTATGTGGAGGAAAAGCATGGTTATGTATGAAACAGGGACATCAATACAGGAGGAAAGAAGATAATTACAAAGCGACATGATCACTACATCTGTAGATGTGTGTGATTTGGACATAATAAAATCCATTTTTGAAACACTGATCATTCAGATCATAACAGCACACAAGACAGACAGCAGCAGAAGACATTATTCACAGACTGAGCATGTTTAACCAGAGGGGGAAACAATTTCAATTAAATTTAAATAAATACAATGCTGTCATTCATTACTATTCACCTGTAGGTCCCTTTCAAAGCAATCTGGTGTAAAGTGAACAGAGCACACAACTGTGTTCCTGCTGTTCACATCTGGGAGAGTTTCACGTTTGACAGCTGCCTTCCACCGCGCTAGTAGCTCCCTGCTTTTAGGAAAGCGGTAAAATGAGATGCCTCTGCACTCCGTTTTCTTGGAGGCAATGTAGCACCCAACAACACAACAATTGACCATACTGCTCGTTAAAAAAAAAAGATTTCAGTGCAGCTGTATGATTTATTTATCTTTCTGAGGTGGCAAACTCCTCGATGAATACAACACGATCGCATATGCTTTCCCGATCGCGCTGATTGGACAAACCCGTCACTGACGTCATGGCGTCAATGCGCATGCGCAAAATGGCGAGGATAAACTCCATGATTTTGGGTGCTAAAAATATTTAAAATTAGGCGCATCACAGCAACGGGGCACATACATCGATTACAGGATTCAACAAGGTACTGTACAAACACAGTAATAACCACCGTTTGGGGCACTGGCAACGTTTCTTTCCCCTTTAAAGATAGCAGGAGCTCAGGCTCCCAGTTACTTAAACTGATCAGGCTTTACAGCTCCGTGGGGCTAACTTTTTATACAGACTAATTTCTATTGAGGGAGAGAGCAGGTTTTCTTAGGCTTAGTTTTTTTTGTACAAACAGAACCAGCAGTAAGTCTCAAATTCAGGGCCAGAGCAAATCTCAGAAGTTTCCAGAGGTACTGGTAAGCACCTTAACACTGTTACTGATTTCCACACTGAGCTTCTTTCCCAAAGGTCATCTCACGACTGCCCCATTCCTAATGGACTTTCCTAAATAATTTCTTTCTTTTTTTTTTTTCTCATCCTCATCAGGGGAGTGATGTGTTCCTCTGCCACCGCCAAGTTAGTTTCTACTTGGGGCAAAATGTTTAGCAGCCCTATACCTTCACGACTGCCCCCTTGAAACCTCTCTCACTTTAGTCCTGGACCAGTCTGGTCCCTAGAGCTTTCTCTCAACAATTGCTCCCATGGTTCTCCCTGAAGTCGATCCTCCTAACAGTTACAGCAACTCCCTTACTTCCAAGTCCTTGTTGTCCGAGCTGAGCGACAGCCTATATTGGCGTAAAGGCCTACCCCATTTGTAAGCCCTGGGACCTGCCCCCAATAAACAGAAAATGACAGGCCCCATTGAGTCCAGGCCGCCACCCACTCCCATCTGCCATACTGGGCCAACATGTCACTGGGGAAAGGAACCAGGGAAAGCTGCCACCAACCCCGGATCCCCTGTAGAGGCCCTGCCACACCCTCCACAGTCACCAACGGCTCAGTAAATCCACTCCATAGGCTAGGCCCAATGCCCCAGGGTCCTCCGATACCTGCCCTGTGATGCTACATGAAGTCTCTGGATGCTCAGACCACCCAGCCCCAAAGGGACCTAGGATCCAAAATGACCACGACTGCCTTTCTGTTCACCTCCCTCGGTGACCCCAAAACACAGGAACCTGGTGCATCACTGCCCAAACTGTCAACCTGCCTAAGAGGAGGTGGGGACCCCCTCCAGACTGCCCTGCAGCCACACCTGCCGATCTCTCTACCTCAACTCTCTCCTGCTCCCTCTATATATAGCCACTCAACTGCTGCCCCCAAGTGGTGGCAAGCAGAAAATACACCCCAGAGCACAAACTCCCTAAGCAGAAAGGGGGGTGGCCCCTAAGGGCAAGAAATAAGCCTTCCTGTGAGAGGGGGCATACATTAGTTACCACCCTGACCATTTCCTTGTAACCAGTTAGGTCCCTTTGCAACCTGGATTGAGGGGTCAGCTCAACTCTGGCCAAAGCTAGACTCTCTCTGCCATTACATTTCAGGAAAAAAAACAATTCTTAAGGCACACCATGGCAACAGAAGACAATCCTAAATAGCACATCCTGGGTTCCGAGAACCTGCATCTGAACCTTGTTGGGCTCCTTGCAAGGCACCAGCCAACCCAAACTTGAACAATAAATGGATCTTGTATACTAAGCATCATTGTGCCCACAAGACATTTGTTAAAAATCACTTTGAAGTACACAGTTACCACATTTTGTATGGGTTTCCTTCCAGAGACCCACCCACAGCAACTTGTATTGTCACAGCAGTAGCTAAACATAAAGCCCCAGGCTGTAAGGCTTTTTTGAAGTACTGAACTTAATGACAGGATCCCAAACAATTAACAGTTGAAAGTCCATAGCTTTCAGTGTAGAACACATTCTATTCTCTGGGTAGCATATGAGGAATGACATTGTGAAAGAGGGGGTTGCCCCATCATCAGTACTCACAGATACCAACCCCAGATGATCTTACACAGACGTGAGGAAATTCACCCCCAAGGGGCCTTGGAAAAGAAGGTCGCCACCATTTGCTGGTGCACAGACTGATTGCTGACACTACTAGGGCAAGAAGAAACACTGAGGGGTCCTCCCTCTGAAGTTGGCCTGCTCAGGGCAGAGGACCAAGTTACACACACTCTCTGAACTCTCCAAGCTCTGACTTGAGACTGCTGAACAGAACACATGGCTCCAACAAGCCCTTTGTGGCTCATGCAGCTGCGAGAGTTCTAAATGCAAGTGATCTCACTCCACACAGCAGCAGCCAGGCAAATAGGGCTTATCTGAAACCCTTCAAGGATTCAACCTTTTTTTTTTCGTGTGTGCTGCCCAGACATGCTTATACTAATACTGAAGGGGTTCTTGTAACCCCCGGGGAACCTGGGTGTTACATACCTAAAAAACGTCTTTTTCCCATCATCACCATCTGGACAAGTCTCGCTTCAGTTTGCGCCATAGTGCTTCTTATTGCTCTCCCTGCTTCCCTCTGTTCCTCCTGATGCACCTCCCTATCCTGCTCCCTCTGTGTCTCCTTGTGCCTTCTGAATACTACCCTTTTAGCTTTTACCATTTCCCCCACCTCTTTCAAGAACCGTAGTGGCCTCTTTTCCTCTTGCTTTTACTCACTTGCTTGATGCAGAGGTGTGTTGCCTTCCTTTTTAGCTTCACCCAGTATTTCTCTTCCCCATCCAGGTTATCCCTCCATCAGGTCATCCCGGATGCATTAACCAATCTTTTTAAAGAGCAAGTTTTTAGTTAGTTAAAACTGTCTCCCCCCCCCCGAATTTATTTGATAGGTTACACTTCATTTTAAACATCCTTCTGTAAAGCATAATTTTTTTCTTAGTATATTTTCAAAGAAAATGCTTGTAAAAACAGATCCTGGGACCTGCGGTCAAAACGCCTAACTTCCTATATTGCAGGCATGCCCCCACACTGGCACGTTTTGTGAGGTCAGTACTGGAATAGTGTGGGGGCGAGCGCCATAGAATATAGTGGGGCCAGTTTTTGTGAGCTTTTTGAAGACTTTTATATGCCAGTTTTGAGAAAGAGAGACACCACTCAAACTAACAAGGTCCTGTTAGTTGAGCGGTGGCTCATGATGACCCTTGCCCTTGTGTCATGGGTCCTGGACTTCAGGAGGGCAGATTTTAAAAATATATACTTCCTCCTCTGTAGACCATTGCAGTCCCTCACAAGGCATTTCTTTCAGTGCATAACATAGAGAAGGAGCTATATTACTCCCCCTCATGCCCTTCAGGGAGGCATTGTGAACTACCATCCTTTATCCATGACTAGCATAGGCAGCAACATGTAGGAGACAGAATTCATAGGAAGTCTTGCAACAGGTGAGATGAAAGGGTAGAAAAGAGTAGGGGCCTGTATCCCCTTATGGTTTACAGAGGATTGCTTCTACCAGAAAGAGGTTGCCTCACCTTTACTTCTTCTGAAGCAAGGTGGGTTGGGGCCATGGCCTCTGGGGGTCACGGGAATCAGTGCCCACGTGCCCTGTAGTGATGGGGGTTGGGGGGCGTTTGTCAGCAGCTGTACCAGTGCCCTCAAGGGAGAGCATATCACTTTACACTGAGGAGGCCGGCCGGGGTTCTTTAACAGTTCTACAGATACATGGAAAAAAACATTTGCTTATTTATACTTTGATAACTGGGTAGGCTTGCTGGCACCAGGCACCTTTTTTAAGGCACAACCCAGGTACTACAAGCACATTAGGAGAAAAAAACAAAAACAATAAAAACACAGTACATAATACAAAATAGTGTTGCAACGTGATATAATTCATATTTACAGGTCACTAGACATGATTTACAGTGTTGTATACAGTGGCTTGCATAACACAGTTTTACATCAATGAGAAGAGCTGATTAAAAATGAGTGCAGAAGGCCTTGGTACAAGAAACAGGAGCACATACAAAGATACATCAAATAGGCTTTCATCTTATGTGCAAAGCTTTGTAGGAGGGGGACTGCCTGATGGGGGTAGGTATGGCATTCTGTAGGGAGACCGCCCTGAAACTGAAGGATTTCTGCCCCAATCATGTCCACACAAGCGAGGTCAGGAGCGCATCTTTGATGGTGGAATGGGAGTGACAGAGGTCAACAGGAGTAAGCATCTCTTTTAGGCACTGCAGCATGTTGCCATGAAGAGTCTTATGAACAAAGCTGTACAGCAGGAATTGGGCCCTGTGCTTGTTTGCGGACAACCTTGCTGCTGTAAGCTGGCACATTGGTGGGACCTGGGGCCATGCAAGGAGGCAAATCTGGCCATGTTATGATACGGGGCTTTTTCTTTGACCATAATGATTTCAGAGCCATGTCTATGACAGTGGCCCCATAGTTTAGCAAACTAAGGAGGTTGCTTTGTGCGATCCTTACTTTGGTGTCTACAGTGAGAAGCCTTTGGATACAGTACAGTTACCTCAGCTTTTGATGTGCTATCTTGACAGTGTTGCTTAAGTGAATGACAAACATAAGGCAAGGATCTAGGGTTACCCCCAGATATTTTAAATCTGCTAATGAATCAGATCTAGTATCATCTATGGTGGAGATGTTGTGGTCTTTTGAGTGTTGTTTGATTTTTTGGGGGGTTATATTTAGAACTAGCTTTTCATTTGTAACCCCCCCCCCTTGTCTAGAGACCTGATGTAAAAATGGAACAGAGGGGGGCACAAGCAGAGCAGGCCACCCAACATACCTCTTAAAGATGGACATACCTTCACAGACGAAGATCTCAGTTAGCTGCAGACTTAATAGGTGCATCACTCATCGCTGCAGGAGAAGGGAGGACCCAGAACTCGAACCTGGAACCTACTGGGGGCAAGCTGTTAGAGGCAGCCCAACTTCATATAAGCAGAGGCAGGACACTCTCCAGATAAGGAAAACAAATTCATTTATTTTAAAACTCAAAGCAGCTTCCGGGGGGAGGGGGGCATACCAGGAGAAGGCAACAGAGTGGCCAAAGCCATGGTACATAAGTTTGATCCCTGGAAGGCCTAGAAACCAAATGGGCAGTGGAAACTCCTAGTAGGCTGAAGGACCCCCATCACAGCTCTATGGCCTATCCCCTCACACACAGCAGCTTGGATGAACATACACTTGCTCGAACACTGGAGCAGAGGGCACCAACAGCTGCATTCAGATCTCTCCTTCTCCCTGCAAACAAAGGGTGTTTTGGCCTAAAACTCCTGGCATCTCAGAGCAGGCCGAACATGGGCCATGCCAGGTTAATCCAAACCTCTTCTCTCTCCCTGTAAACTGTCACCTCAGAGGATTGTGTGCCACACTGGGTACAAGGCTGGAGTGCTGCAACCACCTCCATGCCCCACGTCATGGGCTGCCACAACTGTGACGGCCCCACCGCCTCACCAACTTTACTCTTGGACCTGGCCTGGCCCACCCCAGTGCTGCAGAGCACAAGGCAGGCCCCCAACTTCACTTCTCCAAACAATGGGCCGTGGCTCCCAAAATGGATCCAATCCCACCGCAGCAGGATCTACCACTACCCACCAAATCCTGAGCAGAAACTCTTTACAGTACCGAGTTGCCAAGGCCTGAAATCCTGGGGCCGGGGTTTGAACACCGGCCCCACTATGCTGACTATAAATCTCCCGGACTGCCTACTCCCACTCCTCTAAATTCAGACCTAATATACCTGCCAGGCCCCACCCCAAACTCCACCCAATGGCAGATACCACCTAGCAGACCATAAAAGACAAAAAGGGAGGAGGCGGCCACTATAGTAAGCCCTCCCAAAGGAAGGGGGCTTACACTTTCCCCCACTTAAAACCATTAGTTTAGTTTATTAATTTGTTAGAGTGCTCTATCTCATTGCGACTTTGTGCTTGACAGATACCCGAAACAGTATGAACTAAAGTAGATCTACATCAAATATAAACAAACACAGTAATTAAAATTAAAAGTAGGGAAAAACTTTATTAAATAAGAAGGTCTTCAGATCCCACTTGAAGGCACTAACCGAGGGGGCTTCTCTGAGCAACCTCCTGTGGAATGGGGCACCTGGCCACCTCATGAAGGGGGGCCAGCAGGATATGCGCACTCTCCCGCCAGCTCACCCCCCAGGAGATGCCAGTAAACATATGGGGACCCAAGGATAAATCCCACAATCCCTGTTGCTGCTGCCCCAAAATAAATTCAGTCTCCCAAACACCTTACCCAGCACATGCTCCCCTTTAACATTTAATAAAATGTAGATAAACAGCAGGCAGGCCAGGACAAATGCAATAAAACACTACACTTCAGTAGGGTTTGTTTGTTTTCTTTTTTATTTTGTTTCCCAGTTACTGCCTACACCAACCACTCATCCAGTCACCCCCACACCCTTACTCACCCATTCCAACATACACCTGATGCAGACAGGAAATGCAATCAACCTCACTCACTGTCTACTACACCCCCCCACCTGTACCCAGTACACATTTACAGTGGCAATACAGTCCATAGGAACAAAGTTCTACTGTCCTGTACAAGGGCAGTAAAGTTCCAACGGATGTCCCTAGAACAACAACAATCCCGAACTTAGACCAGCTGTACACCTGGTGCAGCATCTTTCTCTTAGTTTCAAGTTACTGGGTTTTAGTTTTTTTTTTCAAAGAAACGAACAGTAACTAGAGCTGTAACAATTAAACAGATATAAACTGGAACAGCTCACTGCTGCAGAGTCTCAAGGGCAGTTCTGGCATGCAAATCAGCATCTGGAGAGGTTACCCTTCGCAGGGCAGGTCCACCACCGTGGAGGTAGTAGTACTGGGGGTCAGGTTTTGCAGTTTCGTTCTGAAAGGATTCAGTGGATACCACGTAGTATTTCATCCTTCTGCCTGAGACATCTTGTACCATCGCAGAATGTTTGAAAAGGGTCAGATCTGCCCACTCCATGGAGTGGCACAGTGAGCGGACCCTGTTTGTAATCTCCTCCGATGGAGTTCCAGATTGGTTGGTAACGAACCGGATCTTGTTCACTATTTCCCGAAAGACCCAATCAACATATATTTCCTCTATCACATCCCAAAGGTGCTCCGAGATGTAAAGGTACTGCGCTTGGGGGTATTCCACTTGAATGTGGTACCGGATCCATCACACTGCTTGTGACCATTTGGGAATACTATGAATGCTGGTTCTTTGGGCCTGGCCCTCCTTGAGCCAAACCCCGATGTGCTATCTCAGGTTCATTGTGTTATCAGGGAGAAGTCCATCCATGTGATCTCTGAGGGCCACATACATCCACGGGAGGCGCAGAATGGTGTTTGGCAGAGTCAAAATAATGTCCTATAAGGCTGGGGGATGGCACAATATGTCTCTTGATCTTGAAACATAAAAGATTTGGTTGCTTGCCTGGGGGGGCAATATGGGAGGCTCCACATAGTCAGGCTCTGGTGATCTTCCCATTTACTCCTGCAAAATTGGGGATTCCTTTCCTGAGGCATATCCCCTCTTAGAGGTGACACTGCCACCTCTGGTGGGCAAGGGAGTATAGTCTGATCCCCTGGGCCCTGGGGGATCAGCAGATTTCACAAGCTTTCTTTGCCCTCTCCCTCTGCTGTGGGGAGGCTCAGCAGGCGGCAATGGTGAAAGGCTGGGCAGATGTTTATGCCCCTCAGCACCAGATGGATTCTCCTCTTCCACAGCTGCAACCTGCACATCAGCCTCAGGAGTGGTGGGCTATACGGGGGTAACCGCTGATCTCCTGTCCTACTGTGCCTCCAAACTGCCCACTGACATTATAGAAGCAGTCCACTCCATGCAGCAAGGTGGTAAAGCATAGAAACTAGGAGGTGCACCCTCGAGCACAGGCTGAACACAGTGGGAGGCACACCACCCCCACATCCTGATAGCTGCAGCAAGTACACCAATCATTCAGGGCTCCCCAACTGGCACTAGTCCAAAGCTAAGAAAGCAGGGAGGCTGGTACCAGGGCCTGTGGCTCGCACTCTGAGGTCTTTTCAGCCATTTCTCTTCCCTCACACCAACACATAGCAGCTCGGCTCTCCCTCTGAAATGGCCCATTTTCTTTTTTCTTCCAGGATCCCGCATCATCTCCCCAGACAATCAGAGGGAAGAATGGCTCAGTTGCATTAGTCGTTGATATTAGAGAGCCTTGACCAAGATGACGCCATTAGCAAAAGGTGCGAAACCTTCCAAATATGGCGAAACCCGACTATGGTGCAGACAACAGTTCCAGCCAGGACCCCCTAGTGCTGCCAACCAAGCAAGTCCAGAAACAATCTGGCCCCCCAAAATAATCATCACAGATGAACCCCCGCATTTGTAATCCCCTCCACCTTGTCTAGGGGCCTGATGTAAAAATGGAACAGAGTGGGCACAAGTAGAGCAGACCATCCTAGATAATTCTTAAAGATGGACATACATTCACAGATGAAGATCTCAGTTAGCTGCAGACTTGATGGGTGCATCACTCATTGCTGCAGAAGAAGTGGGGGGGGCAGGACTCAAACCTGGAACCTGCTAAAGGGGTGTGACAGGGTGGAATAGGACGCTGTCCCATTTGTTAGAGAAAGTGTTTAAAATGCAAGGATCTTTCCTTTTCTGTCTCTTCTCTGTCTGGTTATGTAGCCCAATTTTCCTGTGAGACTTTGGATTTGATCACCCCAACAATCTCGCAGTTCTTTGGCTCGCACTGTTTCTCAGTTTTCCCTTGCTGTCTGTTTTTCCTCCCTTGCATATCTGCTAATATAAAGATATATAATTAATTGTATGGAAAGGTAACTGATATTGGGATCCCTTTTGTTTAGAAAAATGTGTAGCATTACTGTTAAAATATATTTATTTATTTATTTATTGAAATTTGTTGACCGGGTAGGCCCACTGAGACAACAAAGTCCCTTTTTCAGGGGCGACCTGGAATTAATTACAGATAAGAGACACAAGAGCATACAATAGACAAAAGTAGTACAGTTAATCGCATAGGTACATACATAAGTAGTATTACAGAACACAAAAGAGAACAGGTAGCATTAGAAACAGGACAAAACCAGTCAAGACTAAGGAGTATAAGTGGCACCAGCAACTCAAGTGCAACAGCACTGATTGACTACCATTAAGTGAGATTTTAGGGCCGTTTTGAATGAGTACAGAGTAGAGCAGTTAGCCACAGCTGCGGGTAGACTGTTCCAGAGTGATGGGGCAGAACTGGCAAAGGACCTGTCACCAGCTCGGGTTTGAGTCCTGGGGACTTCCAGGACAGGATGGGCAGTAGACCTCAGGTCATGTTTAGCTGATTTGTATAGGAGAAGTCCATTTAGACTAGGAGGAGCCGGGAGCTTGGCTGTTTTGAAGAAAAGACAGTGTAGGGAATGCAAGTCTGGCCTCAAGTGATGGCCAGTCAAAGAGATGAGAACATTGCAGTGGTGATCACGGGGGTGGGCAGAGGCTGCAAAGTGGGCAATTTTATGATAAAGGACTCTGAGTTTGTTGAGATCCGGGCCCTGAAGAGGTTGAAGTACAGGAGCACCATAGAGAAGCACTGGGAGAATGGTACTAGTGGTGATAGCCATACGGGCTTCCCTGGAGAGGAATCCACCAAGTCTGTATAAGAGGCCAGTTCTCTGATGGAGGATTTTGGTGGTAGTCTCAATGTGCGGGCTTAGGGTTAGCTTCTGATCCAGGTACACTTCAAATTATTTTGTGGATGCACATACCTCAAGTGGAGTCTCGCTGGCCGATGAGATCTGTAGGAGGTTTGATCTATCTGCTGCTAACCGTTTGGTACCGAAAAGCATGGCCTTGGATTTATTGAGGTTAAGGACTAGTTTCATGTCCACTAGCCACTTTTCCAACTTTCTGAAGTCCTTATTGAGGTTCTGGCCTAGTTGAAATAAGTCCTTCGAACTCCTATAGATAATGGCATCGTCTGCATACAGTTGGATGTTGGCCCCACCACAATGCTTTTGCATGCTATTGATGAAAATATTAAATAGCAGGGGTCCAAGGATGGAACCTTGGGGGACTCCTCGGTGCACTGGCTTAATTGTAGAGGGTGTACCCTTCCATTTTACCAGCTGCTTCCTTCCACAGAGGTAATGATGAAACCAGGAGGAGTCAAGTGGATCCAGTCCGAGGTTCTGAAGACAGGTAACAAGGAGATCATGGTTCACCAAATCGAAGGCTTTCGTAAGATCCAGGAATAGGGCACCAGTGGCTAGACCTTGATCCATAGCCCCAAGTACATCTGAGGTGAACTTGACTAGGGCTGTGTCAGTGCCATGGTTTTTCCTGAAACCATGTTGCACCTCTGTAAGCAGATTATGGGTTTCAAGGTAATCAAGAATCTGTCTATGCACCAGTTTTTCCAGCGTTTTTGCAAGCACACTGAGGATTGATATAGGTTGGTAGTTTTCAATTTGGCCTTTGTCACCACCTTTATGAATAGGGATAACGGTGGCCATTTTCCATTTGGTGGGGAATTGCCCGAGGAGGAGGAATTTGTTAAACAGGTTCCTTAGTGGAGCTGCAATAATCAGGGCAGCTATTTTCAGAAATTTAGGCTCCAGATTATCAAACCCAGGAGTGCCATCCGGTTTGATGGTGTTTAGAAGGGTGAGGATGTCCTTCCGTGTAACCAGGTGGAAGTGGAAGTTGGGGACAGTGTGGGGGGCAAGGTGAGAGAAGTTAGTGTTGCTAGGTGAGGGATCAGTGTATCTATCAAGGTCAGTAAAGAAGTTGTTGAAAGCATTGGCTAACTCCACTGGATCAGACATCAGGTTGTCTTCAACTGTGGTGCTCTGGGGGGCTTCAGCTGAGCACCCCTTCAGGAGGCAATTTATTCGAGACCAGAACTTTATTGGGTTTGCCAGGTTAGAGGTTTGGAGTCGTCTAATGTAGGCACTTTTAGCATGTTTAAGCTCTTTCTTACAGCTATTGCGCAGGGTCCTGTATAATAGCCAATCAGCGTGAACTCCTGAGCATTTGTAGTTGCCCCATGCCTTGTCTCTGAGCTATATATATACAGTATATATAAGCAGAAAGCTATTGTAAACTCCAGAGGTTACCCGAGTGCAAATTTTAGACCTTTTTTGCAAAACCTGTAGGGGCCTCAACAAGCACACTGTGTTCTAGCAGCTCCTGAAACTTACAAGAACAGAACACTTACAAAACAGGATGCTTGCCAAGAGTGGGGGTTGAAAAGACTTATAAGAGCTAAGCTGCAACTGCAGAAAGATAAGAAAAAAGGACACAGAGACTGAAAGAAAAAAAACTATTTCTTCTCTGTACATAGTTATTATGAACAAGTTAATTTTTTTTATGATACTGCTAGTGTAAATAAATAAGTTTTGGTGAATTCGACAACTGCTCCTGGTTTTCCTATGCTTTCTGACCTCTGCCTTGATGACAGCTGGTGTCGGAAGTAGGATTTACGCCATGCATACCCTAAGACAGGAGTTTTGTGTGTGGGTACTGGACGTAGTACCAGGGAAGCACAGAGGAAGGCTTGGATTCTGCAGCAGCAAGTCCAGCAGTGGTTAGCAGGAGAATGGCAGCCAAACTAGCAGAGACAGAAGTCCAGTCTGAGATTGTACAGCCAGCACAAGTTATGGAAAAAGAACAGGCAGTGACAGAACCTGAAAGCCTGATGGACTTTTTCAAATGTTGGGCTATACAACAAAAAGAGACTTGAGAAGCAGAGAGGAAAAAAAGAGATGCAACGTTTAGAAGCGCAAAGTAGAGAAGTGATGCAGCTACAGGCACAGCAGAGGAGAGAAGAGATGCTGCAACGGGAGCAGCAGAGGAGAAAAGAGATGCAGCGACAGGAGCAGCGATGGCTGGATGCCTTGCAAGCTATCAAAGGCAGAGGATCTGGCAGAGACCCAGAGGAGCAACAAAATGCAAGCAATTTAAAAGCCATTGAACTTGCAAAGTTGTGCCCCTCGGATGATATAGAGGCATACCTGACAACTTTTGAAAGAGTTGCCACAGCCTGTCAATGGCCAAAGCAGCAGTGGACAATCAGACTGGTATCCTACCTGACAGGGGAAAGCCCAACTTGCCTACAGCAATGTGGACACTGCACAGTCAGAAAATGATGACCTGGTGAAAAGCAAAATCCTGAAAAGGTATGACATCTCCAGAGAGACATACAGGCAAAGATTTTGATCTCTGACGTACAACTCGGTCGACAATCCTCAAGAAGGCTTCACCCAACTTACAGAACTCCTGATAAAATGGCTCCAACCAGAGAGCAAAACAATCCCACAGATCATCAACACATTTGCCATGGAGCAATTTATCAACATCTTGCCTACAGATGGGGGTAAAGGAACACCAACCAGAGAGTGGGGAAATTAGGCTTGTCACTAAAAGGCAGACCAGCTTGTCCTGGGCCCCAGCCAGAGATAAAAGATTGGGGGGGGGAGATAGGGAAGGGGAGGGGATTGCAAGTGTAGGGGGGAGGTGACATGACCTCATCGAGGGGTCATATGATCAGGCTGCAGAGCTAGCTGGACATTGGCAAAGGGGAGGGGCCAGTAGGGGTCCTAAACAAGGGTCCTTAGGAGCTATTTAAGGGCATGCAACCCTCAGGTAGCCCTCTTTTCTTGCTGTGCTGTAAAATTTCCACTGAGGATATACAGCACATCGTTGGCAGTTCTAAGGTAAGGTATAGCAGGTAGCTGCTGTTTTGGTGCAGTAATATTTTGCTGAACTTAGGTAGAAGGTACATGAGGTAAAAGGAATTTGGAAGTTGATAAGTCTGTGGGTTAGGCTGGTCTATGATTTTCTAAGGTAAGGCATAGCAGATAGCTGCTCTTGTGGCGCAGTAATATTTTGCTGAGCTTGGGTAGAAGGTACATGAGGTAAAAGGAATTATGCACTTGATAAGTCTGTGGGCTAGGCTGGTCTGTGATTGTACGTTTGGTATGGCTAGGCAGCATGCGTGGCGGTGTTGGGCCCAGTTAGGAAGGTTGGGTGTAGGCACACGGTGCCAAGCCGGTAGTCTGTTTGGTGTATGAGTAGATGCTGTGTCGTGTGGTCAAGGGCCTGATCACGGGGTAATGCAAAAAAAAAATGATGGAAAGAAGAATTGGGAAGCTGCGTGGTGTGAGGAGCTCCCGGGAGGCTCAGGCATCAGCCAAAGAACGTGGCCAGGTGGGTTTTCGGTAGCAGAGCTGTTGATCCGGTTGGTGGATCGCGAGAAGCCCCACCGGGGGGGAGGCACTGGGGCGTACGACAGTGGGGTGACCGGCTCCTTCGGGGCCAAGCAAGGGGCGCATTTTGGGAGCTCCATTTTCGGAAGGGGCTTGTGGAGCCAAGAATGGACAGGGGCAGGTAGGTGCTGCAGCCAGCAGGACAAACTGAGCCGGCATGGCCTATCATGTGTACTCCCCAAAACAGGTGAGCTGATGGGAGAGAGGATGACTGAGAAGCTTTTGGGGTGCTGCAGGACATTGAGATTTGGTATCCGTGGGGGCTGGGGCTGAGCAACGATGGGTGGAGGCAGCCAGTGAGGCCTTCTGCTTGGTCATGGATGCCAAGTTTGGGGGAGTTCATGCTGGAGCGCTCTAGTGGGGCGTGGGGGACATGACCAAGACGGGCGACATGCAAGGCAGCACGAGGGTCTAGAGAAGGAGGCCTGAAAGGAAGAAGGGGCCAGAGGGGCCTGCCGTGTGTCTTGGCCACCATGTGAGGGTGGGTGGAGCACACTTGGAGTGCATGGGTAGGCCCACGGCAGGCAAGGGGCGGGGGCTGCATGTAGGACTGTCTTGGAGTTGTGGCCTCAACGGAGGGGCCGGAGAGGCCCACCACACGGTACAGCCACCACATGGGGCAGGGTAACGGCATGGTAGGGCTCCTAGGGGCGCAGAGCAGATGGGGTACATGGTGGACAGGAGCGGACAAGGAAAACATCTGTCGCACTCATCCTCCAGTGGCAGATTATTCGGGGGGGGGAGTGAAGCAAAGCAAAGGGGATGGTTTGTCTGGTCTGCTGCATCGATAGGCACACCCGTGAGGCGTGGCCGTCATTTTGTGGAAGGCCGCAACCGAGCCTGTGGAGGGTGGAGAAAAGGCAGAGGGACGAGTTGGAGGCTGGGAGCAGGCATGCCGGGAAGCCCAACCATGTGGCAACCATGGCCCCTGGTGTCAGGCCACTGGGTCAGTCGGGTGTGGCGAGTGCTTACTGACAATGGGCAATGGAGGACCGGCTTTGGTCACTGGGGCAGGGCTCAGAGGGGGAGCTAGGGTGGGGCATGTAAAGCCATAGGCATATGGGGGATCCCGGTAAAAAAAAAAAAAAGGGGGGATAGGGCCGGTTAAAAAAACCAAAAAACTATACGTGTGTTTGTGTAGGGTTCTGTTGCAAACTGTGTGAGAGGCTTTTCAGCACCATACATTTCGTGGAACCTCAGGCTGGGGCACCAGCCTGGGAGCAGACTCTCCTGGTGCAGGATTGCTGGGATTCTCTGGGCCAGGAGGGTAGTGTAGAGGAAAGGGGGTTGAAGGGGGGGGCCGAATAGCTGTGGTGTGGTGCGGTATTCACATGTGCTTTGTTATGTAGCTTGGACAGAAGATGGCACCAAAAAGAGCCCCAACATCCATTGCTACCATTCTGGTGGAAGCTGCGAAGCTGATGGCACAGATGACCAAGTTGATGGAAGTGGTAAAGAAGAAGGAGGCCGAGGAGGAGGAGACCCAGAAGGAGCAGGATGAGGGGGCCGGTGCTAGAAGAGGCACCAAGAGACCGAGGAGGGTGGGAGCCAGCACCCCGGCAGCACCAAGGACAGGGATTGAGTCAGATCAGGTCCCGGCAGGGCCACAGCTGGATGGGGATAAGGATGAGGTGGACATGAACAATGAGGCAGGTTTGCAAAAGTATATTGAAGGATTGTTGGGAGACATGGGGAAGGGAGGGGTGCCAAAGATGGAGAGAGCCTTGCAGGCTATCAAGGAGGGTGAGAAAGGAGGCAAGGTGGTGGCAGGCATGGCAGGGTTAGTGCAGAAGTTGTACGATGGCCCGCCAGGTTTCACACTGGGTGACCACGTGCCAGCATCAATAAAAAAAAAAATATGGAAAGGGGAGTACATGGATATCTTTGGTTTGGTAGACGAGGAGACAGCCAAGAGATATGAGCAGAAGGAATCATTAGGAAAGTCAGAGATGGCAGTGGCACTAGCGGTGGTGGGGCACAAAACGGAGGAGGCCAGGTTGAAGGGTAAGAGCATTGACACATGGCAAGTGGATTTTCTGATCTATAGTGCATTGGTGCTGGAGAAGCAGCCTAACCTGGCAATCCCATTGCTGACTTATATGGCAATCATCAGGGATGTGTAATGGGCGAAGCTAGGTTTCGGGTGGCTTAAGTACGGTGAGGCATTTTGGAGGCAGATGGCAGCAAAAGGGGACCTGAGGTGGGCTGTATCCACACTGAGTTGTGGGTCTGGACGTTGTCAGGACCAGCGGTTGGGCAGAGAGCGGAGCAAGGAAAAAAGGGGTCTCAAGCTCAGGGTACCAAGGCCTGCTGAGCTGTCAACAGGGCTTTGTGTAGCTGGCCTAGCTGTAAGTTTAAGCACATCTGCTCGCAGTGCATGGGGTCACACCCAGCGACAACATGCAGTGTGGGGGGGGTGACAAGATGGGACAAGCCGGTGAGCTGACCCAGGAGCAGCCCTTTCGGAGCAGCTGGGGGGGAGCTGATAGGGGCCACGGGGGTCTTGGGAGAGGAGGATACACATCCAATTATGGATGGAATTAAATCAGAGCATGGGGAAGGGTGGTGGGGATATGCCCTGGCCCGCATGCCCATCAAACTGGGGGTGGTGGAGGTCTGGACCGAGGGCTACCCTGACAGGAGAGGGGTGGAGTTGCTAAGAGTGGGTTTTCAGGGTGGTCTTCTGCTGGGTTTCAAGGGGGCATGGGTGGGGATGTGGGCTAAGAATTTAAGGTCTGTAAAAGGAAGGGATAATGTAGTCCAGGGAAAGATCCAGAAAGATGTGAAGGCAGGGCAGGTGGAGGAGCCATTGGCCGACCCCCCCCCGCAAGAGTTTCCGGGTGTCACTCCTGGGGGTGGTACCTAAGAAGCAGGCAGGTGAGTTCCGGCTCATACATCATCGTTCCTACCCCAATGAGGGGTCAATGAATGGAGGGATTCTGGAAACTCTCAGCATGGTCTCGTATGCATCACTGGACCAGGTGGTGGAGTTGATCCAGGCAGCTGAAGGGGCTTGGCTGGCGAAGACGGACATTGAGTCTGCATTCTGGCTGTTACTGGTACGGCTGGCAGACTGGGACCTTCTGGGCTTTCAGTTTGAGGGTGGGTTGCACTTCGACAAGGCAATGCCCATGGGATGTTCTGTGGCCTGTTCAACATTTAAGGATTTCAGCTCATGGGTGCAATGGGTGTTTGGGGCATGGTACGGACACAAGAGGGTCGTCCATTACCTGGACGATTTTCTGTTGATAGGGACCAGCCAGTCGGAGACCCAGGAAATGTTGGCAGACTTCCAGGATATGTGCAGGGCCATAGGGATCCCTTTGGCAGATGGGAAACCGAAGTCCCAGCGCGCAGGTTGGAGTTCCTTGGGGTCGAGGTGGACACGGAGCAAGAGTGTTTTCACCTGCCAGGGGATAAGGTAGCACGGCTCAAGGGACCACTTGCACTAGTGGGAGGGAGGAGGGTGCCGCTGGTGCAAGTACAGCAGCTAGTGGGGCGCCTTAATTTCGCCAGCAAGGCCATAAGCCCGGGCAGGGCCTTTACTAGGAGGTTGGGGAGGGTCACTGTAGAGGGGTTGTGGGATAACAGATGGACCAGACACCGAACTTAGGGTTCAACACACAATCTCTGTGTGATGTTTATTCAAAATACAAGAAATAACCTTTTGCAATGCCATATTTCTCCTTCAGTACATCAGTTTGCAGCAACAGACTATAAATATCCTTTCTCTGCACTTAGCCAGCCCCTACTGACACTGGACTCTGATCCCATTCACTAGCTAAGATGTACCCATAACCCTTAAGCAAGCCCTCATTTGCTTACATAGTAGGGTCCCAAAAAGAAGAAAAACAAAACAAGCTATAAACAAAGAACCTCAATGCAGAATCACTGAAAGAACAGTTACCCCAAAGGGCATTGGCAACAAATCAAGTTTCAGAGACATACATCATCATACATACTTCCATAATGCAATGCATCATAGTGGGATATATGCAAATCACCATGACATTCCTGGCTTGTTAAATTTTCAACAATTTACATGCATTTTAAATAGCACAACTAGCCTAATTTCTATAATAGTCACCTAGTACTTTTATCATTATCAAAAACACCAAGTGTTTTTTAAACATTTACAGGTTTTATAAACATAAGGTATATACATTAAGGTAGTTTATAATATAGTGTTATTGCATACTAAATCCAACAACGCTTAACACAACTTGTTTTACATACATCTGGAGGTCACCACAATATCATCCCTGTACGAGGACATGAGAGGGAAAAGGAAAATTAAAGAGGACACTATAGCATAGTCAAGAGAGGGAGAGGGGTGCCCAAAGGTGGCCAGCCTTATGGACTAGAAATTGTAAAGGGCGGATTAGGTTTAGAAATAGAAGAACTGTTGCAACAAATTTAAGGAAAGGTCAGTCCTCAAGAGTGGCAGGAGCTCCCGGTTACATATCCCCCACCTTAAGAGGGAAGCAGTTATTGAAGACTGCTTACCACGTTCTTGTCCCAGGAAGGGATGGAGCTTCTACCCATCCATCTTCAGAAGCTCTGTTTCAGGGTTCTTATTAACAATAAACATTCTATCATAAACATGGTGTACATCATCATTCTTTACCCTGAAGCATTAACACATTTCTCAACAGACTAACGGTACCTTCCCATCTCCTTTTAGGGAAAGTCCATCATGTTTTACTGATATCAATTTCTGCACCATATTTAGACATGAAATCAGCATTTATATGTTTCATCCCTGCCCTGTGGGACACCACAAATCGATAAGGCTGACGAGTCAAGTACCACCGCATTATACAGGGATTTTTTTTCTCTCATTTGGTGCAACCAGTAGAGGGGGTTGTGATCAGTTGCAACCTTAAATTCAGCCCCCCACAAGTAATATTTTAGGGACTCAATTGCCCACTTCAGAGCTAAGCACTCTTTCTCTATGGTAGCATATCTTCTCTCCCTCTCATGTAGCTTCCTGCTAATATACCTGATCGGATGTTCTTCCCCATCTATTTTCTGAGATAAGACTGCCCAAATACCATTCTCTGATGCATTAGTTTGAACCTCAAACACTTGGTTGAAGTCAGGGCTTTTCAATACAAGTGCTGTACATAGAATTGCCTTGATCTTCCTAAATGCTTCATCACAAATAGGGGTCCACTGAACCTTATTTGGGCACCTCTTTTTAGTGAGATCAGTCAAAGGACTAACAATGGCTGAGAAATTAGGAATAAATCTCGGGTAATAGCCAGCCAAGCCTAGGAAAGATCGCATGTGCTTTTTTGTGGTAGGTATTTAGCTGTTTGCTAGTGCTGTAACCTTCTCTACCTCAGGCTTCACTTGTCCATTTCCTAAGATGAACCCTAGGTATCTTGTTTCGGTCTTTGCTAGGGCGCACTTAGCAGGGTTAACGGTCAGTTATCCAAGCTATCAGAAATGCAGGTCTGACTATTAATCCTATCAAGTGTGCATTGGGCGTGCAGGAAACCAGATATTTGGGCTGTGTGTTGGGAAATGGAGAAGTCAAGCCAGAGGTTTCTAAGATAGAAGCTGTAGTTAATAGCCCTGTCCCTAAAACAAAGAAACATGTCAGGTTGTTTTAGGGCTGGCTGGTTATTATTGGAGATTTGTTCCCAACTTTGCAGAGTTAGCTACTCCCTTTACTGAACTCACAAAGAAACAGTACCCAAATACCGTGAAATGGACCCCAATGTGTGATGAAGCTTTTCAAGCCATAAAGGCTACATTATGTTCAGCCTCTGTTTTAAGAAGCCCAGACTCTAAGAAACTATTTTTGCTACAAACAGATGCATCAGAGGTAGGTCTAGGTGCAGTCCTGAGTCAAAATGTAAATGGAACAGAACATCTTATTCTGTACGTAAGTAGGAAATTGCATGACAGAGAGGAAAGGTACTCCACTTTCGAAAAGGAGTGTTTAGCAGCAAAGTGGGCTATGGAGTCCCAGAAGTTTTATTTGCTAGGAACTGATTTTGTTCTTGTAACAGATCACAGACCTCTCTGTTGGCTTAACCAAATGAGAGATACAAATTCCAGAATCACAAGGTGGTACCTGGCACTACAGCCATTTAAATTCATGGTGATACACAAATCTGGTAAAGAGAATAGCAACGCTGATTTTCTGTCACGATATGGATCAGGACTTGAGGGTTCTGAAGGTTGAAAAACAAATGTATGAGTTTAAACTTTACTGCTTGCTGTACTGTTAGAAAAAAGCAGATCATGCACATGTCCTTAATTGCTGAAAGCAGCAAATGTTATTAGAGAATAAAAAGTTTTGGAAACCTGTTTAATGAAACAGGTTTCCTCTTAAGGAGGGGGTGTATGTGATAGGATGGAATAGGACCCTGTCCCATTTGTTAGAGAAAGTGTTTCAAATGCAAGGACCTTTCCTTTTCTGTCTCTTCTCTGTATGGTTGCGCAACCCAATTTTCCTGTGATACTTCGGATTTGATCACCACGACAATCTCACAATTCTTTGACTCTCACTGTCTCTCACTTTTTCCTTGCTGCCTGTTTTTCCTCCCTTGCATATCTGCTAATATAAAGATATATGCAATTCATTGTATGGAAAGGTAACTGATATTGGGATCCCTTTTGTTTAGAAAAATGTATAGCATTACTGTTGAAATATATATAATTATATTTTGAGATGATTGCTGAAAGCTATTTTAAACTCCAGAGGTTACCTGCGTGCAAATTTTAGACTTTTTTGCAAAAGCTGTAAGGGCCTCAGCAAGCACACTGTGTTCTAGCAGCTCCTGAAACTTACAAGAACAGAACACTTACAAAAACAGGAATGCTTCCTAAGAGTGGGGGTTGAAAAGACTTATAAGAGCTAATCTGCAACTGCAAAAAGATTAGAAAAAAAAGGGACACAGAGACTGAAAGAAAAAAACTTTCACTTCTCCTCTGTACATAGTTATTATGAACAGAGTTTATTTTTTTATGATACTGCTAGTGTAAATAAATAATTTTTGGTGAATTCTACAACTTCTTCTGGTTTTCCTGTGCTTTCTGACCTGTGCCTCGACGACAACGGGATGGTGTCAGAGGCAGCCCAGTTTCATATAAGCAGAGGCAGGACACTCTCCAGATAAAGAAAACAAATTAATTTATTTTAAAACTCAAAGCAGCTCCCGGGGGCTGGGGGTACATACTGAGAGGAGAGAACAGTGTGACCGAAACCATGGCACATAAACTTGAAGCAAAGAAGGCCTAGAAACTGAGCTCCAGGGGAGCCGAGGGGCTCACATACATGGGCAGTGGAAACTCCTGGGTAGACTGTAGGACCCACAACACAACTCTGTGGCCTAACCCCTCACAAACGGCAGCTCGGACAAACATACATCTGCTTGAACACCGGAGTGGAGGGCATCAACGGCTGCATTCAAATGTCTCCTTCTCCCTGCAAACAAGAGGTTTTTGACCTAAAACCCCGACATCCTGGAGCAGGCTCAATACGGGTCATGCCAGGGTGCTCCAGACCTCTCTCTCCATGCAGGCTGTCACAACAGAGGATGGTGTGCCACTGTGTACAAGGCTGGAGGGCTGCCACCACCTTCAGGCCCCGTGCCATGGGCTGCCATCACAGTGATGTGCCCACTGCCTCACCAGCTTCACTCTTGGACCAGGCTCCGGCCCACTTTCATGCTGCAAAGAGCAAGGCGGGCACCCAACTTCACTTCTCTAAGTAGTGGGCCTCGGCTCCCAAAATAGACCCAGTCCACCGCTGCAGGGCCCACTACCACCCACCAAATCATGATCGGAAGCTCTTTGCAGTCTCGAGTCACCAAGGCCCAAAATTCTGGGGCTGGGGTTCAAACCCCGGCGCCACTATAATGACTACAAATCTCCAGACGGCCTTCTCCCACTCCTCTAAATCCAGACCTAATATACCTGCGAGGCCGCACACCAAACTCAACCCAAGGACAGAGATACCACCAGGCAGGCTATAAAAGGCAAAAAGGGAGGAGATGGACATTATAGTAAGCCCTCCCAAAAGGAGGGACTTACACATTTAAGAACCAGCATTGAAGAGCATAGAAGTTCTGCTCAAGGGTCATGTTAGTATCAGAATTATTTCTCTCATCTGCACAGATGACAGTATGATCTGCATAAAGTAGGGATTTGGCAGCGGAGCAGATCCTAGGTAGATTTTTAGTGAACAGCATGAAAAGGAGAGGGGCCCAATGTGGAGCTCTGCCACACACCGCAAGTGATAGTGTTGGCATCCGAGGCTGCCGTAGCCGGTTTGACCATTTGGTCAATTCCGTATATCTACTAATAGAAGTTGCCACTTCTCTTACAAACAGATGAAATTTGTTGTGGCATCTGTTAGAGGGTGACCTCTATTTAAAATCTGCTGGCTGTTTGCATGATCCGTCCCTCTATTATTGATAGTTTGACTCACAGACAGAATGCTAGATGAAACACTCACCTGAAAAGGCAGAAAAAACCTGCAGAATGTCTAAAACGAAATCCTACAGCCTTGATTTTAAGTCTACTGTGATTCAGCGTGCTGAGACAAAAGAAAAACTGTCCTACGATAGCCACATTGAATATCGATGAAAAGCAAATATGGGAAAATGGAGAAAAGAAGAATAAAATCACTGAACTTGTAAGTGTCTCCAGTAGTGGTGAGAATAACAAAAAAGGCATCAGCTGGGCAGTGCTGGGAGAAGGTGCTGGCATTCAAAGCCTTAATGTGAACTTGCCGACCGAGTTTGCCTTCAGGGCAAACAACATTTGTGTGTGACATGCAAGGCAGTGGCTCTAAAGGCAGTGGACTTGTTCAAGGACCCAAACTTTAAATGTCTGCAAGAGATGGTTGGACAAATTCCTTAGCTGGTGGGGTTTACATTAAGACAGAAAACAACAATTGAATAACGCATGCTGAAAGATTTCCATCCCAGAGTTGCACAGGTTATTGTTTTTTTAAAAGGTAGATGGAACAGAATGAAATCAAAACATGTGCAATAGGAAATATGGATGGGAGGGTATTATAGGCAGATGTGCCTGGCAACAGCACAATAGACAAAGTTGGCTGTAAATCTATCCTCGTCATGACCAGAGGCCATGAGAAACAATGCATCACTGTCTCTCTTGCTGCCATGGCAGATAGACGCAAGCTCCCACCTTTTCTTGCATTTAAGGGTAAACAGCCCTCGAATCAGTGCCAGTGGTATAGTTGGGGCAGTGAGCCACAATGGGTGGATGCAGGAGGAGTTAACCCTACAGTGGCTGGACTGTGTGTGGGGAAACATTGCCATTCAGTAGTGAATGCTGATGTGGAACACATTCTGTTGACGTCTGTCTTCTGCAGTGAAGGAGTCCCTGGAGTCTAATGTAACCCCTAGGTGGCGCTATCCCAAGGGCTACTACCCCTGCCTGCTTGGATACTAACAGGTTGAGGGGCCTAGGTCCAGTGGCTGGTGCCTCCACCCAGAGGTCAGTGTTTGTAGTGGTTAGACTAGCTTGGTCACAGCCCTCTGGGACACTGAGACCCCCTTTTATTCCCTCTAGTGGCTCACACAGAACACAGGAGTTACAGTCCCAGTACCCCACATATACACACTGTTCACTCATAAGGTACCACTTACCCTCGACACTGATTCTGCAGCACGTCTCTGAGGATCCCCTGTAAAATAAGGTTATACAACATACACAACGAAATATAATACTGTTTCCATAAGTACCAACACCACAGACAGTATATAGTATAACAACAACAAATCTGATTTATGTAAGGGACAGTAACACGGAAGGGGGAAATCAGGTTAATTGGTGGCATTAAATCACAGTACTGTGCACACATACAGGGTCTGAAAAGTCACACTCTGGGTACCCAGGTTGGGGGGGGGCTAGCCAGGTCCGTTGCCTGGGGTTGGCTGGCAGGTGCAGATGGATAGGGCCCTGTAGAAAAAAATATATGCACAACATCCAATTGTAATCCGGAGCCGGATGGCTCAGTCCATGAAGCAGTGAAATAACAAGAATTAGATGACACACTTGTGATTGAAAACAGGCTGCAGGGGAATACCCTGATTTGTACTCACAATACCCAAACTGAGAACCGGATGGTGGATGTTCTTCTGGATTGTCAGAAGCAACAGGGCATGGAGACAAGGTCCTTGTGACTGATCCCACTGCAGTTTGTAGCAAACAGATTTAGTCTGAGACAAGCTGGGGTTTGCTTCCAGCTTCAACACACAGCACAGGGGATTGGAAACAGCGATTCCCCACAAGCACTACGCACATTCATATGTAAAAGGAAAGTACTATACCAGGCAGGCTGCTCCTCGATCCCGATCGCACTTACTGCAAAATACCCGGGAGCACACATAGCAGCTTCAGTTCCTGACAGACCGAGCGTGATTCAGCAATTTCTCCAGTCTTCTACAGGGTGAGACTGGTTTCCACAATTCTGGTGATTCTTTCTCCTCACAACTTGGATTCAGTCCAAACTGGAACTCACAATGGCTGCAGGCCGAACCTCAGAGCCTCACACGTGCTTCCTACTCGAAACTATACACGGCAGAAGCACAGAGCTCCTTCTCTCTTCACTGTCACAACTGATTTGATCTTTCCAGTCACAGAGCAGGGCATTTCCTTTAGCTCCACACCATTCTGTTGGCTGGTTCGGCTGTCATTCACAATAAGACTCCCTCTTTTGGTGGAAAAAGGCGCCAAGGTCAAAACTACATTTCCCAGAGTCACTGCCCATACAATCCCCTTGTGGCTGGCTCAAAATTAAGAGTCCAAGTTCTGATTCATCCACAGGCCCCATTTTAGGGAACCCCTCCCCATTGATTGGTCCATTTCAGCAGTTCAGGACCAAAATGAAAGAGCTACACTGAAACAGTTCATGCTGGAATGAAGACAGGTTAGACAAACTACATTTTCTCAATCACTCCAAATGATTTCTGGCAAATAGTTCTATCTTTCAAAAAGGCTCCCTCTGCACCTGTAGCGACGGCAGAAACGGAGCGAATTTACAGCAGCTGGGGCGGGATTCGAGCATTAAATACACAGTCCCCCCATACAAACTAATTAAGTCTGCAAGCAGACAGCTCTTAAAGAGACAGTATGTGAAGGCTCAAATAGCACTCACTTGGAACCACATTTAAACACCTCAGATACCGAACACCGCCCAGACTTGGAGCATTCAGGCAAGCTCCTAGAAGACTTTTGGGAACCCCCATTTGCAGGGGGGTTACACTAAGAAAACCCAAGATGTCAGCCATCTCTGGATGATGTACAAAAATATTTTAGCCGGTGGATGTCTCTTGGAATTCTTCATTCAAAGCATGGTATTGTGAACGCTACAATACTGTGTTGTCCACAGAGGAGTGGAGAACAACCAGTGGCAACCCCAGAGATAAGATGTTAGACTGGGTAAAGACTGCATGGCAAGCAGTGGCCTACACAATGATGAGCATCAAATCATTTCAGGTAATGGTGTACATCCTATTCTGTTTTCTTAGAAAATTTCACTTTCAATGTACTAATCATTTTTTCTCCCCTAGGTATGCGTTATAACATCATTTGACTCCAACGTCATGTCATGCTCGAAGAAGGATAGTGTTACATTTGAAGCCAGACAACTTTTTTTTTTTTAAACCAGAAGGGGCACACTAAGCTGAAGCTTGTTTACAGGTGTAACCTGGGAGCACAAGGAAGTTAAGTGACTTGCTCAGGGTCACACAGTATGCAAGTGGGGGCTGTGGGATTCAAACCCAGGTCTCCAGGTTTGCAGTTCAGAGCCTTTAACCACTGCACTATACTGCCTGTGGGAAAAGAAGTTAGCAGAACAAGAGCCCAGTGTATAGCAGGCATCTCTGTCAGTGAGTGCCATTAGATGAGGATGAAGATTTGGTTGGTAAGTCGAAGGCAGCCGATTCAGCAGATGGTGATGAAATCCAGTGAGAATGAGGGAAAGACAGATGGAGATCAAAGAGAGCAATCTAGCCAGTAGCACTGTACAGAGCGGGAAATCCCATTTTAAAACCATTTTTTGTTTTGTATTTGCTTTACCTTCATTTTCAGTGTTTTAGTGTCAGTGGCTCAGCAGGCAGCACGCTTGCCTTTGAGGCTGGGAGATCAGAAGGCTGTGGGTTCTATCCCTACACCAGGCACTTGGGTTAAATCCCAGTACTGACATTGTAGTGCAGCATGAGGGGGGTACTGCACTCCTGAGGTGTGGTCTCATACCTCTCAACTGTCCCTGATTTTCAGGGATGTCCCTGATTTTGCCTCACAATTCTACTCTATCCTTCCTAAAAATTGTGTTACTGTGACCAAACAGCAGGGATTATAAGCACAAAATAATGTCAAACATTAAAGTTACAGACTTGTCCTTCCTTAGAAAATGCATTTCACACTAAGCCCTTTATTCTACCAGCTCCCTGAGTGGATATCTCCAATGTTGAAGATGTGTCCCTGATTTTGGTCCTTTTTCCCTGATTTTTTTAAGCCTTGTCCCTGATTTATGAGGCAGAAGGTTGAGAGGTATGTGCGGTCTTTCAGATGAGACGTTAAACTGAGGTCCCATCTGCCTGTTCAGGTGGGTGTTAAAGATCCCATGGCACTTTTCAAAAAGAGTAGAGGAATTTCCCCAGTGCCCCGGCCAACATTTCTCCCCATTCACTAAAAATACCCCCAACAGCTTAATCTCAAGGTCAGTTGGTATTCATCTGTATCCCCTTCCCCTGGGTAGTGCCTGAAAATAGGCAGAATTTGTCTAGTGCACTTACCTGGTCAACAAAAACTAAATAAATACATTTTCCAGAAATTAAAGATATTGTATCACTGTGATTTTACCTGCTGTTAGAGCTGATTTATGGAGTCAGAGCCAGAGTGTGAAAGAGGGTCACCAAACTTGTAAGTACCATAAACCCAAAAGTCAGAGATTAAGGACAGAATTTGAAAACAGATGACAGATCAGAGGGTGCTTAGTGAGAATACCATACCTAAAACAAAACAAAAAAAACCCACAGATGAAGGATTTGTAGAGGGATCAGAAGGTGAGTGACGCAAGGTCAGGGTGAGGTGAGGTGAGAGCTGAAATACTGCTAAAACCTAAAAAAAAACTACAAAACCAGACAACATGTTTGCAGATACACTGAATTTTATGACAGCAGCTAAGATACCGGTATACCGTCAAGTCATGAGCACACACCAAATTTCAGAAAACTGAATACATGTGGAATACAGTATGTTGCCCTCTAATATAAGCCTTCTGTAAGAGGGTAGCTTTTATTACAAACTACAATACGGAGCTGCGACTTTAACTGGAGGGTGGTTTAGAAGGTGGCTACAATTAGAAGATAGACAGTATTTACAAATTGCATGGTGTCTTCACCTGGGGAATATTATTGAGAGTGCCTCAGAATACTAAAGCATTGAACCCCCCCCCGGGCAAGGGAGCAAAAACTCCAAAATCATACACAGCACTGGCATAGATGGATCTCTTGGGGAAATTGGGCAGTGCCACTGAGAAAAGGTTCATAGTCAATTAAAAAAACAGTTTAGATATTTTTCTCCGTTCACTCTCTGGTCCGCCTTCCCCCACCAATAACTTCAGGAAGCAGGACACTATACTTGAAACAGAAGTTGCTTCAAACTGAACAATTTATTTACATAAACTTGTGCACAGTCCCAGAATTTAGCTGAGAAAGTCAAATTACAGAGCCAGAGCCCTGACTGCAAGCTCCACTGAGGCCCAAATACAGCAGAATTTACATGTCCTGAGCCCAAAAGCAATGGGTGCAAAATTTAGCAGCAGCAAACATGTTACATTTTATACTGTCCCCATCGTAGCTGCAAAGGAACCAGTAGTGGGGAAGGGGGCTTACCACAGGATTTGCCTGCACCCCTATTACATATTTCAGAAATAAAATTATGGGTTTACAGCTCCCCAGCTGGGCTTCAGATGTCTCTTATGACAACGTGCCCAGAGACAATAAATTATGGGATATACTGTACCCTTACTGTCTATAATGAGCTAACTCACCTGAATGGCTCTCCCTAGCCATGCCCTGGAGCTCTAGGAATCCTGGAGCCCCACCCTTCTTTGTGAGCAGCTTTGACTAGATCTGCTTTATTAGGGCACCAATCTCTGCAAACTCTCCGTAACAGCTTACAGCTGGCTGGATAGCACAGACAGTCTGGCTCCATCTGTTTTCCATATTTTTTAAATGACCTTCACACAGCCTGTTCTTTCTCATCTATCTATATGTATGCAGATGATACTGTCATCTTCGGTTCTGGCCAATCACAGTTTGCTGTTGAATTCAGATTACAACTCGACTTCAGTAATGTCCAGCACTGGTTCAGTTCCCACCAACTCTTCCTAAATGCCAAGAAGACTGTCTCCATGACCTTCGGCACCAGGCAGAGACTCCATAGGCTCCCCTCACTCCCCTCCTACTGTACCCTCAACGGGACAATCATTGAGGATACCTCATCCTTTAGGTACTTGGGGGTTTGGCTTGATTGCCATCTCAACTTCTCTGGATGTGTGGACGCTATCCTAAAAAAACTGTGCCCCAAGCTTGGTGACTATATAGGAACCGTAGTTGCCTCCCACTATCGGCAAGGCATGAACTTGTTAAGAAGATGATCCTACCTATCTTTGACTACTGTGATATAGTCTACAGTGCCACTCCCAAGTCTTCCCTATCCAGATTTGACACCCTATATAACTCTTTCTATCACTTTGCTCTTGACTCTTCTTCTTATACTCACCACTGTAAACTCTATCACTCTCTATCCTTTACTTCTCTAGAAAACTGCCATCTTCTCCACGGTGCCAAATTTGTGTCAACATTTTGGTTTGAGTCTCTCCCTCCTTATCTCTCTACCCTATTATCTTCTAGTCCTCCACTGGACCATTGTCTTAGATCACATGATTCTTGTTAATTGGCACTTCCTCGACGTTCGACTACAATAGGCCAGTTGGCCTTCTCGTATCTATTCCCTAAGCTATGGAATACCCTCCCCCACAAATCGGCTTATCTTCCTCCCCCAACTCCCTATCCTTAAAAACTACCTCTCTATAAATTGTACCTGCAGCTAACACCACTGTCTTTCCCCCTCCCTGCTCAGCCACACCTGCCCTATACTACCCTCTGTTCTTCCATCTTGCACTTCGCTATGCACTTATTTGTACTGTGCTCTCGTTCAGTGCTTTGTAACCTGCTATGATGTCACAATGTTTGCTTTCATTGCTTAAACTGTGTTAATGGCAAGTGGGATGTTATTCATTGCTATATACAGTAATGAAGCAACCTATTATGCTGCTGAGTCTCTCATCTCTGTTAATTGTCCAAACTGTTTTAAACTGTATTATGTCAGCTGACATATATTGTTGATGGATGTATGTATGTTATCTCCCCCTGTTACCCTTTCCCAGGATGCACCGTGAGACAAGCAAGTTATTGTTCAGTGTGCCCTTACTGGTGAAACTTTTCAACAAATAAATAAAATAAAATCTTTTTATATCAATGGATAACTACTGTATCCACTCAAGATATGAAACATGAAGCTGACAGCTCACTGCATCTTACCCAGCCTTTGGGGTCTAACCCGTACTCGAGCAAATAGTCTCAGATTGTTCCTTTTCTCAGACCCTAGAGGAGTCTTCAATTTATATTTCGGACCCCTCGATATTGATGATTGCCATTAGGCCTGCCCCTTGAGTGGGCACTGCCTACAGGCCCTTGTCATTCTGACTTTGGATCCCAGCCAGAATCCAGCTTCTGGAGACTTGTTTCGGACTCGCAGAGAACAAGTGGCACCCCAGACTCAGGACTCTGCCACAACCCTGAGTCTGGATAGCCCCCTCTGTCTGGTCACAGACATAGTTTCAACAGGGGGAACACAATCTCACCTGTACAGAGTGTTTTACTGTCTTCTGATGCCAACCTCTTAATGATGACTACTTCTGCCTAGATGCCCATTTAAATACTCCTGAGGGCAGTCAACCATATAGCATGGATGCTTAACAAGCATAGGGTGTACCTGAAAATTACAAAATGTCCTAGAACACTGAGGTCTGCACAAAGGAAGAAACATTTAGAAACAGTTTTCTTTTTTTATTTTTAAACCGAAAACTTTGACCCCTTACTCTACCAGGGCAGAGTTAATGACCACATAGTATCCCCTATATTTATAATGAGGTTACACTTCGACACTTCTTAATAATAACATACATTTACCATAACTATATGTTCTAAACATTGCTGGAAACCCAAACACAGCAAATCCTAAAATTGCAAGATGACTGATGAACATCTGCTGTAGAATCCAGTCGGTTCTCTCCCCACCTTTAGTCACAGTGGTAACAGCGAGGCTTTCTCATAGTGCTTACATCAGGGTAAGGTACAGTGCTCTAGTGTCCATTCTGTACACATGTAACTCCCCCAAAGTATGGGATACAACTGGTTTCCCCTGGCCTAAACAGGACTGCTGCTTACTTACTCCTGCTCCCTCCTGGCCCCAGGACCTGAACTTTATTGTAAAGGACTGGCAGGATAGCGGCAGGGGTGTTGTCTCTTCAGTGCCTCCTTAGCCAGTGAACAGCACGGTTCTGACCTCACATCAAAGGTGGCTGATCGTCCACCACCAATAGAGTGAGACTTCATTCACTGCGCTGACAACACCGGACATGCTAGCATGACTGAACAACATAACACATGGGGCACAGAGTTTTGTTTGAAGGCAGAAAAGGAACTTTGGGGATGCAGCCCCTTCTCGGTATGGCCACCACCAGCTTGATGACCTCTGATCTTGGCTGCCAGCCAATCAGGGAGCTGCTCTGTGAACTACGAGGCCTCTAGGATGTTGGAGGTCTTTTTGTCAGTAATGGACTATCATGGTGAGGCCTCCAGGTCTGCTAGACTTGACTGACAGCCTGCTGAGCCAATGGGAACTTGGCAGATTCAGGAAAAGAAGCAGGGGCTGTGCTGACTTTTGTCAGATCTGCGAGAGATCCTGGAGAGACAGGGCTGCTGGTCAGTAGTTGTGCATCTGTAAAAGATGAACTGTGAGTAAATCCATTTTTCCTGGTGGGGAGAAACTGGAGGCTTTTGCATGCAAGCAAGCATGGAAGATGGCCCTAATGGTACAGCATGTAGCAAGAGTGAGAACAAGAAAAAGCTGGAGCAGGACTGCTGCGGGGTGCGTTACACACCACAGCTAGTTGTTGAGCTGTGACTTCTCAGAGGGATTGAAAGCCATGGTGTATGGGTTGGTATGAACACATAGAAGTCAAGGAGCAAGACAGCCAGTTGAACCTCCAGGAAGAACCAGTGAGGCTAGTGCCTAAGAGCAAGTGAAGTGAAAGCAGAAAAGCAGTCCAGCTGATCAAGGGAAACTGGGGAGGGCCAAGGTTTAGAGGCCCCGCAGAGCGAGGGAAGAGCAATCTGACTGAGAGCCATAAGAGCAAGGCTCTCCCTGGTGCAAGGGAAGCGAACTGTTTGTTTGGGAATTTGTTCTTTGCATCTGGTCATCGGGTCAGGATCTTATAAATACCTAAAGGGTGAGGTTTTCATCTGCCATTTAAGCAGTTGCATTCCTTTATTTATTTACTTATTTAAGATGTGGGTGCACTGGCCCCAGGGACCTTATTCAGGCATGGCCTGTGAGCTCTGGGGTTCTATTTGAGCATCTTAATTTAAAGTGCCCCTCTGCTGTCCAACCCGCAGCACCATCAGTGGGTCTGCGTCAGTCTGACCCTGGGTACACTGGAACTGATTCAAAGTGAGCTGCCATGTATTTAAGGAGAAAATCCTGGTACTAGGCTGACGATGGTAGCAGTCTCCAGTACAGCATGATCCAGCGGTTAAACTATAATGGGATTAGCGGTGTTGGGGTGAGCTGAGTGCTCTGCAGCTCCTAGGTGGACTAGTTAGTAGCAGCCAAGGGAAATTTGTTTATTTAACCTTGCATGCATAGGGCATTTAAGGGTGGTCACTGGTTTGTGCTGTGCCTTGCAGTGCAATTACCAGCAGCCACAGAAACATGTGGCTTGAGCCGAGTCTAGGTAGGGCACTGAAAGGTCAGCCATTTTTTTTTTTTTAACCAATAGCATTAACCCTTTTTCCCTTTCAGGGCAGTTCATCCAAAATAAAGTTGCATTTGTTGCTGAAAGCCATATCTAATTATTGACTTAAAAATTACAGTGCCATGCTATCTGGGGGAAGCTGTTATGTTTGTTTGGGTCTGTTGGAAGGTTGACCAAAGCGAGGAGATGATTAGGTATAGCATTCCAAGAAGCTGAATCAACCAGTCACCAGGCCCACTTAAATTTTCATTGGGTGGAGGCATCATGTGATTTCTGTTTTTTTTTTTTTGGCTATGACTCCCTTTCCCTCCATAAGAGAGAGAAAAGAATCCAGAAGCCTCTGCAAACATCTACAGCAGCACCACGGTGGTGTAATGTAGTTGCACACTGAAGCATTGGAGAGGACATCCACCCTACTGGGGCATCATACAGGGATTTGCTGTTACTATGTAGGACGTGATATCTGCCTGGACTATGATGCCTGTTTTATCTTTCATTTGTTACAAGGTTATAATACCGAAAAAGTGAACAATAAAATGTATGATTGCATAGTTCATTGATTGATTGATTGATTAAAATAGGGCCATGGTAGCTTAATGCTATAGGAATTGAGCGAAGAGACAGTGGTCAAAAAATTAGTTGCCCAATTAAGAGTAAACCTTTTCTTTTAGAGATGTTTCAATTACAGTTATGCTTGTCTTTTACAGGCCTGAAGGGGGCAGCAAGTACATTCCCTTGAAATCTTGTGCTAGACATGGGCAAAAACAGCATTTGATCACAGTGCTGAAACCCCACTTTCTTTCCGTGTGTGAAGGCAGTGTGTCTTTTCCTGTCTGTTGGTGCTCAGTCTTCTAGCATTTGTGCTCCGTGACAGTATTTTGTACTGTGTTTCAGCTATACTGTATTGTTGAGACATATGTATATTTTATACTTTCTGTGTTAACTTGTACGCAGTGATAAATTGGTGTTGAGTGATGCGTTGAAATATAAGCATTTACTATACAGACAGGGAAAGAATTTATAATTGCACAGTGCTGCAGGCAGAAGAAATTCTATTTTTTCAACTAAAGCCTATTTGTATTTTCACTGAACAACATATGAATGCCATGAACTGCACCATCCAAGGTACAGTTTGATAACTGTAATAAGTCAGTGGCACATATCATTTTCATGCTCTAATCCAACTTGCTGATTGGAACATTCATCCTACTTCTTTACATTCTTTAGACACTAGGGGTGAGGATGGGGGTAAGGGAGGGGCCATTAAGTTTGCTACCTTTGCTCAACCGTGGGCTATATACTTTATTGCATGGAACACTCCTCTTCGTAACCCAAACCCACCCATACAGTAGGTCTCTGTGCTGTATTTGTTGCATCCCTCCCCAGAGAAGGAGAGTCTCCTGTGGGATGCTCTATTCTCCTCCCCCAGCCGGGCCTCCAGTGACCCAGGCTTGTTCCCGAACCCGGGTCACAGGCATTGCGAACGGTAGCTCTACCACTGCACCGGAGGGCCGACTTCATTTGAACTTTAACTTAGCCAAAATTTCTTCATAAAAATGGATGAATTGCATTCTGATAGGGTTATCACCTTTTCAAGTTGTGTAAATATAGCACAGATTACGTTTTCCCAGCTAGGATGTATCACCATCCAAAGTCATTTCATTATCATTGCACCTTCTTAAAAACTTTTGAAGGGCAGCCATGTTTCCCTGCTAGAGAAACTTTAACCTAGGGCCTAAAAATAAAACTCCCGAAAATTGAAAAAAAAAAAGAAACTATGGAACTGAATGTTGTTTCTCTCTCTTTATAAAATCATCCTTATGCACATACGTATGTAACCCCCCTGCAAATGGGAGTTCCCAAAAGACTTCCAGGAGCTTGCTTGAATGCTCCAAGCCTGAATGGTGTTTGGCGTTTAAGCCATTTATCAGTGAGTGTTTTTAGAACCTCTGGTACTGTCTCTTTAAGAGCTGTCTGCTTGCAGACATAATTAGTTTGTATGGGGGACTGTGTGTTTCTTTGATTGAGTACCCACTCGAGCTGCTGCCAATTCACTCCATTTTTGCAGTCACTAGGAGTGCAAAGGAACCTATCTGAAAGATGTAACTGTTTGCCAGAAATCATTTAGAGTAATAATGAAATTACAGTTTGTCTAACCTGCTTTCTTTGCAGTCAGAACTGTGTCTGCCTAGTTCCCATTCTGGTTTTGAACTGCTGAACTGGACCAATCAGTGTGGGGTAAGCTAGCTCTAAAATGGTGCCTTGGACGAATCAGAACTTGGACTCATAATCTGAGCCAGCCACAAGAGGATTGTATGGGCAGTGACTCTGGGAGATGTAGTTTAGACTTGAGCGCCTTTTGGACCAACAGGGCAGTCTATTGTGAGTGACAGCCAATCCAGTCAAGAACTGGGAGGAACTCAAAGGAAGTGCCCGTTTTGTCTGCTGGAGTTTCAGTTGAGCTCTGGCAGTGAAGAGGGAAGGAGCCCTGTGCTTTTTCAGTGTGCAGTTTTAGTCGGGAAACGTGTGTAAGGCCTAGAGTTCCGGTCTGCAGCTTGTGTAACTGCTTGTTAGGACTGAATCCGTCCTGTGGAGAGAATCAAAGGATATCTGAAGAGTAGAAACCAGGCTTACCCTGTAGAAGACTGGAGAAATTGCTGAATTGCACTCGGTCTGTCAGGACTTGAATCTGCTGTGTGTTCTCCTGGGTATTGTGCAGTAATTGCGATCGGGATAGAGAAGCAGCCTGCCTGTTTGCCATATAAATGTGTGAGGAGTCTTGTGGAGCTCAAGAGTAGCCCTGCTGACATTGAAGGACCTTATCTTGTTTGGAGGTCGTGAGTACTAATTCAGGGTCGCTCCCTGTTGAATTGCCACATTAAATCCAAATGGAATCACTGTACTGCTGACTGTTTAAACTAATTTTTCTTTTCTCGGTGTGAAAGGGCCCCTACCAGCTGCCACGGTTTGGACTAGCCACTAGGGCTTGGGTACCCAGGGACAGTAACTGGTAGGGATAGGCCTGTGCACAGAGCCATAGGTAGATGAGTAAAGTGATAAGCTAATTAACCTGATTTCCCCTTGTCCTTGTTATATTCCCCTAAATAAATCAGAGCTGCTTGTTTCAGCAAAGTTATACTGCCTGAGGTATTTGTCTATGTTAAAGTATTGTACTGTGATTGTTGCACTGTATCTTATTTTACAGGAGGTCCCAGTGCCTGAACCAGCCCTGGGGGTAAGTGTATACTGTGAAGGTAATTCTGATATATTGTGTGGGCCACTAGTGGGAAGAAAGGGGGGTTGCAGTGTCCCAGAGGGCTGTGACCAAGTAAGTTTAACTATTGCAAACCCTGACCTCTGGGTGGAGGCACCCGCCATTGGATCCAGGCCCCTCAACCTGTTAGTGGCAAATCAGGCAGGGGTAGTAGCCCCTGGGATAGCGCCATCTAGGGGTTACACGTACATATAAAACAAAGTACTATTTATAGTTTTAATTAATAGTGTTTCCTTACCAACTATGAAAAAGTATCCTCCTGTCTTTACCTACTTACCTGGGATGTTTCTGCTGCCAACCCTACTACAGATAAGACTGAGATCCTGACTTCATATGACGTATTTTGTTATACATGTGTGTGTTGGGGGGGGGGGCAATCTGCCAGAAGAATAGTGCAGAATGTTGAGTTCTTATATTGTATGTGGTAGAAAGAAGGAGACTTGAGCAAGGCCTTCGACAGTATACCACATACTGAGGTTCATAGTGAGGTAGAGTCAGGAGTGAAAGGCAAAGAAGCCCATGGTAGCTTCTGTCACTGAACCCCTAACATACCTTGAGTTTTTAAATAACCACTCATCTAGGCTGTTCTTGAAAACAAGTTTTGGTTTTATTAGAGATAATCTCGATAGGAAATGTATTCCATCCAGTGACCACCCTTTGTGTAAAAAAAAAAAAAAAAAAAACCTTCCTTTTTTAATGTTTTGTCTTGAGTAGGAAAGCTGTAGAGGATGTCCTCTAGTCCCTTTAGTATCTTGTTTGAAATTAAAGCCCATTTCTGAAAAAACGTAAGGGTTATGACTCATTACATACCTCCCACATGAACAGGTGATCTCCCGTGTGTCTCCTCATTTCAAGGGGCATTAAGTTTAAAGTTATTAGTATACCTTCCTACGCCAAACCTCTCATGCCGTGCATCTGCTTGGTGAACCTTTCTGTATTTTTTCAAGATTTGTAATAACTTTCTTTAAACAGGGAGACCAGAATTGATAGCAGTAGTCTATATTCAGTCTGACATAAGACCTATACAGTGGTAATAAAACTTTGGGGTCCTTAGAATTAATATTGTTTTTTATGGTCCTGGTGAGCTTGTTTGCTTTGCTGAATGTTTCATTTACGTGCCTAGTGGCACCTAAGTTATCTGAAATATATATGCCCAGGTCCTTTTCCAATAAGGTAGTAGTGAGTTGTTTTTCACTGAGATAGTACTTGTGCTTTGGATTATTGTGGCTCAGATGCAGTATAGAAACATAGAAACATAGAAGTTGACGCCAGAAGGAGACCACTAGGTCCATCTAGTCTGCCCATTTGTTTTAGATCTCTTTTGACACTCTAGTTGCCCTTTGTAGTCAGGGCTCCCTTTTGTCTATCCTATGCATTCTTGAATACCTCCACAGTGTGACCACCACAACCTCTTGGGGAAGGCTGTTCCAAGCGTCCACCACTCTTTCTGTGAAGAAACACTTTCTGGTGTTGGTAGAGAACCTCCCTCCTTGCAGCCTGAGGTCATGTCCCCTGGTCCTGGAGCCCTTCTTGAAGTGAAAAAGTTCCTATGCCTGTATCTTGTTAATGCCTTTTATGTACTTGAATGTTTCAATCATGTCCCCTCTCTCTCTCTTCTCTGCTCCAAGGAGTACATACAGTATTCAGTTCCCTAAGTGTTTCCTCGCAGGACATGTACTACAGACCCTGAATCATTTTTGTTGCCTTTCTCTGTACTGTCTCCACCCGGTCAATGTCTTTCCTGAGGTGAGGCCTCCAGAACTGGACTCCATATTCCAGGTGAGGCCTGACCAAGGATCTATACAGTGGTAGTACCAGCTCTCTCCTCCTGCTCATGATTCCCCTCCCAATGCAGCCCAGCTTTCTGTTGGCCTTCAATGTTGCCTTCTCACACTGCTTACTAACCTTCAAGTCATCTGAGATTATGATTCCCAGATCTCGTTCTTGCTTTGAGGCTGCCAGTCTTTTGCCTCCTAGGTAATACTCCTTTCTAGGACTTTTCTTCCTTATGTGCATGACCTTGCACTTTTTGGCGTTAAATCTCAGCTGACACACTCCAGACCATTCTTCTAGTTTCTTGAGGTCAGCTTCCATCTTGCTCACTCCTTCTGAGGTGTCAACCCTGTTACATATCTTGGTGTCATCTGTGAACAGACACACCTTCCCTTCCCTTCCAGTCTGTCAGCAATGTCTGCTATAAAAACATTGAAGAGCAGAGGGCCCCAGGACTGAGCCCTGGGGCACCCTGCTGGTCACCCTACCTTCCGTTGATTGCGTTCCATTTACCTGTGCCCTCTGGGTTCTGCCTTGTAACCAGTTATAAAGCATTTTTCTATGTTAAAGCTCGTACCCCATTTCTTAGCCCAGTCATCAGTTTTTGTCAGATTAGCTTGTAGTCTGGCGTTGTCACCAAGGGAGCTGTATACCGCATCAACTTTATCGGCATCTGCATATTTGACAGTTACGCTATTTATGTTATCTGCTATGTTAGCTGTGAATAGGTAGAAAATATATAGTTCCAAGATGGAAACCTGGGGGACACCACTAGTAAACAATCCGTCTGATGACAGGCATTCATTTAGAACCACCCTCTGTGTACGATTCCTCAACCAGTTTGAAGTCCATACCGCCAGTCTGCTATTTACACCTTTCTGTAGTAATGTTTTTGTAATTGCATCATGTGGGACAGAATCAAACACCTTACTAAAATCGATATATATAATATCATAAAATTATTTATGGGGGCGTGGCTTCGCTATTGAGCAAGAAGGCAGCTTAATATCTTCAGGCAAACTACCCAGAGCACAGATCATATAAATTAGCTGTGCATACCGAGACTTAACAACCCCTAACTGGATCGTTCGGTATAGGAAGCTTAGCGCTACTTCTGGTTTAATTCTTGGACTGCACCTTACCTTGATTTGCCCGCACTGGTTCTCAAATCTCACCCAGTGCTGAGTCACTCGCAGTAGGGCACATAGATCCAAGGATGGCCCAGAGCCTTCGACACATGAAATGCTAGCATCCATCCTAAGCTGAATAGAGGGCCTAACAGTGGCCTCCAACAACATGGCAGGGACCCTTCACCAGCTGGACATCAGGATGAGCCTTACAAAATGAAAAGTGATCTCCCAGGAAGACACCCTACAAGGCCACTGTGTGACCATGCGGGAGCAAGTGCTGCAAATCAAGGTGCTGCAAGACAAAATGGACGACCTGGAAAACAGGAGCCGCCGTAGCAATCTGCAGCTCCTGGGCTTTCCAGAGGGCTGCGAGGAGGACAGGACACTGCAACTTTTAGAAAAAGCTCTCCCTGAACTGTTGCGACTCCCAGGAAGCACCCATATCACGATCGAATGGGCCCACTGCTCTCTCCAATCCGTGCAAGTCGGCTGCTGGTGATAGACCGAGGCCAATCCTCACCCAGTTCCTTAATTTCATGGAGAAGGAAGTGATCCAGTCCAGGGTCAGGGAACTGGGAGTCCTGGACTGGAGAGGACACAGGATTATGATCTTCAAGACTACTCTAAGGATTTGCCCACCCAGAGGAAAGCATTCACCAGAGCATGCCGGAGACTACGCGAACTGCAGGTCCCATTTTCTCTCTGCTACCCAGCCGTCCTCAGGGTAACTCATAATGGCTACCCCTACCAGTTTAACACCCTAGAGGTGGCTATGGACTTCATTGTGGAGACCTGGTACCCACCCAATAACCTGAATTGAACCCCAACGCAGAACATGGCTGCAGCCCAACCGAGTGAATACTTGGATCACAGATCACCGCTAAAGAGGGACCAGTGCACCCTCCACGAGTGGGCCACACAACAGGGACCTCGTAAGGAGCAAGACCCTAGGCCGACCAAAACACACAAAAGGCCTCCGGTTGCTACACACCATAGGAGGGAACACCCACAAAAGTGCGACAGGCGGGGGACCGGAACAGATCTGCTGAAATACAGGAGGGTGAACAAGGCCTAGAATTTACCAGTCTGTACTTCTCTAAGAACCGATTCTCTTCACTTGCCCAGGACTCCCCTGTGACGGCTGACGAAGACCTTCCAAGCATGGAGTACTCTGCTCCGAGACTCACTGAGCAAGAGATTGCAGATGTGCAGCAATCCTGGGTGACTGCGACAGACATTGTTCTGCTGCTAGGGGACCTTGGGTATTCTGACCAAGGACTAGGCTAGGGCATTGGTAGCCTGATCCAACAAGAGAACATCGAGGGGCAGAAGGAGCTGCTCATAGTCCTCCCTGTTTGAAGTCAGTGACGAGTTCAGATAAGTACATTGCCTAATGGGGTCTGTGTCAAGAGGGGAGTAAAGGAAGGGGAGGGTTTTAATGGGAGGTAGCAGGTGGGGGAGACTCTGGTATTCACCGAGTACCACCCCCAGCCAGGTGTGCACCCCTCCACTGCCCTTAGGGTCTTTAAGATGGGCAGAGTCACAGTATACCTTGCCCCCCCTCCAGACGCTTCCCCTTTTGGGGACTTTGTACTGACAACCATAATGTTTGAAAGTTATTTCCATATTGTACTTTTCTTATGTGTGCTGGGGGAGGGGATGGGGCCGGGCACTGCTATGCTGAGAACGAATTTGCTTCTGTCTCCTCTTTGTCCCATCTGTTCTTCAAGTGCTGTCCAGGTCCCCCCGCACATCTCTCAGCCTTGGGTTGGCCTGCGTCACATGCTGGCGGCAGTAGCACAACTCTGAATGTGGGTTCCACACCCCAGGGAAGACTCACAACCAAACGGAAGGAGGAGGACCTCTTTCCCCCCAAGCCACTCAGCTAACCGCAGGAGTACGAGGGGCCACTTCTCTCTCCACTACAGACCTCTTGCCCTCTCTCACCCCAACCACCTCAGTGACAGTGAAACCGCAGGGCAGAGCGCATGGAGCACAGCTGGGGTTCCCTTTGTTTATACCAGCATCCTGCCCCGAACTAGGTACCATGCTCTTGAGGTATTTTTTTTTTTTTATGCACCTCATAGCTCTGGGTAGCAGCTATAGCAGGGACTTTTGCATCGCTGTTACCTGATTCGTTGTCTTAAGTGCTGATGCAACTGCAGTGCATGACCGCAGTAGGCAGGAGGGCTGTTACCCTCTATGCCTGCTTGCTTATCACCCCCAAGGGGCAGCTGGGCCAGCCACTGGCTGGTGAAGCATCCGGCTAAGCCCAGCTGCCGTCCCTAAAAGAATCTTTGGTTCATCAATACTTGTATATAGGTTGTGTTTTTTTTTGGTACTGTACTTTCTTGTACTGTTTATCATACAATTGGTAATTGAACAGGAGAGGTAGAGAACCACTGGCTAATACCTAAAGGATTATCAGTGTGTCGCACAACAGTAAGACTCCCTCCCTTGATAACAGGGTTCTAAGTGTGAAGTTTACTGTTCGTGACTGCTTACTGGATAGGGCACTAACCAGGCAAGAATAGGTGCACAGAGGGAGACTCTACTCCAGTCGCACCTTGTACCCTGAGACAGATCTCTCTTACACATTGCTCAGCCGACATAAACAAAGGGCCTGCCTCCTTCACAGTAAATAATGGCCAAGAGCCTCTTCCACACCTGGAATGTCCAGGGCCTGAACTCCCCTATCAAGAGGAAAAAAATCTTCTCCCATCTGAAGTGTTTGAAAACAGGGGTGGCCTTCCTCCAGGAGACCAAACTGACATGGGGAGACCATGCCCTAATGGTAAAGACTGGGTTGGGCAGGAGGTACATGCAGGGGCCACCAGTAGAAAGCATGGGGTAACCATCCTGCTCTACAAATTGCTACAGTGGAAACTGAATGCATCCACAGCTGACCCTGGAGGCAGATGGGTGGTGGCCAGCTATAGCACTCCAACTGGCCCTCTAACCCTATGTAATGTGTACGCCTCCAATCAGGATGACCCCCCAGTTTTTCCACTCACTTGCAGAAACCCTGAGTACCTTCCTGCCACCCACATGCCCTATATTGCTCGGGAGGGGGGACTTTAATTTGACCATGGTATCCCATCTGGACAGGAACAATAATGGAAAAGAATCTCACATCCGGGGTGGGAAAGCTCTGCAGCAACTCATGACAGACCTCGGGTTGACAGATGTTTGGAGACTCTTTCACCCCCGGATCAGGGACTACAGATTTCATTCGGAACCAAACTCTGCATACAGCAGGCTAGACTTCTGGTTGACATCCTCGCACATGCTTCAGAATACCATAGACGTCACCATACTGCCCTGGGTTATCTCGGATCATGCCCCGGTCCAAATGTTAATGAGCTGGGGCCCCACCTCTCCCCTTCTCCACAGCTGCAGACTTGACTGTCTAGTCATGAGGGACCCCGACTTTCTCCCCTGGGCCAAAAATGAGGCTTCACTTTTTCTGGAGGCCAACCGGGTGGTAGATACATCTGCAGAAATTAGCTGGGAGGCCTTTAAAGTCACTGTGAGAGGAGGCATCATGGGATATGCTGCAGGTGCAAGGAAAGGGAGAAGTGGCTGGCAGAGCTAGAACAGAAACTGGCCCAAGCAGAGGCAGCCTACAAAGCTACGCCATCCCCTTCCCCTGGATCCCCTACAGGTAAAAAAATTCTTGGGCTTCGGTTCGAGATCAGTCAGCTCCTTAACAGGAAAGCCGAAGTGGCCATCCTGCACCTTAGGCATACCTTCGGTGGGGGGGGGTAAGGGTGGTAAGATACTTGCCTACCAGTTCTAGCATCTACAAGCTAGTAGGCTTAATCCAGGGCTGAAGGACAATCAGGGGTAAGTGGTCAGTACTCCACAGGCCATAAATAATGTCATGACCTTCTAAGCAAGGCTGTACTCTACCACCCAGCAGGAGCCGGCACTAGGGACTCAAACTTTTCTCGACAACCTGCACCTCCCCAAACTCACTGCTGTCCAAGCCAAGGCTCTTGAATACCCCCATACTCAGGGGGCAGTAGAGAGTGCAAGTCAGACTCTGTGACTGGAAAAATCTCCCAGATGTGATGGATACACTGCTGAATTTTACCAGGCTCTTAGTCCCCTGATCGCCCCTCTCCTGACCCTAATTTTCCAAGATGCCAAGGACATAGGGGTCCTTCCTCCCTCTCTTCGGTAAGCTACTATCATAGTCATTCCAAAAAAGGTAAGGACCCTACCAATCTGGGCAGCTATAGACCGATTTTGCTCATTAACATTGACAGTAAGGTCTATGCCAATATGCTTGCCGTTCGGATGAGCCCCCTCCTGGCCGAACTGGTCCACCCCTCCCAAGTGGGCTTTGTCCCTGGCCATCACAGCTCCGACCACCTAAGGGCCTAGTGAGTCTGATGCACATAGCCTGTACCCTGGGAATCCCTGCTGCGGCCATTGCAGTCGACTTTGAGAAGGCCTTTGATTCCCTTGAGTGGGAATTCCTCTACACAGTTTTGGCCCACCAGGGAATAGGGGAGAGGTTCAGGTCCAGAATACAAGCCATCGACACCTCCTCATTGGCCAGGGTAACTACCAACTCAACCCTCTCCGGCTACTTCTCTCTAGAGAGAGGGACTCGTCAAGGCTGCCCTCTATCCCCCTCTTTTATTTGTATTGGCAGTCGAGCCCCTGGCAGCAGCAATCAGACAGCACCCGGACATTAGGGGCATTAGAATAGGAACCGAAGAATACCCCACTCTTATTTACGCAGATGATCTGCTCCTCCCGCTTGCAGATACCCAACACTCGGCCCCACCTCTCTTAGCCCTCCTGGACTCCTTCACGAAGCTATCTGGTCTCAAAGTCCACTAGGCTAAAACTGAAATGCTTCCTCTGAATGATATATGCACTGCACGCATAGCTGAGACCACACGGTTGCTATGGGTCTCCAGTGGGATCACCTACCTGGGCATCAAATTAGTTCCTAACCTGGAAGACCTCTGGAATGCAAATATCCAACCCTTGCCAAGTTCCACCAAGCCCGAATTTGAGAGGTGGAAGCTACTTAAGCTCACCTTGGCGGGGAAAATTACGGCCATAAAAATGGTGGTCACCCCTAGGTTCTTCTACCTGCTGGTCCACATCCCCATCTCCCTACCTAAACACTGGTCTCAACCCATAGATAAACTGGTAGGGGACTTTCTATAGGAGGGAGCCAGACCTTGCTTCAGCCACTCTAAACTGAGGGCACACAGGTCACAAGGAGGATGGAGCCTGCCATGGATGGAGGGATACAAGTGGGCCTTTCAAACAGCCCAGACCACCCACTGGTTCCACCCGACGAAGTCCCTTGTGCCACAGTGGGTGAGTATGGAGCGGAACCTGGCGGGAGTGATCCATCCCTTCTCTCTACTGTTTCATCCCTTGATAGCTCACCTTACACAAGACAACGCCCAACGCTCCCCTACAATAGAGGCCTCCAGGAAAGCCTGGCACTTTGTGCATGCAAGGCTCGCCATGGATCCACTCCCAATCACCCACACCCTGGTGTGGCAGAATCCACGCATTATCATAGGTACCAAGAGAGTGGTGTGGAAGACCTGGTATGACAGAGGCATACATAAGGTCTGAGACCTCTGCGAATCCTTAATAGACAGGGTGGCCACCTTTCACACCCTACGGGAAACTTGGGGACTTCCCCAAACAGACTTCTGGAAGTACTTGCAAATTGGAGCTGCCCTTAGCCCTGCTCTGGAACAGCTGAAACATTACAAGAGCCCCTCGGAGCTAGAGGCCTGGATACTTCACCCGAAGGGCCTGCCGGGAAGGATCTATGCCAAACTAAGAGACACTCTCCCCTCCCAATCACTGGACACTAAGAGCAGATGGGAAAAAATGTTCCAGTGTACCATCTCGCCTGCCTGTTGGGGGCAAGCTTGGAAGGATGCCCGCACATGGTACAGGGATGCTCGTTCCCGACTGATCCAAAACAAAATCTCACATTCCTGGTACAAAATCCTGGCTATCTTACATAGGGCCAAGCTCCAAGATTCTGACTGCTGCTGGAGATGCCAGGCCCCACACATCCTATGGACCTGCTCCAAACTACAGACACTTTGGACATAGGTTTGTAGAACCGCATCGAAGGTACTCCTCAGACAGATCCACCAATCCCTTAAGTTTTTCCTTCCGGATATTAGGTCAGACCTCCCTCTCCTGACCCCCCAGGAATATAGATGGCTGGCACTCCTGGCCCTACAAACCAACAGAGCTATTGTCTGCAAATGGCTCACTACTTACGCCCCCATCATGGCGGAGGTCCTGACCTCCTTATCAGCTTTAGCTGCCCTAGACAGGATCTCCCATCTCCAATCATACCAAATGGCCAAGTTCCAGTCATGCTGGGCTCCTTACCTGGGATATACCAACCCTCTCTCCCATGCAGGGATTGGCTGAACCAAAACTCTTGCTGGCTGGACATAGCCTGGCCCTTTGATTTTTTCATTCTATATGAACTCTGCTCCCCTGGTGTGCTCTTATTCATCAATGATTCTTTACGCTGACGATGCAGTGATATATAGTGTTGGTTCAACTCCTAATGATGCTCTGGTTGAGGTTCAATCTGACTTTGATTCCTTCCAGAAATGGTTGTTTACAAATTTTATGGTACTTAATTCAAGTAAAACTAAAGTTATGCTGTTTGCAAATAAGGCTATTGAGCACAGTAGCTTACATTCCATTGTTACTCAGGATGGAAAAGTTATTGAATTAGTAGATAGTTTTAAATACTTAGGGATAATTCTTGACTCAAAATTAACTTTTGAACCTCATTTGAATAAATTAAGGAAAACTCTCCATCAGAGATTAGGTTCACTTTACAGGGTTAAGCAGTTTTTGACCAGAGAATCTAGGTTTTTACTTACTCACAACTTTTTGTTGAGTGTCTTGGATTACGGCATTACTGTTTATTCTTCCTTTTCCTGTAATTTGTTTAGTAAACTCCAGGTAACATATAATTCCATTCTACGCTTTATGTTGGATGTTCCATTTCGAACACTTCATTGTGTATTGTATAAATGTTCTTATAATTTCTCTCTTAAAAATACAATTTTGCACAAACTGGGAACTATTATGTTTAAGGTAAAGAATGGTCTCATATCTCCCGTAGTTTCATTATCATTTCCTAGGTCTATTAATTTTAGTGGTACTAGATCTCAAGCTAAATTTACATATAAAACTCCCTCGTTTAGCACAGCTTTTGGTCAGAGATCTATTTTATACAGGGTTCCTATGTTTTTTAACTCATTACCTGTTGATATTACAGAGTATGACACTGTGGTTTTTTAAAACTAGACTAAAATATTGGATGCTGGATCAGAATGTTTGCACATGTTAAAGTTAAATATTTGACTGTTATATTTATTTTATGTAACTTTGTATTATTGTTAAATGTTTTGTATGTTTGTAATATTTAGTATGTTTAAGTATGTTTTGTGACTTGTCGCTGCTAAAAACAGGCAGTTTTGCTCATCCTGCTTACAAGTATAAAAAATCAAAATGAAATGAAATGAAAATGAACTTGCTGACAGAAGGGAGGAGGATAGTAGCAGGGGTGATTCTCATAGGACACTGGTAATGCCGAACTGTTTATGGTTATACCCTACATGTTGATGTTCCTCCATTTCAAAGTAGTAGTTTAAAGTTTAGACACCTTCTTCTAGATGCTTATAGTACTTAGCTCTCAAGAAATAGTTAGTTTGATGGTATACTAAGCCCAAGAACACAGATCCTTTGGTATATGTTTGTTCTGTTTTAGGAGGCAAGGCTGCGCGAACCAGTAGGGGTGGACTCACACCTGTCTGGATCACCTCCGAAGCTTTGAAGATAGATAAACTGATCCCTAGGGGACAAGTGTGTCTTTGACTTGACTTGACCAAAAGCCCATTTAGGACACGGTGGGTAAGTAACCTTATATAAATGATAAAGGCATGTAAACATCCCCTAGGCCTTGCCCTCCAGGATTCACTCTCTCCTGTTGACCAAAGACTGCTAAAGATAGTCCAGACTGTGTGCCTATGTTATACTTAAGCCTTCTATACACCTATATGCTGCACCATGTAACCCTGTTCAGAATGTTTGATTGTAAACTTTTCCCAGGTAACCCTTCCAGGTTTCCCATCCCCCCATCCCTCCCTCCCATATAATGTAACTTCTATCGACTCTGTAATGCTTTTGCCTTCTGAGAAAATAAAAAAATTGTACAACAATAAAGTGATTTATTATCTAAGTTTTTACTTATAAGTTCATCAAAACACACTAGATTAGTAAGGCATGCTCTGCCTTGGACAAACCCATGCTGTTCATTATCAGTGTTGCCCAGGAATAGGGTAAGCTGATCTTTATTTATTCCCTCTAATAGTTTACAGAGTAAAGACGTTAAGCTGATGGGTCTATAATTTTTAATACATTGCTTGCTACCCTTTTTATATAGAGGAGTTATGAGTGCAGTCCTCCAATCCCTACATCTCCACAGTTTTAGCTTTTTTCAATCAAATAATAGCTTCAGAGGGTATGTGAGATGTTTTGACATTAATTTGATCATTTTATCGGTGATCATGTCTGGTCCAAGCGAGCTGTCCTCTCTAATCTTTTTTATCCTACAAATCATTTCTTCCTAATTGGTAGTCAGATATTCAGAATTAGAGGCATCTATTATAGGGGCTGTATCAGATTTATTCTCATAAATACTACAGAAATACTTATTAAAGGATTCCATTTGGTGCATGTCATTTATAAGAGAGTTGTTGAAAAGCAGTGGACCTACATTGTTTTTAGGCTTCTTTTAGTGAGTTTATACATGCAAAAATGTGTTGCTGTTGTTTTTAGAAGAGTTTTTTGCAAATTTTAATTCTGTGTTAGCTTTGGCTTCTTTGATTGCATACGAACGTACGAGCATACGAAAAATGCCAGCACATACAGGCCCTAAGGTCTATCAAGTCTGCTTGAGTGTGCAGCTATCAGTGCTTCACTCTGCAGCGGCCTTGCTCCCCCACCACATGGTGGTGACTTTCCCCTGACCCTGTCCCACCCCCTTAGAACAGCCCACCAACTTTAACATTACCACCTCCTCTGGCAGTGTGTTCCATCCATCGACCACCCTTTCTGTGAAGTAGTGTCTTCTCATTTCCCTCTTGAATCTTCCCCCCTCCAATCTTAGACTGTGCCCCCTAGTGTTTCTCCCTCCCTTTAATCTAAAATTCCCCTCTGTACTAACCCTGTTTATTCCCCTCATATATTTGAAGGTTTCGATCATATTCCTTCTATCCCTCCTATGCTTCAAGGAGTACATGTTGAGCTCCCTCAGTCTGTCCCCATAGGGGTTTGTCCTCCATTCCCATGATCAGCCTGGTGGCTCTCTGCTGGACCCCCTTCAGTAGCTTCACATCTTTGTTTAAGTAGGGCCACCAGAACTGCACACAGTACTCCAGTTTGGGTCTGACTGGTGACCTGTACAGTGGTAGGATAACCTCCATCCTCTCTGAGATGATTCCCCTGGTAATACACCCCAACATCTTATTAGCCTTAGCTGCTGCTTTCCTGCACTGCACTGAATGGTTCATTTGCCCTGTGATTATCACCCCAAGATCTTTCTCCTCTTCTGTAGTGGATAACTGTACCCCCCAATCCTGTAGCAGAACTGTTGGTTTCTGCCTCCCATATGTATAACTTTGCACTTGTTTGTATTGAAATCCAGCTGCCATGTGTCTGACAAGCATTTGAGTTTATCCAGGTCCTCCTGCAGTCCTAGCTACCCCTCCGTGTTGTCCACCATTGCACCAATCTTTGTGTCATCTACAAATAGGCTTATCTTATTGCAAACCCCAACTGCGGTGTCATCAATAAAGATGTTAAACAACACTGGATCTAGCACTCAGCCCTGTGGAACCCCACTTATTACAGTCCTTGGAGATGAGAGTTCTCCACTTTACAACCACCCTCTGCTGCTTATCCCACAGCCAGTTTTTGACCTACTCCACCATCATCTCCTGTACCCCCAAAAGACCCAGTTTGCTAACAAGCCTCCCATGTGGCACCAAATCAAAGGCTTTGCCTTTTATTTTTAGTGTACTTTATTAGGATTTTTCAATAAGCAATACAAAACAAGAAAACAAGAATAAAGGAAAAAACATCCATTACACTACTTAGTACAATGCATACATGAGAAGGCTGGAGTGACACAAAGCCAAAAAGTCAAATAAAAGATACCAGTCCCACCACCCACTACCACCTCCTTCCCCTCGTCTGCGACCCTACTAAACACAAAACTCCAATAGAGGATAGGTGCCTTCCAAAGTCAAATAGTGACACAAGACCTAAGGACCCAGGTGGGGTCAAGCAGAGTCTTATGTACCCCAGAGAGACAAGACAGTATAGAGAGACTCCTACATATGGAAAAAAAGCTGAGGTCTCTTCTGCATTGATGCTATCTGTTTCTCCAATTGGAGGGCCAATAGAATCTTGTGGTGCCACTCTAAGAAGGATGGAGGAACCTCATCCTTCCAGTGTCGTAAAATAACAAATTTGGCTGTGGCAGCCATAAGGGACAAGTGCTTTTTTTCCTAACATTAGGGGTGCAAGGGGAAAAATAGCCAGTAGACAACTTGTAAGGGTAAAAAGGTCATTCAGTCCCAAAAAGGGATCCATGGCCCGCTGAACAGAGTTCCAAAAAGGCCGGATCTTAACGCACTCCCATAACATATGATAAAGGGAGCCAGGAACCTCTTGGCACCGAGAGCACAAAGGTGAGGGTAGTTTGCCCATTCTATACAATTTTAGCGGAGCAAAATACAAGTCATGCATAATGTTAACTGTATTAAACGGAGCAGATCCTGCTTTATAAATCTATATAAATTTATCCAAAGGGCCCTCCAGTAATCAGTTTCATCTGGTGATTGGAGCGTGTGGACCCAATAATAGCAAATCCCAGTAGGGATATGCAGGTCAATGGACTGAAAATGCTTATAAAGTGCAGAGACCGAACAAGGCTACTCGGCAAGGGACAACAGGGAATTCGCCCTATCTAACAGCGTCAGGCACCAGGGCTTGGGACCCAAAAAGGTGGTCACTGCGCCTCTAACCTAGAGGTATTTAAACATATCCATAACCCTTAACTGGAACTGTGCTTGCAGAGTCTTAAATAAAACCATCCCATCTGCATGGGAGATGTTGGCCAATGTGCAAGTACTTAATTGGGGGCAAAAAGAAGTCAGAATGGAGCGACAACCTATCTTAAAATGAGGGTTATTGAACACGGGTTGGGAGGTTGCCTTAAACCATGACAGGGAGAGATATGATTGTATTTACGCTCAGGCTTTCAGCGACCACTCTGTAGGAGTTGCATGCAGGAGGCAGGGAAGCTGAGAGGGCAGACTATTAAGACAGCAACCCACTTTATTGGCTAGAGCCCTCTCAGTATCCAGCCAGAGTGGTATATGCATGGGGACCAAACTGGGCACAGTCCACACCCCACAGGAAAAATTTACTAGCATACTGGGCACCATAATACAAAAAAAAATGAGGGAAGAGATATGCCTCCACTTAATTTAGGGGCTGTCAGCTTAACATAGGCTCTCCAAATGACTGAGGACTTCCAGAGAAATACATTGTACAGCTGCTGCAGGCGGGAAAACCAGAGTTTAGGGAGATGAAAGCCTAACATCCCCAATGGGTATAACAGATGGAGCAGGACATTCATTTTAAGGATGTTTACTGTACCCCATAAAGACAAAGACAGGGCAGACCATCTGTCTAAATCAGATTTTAACTCAGCAAGGAGTCTAATCAAATTCTCCTTGACCATTGTCGATACCGATCGGGTGATTTTGATCCCAGATAGGTTAATACTCGAGGCTCCCATGAGAGATCCAGACCCATATTGTCCTGTTTACAAACCAGGCTGTTGAGAAGAAAAACTTTTGTTTTAGAGACATTCAGCTTATAGAAGGAAACACTGGAGAAATTGGAAATTTCTTGAAGTAGGGCTGGGATAGATGCCATGGGGTCCTCTAAGTGTAGGAGCAAGTTGTCAGCGTATGCTGACAAGACATAACACGTGCCCGCCAGTAGAATCCCTTTGAGGTCGCTCGAGTTGCACAAATGCCGAATGAGTGGTTCCAGATAAAAACTGAATAAGAGAGAGGACAGAGGGCACCCTTGCCAGGTGGCACGCTGTAAGGAGAAGGAGGCTGAGAGGTGACCATTACACCAAATGCGAGCAGATGGTGAAACATACAGAAGTTGCTCTCACTCAATAAAATCTGAGGGGGCCCCAAATCTATGTAATGTGGCAAACAGGTAATTCCAAGTGACCCAATCAAAGGCCTTTTCCAGTGAAACCAAGACCCTTGGAGACTTTCTTTCCCTGGATGCAGAAAGCAGGTGCAAAAGCTTCCTGAGATGGTCCCTGGAAAACCTGCCAGACATAAATCCTACCTGCTTACGTCCAATGATAGGGTCCATGACTGAAGCTAGCCGGGTAGCCAGAATTTTTGAGAGGATCTTAATGTCCAAATTCAGAAGGGAAATGGGACAATAACTTTCTGCCAGCAGAGGGTCCTTACTGAGCTTTGGAATAAGAGTAACCAAGGCCTCCAAAAAGGCAGAGTTGGCCATCCCAAACCAGAAATTAAAAACCTCTGCGAGCAGGGGGACAACCTCAGAGATACACACTGCATAAAAATTGTTAACCAGCCCATCAGGCCTGGGCATTTTATCTTGCTACAGTTGTTGAATGGCACCTTCCACCTCTCCTGCAGTAGCAGGAGTACCAAACGACAGCACTGATGGGGGAGACAGAGTTGGAAGAGGTACAGAGTCCAAAAAGGCCGAAATGGCTTCCAGAGAAGGGTGTAAAGCAGGGTCAACTGCGTACCTCATGTAATAAGTATGGAAAACACCAGCCATCTCCTTGGGATTGGTAACCACTTGGGCTGCAGGGTGAGGCCGTATTCCCGAAATAAACTTATCCATCTCGGCTTGGTGCAGTCGAAAGGCAAGAAGTTTTCTGGCCTTCTCACCAGTATCCAGGTACTTCATCCTGGTACAATGGAGTGCAAGCTCAGCCTTTTGAGCCAGGACATCCATGTATTGGGCATGAAGGGAGTGCAACCTAGCCCATTCTGCATCAGGTGAAGCATGAAACATGGAGCCTACCAAGTGATGAATGTCAGTAAGAAGCTGCTCTAGTTTGGCTTTGCCGGCCCGAGCCCATATGGAGGACAGCCGTATAAGCTCCCCCTGAAGCGCACATTTCAGGGACGCCCAGAGAGTATCCACACGCTCAACAGAGCCCCTATTGAGATCCAGAAAAGTAGATATGAACTGCCGGACATGAGACAAGGCATCGGGGGGCTGTAATAATTGAGCATTGAGGCGCCAGAGGGTATTTCGCCACAAACCATCACCCAGTAAGTACTGAACACCGATGGGGGAATGGTCAGAAAGGACCAAGGGTAAATATCTGTGATGAGTATGCCCGGTAAACAGGAGGCACTAACCAGGAAGTAGTCCAGCCTGGAAAAAGTCTTATGGGGTGGTGAGTAAAAAGAATACTGCCGTGCAGTCGGGTTGAGGACCCATCAGATGTCAATGAGGCCTACCCCATCCATCAGATCACGAAGTGCTCGCTGGGCCAGGGAGAGATCAACAGTCTTAGCATCTGAGCAGTCCAGATCCGACTGAAACACCATATTCCAATCACCCCCCCCAATGGTATAGGAGAGGGAGAATCAGAGGCCAGAAGGGGATAAATTGGGTGAAAAAATGAGGTGAGTTCCAGTTGGGACCATGGATGGAGCCAGTCACAATGGGGTGAATGCCAATGGTCCCTTGAACAATAATGTATCATCCTGCGGGGTCCCATAGCTCCTGGATGAGTTGGAACGGTGTTGATCTTGCAATTAAAATAACTACCCCCGCTCATTTGGAGGAGACCCCAGACCCATAAGCCTGACCCACCCACTCCCGTCTGAAAAAATGAACATCTTCCTGAAGAAGGTGGGATTTCTGCAAGTAGACCACCCCCACCCGCAGTCGTTTTAGATGGTGTAAAATCATTGAACGTTTGTACCCATCCTGGGCCCCTTAACATTCCAACTAATAAAACAGTATGGACCACTCATAATTTGAACTAGGATAGAACACCATGTGCGGGAAAGTGAGAGGTACCATACCCGAGCCAGCTAACCCAAAATAAGAACAGGTTAGCAGGCGAACCCCTCCTCCCCCCTCCTCCAAGCCCTCCAAAAAACAATACCAAAGAAACCCATCCCCTCCCACAACCAACCCCCTCAATCCACCCACCCCACAAACCCAGAAACCCAAAAACTGTATATACAAAAGAAAACAATACAAGCAAACAAAATTAGCATGAACGCATGAGCATGGTCCTAACGACCGTGCTCCCATCATATCCCCATCCATGATGATTACCACTCCACACTACCCAAGGCCAACCCTCCCCACTCCCCATGCCAAAGAAATGAATAATAAAATCAGTATACAGGGGTAACAACAATGTCCCCATAAAAACAGCCAGACAAATGCCCCCTTAGCAATAGCGATATAGAAAAGGTATAAGTGAATTAGCCAGAATAGATTCCGCAGGATACTCACCTCAATGTCACTGAAAATACACATTTCAAGACTTAAAACCTTTGATCATGATAATAAAACAAAAAACAATGTATCTCAACCCAATAGGCTACTGCTAGGGCTAATTAACCACCCCGTAAATGAATAACTCAATGGGTGACATTTAGGAAAAGGGGGTATTGTTTAATTGTTTAATTAGTATTTCGGAAAGACCTTTGAGCGTGAGCTCTTTTACAAAGGTTCCACATCAGGGTGGACAATAAGACAATATCCCACCTAAACAACAGACGAGGAGAGACCCCCTCTGAGCAGTTAGCTCGCACTAACAGTATTAACCCCACCTGCATATAAAGCAAAAAATAATGGAAAGAATGGAGACCTCCTAAGTGGAGAGGAGGGGATAAAACAAGTAACCCCAACAACATGAAACAGTACAAAATGAACACCTCTCTCCTCCACACAAAAACAGCATTCTGACAAGGAGTATATAATGTGCCTATTAGCCTATACAAAGCGGAATATGAGTCCGAAAGTTTTGAGCTCCTCACGAGTCAGGATGGTGATATACATAGAAGCAGGCATCAAGGATTAATTCACCCAACACAGGGATGAGATTAAATAAATCACTTTCTCACAATGTCCATGTTTCACTCACCTCTTCTGCGCCAAAGTCTCTTCACAATCAATGTAATAGCCTGTACTGGAAGGAGAGTGGGTGAGCTGCGATACACCATTCCACATCCAGAAGACTGAGGTGCAGAGATCTCTGCCAGAACACCTGCAAACTACCAGTAAATGTGACAACTTCAACCACAGAAACTCGCAGCAGTGCACAGAGCTAGGTCTCAAATACAGCTGTGCTAACAGGAAAAACAGGGAGTGTCCACAAAGTGCAGGGCACCCCAGAGATGTAGGTAGACTATAAATCTGTGTGCACTCACCACCAGGGAACCGGGAGCAAGTCATACAGCTCAGGTTGGTTCAGAGCAAATCAGGGAATGCACTCACTGCATACAGATCCGATGGAGAAGAAAAAGGACGCACCCAACTTGAAATAAAGTCTAGTAGAGCAGGCAGGGATGCAGCGAGGAATACCAGGCTCCTTTCTTGAAAATAACACTACTGCAACTGAGCGCTAATCAGGAGACACTGGTGCTGAGCATGTTGCAGGAAGGGGGAAAGCTGATACAGTTAAATAAAACCCCCATAAATGAACAGTGACCCCCAAATTGCCAACAGATGAGAAAAGTCCCCAAACAATAAAACTTGCTATCAGAGATTAAGTCACAGCAGTAGGCACATTCAGGAAGGGAAGGGAGACCTCACTAAAACAAATCAGGAATCAATCCTTTGAGGTCTGTTGCAGCTTGTTTGGTGGTATCCATGGTGTGCCATTTACTTTAATACTGGACCTGAAGTGCAGCGGGGTATTGAACCCCAAAGGGTTTCCCTGTGGCAATGAGCTTTGAAACCAGCAGGTGCAGGGCAATCCGTTTAGCACGAACAGTCGGGGGGAAGATCTTGTGCAATCCTTATATGGTGGATCTCCTATAGCAGTTCTTTGCACTCCCTGATTTTGGTCAAAATGTGCTGCTTGTCCAGAAAGTTGAGCAGGCAAAAGATAGAAGGCCTGGGGAGGAGCCTGGTGGCGGTGGCGGATGCAGGGAGTGATGCGCCCTGTCCACAATCTAGATTGGCCTGTTAGGAGAGGGGCCCACCTCCCGATTACAGAGCTTTTGCACAAACAAAACCGGATTAGGACCTTCCTCTTTCTCCGGCAAACCAAAGATGACCAAATTGTTATGCTTGCTCCTCCCTTCAAGGTCTTCAAGCTCATTTTCCACCATTCAGAGCTTTTGACAAAGGGAGGAGACCTCAGGATCCATTTTCACTCCTCCAGTCCTCCACCGAGGAAATTCGTGCTCCGAAGTCCAACACTCTGCATTGTAGGGTGTCCATCGAAGACCAAAGTTGTTGCAGCTCTTCTGTGAGGGCAGTAATTGCAACCTGAAGAGGTTTCATCTCTTCAAGGAATCTCTCCTCCAACAATGCAGTCCCCATTACAGTTTACTTAGTAGGAGTAGTGGCCTGCTGTTTGGTGCGCTTCAATGACTTTTCCCGTTCGGGTGTTGGAGGTGGTGTGTGGCGCGGGAGCGGAGTTTTCGTCTCCACATCCATCCTTCAGCAATAAAGCTTTAACACTGGCAACAGCAGCAATTCTACAAGTCAACAGAGGTAGGAGTTAAATTGAAAAAAACTGCTATAATTTAAAAATAATGCTGAAATAGATCTTAACAGCAGAGGGAAAGCGGGCAGGAGATGTACTCTCTTAGGCAGCCATCACGTGATCCCCATCAAAGGCCTTGCTGAAGTCTAAGTACAGGACATCCACTGCCTGGCCCCTGTCGATTGCCCTTGTTACCCGGTCGAAGAATTCAACCATGTTTGTCTGGCAGGATCTACCCGAGAGAAACCCATGCTGCCTGCTGTCCTGGAGACCAACCTCCTCCTTCAGAAAGGCTACCAGCCTCTCCTTGAGGATAGACTCCATGAGCTTCTCCAAAATGGAGGTGATGCCGACTGGCCTATAGTTCTCTGGCTCATCCTTGGGCCCACTTTTTTCGATGGGCACCACATACACCATCCTCCAGTCTTGGGGCACGCAAATGGTCCTTGGGGAGGTACTGAACAAGTCTTCCAGTGGTCCTGCCAGGATCTCTGCCATCTCCCTCAGCACCCTAGAGTGGATACCGTCTGGACCTGGTGCCTTCTTCATCCTTAGGGCTTTGAGACCTTATAGCACTCTGCTCTCTGGGATTTCCCTCTCTGTAAGTTCTGCCCCACCTATACTCACTCCTCCCTTCCCCGTGGCATTGGACCCAGTTTCTCCCTGGTAAATACAGAACAGAAGTAGTCACTGAGCACTTCTGCCTGCACCACCCCATTCTTCACCCACCCCTCATCCATCTCGATCTTTACAACTTCTTTTCTCTCTTATGTACCTGAAGAAATCCTTCTCCCCCTCTCCTGTCTCCTGTGCCAGCCTAAGCTGTCTTGCTGCCTTGACTGCCCTGACCGATCTGCTCACCTTTCTTGATTTCTTCATGTACACCTCCCTATCCGCCGCCCTTTTGGATCTCATGTATTTCCTGAATGTAGTCCTTTTTTCCTTAACTCTCTCTAACACCACTCTGCTTAACCAGCTTGGCCTCTTCAGCCTGGCCTTCTTGCTTTGAAGCTTTGAACAAGATTTTGTGACCTCCGGTAACCCAGTTTTGATAATCCCCCATTTCTGATTGGCATCCATGTGCGGTTGGATTCTGGCAGTGTGCCCCGCCAGGTTGTGCCTCATCCTTCCAAAGTCTGCCTGCCTGAAGTCTGTCACCATAGTCCTGGTACTGGCTGTCTCCTTACTCATACCAAGTGAAAACCAAACTGTGTGGTGGTCGCTTCCTGCCAAGGGATCCCCAACCTCCAACCCCCTGCATGATCTCACCATTTGTCAGCACAAGGTCCAGTATGTGTCCTTCCCTGGTTGGCTCCTTTACCAACTGCACCAGGATGCTGTCCTGTAAAGCATCCAGGAGGACCTGGTCCCTGTCATTTGAGGTAGCAGGGGTAGTCCACTCAGCCCCTGGAAGATTGATGCCCTCCATTATCGCAGTGTGACCCTTTGCACAGACTCTCCTTATCTGCTCCCCCAGCTCCCTATCAATATCTTTGTTTGAGATGGTGGCCTATACACCACCCCCAGCCTCACCCTCCATCCTTTCGGGTCCTGTATCTGTACCCATAAGACCATTCTACCTTCCTCCCCCACATCCCTGCTACAAGATATTTTCTCCTTCACATATATAACCACCCTTGCCCCCTTCCCACTTCCCCCACCCCCTATCCTTTCAGTACAACTTGTACCCTGGACACACCAGGTCCCAGTCATAGTAATGGGTGGCCTATATTTGCACTTTTTTGAAGTGGTCTGTATTTTTTTAGATGAAAGTCTGTGTTTTTTTAAAGGCATCAAATGCTTTTTGTTTTTTGTTGATAAGTTTTAGAAGTTTTTTTATTTAGGTAGCATGGCTTTCTCTTGTTAGTGCTGTTGTTTTTTTCGGTATCTGGGTATGCATTCATTACATACAGAGAACAGTTTTCTCTTAAGTTTGTCCCAGATCTCATCTATGCTTCTATTATTAAGTTAAAGATCCCAAATAATAGATGTTAACATATGATTGATTTTACTTGTATCAGCCCTCTTATAGTTGTAAAAATAAGAATTGTTTACATATGGCATAAAGGAGGAGGGTATATCAAATTTCACTGAACTGTGATCATTAGAGCCTAGAGGGAGCTCAACAATACATTTGTGAGGTTGTTAGAGCTTAATCGAGGATATTGGTTCTTCTTGTTGGTTTAGTAATACGTTGTTCCAACATAAGCTGCAGCATCAGAAAAAGCAGAGAATTCCTAGTTACAGTACAGGGAGCAGACCTAAGTCAACTAGTGACAAAACCCACAAGAGGAAACGTGATTTTAGACCAGGTATTCACAAATAGTGATAGGGTTCTTGGCGTTGAAGTAGGGAACCACCTGGGCAACAGTGACCATCACACGGTATGGTTTAAACAGGACTGAGGACTCCACACACTCTAAGCTGAAGGTCCTTGACTTCAGGAGGGCAGACTTCACAAAAATGAAGGCCTGCCTCAGGGACAACCTTAGTAACACAACAGAGGGTGAGCGTCGAGGAGTGTTGGACCAAGGTTGAAAGATGCAATAACTACAGTCACATCACAGTGTGCCCGTCAGGTCAGTAAAAATGAAAAGAGGAAAAACCCACTATGGCTTTCCAAAGAGGTGGCAACCATGGTGAGAGAAATGCACATAGCCTTCAGAAAGTACAAAGAATCGGGGAACGAGGTGGACAGAACAGAATACAAAGAAAAACTAAAAGAGACAGGGGAAGTGATAAGAAATGCAATGGCACATAGAGAGGTAAAGATAGCTCATGGAGTGAAAAAGGGTAACAAAACATTCTACGGGTACATATGCGAAAAAAGAAAGACTAAGGGGGGCATTGTTAGAATCACAAAAAAGGACGGACAGACCACGGAGCAAGACGGAGAGAAGGCAGAGGTACTCAATGAGTACTTCTGCTCAGTCTTCACACATGAATCAGACAGTGGTGGACCAACAAAAGGCAAAAAGAATTGTCCACTTGGAGGAATAGACATGAGTCTCTCCACATAGGGAAGGGTCCTAGAGTATATCAACAAGTTAAAGGTGGATAAAACTATGGCCCCAGATGGGATACACCCCAAAATACTTAAGAAATTCTGGAGAGAATTGGCAGCCCCCTTAGCAGTGCTCTTCAATAAATCTTTGAAGAGTGGGGAGGTGCCTTAGGACCGGAAGAGGGCAGCAATAGTGGCACTCTACAAGAGCGGAAGCAAGAAAGAGCCAGGAAACTACCATCCAATTAGTCTAACTTCAGTCATGGGAAAACTGATGGAGTCCCTGCTGAAGGAAAAAATTGTTGCTTTTTTGGAGGAAAGTGGTTAGCTTGACACAAAGCAACACAGTTTCACAGCAGGGAGGTCCTGCCAGACAAACCTGGTGGATTTCTTTGAGTTGGTCACCAGAACAGTGGATCAGGGTGGGGCAGTGGATGTGGTTTACCTGGACTTCAGTTAACGCTTTTGACAGTTCCGCACAGGAGACTAGTCAATAAACAGGAGATCGTGGGAGTCGGGCCTCAGGTAACAGACTGGGTCAGAAACTGGTTAAATGGGAGAACACAGAGAGTATTAGTGAATAGCACTCTATCAAGACAGGGTAGGGTGACTAGTGGGGTTTCACAGGGCTCGGTTCTGGGGCCAATCCTCTTCAGCATATTCATCAGTGACATTGCTGATGGACTGAAGGGAAAAGTGTGCCTGTCTGCAGACGACACCAACATCGGCAACAGGGTTGAGACACCAGAGGGGCAACAAAGCATGGAATCTGATCTCTAAAAGCTGGAGGAATGGTCAAGGATCTGGCAATTGAAATTCAGTGCCAAAAAATGTAGTCATGCACCTGGGAAAATGTAACCTAGGGAAACTGTACTCAATGGGAGGAGAGAGCTGATGGTTGCAAGGCAAGAGCGAGAACTGAGGGTGATCATATCAGATGACCTCAAGGTCAGCAAGCAATGTGAGAAGAAACATAGAAACATTGAAACATGGACTTTGATGGCAGATAAGGACTGCTTGGCCCACTCAGTGTGCCCATTTCCCTACCTATTGGATAAGCTGCAGGTCCTAGTTAACCAACAGCGTACCTTACTCCTACCCACCACTAGTATTGCTTTATGTCTGTCCAATGCATTCTTGAATTCCCCCACTGTTTTTGACCCCACGACCTCCTCAGGAATGCCATTCCATGTATCCACCACTCTCTCTGTGAAAAAATACTTCCTCACATTTCCCCTGAGCCAATCTCCTCTCTATCTTCAAATTGTACCCCTTTATTCTTGCATATCTCTTTTTTTGAAAGATGTTCCCCTCTTGGACTTCGTTGATCCCCTTGAGGTACTTAAATGTTTCTATCATGTCCCCCTTCTCCCTCCTTTCCTCGAGGGTATGCATATTAAGCTCCTTTAGTCTGTCTTCATATGGCTTCTGGTGCAGACCCTGCACCATTTTAGTTGCCCTCCTCTGGACTGCCTCTATCCTGTCTATGTCCTTGCGGAGATGGGGTCTCCAGAACTGCACACAGTATTCCAGATGTGATCTCACCAACTGTCTGTAAAGAGGGATAACAACTTCCTGTTTTCTACTGGTGATGCCTGTCCCTATGCATCCCAGTATCCCCCTAGCCCTCCTTACTACCTTCTCACATTGCTTGCCTACCTTAAAGTCATCTGATGTGACCACCTCCAGGTCCCTTTCCATTTTTGTTGTTGTTAGTACCTCCCCCACATTGTGTACTCTTCCCCTGGGTTTTTGTTTCCCAGGTGCATTACTTTGCACTTCTTTGCCTTGAATCTAAGCTGCCATACTTTTGACCATTCCTTCAACCCTGCCAAGTCCTTTCTCATCCTTTCCACCCCCCTTGTGTATCAACCCTGTTGCAGATCTTTGTGTTGCCTGCAAAGAGGCATACTTTCCCTTCCTCTGCAATGTCACCTATAAAAACATTAAAGAGGACCAGTTCCAGTACTGAACCCTGCAGTACACCACTAGTAACCCCCTTTCTTCGGAGTGGACTCCATTTACTATTACCCCCTACGTCTTGTTGTCCAGCCAACGTTTTACCCAGGCTACAACCCTGGAACCCACTCCCAGGCTGGCTAACGTGTTTATTAATTTTTTGTGTGGGACTGTGTCAAATGCCTTGCTAAAGTCTAGGTAGGTCATGTCCACAGCCCCTCCCTGGTCTACTACTTTGATCACCCAGTCAAAGAAATTGATTAGATTCATCTGACATGACCTTCCCGCTGAGAATCCAGAAGGCAGCACTAAAAGCTAGTGGTATCCTAGGATATATAAGAAGAGGCATCACAAGCAGGAGACATGAAGTAATCAAGCCTCTGTATCAGTCCCTGGCAAGGCCCCATCTGGAATACTGTGGCCAGTTCTGGAGGCCACACCTCAGGAGGGACAAAGACAGGCTGGAGATGGTACAGAAAAGTGCAACAAAGATGGTGCAGGGCTTGCGTCAGAAACCTTACGAGGCAAGACTCGATGAGCTCAAGCTATACTCCCTAGAGCAGTGCAGGAATTAGGGGGACATGATAGAGACATTTAAATACCTTAAAGGCAGAAACAAGGTACCGATGCAGAACCTCTTTCAGGTAAATGACTACAACAGGACTAGAGGGCATGACCTTCGCCTCAAGAGAGGAAGGTTCAGGAGTAATGTGAGGAAATTCTTCTTCACGGAGTGCGTTGTCAGACCATGTAATAGCCTGCTGGAGAGGGTGGTGGGAGCAAAGACAGTGGGGGAATTTAAAAGGGCATGGGGCAGACATTGCAGGATACTCAAGCAGGCAACTAAGTGGGGGGTGTAGGAAACAAAGGGCAGACTTGATGGATCATATGGTCCCCATCTGCCGACAACTCCTATGTTTCTATGTTTAAGCTGTTCACACATGGATGCAAATTCCCTGCTTTGACGTGAGCTGGCAGTGTGACTTTGCCAATCAATGACACCTTAGTTAAAATCCCCCATTAGTAATACAGTGTCTTCTCCACTAGTTGTTGAAATGTCATTAATAAGGTGAGAATTTACGTCTGCTGTTGAGTCTGGGGGATGGCTACACAACCCTAGTATGAAAAGCGTCTGCAGAACTGGGAAGAAGTTTTAACCACAGTGTTTCTGTATCGTTATCTGTTTTTATTTTGTGTTGCGTAATATCAACAGGTTGTATGAAAATAATTTCCCCTGGGAATCCAGTGGTCCCTCCCCCCTCCCCCATTCGCCGCTGTTCAGCTCATTATGAGACGAAGGACCCTGGTGGCCTAGTGGTCCCCCACCCTATCCCCAATCCTCCCTGCTATACTTTAAAAAAGGACCCTGGTGGGGTAGCAGTCCCTCTCCAACCCATCCCCGATCTGCCCCTATATGAAAAGGATAGATTTTCCATGTGCAGTGGACCCCCCCTGCCCCCCACCCCGGCAGGTAGTGTCCCACCACCCCGCCCCTCCCGATCCTGAAAATGAGCCAGCAACCAGCACAGCCTTCCTTTCATCACCATGGCTGGCCAATGACTGAGCTGTCACTGAGCAGGTACTGTATACAGTATCATCCATTGGTTGACAACTGCTGAACACAATACAATGAGTTTCAGGATAAGGACTGAGAGGGAAACAAATTGGACCAACACAAAGGGTATGGAATTCAGGCAGATGGACTATGCCAGAATGAGGGAGCTATTCAGCAAAGAAATGGAAGGAAAGGGGAGAATAGGAGATGTGGAGGAGTTATGGGAATCTATTAAAGGGCGGTTACAGAAAGCCACTGAACTCTGCATAAAGAAAGTAAGAAAGAACAAAAAAAGAAGGAGGCCACTCTGATTTACCAAGGAGGTGTTAGGGGCAATTAGGGGAAGAAAAAAGGCATTCAGAACATATAAGAAGACCCAGATGAAGGAGGACAGGGAGATTTACAGAGAGAAGCTAAGGGTGGCAGGGTAGATGATTAGAAGGGCTAAAGCTGATACAGAAGAGAGAATTGCTAGGCAGGCCAAATGGGGAGATAAAACATTTTTTAGGTATGTGGGAGAGAAAAACAAGGCGAGGTACGGTATAGTATGAGTAAAAGGGGGGAGGAGGGAGTACAAGTAGAGGGAGACTTTGAGAAGGAAGAGGTGCTTAATAGCTACTTCTGCTCGATCTTCATGGTGGAGGAAAGGGACCAGAGTTAAGGGGGACAAAAGGGTCGATCTTAGCCTGTTCAGTGAAGACAGGGTAAGAGAGGAACTAGGAAGGTTAAAGGTGAACAAGGCAATGGGTTCTGACGGCTTGCATCCTAGGGTACTTCAGGAACTAAGGGAGGAGCTGGCAGCACCTCTGACGAGGCTGTTTAACTTGTCTGTGGTGACAGGGTGGTTACTAAGAGACTGGAAGAAGGCTGATGTGGTGCCACTACATAAGGGGGGGCAACAGGGAGGAGGTGGAGAATTATCGCCCGATCAGCCTCATCTTAGTGGTGGGTAAGGTGATGGAGGTACTAATAAAGGAAAGGGTGGCAAACTACCTTGTGGACAGCAGACTGCAGGACAATAGGCAGCATGCCTTCACAAAGGGGAGGTCATGCCAGACGAACCTAACAGAGTTTTTCGATTGGGTCACGAAGGTGGTCGATCAGGGAGGTGCGGTGTAGGTGGCCTATCTGGACTACAGAAAGGTCTTCAACACCATCCCTCACAGAAGGCTAGTAAATAAGCTGGAAAGCTTAGGGGTGGGACAGAAAATAACTAGGTGGGTGGAAAACTGGCTGAAGGACAGAAGCCAGAGGGTGGTGGTAAATGGAGTGCATTCCAGGGAGAAGGGGGTGACGAGCAAGGTGCCCCAGGGGTCAGTACCGAGACCCCTCCTTTTTAATATCTATATCAGTGATATAGCAAAGGGCTGGAGGGGAAGGTGTGCCTATTTGCAGATGATACGAAGATCTGCAATAAGGTGGACACCCGGGAAGGGGGGTGGAGGCCATGAGGGAGGACCTGAAGATTCTGGAAGGGTGGTCAGAAACTTGGCAGCTGAAATTCAATGCCAAAAAGTGTACAATAATGCACATGGGGTGTAAAAACCCGCAAGCAGTTTACACACTTGGGGGGGGGGTAATTAAGCCTACTGAGCAGGAGAAGGCTCTGTGGATTATAATATTGAACAACCTTAAGATGGGTAACCAATGCAGCAAGGTGTATAACCTTTGACCCTGCCCTCTCTTTTCATGCCCACATCTCTGCCCTTGCCTCAGCCTCTAACACTCGGCTGGGTATCCTCTATCGTCATAAAAACTGCCTCCCCACGGATGCCCTCCGACTTGCAGTCACATCCTCTGTTCTATCTCTGGTAGACTATGGCTTACCTGTGTATGGTGCAGCAGACCAGACTGCCCTGCACAAGATCCGCCTCACCTTAAACAAGGCCTGCAGGCTCATAACTGGGGCTCCTAGTCTAACCCACACTTGCCTTCTTTACACCATGGCTAATCTACTCAACCTAGATGAGCGCCTCAAATACCAAACCTGCCTCCTAACAAAAAAATCACTCCTTGGGCTATCCCCACCGGGTCTGTCAACCACTATCCACCGAGCAAACCCTACAGTGCATACCTGTATATCCCACAAAACTGCACTGGTTATACCGAGGGCGAGAACCTCGCAAGGTCAAAGGGCTTACCCCTACAGAGCCCCATGTTGGTATAACGCCTTCCCCGCCAGAATCACTGATGCCGCCTCGTTATCTTATTTTAAAACTAGCCTTAGAAATCACCTGCTCTCAACACGCAGCTGTACCTGCCTCTAAGCCTCCTTCCTATCCTCCCAGACAAAGCTCGCTGAGCCACTCTCTGACCTTCTGTCCAGCTCTACCTTTACTTGCTACTATCTTCCCCATTCCTCTTCTGATGTCTTCCACCCAGCCTTACCTTTATCTGCCCACTGAATCAATCTCCATGTAACTACTGTATATTGTCTACTCTGTAAAGCGCACATGTAAGCCTGTTGTATACTGTGTTTGACATATGCCTGTATTTTTGCCTGATTCCTAAATGTACTCTGATTTTTTGTCTACCCTGATGTTTGTTGCTTGCACTGTTTTGTCCTCTCTGTGACGAGGTACCTTTGTAAATGAGCCTCTGGCTCAAAGGTTGTTAAACTGATGTTCTAATAAATAAATAAATAAAGGTGGTGGGCAAGGCAAATAGAATGCTGGCGTGCATAGGGAGGGGCATAACAAGCAGAAGGAGGGAGGTGCTGATGCCTTTTTATAAAACCATGGTGAGACCTCACCTGGAGTACAGGGTCCAGTTCTGGAGACCTCACCTATGCAAGGGCATAGATGGTACGAGAGGGTTCAGAGAAGGGCAACCAAGATGATGCCAGGTATGCATAGGAAGCCCGAGGTGGAGAGAATTTGATCTGTACCCATTGGAGACTAGAAGAAAGAGGTGGGGACATGATAGAAACATTTAAGTACGTGAAGGGAATTAATACGGTGAGGGCAGGGAGCTTATTTACAAGGAAAGTGGGTGCTTAAACTAGAGGTTATAGTGTAAGATCAGAAGGAGGAAGATTTAAGGGCAATGTGAGTGTGTGTTTCTTCACAGAGAGGGTGGTGGGGTCCTCAAACAAACTTCCTGAGCATGTGGTGGGGTCCAAAATGGTGAGGGATTCAAGAGGGCATGGGACAGACATAATGGGTTGGCCAGTAGGGGGAAGTGGATGTCCATTGACAAAGGTGACGAGTGGGGTGGGGTGGGGGTGTGTAAGGGGGCAGACTCTATGGGCCGGAGAGGTACTTTTCTGCTGTCAGATTTCTATGATTTCTTAAGCGAAGTCCATCCCTATATTACAGGTTAGATTTCTTCCAAAAGGCCCCCCAGTTGTCCATGAACATCAGTCCCTCATTCTTGCACAAGTCCAACAGCCTACAATTAATGTGGAAAATTGTACTTTTTTTTCCTGTGTTAGTCTTAGGCATTGGCAAAATTTCAGAAATGGCTACATGACAACCTTTTGCTTTATTGATTTTCCGAGTCATAATAAATCAAAGTAGATATCTTTTTTATGGGCCTTACCAACGTCATTTGTACTGACATGAAAAATGACAGCTGAATTAAGTTCTAGCTTAAGCTTGTTTATTGTTTTCCTGTATATCTGAGATCCTGGCCCCACATAGGAAGCTCATAAGGAAGCTAAGCAGTCTGTGGGTAGGTCCCGAGGTGGTACACTGGGTTGGAAACTTTTTGATTGATAGACAACAGAGGGTGGTGGTAAATGGCACTCACTCTGTGAAGGGGGAGTGACCAGAAGAGCACCTCAGGGTTTAGTACTGGGACCAGCCCTCTTTAACAACTTTATAAATGACATTGCAGAAGAGCTGGAAGGGAAGGTATGCCTCTTTGCAATGACACCATACTCTGCAACAGGGTAAACACTCTGGAGGGATGGAAAGAATGGGTAGAGACCTGAGAAAACTCAAAGAGTGGTCTGGGGTATGGCTGCTGGGTTTTAATGTGAGCAAAGTGCAAAATCATGCACCTAGGGCACAGAAACCCAGAGGCTGAGCATAAAATGGGGGGGGGGTACTAACATCACTAAAGAGGAAAGGACCTTGGTATAATCATATTGGATGACCTCGGTGGTGAACGAGGCAATGCAACAAAGCAGAAGGTGGGACCAGAAGGATGCTGGGGTGCATGGGGGGGGGAGCAGCAGAAGGAGAGAGGTGGTGTTACCACTGCATAGATCATTGGCGAGACCTCACCTGAAGTACTGTGTCCAGTTCTGGAGACCACACCTCAGGAAGGACATAGACAGGGTAGAGACTTTCCAGAGGAGATCAACAAAAATTGTGCAGGGACTGCATCAAAAACCCTATAAGAAGAGACTGAGGGATCGCAATTTGTAGACCCTGGAAGAGAAGAGGGAGAGGGGACATTATAGAAACCTGTAAATACTGTACTGCATGGAGCTGAATAAGGTACAGATGGGGAATATTTTTCAGAGGAGGAGGAGGTGCATGAGAACTGGCTGGGCATGCAATAAAACTGGAAGGGGTGAAATTAAGGAGGGATGTGAGGAAGTACTTCTTCACTGAAAGGGTGATGGTTACCAAGAACAGTATTCCAGCGAAGGTGGTGGGGCTAAAACAGTAGTGGGTTTCAAGCATGCATGAGATAGGTACTATATAAAAGTAACTTGGTAGGGAAGGGGGATAGGAGGTAGCCGGAGATCAGGTAGAGGTAGTGCCAGTATAGGCAGGGGAAAAATGGGTACACTGAGTGGGCCAAGCAGTCTTTATCTGCCGAAAAATTCTGTGTTTCTATATTTCTATGCTATCAATAATACCTGACAGGGTGGGTGGCACTGGGCTATACCGGCCTGCCTAGGGCTTTATAGCCCCTGGAAGGTCCATATAAGCCCAAACCATCCACCCTGTCAGGTATAACTGTGCATAGAAAATGGCATCTGGGCTGTATTTTAGGGAAAAAATTAAAATAAAAAAAATTTGTTTAAATCATTTAAATGAATACAAAGATTTTCTGCAAAGCAGTTGTGCTACTGCTGGCATTGGCATTAGAGGGCGATGTTTTGTTTTGTACCATGGCACTGTGTTTTACACTCTGCAGTCTGTTTACAAAGTGTGTCTTTTTATACTATTGTTACTGGATATAAAAATTGTTTGCCTGTTCCTATTTAGTTTGCCTTCCTCCAGTTTAGTTGATTTCATACTGTCATGTTGTTAGCTAGGGGGGAGAGCAAGTGCAAGCCTTTCTGTTGTGAATGCAAACTGCTATGCTCACTCCAGTATGAGAGTACCGATATTTTGTTGAATTCATCTCCTGCAGATGGAGACCTGCTGCTGGCTTGTGGCAGTAGAGTGGTTCGGCGGCCATAGGAGGGGATGCCAGTAGTCTCACAAGTAATCAGCATGCTGTGCTAGTACTTCAACATTTACCTGGAAAAAAAAATTAAATGTATGGTTTCTGGTAACATGGGTAACTGTTTTCTTATATTGCTGTTGAGTTGCGACAGGGTTGGCCAACTTGCTTGCGCCTCTGTCTTAGTGAGTGGAAACAAATGGCAACTAGTAAATAACAGGCTGGCACTCTTTATTTCCTGGTCTCAGACTGTAGTTAATGTACCCCCTGGCATGAGTATCAACCAATCAGAGACCAGGATGTCTGAAGCCCATTTTCTAAGTTAAAAATAAAGAAGGTGGGTATTTTAACTCCTTGAGTAGATATATGTTTCGTAGTTGTTTTTTTAATAAAGGTGTTTTATGCTTCTTACCCCCAGAGTTCTTTTAAGACCTAGAGTGCTAGCAGGCTCATAAAAGTGAAGCAGTCTAGCAGTAGAGGGCACTGTGTGGCTGACGTAGATGGCAATACATTGTTGTTTTTCCGAATGCTCCCTTACGGTGCGTATGTGCATGAAACCGGTTTGAGGACTGCGAGCTTTAAGTCACCATCTCCTGCGATGTGACCTTGGCTGTATTTGCATTTTTCACTATTTTACAAGTAAATATTTATTTTTGCATTCAAGCATTTGTGGCCAGTGCTGTTCTTTTTTGGTTGCTTTGCTTTTTTAACAACAGATTACTCACTGGTGAATAATTTGCTCACTTTGTAACTGCTGGAGAACATTGTAAGGGAGGGAAGGAGCAAAATATAAAGGTTAATACTGCTGTTTGAACAAGCAGAAAACCAGGAGCATGCTATCCAGTAGGTGGCTTCAGTGGTATCAAGGCAACATTACATAATGTTAGGGTTCTACAGGAGTTCCTGTTAGAACTCTGTGTTGTTAACCCATTTTTAGGACTGGAGGCAGAGCCTACAGCCATTTTGTGATCGCTGTGTAGCTCTAAAAATGGCTGATCATGGAACCTTCAATTGGACTTTTGGAAGTATCCTTCCGAAAGCCCAATGGAGCTTAAACTTCTCCACCACGATTGGCCACTGCGGAATAACAGCCGCACTATTTCAGCTGTTACTTCTGCATTCCGGTGCATGAACTGCGCATGCACAGTTCTGCGGGTGCTGCCATGTTGTGAATGGCAAAATGCCAGCCGTCAGCTCCGTAGCATTCTGTGCCCCCCAACCAACTCACCTGGCACACTGGGAGCCCACCCAAGTGTGCACAAAGAGTTTTCTGTGCCCTCTCCCCCAAGTAATAGGGCACACTGGGAGCCCACCCCAGTGTGCCCAAACATGTTCCCGACATCAGGGTACTCAGTCCCCATGTCGGCATCCTGTACAACCTCCCCCCATTCACGTGGCACACTGAGAGCTCACCCCAGTGTGCCGAAATATTTTTTTCTTTTTTTTCTCTGTAAAATAGAAAACGGTTCCTGTCCCTCACTGTCGTGTTTTTTAAAACAGAGAACAGTCCCTCATTGTTGCTGCAGTCCCCCCACATCCTCACCTTCCCACTGAGCACCCACCTCCACACACCCCCCCTTACCCGTACTTACCTCCATAGGTCGGTGCTATCATCTTCTCTGGACTGGGACACATCTGCACTCTTCAAAGCCCGACCGCGAACTGAAGAATCAAAGGTAAGCGTGCTATACTGCCATTCAATGGGGTTTCAACGTATGCTGATATTTCATCCATTTTTTGGAATTTTGGCCCCAAATTTTCAACATGGGGTTCTTGGGACCCCAGCTCGTGAAAACTGTCACTGTCATTTTGTTACTCTGTCCTGAAAGGTTATTTCGCGGTCACTGCGTGGAATCACCTTTCAGGACGGATTCATGAAATGACAGAGCCACTGTTCATGAGGTGGGGTCCCAAAAAGTCCATGTTGCACATTTGGTGAAAAAATTCCAAAAAATGACTGCATTAGGAGCGTGCATTGTGCAGTTTCTATGCATGCTCCTAGCGTCGCCAATTTTTAATATTTTCATTCCACATTTTTAACATTGCCATGTTTGCATACCTCCTTCAAAACAGTACAGCTGTCATTTTCCACATCCTGCCCAAAACGTGTTTTCGCACCTGTGGTGCAGAATAACACATTTGCTCTATGAAATCACATTTCAGGACAAGTGAACAAAATGACACTGGCACTGTTCATGAGGAGGGGTCCAAAAAAGGCTACATTGAAAATTTGTTGCAACACCTCCACAAAATGGCCATGTTACACCCGGGTGTTGAATAATTTCTACGCACATGTATAACTTTGATCACTTGGTAGCTCTTCACAGCCCTGTCGGCTCTGGCTAGAACTTGTTTAAATGCAGGAACACACTGGGCTTATGGGTTATGCTGTAATAATAACATGTCCTTATGTTTTTGCTTACTTTACATTGTCTCATGGTCAAACTGTCCTTCTGCTTTTATTTTCTGCTTTGAATGTGTCTTCCCCAAGATCCACAGCTTCATACCTATTGAATGGCTGGCAGTATAGCCTGGAGGTTAGAGGAACGAGGTGCGAACGAGCTTGATACATCCAGCAGACCAGACCTGAGTTTGATTCTCACAACCTCCACTTGCATACTGTGTGACTCTGAGCAAGTCACTTAACCACCCAGTGCTCCCAGGTTGCCCCTGAACACAGGCACTTGTGCCTAGTGGGCCTTACCCGGTTACCAAAGACTAAAATAAAAAAAAAATAAAAAGAATAAAGTAATAAGACTTAATAGAGAAGGCATTATCATGGGAGAGGGGGTGCATACAGTTTCTTGGTGTGACAGAAAGCTCCTGCCACTCTTGAGGACCAACCTTCTCTTAAATCTGTTGCAACAGTTCTTCTGTTTCTTAGCCTAATCTATCCTTTACAATTTATAGTCCATAAGGTTGGCCACCTAGTGTATGGGCATCTTCTTCCCTTTCTTGATTATGCTTTAGTGTCCTCTTTAATTTTCCCTTTCCCTCCCAGGTCCTCATACAGGGAGGTTATTGTATGTTAACCAGGTTGTGTTTATCATTGTTGGATTTAGTATGTAATAGCACTAGGTCATAAAATACCTTGATATATATACCATATGTTTATGAAACCTGTAAATGTTGAAAATACCATGGCACTAGGTGTTTTTGATAATGGTAAAAAGTAGTAGGTGACTATTATAGAAATTAAGTTAGTTGTGCTATTTAAAATTCATGTAAATTGCTGTAAACTGAACAAGTCTGATATTTCATGGTTATTTGCATATATCCCATGATGCCTTGCATTATGGAAGAATGTATGATGTTGTATTTCTTTGAAACTTGATTTGTTGCCAATGCCCTTTGGGGTAACCCTTTTTTCAGTGATTCTGCATTGAAATTCTTTGTCTATAGCTTGTTTTGTTTTGTTTTTCTTTTTGAGCCCACGCTACCCAAGCAAACAAGGCCCACATAGGGATGAAGGGTTTTGACTAAAAATGTTTAGATCAGAGATCAGTGTCAGTAGGTGCTGGCTAACTGCAGAGAAAAGACATTCATAGTCTTGCTGCAAACTGATGTACTGAAGAAGGAATATGCCATTGTTAAAGGTTATTTTCCTGTATTTTGAATAAACATCACACAGAGATTGTGTGTTGAACTTGAAGTTCGATGTTTGGTCCATCTGTTATCCCACAACCCCTCCACAGACTTGGTGTCAAAAGTGGGATAACTTGATGGAAGTGTCTGGACTGGCCGAAGAGGGACATTTTCTGGTGGATATCGCCCAGATAACCCAGGTGGACTGATGCACCAGGAGTTGCCGGAGAAGAAAGTCCATGGAGTTGTGACCAGAACCATGACTGACAGACTGGGAGAGAAGCTGCTGCCTGGACTGGACCTGGGAGCTCGGAGGAAGGCCAAGCCTGAAGATGACAAAGGGATGCAAGAGGACATGGAAGAATTGAGGGAACTGCCTTCTCCTGAAGATGCTCCACCTGAGGACATAGGGGAGTTGTTGAAATGGCTCTGCATACAACAGGTGCAGATGTAAAGAGAAAGAGATCTGCTCAGAAAATTTACCATGTGAACCTCCTTAGGAAATGGCATGAGAAGCCTAACCCCTCCCTTTATATCCATCCTGAAGTTAGGGAGTCAGAGCTGGAGGTTGCCTATAAAAGGCAAGAGCAGTCAGGACCATTGGAAGAGATTCAGATAAACCTTGAATTGGAGCCTCAGCAACAGAAAGATTTGCAGGGGGTATTACAAGAATTTGAGCTCATATTCACAAACGTCCCGGGGTGGACCAAAGGAATTGTGCATGCCATAACTGCCACGCAAAACAAGCCCATACACCAAAAACCCTACAGACTGCAAATGAAGGTGAGGAATGAGGTGATTCAGGAAGTCAAAAAATTGGAGCAGTTAAGCATAATTGTGCCTCAAAGAGTGCACGGTCTTCACCCATGGTCATAGTGGACAAGAAAGAGGGTGGGATACGTCTATGCCAAGATTTTAGAAAGCTTAACAACATGTCACTATTCGATGGATACCCATTGTCCCAAATAGATGACATCATTGACAGGCAAGGCAACGCACAGTATATCTGCACCCTGGACCTTACTAGGGGATATTGACAAATCCCCTTGTCACCTGATTCACAAGATAAAACTGCATTTAGCACCCCAATTGGTTTATACAAGTTTGTTGCAATGCCATTTGGACTACATGGGGCCCCAGCCACTTTTCAGTGTTTTATGGACCACATTCTAAGACCATACACTGAGTACTGTGTGGCTTATTTGGACAATGTGGTCATATTCGGTCCTGACTAGGAAACCCAAGTTAGACACTTGTCCCAGTTATTGCAAGCAATAAAGGAGTCAGGAGTGACCATTAAGCCTGCAAAGTGTGCCCTATCAAAGACCGAGACAAGATACCTAGGGTTCATTTTAGGAAACAGACAAGTGAAGCCCAAGGTAGAGAAGGTTACAGCACTAGCAAACAGCCCAATAACAACCTTAAAAAAGTATGTGAGACCTTTCCTAGGCTTGGCTGGTTATTATTGGAGATTTATTCCTAATTTCTCAGCCATTGCTAGTCCTTTGACTGATCTCACTAAAAAGAGGTGCCCGAATAAGGTTCAGTGGACCCCTATTTGTGATGAGGCATTTAGGAATATCAAGGCAATTCTGTGTACAGCTTCTGTATTGAAAAGCTCTGACTTCAACCAAGTGTTTGAAGTTCAAACCGATGCACCACAGAATGGCATTGGGGCAGTCTTATCTCAGAAAATAGATGGGGAAGAACATCTGATCATGTATATCAGCAGGAAGCTACATGAGAGGGAGAGAAGATATGCTACCACAGAACAGAGAAAGAATGCTTAACTCTGCAGTGGGCTATTGAGTCTCTGAAATATTAATTGTGGGGGGCTGAATTTAAGGTTGTAACTGATCACAACCTCCTCTGCTGGTTGCACCAAATGAGAGAAAAAAATCCCCATATAATGCAGTGGTACTTGACTCTTCAGCCTTATCGATTTACTGTATCCCACAGGGCAGGAACAAAACATGTAAATGCTGATTTCATGTCTAGATATGGTGCAGGAATTGATGTCAGTGAAATATGATGGACTTTCCCTTAAAGGAGATAGTTCAGGGAAGGTACCGTTAGTCTCTATTCAACATCTTCATCAGTGACATTGCACAGGATATAGAAGGCAGAATTTCACTGTTCGCTGATGACACGGGGCTCTGTAACAGAGTAGACACACCAGAGGGTGTGGACAGAGTGAGAGGGGACCTGCAGAGGCTTGAGGAATGGTCAAGGGTTTGGCAGTTGAGATTCAATGCGGGGAGGTGCGGGATGGTGCATATGGGGCACAGAAACCCTGGCACAATATATCAGTTGGGGGGTGAGGATATGGCATGCACCGGGCAGGAGGGGGATCTTGGGGTTGTCATCTCTGATGACCTCAAGGTAGGGAAGCAGTGTGACAGGGCATCAGGTAAAGCAAATAGGATGCTGGGATGTATAGGCAGGGGCATCACCAGCAGGAAAAGGGAGGTCATAATTACGCTATACAAGACACTAGTGAGGCCCCACCTGGAGTACAGTGTACAGTTCTGGAGACCATACCTACGTAAGGACATAGACAGGGTAGAGAAGGTTCAGAGGAGGGCAACAAAGATGGTGCATGGGTTGCATCACAAATCCTATGAAGACAGGTTGAAGGAACTGAACATGTACTCCCTGGAGGAGAGGAGGGAGAGAGGGGATATGATAGAGACATGCAAGTATCTTACAGGGAGGAACAGGGTGCAGGAAAACACTATTTTAAGCGAAAAAGATGTTTCAGGACTAGAGGGCATGGGATGAAGTTGGAGGGAGGACGATTCAGAGGAAACATGAGAAAGAATTTCTTCACAGAACGGGTGGTGGACAAGTGGAACACCCTGCCAGAGGAAGTGGTGGGGGCTGAAACAATCACGGGATTTAAGAATGCATGGGATAGACATAAAGGAATTCTAGAGGTCAGGGGTAAGGGGAAATAGACTTCTAGGAAAACAAACTGAACTTACAAGCTCAAATGGGCAGACTAGGTGGGCCATAGGCCCTTATCTGCCGACACTGTCTATGTATCTATGTATCTATGTATCTCTGTTGAGAAATGTGTTAATGCCTCGGGGTAAAGAATGATGATATCCACTATGTTTATGATGGAATGTTTATTGTTAATAGTGACTCTGAGACGTAGCTTCTGAAGATGGATGGGTGGGAGCTCCATCCCTTCCTGGGACAGGAAGGTGGTAAGCAGTCTGCAATAACTGCTTCCCTCTTAAGGTGGGGGATATGTGACAGGGAGCTTCTGCCACTCTTGAGGACCAATCTTTTCTTAAATCTGTTGCAACAGTTCTTCTGTTTCTTAGCCTAATCTGTCCTTTACAATTTCTAGTCCATAAGGTTGGCCACCTATGGGCATCCCCTTCCCTTTCTTGACCATGCTATACTATCCTCTTTAATTTTCCTTTTCCCTCTCATGTCCTTGTACAGGGAAGTTATTGTGGTGACGGATTTAGTATGTAATAGCATTAGGTCATAAAATACCTTGATGTGTATACCTTATGTTTATGAAACCTGTAAATGTTGAAAATACCATGGCATTGGGTGTTTTCATTAAAGATAAAAAGTACTAGATGAATATTATAGCAATTAAGTTAGTTGTGCTATTTAAAATGCATGTAAATTGCTGTAAACTGAACAAGCCTGAAATGTCATGGTGATTTGCATGTATCCCACGATGCTTTGCATCATTAAGTATGTATGATGTTGTATTTCTTTGAAACTTGATTTGTTGCTAGTGCCCTTTGGGGTAACCATTTTTTCGGTGATTCTGCACTGAGGTGGTTCTTTGTCTATAGCTTGTTTTCTTTTTTTCCTTTTTGAGCCTCCTGTACCCAAGCAAACAAGACCCACATAGGGATGAAGGGTTTTGACTAAAAATGTTTAGTTCAGAGATCAGTGTAGTAGGTGCTGGCTAAGTGCAGAGAAAGGACATTCATAGTCTGTTGCTGCAAACTGATGTACTGAAGAAGGAATATGCTATTGCTAAAGGTTATTTCCTGTATTTTGAATAAACATCACACAGAGATTGTGTATTGAACTTGAAGTTCGATGCCTGGTCCATCTGTTATCCCACAACCCCTCCACACTTGGGAATCTGCACACATAAGGGGCACCGATCAAGAAAATGGGGCTTAGATTTCATGTGATGAAATGCAAGGTGTGACACCTTCAGGTGATGAATCTGATTTGTGCATCCACACTGTGTGGTGTGATAGTCACTATCACAACTGAGGAAGAGGGTTTAGGGATCTTTGTGGACAGTAAACTGAAGCCAGACAGACCATTTGCTGCTGCAGCCAAGAGAGTTAATGCAATGTAGGGATGCACTGGTGTGCTGACGTGTGTGTGTGTGTGGGGGGGCAGGTCCAGGAAGATGATCCTCCCTCTTTACAAGGCGTTGGTTAGAACACACTGGACTACTGCATGCTGTTCAGGCCACCATGGTACAGAAAGGACATCACAGATATTTAGAGGGTTCAGCACAGGGCCACCAAGCTGACTGGTGATTCAGGGGACAAAAGATACAAACTGAGATTGGCAAACTGCAATTATTGATTCTAAAGAAGGCACAAAGGTCAAATGATCACATAGTGTTATGGAAATACTGTATGGTATGTAAAAGAAAGGCCAGGCATTCACCACTGCAACAGAAACACTTCGGTCCTCTGGGATTCATGGGGGCTTAAATATATTAAAGAGACAAAATCAGTAATTCCACAAATTCATAGAACAGCACCCTCCCAAGTCGGGTCCGTTTTATGAATTTGAGGGATAACTGTTTTGGCACCTTAATAAAGTATGCATTTAAGCACCTAAGAACCCTGCAGGATGGAAGTGTTTCTGTTGCAGTGGGGAGTGCCTGGTTGTTACTTTACATAACTGTACCCCACTGTCAGCCGAGAGCACCCATAGTTGGTTTGGCATATGGATAGGACAGGGGAAAAACACACACTAAGATGAATGTCCTGGACTTCAAGAGGGCAGACTTTAAAGAAATGGGAAACTGCCTCAGAAAATGCCTCAAAGTTGGGGAATGCTGAGGGGAAGTGGAAGCTCAATGGACAAAAGTTAAGGAGGGTATAGCCCAGGCAATGGCATGCTGTTTGAAGGAAGTGAGAAAGGGAAAGAGGGGAAAGAGGCCACTATGGTTGTCTAAGGAGGTGGCAAAGGTAGTGAAGGAGAAGAAAACAGCATTTAGAAAGTTAAAGGAGACCCAGAAGGATGAAGACAGGGAGGTGTATCTGGCAAAACAAAGGGCGGCAGGAAGGAGGGTGAGGACAGCTAAAGCACTAACAGAGGAGAGGATAGCTAAGGAGGTCAAGAAAGATAAGACCTTCTTCAGGTATGTGGGGGAAGAGGAAGGCAAGGGGAGGGATAGTAAGAATCATGAGGGGAGGCTAGCGCAGAGGAAGATCAAGAGAAAGTGGAAATACTAGATGATTACTTCTGCTCGGTCTTCATGGTGGTGGTGGTGGTAGGGGTGGAGGGCAGACCAGCATGCTACAGTAAGCACCAAAGACAGAAAGACAGGGGGAAGTTGACACAAGTCCATTTTTGGTGGAGAGGGTCTGGAAGGGATTGGAAGCTTTAAAGGTGAACAAGGCGATGGGGCCAGATGGGATTCATTCAAGGGTTCAAAAGAAACTGAGCATGGTGCTGGCCACCCCTCTGGCAGCGCTTTTTAGAACCTCAGTAGAGATGGGGGAAGTTCCTGAAGAGGGGAGGAGGGCTAATGTGGTCCCTCTGCACAAAATCAGCAGTAGGGAGGATGCTAGAAACTACAGGTCAGTCAGTCTCCGATCAGTTGTGGGGAAGTTAATGGAGACACTACTGAAGGAAAGGCTTGTGGAGCACCTGTAGAGAAAAGGGCTGCAGGACCACCAGCAGCATGGCTTTACTGGGGGAGGTTACGTCAAACTAATCTCATCGATTTCTGTAACTTAGTTACCAGGGAGGTGGATCAAAGGAGAGCAGTGGACATGGCATATCTGGACTTGAGTAAAGCTTTCGACACTGTGCCATACAGAAGGTGAGTTAAGAAACTAAGCAGCCTGGAGGTGGGGGGGGGGAGTGAAAAGCTGGTCAAGGAATAGGAGGTAAATGGTAGCCACTTAAGTGATAAGAAAGTGACAGGGTTGATACACAAGGGAGGGGGATGGAAAGGATGAGAAGGGACTTGGCAAGGTTGGAGGAATGGTCAAAAGTATGGCAGCTTAGATTCAGTGCAAAGAAGTGCAAAGTAATGCACCTGGGAAACAAAAACCCAAGGAAAGATTACACAAGGGGGGGGGTACTAACAACAGCTAAAATGGAAAGGGACCTGGGGGTAGTCATATCAGATGACCTAAAGGTAAGCAAGCAACGTTAGAAGGCAGTAAGGAGGGCTGGCAGGATACTGGAATGCATAGGGAGATGCATCACCAGTAGAAAATAGGAAGTTGTTATCCCTCTGCACAGACAGTTGGTGAGACCCCATCTGGAGTACTGAATGCAGTTCTGGAGACCCCATGTCTGCAAGGACACAGACAGGATGCAGGCAGTCCAGAGGAGGGCAACAAAAATAGTGCAGGATCTGCACCAGAAACCATACAAAGAGCATCTAAAAGAGTTTAATATGTATACACTCAAGGAAAGGGAAGGGGGGGGGGACACGATAGAAACTTTCAAATCCCTCAAGGGGATCAACAAAATCCAAGAGGGTAGAATCCTTCAGAAAAAGAAATGTGCAAGAACAAGGTAGCAAAATTTGAAGATAGAGGGGGGGATGGCTCGGCGGCAACGTGAGGAAGTTTTTTTTTCATGGAGAGGGTGGCAAATGCATGGAACAGCCTTCCTGAGGAGGTCGTGGGGTCAAAAACAGTGGGGGAATTCAATGTTTCTATGTTAGTGGGGTGCCACAGTGTTTGGTGCTGGGACCAGTCTCCTTCAGTGTCTTCATAAGCGACATTGCAGAGGAGCTTGAGGGTAAGGTATGTCTCTTTGCAGATGATACAAAAATCTACAACAGGGTTGACACTCAGGAAAGGGTGGAGAGAAAGCAAAGGGATCTGAGGAAATGAGGAATGGTCTGGGGGTGGCAACTGGGTTTCAATTCCACAAAGTGCAAGGTTATGCATTTAGAGCTGCAGAACCTAGGTGCTGTGCATACGATAGGGAAGTGGAGGTTACAGTCACTAAGCAAGATGAAAACCTAGGGGTCATCACATCTGATGACCCTCTAGGTTGCTGGATAGTGTGACAAACAAGTGGGAAAGGCTAGCAGGGTGCTGGGATGCATTGGGAGAGGGATTTCTAGCAGGAGGAGGGAGGGGGTGTTGCCGTTGTATCACTCACAGGCAAGGCCACACCTGGAGTACTGTGTCCAGTTCTGGAGACCACACCTCTGCAAGGACATTGAAAGGTTGGAGGTGGTAGTAGTAGTACATTTTATTTGTTTGTGGTGCCCATTCCGGAAGGCTCAGGGCACCCCTACAACAGGAAAACATAGTCAAACATAAAATCCTAAGAATCAGGTGCAGAGGAGGGCAACCAAAATAGTGAGGGGGTAGCATGAGGAGCCATCTGAAGAAAGGCGTCAGGAACTCAACATGTACTCCCTGCAAGAAAGGAGAGTGAGAGGGGACAGGATTGAAACCTACAAGTATCTCACAGGAGTGAACAAGGTGCAAGTGGAGGGTCTATTTCAGAGAAAGGAAGGCACTAGAACAAGGAGGCATGCAATGAAGCTAAGAGTGGGAAATTTAGGAGAGACATGCAGAAATACTTCTTCACGGATAGGGTAGTGGATGACTGGAACAGCCTGCCAGAGGAGGTAGTGGGGGAAAAGACTAGGGGGAGCTTCAAGCATGCATGGGCAAGGCACAGTGGAATACTAGGTAGAGGAACAGTGGGAGGGAGTCGGGAGTGACACCTATGACCAACTAGGACCAGTGGTGATGGAACTGGCAGGGACAAGGGGCAGACTGGATGGACCTAAAGGTTCTTTTTTGCCAACAGAAGCTATGCAACTGAGTGCGGCCCATTTCTGTTTTTGTTATTGAAATATCTTCAACTACATGTTTATAATACAACTCAGAACTTGTCAGTAATATGAACACACCCAGACTTTATTCACTGCCCTTCACTCCACAGTACATCCTAAAAAAAATTGCCTTCTAACAGTTTCCTGGAACACATTTCCCATCTCTTCCTGTTGACCCCAGTAAAGAGGTGGACTATTTATTCCAATCCTCCAAAATATCTAGTACATGTATATAAAGACACAGCACATATTTAAACATATCATGTAATTAAGCAATAAGGCACTACAAGGTGTGTGTTCTCGTGTAATAACATCACTTCTGGGGTGGATTGAAGCACAAGGCAAAGCCGAGTGCTTCCACCACCCCAGGAGTGACGTTATTACACGATTACACACACTTTGGAGTGCCTTATTGCAATTATACAATGGCTCGATGTTATAGAAAACAAAAATAAAAATGTCTTTAGTAGATTTTTAGTGAGGCAGTATATCTTTGTTTCTGAAAAAAAAAAAAGGTCATGCTCCATAAAATCCACACAGTGATGTTATACTGTAATATCATCACTGTCTCAGGCACACGCTGACCAATCAGAGTCCAGGAAATTTTCTTGCCATTGTATAATTCACAGCATGACATTCACCGTACATTACATCCCCCTCTTTAGGATGTTTTACTAGAAATACAGAAAAATGAAAAGGATACAACACACTGAACATTTAACAGTAACATAAAATACTACACAGTAAACAGTTAACAGTGACATAAGAACTGTACAGTTGTCAACTTGTAGCAACATCATTCCACACTTTGGGTTTTAGCAAGTGACCTGCTTGACAGTACATAACATTTTGCTTGGATGTATAAATAGGAGGTAACATCCAGTTTTCCAGGGTCCAGTTGGTCAGATTGAACTAGAGATTTCTTAGACTTGTCAGCAGCAGTCTCATCAGTCTCTTGCAGGCTGTACCACCCAAAAATAAAGAGCACAGCAAACCATGTGTAGAAACTGATACGTGGGGCTGGCACAGCGGCAGTGCTACAGTTTGCGGCGCCGATGATTGGGGTTCAGGAGCAGACCTCAGACGGAGGGTCGGCAGGGGGGAAGGAGGTGGAGCATCCAAGGGACTGCTTGCCCTCTCTAGGGAGGGAGGGAGGGAGAGGGCATGGTACCTGGCACCTACAACCCCTAGCATTGGTGGGGGGGCACGACAAGGATGGAACCATGTTGTCTGGCCTTGTCAGGAGGGGCCAGCAGACCTCTGCACGTCAGGGGGTAGGAGTGTGCCTGATCATGTGCCAACTCCAAGGTCATTACATGACCAGCTCGGTCCAGCGGGTCATGGGGAGCACATACTGGGAAAAACACCTCAGCGCGAGTCCCATGATGCCCGGATCCCGGCATGTCCGTGGACCAGGCCGAGGGGCTCCCGCCCCGCTGTTGACCGAGGCCAAAACATGAGCATAAAGAAAATAAGAAAAAAATAACTGATACAGATTAAAAAATGATGTTTAGAAATATTACTGCACATATTGAAAGTCTATACATGACAGCAAGTCAATGTGCATTCAGTGAAAATTGTGCAAAAGTAGCATTTCTTGTGCCATAAAAAATTTGGTCTGAATTCACAGCATTTTCACAGTATTCAAAGTGCTCAAAAACAGTCTGTGATTGTAACTGAGTTTGTGACTTGGTTCACAATAGTGCATATGCTTCCTGGCTTGCTTGCTTGCTTACTCGATGTTGGTTCAGGCTGTTTCAAGCTGTTAATTTAGAAATGTGCAGAGGCGGCAGGGTGAGCCACCAGGCGCTTCATGATCTTACATCTCTTGCAGGCTGTCCATGCATTCTGATACTTCAGGACTAAAATGAAAGGTATTACCTAAAAAGTCAGGTTGACAATTACAACCTGTAGCACAGGTGAGCTTTGACTTGTCAGGCCCAGATAGATAAGACTTACCAAGATTAAATCTGTTCCATCTTTATACCTGTTCCTGATCTATTTCAATGATGTATTTGTGATGTTGATCCCGGAGACATTATCTTTGCAGTGTCTGATCTTCCATTAGATACACTATGGCAAACTAGTGTCCCAGCATGTAGTGGAAAGCCGTGACGGGCACTACAACTGAAATAATGTTCCTGTTGTTCTTTTTGTTTGCTTCTGTTGCTTCAAAATTTTGATGCGGGAAATACTTGTGGTTGAAACTGGTAAAGCAATCTTCAACCTTCAGCTCATGAGAAGTTTTGTAGGTGAGCCATGGTTGTCCACTGGTGGTTTATGGTAATCCAGCAGTCTAATGTAGGGCTATTGACTACTTATTTATTTATTTGAATTTTGGTAATTTGGGACTAGGCAAAGCAAGTCAATTTAGGGGTCCATCCACAATTCTGGGCGCCAAACAACACAACCATTTAAAATCTTGGCATCAATAAAGCAGATGAGACAATCGGGTATGTACAGCATATCCAAAAAATGTACAATCAGAATACTATTTTCAAGTGGTCCTAAACACTGAACCATTGGTCAAAGTACTGTTATAGTTGCCTGCCTATGTTTCGAAGGAAAGAAAACCCTGCTACTCAGGGCAACAGTTAGTGGCCAAATGGTTTTCTGAGCAAAGCAAACAGCTTTTTATAAACGCATCTGATTTCCTTATTTTTAAATGCTTTCAGCCCTGTTGGCATACCAAGAGAGATCTTGTCTCTTCATGCACTCTTTTCCTAGCTTCAGCAGGATGAATGAGCTGGTACCCTGTTGGCCAACTGCTCGTTCTCCCTGCTGAGGCTTGGAAAACAGTATCTGAAGAGACAGGATCTCTATGGGTATGCCAACAAGGCTAAAAACATTTAAAAGTAAGGAAATATGATAAATACCTTGCTCTGAAAAATCATTTGGTCAGTAGCTGTTGCCCTTCGGAAGAGGGATTTTTTTCCTTTAAAACATTGGCAGGTAACTTTAACAGTAATGTCACTAATCATTATAAAACAAAGATTGTGAACATTGAAGAATTTGTGTGATGTTTGAGTCTATTTCTCCAGAAATGGTAGAGGCTCCTCTAATGCTAGCAGGGAGTAAGTTCCACATGATAGGAGCAGCAACAAAAAAGCCCAATCACCCTAAGATTTAGAATGGGCACGGGGAACCATGAGGAGCCCGGCCTCAGAAGAATGAAGAGGGTGGATGGGAGTCTATACTGTCAGTAGGTGTTTCAGGTAACCAGGGCCCGGATTGTGCAGTGCTTTGTAGACTAACAAATGAATCCTGAAACTGATGCACCTCCTCACTGGCAGCCAACTGAGTTCCTGCAGGATCCGGCGTGATACACCAAGACTGAGCGAACCCAGAAATCAGCCAGGCTGCCGAGTTCTACATGAGCAGCAAGTGACACACCAGCACTACAGACAGACCTAGCTAAAGAGTGTTGCATATACAAGATGGGAGGAAACAAAGGTGTGCACCAAAATGTCAGTGGGCGCCAGATTGGCATGAATATGGGCGACATTACGCAGGTGATAGAAGCCACTGTGGGAACAGCCGACACCTGATGTTTAAGGGTCAATCACACTGTCCACAATGATGCCCAGATTTCATACCTTATCTGCAGCTCCTAATGAGTGCTGTTTAATGATGGCAGCAAGGCACTGTCATCTACCACTGCTGCACCCACCCAACCTGGTTTAATCAGTATCATCACTGTCTTCAAAGAGTTAAGTCTGAACCAGCCTGAAGCCACCCAGTCCTGGATTTCTGCTAGATGCTCAATCTAACGCAGTCACCACACCAACCCTATGAGGGGCACATGACTGGTGTATCTGAGTGTCATCTGCATAGCAGTGAAAACCCAGACCATACCACCTGATGAGCTCTCCCAATGGCAACATGTACACAACTAATAACGGGGGGCCAGAAACAACCCCTGAGGCGCTCCACAGCACAAGGCAGCAGCCTTTGAGATGCTACCACTTAACACCACCTGCTGAACTCTGCCAGATAAGTAGGACTCAAGCCGTTGTAACTGTAACTCCTTTGTGGCGCTATCCCAAGGGCTACTACCCCTGCCTGCAAGGCTAGTAGCAGGTTAAGGGACTTGAATTCTGAAACGGATGCCTCCACCCAGAGGTCAGGGTTGGTAGTGGTCAAACTAACCTGGGCACAGCCCTCTGGGACACTGTAACCCCCCTCTTTCCCTTCTAGTGGCCTAAGCAATGTACGATAATCACTTTCACAGTACCCCTTGTACACCATACCAGTACCCACACTGTTTGCACTTACCACCAGGGCTGGTTCCTGTGGCTCGACCCTGGGAACCCCCTGTAAAACAAGGTTATGCACAGTAAATAGCAACAGTATAGTACTCTTGGCACAAACTGGAACCACAGTCAGGTTAAATGCAGCAAAAAAGTCAGATCTGATTTATTCAGGGGACTTGAACAAGGAAGGGGCTTAATCAGGTTGATTGGCTTAAAGGTTATATTAATCAAACAGTTATGCATGCGCTTTAAGTCCCCACACAGTCACACCTCTGGGTACCCAGGTAGAGAGATGATGGGCTAGCCAGGAACGTTGCAGCTGGTTGGGGCCCTGTGATGGAAGAAAGCAACATGCACAACACACACTGTTTATAATCGGGAGCCAGAGGGCTCAGTTCGTGAAAGAAAAAGCAACCAGACAATCAGATGACAACACTTTAGATTTAGCTGTTGTTGCAGGGAGCTACCCTGATGTTTACTCATGATACCCAATGCTGGACACAGGCAGAATGAAATCGAGACAACAGGTTGTTGAGCTGGAGTGCCCGGAGAAGTGGGGACCACATGAATCACCGAGGCATCATTCCTGTTCAAATGTTGAGCAGGGGACTGATTCCCAGTCAGGTCTCTCGTCGATGGCTTTCTCTGTGCAGCAGGTAGTTGGGCTGGGCCAGTGTGGCAAGGCTCAGGTCCAATGGAGATGGTTTTGGATTCAGTCCGTGGGGCTGGATGCAGCTTCCAGCAAGCAGAATACAGTTCAAACCACAGTGGGGAACCAAATTGCGACCCACTAGCAGCACACAGTACATTTACACATAAGGAAATTCTAATGCAGCTTCCAGCAAGCAGAACACAAGTCAAACCACAGTGGGGAACCAAATCACGACCCACTATAAGCACACAACACATTCACATGTAAGGAAATTCCACTGTACCAGGCAAAAGACTCTCTGGTCGCAATTACAGAGTCTCTTTACAATTCGGGAGTTCAGAGGTGGCTGGAAGTCCAGACAGGCCAATCGTATTCAGCAAATCTTCGGTCTTCTTCAAGTAGGAGCCTGGTCACAATTCAGTGGCTTACTTCACTTTCCAAGTTTGGATTCAGTCAGAAAAAGGCACAAGTTCCCTCTCAGGGACAGCAGGCAGACATGCAGGCCAAAACTCAGGCCTTTCCACAGTTCTCTCACGCGAATCTATGCTGGGGCTGCTACTTGAATCATTCAAGCCGTTATCTCTTCACTTTCCAACTCAGAACTGAAACCAGCTGCAAGCAGCTTGGGGATTTCCCCAAGATCCAAAAGGTTCGTTTGGCTGATCTGTCTGTCAGTCACAACAAGGGCTCCCCCTCCAGGTTATTTTAGGCGCCAAAATGCAAAAACTACAATTCCTACAAGTTTTGACCCCACCAAGCCCTTGTAGGAAGGCTCCATTTTAGAGTCCCAACAGTACTGATTGGCCCATTCTGACAGTCCCGGGCCAAGTTGGTGGAGATAAACAGAACAGTCCTTGCTGCAAAGAAGGCAGGTTAGAACAAACTGCAATATTATTACTACTCTAACAAATGATCAGCAAACAAGCACATCTTCTAACAGAGCTCCCTTTTAGATTAATTAAGACTGCAATCCAAGCAGTTCTTAAAGAGACAGTACACAGAGGCTATACAGGCACTCTCTGGCAATACATTTAATCTACTAAAACGCAGAACACCAGCCTGGCAGTGAACATTTAGGCAAGCTCAAGAAAGACTTTTTGGGAACCCCCATTTGTAGGGGGGTTACATAACACTGTACCTGATAGTCCTACATAGTGCTTTAGATGAGTCAACAGCACCCAATGATCCACCGTGTCATATTCCAAAGAAAGATCCTGCAGTACCAAGCTAGAACACATTCTGCTGTCTCTCACCAGGCGAAGATCATTGAACACCATGACCAGAGGGGTCTTCATGCTGTACTGATATCTAAACCCTGACTGGAATCGCTCTAAGATCTAATAACCCTCCAAGCAATCCTGCAAATCTGCCACTGCTATCTTCTCAATAACTTTCCCTAAAAATGGGAGATTCAAGACAGGCCTGTTATTTGCCAGATCCTCTGGATCCAAAGACTGCCCTCTTCATTTATGTGGGTAAGACACACTCCGAAAATGAGCACCTGATTATCTCAGAGAGTATCGGAACCAGGACTGCTAAGTAAGCAAGCGATGGTTGCACAGATCCGCGGTTCTTGCTTGCAGCTGTTATGTGCAGCCGCTGTAATATGCCGTGCTATTAAACAAGCGCTGTTATAAGAGGGCCCTGCTCTCTTCCACATCTCCAGATAATCCACCTCCTTGATACTTCTTCCCCCTCCTCTCTTAGTCCTAGCCTGCCCACTCTCTTACCCCCTCCCTCTCTCCCTACTTTTCTCTCCCTCTCCACAGTCTTGGCAATTATTGTACTGTACCTCACTACCTATCTCCTTTTGAACTATTTTCCTGTGTTACCCATTCCAATCTGTAACTTGATTTCACAGTACTTTTACTTTCATTATTCATTTTGTCAATGCGCTTGTATCTACTACCAAAACATTGTTTTTCACTCTGATTTGTACTGCTTTCATGTGCTGTGTCACATGTATATTGTTTGTCTGTAAACTGTCTTCTCCCGGGTCGTGCCTGAAAATAGGCATTGTTTGCCTAGTGCACTTACCCGGTTACCAAAAGCAAAATAAAAAATAAATAAATAAATAAATAATCGGTGCTATTTCAGATCCAAAATAGTGCTGATTATAACAGAGCTTGTTTAATAGTGTGGCATATTACAGCGGCTGCACATAATAGCTCCAAGCAAGAACCACGGGTTTGTGCAAGCATCGCTTGCTTACTTAGCAGCGCTGTTCTAATTGTCAATCATGTCACCAGCCATAAGTGAGACAAGATGACAGGTTTCGTGCCAGGGCAGTGTGGCTGCATTATTTCACAACATTACTGTATCTGTATTTGTATTTGGTAACATTTTGGGCAGAGTCAGTAGCAAGGGGAGTGTCCAGAGGGAGGGGCAACTCACAATAAAAGCCCATACTGCATGTACTATGAGAAAGCAGATTGCGGCTACAGAATAACATCACTGCTTCAGCTACACTGACTTGAAGAACTGCCATCTGACTTGGACTGCTGGCAGGTCCCATTTGCATTCCCAAGAATTCTCTGCTCTGGGGTGGTTTCAGCCCAAGTAAACCCCTCCAAAAATGGCCTTCTGCTAAAAATCCCTGAACGATTGAATTACAGTGTCAGTAAAGAAACAAAAAATAACTCACTCAGTGATGACTGCAGTCATGTAGTAAATTGTTATATGGCTTTTAGTATGGGGTGGATCACTGAAGCCAGACTGTGCACTGTTGCTTTAAATGAGCTGGGATTTTGCACAATGCACCCGTGAGAGTGCCCTTTCGACTTCTTGCTTTTACACACCTGCTGTATTTGCAGAGAGCCTTGGCATGGATCCCGCTGTCTTGTGAGTTATTTTTGGCAACAACTACGCAGAAGTGGGAGAGGGATGTTTAGCAAAGGGTGGGTTTTTGTGGAATTCAAACTTTTTTTGTGTTTACTTGGGCTGTCCCACTTACGGCTGGTGACTTTAATGAGAATAACAATAGCGATTAGTTATGCAACGCTATAACTGCGGAGTCGCTGTGTTGTTGTATGCGCTAGTAATGTATGCGCTGATAAAACAACACTGTTTGTGTCTGCGCTATTTTTTACGCACGGTTATTACTGGATACCTCTGCTCACAGGAGTCAGAAAGCATGCAACTCATGGTGCATATATCATCAAGAAGATGGCTACCCACTAGTATATACTTTTGCCAGCAGCACCATGGTTTTGTCAGTTGTGGTTGTATGACTGATTTTCTCTACAGTAGGTATGACTCACCTGCAGGCATTGCCATCAACACACTGTGCACCCGGCCATCTAAATCCAGTTCTGCCTGGGTTTCCTGTCCAGGTTCATAGAAACACTTCATCGGCAGAAAAGTACCACTTGGCCCACCCAGTCTACCCAGCTATTCTTTGCCTAATCTGTCTTTACACACCCTTATTGGACTCTGGTGACCCTCCCTTCTCCCTGCCTGTTTACTAATATTCCCCTATGTGTATCCCATGCATGCTTGAAGCCCCCGGCTGTCTTCATTTAACCACTTCTGCTGACAGTCTGTCCCAGACATCTGCAACACTTTCAGTGAAGTAGTGCTTCCTCACATCCTCTTAAACATCCCCTCTCCAGCCTCATTGCAAGTTCCCTGGGCCTGGTACTCTTTCTCATTTGAAAGAGACTATCTTCCTGCACACTGTTCACCCCGTGAGGTACCTGTATGTTTCTATCATGTGCTCTCTTGCCTTCCTCTCTTCGCCGGTGTACATCTTAAGATTTCTCAGTCTATCCTTGTAGGGTTGGTCGTGCAGCCCCTGTACCATTTTAGTTGCTTTTCTGTGGACTACCTTCACCCTGGCTATGTCCTTTCAGAGGTGTTGCCTCTAAAACTGCACACAGTGCTGCAGATGGAGTCTCACCAGTGAGCAATACAGTGCCAACACCCCTCCCTCCTCTTGCTGGAGACAGCACTCCCTGTGCACCTAAGCATCCCACTAGCCCTACCTATTACTTTGTCACACTGCCTTTGCCACTTTGAGGTTATCAGCTATGATAATCCCATAGTCCCTTTCCTGCTTAGTGACTGTCAGTACCTCCCCCATCCTGTACTCCACTCCTGGGTTACTATACCCTAGATGCATGATTTTGCACTTTCTGGCATTGAACACCAACTGCCATGCTCTTGACCACTGCTCGGGTTTCCCCAAATCCCTGTTCATTCTCTTTACTCCTTCTTGAGTGTCTACCCTATTACAGATTTTGGTATCATCTGCAAAAAGGTATACCTTCTATCAACAGAGTTGATACAGAAGGTGGGGTGGAAAGGATGAGAAGGGACTTGACAAGGTTGGAGGAATAGTCAAATGTATGGCAGCTTAGATTCAACGCAAAGAAGTGCAAAGTAATGCACCTGGGAAACAAAAACCAAGGGGAAGAGTACACAATGGGGGGTGAGATACTAACAACAACAAAAATGGAAAGGGACCTGGGGTAGTCATATCAGATGACCTAAAGTGGGCAAGCAATGTGAGAAGGCAGTAAGGAGGCGCTGGTAGGATACTGGGATGCGTAGGGAGAGGCATCACCAGTAGAAAACAGAAAGTTACAGACAGTTGGTCAGACCCCATCTGACATGTGATCTGACTCCACTGTTACAGATTGGCCATAAATGTTCTGATGACACTTGTCACACCCAGCTTCAATTACCAACATTTCTTTTTCAAGTTGGGCATAGTCTACCAGTGCAGGAGTAAGAGCTCAGGAGGTATAAGTAACAGGCTTCCCCTCTTGAAGCAGATCAGCATCTAGACTTGCTGAGAGGTATGCACGTATAGTATCACTGGTTTATTTACATCAAGCTGTGAGGTCGAGAGGGCTCCTGCCCTCCCCGGCCCCCCGAAACACCACTTACAGACGGACTGCGAGGTCGAGAGGGCTCCTGCTCCTTCCCTTCCCCGCCCCCAACACCCCTTACAGACGGACTGCGAGGTCGAGAGGGCTCCTGCTCCTGCCCTCCCCGCCCCCCGAAACACCACTTACAGGTAACAGCAAAGCAACTGCTACTGCAGAACACTTTAGGGGCTTACCCATCACAGGGACTCAGCTGCTCACTGCTTTTCTGGAGACGGGGCTACTGAGATGCTGAATCTGGTGGCCAGGCGCCATTTTAAATCGGCGTAGATGTGGAGACTGTTTTTTATATTTAGAATTTTGGAATTCCTGCCTTGAACATAATCTCTGTTTGGATGCCTTAACAACATTTCCCGAATTTAAAGGCTATGGGTGTGCTCTCTAAATGTATTCTGCAATCCTGGTTTTCCCTAAAATTTGATTTGCTTTGGTCACGAGATACATAGGGTGCCTTAAATATATTTCCTGCCTTAAAGGCAAAGTGTGCTCTGTAAAAAGTAATATAAAAAAAAAAATTGTAATCTTATGCAATTGTGAAAACTAGATCTAGTTCAGGGACTGCACTCAAAAGCAGCGCTAAGCGCGTGAGCCTCTCCCGACCTAATCAGCTCAATTGCAAACAATGCCAGGATCTATGTCTTTTTGTGCTCTGAAATTGGTTGTCGGTACCTTGTACTCTCTAAAAAGTTTTCCTTTCTCATTAGGCTGTAGCTCACCCTCCCCCATCTTTCCCTACTGTTTAAAAATCCAGTGCTCATGACTTTTTCTCTCCATTTCAGATGGACTGCGAGGTCGAGAGGGCTCCTGCTCCTGCCCTACCCCGCCCCGCGAAACACCGCTTATAGGTAACAGCAAAGCAACTGCCACTGCGGAACACTTTAGGGGCTTACCCATCACAGGGACTCAGCTGCTCGCTGCTTTTCTGGAGACGGCTCTGCCACGCCGGCTTTGCCGGCTGCCCCGCCACCCCTACCACCACCCTTGGTCGGTGTTCCCTTATATAGCTGCTGAGGTGGTCATGTGAGCTGAAAATACCTATCAGCTCACTTTACCATCTGCAGCCTATACAATTCCTCCACTAGGGGCCCCTCTGTCGACATTGGAATAACTAGCCACTCCCATTATAAACTCTCAGCACTGTACTATTATCTTTTTCATGCCACTTCACTTCTCAGTATCCCCACTAGAGGCCCTCCTGCTGCCTGTTTTCCCCTCAATAACTAAAGAAGCCTCTCCACTCAAAACTGTCACTGTAACTGCCAATTTGTTTCCCAGTCACTGGCAACATTTCCTCTGATGCGCTATTGACATTTTACTTTTAAAGAGTAACTTGCCCCCTCTTTTAATTTTCCCATTAGCTGATATATACTTAACCTACTAACCCTGCAAAACCTCTGACATAGCCTCGGGTTCCCAACGCTGTACTGAACTTCCTTGCCAGACATTAGACTATACTAGAGCCCTCTCATTAAAGACTCCTCTCTCCCTGCTTTGTACTCATAGTGACCCCTGCTAATATGGCCTTCTTAATCCAATCCCTGTCTGGACATGGTGGTGTTGAGGTATCTCTCCCTATGGGGCGTGATGGACGACTGACTCTCCCCCCTCCTCACCTACCTCCTGACAATCTGGGCAGGACCCTCCTAGCCCTTGGGGGTGACATAGAATCTAATCCTGGCCCTATCTCCCCAAATTTTATTCTAAACAACCCCTCATGCCCTGAGAGGGCTGATACCAAAGGGTTCAAACTCGCTCATATGAACATTTGCAGCCTAAGGCACAAATTCCATGAAATTGAGGCTTGGGTGGCCCTATATAAGCCTGACATACTAGCCTTGATGGAAACTTGGCTCAAACCTCAGATCCTCCCCCACGAAGTGGACATAGTGGGATACCTTACTTTTCGAAAAGACAGGATTGGGAAAAGGGGAGGTGGGGTCATTATTTATGTCAGCACTGACCTTCAAGCTACAGAGTTGGACTGCCCCTCTATTAGTGACCCTCTGGCTGAAATGTTGCTCGTCAAAGTACTTCTTGGTAACACCAAACCCCTTACCATAAGAGGTGTCTACATCCCCCCACAATCTGCTGCCTCCTCTTTGGAATCCATAACTAGCCACCTTGAGGTCTACCCCTTGGGGGAAACCATACTACTTGGGGATTTCAATCTCCATTGGCCCTCCCTACTCTCCTCCTCTACTAAAAAAACGTTACTTGGGTCACCTCTTACCCAGGTCATCGACCTCCCCACAAGACACAACCCTAAGACTGGAAACCACTCTCTCATTGATTGGATCCTTGTCTCCTGCCCGGGCTGTATCCTGTCAGCAGGGATTATGGCTGACACCTTGAGCGATCACTCGCCCACTTTCTGCATATGGTCCAACAAGCCCCTTAAACTTGCTGCAAAGATCATTGAAGCGAGAAACTACAGTAGATTTGTACCTGCAGACTACTGCTCCCAGCTGTGGAACTCCGACTGGGCCCATATCACCTCTCTCCCCACACTCGACGAAGCTCTTGAGTATTTCACCCAGATCGTTTTGTCTGCGTCTAACGCTCACGCCCCGATAAAAAAGCTCAGGGTACAGGGAAAATGCCATAAATGGCTGAGCCCTTGCCTCAAGCACGCCATGCTCCTCCGGGACTGAGCTTGGGGTACATTCAAATCCTCTGGCAGCCCAACAGACTGGGAAAAATACAGAGAGCTGAGAAACCAGTGCAAAAAATCATCGAAAAAAGCCAAGTCTCAATACTTAAATGACCTACAAACTAGGCACTTATGGGACCCAAAAAAATTCTGGGGCCACCTAAATCTACTTATCAAGGGCTCCTCAACCAGTCAAACAGACTCCATCATGGTGGGGGACTCCCTGACTAATGACCCAGCCATAGTGGCTCAGGCCTTCTGTGCCTCCTACCCTACCCCGAGTGGGTCTCCCCCCCGGGTTCCCCACGGGCCTAACCTATACTCTGGAGATGCTTGGGCGCACTCTCGGCCCCAATTTCACCTAAAGCTGGTCAAACAGGCAGAGGTATTACCTCTCCTACGAAAAATTGACCCTTCTTCCTCGCTAGGGCATGACCAGCTTGAACCTTGCCTCCTGAGGGCTGCCGTCCCTGCTATTGCCCATCCTGTCACCTTACTTATAAATAGGTCACTTCGGGAAGGAAAGGTTCCAAAAATGTGGAAAGTAGCGACCATTGTCCCTGTCCATAAAAGTGGACCCCGAGACAAATTGGGAAATTATAGACCAATTTCCCTTCTCAGTCCTCTGGGGAAATTCAGGAAAGGCTAGTCTCAAACCAACTACAAGACTACCTTGAGCTGCACTCACTCATGGCTGATGTTCAACACGGCTTCAGAAAGGGACATGGCACTGACACTGCGCTTATCCGACTCACTACGGACATCCTTTCCTCTATGGACCAAGGTTCCCCAATGGGCGCCCTCTTCATTTACCTATCTAAGGCCTTTGATTTGGTTTACCATAATCTCCTCCTCTCCAAACTCCAGACCTTAGGACTGGATCACCACTCACACTCCTGGTTTGAAAGCTACCTGAGGGACCGCTCCCAAAAGGTCCACTGGAAGGGTGCACAGTCTGGACTTAGATTGGTCTCTGCTGGAGTACCTCAGGGCTCAATCCTGGGCCCTCTGCTCTTCTCACTCTTCCTCAATAATATTGAGGGAAACAGCCTCTGCAGCAATCTCATTCTATATGCTGATGACACTGTCTTATACTTCAGTGACCCCCAACCTAGTGTCATCTCAACTAAACTGCAGGACAGTCTCTCCTCCCTGGAGGCCTGGTTCTCCGCAAACTCCCTTAAGCTCAATGATGAAAAAACTAAAGCCGTACTGTCTGGCCTGAGACGCCTGGGCTCTGACAGAAGCCAGTTCCTCCAGATCTATACCAGTCAAGGAAAAAGAGTTGAGGTCATGTCTAGTTTCAAATATCTTGGGGTCCATCTAGACCAAGAAATGACCTTCCAATTCCATATCGACTCAATAACCAGGTCCACCCATCAAAAGCTTGGCCTCCTTTTCCACCTGGGGAAGTCCTTATCCTCTATTGCACGCCGTGCAATCGCCTGCTGCAATCTCCTTCCATCCATCCTATATGGGGCGCCTCTTCTGCAGTACCTCCGTGAGACGGAATACAAAAAACTCTCAGTACTCTATAACCGAGTGGCCCGTTTCGCCACTAACTCCTCTCCTAGGAGACATCATTGTGAGGCCCTAAAGGAGCTAAACTGGCCCACTCTGCTTCATAAACTTGCCTATCCTGTTGTCTGCCTAGCTTTCAAGTTTGTTTGCCTAAGTCCCCCTCCTCATCTCAGAGGACTTCTTTCCCCCAGAACTCATACCAGAACCTTGCGATCAACTGCAAGTCACCCTCTCGTCATCCCTAGAATGCGCTCAAACCCTGGCAAACGCTCATTCAAATTTGCTGCCCCTCACCTATGGAACTCCCTACCACCTCGCTTGACTAACTCACCCACCCTCTCCCAGTTCAAAAATGGTCTGAAAGTACATCTTCTCAATCTCAGTCTATGTGGATGTAACCGCTAACCCCCCTGACCAGTCCCCTGGCCCGTTGCACTGCTCTGTACTCTCCCTTTGAATTGACATGTAATGCTAAAAGTGGACTCTGATTGCTGGCGGAACCTATGTACATACTGTATAATATGTGAGGTCTAAACACTCTGTCTATACATGGAGCCTATATGAGAACCCTTCTGCTACCTTTGTATAAATATTATCACTGTACTATGGTGTTACAAATGTAACTAATTGTATCTATTGTTTTGTAGTGTCCTCTCTGTAACTAATTCCGGGTCGCCCCTGAAAAAGGGACCATTGGTCTCAGTGGGCTTACCCGGTAAACAAAATCTAAATAAATAAATAAATAAAATACCATAGAATGGCCAAGGTTTTTTGCATATACTGTAAGAATCTTTATTTTTCTCAATGTCTGGTCAATATTGGCATCACGGGACCATTCTACAGTTCTCATCAGCAGTGTCTGGAGTGGGGATGTGGCTTGTGCCAAACAGTTGGAGAATTTTGACGTTTACTGTAGTTGCAAGTGCCAAGTATTGTTTCAAACTCCCTACGGAAATTCAGAGGTCTCTTTCTTTCAGTGGCACTAATGTTCTTGAGGTCAGGCTTTATCCTCTTAGGAATGAGTTGATGTTCAAAATAGGGTACCTCTGTCTGTTCTGTCTGGATTTTATCTAGATTTGATTTTAAGTTCTCTTGTCTGCACCTCTGTGGAAGTGCCACAAGGAATCAGTTATGCTCTTTTTTTATAGATCTACATACAAGGAAGTCTTTAATGATCACTTCAGCAGCCTGGAATCTCTTTATGATTTTGTGGGATTTGTTCTGAAATATCTTTTGTGGCATTACTATCCCCAGTGGCAGTTTGCCGAAGTGCCATCTATCGACTGGCGAAGTTGGCCGTTGACTACTTGTATTGTCCAGTTGCACCTGCCAGTAGCCTACTTGGGCATCAAGTACACTGAAAAAGATTGCACTTGACAGTTTAAGTGAAGTGTACTCCAGTGTGGGCAGCCCACAATGTTCACGCATTATTACTTTGTTGAGGCTGTGGGGATCTATGCAGAGATGTAGGTTTCCTGATTTTTTTCCTTGAACCCCACCATGGAGCTGACCTATTTTGTGGGCTCTGTCGCCTTGACTACTACACCAAACTTTTCCATTTTCAGTAGTTCCGCTTTTTTTCTTGGCGTTCAGGGCTAATGGCACTCACCTTGGTGCATGAATTGCAGGTTGGGTCCCTGGTTTCAGGTGTATCGAACAACCAGCTGGCAAACAACCTACGGTAGTCCTGTTAAAACATCTGAGTAGGTCTCACGCCACTTTTGTTGTCAGGTTTTTATTCACAGGCCCCAAGAATGGTGCAGACGGTGTATCCACAATATAAAATTACATCATTATTGTCTTTTATGAATGCACTGCAAGTAGAAACTTCACCCTACTTTCTGCTTCCACCTCCCATAACTAGCTAAGTAGGGCTTATTTTTGGTTCTTAGGAGGAGCATGTATACTAGGCTTTCTTGATGTACACATTCTGGTCTGCAGTTGGCCTCCACGCCAGTGTCCAGCTTGAATTTGATGGCTATTTTTGTTGCACCCATAAATAGCATAGCATACGCCTCCTTTGAGATGTGTTCTTCCCCACTGATGGAAGCTGAGAATAACAGTTAATCTTTTGCACCCTCAACATACTCCTCAGTGGGCCCCTTTAGTGTGTTCCCTCTATGTTAATTTTCTGGCATATTCCCTGACATACACTTGCAAAATGACTGTATTTCTTACATGCTTGATATATCTGACCAGTAGCAGGGCACTCTAACATACTGGCATGCTTCCACCTCCACCCATCAGCTCAATCTTATACCCAGTAGCAGTCCCCTCTCTGCCCAACCTTGCCCTCCTCTCTATGATGTGTCATGCCTACCTTTTTATTTTGGTTGCCTAGAAATGGTATGTACTGCTTGCTGTGCACTGCCCAGTACCCACATACCAGCACGGGGGGTCTCACATGCTCAGGTTACCTTGAGTGCAGTTTCTAGCTTCAGGACATCCTCCTAAAGGAACACTGTCAACCCCCTTAGGCCTTAAAGTGTCCCTTGTTTAAAAAAATACATGTTATCATTGCTAACATTCCATAAAGATTGTTGACGTAGCTGGTAGTTTGATTCCGATTATTTTTTCTTTTAAAAAGTGAAAAACAGACTGCCCACCATACTGGTGTTACCACACAAAAACAGGTTTGTTTACATTCCTTGATCAACTCCCACTGCATCTTTATTGGACTTAGAAACACCCACAACACAGTCTAACCACTCATGATGCAGTAGGAGTTTAGGTGGCTACTGCCTCATGAGTGACTGCACTGTTTGGGGGAGCTTCTAATGCTCGGGAAGTAGTCAAGAAGAACAGATTCAGGATTTGAAACAAAACAAAGTTGTTAATAAATACACATTACCATGCATTTCAGTGCTACTAAACAAGGAGACAGACAAAACAAACAGCAACATTAATGAATTTTAGAGAAGGTATGCAATCATAAAATGTGGGTTTTTAAATAGATATAATATGATGTAAAACAGGTTGACAGTGTCCATTTAAAGGAGCTTTATCTGCACCTCTTTATATCGAGTTCCCATCAGGATGCAGCCTTTTATCATGTTGGCGTCTGCCAGGGTGCAGTCCTTTACTAGCAGGCATAGCTGGGTGAGCCATTCATCCACCCTCTTATTCTGGCCTTGGTTTCTTTCATAAAATTGTTTCTGTAGCACTGTCAGATTCTTGCATGCGTTAAAGAATGTCTCAAGAAAGGTGAACAAAAAATCTGACTTTGTTATGTCCTCAGTTATGATGATGCCACTGGCACGCCATAATCTACATATGTCTCTAGCCTTCTGGCCTGTCCATTTTAAAAAGTCTGCTGCCTTTTGCTCAGCTTTCCATTTGTCTACATCACAGTTGACAGCAGTCACTTCCACATATTCCTTCCACTTGGCCCAATTCTTTGCTACGTTACCAGAGTCCAAATCCAGTGGGGGCATGTTCTTTGTTCCAGCTGTCACCACACTTCGCAATCCCACTCCTGGTACCATGAAATATCTTCAACTGGATGTTGATAACAAAATACAGAACCCAACAGAATATGAACGCAGGCAGGCATTATTCTCTGGCCAATACTCCATAGTACAACATTCCCCTGTAATGACTTCCAGGTATGCAGTTCCCATCTCTTGCTGTTTACCCCTAAACAAAGGTGGACTATCTATTGTAGTCCACCAAAATACTGTATATAATGCATGCATTTAAAGACACAGCACATATTTAAACATAACATGCAATTTACTGCATGAGATACACCATACATACAATTATGAAAAAATCAAATGGATAGAATGAGTGCAATATATATAGATGTTTGAGCAGGTGAATGAAGCAGAGCTAAAAGACATGCACTCAAACAGAGGGGAGGCTCGGTAGACAAACATTAGAAATCATTACTTCTTATAGACGATGATTAAAATGTGGAACAACGTTCTCAGCGAGGTTCTGGAAGCTAGTACTGTTCAGGTTTTCAAAAAAGGAACTAGACAGATTTGTGAGCGAAACATAGAAACACACTGTCAAAACAGAATTTGTCAACAGAAAAGGACCACTTGGCCCATTCAGTCTGCCCAGATGTTCCCTGGCTACTTTGTCTCTGCAGACCATAACTTGTCTCTGGTGACCCTCCCTCCTCCCTGCCTATTTGATAATATGGCCCAGTGTCTATCCCTTATATCTGTCCCATGCAGGGAGAATAGCATTGAGGGTTACATGGCATGAGTTGGGGTAGAAGTCCAGTTGACAAACTTGGTTGTGTGTCCATACTGAAATTGGGAATGCTGCAGTTACTTGTGATTAGTACTGATTACACACCTGTTTTTAGCCAATTATCGAACACCCCCTCCAGAGTAGGGGCTTATCTAATGGCTCTATGGAGCCACAGCCAGACTGCTGCAACTTGTTTCAGCTCTCCTCAGCCCTTGAGGAACTGGGATGGTGTGCAGGGGGACAGGAGTGGAGCTGCAGAGGAGAGGAGCTAGGATATTTTTCAGTGCCTCCAGTGTCACTGTTCAACCACAACTCCCACCACACATCAAAGGCAGCCACCATCGCTGACTGAGAGAGTGAGCACACTCACAAGAGGATTGGGAATTCCCCAGTTGATGCCCCTACCCTACCTTACTAGACTCTAGAGTGTGGCTATGCAAAATGAATTGGGTGGCACATGTGACTGTAGGGCAGGAGCCCTGCTGGAACTGGAATGTTGGGTGGCCAATACCCTCAGGAAAGCAAGGGTGCTGCCATGTTGGTGCACTCTGACACCACTTCCCCAGCAACTGGGTTAGGGGTTGCATTAGCAGTCAATCAGGATGCTGAGCCTGGACTATGAGCTGCAGGGGCTTATGGTTTATGGTGGACCTAATTAATTCAGGTACCTGTTCACCAGCAAATTGCCCATCGTGGATCAGACCTCAAGGACAGCCTGGTCCAACTGACCACCCTGAGTGCCAACTGACTTTTGATTTTGCTCATGGAAAAGCAGGGGCTGAACAGACCCTTAATCAGATCTGGGAGAGATCTCATTTAAGAGAGGGAGTGGGACCACTGTTCAAGAGGGTGTAAGCTAAGCTGCAACAGACTGCATGTGTGCCAAGTGACGAACTGTGAGTAGAAGTCATTTTCTTGGTGACAGAAGAGTGAAGCATTCTCTTCCTAGCTAGCACATCAGTTGATGCTGTGCATCGCCATCATGGAGCGAGAGATAGCGAGAGGGCGAGAATTAGCTCAAGGTACCATACCGTGTGTCAGACTGCTACCACCCTGAGGGTGCAGAAGCCTAGACGTGTAGCTTCATGTGGATAGAGAGCAGCCAAACCTCCAGCTTGCATCACTGATGCAAACAGGAAGTGGGAACAGGAAACAGGCTAGATCGTTCCAGTTGACTAAGTACATGCGCTGAGAGCAGTGTCCCAGAGCCTTGCATCATGAGGTAGAATCCACGAGTATTGGAACTGTTAGTAAGAATAGGGTTTGCCCTCACTACAAGGAAAATGTACAATTAGTTTGGGAGTTGTTTAACTGCAGCTGGCTTTTGGGCCAGGAATGTACAAATGTCTCCGTAGGAGGTGCTTTGACCATTTTCACAGTTGCATGACCTTTGGGTTTGGGGGTTTCTCATGGGCAGTTAAAACCTGTTTAATTGAAAGTACACTGCCAACCAACCAGCTGCACCATTCTAATGTTGACACATATTCACACAGAACGATTCTGGAGGAATTTCCGATGTAGTGGTAAGAAGAGGGGAGGATGACTGCCAGGCTGGGCAGCCATCAGTCTGTGCTCTCTAACATCTAACGTTAGCACAGATTTCCCCCTTATTTTTCCATTTTTCACTACTATTTGGAGATACTTAGTATAGGAGAAACCTATTTTGGAGAATCCTTTTAATTCAGATAGTTTTCTACTTTGTCAAATGCTCCGATGAAGTGTGTTTTTAGTTAGTAAGTAGGTTAGTTAGGCAGTCTGTTAGACAGGATGGGCAAGATTATCTAGGGAAACTCAGTGAGTTAATGCTTAAGAGATAGTTTTTATTGTTTTTTTAGTCAGATTCTGTTTTCACCTTGAGTCTTCTGAGGTCCAGGAGAAACTGGCTATCTGTTGCAGCGTTGCTGTGCTGATGTCAGTATCATTTAGCACTGATGTTTTCATCTGCCAGCTGTAAGGAGGTTGTCTGGGGTCAAGATACATCTCGAAGGTGCTTGGATTTACTGCCGGAGGCAATCTGTGTAAGAAAACACTTGCAGAGATGTCTGCAGAGGGGTGACGGTGAGTGAGGTGGGGCCTGTGCAGTATTCAACCTGGTCCTATTGAGGAGAAATTGTGAGATACGAATTTCGATGTGTAGCTGAAGAGACTAATTGGACTGCATACCCTGGCTAAGGATGGATTAACATTATCCAAATCACAGCCATTTTTCATTTGGAGGACCAATATCTTGGTGCCGAGTAATACCAGGAACCCAGTGGGGTCTTAACCCAGACCCGAAGATGACATTGGTTGGTCGGCAGATGGCAGATCCATGACTGACTGGAGGTTTGGTGGCTGGTTCGAGTGCTTAGCCCAGAGTTTCAGTAGCTTTTTTATGGTGGTTGCCAACTCTTTGGGAGAAATCCCTGTTGGTCGTGAAGGCAGACGGTGACTGTTGGGCAACTGTGCATTTGAGCCACACTGGATTGATTTTTGTTCTCCCCTGACCCCTTTCTTGCCTCTGGACTTATTCATGAGGATCTTTTACTGCAGTGTGTGGTAGTGAGAGTGCCATTTGGAAAAACCTTTTTTAGCCTTGGAGTATTATTGGACTGTTGTGGGAGAAAAGTCCAAAAGTCTGAACTGCATGATACCTCTTTTGGCAGTGGTGAGAGCACTGTCAGGCATTGGTGACTGTGACTGTGGCTGTACGATGCCGGTTCAACAACAGTTTCATTGACCAGCATCACAGCAATGAAATTTATGTCGTTCGCAAGTTGCAGTCCACATAAATCCGTGTGGGAAGCCGATCCTTGTTAAAGCCCCCCAAACCACCCATGCAGGGGGGTCTGCCCCACACACTAAATATAATCAACTCTGAGTTGGAGTTGTTTCGGGAAGGGGTTGCCAGACCAGGAGACAGTGTACCCTGATCTCTGGTGCACCATTACAGCGAACTGTCAATGTTGTCGGCATCAACGTCCTTCACTGTAATGGTGTTGCTATCGGGGAAGTATACCGGTGACTGTACCCTTTTTGAACTAATTACTGAATTTCTCCAGGAAACAGTGTTGTACTGTACCTCTGACACTTGAACTAGATACAGGATTCTCTTAATTTGTTTCAAATTGTTTGAAGTTCTGGTTGTGGGAAGGAAGGGATTAGGTAGCATATGATTGTGTGGTAGTGAATGTGTATTTAGAGTATATTGTATTTATGGTATGGATGATGTAGGTATGATTAGGTAGAAACTTATTATATTATTATTGTTGTGAATTGTGACATTGTGTTATTTTGACATAGGTTATTTTAGTTGGTTCTAGATATGTATAGGAGTCTTGGGCCCCTCTGAATTAGCTACCTGGCAACTCTGCTGCATGACCGCCACCCCTTTTGTGATCTCCCCCTCCCAGCTGCTGCTATAAGGCATTGTAGGGAGGTGGAGATTGGTAGGGGGCGTGAGGGTCTGTAGCGGGACACCGGGGCTTAACAGAGGTGAGAGGGATAGGAGTAGTAAGGAGCAGGAGATGCCCTAGGAGAAAATGGAGCCTTGAGAGAGGCCCGACGTATTCAGTCTCTGTTCCTAGGGTTTCCACTGGACTGCGTGGGCAGGCAGCTAGAGGGCCTACGACCTTCACTGATCCCCTCTGGGCGGTGTTATGCAATGCCAGGTCGATGAGAAACAAGACTGCAATTATGTCAGACTTGATTTCTTTGGTCAACCTGATGTGCATCATGGAGACCTGGCTGGGGGATGATGCAGGTCCAATTTCGGATGCATCAGTCCTGGCCGGGTACTCTGTGGTACATTGTATGAGGTGTGATCACAGGGATGGGGGAGTGGCCATCTGTTTTAGAGCCAGCCTGAATTTCTCCATACATCCAGTGGGCTTTAGCTTGTCATTTGAATGTGTGGCAATGTATGGAGGTCCAGGTGCGGGTTGCAGAATTCTCCTGGCTTAGTGCTCTCCGGGGGTAGGCAAGGCAGAGAATTTCTGCAGGAGGCTGCAGACTTCATCGCCAAGAGGATGTTGGAGTCCCCCAGATGGCTTTTCTGGGGAACTTCAATGCCTGGGTCAACGATGAACCTCAAAACTTGGTTCTGACCTCCTCCAGCTGATGACTTTGCTGGGCCTTGCATAGGCAGTTGTCTCTGCAGCCCACCCTCACGGCCACACCTTGGACTTAGAATTCTCATTGGGTCTTGAGGTCACTTACCTTGTAATTGATCAGGTCACTTGGTCTGATCACTGTACGGTGAAATTCTCATTTGGGCCCCCTCTATAGTCCCTCCCCTGTCGAGATAATCAGCTATCACCCTTTAAGGGGACTATTCCCAGAGGGACTGATGGCAGTAGTTTATTTTTCTGGTGTTAATGCTGTGTAACAGAGTGGAATAGGACCCCATCCCAGTTGTTATGGAGAAAATGTTCAAATGCAAGGATCTTTCCTTTTCTGTCTCTTCTGGCTCTGCACAACCAATTTTTTCCTGTGAGACTTCAGACTTGATCAACCCAAGAAGTCTTGCAATTCTTTGCTTCTGTCTCTCAGTTTTCTCTTGCTGTATCTTCCTCCCTTGCCTATCCACTGATATAAAAATATATGCAAATCAATATGTGGAAATGTAGCTGATGTTGGGAATCCCTATTGTTTAGAAAATATATAGCGTTACTGTTGAAATGTATATATTTATAATTTGAGATGACTGCAAAAAGCTATTGTAAACTAGAGGTTACCTTGGTGCAAATTTTTGAGCCTTTTGCAAGAGCTGTGCAGAGGGGGGCTTCAGCAAGCACACTATATTCTACTGTGTTCGTCCTGCCTGATGCTTACGAGAACAGAACACTTTGCAAGAAACAGGATGCTTGAATTAAGAGTGGGGGTTGAAATGAGTTATAAAGGAGCTAAGCTGTAACTGTAAAAGATGAGAAGAAAAAGGGACACAGATTGAAGTAAAACTAATGTATTTCTCCTCTGTACATAGTTATTCTGAACAGGTGTATTTCTTTTTATGTTACTGCTACAGTAAATAAATATTTTTGGTGAATTCTACAACTGCTCCTGGTTTTCCCTATGCTTCCTGACCTGTGTCTTGATGACAGATGGTGTCAGCCTAAGTGGGATTTAAGCCATGCACTCCCTAAGATGGGAGTTAGTAGCAGGGAAGCACAGAGGAAGGTATGGATTCTGCAGCAGCAAGTCCAGGAGTGGTTACCAGGACAATGGCAGCCAAACTAGCAGAGGCAGAAGTCCAGTCTGAGGTAGTACAGCTGGCACAAGTTATAGAAAAAGAACAGGCAGTGACAGAACCTGAAAGCCTGATGGACTTTTTCAAATGGTGGGCTACATAATAAAAAGAGATGGAGAAGCAGAGAGAGAAAAAGAGCTTCAATATTTAGAAGCACAAAGAAAAGAAGAGATGCAGCAACAGGAGCAGCAGATGAAAGAAGAGATGCAGCAATGAGAGCAGCGATGGCTGAATGCCTTGCAGGCTATCAAAGGCAGAGGATCCGGGACAGATCCAGATGAGCAACAAAATGCAAGCAACTTAAAGGCCATTGAAGCATACCTGACAACTTTCGAAAGCGCTGCCATAGCCTAACAATGGCCAAAGCAGCAATGGACAATCAGACTGGTATCCTACTTGGCAGGGAAAGCCCAGCTTGCCTACAGCAGTATGGACACTGCACAGTCAGAAAACTATGACCTGGTGAAAAAAGAAATCCTAAAAAGGTATGACATCTCTGGAGAGACCTACAGGCAGAGATTTCGATCTCTGCAGTACAACTCAGTCAACAATCCTCGAGAAGCCTTCACCGACTCAGAGAACTCCTGATAAAATGGATCCAACCAGAGAGCAAAACAGTACCACAGATCATCGACATATTTGCCATGGAGCAATTCATCAACATCTTGCCTACAGATGTGCAGTTGTGGGTAAAAGAACACTGACCAGAGAGTGGGGAAAAGGCTATTTCTTTGGCCAAGGACTACCCAATGGCCAGACAGATGCCACAGCAGTGAGGTAACAGCCAAGCACTGATAAGACACTCTTTTACCCATTTAAATTCTAAGCCTGATAAGAACTCTGGTAAGGGTAACAAATCAGTGCCCAAAGGTGTAATCTGCTATAACTGTAATAAGCCAGGCCATTTTGCAAGAAACTGCTGTAGTAAGGAGAGTGGCACTGGTCAGATTTGTCCTTGGCAAATTGGAGCAAGTACTTAACATATGTGAAGGTGGGGGATAAGACTGTGAAGGGACTCGTTGATTTGGGAAGCAGACAGACCCTAGGGCATGTTAAAATGCTGGGAAAACACTGTGCCAAGGGACCAGGTACTGGTGTCATCTGCATCCAAGGGGACACTCGATACTGTCCCACCACCAAGTGACTCTGACCGTTAAGGGTTTGTCACACCAAATGAAAGTGTGGGTAGTACCTAAGTTACTTGTACCTGTGATTATTAGAAATTACTTTCCAGGATTTACTGAGCTGATCATAGAGGAAGTAAACTGACAAGAGCTCAGGCAAAGAAAATTTCAGATGGTGGGGACACTTTTCCTTTCAAAGATTTTGATTTGGACTTGTTTGAGCACAGCTCCAAGATCCAGAAATCCAGGAAAGAAAGACGAAGCCTGAAGAAACTGTGGCAACAAATGACTGATGGATATGAAGGGTTAAAATATGAAAATGCTGAAACTAGACTGATTACTGATTGTGATTTTCTTTCAGAACAAGCCAATGATGTTTCTCTCCAGGGTTATTTTAAGCAGCTGGGGGTGAAACCAAAACAGGGTGCACCAATGTTTAAAAAATTTAATGGGTTACTGTACAGAGTTTGGGTTAAACCTCAGACATAGGAACAGACAGAACAATTGGTTATACCACAGAGGTATACAACAGAGTTATTACAGATAGCTGGTCACTCAGGGAGGGATCGTATCCTTGCCAGATTGCTGTATAGATTTTACTGGCCTGGAATTCAGGAAGATGTTGCTACCTATTGTAATTCCTGTGCTGAGTGTCAGAAAGTAGCCCCAGTCACTAGAAAAGACAAGGTGCCCCTACCCTTCATAGATGTGCCTTTTGAGAGAATTGCAGTGGATGTGGTTGGCCTTCAGACAAAAGTAAAAAGGGTAATAGATTTATCCTGGTAGTATGCGACTATGCTACTTGATACTCTGAAGCAGTTCCAATGCCTACTGTTACAGCCCCAAAAGTTGCAGCAGAGTCTGCCAAAATTTTCAGCAGAGTGGGTATACCTAAAGAAATTATTACTGATCAGGGTAGTAATTTGGGTGCTGCATTGCTTAAGAAGCTGTACAGACTGATAGGTATCACTGCCATAAGAACCTCACCCTATCACCATCAGACAGACGGTCTTGTTGAGCATTTTAACCAAACTCTAAACTCTAAAACACATGTTAAAAAAGGTTTGTAAAAGGGGAAGAGAAAGACTGGGGCCAATACTTGCATTACCTACTTTTTGCCTACAGAGAAGTACCACAGGCATCAACAGGATTTTCACCATTTGAAATGCTGTATGGTAGGCAACCAAGAGGGCCACTGGATGTGATAAAAGAAATGTGGGAAGATAACCCCACTCAGAAACTATCTATAACGTCTTATATGTGTGCAGAAAGAAGCTGGCAAGATATGTTGAAATTGCTTGTAGTAATCAGGAAGAGGCTCAAAACCAGCAGCAGAGATATTATGACCATGGGGTCAAAGAAAAAGTTTTTGAGCCAGGTGAAAAGGTTTTGCTACTGTTACCCACAACGGAAAATAAGCTGTTAATGAAGGGGCAAGGGCTTTATAAAGTGCTTAGACGTACTGGCACTGTTAACTATGAGACTGAGACCCCTGACAGAAAAAATCCTACTAAGATGTAGCATGCTAACTTCCTCAACAAATGGGTGAAAAAAATGCCCAAAACTGCTTTGCTGGTTTTACCAGAAACTGATAAGGAAGATATTGATGTAGCTTATGAGAGACTGGAACAAACTGTAAATGCTGATGCTGTAAAGGTGAATGTTTCCTTAACCTCAGAACAAACTGCAGACATTCATAATGTGCTAAAGACATTTAACAGTACTTTTACCACGGTACCAGGCCAAGCAAAAGGGTTTGAGCACGTAACAGTGACAAGAAATGCTCGTCCTATTAAGCAAAAGACATACAGGTTGCCAATGTGGTTAAGAGCAGATGTGGTTAAGGAAATACAAAAAATGAAAGAATTGGGGGTATCACGTCAATTCATCGCAAACAAAACAGCGCACGCATTACAGCGCAGATGAAATAGCGAATTAAAATTCAGCGTAATTGGTAAATCATCGCAAGTGTCAGCTCAGCGCATCAGACATCAGTTCAACTGACCAATCATCGCAAGTGTCAGCTCAGCTAAGAAATCGGCTATTACAATGCAATTTACAGACTGAGAATAATGAGGTTATCATTATTGGAAAAGGACACCACGTCACAGGCTTGACTTTAGCATAATATTCCTGGCATCCTGGAGTTTGCTCAGTAAAGGCTATTCTGGCAGAGCTGGTTTCGGGCTGCATCACTTTGACCCCTCTCTAACGTTCCCCAGCAGTACTGGGTCCTCTTGCATGTGTTCGTGTCATTTAATTTCCTTCTTTTATTTAGGCTTTGTTTGTAAGTGAACTTGTCCATTGCAAGCCACCGTACATAGATGCCAGTTATCATTGCAATGACTGCGACTTTTAATAGTGAGCCGCAAGGGAGAAGAATGGCTGTTTTCCAGATGGGCTATCAGCTATCAGCCGTGGTCAGTATGAAGATTTAGAGAGGAATGCAGGGAGGATCGGAGATTTCAAGCAATCTAATGGCCAGCGCTACAGTGTGGATTGGGCATGATGTGGACCTGCAGCTGATGACATTTTAGCAGGAGATCCTTGACCAAGCATTCTGCAGGAAAGTTTACTAAACAGTGGTGCATTGTTCCATATTTTTACGGTGGTGTAACTTTTTTTTTATCTAAGTCTTCTTAAAGTGTCTGTGACGTTGGGAAATGTTGAAAAACATAATGTGTTCATATACAGCAGCTTATATTGGACATATTTTCTGTAATTCTTTTCCTGTCTTTCTTTATTACTAAGGATAACTGCTTAAAAATAGTATACTAGACCCCCGAATTTTTTGTGTTGCTATGCGGCGAATTAGTGACTTGCAGGTTTTTGCGATGAGATGGCTATTTGATGAATTGGTGTAACGATGAATTTACATGCGCTGATATTGACGCGCGGTAATTGTATGCGCTGAAATATTTTGCGATGAGTTGACATGGAACCAGAATTGGGTATCATAGAGGAGTTGAGGAATGCTTGGTCATCATCCATGGTAACTGTAAACAAAAAAGAAGGGGGGTGTTAGAATCTGCCTTGATTTTAGGAAACTTAATCAAGTGCCAGAATTTGACAGTTATCCTATGCCCAGAATAGATGATTTGGTGGACAGTCTGGGGAGTGCAAAGTATATCAGTACCCTCAATCTCACCAAGGATTACTGGCAAATACCTTTAGTTAAAGAATCCAGAGACAAAACTGTGTTTGCCACCCCTATAAGATTCTATCCATTCACCACCATGCCATTTGGTATACATGGTGCGCAAGTTACATTCCAACGGTACATGGATGTCATTTTATCCCCTCACACTGGTCATTGTGCTGCATACCTGGATAATGCCGTGGTGTACAGTCCAGACTGAAAAACCCTCCTGGAACACCCACGAACAGTTATCCAAGCCATCAAAAATGCAAGTCTGACTATTAATCCTACCAAATGTGCATTGGACATGCAGGAAACCAAATATTTGGGCTATGTGTTGGGAAATGGACAAGTTAAGCCAGATATTTCTAAAATAGAAGCTGTAGCTAACAGCCCTGTCCCTAAAACAAAGAAACAGGTCATTTGTAGGGCTGGCTGGTTATTATCAGAGATTTGTTCCCAACGTTGCAGAGTTAGCTACTTCTCTCACTGAACTCACAAATAAACAGTACCCAAATAATGTGAAATGGACCCCAGAGTGTGATAAAGCATTTCAAGTCATTAAGGCTGCATTATGTTCAGCCCCTAGTTTAAGAAGCCCAGATTTTGAGAAACCATTTTTGCTACAGACAGATGAATCAGAGGTAGGCCTAGGTGCAGTCCTAAGTCAAAATGTAGATGCGACAGAACATCCTGTTCTGTAGATAAGTAGGAAATTGTGTGACAGAGAGAAAAGGTACACCACTATCAAAAAGGAATGTTTAGCAGCAAAGTGGGCCACGGAGTCCCTAAAGTTTTATTTGTTTGGAACTGACTTTGTTCTTGTAACAGATCACAGTCTTCTCTGTAGGCTTAACCAGATGAAAGATAAAAATTCCAGAATCACAGGGTGGTACCTGGCACTACAGTCATTTAAATTCAGGACGATACACAAACATGGTAAAGAGAATAGCAATGCTGATTTTCTGTCAAGATATGGATCAGGAATTGAGGGTTTTGAAGGTTAAAAACAAGTGTATGAGTTTAAATTTTACTGTTTGCTGTACTGTTATATAACAATTTGAACATGTGCTTAATTTCTTGAAGCAGCAATTGTTAGTAGAGAATTAATAAAAAGTTTTGGAAACCTGTTTAATAAAACGGGTTCCCTCTTAAGGAGGGGGGTGTATGTGACAGGGTGGAATAGGACCCTGTCCCAGCTGTTATGGAAAAAGTGTTTAAATGCAAGGATATTTCTCTTTCTGTCTCTTCTCTGTCTGGTTGCCCAACCAAATTTTTCCTGTGAGACCTCGGACTTGATTAACCCAAGAAGTCTCACAATTCTTTGCCTCTGTCTCTCAATTTTCTCTTGCTGTCTTTTCCTCCCATGTTTATTCGCTGATATAAAAATATATGCATATCAATATGTGGAAATGTAACTAGTGTTGGGAATCTCTATTGTTTAGAAAATATATAGTGCTACTGTTGAAATGTATATATTTATAATTTGAGATGACTGCAAAAAGCTATTGTAAACTAGAGGTTACCTTGGCACAAATCTTTGAGCCTTTTGCAAGAGTTGTGCATGGGGTGCTTCAGTAAGGACACTATGTTCTACTGTGTTCATCCGGCCTGATACTTATGAGAACAGAACACTTTGAAAGAAACAGGATGCTTGAATTAAGTGTGGGGGTTGAAATGACTTATAAAGGAGCTAAACTGCAACTGCAAAAGATGAGAAAAAAGGGACACAGACAGAAGTAAAATACTGTATTTCTCCTCTGAACATAGTTATTCTGAATGAGTGTATTTCATTTTATGTTACTGCTACTGTAATAAATATTTTTGGTGAATTCTACAACTGATCCTGGTTTTCCCTATGCTTCCTGACCTGTGCCTCGATGACATGCTGTTTGTGTGATTGGCTCGTGTGAAGCAGTGGATGCCTATAACAGGGCTGTCTCCGGGGTACTCGATGCCATTGCACCAGTCCGTATACAACCCAGGTCCTCTCACCTGAGACCCCCATGGTATGATGGGTATCTCAAGTCAGGGAAGACCATGGGTTGGAGGTTGGAGCATTGCTGGCATAGGACTCGGTCAGTTGAGGATAGACTAGCTCTGAGAAATCACTATGCTGATTATTAAAGGGCACTCGACCATAAGAAGGCAGAGTTCCTGTCCAGGGAGACTGCTGCAGGGAAGAGCAGAAGAGCTCATCTCTTTTAAACAGTGGACAGGCTTCTTCATCCAGTCTGTCTACAGCCAAAAAGAGTCTTTTCAGCAGCACTTTATGAAGAGTTTGCTCTGTTCTTCTCTGACAGGGTGTCCTCTATTCATGTCAGGATCTTGCCAGTGGGCCCAGATCAATCCTGCAGAGTCGGGCCTGGGTGGAGCACTGACGTTCCCATTGCTTGGGTAGAGTTTCAGCCAGTGGAAGTGGCTGAGGTCTCCAAGGTGATTTCGAAGCTGTGGCCCACTTGTTGTGAACTGGACCCTGGCCCAATGTGTCTACTAGTGAGCTGCGTCAAGGTTATTGGTCCAGTGTTTGCCAGGATAGCTGGGTGTTCACTTTCGGAGGGGGTCTTCCCCAGTGCCTTGAAGGAGGCATTGGTGAAGTCTCATCTGAGAAAAACATCTCTCAACCCTGATGTCCTGGGAAATTATAGACCTATCTACAACTTCCCATTTTAAGGGGAGGTTGTTGAACAGCTAGTGGCTCTATAGCTTGAAGAACGCCTGGAGACCTTCGACATCTACGAGCCACTCCAGTCCAGGTTTAGGACGGGGCACGGCACAGAGACGGCACTACTCTGGGTGCATAATGACCTCCTCAGGGCAAGAGATAGAGGAGAATGCTCATTTCTCATTCTCCTCGATCTGTCATCAGCATTTCATACCGTGGACCACATTGTGTTGTTGCATTGCCTTAGAGAGTATTAATGACTCACCAGTACTGTCATCAACTGGTTTGAGTCCTTTCTCTTGGGCAAGAGGCAGAGGGTAGTGATGGGGAATTTCTCTGCCTCCCCAGTGCCACTGACCTGTGGAGTTCCTTAAGGTTTGATCCTATCACAGATGTTGTTTGTGGTATACATGCTGCCCCTGGGGAGGTTCATCAGACAGAACAGCCTGGGTTTTCACTGTTATACAGATGATGCTCAGCTGTACATGTCCTTTGCACCAGGGACAAATGGTGCCATCGAAGTGCCGAATAAATGCCTTGCCGAGATCCAGGACTGGATGAACTCTAACTGGCTGAGACTTAACCCAGGTAAGATGGAGGTACTGGTGATTGACCTGGGTCACAGGTGTGATGGGGATACCTCCGGGACGACAACAGGTTTGGTCCTGGGGTTGACTCCATTGGTGGCATCCTCTAGGGTGAGAAATCTAGGCATTGTCCTCGATGACAAGCTGACATTTGAAGCTAAGATGTTGGCTATTGTCAAAAGGTGTTTTACCATCTAAGGAACATCACCCGGATTAAATCCCTAATTCCACCGGAAGACCTGCCATCAGTGGTACATGCCTTTGTAACATCCAGACTCAACTAATGTAATGCTCTTTACCTCAGGGTCAGTGAAGAAAATCTCTGCTGGCTGCAGCTAGTGCAGAATGCAGCGGCCAGGCGGCTGACAGGGCTGTCTAGGTACTGTCATGTGACCTCGGTCCTACGGGGTCTGCACTGGCTGACAGTCAGGTGGCGGGTTCACTTCAAGTTGGGCTTGCTCACCTACAAGGCCCTATGTGGCGTGGGCCCTGGCTACTTGTCGGACAGACTGTCTCCTGCCATCCTGGCTTGATCCCTCCGTTCCTCCACCCAGGGCCTTCTGGCGGTTCCGAGGACCAGGCTGAAAACCTCAGGTGATTGCTCATTCAGGGTGGCTGGCCCGGTCCTCTGGAACTTGCTGCCAAGACCTTTGAAGGAGAACCCTATGATGGAGGCATTCAGGAGGGGCCTAAACTCATAATTTTAACCTATCTTTCCTAGCTGATGTCTTTTAGCTGATATGACAAAATGTTTTATTACTTTTAATCTGTTTTGAAATTATTTGTTTTATTTTAAAGATTTGTACCACTCTGTAAATCTTTTGTTGTACACCGTCCAGAGCCTCTGGGATTTGGCACCACATAAATAATAAATTACTTACTTACTTATTTCACTGGTGTGGAGGTGCTGCTGTAAACATGGATCAATCTGGAATTACTAAAAGAAAACTGGTACACTCAAAGCTGCATAAATTGCTAAAAAAATACTTTATTACTATATCTACAGACCAGTATGACTGCCCCTTAACCTCGGCACTTCAAGGCACCCTGCCTCTCCATCGGGGGCATGGCTTAGTCACAATAACAGTTGCATCAGCATTTTCAAGGACATATCTCATACATATTCACATTTTCTATGCAAGCGCTTCTGATTGGATCTACTTTCTATTTTATACATTTTTTTTTATTTTAAAGTTAGGTAATTGGGGCATGGCCTAACTGCAAAGCAAGATGGAGTGCTGAACTTTGCTCGCTAATGACCCAGAGCAAAGTCTTCGTTGTTCTTCTGAGCCCATCTGAGCTGCTGAACCCAAAACGGTGGCATCACTACCAAAAGACCTCCTCCACTGACAGTCCTGCTATCCGGCATGCCAGACGAAGGGAAAGCACTAATTTGAACTCTGGGCCCTGAGCCCCGTTATGTGGCCTGTGCAATCATGGTGCATAGATCTACCAGCAGAGCCAACCCGTCGATAAAGGACATGTTCTCTTCATTAATGGCCCAAATGGAAGCTCTCATGGTAGCTACTAATAATGCTGCCGGCACACTACAACAACTGGACAATAGAATGGGGCAGTCAGAGCAAAAGGTGATACAACATGAAGATACCCTCCAAACCCTTTCTAACATCATGAGAGTCCAGGCGGCCCAAATTAGGGCCCTCCAAGAAAAAAATGGAAGACATGGAAAACCGGAGTCGACGGAACAGTTTACAGCTGCTATGCTTTCTGGAAGGCTGTGAGGGAAACAGAACCACGACTTTCCTCCAACAAGCCCTTCCTGAGATTCTACGCCTGCCGCCTGATACTAGACTGACCATTGAGCGGGCGCATTGCTCGCTACAACAAAAAACGACTGCGACCGAAAGGCCCAGGCCCGTACTGGCCTGCATTCTTTATTATGCAGAGAAGGAAGCTATTCAAAACAGGGCCAGAGAAATTGGAGCCTTGGACTGGTGGGGGCACTGAATTATGATTTTCAGGATTACTCCCGGGAGCTGGCGGCACGGAGAAAGACCTACACTGAAGCCAGAAGGAGACTACACGATATCCAGGTTTTCTTCACCCTCCATTACCCAGCAGTCCTGCAGATCACTGACAATGGCTCTGTACAACAGTTTCACATGCCAGAAGCAGCTATGGCCTTTATTAATGTCACCTGGCCTTTACCCAATAAGAGGAACCGGAGCCCAACAGACAGTAAATCAGAGACTATGAACATAGCTCCACTGGACAGGTCTCCCTTGAAACAGGACCAGTTGTTGTCTAGGGACCAGGTTCAAAAAACAGTAGATTCAAGAAGGGAGCTGGAACCGTGCCGCTCTAAAATTCAGAAGAGTGCCCCACATGCTGTGCACATTAGAAGAGAGCATCCACATGAGAGAACGAGTAGTGAGAACTGTTTCTACCCTCCAGAAGTGCGCACACGACAAGGGAGCAACCAGGAACCTGTCTATACTAGCCCCTACTTCACGCAGAACAGATTCTCACCCATCGCCCCCTCAGACAAGGAGGCCGCAGAAGAATTCTTTACTGGGATGGAGGTTTCCACACCCGAAGCGCTGAATTCTGACCAGGATAAAGTACTACGCTCATGGGCTGCCGAAACGGATGAAGCACATCCGCTTACGGACTCTGAACTCTCGACCGTGGCTTCAGGCCCTTCTTCTTCTTCTCCTTCAAGTTTGGCGATGATACCGAACACAGCGCTGGAAAGGAGGATTCCCCCTGATGTATCACCTGTGACCATTTTTTTCAGATAAGCTCTTTTGGAGTTGTGTCTTTTAGGAATAGCTGCAGGTGGTTTTTCAACAGGGGTTAAACACGCTGGGGAGCCGGAATGCTATGGGAAATATCCCTATGATCTTTCCCTCAGCACACCTCCTATACTCAGAATAATGGGGAAATAAGACAGGCAGGATAGCTCACCTGCCCCTCCCCTTTTTTCCCTCTTAGCAGACACCCTAAGGCTAATACTAGTTAAAGTACTGTTTTATCCTGTAATTGACTCAGCAACTGGATTAAGGGTGAGGTACATGGGGATCACAGTAGACTGGGGTAGAGTTCTCTGTTACAAGGGACCTCTAGTTCTTTCCCTTCTCCCTTCTCAACCCCCTCCCCCCCGTTTCCCTATTACTCTACTGGCAGGGCAAAACTTGAGAAACCCCTACGAGGTACCCCCCATGTTGACCGAGAGTCCACCTTTTTCGGGAGGTGCTCCTGTTTGACACCACATCAAGAACTAATACACCTCCCAACATATCATATCATATTAGGCTCAGATGAGCTATTACGTTTCCCCCTACTGCTCCAGGGGAACGATAACTAAGTAGTAGAGTTATAGAAAGTGATTCTAGCATCTCCATCCTGAGGTGATTTCTGATTAACCCCTTATACTTCTATGACCAAAGACGATGTCCCACTTAAGGCTCATTGGCAGACAACCCCCCCCTCCCGTAGGTAAAACAGGCATGCCATTGGCTGGGGCTCCAGCTGGCTGAGCCCGCACGGGACCACAAAGATTATTTCTGTTTCTTAGCTCTGTATAAGTTACATACGATTGCACATAAGTTTACCTAGGAACGGTATTGTACATTGGACTCTTACTGCGTATGGACTGAAACCTCCCTGCTCACCACCCTTACCTCACTAGGTAGTAGTGACGCCCCCTCAGCTGATCCCCTTTCTATCATATTCATAGTGGTGGGGAAGGACATAGGATTTGGCCTTAATCTTTGGATATACTACTGCTTGCCATCCCTTCAAGACGGACTCACAGTTTACTAGGGAGTAGACCGGTAGTGTAGTCAGGGAGATGGTCGACACAATCTTTCACACTTGGAATGTCCGAGGACTGAATACCGCCATAAAACGGAAAAAGATCCTCTCACATCTCAAATGTTTGGGATCAAAAGTGGCATTCCTCCAAGAAACCAAGTTAACAAAAAATGACCATCTCCTTATGATAAAGGACTGAGTAGAACAGGGAGTGCACTCTGCTGCCTCTACTAGGAAACATGGCATTCTTATTTTAATACACAAAACCTTAAAATGGACCCTGACGTCTTCTACAGCTGATTTGGATGGTAGGTGGGTGATGGCCACATATTTTACTCCCTCCGGTCCTATCACACTATGTAATATCTACGCCCCCAACACAGATGACCCTCAGTTCTTTCACAGGCTGGCTGAGGCTATCACCAAATTTCTGCCTAATAACTCCCCTCTTCTTCTTGGGGGAGACTTTAACCTAGCCCTAGTCCTCTCATTAGATAGGAATGATACTGACAGAGAAACACATGTACGTAGGAGCAGAGCCTTGCATCAACTGATAAAAGACCTAGGGCTCACTGATGCGTGGAGACTGTTTCACCCCAGGGATAGGGACTACACGTTCCATTCAGACACCAAAGTCTCACATAATAGGCTTGACTACTGGCTTGCATCCCCCTCCCTGCTTCACAGCCCCCTAGATGCCTCCATCCTTGTAAGAGTTATCTCTGATCATGCCCTGGTCCAGCTAACAATGCAATGGGGACCACCACCAGGCCTATCTCGCAGCTGGAGACTTGACCCTCTCCTTATACGAGACCCAGACTTCATCCCCTGGGCTAGAACAGAAGCATCCATGTTCCTGCAACATACCCCCGCCGATACCTCAGCAGGGAACATGTGGGAATCCTTCAAAGCCACCATGAGGGGCAACATTATGGGCTACGCCGCTGCCAGGTGGAAAGAAAGAGAACATCGCCTTCTTGAATTAGAAAAACAACAGGCAGCTGCTGAAATCCAGTTTAAAGCCCTAACCTCCCCTTCTCCTAATTCCTCCATAGGCAGGATTATTCTTGGACTGTGATTCAAGATCAATCAGCTCCTGAATAGAAAGGCAGAGGTGGCTATCCTACGTCTCTGACATACTTTTTGGGAGGGCGGAGATAAGGGGGGTAAGGTACTAACGTACCAGCTTCAGTGCCAGCAAGTCAGTCAGCATATATCAGGCTTGAAAAATAAGCAGGGGACTGTGGTAACTGCCCCCTTGGCCATAAACCAGATCATGGCATCCTATTACCAGACTTTGTACTCCACCACCCACCTGATCCCCGAAATGGGTACCCAACCTTTTCTTGATGGTCCCCCGCTCCCTACACTCTCCCCACAGCAGTCTTCCCAGCTGAAATCCCCTATCACCCAAAAGAAAGTGGGTAACGCCATTAAAGACCTTCCATTAGGGAAATCCCCAGGGAGTGATGGCTGTACTGTGGACTTTTATCAAGCCCTGGCCCCCGTAATCATCCCACTTCCTACTGAAGTTTTCCATGAAACAGAAGCACAGGGGATTCTACCCCCACCTCTCCGTGAGGCAACCATTATACTTATCCCCAAAAAAGGGACGGTCCCTACCAACCCTGGGAGCCACCATCCGATCTCCCTCATAAACGTTGACAGTAAAGTCTATGCCAAGGTTTTGGCCACTAGACTGAGTCCCCTACTTTCTCATCTTTTCCACCCCTCCCAGGTGGGTTTCGTCCCTGGTCGCCGTAGTACTGATCACCTTAGAACCCTGATGAACCTTATTTACAAAGCCAAATACTTAACAACTCCAGCTGCGGCAGTGGCCGTCGCTTTCGAAAAAGCCTTTGACTCCATTAAATGGGACTATCTATATCGTGTCCTTTCCCACCTAGGAGTGGCAGCCAGATTCTTAGCCAGAATACAGGCCATCTATAATACCCCCAGGGCATGAGTAACCACCAACTCTACCCTTTCCCCACCTTCTCACTGGAGCATGGCACTGACAGGGCTGCCCCCTCTCCCCCCTGCTTTTTGTCCTAGCAGTTGAACCATTACCAGCAGCTATTCAGCACCATCCCCAAATATGTGGAATAAAAATTGGAGACACTGAGTACCCTACCCTACCCTGATGTATGCGGATGACCTCCTTCTCCCCTTACACGATGCCCAACAATCTCTGCCTCATTTACTTTCCCTCCTGGCCTCCTTCACCGCTTACTCCAGCCTGAAGCTTAACAGTCCAAGATTGAGCTTCTCCCCCTCAACGAGTACTGTCTACAAACCACAGCGACTACCCATGGGCTATTATGGGCCCCCACAAAAATCACATACTTGGGCATTATGCTGTCCCCTAAACTGGAACATCTTTGGCAGATTAATATTCAACCTCTATTACACACCACTAAAACTGAGTTTGACGGGTGGAAACAGCTCAAACTCACCTTAGCTGGTAAAATAGCTGCCATTAAGATGGTGACGGCCCCTCGCTTTCTGTACCTTCTGGCCCATATACCTCACCCACTTCCTAAGTTGTGGTCCCAACCAATAGACAGACTAGTCGGAGACTTCTTATGGGAAGGAGCAAAACCCCGCTTCAGCCAATCCAAACTCAGAGCCCACTGGACTCAAGGGGGCTGGGATCTCCCCTGGCTAGAAGGATACAAATGGGCGTTTCAGGTAACACAAACAGTTCAATGGCTTCATACTCTTTCTCCTCTTCTAATACCCCAGTGGGTCCAAATTGAACTCGAAGTGACAAACACTATGGTTCCCTCCTCTCTTTTGTACACAGTGTGCAGACCCCATCCTCCACACACCTCCTCAATAACCCAAATTCTCATTCCCCCCACAGTGGAGATGTCCAGATGAGCCTGGTCCCACATCCACAACAAACTGGCCTCAGACCCACTCCGATTATCACATGTTCCACTATGGCAGAACCCTGACATCACCATTGGAAAGGAACAGGGCTAAAGGCCTCCAAGTGGTGGGAGACATACAGTATGTGAGAGGGATCTTACCTCTGACTCTACCTTTAGGTGCCTACAGAAACAATGGGACTTCCCACATAGGTATCTTCAAATTCGAGCTGCTGTCATGCCTTTATTAAAAAACCCTAAACAATGGGACAAACCCTCACTCCTCACAAGCTGGATGCAACACCCAAAGGGTCTCACAGGTAGGATTTACGCCAGGCTGAGAGACACTCTGCCATCTCAGTTAGGAGAGTCAAAAGCTAAATGGGAAAAAGCCCTACAGTGTACTATTACTAACACCCAATGGGGTCAAGCTTGGAAGGATGCCCACAAATGGCATCAGGATGACCGATCCAGGCTGATACAAAACAAAGTCCTACACTCATGATACAAGACTCCTGCAGTGCTCCACAAGACTAAACTTCTAGAATCGGACTGCTGCTGGAGATGTAAGACACAAGTGGACAACCTGATTCATATACTATGGACCTGCCCTAAGCTTCAAAACCTTTGGGCTGGGGTGGTTTCACTGGCCTGCAAAGTCCTCCACAAGCAGATCCCCTTGACACCGCTCTTTTTCCTTCTGTGGATTCGTACTGACCTCCCACAGCTGATCTCTCAGGAAGTTAGGTGGCTAGCCTTGCTGGCCAGACAAGCAAAAAGAGCTATATTATGCAAATGGCGCACTCCAGTCATCCTCACACTTGCTGAAGTAGAGGCCTCTCTCTTAGCCTTGGCCATACTTGACAGGATTTCCCATCTTAAATTCTATAAAATGGCCAAATTTCACCAATGCTGGGCCCCATACCTGAGTTATGTACAGCCCCCACAGGGTATTGGATGACTCTCCCCCCGGCCATAGGCTGGATGCAGCAGGGATTTCTAATAAGACTCAAGAACCAGACTGAGGGACAGATCCCCCAACCGACCTTCCCCCAACCTAAGAATTTCACACCAGATTATATATACTTGACATTAGTTAAGGTCCAAAGATGCATTAAGCTAGATTTTCCCCTTTGTGACTTTTACAACCTACGACCTTTCTTATCCCCTTACTTGGGAATGCACCTCTGTTGATGGGACTTGGTTAATCCATTTGCAAACTGTTATACCATATGTTAGTTGATTTAATATAGAAGCTGTAGTGTATAGATTCTTGGTGTATACTTCTCTTTCTTTAGAATAAATCAATTCATATGCCAGACTGAAACTACACATATCCGAATTTCCAGATGCCTTGTCAGGTTGAGATCCCTCCTTCAGATGGATAGGTGTGTCTTCAGTCACGGACCCCCCCCTTCCATCTTGTCTTGTATAAAGAACAGACTGGTGAGTACCACACTTTCCAGTTCATTATGCCTATAACCTTATGTTTTGAGTTGAGAATGTGCTCCTAGTTTATAATCCTTGGTACACATTAGAATCAGTATATTGAGCTGCACTCTGTAACCATGTGCAACTTGTGATTCTATAATTTTCCCTATCTCCCTTCCTTGCTTTCTCTTTCTCCCTGCTATAAAATTTTCCCCTCTTCTCCCTCCCTTTCTTTCCTTATAGTACTACTGTTTTAAAAGTGTTCCACACTATGCTGTACTATACCGTAATCATTTTGAAAATAAAAGATCTTTACAACAACAAAAAAGTTAGGTAATTAACAGGATAATTTCCATGAGAAACAAGTCTCATTTACAGAACGTCCTGAGTCTTAAACTCAAAACAGACAAGGTAAACTTACAAAAATGTAAAATACATAAAACACAGATGCACAAAAACCCAGTCCCAACATACTGTGTAAAACCACAAAGAACAGTGATGATAGATACATGTGGACTGGGCAATTTAGTTGAAAGCAGTCCATGTGAATTGTTCCTGTAGGAGCGATTTTTTTTTTAAATTTTGTTTAAAAATATAAAGAGAGTGGGCATTCCATAACAGAGGAGGAAGTTTGTTCCAGAAGAAATGGGTACCATACAAAAAACAATCTTTTCCAAACCTGGGCAGAGAAAGGCCTCGATCAGGGATGTCCCTAAGGCTATGACTATGGGTGGAAACTGGGAGTCCGTCAGATAAATAAGTTGGTGTTTGCTTGTTTACCATTTTGTAAATTAGGGATAGCCAATGAAGGGAGCATCTGGGTGAGGGAGAGAGCTAATTTAACTGGGTAAGTAGGGTACAGTGATGTTCATTCCATTTGGATTTTAAAACAAACTGCAAAAGCTGATAGTAAACTGTATTCACTAGGGAAAGACAGGTGGCATTGGCATTGCTGTAAATTGTGTCACCATATTCTAGTATGGGAAGAATGGCCTGAGCGACAATTAATTTGCGATCCGATGATGACATACAATGCCTGGCCTGTCTTAAGCAGCCCGGGCATTGGTGGATTTTTGTTATGGTTTTGTCGATGTTGGGTTTAAACATTAAAGTAGAGTCAAACGTAAGACCAAGGTACTTGCATTCAGTTACAAGTTGTAGAGGAGTATTGTTTAGGGTGATGGGGGAAAAGGAAAGGTTTGCTTGGGTCACGAACAGCTGAGGCCCAACAACATTATTTGCATCTTTTTACTGTTTAAGACCAAAATGTTATTAGAGAACCAGTAGACGATTTTATCAAAATCCCTCTGGAGAGTAGTGGTAAGAGGAGAGGTTCTTGTGACCAAAATAAGAATTGCGTCCTCAGCGTAAAGTTGAACTAAACAACTATCTGGTACAGAAGTCAAAGCATCTACAAACAAATTAAAAAGAATAGGATACACAATAGACCCCAGAGGCACCCCAATGGCTACAGAAAGAGGAGAAGATAGATAGCCGTTCCAAAGAACGGATTGAGTTGTACAGTGCAAGTAGGAAGAAAACCAAGTGACTACATTAGAAGAGAACCCATAAGAGCGTAAACATCCGAAAAACATCTGGTGATTATTGACACCAAAAGCTTTGGATAAGTCGATACAAAATAGTGCCAGAGCAGTGGCCCTTATCCAAAGCTCTGGAAACTGAATCATAGAAATACAGCTGTTTGAGTAGAATGATTAGGTCTGAAACTGGGTTGAGCAGGAGAAAGAAACTGATAAGTGGTTAGATAATCAGATATCTGGCTGAGAACAATCCTTAGATAGCGATCTCTCTGAAATTAACTGATATGTTCAAAAAGCTGTTACAAGAGAAAACCTCCACCAAATAAACAAAAACTTATTAATTACACCACCAATACATTTAAGAAAAATAAGTGTAAAAAATGTTTTTCTACTGCTGTATCCATGTTACCAGATCTTATATCCCTCAGATGTTCTCATGAGCAGTTGAAATATGTTTAATTGATGATGTAGTGGGAGGAATAGAACTAGGTATGTCAAGCTACCAGGCAGAGTGCTGTTCCACACATCCAACATAATACTATCACATACACAATTTTCTAATGAGCAGAAGGAAAAAAGAAAAGTACTTCAGAAATAAAAGTTATAACCGACTGCTTCTTAACATTTTTAACATTTTCCTGTCTGCTATTAGTATTTTTGGTTCTACTGGCTCTTTAAATAAAGTTGTATTTGCTGAAGCTACTGATCTTACTTCGAGGAAGGCTCTTGCAGCAGGCCACACTGTTAGGACAATGTTGCCAGACACTAGGACCACACAGAAAACTTCTAGCTAGCAGTCTACCTTGGGGGATCGCTCCCGGCCCCCCCACCAACATCAGTCATCTGATGTCAGTATAGGCTATTGTCACAGCGTGTGGGATTAAACTTCAGACAAAACAAATTTACATGTTTAAAACACATGGTGGTGTGATATTTATTTTTCAAAAATTAGAAAAATAATAAATGAAAACAAAAATAAAATTGCAAAGGAAATCACTACTTAACATCAGTATAGTAGTCTAGCACATAATGCAGTCCTGGATCTTAGAGCTCCAAAGACCCTTATCATCTGCATTCAACAGCTTGCCTACGGTAGCACCTCTCTCCTTCACTGTCAAGATTGAACTCTACTGGATGGCACTGAAGTGAACTCAGTGAAGAGGTTTTATATCTTTTGGTGGGGTCACCTGACTGAGCCCTTTCTATTTACATGTCTGGACATGCTGTTTCAAAACCAAGGTGAGGTTTGTTTAAGGGGACTTCCTGGTTCAGTTTAAGGTACAGGATCTCCACAGATATTGACTGTCTATATCTGTGATCCACAGTGACTAAGCACTTTTAAAAGCATACCACATTCTTTTGTTCAGCCTCATACCTGTACATAGAACCTTATATAGTAACAGATTTATAGTGTGAATTTATGAAAATACCTTAAGGATTTCTTATAACTGTACTAATCATGAAATTTTTATTGTTTTATATGGCTTCTGAATCCTTTTTATTTAAAAAGACTTTATTAACTGTATTTATTCCTATTTAAAATAGCCTTCATGGTTTTTGTACACAAAATGCACTTATGCACTTTACACGACACATCTCCGGGTGTTTGGCATCTTTCCAGGGACTGAATGGATGGAAATGAAAAAAGAATGAAAAGAGAGAACTAGTTGGGAGTTTAGTAGGGATAGTAAAGAGATAGGCACCGAGAATGGGCCCAACCTAGGGTAGGGTTAAAAAAGAAGAAAAGCAAAGAGAACAGCGCTAATTGTTGTGCAACAGAAGTTTTGGTAGCTAGGAAATAAGGAGATAGAAAAGTGGTCCATCAGTCACAGCTGAGAGTGTAGCCTAACTCCACCACAGCTATAAAGGAGGGCAGTCCCCCACACCACCTCAGCTCTTTTACGGCTTTGACCCATGCACGTTGGACCTCAGTGAACATTGCAGCTACAGTCAACTGCCATTTCCCATGCTTACTGAGATTTTTTATTTTTGATTCTTCTACTGTAAAACATCACATTTTTCGGTGTTTTTCTGACAAGTTTGTCTTCTACACCAGCCTCATCTTCTGACTGCTCCACGAAGCGTTCCTGCGGCAAAGAGATTCCTGAGAAGGACGGTTGCTCTTTGTGCCTGATCTGCCTATGCCCCAACCACGACACCAAAGCCTGCCAGAAATTCAACAAGGCCACTCAGAGACATCGATTAAAAATGCTGGAGAGCCATCTTCTTAAACGGAAGCTGCTTGCCATGGAAAAGGAGCTACAGACCAGGAGCTCTTCGGCCTCTTCGGCACAGTTAACCTGGGCCTCTTCTTCCCACAGGGAGAAGTCAGGGAAGCATAAACACCAGGATAGGCACCGAGAATGGGCCCAGTCAGCTTCCCGGTCACCTCTTAAGTCCTCAACCATGACGGTGTCGTCCTCCCATGGGAGGGTGAGAGCCTCCAGCCCTTATTTCCTCTGGGTTTCCAGTGGCTCTGCTGCCCCACCCTCATCTCCATTTCGGTCGGCAGCTCTTCGGGGAAGGGGACTTTGTCTCCTGCTCCCCAGCCCCTGATGCTCAGGCCCATCTCATCCTCGAGCTCTCAGCCAGGTGGCTTGGCCAGTTCTGGGCTCTCAGGTGGCGGCTCTGCACCCGTCGCCTCCCCAGCCATGGCTCTACCTTAATCGGCTCCCACCTCCGGGACTGATGCCAGTTCTGATAGGCAGTGCCCATAGCAGGCTATCACTGTCTCCTCTTCTCTGGCATTGCCTTTGCCCAGGGGATCCTGCTTCCCTTAATTGCCGGCTTCCCCTGTGGAACTGGTATCGGTGAACCCTTTGACTGGGTGCTCTAGGCTGTCGCCCACCAGGCCATTGCCTGTACTGCTGACACTCCAGCTAGTGGGTCAGGTGCCGACGTCACCCTTGCCACAGCTGACGCCAGCTGGGCCATCGCCATATCATTTGCCAGCACCGCCTGGACCTGTGCTGGGTTTCCTGTTGCTGGCTTCACAGCCGTCGTTCCCTAAGCCTGGGCCTTTGTTGCCCTTCCTACATGTATACAGTTTTGCTTCACAGGTGGACTACAATGCCTGTTCTTGGCATGGTGGTCATTTATTCAGAAGCAGACCCCTGCCCTTCAAAGCCCAGCTCTGGCTTCTCCACTTAATCCTCTCAGGACTGTCAGCCCCAGGATATGGGTAGGGCAGAGCCATCTGATCCCCTTACATCAGGGTCCTCCAGGGCCCAACCTGGCATTGGTACAGGCTCCAGGTGGCACAAGCACCGGCCTCTGATGCTGGTTCAAGACAGCGAGTCCTCTGAGGATGACTCTACATCCTTGGTGTTTTCCTCTTCCCCAGGGGAGTCTTTGGGAAGTGAGAACCTGCCTAAGGAGGTGCCCAAGTTCCCCTCCCCCGACGATCTGTCCTTCATGGATGTTATGCCCCACATTTAGTCTACTATGAGGTGGGAAATGGAGGAGCAAGACCCGGAAAGATGCTGCCTAGCCATTTTCCTTCAGCAGAAGGATGCCTTGACAGTGGTGGTGCCACCCTTAACTGACTCATACGAGGATGTCACACAGGCACCTTGGGCTCACTCTTCCACTGTTCCTCCTCTTCCTAAAAAGGTGGATCATCTTTATCATGCCCTGGCTGGCAATCCCTTTCTGGGGAGTCACGCCAAGGTGGAGTCCATGGTCATTAACGCCACTCACAACCGCTGCAAGAAGCCCAAGCACCTTAATGCTTTCCCCCTAGACTGGGAATTTCGGTAGCTGGACCAGATTGGCAAACCTGTCTTTGCCTCTGCTACTTTGGCTACTAGGGCCATTAATTATCTGACCCATATGGTACAATACCAAAAGGCCATCTGGAACCAGGCCAAGGACCTTCATCAGACCCTGCCTGAGGACCCAAGGAAAACACAGCTTGCCCAACTCATGATGTTGGGCTCAGATGTGGTCAACCATATGCTCTGGGCATCTTACGACATCACTGATGCCTCCAAGTGTGGGGCTGCTGCAGGCATTTGCCTCCGGAACCACTGTTGGATCTGGGTCTCAGGTTTTGCCCTAGATGTTCAGGCCAGCATTTTGGACAATCCCTTCTGGGGTTCGGTCCTTTTTGGGGGTGATGTTCAGGAAGTTATTTCTAATCTGCAGGAGTCAGGCAAAACCCTTAAATCAATCCATTCACTCTACCATACCAAACCTGGAGCAAACCAACACCAGCCCTTTTCAATGGTCCTCCTGCAATCAGGCTTGAGGCCAACCTGCCAAGGGTCAGCAACAAAGTAAGGCCACTACTGCCCCAACAGGTGCTACCGCTTGATCCCCCAGAGGTCCCATGGCCCCCCTGCCCACTCCCACCCCACCCTCTGACACCTTAGCCAACCCCCACTGACTGAGGGTCCAGAGGAGGCAGTTGGGGGTCAGTTCTCTCTCCACCTGGCTGGGCTTGCGGGGTGGTGAGCAGTGACCACAGACAACTGGATGCTCCAGCTCATAGTTCAAGGACATACTCTGGAGTTCCTGGAGTGGCCACCCCGAGACCCTTCCTACCCACTCTTCTTACCCTCCTGCCTACCTGGATGACTGGCTGTTAGCTGCCCCTTCCAGGGAGTGCTTGGTTCAGACCCTGGATGCACCTCTCGTCTTTCCAGAACCTGGTGGTCATGGTAAATCTAACAAAGTCCTGCCTCTCCCCTTGCCAGCACCTCCAATATATATATATATAGGGGTGATTCTGGACACCCGCCAGGGCAAGGCCTTCTTACCCAAGGACAAGGTGGGCTGTCTGATGGAGCAGGCCTGTCTAGTTTCCACAAGCTGACAGGTTCCTTCCAGAGTCTTCCTGTGTCTCTTGGCCATATGGCAGCATCTTTTGCCATAGTTCTCTTGGCCTGCCTGCACATGCGGGTGCCACAGGGGACCCTACGCGTCCAATGGGGATAGCGCATGGACAACATCGACCAGTTGGTCCTGGTCTCCAACCCAGTCTGGAGACTTCTGGCCTGGTGGATTGACCCAGCCAATCTAATGTGGGCGGTCCCTTTTCAGATTTTGACTCCCTGGCAGGTGCTTACAATGGATGCCTCTGGCATGGGATGGGGCGCCCATCAGGCCAACCACTAGACTCAGTGTACCTGGTCAGACATAGAACAAACTCTTCATATCAATGTCCTGGAGATACAAGCGGTTCTATATGCCCTACAGGCCTTACAGACCCATCTCCTCCTGGCCCATTACTGGTACAGACAGACAACATGTCTGTAGTCTACTACATCAACAAGCAGGAGGGAACTCACTCTTACCCTCTGTGTCAGGAAGTGATGAGAGTCTGGTATTGTGTCATCGAGCACAATCTGGAGCTCTCGACTGTTCATGTCCCAGGTATCCAAAATGTGTAAGCCGGCAGTCTTAGTCGCTCCAGGTCTTGGGCTGACAAGTGGGAGCTTCTAACCTTAGTGGTTGAAGACCTCTTCGATGGGGGGGGGATTGCCCACATTTGGACCTCTTTGCATCCCCACTCAATGCAATATGCCACTTTTTTGCTTGCTCGATCCCAGGCCTGGAGTTTTCTGTTGAGATGCATTGTCCCACTCTTGGAAGGGGAGGTTTCTGAATGCATTTCTTCCCTTCCCGGTCCCGCAGAGGGTTCTGCTCCAGCTCCAGTTGGAAGGAACGGAGATGATTCTCATTGCTCGATTTTGGCCATGCCAGATTTGGTTTCCCCTGCTGCAGTAGATAGCTTTGGCTTGCTCTCCTAGGACAAGGGCATCCTGGTCCATCTGGACCTCAAGTCCCTGCATCTAGATGCATGGCTCTTACGGACCTAGGTATTTCCCACTTTGGGATTTCCTCTACCGTTATTGACATCTTGGTGGCGGCCAGACAGCCCTCCACCAGGGCCACTTATACTATGAAGTGGAATCACTTTTCCATTTGGACTGCTGTTCACCCTTTAGATCCGTTCACCTGCCCAGTGAATCAGGTGTTGGAATACCTTCTTTTCTTTTTGGATTCAGGCCTGGGGTACTCCTCCCTTAAGGTGCACTTTTCCGCCATCTCTGTGTACCATGCAGCTATTGAGGGTAGTGCTGTTGCCCAGCTTGAGGTGTAACACACTTTTTAGCAGGGCATTTTGCATCTGACACTTCCCATTCAGGACCTGGTCCCTCCATGAGACCTTAATTTAATGTTGGAGAAACTCACTTTACCTCCCTTTGAACTGTCCGCAAGTTGCAAGCTGCACTTTCTGTTGTGGAAAATGCTCGTTTTAGTTTCAGTCACTTCTGCTCGAAGGATTTCTGAGCTATAGGCTCTGATGTGTAAAGACCCTTTTTAGTTTTTTCACAAGACAGGGTGTCTTTGCGTACTAATCCTTAATTTTCACCTAAGGTGGTGTCTGAGTTTACTTTAAATCAATCCATCCACCTTCCAGTTTATTTTCCTGAGTATTCCAATCAGGGGGAGGTATTGCTCCATACTTTGGATGTTCATAGAATGTTGTGGTATTATACAAACCACACCAATCCTTGAGAAAAACTGATAAGTTGTTTGTTTTGTTCACCCCCAAGAGAGAGAGCGCTCCTGTTTCCAAACGGTGTTTGTAGAAGTGGTTCGCTAATTGCACTGTTTATTGCTACCGCAAGTACAACAAGCCCCTTGCAGGGGTAGTCAAGGGCCATTCCACCAGGGGTAAAACTGCTTCCACAGCTTGCTTCAGAAGTGTGTCTGCTGCTGACATCTGTGCAACTGCCACCTGGCGTTCTGTCCACACTTTCACCAAGCATTACAGTCTGGACACTGGCTCTAGGAGTAGAGTCAGTTTCAGCCTGGCAGTTCTTCAGGGCCTTCTGTCATGAGAGCTGCTTGACTGCTGACTTGTCCTCCTCCCAGTAATGTTATCCTGGTGATAATCAGTACTGCTTGGGACTCAGTTCTACCAGTGTGGCTTGCTGCAATCTTCGAGAGAAGCTCTTGCAGCAGGCCCTGTGTAACCCCCCTTTCAGTTTGGGGTTTACTTTAATGTACTCGGTAATACACCGCCTGAGATTGGATCGAAGGGGCGGGGGTGTAGCCATCTGTTTTAAGACGGAACTAGGCCTTGTAGAGTTTCCAGTGGGGACCACTAGCTCCTTCGAGTGTATCATGGGAACAGGTGTGGGTAGCAGGATTCTTCTCGTCTACCGTCCACCCGGAGATGACAATGTTTTCCTGCAGGAAGTTGCAGACTTCATGGTTGACATGGTGTTGGAATCCTCCAGGTGGCTGGTCCTGGGGGATTTCAATGCTTGGGTCAATGATGAACTTTCGCATTTTGGTCAAAACTTTCTCCAACTGATGAGCTTGTTGGGCTTCACATAGGTAGTTACCGCTGCAACCCATACTCAGGGTCACTTCCTGAACCTGGTGTTCCTCCTGGGGATGGAGGCCACTGACTTGGTTGTGGAACCAGTTGGATGGTCAGACTATCACTCTAAAAGGTTCAGTTTCACAGCTCCCCCTGTGAGACCCACCCCTTTGGAGATGGTTCGGTACCGCCCTTTGAGGGGTGTTACACCGGAGGGTCTGTTGGCAGTGCTGGACCTATCGAGTTGGCCATTGGAATGCTTGGATCCGGGAGACCTAGTAGTGCACTATAATAGTATGGTGCTGAGAGCCCTGGATTCCAAAGCTCCTGTCCGAGTTCGCCCTCTCCCTCTCTGCCCTCAGTCCCCTTGGTTTGATGGGACTTTGAGGGAGTTGAGGAGAGTGGGGTGAAAGTTGGAACGTTGTTGGCAGAAATCTGGCCTGGAGGAGGAGGACAGACTTAGGTTGATCACCCATTATTCGGACTATCAATCAGAAATCTCCCATAAGAAGGCAGAGTTCCTGTCCAGGGAGATTACTGCAGCAAGGAATCGACCAGCTCAGCTCTTTCGGACTGTGGACAGGCTGTGCAATCCAGTCTGCCTTCGGGGCCAGAGAGCTTTTTCACAATCTAAGTGTGATGAGTTCGCTCAATTCGTTGCAGTTAAGGTGTCTTCCATCAGGTCGGAGATCTGCTTGACTCGTTCAAATGAGTACAGCGGTGATCGATCCGAGGGCACAGGCACCCGATCTGTGTGGACAGAGTTTGACCAGCCAGCGATTGTGGATATCATGAAAATTGGTCGGAGCTTGCGACCGACTTACTGTAGTTTGGATCCTGGTCCAATGCGCCTTCTTGTGGGGTGTATGGATGTCATCAGACTGATCCTTGCTGACATAGTCTGGTGTTCGGTGGATCAGGGGGTGTTTCCGGACCCCCTGAAGGAGGCTGTAGTGACACCCCTTCTAAAGAAACCTTCCTGCGACCCAGACTGTCTTGCGAACTACAGACCGGTCTCTAACCTGCCCTTTTTGGGCAAAGTTATTGAGAAGGTAGTTGAGTTGCAGCTCGAGAACTTTATTACCACCCATGAAGTCTATGATCCTCTCCAGTCTGGTTTCAGGAAGAGGCATAGTACCGAGATGGCATTAGTTCGAGTACTTATTTATTTATTAAATTTTGGTGACCGGGTAGGCCCACTGAGCCCCGAAAGTCCCTTTTTCAGGGGCGACCCGGGATAACAATACAAGTTATAAGAATGAACAAGAACATAAGGAACATTTGAGGCATTGTGAGTTACATCATGTGGTGGTTACAGTAAAGAAAAATAGTGGATACAGGCATGGTTACAGGCATGGTAAAAGAAAAGCAGTGGATATAGGCATGGCTTACAGGCACGGTAAAAGAAAAGCAGTGGATGCAGGCATGGCTTACAGGCACGGTAAAAGAAAAGCAGTGGATACAGGCATGGCTTACAGGCACGGTAAAAGAAAAGCAGTGGATGCAGGCATGGGTACAGGCATGGTTATCATCATGACATGTAAGCAATTGGTAGTACTTTGCATATAGTTTATTCAGGGGTTACACATGGCCTCTGGTGAGCAGTCTGTATAAGGCAGGTAGTAGGAAGGTTAAGCTAGGAGACGGGAGTTGGAGAGGAGGGGAGTACCTTAGGAGCTTCAAGTGCCATGACAGTGGCATGTGCTTGAGGTCAGCAGATGGGACTTAAGACTGGTGCGGAAGTTCATGAGTGAGGAGGAGGCCTGGACCTGGGGAGGGAGCTTGTTCCATTGGCAGGCTGCTTGGGAGGAAAAGGATCTTCCGCCAGCGTTTGTCCTTACCCTAGGGACTTCTAATAGCGTTCTATCTGAGGTCCTTAGGTTCCTTGGGCTGTGTTTGAGGGTTATGGTCCTGGCAATGCTTGGTGGAGTGTAGGGTTTGAGAAGCTTGTAGGCCTGGACAAGCAAGGGGTGTTGGAGGCGGGCGACCAATGTGGGCCAGCGAAGATTGGCCAAAGTGTCACAGTGGTGACGTCTCGGGTGGTCTAAGATTGCGAAACAAGCTATTTTATTATATAGGGTTTGCATCCTGGTAATCTCTTGTTTAGCCATGCCCTGCATAATAGGGGCCGCAAAGGTCAGCTTGGGTAGAAGGACGCTGGTAGCTATGGAGGAGCCTGGCTTCAGGGATGAGTTGGTCCCTGAGTCGGTACAGGGTGCCAAGTTTCTGATGTAGGGTCCTGGTGACCTGGTCCACGTGTTCCTTGTATGTGATATTCTGATCCAACGTGAGGCCTAAGTATCTAAGGGAGGGGACTACGTTAATGGCTTTACCAGAGAGTGAGGTTAAGGAGAGGGATGAGGACCTGTCAAATCCTAGGGATCTTGGCCCGAATAGCATTGCCTTGGTCTTGTCGGCATTTAGTACCATTCTGTTCTTACATAGCCAAGTCTCTAGTGAAGTGAGATCCTTTTGGAGTAAAGGGCCTAGGGCAACCACGTCACGCAGGGGTCGGAAAATGACAGTATCATCAGCGTACTGCACAACCGAGCTCTCCCCGCAGTGGGTACGCAGGTCGTTGGTAGACAAGGAAAACAGGAGGGGGCCTAGAATTGAGCCCTGAGGTACACCCTGGTTTAGGGGTAGTGGATCAGACATGGTCCCTTTCCATGAGACCCTCTGTGCCCTGCCTGATAAGTAGCTCCCAAACCACTTCAGGGATGATTGTCTAGGCCTATATTTTGCAGCTTCTGTAGCAGCAAGTTGTGGTCGACAAGGTTGAACGCCTTGGATAAGTCTATAAAGACTGCACCAGTGGGTATCCCTTTGTCCACTGCCCTGAGAACTTCATCCGTGAAGTTAATGAGGGCAGTGTCAGTACCATGGTTTGTTCTAAATCCATGTTGGGAGGGGGCAAGGAGCTGATGAGTTTCCAGGTAGTCCCTGAGTTGATTGTAGATGACTCTTTTTTGCACCTTAGCAAGTGAGCAGAGGAGGGAGATGGGCCTGTAGTTGTTGAGTTTTTCCCTGAGCCCCCCTTTGTGAATAGGGACAACATTGGCATGTTTCCATGGGTCAGGGACTGCTCCTTCCCTCAGTGATCGATTGAGGAGCATGGTTATAGGCCAGGCTAAGGAGGTAGCTCCTGCCTTGAGTAGCTGAGGGTTGATACCGTCGGATCCCCCTGACCCTTTCGGTTACAGGTTCCTTAGGAGGTTTAGTACTTCAGTGCGTTTAGCCAGTCTCAGGTGAAATGGGGGTCTTTCCATGTGAGGTGGTTCATCTGAGGTAGGGGGGAGAGTCTGGGGAGACAGGCAGGTCTTGAAGGCCTCGAGGTCTGAGAAGTGCCTGTTAAGGGCAGCCGATATTTGAGAAGGGTCAGTTGTGAGCTGACCGTTAATCTCCATGAGACAGGACTCAGGCTTTTTGCTGCCCTTGATCAGGTCATTGATATGATTCCAGAATTGCTTGGGGTTGCTCAGGCTGGTTTTCTGGAGGTGTGTTAAGTACTCTCTCTTAGCGAGTTTTATGGCTCTCTTGGCTTTGTTCCTCAGGGCTTTGTATTCAGCGAGATCTGCCGGGAGGGAGGAGAGCCTAAACTTTTTCCAGGCTTTCCCCCCCCCGAGTAGCCATTAGGGCTTTGTGGGAGGGAGAGATCCACTTGTAGCAGCTGCCTTTAGCCCTCATTCTCTTCATTGGAGCAAAGAGGTTGGCTGCTGTGGTTACTTCGTCCTGGAAGTATTGCACAGCCTCAGTAAGAGTAGGGAGAAGATTTATGGGGTTCCAGTCCAGACTACCTAGGTACCAATTGTATTGTAGTTCAGAGAACTTGAAGAAGTCATGGGTGGAGAGAATTCTAGGTTGGACCTTGGGTGGTTTGTTTTTCCATATACAGAAGATTGGGGAATGGTCACTCAGAGAGTCTGCTATTGTGCCCGCACTCTGTATATTAGTGGGGTTAGACACCAGAGCCCAGTCAAGGGGGGTATGGTTCCCAGTTTTGTAATTAAGTCTGGTCGGTTCAGAGATGACCTGCGTCAGACCTGCTTCATGGGTAAGTGATTTCGAGGCATGACCAGGGTCCTGGGTCCAGTTAATGTTGAAGTTGCCCAGGATTAGTTGCTCTGTTGTTACCTTGGTAGCCGTATCGTTTGTGATGGCTTCAAGGGATTTGAGGGCTGATTTTGGTGGCTGGTAGATGCAGCCAATTGTTAGTTGTTTGGCATGCCCTAGGGTTATCCAGATGTATATGCTCTCTCAGTCAGCAGTAGGATTAGTCTGCTGGGGTAGAGGTGACACGGAGAGGTCATTCTAATGATCTCCTAATAGCAAGAGATCGGAGGAGTCATTCGATCTTGGTCCTCCTTGATCTCTCTGCAGCATTTGACATAGTGGATTATGGGGTGTTGCTGGAACATCTGCGGCTACTCTGTGGATTGTCTGGGATAGTCCTCAGGTGGTTTCATTCTTTCCTCACAGGCAGGACTCAGAGGGTGGTGTCAGGGATTTTTTCCTCGGCCTCCTTCTCCCTGCCTTGTGGGGTGCCACAGGGTTCCGTGCTGTCCCCCATGTTGTTCATAGTGTACATGTTGCCATTGGGAGACATTATAAGGCAGTATGGGATGAGTTTTTACTGCTATGCAGATGATACTCAGCTCTATATGTCCTCTGTCCCCGAACAGAATAGCGCGATCTCGGTCTTTAACAACTGCCTCGCTGAGATGCAGGACTGGATGAGTGCTAACTGGTTGAGACTGAATCCAGACAAGACTGAGGTGTTGGTGGTGGACCCAGGTCAGCGGGTAGAGAAGCTGCCCGCTGACTCCTGGGCAACCGTCTGGCCTTGTGTTAGGGGGTAACCAGTTGAGACCTTCTGAATGGGTCTGGAATCTGGGAATTGTGCTTGATAACGAACTGACGCTAAAAACATAGGTATCAGCAGCTGTCAAGTCCTCATTTTACCATCTGAGGAACATCACCTGTATAAAGCAACTTGTTCCCCCCCGAGGACCTTCCTATGTTGGTTCACATCTTTGTGTCCTCTCATCTTGATTACTGCAATGCTCTATACCTAGGGTTACCGAGGGTAGATCTCCATCACCTGCAGCTGGTGCAGAATGCTGCAGCCAGGTTGTTGACAGGGTTGTCAAGAACTTGCCATGTCATGCCTGTGCTGTGTGAACTGCACTAGCTGCTGGTGCGATAGAGGATCACCTTCAAGGTCACGTTGCTGACCTATAAGACCCTACACGAACAGGGACTGGGTTACTTGCAAGACCTCCTTCAGCCTTACTGCCCCCTCTGTCCACTCCACTCCACCAACGAGGGATTGCTAGAGGTTCCCAGGGTCCGTCTTCAGACATGAGGTGCTAGGGCTTTTGTTTTTGTAGCCCCGACCCTGTGGAACTCTCTACCTCATCGGATTAGAGAGTGCCTGTCCACCGAGACTTTTAAATCCTCATTGAAAACATATTTATTTGGCCTGGCTTTTGGAGATAATGTTTAGTTTTATTATTGCTGCCTTTTTATTTTTATATGTTTTATTTGATTAAATGTCTGTTTTATATTGTATATGCGCTTTGGCTTTTGAAAAGCGCTTAGAAATAAAATTTGATTTGATTTGAATGTCTTCCTGGGATCCTCAATGCCCACTGCCAGGTTGGTGTCCTGTCTTTGTTTGACCCTGCTTAGTTACCTGAGAGTGCCACGTTGAGCTCTGTGCCTGTCCCTTTAAGAGACTAACTAATCTGTTTTAAGTGAATGGTCTGAACTGGATCCAAGTGCTTTAAGGCTTGTGACCAGCCAGACATCGCTCTGTTTTGCTGCACTCTGCAGTCGATACTTGTGCAGAGGGAGTCTAGGTAGAAACTGTGCTTCTTTACTGTTTGCGAACTGTTATATTGAATGGGGAGATGTTTGTTTAACCTGCTTTCCTTGCAGCATATCTTTCTGAATGGAAGTCACCATGTTAGGTCCTGGACTTCCAGTAATTGGACCAATCAGACTCTGTGGGGCCTAAAATGGATCCTGGCCCAGGGGTCTCGTGGGAAGGAATACTGTAGTTTTTGTAGTTTTGCTGTTGGCACCAAAATTAACCTGGAGAGGAGCCCTAACTGTGACTGACAGCTTCCTCAGCCAACCCAAATGCTGGATTTACAAGGGAAATCCCCAGAGTTAAAAGAGACAGCAGATCAGTTAGAGTTGGAGTTTGATGTGTGAACAGCACGAGCCTTCGAGCAGCTGCTCCAGCCCAACTTTTTTTTTTTTTTTTGCAATTGTTTAACCAGGAAAGACACACTAAGCTGAAAGCTTGTTTACAGGTGCGACCTGGGAGCACAGGGAAGTTAAGTGACTTGCTCAGGGTCACACAGTATGCAGGTGGGGGCTGTGGGATTCAAACCCAGATCTCCAGATTTGCAGCTCAGAGCCTTAAACCACTGCGCTATACTGCCTCCCTGCCACCTTTCTCCTGCATTGAACTGCCTGATTGCAGAAGTCTGACTTGTCCAATTCCAGCTTGGAACTGCTGCAGAAGAAAGAAAAAAGTGTAACCAGTGCTACTTGTGATTTGGACTGAAGATTTGCTCCTGTGAAGCGACCAGCCCAGCAGTGTGCGAGACAAATTTGGATCAAGAGGTCTGCTCAGTGAAATTGCTAAACTTGTGACCAGACTGTATCCGAACTGTTCAAAGCTAGTGCTACTTAATTCTGAATGTGCTGAATGTGTTTCATGGGTCGAGACCTGTTTCCTATGACCCAAACCTGTTACGCCAGCTGGAGGCTTCACCAGCAGAAGACCACAATCTTTGCCTAACTGTTCATCCTGCCTGGGCCTTGCCAATCCAGCCCAAATCAAGATTCCTGCACCAGAGACTGTTTTGGCGAGACACCGGCTTTGGGGATCCAGCCCCTATGCAACAACAACTCTCGGGTTGAGACCACCTAGAGGAAAGGCCATGAAGAAGAGGTGCGTCATGTTGGCCCTGTTTCCCCATGCCCATCGGTAACCACCATGAGGTTTCCATCTCACCTGCATTCCAGCAGAAACCTGATAGCGTGAGTGCAAATCAGGGTAGCTCCCTGCAACAAATATTTAGATAATTTGTGGCACCATCTAATTGCTTCTATTTCTGGGTTTGCAAGAGACTGAGCTATCCAGCTTGGATTACAAATAATCATCTGGTTGTTTTGCATGCTAACTGCCTTTTCTTTCTATCAAGGCCCCAACATGAGCTGCAATGCCGGCTGCCCCCGGGCAACGCCTCTGGCTAGCCAGACTTTCCATGCTGGGTACCCAGTGTTGTGTGACTGTCAGTTTGGGACAAAAAGTGCATGCCAAAACTGAACCAATTCAGATTGCCAGTCATTTGACTAGATCGAAGCCCCTTCCTTGTTACTGCCTCTAAATAAATCTGATTATCTTTTTTCATGTTTAACCTGGCTAGTGTGCATATTATTAGTTGCGTTATTGTATTGAAAGTGTGTAGTTGTGTTGCTAACCTTATTTCACAGGAGGTATCCAGGGAAATTGCTGCAAGTCCAAACCTGTCGATAAGTGTGAAGGGTATGTTCATATTATTACTGCTATTTACCGACTGTATGTTAGCCACTGTTAAAGGTTCAAAGCCACTAGGAGTGTTGGTGGGTAGTTATAGCTTCTCATAGGGCTATAGCAGGCTAGACAGACACCCCCAATACCATTACTCTGGGTGGTGGCACCTTAGAACCGAGTCTAGGCCCCTCAACCTGTGCATAGCCATACAGGCAGGGGTGGTAGCCCTTGGAAAAGCACTACCTAGGGGTTACATCTTGGAGGCACCACTGGGATTAGCGCCCTCTTGTGGCCAAAAGGTAAAAAGTCAGCCAGTTGCAATGTTGGCGACAAAACCCTCTGCAGTGGGTAGCCAGCATTTGAAGATCATTCCCAGCCATGGAGGGTATTTTCTCTGGGATCATCCCTCCCCACCCCCAGTGGAGAAAAAGATTGGGAACCAGGAAGACTCATGCCTGCTGGCTGGTCGACCACTGTCCTGGAACAAAAGAGCAGAAGTGGCAGGAGATTATAGTGACTGTTCGGGGGCCCACCTTCACTGTTATTCGGGGCCTCCAATCTATGGGGTCCCCTGCATCAACACAGCAATATTTGGATGCCCTGATATCTGTCTTTGATCCCCAAGAGAATGCTGATCAATTAATGTGGGAGTTTAATGCCATGCGTCAACAAAACGGGGAAATATTGTCAGCCTATTTAATGCAGCTAGAGCATGTCTTAATGAAAGACTTTGATAAAGGAGGGGTGACCAATCAAGACGTATACCGAGTTTGAATGGATCATGTTCTAACCTCGGTTGAGGACCCGCATTCTGTGATATTCCAGTTATAGATGCAGAAGTGCGTTGACAATGTCCCCTCTTTCATTGAATTAATGCAAGCAGTGCAACGTGTCAAACTCCAATCAGATGAGGAAGATCCTGTAGTATCTACTTCGGGACAGCTGATGAAGACTGAAGACCCCGTCCCAGTTGGTCAATTCACAAGTTGTTCTAGTGAAGATACTGGAGCCCCCATGCCTTGAGGAGATGCCCTGTCTTCCTCCTTAGAAGTCAGACTAAGCAAATTGGAGGCTCGGTTTGACAGGTTGTGTGACTTAGTAATAGAAATATGCACATGGTGAAGGAGAACTCCAAGTGGCTATGATGGACAAAGGACTATAAATCATGCTGAGGTATTCTGTTATCATTGTGGGCGGGACAGTCATAAGCAAAGAAAGTGCCTGTTCCCTGAAGATGCGGACAATGTAAAGGCATGACTAATAGCCTTCCGGCAGTCCTGTTTGAGAGCCTCATAAAAGCATGCAAAGACCCCGACTAAATCACGTGTGCGGTGGTGCCGGCATTAAGAGAGCACAGCTGGTGACATATCAGGTAGATCTGAACTGTTTACAACTAATGATTCCAATAGTATTACGAACAATGATGTTAATGACGAAGATTTATGTTGACAGTATTAGTAATGTGTTATATGATTTAAATTCCATGGAATTTTCTTTTGATAATGAACCTGGAATTTCAGAGCAAGTTAATAAAAGTGTTTCTGCTGAACCAGAACTAACACAGCAAGCAAATGAATGTGCTTCTATTTCAGAACAGACAGCCAATGCGGAGGTACCCCTTTCATCAGAAGCTAACTTATTGATGAACAATGAGGTGGGACTGATCAACCCAAATGCAAATGTTGAAAAGACTCAGCCTGTGCCTACCCCTCCCAGAAAGTCTGGAAGAGCCATGGAGCCTGTAGTGTGTCTTGGTTACGACTCCCCAGGAAGACCTATAGATCTTCCCATGAATGTAGTTCACAAAGGGGTGTATATTTCTGAGAATTTGCTTCCAAAACTGGGTTACTCTGAGGCCATTATGTTGATAGTAAAACCCTCCAGTCAGTATACTAATGCCCTTGCCCCATGCAGCCCAAGTTTAGCTGATAGGGTAAGTCCCAAGCCATGTGGGTTAGTGTGCAGGAGGTAGTACAAACAAGGGTTGTACAAGCAATGTGTGTAACTACCTGAATCAGTTTCATGGAAAATTATGTGTCATTATGCTGTATCCATTGTGAAATGCAAAGCATATAGTACTGCTGTTGTTATAATTAGTCTGTTTTTTTCTCTGATGCATCAGTATTTATTGTATGGTATATCAATGAAACATGCATGTATTTACATATAATGTTTTCTATATAGAATAGTGTTTTATATAGAGACTTGACGTGGACACCAAGTTTTTCCAGACGGGGAAGAGTGTAACCCCCCCCTCCAATTTGGGGTTTACTTTAATGTCTTTCTGGGTTCCTAAATGCCCACTGCCAGGCTGGTGTTCTGTCTTCGTTAGAGCCTGCTTAGTTACGTGAGAGTGCCACGTTGAGCTCTGCACCTGTCCCTTTAAGAGACTAGCTAATCTGTGTTAAGTGAATGGTCTGAACTGGGTCCAAGTGCTTTAGGGCTTGTGACCAGCCAGACACCGCTCTGTTTTGCTCCACTCTGCAGTCGATACTTGTGCAGAGGGAGTCTAGGTAGAAACTGTTCTTCTTCTTTACTGTTTGTGAACCGTTATATTGGATAGGGAGATGTTTGTTTAACCTGCTTTCCTTGCAGCTTATCTTTCTGAATGGAAGCCACCATGTTAGGTCCTGGACTTCCAGTAATTGGACCAATCAGACTCTGTGGGGCCTAAAATGGATCCTGGCCCGGGGTCTCATGGGAAGGAAAACTGTAGTTTTTGTAGTTTTGCTGTTGGTAGCAAAATTAACCTGGAGAGGGAGCCCTAACTGTGACTGACAGCTTACTCGGCCAACCCGAATGCTGGATTTACAAGGGAAATCCCTAGAGTTACAAGAGACAGTGGATCAGTTAGAGCTGGAGTTTGATGGGTGAACAGCTCGAGCCTTTGAGCAGCTGCTCCCTGAAGGAGCATAGGGGAATGGGCAGGAAGAGGCCCAACTTGCCTCCCTTCCACCTTTCTCCTGCATTGAACTGCCTGATTGTAGAGGTCTGACATGTCCGAATCCAACTTGGAACTGTGGCAGAAGAAAGAAAGAAGTGTTACTAGTGCTACTTGTGATTTGGACTGAAGAGTTGTTCCTGTGAAGTGATTGGTCAATCAGTGTGTGAGACAAATTTGGTTCAAGAGGTCTGCTCAGTGAAATTGCTGAACTTACGACCAGACTGTATCAGAACTGTTCAAAGCTAGTGCTGCTTAATTTTGAATGCGTTTCATGGGTCGAGACCTGTTTCCTATTACCCAAACCTGTTACGCCAGCTGGAGGCTTCACCAGTAGAAGACCACAATCTTTGCCTAACTGTTCATCCTGCCTGGGCCTTGCCAATCTGGCCCAGACCGAGATTCCTGCACCAGAGACTGTTCCAGTGAGAGACCGACTTTGGGGATCCAGCCCCTGTGCAAAAACAGCTCTCAGGTTGAGGCCACCCGAAGGAAAGGCTGTAAAGAAGAGGTGCATCATGTCGGCCCTGTTTCCCCATGCCCATCGGTAACCACCATGAGGTCTCCATCTCACCTGCATTCCAGCAGAAACCTGATAGCGTGAGTACAAATCAGGGTAGCCCCCTGCAATAAATATTTAGATAATTTGTGGCACCATCTAATTGCTTCTATTTCTGGGTGTGCAAGAGACTGAGCCATCCAGCTTGGATTATGAATAATCATCTGGCTGTTTTGCATGCTAACTGCCTTTTCTTTCCATCAAGGGCCCCAACATGAGCTGCAATGCCGGCTGCCCCCGGGCAACGCCTCTGGCTAGCCAGACTTTCCATCTTGGGTACCCAGTGTTGTGTGACTGTCAGTTTGGGACAAAAAGTGCATGCCAAAGCTGAACCAATTCAGATTGCCAATCATTTGACTAAATTGATGCCCCTTCCTTGTTCACTGCCCCTAAATAAATCTGAATGTCTTTTTTCATGTTTAACCTGGCTAGTGTGCATATTATTAGTTGGGTTATTATACTGAAAGTGTGTAGTTGCATTGCTAACCTTATTTCACCGAGGTATCCAGGGAAACTTCTGCTAGTCCAAACCTGGTGGTAAGTGTGAAGGGTGTGTTCATATTGTTACTGCTATTTACTCACTGTGTGTTAGCCACTGCTAAAGGTTCAAAGCCACTAGGAGAGTTGATGGGTAGTTATAGCTTCCCAGAGGGCTATAGCAGGATAGACAGACACCCCCAATACCAGTATTCTGGGTGGAGACACCTTATTACTGAATCCAGACCCCTCAGCCTGTGCCCAGACATGCATTCAGGGGTAGTAACCTTAGGGAAAGTGCCACCTAGGGGTTGCACCTGCTTTCCCTCCCTCCTTCCCCCTGCTCCTCTTCTTTTATCGAATCTGCTTCTGCCTTTTCTTTGGCTCTCATGATAATCCCTTGGTTCTCCATCAGCTGGCTGTGCAGAGTCTCCGGCGAGAGAACTGAGGTGGTGTGGGGGACCGCCCTCTTATAGAGTGTATACTGATGCCATACGACTGATGTTGGCGGGGGGGGGCTGTCCCCTGTGGTAGACTACTAGCTAGAAGTTTTCCTTGTGGTCCTAGTGCCTGGTGACATAGTCCTACCAGTGTGGCCTGCTGCAAAAGCTTCTCTCAAAGATCTACTGTCATGGTAAGTTCTTACATAACTGTCCATTTCTTACTTTTACCTAAAGTATAAGTGCATGCTAACAGGGGGGGAAACTGCTTGCATTGTTTAAGGCCTGAGAGCGGGGTGACCACAGCAGGGAGGGGGACAGTTATAGCATCCCAATGAGTTGTACTAACCAATCACCAAACCCACTTAAACATGTCTCTTGGTGAAGAAACCATGCTACAGTATTTCTGCCACGTAGATTCAAACCCTTTTCAAGTGAAGGAGAAAATGAACCCATAAGCCACCAAAACACCTACAGTGACCCGGTGGCATTGTAAGGTAGTAGCACCCCAACCCCTCAGTTAATTGGGAAGATGCCCACCCTACATGGTCCTTACAATTACATTGTGGGTTTCCAGGCCTCTGGTTTTAAAGTAAGGGATAAAAGACACAGTATTACTCTGTAGAAACATGACAAAGTTTAAAGTACAACATTTGAAATGACTGGAACCTACAGTAACTGCAATATAAATGAGGACACAATTTCTAATGATTGTAAAGTCCTGAGATTTATTTCAAGTGGAGAGCATTGTTTTAAGCTGACCTTCCCCATCTCTCCGTGAAATAAATGGATGTGATAGTTCAGCCTCTTTTAGTGATGTTCTGAAGCTACATGGACAATTATCTGTAATGGAAACGGAGTTATAAATGTGTCTCTCCCTTCTCATTATCTTTAGACAGGCAGACAGATCAATTAATGATAGACAGAGTAACTAGCAAATTTTCATACAGTATGTCAGGCAGTAAAATAAATTGTTCAGTTTCATTAGGAAACGCTATAATTTTGCTAATCAGGCTATACACAGTAATCTGATTTTGCAGGCAGGTTATTTTGAAAGAGATAGCAGTAATCAGATTCTGAGTAGTTAATTGCTATGTTAATCCAGGTAATTCTCTCGCTACGTGAAGGATAGCCAAGGACTGCATGATGGGTGTAGATGAGACTGGTGTGTGTGCAGGTGGATGCACTTCTGTGGGTATTTAGGTTTAAACAGCACTGACTCGCTAAAGGCATTGCTTGAAGATCACAGTTTTACAGGCTTGTTAGGAATCAATGAAACTTAGTATCTTTTGGCAGAAAGGGTTAATAAGGAAACAAGACCTCGTGAGCATGAATGAGTTCTGAATTACAAATGGGTTGACATTATTACATGTGCATCACCAGTACTTGTAAAGAGTGTGCTTTTCTAATTTTTTGAACAAATCAATATCGTTTAGAGAGATCCTAAGTCCTAACACTGAGTGGTCCCCGTTTAATCAAATCAATTTACATCAGCAGAAACTGCTTGTCTTGTACTCTGTGGTTAAAAGGTTTATTGGATTGAGGTTGTCCTTCTGAGAAGATAATACAGCATCCTTTTAATCAGTTATTTGAAAATTAAAAAATGGATCAGCTGGCTGGCGCAGTGGTTCACCATTTCATGCAATAGTAATTTCCATGAGACTGGAAGGGGTTGCCATTTAGATTTTTGCTACCAAACACTGTGAACTGTCCTTTACAACACTGCAGTTGGGATCCAATGACATCAAGTTTACCCTGTCTGCAGGAAAACGGAAGGGCAACAATGACAGGGCAACTCATTTAACTGTGTAGAAGGAAGCGCTGAAAAGCTGCTTTTCTCTGGAGAAAAGTTAATTTCTCTCATGCAGGCTACCGGTCTTTGTTATTTTACCTTTTGAACTCTGATAGACCTAACTGCATGTTTATTCATTTTATTTGCAAGATATTTGTACAAGATAGTGCAATAGGCGCAGCAACACACTGGGCCCACTGACTTTGAGTTGAATATTTGATTCAACAGCTACTAAAGATGATTTTGAAACATGCTAGGAAATGTTAACAAATATGTTATTTAAGAAATGTATTTATTTGGAGCATAACCCCTAGGTGGTACTGTCCTAAGGGCTACTACCCCTGTCTATGTGACTAGGCGCATTGAACGGGTGCCTCCACCCGGAGGAATGGTTCTGGGGTAGCATAACTGCTGTTGGTATAGCCCTCTGGGATGCTATAACTCCCCACCAACCCCTCTAGTGGCCTAAACAGTATAGCAGCAAATCTTTCACATATACCATATGGCAGTAATGACTTGCTTACACCCCTTGCACTTACCACCAGGGCTGGATCGTCTGCAGCTGCCCTGAAGACCCCCTGTAAAATAAGACCTGTGATGTAGCAGTTCAATGACAGTACAATACCTCCACCAAAAAGGTACACATTAGTAAGATTAAATGCAAAACAACACAATTTGATTTATTCAGGGAAATGTGAACGGGGCTGGGGCATGAATCTAGCAGATGATTTATAGATCTGATTATTTCAGGTTGAAAATGCATGAACAAAGAGTTCCTTGTATACAGTCACACATCCCTGGGAACCCAGTTGTAAGCAGATGAGCCTGAAGCGATGCCTGGGGTAGGCTAGTGCTGCAGCTGTTGTTGGGGCCCTTAGAAAAGAAAACAATTAGCATGCACATCAATCCAGAATTTGTAATCCGGAGCTGGATGGCTGAGCTTGTTGTAATAAACCCAAACAAATAAATCAGATGACACACAATGATTGCAGCTTTGTTACAGGGAACTACCCTGTTTGGTACTCACTTTACCCAGACCACGAGGCAGGACTGACGGGATGAAGACCTCTGGATGGTGTTCTGGTTTGCCAGGGGAAGCAGGGCTCACACAGCTCACTGAGGTGGTCGCTATCTTTTCAATGGTGTTGAGCAGGGAGCCAAATCCCCGAATGGGTCTTTCATCGGAAAATGTCTCTGCAATGGGAGCGGCAGTCTAGGCTGAGATGGCAGGGCCCAGACTAGAGCAGGCAGTTCGGATTTAGTCCGTGCAAGTGCTGGAGCAGCTTCCAGCTACCATAACACACTTGAAGGTGGGGAACCAAATCACGACCCACACAGCACATTCAGCACACTTATAAGCAACACAACTCTAAGTCACAGTTCGGGTAAAGTACGGTTACAATTTAGCAAACGTTCTGCACAAACCTCTCAATCTATGACTCACTTCGGCACCTGGCAGGCTGATCACTTCTGGGGCAAGTCTTCGGTCCCAAATTCAGGCAATGATCACTCTCTTTCTCTTCAGGCTTCAGATCTCAAACAAAGGAATTAGATTTAAGTCCAACTTTCACATTCACATTCACAGGATTTCTCACTGGAAGACATGACAGGCAGGCCAGTGCAGCCTTCCTGCCGATTCTCCTGTGCGCCCACGCAGGAGCAGCTGCTCGATGGCTCGAGCTGTTCACTCTCCAAACACCAGCTCACAACTGACTCTGCTGCAGGCAGTTCTGGGGATTTTCCTGAGATCCAGAAGGTTTGGTTGGCCGAGGGAACTGTCTCACAGCAAGGGCTCCCTCTCCAGGTCCATTTAGGTGCCAAACCTTAAAAACTACAATTCCTACAGATTTTCAGTCCACAAGACCTCTGCGGACAGTCTCCATTTTAGGTCCCCTAAGGTTAGATTGGTCCAACTCTGGCAGTCCAGAACCAAAATGGTGACTCTTATGCAAAAAGTCCAAGCTGCAAGAGAAGGCAAGTTAAACAAACTTCTATACTATTATTATTAATGCAGATAAACTGTAAATGAACACAGTTCCTAAAAGAGCTCCCACTGTGCATATAGTGACTGCATAATGGAGCAGAAATACCACTCACCTGGCTGGTCATGAGCCCTAAACTAGTCGGACCCAGCCCACACTAATTTCTAACACAGCATAATGATTCTCTTAAAGAGACAGGCATGGAGGCTTTCTATAGCACTCTCATTCAGACACATACTGCAACTGCAGACACAGGACACCATCCTGACAGTGGGCATTAGGCAGCCCAGGAAGACATTTTAGTAAACTCCAATTTGCAGGGAGTTTACAGACTTCCCTGTCTGGAAAAATGTGGCATCCACATCAAATCTTTTCTTACTGTAACATTTCATATGGACACATTGTACGAAAAGATACATACATGTTTCATCTGGTATAACTCAGTAGTTTAGAATTCACATTTTTCACATTAAACAGAAATCACAATTTCAGTAAGATTACAATATTTTATCATAGCATTTCACCTTATTCCCATCTCTTTAACTTTATACGCCATGTTACACTGAATGGGCACCTTAACTTGGGTGGATGCTTTGGTTTGGGTACAGGCAGTTAACACAAGTGTGGGCAAAGAATTGGATGTGACATAGACTTCTTGTGCACAACATTCATGAGCAAGTTAGGCTGTCCTGGAGTGTCATACGTGAGTTTTAAGATTGGTTTTGCAGTTCTTTATGAGCGATGTTGGCAGCACTGGCACTGGGACTTCTTGCTGTTGAGGCTCACTGTCACTTGTCCGAAGAATTTCCACAAAGTCAGAATCATCCAAGACACATCTCTCTGGCTCATGAATGATACTTTCATTAGCATGAAAAAGTTCACTTAGCCCACTTAGTTCATTAGCACTTGCATGGTTGCTTGTAGGTTCACTACTTGCCTCATTGTGTTCGGGTTCACTGATTGCCATCAATTTCACCATGCAGAGAGACTCAGCTTCTTCAAGACCCACACTGTGAACATCACTTTCTGAAGGTTCAGGTGCCATGGATGAATTGGGATGTGTTAACTCAGCTGGGGGGTTCGGAATCATCATTGTACTTAATAGAAGGAATTCCCTGGAACACTCTCTCAAGTTCAAAAGATGGGTAGAAAGCTGGATAGAATTCACGTTCGGCATCACTTTCAGCATTTTCAATATCTGCAATGTCTGCAGGATTGGAATCATTATTGGAAGCAACAGGCTGGGATGCAGGAGTTTGCTGATTTTCTTGCTTGGCCCGAGCAGCAGACCTAGTTACAGGGCACCGAGAAGATTCAGACTCTTGAACAGTATTGATTACTATTTGGCCAACAGGTAACAGGTGGTTCCAGTGAATGGTTTTAACAGCACAATGGTCCCCCTCTGGATGTACTTTATACACTGTTAGATCATGCAGCTTACTGATTACTATATACGGAATATGACTCCAGCGGTTGGCTATTTTGTGTTTACCTGGAAGTCCAAAGTTTCTCATTAGTACTCTGTCACCTGGTTGGAGCGCTTGGGCCTTAACACGTTTGTCATGGCGAGTTTTGTTAGTCAGGTTTCTCTTTGCTGCCATGGTGTTTGCAAGCTGATAGGCATGGTTTGATTTTTGACATACTGCAGGTAGTTGACTGATTGAACACCATCGGGAGACACTCCAAAACATACTGTACATCAACTGGAAGGCGAGCTGCTCTGCCAAACATAAGGTGGTATGGTGAAAAAACAGTAGCATCGTTCTTTGTGCAATTATAAGCAGTTGACAAGGGCGCTGATTTGTTGGCTCTACTTTGGTTTGTCTTTGGGTTGCAGAGTGCCCAGCATATCGAGTAGGGTTCTGTTAAATCTTTCTGGCTGTGGATCCCCCTGAGAGTGATAAGGGGTTGTTCTGGATTTTCTTACACCCCATAGAGACAACAGTTCTTTAATAAGCTTGCTCTCAAAGTCCTGGCCTTAATCCGAATGAATATGCTGGGGGGCACCGTAATGTGCAAGAAACTGTTCAACAAGGACTTTGGCTACAGATGAGGCCTTTTGGTCTTTAGTTGGGTAGGCCTGTGCATATCTCGTGAAGTGATCTGTGACAACCAGTACATTTGCAATGCCTCTGGAATTTGGCTCAGGACTAAGAAAATAATTACAGACAAGCTCCATGGGTGCAGGTGTGACAATATTGATCAGAGGAGCTGCTTTTTGTGGTGGAGCCTTGTGCTGAAGACACCTACTACAGGTTTTAACATGTTGTTCTATGTCTAGGCCCATTTTAGGCTAGTAGAAATGTGAACGGCCAGATCAAGGGTTCTTTCACTACCCAGATGTCCTGTTTGGTCGTGCAAAGCTTATAGGACAATATTTTTGAATTTAGCTGGCAGTACTAGCTGTTTTCTCACAATTTCACCTTGGCTGTCCGTAAGCTCTCGGTACAATAACTGGTCTCGAAGCTTGAGCTTGCTCCCTTCCCGAAGAAGGAAAGCAGTTTTAGGGTCTCTGGACCGCATTTTAGAGCTATCTTCCCCTTTTCTGAGAGCTTCAACTACTAGTCTGATCATTAGATCGTAGTACTGTTCTTTGTGAATGTCAGCTGGAGTTAGCTGTGGTAAAGAACTCAAGTCCAATGCTGCAAAACTACAGTAGGCAACTGGTATGTAAGTCTCTGGAGGTCCCAAGCAATCTGCCAGACAGCTTACAGCTTCAGAGGACAAGGTTTCTTCCTGGTCAAACTTGTGGTATAGTGCTTTAACAGATTTCTCAGGGATATGAACCCACTGTTGGTCAGAAACATAGACTTTGATGGCAGATAAGGACTGCTTGGCCCACCTAGTCTGCCCATTTCCCTATCTACAGGATAAGCTGCAGATCCTAGTTAACTAACAGCCTATTTCTTCCAACCCCCCATAAGAATTGCCCTATGTCTGTCTGATGCATTCTTGAATTCTCCCAGTTTTAGACCCCACAACCTCCTCAGGAAGGCTGTTCCATGCGTCCACCACCGTCTCAGTGAAAAAATACTTCCTCACACTGCCCCTGAGCCGTCCCCCCCCCCATCTTCAAATTATGTTCCCTTGTTCTTGCACATCTCTTTTTCTGAAAGATGCTACCCTCTTGGACTTTGTTGATTCCACTGAGGTACTTAAAAGTTTATATCATGTCCCCCTCTCCTCCTCTCCTCAAGGGTATACATATTAAGCTCTTTTAGTCTCTCCTCGTATAGCTTCTCTTGCAGACCCTGCACCATTTTAGTTGCCCTCCTCTGGACTGCCTCCATCCTGTCTATGTCCTTGCGGAGATGGGGTCTCCAGAACTGAATGCAGTACTCCAGATGGGGTCTCACCAACTGTCTGTACAGAGGGATAACAACTTCCTGTTTTCTGCTGGTGATGCCTCTCCCTATACATCCCAGTATCCCCACAGCCCTCCCTACTGCCTTCTTACATTGCTTGCTAACCTTAAGGTCATCTGATACGATTACCCCCAGGTCCCTTTCCATTTTTGTTGTTGTTACTGCCCCCCCCCCCAATTGTGTAATCTTCCCTTGGGTTTTTGTTTCCGATGTGCATTATTTTTGCACTTCTTCGCATTGAATCCAAGCTGCCATACTTCTAAAAGTTCTGACCATTCCTCCAACCTTGCCAAGTCCCTTCTCATCCTTTCCATACCTCCTTGTGTATCAACCCTGTTGCAGATCTTTGCATCATCTTCAAAGGGTCATACTTTTCCTTCCAGTCCCTCTGCGATGTCACTTATAAAGACATTAAAAAGGACTGGACCCAGTACTGAACCCTGCGATGCCCCACTAGTAACCCCTCTTTCTTCAGAGTGGACTCCATTTACAATTACCTTCTGTGTCCTGTTGTCCAGCCAATTGTAACCCCTGGGTGGTGGTATCCCAAGGGCTACTACCCCTGCCTGCTTGGCTAGTAGCAGGTTAAGGGGCCTGAGTTCTGAAACGGGTTGTAGTGGTCAAGCTAACCTGGGCCCAGCCCTCCAGGACACTGTAATCCCCCTCTTTCCTTACTAGTGGCCAGAAAAATACACACTAATCACTTTCACAATACCCCTGATACACCACACAAGTACCCATACTCTTTGCACTTACCACCAGGACTTTTCTCTGGCTCGGCCCTGGGAACGCCCTGTAAAACAAGGTTATACACAGCAAATAACAGCAGTACAGTACTCTTGCACAAACTGGAACCACAGTCAGGGTAAATGCAAAAAAGATTTAGATCTGATTTATTTAAGGGACTTGAACAAGGAAGGGGCATAATCAGGTTAATTTGCTTAAAGGCTCTATCAATCAAACAGTTATGCATGCACTTCAGGGTCCATAAACAGTCACACACTCTGGGTACCCAGATGGAGAATGGTGGGCTAGCCAGGAATGTTGCAGCTTGTTGGGGCCCTGTGATGGAAGATAGCAACATGCACAACACACACTATTTGTAATCCGGAGCTGGAGGGCTCAGTTCGTGAAAAGAAAACAACAATACAATCAGGTGACACACTTTTAGATTAGGCTGTTGTTGCAGGGAGCTACCCTGATGATTACTCACGATACCCAAGACTGGACACAGGCTGGACAAAAATCAAGACAGCAGGTGGTTAATCTGGAGTGCCAGGAGAAGCAGGGTCCACACGATTCGCCGAGGTGTCGTTCCTGTTCAGGCATGGAGCAGGGGGCTGATCCCCAGGCAGGTCACTCGTCGGTGGCTTTCTCTGTGTAGTGGGGTAGTCTGGAGGGCCAGCGTGGCATGGCCCAGGCTGAATGGAGACAATTCAGTCCAATTAGGCTGGATTATGCTTCCAGCAAGCAGAACACAGTTCACACAGTGGGGAACTAAATTACGACCCACCTTCAATACACAGCACATTTACATGTAAAGGATTCTATGGTACCAGCAAGCAGAACACAGTTCACACAGTGGGGAACTAAATTACGACCCACCTTCAATACACAGTACATTTACATGTAAAGGATTCTATGGTACCAGCAAGCAGAACACAGTTCACACAGTGGGGAACTAAATTACGACCCACCTTCAATACACAGCACATTTACATGTAAAGGATTCTATGGTACCAGCAAGCAGAACACAGTTCACACAGTGGGGAACTAAATTACGACCCACCTTCAATACACAGCACATTTACATGTAAAGGATTCTATGGTACCAGCAAGCAGAACACAGTTCACACAGTGGGGAACCAAATCACGACCCACCTTCAATACACAGCACATTTACATGTAAAGGATTCTATGGTACCAGCAAGCAGAACACAGTTCACACAGTGGGGAACTAAATTACGACCCACCTTCAATACACAGCACATTTACATGTAAAGGATTCTATGGTACCAGCAAACAGAACACAGTTCACTCAGTGGGGAACTAAATTACGACCCACCTTCAATACACAGCACATTTACAGTGGCGTGAAAAAGTATTTGCCCCCTTCATGATTTTCTCTATTATTGCATATTTGTCACACTGGATGTTTTCAGGTCTTTAGACAGTATGTAATATTAGATAAAGGGAACCTGAGTGAACAAATAACACTTGTTTTTTTTTTTATTTCACTTATTTAATGAAAAAAAGTTAACCAACACCAATTGGCACTGTGTGAAAAAGTAATTGCCCCCTTACACTTAATAACTGGTTACGCCACATTTAGCTGCAATGACTGCAACCAAACACTTCCTATAATTCAATATCAGTCTTTCACATCACTGTGGAGGAATTTTAACCCACTCTTCCTCGCAGAACTGCTTTAATTCAGTAACATTTGGTAGGTTTTCGAGCATGAACTGCTCGTTTTAGGTCCTGCCACAGCATCTCTATTGGGTTTAAGTCTGGACTTTGACTAGGCCACTATAAAACTTTAATTTTACTTCTTTTTAGCCATTCTGATGTGGACTTGCTTTTGTGTTTTGGATCATTGTCTTGCTGCATGACCCAACTACGCTTCAGCTTCAGCTGACGGAAGGATGACTGGACATTCTCCTTAAGAATTTTCTGGTACAGAGCAGAATTCATGGTTCCTTTAATTATGGCAAGTCATCCAGGTCCTTAGGCAGCAAAGCGCCCACACCATCACACTACCACCACCATGTTTGACTGTTGGTATGGTGTTCTTACTGTGGAATGCTGTGTTTGCTTTACGAGACATTATGGGATCCATGTTGTCAAAAGTTCCACTTTGGACTCATCTGTCCATAGAACATTTTCCCAAAAGGCTTGTGGATCATCCAGGTGCTTCTTGGCAAATGAGAGACGAGCATTTATGTTCTTCTTGGTTAGCAGTGGTTTCATTGCTCACTCTCACATGAAGCCCATTTTGCCCAGTCTCTTTCTGATTGTGGAGTCATGAACACTGACCTTAGCTGAGGCAAGAGAAGCCTGCAGTTCTTTGGATGTTGTTTAGGATCCTTTGAGACTTCTTGGATGATTTTACACTGCGCCCTTGGAGTAATTTTGGCAGGCCGCCCACTCCTGGGAAGGGTCACTACTGTTCCAAGTGTTCTCCATTTGGAGATTATGGCTCTCACTGTGGTTCGATGGAGTCCCAGAGCCTTAGAAATAGCTTTGTAACCCTTTCCAGACTGATAGAGGGCAACAAAATGTTTTTCTGATCTTTTCAGGAACTTCCTTTGATCATGGCATAATGTGCTTGTTGAATCTTTGTGCTGGCAATGTGACTCTGATGGTAAGGGCCAAAATAAGTGAGGTTTATATTGAGCAGGGCTAGCTGTAATCAAGCCTGGCTGTGTTCAATCAGCTGACTCTAATTATCCCTTTAATTGGGCTGATTTAACTAGGGGGCAATTACTTTTTCACACAGTGCCAGTTGGTGTTGGTTAACTTTTTTCATTAAATAAATGAAATAAGTAAAAAAAAAAAGTGTTATTTGTCCACTCAGGTTCCCTTTATCTAATATTATATTTTGTCTAAAGACCTGAAAACATCCAGTGTGACAAATATGCAATAATAGAGAAAATCAGGAAGGGGGCAAATACTTTTTCACGCCACTGTACATGTAAAGGATTCTATGGTACCAGCAAACAGAACACAGTTCACACAGTGGGGAACTAAATTACGACCCACCTTCAATACACAGCACATTTACATGTAAAGGATTCTATGGTACCAGCAAGCAGAACACAGTTCACACAGTGGGGAACCAAATCACGACCCACTTTCAATGCACAGCACATTTACATGTAAAGGATTCTATGGTACCAGCAAGCAGAACACAGTTCACACAGTGGGGAACTAAATTACGACTCACCTTCAATACACAGCACATTTACATGTAAAGGATTCTATGGTACCAGCAAGCAGAACACAGTTCACACAGTGGGGAACCAAATCACGACCCACTTTCAATACACAGCACATTTACATGTAAAGGATTCTATGGTACCAGCAAGCAGAACACAGTTCACACAGTGGGGAACCAAATCACGACCCACTTTCAATACACAGCACATTTACATGTAAAGGATTCTATGGTACCAGCAAGCAGAACACAGTTCACACAGTGGGGAACCAAATCACGACCTACTTTCAATACACAGCACATTTACATGTAAGGAAGTTCTACTGTACAAGGCAAACCGCTCTCCGGTCATGATCGCAAAGTCTCTGCACAAACTGGGGATTCAAAAGCAGCTGGAAATCCTGACAGGCCGATCACATTCAGCAAAATCTTTGGTCTTCTTCAGGTATGAGTCTGGTAAAAAAATCAGTGGCTTACTTCGTTCTCACAAACTTGGATTTAGTCCAAAATAATTCTCTTCTCTCCCTCTCCGGGGCAGCAGGCAGACATGCACGCCACAACTCAGGCCTTTCCGCAGTTCTCCCGTGTGAAACTACTCAGACGGCTGCTTGACTGTCTCAAGCATGTTGCTTTTTCAGCTCCCAACTTAGATCTGACTCAAACTGCAGCAAGCCTGGGAATTTCCCCAGAATCCAAAAGGTTTGGCTGGCTGATCTCTCTGTCAGTCACAACAAAGGCTCCCCCTTCAGGTGTAAAAAGGCGCCAAACACCCAAAACTACAGTTCCTACAGATTTTGACTCCAGACAGCTCCTGTAGTCCGGCTCCATTTTAGGTGCCACCAGTACTGATTGGTCCAATTCAGAAGTCCAGGACCAAGACAGTGGAGATAAACAAAACAGTCCTTGCTGCAAAGAAGGCAGGTTAGACAAACTACATTATCATTATCACTCTAAATGATTTTCAGCAAATAGTTACATCTTTCAACAGAGCTCCTTCTCAGATTACTTATGACTGCAATCCAGGCAGCTCTTAAAGAGACAGTGCACAGAGGCTATACAGGCACTCTCTGGCAATCACATTTAAACTGCTAAAATGCAGGACTCCAGCCTGGCAGTGAGCATTTAGGCAAGCTCAAGGAAGACTTTTTGGGAACCCCCATTTGTAAAGGGTTACACAGTGTTTAACCCAGGCTACCACCATGGGACCCACTCCCAGGTTGGTTAATTTGATTATTAATCTTTTGTGTGGGACTGTGTCAAATGCCTTGCTAAAGTCTAGGTAGGCCATGTCCACAGCCCCTCCCTGGTCTACTACTTTGGTCACCCAGTCAAAGAAATCAATTAGATTCGTCTGACATGACTTTCCCACTGTGAACACATGCTGCCTTGGGTCTTGTGCCCCGCTGGTCTAGGTACTCAACAATTCTTTCCTGCAGAAGTGATTCCATCACTTTCCTTACCACAGAGGTAAAACTGACAGGTCTGTAGTTTCCTGCCTCTGTCTTGCCCCCAACTTTTGTGAAGGGGAATCACATCCACCTTTCTCCAGTCCTCACGTACCACACCATCCTCCCATGATTTGTTAAAAAGGGTAGTCAGTGATGTCACTAGTTCTCCCCTTAATTCTTTTAGAATTCTGGGGTGAAGTCCGTCAGGCCCCATTACTTTGTCCACCTTCAGTTTTAGGAGTTCTTTCAGAACGCTTTCTTCTGTGAAAGGACTGGGATCGAAACCCTTATCTAGAGTGCTTCTGTTAATTTGATTAGGCACCCCCCCCTCCTCTTTTGTGACTACTGAGCAGAAGTATTCATTCAGTATCCCTGCTTTTTCACTGCCCCTTTCTGCCCACCCATCGTCCTTTCTATTTAGCCTCAGTGCCCCTCCCTTTGTCTTTCTACACTCCCTGATGTACCTATAAAAGGTTTTATTTCCCTTCTTAACTGAGTTGGCTATCTTTTCCTTAGTTTGGGCCTTTGCTATTCTGACTTCCCTCCTTGCTTCTTTCTGCCTTAACTGGTACAGTCCTCTGTCCTACTCCTTCTGTGTTTCCTTATACTTCCTAAATGCTATATTTTTTTCCCTAACCTTCTCCGCCACCTCTTTTGAGAACCATATCGGCTTTTTCTTTCGTTTTGATTTATTTGCTTCACACAAAGGCTTGTTGCCTCTGTGATGGCAGTTTTGATGTTTCCCCATTGTTGCTCCACCCCTCCTTCTAGCCTGTTTTCTAGTGCTTTTCTAAGGCACTCTCCCATCTTGCCAAAGTCAGCCCTCCTGAAGTCCAGTACCCTCACTTTTGTATGGCTTGACTCTGTAGCTGAGTTTATCATGAACCACACTGTTTGGTGGTCACTTGTTCCCAGATGGCTACCCAATTCTAGATCTGAGATCCTCTCACTGTCCCCATTTGAGAGTACAAGGTCTAAGATTGCTCCCTCATGAGTGGGTTCTAAAACTAGCTGTCTGAGGCATGCCACCTGTAGGGCATCGAGAATGGCCCTGCTCTTGGATGTGGCTGCAGCAAAGGTGTTCCAGTTAACATCTGGCATATTCAGGCCCCCCATCAACAGTATCTCCCCTTTCTCTGCCATCCTAAGCATGCCTTCTATCATATCCTTGTCCATTCCCTCTCCCTGACATGGGGGTCTGTATACAACCCCTGTGTGGATTGTGGTGCCATTTCCAGTCTCTAAGGTGACCCACAGTGCCTGCTCGACTCTCTGCTTATTCTTTTGTTCCATTGCTTTTATCCATTCCCATACATAGAGAGCTACTCCTCCCCCTCTTCTACCCTTCCTGTCTCTCCTGTAGATTGTGTACCCTGGTATGTTAACATCCCAATCATGGTTCTCTGTGTACCATGTTTCTGTGACTGCTATGATATCCAGGCATCCCTCTTCCATCAAGGCCACAAGTTCAGGGAGCTTGTTGCCCACACTACGGGCATTGGTACTCATTACCCTCAATTTCTTGATGGCCTTACCCCTTTTTGCCCCATCCCTGTCCTTATTGCCTTTGTCATTTTCTCCATTTACCCCAGCCGTTCTCCCTATCAACATCTCTATCTTGGTGTTTACCTCACTTAGTACCCTGATTTATTAGGGGGGGCTATAATTTCCCTGCTCCTTTTCAGTGCCTCTCCCCTTGGCTAGTTTAAATGCTTGCCAATGAAGCATTTAAACCTATCACCTAGGATCCTGGTTCCCCTCCTGGACAGATGCAAAGCATCACGCCAGTATAGGCCTGCATCACTCCAGGTGGACTCCCAGTCCCCAATAAAGCCAAATCCCTGAGCTCTGCACCAGTTTTTCAACCATTGATTGAATCCCATGGTGGCGCACCCTAGCCTCATCCATGCCATAGACAGGCAGCACCTCCGAGAAGGTTACTGTGTGTGCTACTTGTCTAAGGCCCCTCCCCAACTCCTCAACCCCTTCCTGCTGTACTGCTCTGATCCCTTTCTCAGCCAGGTCATTTGTCCCTAGGTGGACAATGACATCCAGCTCCTTCCCCTGTGCAGCTGCTCCGGCGAGCCTGAGGATTCACTCCCTGTCCCTCCAAGCCATGGCTCCAGGCAGGCACTTTACCTCCCTCTCCCCTTCCTCCCCCAGATCTACCCACTTAACAATGGAGTCCCCCACCAGGAATTGTTTCCTTCCCCTGTGGGGTCCCATGCCGCCCTCCTGAGGGTCTCCTTTGTGGAGGTTCCCTGCATCCTCCATGGTCTCCACTGTGGGTGCCTCCATAGAGGAACCACACTTTGCCAGAACGGCATATGAATTATGGAGAGGTACATCTGGAGGGATGCACCTCTGTTCCACCATCCTCACCCTTCCTGAGCCCACTGTGGTTCAACCACTCCTGTTTCTTGGCAACCTCAGAGGCAACAGCAGTAGCCCTGGTGGTCCATGGGAGAGGAGAACCCCTAAATCCTGGCCAACTCAGCCTGGAGATGAGCAACCTCCTCCCTCAGCCCAGAGAGGTGCCTGCAGATGGGACAACACCGCATCCTCCAGAACATCTCCCGGAAGGCTGCTGTTCCACAGCCACTGCACTGCACTACTCCCATCATGTCTTATTTCTGGCCCCTTAACTGTTATTTGGAATACCTACTCTTTTCTCTGTTTATTTACGAGTATAACCAGGAAGGCATACTGAGAAGTGATTGCTCGATTCCAGATGCGACCTATGGGACAAGTCCCAATACAATAGTTCAAATATGGGTACTTGTAGATTAACAGCACAGTGAGGGGTCCACCTGCCATGCAGACAATCGGCAGATAGATACAGGAGAGTAGGAGAGGGGAGCATACATGGGGATAGTGTTACAGAGAATCACAACAACAATAATCTAATACATAGTGTACACTAGCTAAAACGTGAGCAGCTAGAGGTGAAGTGTTACAGCGAATCACAACAAATAGTCTAAATACATAGGGGCTCTAGCTAAAGTGTGAGTAGCTTGAGGTAAAGTGGGTGCCGAATAGGCGGTTGAGGAGGCGGGGGTTGGGTGAGTGTCTTATATTGACTGGCAAGGCGTTCCATAGTTGTGGGATACGAAATCTGAAGGGACGTGGAGGAGCCTGGGTTCCGTGCTTCTGACAGGGTAGGCAGGGGGAGGTTGTGGGGAGAGGACAGAAGCCAGGTATGGGGGAAGAGCCTGGGACCAGAATTTGGTTGTAGGCCTAGCACAATGGGTTTGTCTGCAGTCTTGGAGGGACGGCAGGGCTAAGGAGTTGTATAAGGTGCAGTGGTGGGTTGTTTGTGGGCAGTCCAGGATAAAGCGACAGAAGGAGTGATAAAGGGAGTCAAGGCTGGCCCAAACGGAGGAGGGAGCAGTAGTATAGACTATGTCGCCATAGTTGAGTATAGGGAGTATCATCCTTTGAACAATTGTTTTTCTAGCAGGAGGGGGGAGACAGCTTTTGTTCCTATATAGGGCGCCGAGTTTAGGGAGTAGTTTCTTGTGTAAGGAGTCAGTATGGGTGGCGAAATCAAGGTGCTGATCAAGCCAGACACCTAGGTATCTGAAAGTGGTGCAAACTTCCAGGGGAGTCCCATCTAGGGTTTGGAAAGGGGGGCACGGAGCTTGACGGGAGAGTCTTTGCTGTGAGCCGAAAGTTAGTGACATGGTTTTCTTTGGGTTTAGGAATAGTTGGTTTGACCAGAACCAGTCCTGGATGGCACTGAAATCCTCCTGTAACAGGTTTGCCACCTCCCTTGTGGAGGGGCCCGTGGTGTACAGCACTGTATTGTCCACATACATTTGGATGGATGAGTAGCGACAGACTGATGGGAAGTCACTTAAAAATATGGAGAAGAGCAGTGGGCCCAAGACTGAACCTTGGGGGACACTGGTGGTAACTGGTAGGGGGTTGGATATGTGTGATCCGACTTTTACAGCCTGGTGCCTACCCACCAGGCAGTCGTGGAACCAGGTGGAGGCTAGACTGGTGAGACTGGCTTCTTTTAGTTTAGACAGGAACAGTGTATGGGAGACGGTGTCAAATGCCTTGGCTAAGTCTATGAAGATGGCAAAGGTGATGTGGCCTTTGTCCATGCCGGTGAGTATGTCATCTGTGAGTCTTAGCAGAGAGGTGGTAGTTGCATGAAACCAGATTGGTATGGGGTGAAAAAGGAGGAGGTGTCCTGATAGGGAGAGAGTTGGGCGAGGACAAGACGTTCCTGTATTTTTGCCAAAATCAGGAGTAGGGAGATGGGGCGATAGTTACCCGGGACGGAGGGGTCACCCCCTTTAGGGAGGGGTATGACAGTAGCTAGTTTCCATGCAGACGGTAATTTGCCTAGTGAGAAGGAGAGCTTGAAAAGTGTGGCTAGCGGGGCGGCTATGGCTGGGGCTGACAGAAATAGCATCTTGGCATCTAGGGCCGTGGGGCATTTTCCTTTGTTAGGTTTCAGGGAACGGAGGGAGTTGAGAACTTCGTCCGGGAATACAGGGCGAAAAGCGAAACTATATGGGTGGTGGGAATGCTTTTGGTGGGGGAGGGCATGGGTGGGTGGATGCTGGAGGGAAGATAGGAGTGAGTCAGCACAGCAGGAGAAGTAGGTATTGAAAGCAGTGGCTACATTGCTGGGATCGGTGATTGTAGTGCTTTGTTGTGACAGTGTCGGTGGTGGCAGGTGGGTGGGGGGGAGAAGAGGGATTTGAATGATTTCTAAAAGTTTGTCGGGTGGTTTAGGTTTGCGTCGAAAGCTAATAGGAAATAGTTCTTTTTTGAGTTGCGAATGAACTTGGTACAGGAGTTGTGGAGGGTTCTGTAGTTTTGGAAAGCTGCCTGGGTGCCCAATTTCTTGTGGACTTTCTATGCGTGGTCTCTGGAGTGGCATTGGCTGATGATATCAGCGGTGATCCAGGGAAAGTGGGCACCTCTGATCCTTTTTGTGCGCGGGGGGGGGCGTGGTAGTCCCAGACATTTAGAAATTTGGCCTTGAAAGTTTCGAAGGCGGCATCAATAGATGTGGCCGCTGGGATGAAAGACCAGTCTACTTGACCTAGGTCGTGCATGAGCAATGCTAGGTCCAGGGAATTGTATGTCCTTGTCTGGAGTGTCTTGGGGGGGCGCAGGGCCTAAACACCTTTCTGACCATGAAGATCATGTGGTGGTCACTTAGGGAGTCTGGGAGCAGGCCCGCTCATGGGATCCTGTGGGGGTGGGAGGAGAGGATCCAATCCAGGAGAGAGTGGTTTTGCGTCTTGTGGTTTAGATGGGTGGGGTGTTCGATTAGTTGAGTGAGATTTAGAGCCTTGATCTTTGTCTTAAGGTGGGCCTTATCTGTGGCTAGCCAGTTGAGGTTAAAATCACCGATGGCGTGAAGCTCGTCTCCCATGGTTAATGACTTTAACGTGTCCAGGTGTGATAGAATGTCAGGTATGGGTGTGCCGGGGGGGGCAGTAGGACCCTGCAACATACACAGGGGTGGAGCATGGGAGCGATACTTTGATTAAGAGAGAGTCGATGTGGGCTGGGAGTGAGGGAATTTGAATTAAAGTGAACTGCAGCTTAGAGGAGATGTACATGACTGTTCCTCCGCCTCTCTTTTCCCCTGGATGATCATGTCTGATAATTGTGTAGTTAGGGATGGATACTTCAGCATCTGTGTGATGCGGTTTTAATGAGGTTTCAGATATGATCAAAATGTCAGGATGATGGGATAGGGCGACTGGCTGCAGCATAGTTATTTTGTTTAGTAAGCTGCATATGTTGAGGTGCTGGAGCCTGAGACCCTTTGGGAATGTAAACGGGGAGTGAGCGCTTGGAGTGGTGGGTCCAGGGTTGGACTCAATATCACCAGCCAGGAGGAGTAGCAGTGTGAAAATCTGTTTGCATCTGTGCCAGAGGTATTTGTGCCTGGGGGTAGGGGTGGGAGCTGAGGCTGCTGGCGGTGGACAGTTGAGAACTTGGGTGCGGAGAATGTCATGACCCAGCTTAAAAGAGGGGGCCAGGATGGTGGCGCTAATGTGCCAAGTGTGTGCTTTAGGGCAGTATTGTAGCTGGAGAGGGTATGTATAGATGGGCTGGGGGATGAAACAGGGGCTCGTAGGCAGGGGTGGTTCCCTTATTGGGAGGATCGCTGGGAGAAGAGAGAGAAGTAGCAGTGGCAGGAAAGGTAGCATAATTGGTACAGATTGACAAAGGTTTTGGTAGAGGTAAAGCGGCCACTAGTGGTAGCAGCTGATAAGCTGCAAATTGGAAAGTGAGCTGATAGGTTCTGGAGCTCACGTGACACAGTGTATATACGTGACACAGTGTATATAATAACGAGCTCACCAAGAGGCGGTGGTGGGGTGGCGGGTGGGGCCAAAACAAGGCTTTGATTGCAGCAGAGCGTTGACGTTATTGGTCTGCTGCGGTCATGGTGGGGGGGCACGCCCCTGAGGCTTGCTGGCTGGCTGGGAAGGGCTTCAATTCAATGCCCTCGACTTCAACTGTGGAAAGAAAGAGAGGGAGTTTAAGTAGCTGTGGAGTGAGAGGGGGGAGGAGCTGAAGTAACAGGTAGCCCAAATTTACATGCAGTGCTTTAGAAATAACTCTACTGTCGGTACTTTAAAACTCTACTCTCTGTACAGTGCAGTGCTTTAAATGAGCTGTTGCCTGGGTAAATGCAGTAAAAGTTTGTACTTAAAGTCTTGCAAGAGTACTGTAAGAACAGAAAAATGACTTTAAAGCCTTTTAAATAATTCTATCAGTAGGCCTGTGCCGAGAGAAATTAGAGCCCTTAAAGCTACAGCTTTCACAGTCCTTTTCCTTTGTCCTGGCTTTTTTTAATTATTTTGGCTCCAAACTGAAAACACAGGCTCCAATTGCAGTGGAGCATTGTACCTTATGGGTCTGCTGCGATGGTGATGGGGGGGGGCGCATCCTGAGGCTTGCTGCTGGCTGGGGAGGGCTTCCAATTCAACGCCCTCATGACTCCGACTTATGGGTCTGCGGTGGCGATGGGGGGGCACATCCTGAGGTTGCTGCCTTTGGCTGGGGAGGGCTTCCAATTCAATGCCCTCGCGACCCCGACTTATGGGTCTGCTGTGGTGGCGATGGGGGGGGCGCATCCTGAGGCTTGCTGCTGGCTGGGAAGGGCTTCCAATTCAATACCCTCATGACCCCGACTTATGGGCCTGCTGCGGTGGCGATGGGGGGCATGTCCTGAGGCTTGCTGGCTGGTTGGGTAGGGCTTCCAATTCAATGCCCTCGCGATTTATTTTTTAATTTTTTTTTCTCCTTACTTACTTACTGCCTCTGTGCCCTTTAAGCTCCTGATCTTCCTGTTCTGAGACAAGAAGTTCCAATATATCTCAGTAGTCTATTTACTTGCTCAGAGTCAGTCCTCCAGCAGCTGGGGGGGGGGGACGGACAGCTATTCTTTTCCTTTTAGGATGGTGAGTCTTTTGTGGTTCTGTGATCACTCACTTCCTGCTCCCAAACAGGAAGTTCCTGTTGTCAGTCAAATCCTGTGCCTATAAAAGTAGAACTGGCTTAGGCCGGGGGGATGGAGGGCGTGGAAGGAGGGCACTTAGTTAAATTCACAGATAACAATTCCCTTCAGCCACCTGAGCCAAACACCTAGATAACTGCACAGATAACAATTCACTTCAGCCAACTCAGACAAACACACTAACTTATTTATTTTATTTTTTTACCCTAAATTGAAAGTCTCAGTAGTAGAGTTCTAGTTCTTTAGTCCCAGTAGAGAAGTATAGTTATAACAGCAGCTCCTTCTTCTTGGTGTTCTCTGCCTGTTCTTTGGCAGGTCTTCATGAAACAGCATCAGCATCTACATGATTTAAACCTGGTCGATACTCCGCTGCACAATCATAGGTTACTAGAGCAGAAAGCCATCTGTGTCCAGCAGCATCTAGTTTAGCTGTGGTTTGGACATAGCTTAAAGGATTGTTATTGGTCTTGACCAAGATTTTAGCACCATACAAGTAATCGTGAAATTGATCAACTATGGCCCACTTGAGAGCGAGAAATTCTAATTTATGCACTGGATAGTTTTTCTCTGAAGATGTCAGACTTCTGCTAGCAAAGGTGACAGGATGCAGTCCTTCCAGATGTTCTTGACAGAGTACTGCTCCGAAACCACTAAAACTGGCATCTGTATGTAACACATAAGGCTTGGATGGATCAGCATAAGCGAGTACGGGAGCGTGTCAGTCTGTAAATTATTTCTTCAAAAGCAATGTTACAATCGGGCATCCATTTCCTCCCAAACGGCTCATTTGGTCTGAAATAGGTCTTCTCAACATCTTTGTCAGTGCTCTTCTTAAACTTTTTGTGCATAGGCGGATACCCTTGAGTTAAGTTTAGTAGGGGGCGGATCAGCTTGGTATAGTCTTTGACAAATCGGCAATAATAGCCGCAGAATCCAAGAAACCTTTGAAGTTCTTTCAAGTTGTTGGACTTTAGGCAGCTGGTTAAGATTTCCACCTTACTGGAGTTAGTTTGGATGTCTTCTTTTTTTCCTTTTTTTATTTAGTACACTTTTTGTCCCAGCCAGCGTCGGGACTTTCAGCCCTGGTCAGGGCCCCCACCGCCCTCTGATCCCACATGAGCCGCTCTCCCCCGTGCCCCCTGGCTTACCCCCCCAGGGTGGAGTCATGGCACTGGCAAGGTGTCGCAAATGTCGGTTCGGGTCGGGGGAGCCAGCCCCCATGGAGGTGAACGACGTCCGGTGGTTCGAGAGGGTGCATGGTGCTGCCCTCCCCTGATGAGTCCCGCAGCCTAGCCGAATTTCAGGTGCCCCCACGGAGGTGAACAACGTCTGGTGGTTCGAGAGGGCGCATGGTGCTGCCCTCCCCCGATGAGTCCCACAGCCTAGCTGAATTTAGGGTACTACACACACGGATTTGTGACCACGCTTTTATAGGTACATTAGGGAGCATAGAAAGGTTAAGGGAGGGATAGTGAAGATTAATAAAGGAGAGGGGAGGTGGGCAGAGGGAGACAGTGAAAAGGCAGAGATACTGAATGAATACTTTTGCTCAGTATTCACAAAAGAAGATGAGGAGCAGTTACCTAAACCAGACAATAGAAGCACTCTGGGTAGGGGGTTGATACCAGTCCATTCACAGAAGAAAGAGTCCTGAAAGAACTCCTAAAACTCAAGGTGGACAAAGCAATGGGGCCTGACGGGATTCACCCCAGAATCCTAAAAGAACTAAGGGGGGACCTAGTGACACCACTGACCACACTTTTAACAAATCATGGCAGGATGGGGTGGTACCTGAGGACTGGAGGAGGGCAGATGTGATTCCCTTTACAAAAGTGGGAGCAAGGCAGAAGCAGGAAACTACAGACCTGTAAGTTTGACCTCAGTGGTAGGGAAAATGATGGAATCACTTCTGAAAGAAAGAATTGTTGAGCACCTAGAGCCAGCGGGCACAGGACCCAAAGCAACATGGATTTACAGCAGGAAGGTCATGTCAGACTATTCTAATTGATTTCCTTTGACTGGGTGACCAAAGTAATAGACCAGGAGGGGCTGTGGATATGGCCTACCTAGACTTTAGCAAGGCATTTGACACAGTCCCGCACAAAGATTAATAATCAAGTTAGCCAGCCTGGGAGTGGGTCCCAGGGTGGTAGCCTGGGTAGCAGAACTGGCTGCACAACAGGACACAGAAGGTAATAGTGAATGGACACATTTGAAGAACGGGGTTACTAGTGGAGTACTTCAGGGCTCAGTACTGGGTCCAATCCTCTTTAACATCTTTATAAGTGACATTGCAGAGGTCTGAGGGAAAGGTATGCCTCTTTGCAGATGACACAAAGATCTGTAACAGAGTTGATACACAAGAGGGGTAGAAAAGATGAGAAGGGACTTGGCAAGGTTGGAGGAATGGTCAGACATATGGCAACTTAGATTCAATGCAAAGAGTGCAAGTAATGCACCTGGAAACAAAAACCAGGAGAAGAGTACACAATAGCAGGGGAGGTACTAACAACAACAAAAATGGAAAGGGACCTGGGAGTAATCATAGCAGATGACCTAAAGGTGGGTAAGCAATGTGAGAAGTCAGTAAGGAGAGCCAGGGGGATACTGGGATGCATAGGAAGGGGCATCACAAGTAGAAAAAGGGAAGTGATTATCCCTCTATACAGACAGTTGGTGAGACACCATCTGGAGTACTGTGTGCAGTTTTGGAGACCTCATCTATGCAAGGACATAGACAGGATGGAAGCAGTCCAGAGGAGGGCAACTAAAATGGTGCAGGGTCTACATCAGAAACCATATGAAGAGAGACTGAGAGAGCTTAATATGTATACCCTTGATGAAAGGAGGGACAGGGGGACATGATAGAAACGTTCAAGTACCTCAAGGGAATCAACAAAGTCCAGGAGGGTAGCATCTTTCAGAAAAAGAGATGTGTAAGAACAAGGGGGCAGAGTTTAAAGATAGAGGGGGGACGGCTCAGGGGTAATGTGAGGAAATTATTTTTCACTGAGAGAGTGGTGGATACATGGAACAGCCTTCCTGAGGAGGTCGTTGGGTCTAAAACAGTGGGGGAATTCAAACATGTTTGGGACAGACACAAAGCAATTATAGTGTGGGGTTGCAGGAAGCAGGCTGTTGGTTAACTAGAATCTGCAGCTTATCCAGTAGGTAGGTAGGGAAATGGGCTGACTGGGTGGGCCAAGTGGTCCTTTTCTGCCGTCAAAGTCTATGTTTCTATGTTTCTATGCTGCTTCGGCTGAGTCGAGCTGTGGCTTCCTGACTGTTTTTTTGTTAAAAAAAAATATTTTGTTGGATCAATGAGGCCACGACTGCTCCTTGGTGTTACCTTAAGAGCCAGTGGGGAGTTCTGATCTAGCTGCTCCTATGGTGCTACCGCATTAGTCTATTGTGGTTTCAAGTGAAAGAAAGTTTGTGCCTACTGAACTGCTACAGTGCTTCGTCTATTGATGTTTTAAATAGCTGCAGGCAATTTTGAAAATGCTTTTAATGATCCTGCTTTTGACTACAGATTTTGTTAGCGTCCAGAATTTCCAACCCTAATTTGCTGCCTAAGCCACCATTTTGTCGCCAGCCTCCTTTCTTGGAATATTTCCACAGAGCCCCTGGCCGGCATTCCCTTTTCTGCTCCATAACCTTTACTTTTCCCTGGAAGTACCTTACAGGCGAAACTTACAAACGTGTAACCATTTGTCCCATCAAACCCCCCCAGCTGCCTATAATCACCTGTGCTTTTCTCTTACAAACGCGTAACCACGTTGTCCCATCAACCCCCCCCCCAGCTGCCTATAAATACCTGTGTTTTCTCTGCTTGCTCCTCAAGTGCCCCCATGGAGGTGAACGACGTCCGGTGGTTCAAGAGGGTGCATGGTGCTGCCCTCCTCTGATGAATTCCTGCAGCCTAGCCGAATTTCAGGTACTACACACGCGGATTTGTGACCACACTGCTTTAGCTGAGTCGAGCTGTTGCTTCCTCGCCGCTCCCACCACCACCCTTGGTGAGCACTCCATTAAATAGCACACATCAGGTGACTGATTTAACCAATCAGTCCACTTTCCCATCTGCAGACTATCATTGCTTGCCACTAGTGACCGCTACAGCTATCTCCCTTGCTCTAGTACTAAATCCCCCTTGGTATCATTATGTCACTCATAGACCTAAAATCAATACTAGGGATAACTCTCCTTGCAACGTTTGTATCCCTTCCACCTGCGGACCACCCAAATCCACTACCAGGCCCCCCAAATCTCTCCCTATTCCACTGCCACCCCAGTCACTGCTCCCTCACCTCAAATGGCCTCTCCACCCTGGGAACACACTGTTCCTGGATTCCTGGCCCATCCATCATCCCCTCATCCTTCCTTTCAGGGCTGGCGTTATTTAAACTGCATACCCCAGGATTGTTCACGCAGTTTCCCCAGTCTCCCTTACCCAGCCGCAAACCAATAAAAGTAGTAACTAACCTAAAACTATTTCTAACTCTAGCACTCCTACTCTCAGGGGACATTGAGTTAAATCCCAGCCCTACCACCAGTGCCAGCCATCCCCCCCCCCCACTGGCCAACTTCCCAGAGGCCTGAAAACAGTCCACCTAAATATATGCAGCCTCCTACAAAAACTGCCACTACTTCAAACCCTAGCATATACACTATGCCCGGACGTCCTAATCATCACAGAGACCTGGCTGAAACCCCACAACCCAGATGGTGAAGTGGCTCTTCCTGGTTACTCCATCACCCGACAGGACCGCCCAGGCAAAAAGAGAGGTGGTGGCACTGCCATCTACGTAGCATCCCAAGTACATTTCTCTCCTGTGGCGCAATCGGCCTTCCCTGGTAACATCGACTGCTTACTGATAAAAAATCTCCCTACCACACTCCATCCCTATTTTTATAGCAGGGACCTACTGTTCCCCTGACTCCACTTTAACCTCCATTGCAACTCACCTAGACACCCTAAAAACCATTACCTCGGGTAGGGAGTTCCACATCCTTGGTGACTTCAATTTAAACTGGCTCACTAGTGCTAGCTCCAAACTCCATAACCAAGTTTAAACCTGACTCAACTCATCACCGAACCTACGCGGCTAAACCACAAAATGCTAAACCACTCCCTACTCGACTTGGCCTTCACCTCTCATCCACATAGGATTATAACCTCAGGCCTCCTTCTGGACTCACTGAGCGATCACCATATGATATATATCATACGCAAAGTTTTCAAAACAAAACCACCCCCTCCAAAAACACTCCATATCAGATCCTATAAATCCCTTAACTTAGATGGACTTCGACAAGACTTAGCAAACGTGGACTGGTCCTTCATACCCCAGGCCCCTTCCATGGATCATGCCTATGACTTCTTTATGTCAAGATTTCTTGCCATCTGGGACTACTGTACCCCACCCAGGAAGGTTAGGGTAAGGGGTGCCCATCTGCCGTGGATCACTGCCGACCTCCTGGAGCACCTCCATGCCAGGGATCAGGCGTGGAAAGTTTATAAGACATCAGGGTTGCACACCGATCACTTACATTACCGAGCGCTCAGAAATACCTGCACTAGGCTTATCCGCAAGGCCAAAGCCACTACTTCTCTTCTTCTCTCCAAAATAATCTCAATCATCCAGCCAAGTTCTGGAGGTCTATAAAGTCACTTTTCTCCCTCCTGCCCAGCCACCCACTCCTGCCCTAGATGTGGGTGGCTCTATCCTAACTGAAACTCTAGCAGTTGCCGCGGCTTTCAACTCTGTGTTTACTAGCAGCGGGTCCCTCTCTCCTCAAACCCCTACCACCACAATCCCATGACACCTTCCCCCTCCACCCATGCCGTCCCCCACACTGTTTTCTCCTTCACTCCGGTTACCCAACCAGAAATACTTAAAACCCTACTCGCCCTAAGCCCCTCAAAGGGTAGGTGCACTACTGGCATAGATGCCAAAATGCTCTACCTTTCTGCACCAGCTATCGCCGAGCCTCTAGCATCTCTTTTCAACCTCTCTTTCACCTCTGCCACCCTACCTTCAAAATGGAGCCACGCCACAGTCATCCCCCTTCTGAAAAGCGGTGACCCATCCTCCCCCAGCAACTACGCCCAATCTCCTACCTACCTAACCCAAAATCCAGGAACATCTAGATCCTCTATGACACCACCTTCCTTCACTCCTCTTCTTTCTTCACCCCTTACCAGTCTGGCTTTAGAAAATACCATTCCACTATTACGTCCCTCCTCAGACTCACTGATTCCATCCTCACCGGTATGGATAATAGCCTCATCACATCTGCCATCTTCATCGACCTAGCCAAGGCTTTTGACACGGTCTCTCACACCCTCCTTCTATCAAAACTCTCTAAAGCTGGCCTCTCCAGTGCGGCCACTCGCTGATTCAACTCATACCTGGGAGGTAGGACCCAACTGGTAAAAATTGGTGTCTCCACCTCAAACCCCTCCCGGTCTCCATTGGAGTCCCTCAAGGCTCGGTCCTCGGCCCTATCCTATTCTTCATTTTCCTCAACGACCTTCCCTCGATCTGCCAGCATGCTGATATTCATATGTACGCTGTCGATACAGTCTTGTACACCTCAGGTCACTCCCCACAGGAAGTTGCATCCAAAATCCAGCAAGACCTCACAGAAGTCCAGCACTGGTTTCATAGAAATCAACTTATCCTAAATGCTAAAAAAATGATCTCTGTGACCTTCGATACAAGACAAAGACTCTCCTGTCTCCCTGCTTTCCGCATTCTCAAAACACTAGAAGGGTCCCCTCTAGAAGTCTGCACCTCTTTCAGATACCTTGGGGTCTGGCTGGACCAACATCTAGACTTTTCCACGCATATCAAAGCAACCCTTAAAAACTACGCCCTTGGCTGGGGCTTTGTGCAAACCATAGCTGCATCCCCCTCCAGGCCCGCAAAGAGATCCTTCAGAAAATGATCCTCCCTATCATCGACTATGGGGATGTAGTCTATAGCTCTTCCCCTAAATCTACCCTGGCTAAACTGGATTCTCTTTATAACTCCTTCTGCCGCTTTGCACTGGATTGCCTTCCCACCACTCACCACTGTGACCTCTACAGTAACCTTAACTTACCCTCCCTCATCAATCGGTGCTTTTACCACTGCAACAGTCTCACAGCAAAATTCTGGACCCAGTCACTGCCCTCCTACCTAGCCACTACCCTAACAACCCAAAAACCATCAGTTTACTCACTCAGAAATTTAGACTCCCGCCTGCTACAAATCCCACACATGACTACCTCTGCTGGGCAGTCGGCTTTTAGAGCCCGTCTACCTAAACTATGGAACTCTCTGCCGGCTGACATCCGGCTCTCCCTTCCCCTGGGCAACAAATCTCCCTATTAAAAAAGCAAGTCCGCATAAGCTGCTCATGTCTACTTGTCACGCAATAGCGTGGGCCATGGCTTAACTTGTGAGCACAAATGTGATGGCAAACCACCAAATACAATCCTTCTCTGTCTACCCAAGCGCTTAATCTATCAAATCTCAACTTGCCGCTACTTTTTTTTCCTTCTTTTCTGCCTACAAATATGATGTCACTCTGTTCTTGCATCCTGTACTTGTAACTATTGTTGTGTTTTTTTTCTTCACTGTAATTATACAACCTTGTACATATTGTATGTAACCTTTGATTTGCTGTCCGAAAAGTTCTGTAAGATGACTTGTTTGTACTATCCCATTTTCACCCTTCCCCCAGGATGCATCTGGAATCGAGCGGTAGTCTGCTCAGTATGTCTTTCCTGGTAAAAGTTTTAAATAAATAAAGAAATAAATATGAGAGGCAGTGAGGAGGGCATCATGGAGGCGCTGACTCGGAATTTTTCCGTCCCGGAAAGGATGTTTTTTCCTCGGGGGTGGGGACGTGCAATGACATCCCGCGTCTTGCCCGCCCCCTCTGGACATCCATACGCTGGCTGCATCGGAACCCCTGGCCTCCACCAGGGGTCTGTAGTGCACCAGATGTTCGTCCCCCCCTCCCCCAGAAAAGGAGAGCAGTCCAGAAGACGCTCCATCCATCTCCCCGCCAGCCCTCCAGCGACCCAGGTCCATTCTCAAACCTGAGTCGCTGGCGACGCGAGCAGAACTCTAACTGCTGCTCCAATGGGCCGGCTCGGTTTGGATGCCCTCTGATGATACTATGTGACTCACGTATTTGACAGAACGCTGGAAAAACCGGCATTTGTCAATGGATAACTTGAGACCAAACTCTTTGAGTCTGTCCAGTACTTTGAATAAGTGAGCCTCATGCTCCTCAAGAGTTTTCCCAAAAACTATGACATCATCAAGGTAGGCAAGACATTCCAAGAGAGTCATATCTCCCACTGCACGCTCCATTAATCGCTGGAATGTTGCTGGTGCACCCGATATGCTTTGGGGCATACGAAGGAACTCTTAGAAGCCCAAGGGACAAATGAATGCAGTTTTTTCCCTGTCCTCTCAAGCCTTTGGGATATGATAGTATCTGCTTCGGAGGTCGAGAATGGAAAACCATTCACTCTCATTTAGATAGTCATTCACAGAGTCTGGACTGCAAATCTGGACTCTGTGAATGAATTTTTCGCTTTTTGATAGAGTATTTTTGCATTGTTTGTTCTAATATATTAAGGGGGGGTATTTTATTTTATTTACTGTTCTTTTTAGGGTTGTTTAAGTTGGGGGTGGGAGGGTTTTGTTTGTATGAGGGTGAATAGATTGGTTTAAAATATGTGTTGGGGTATAAGTAAAATGGTTAGGCAGTACTCCCCCTCAAGACTTCGGGATCTCCGTACCTTTGAATTACCCCCACTTGCAGGGGAGGTTTATGCTAGATGTCGAAATCTCAGCATTATGAGATCAAAATGCAGAAAGATACGGGGATCCTGGAACTCTTGGGGGGATGGGAGGAAAGAGAACGGATATGGGCAGTGAGGGCTAGGAGACGCCCTGGGGCGAAATGGGTACTGAAGCGAGGTCCTCCTTGCCTAGTTCCCATATCCAAGGGCACTGACTTGGAGTGTGTCAGGCAGGAAGTGGGATCACCCTTGGATTTCCGTCCCTTTCGGGCGGTGTTAAGCAATGCCAGGTCGATTAGGAATAAGACTGCAGTGATTGCAGACCTTATTTTCTCAGTCGACTTGGCTTGCATCACCGAGACCTGGCTAGATGGAAATGCTGGTCCTGTGTTGGACTCCGCGATTCTGGCTGGGTTCTTGGTGATTCACCGCCCAAGAGTGGACCGGAGGGGCGGGGGGGTTGTGGTCTGTTTTAGACAAGATCTGGATCTCAGGGAAGTGCCAGTTGGTGATACCAACTCCTTTGAGTGCATAGTGGGTGCAGGTGCAGGCTACAGGACCCTTCTTATCTACCGTCCACCAGAGGATGAGAGGGAGTTCCTGAAGGACGTTGCGGACTTCATCACCGATATGGTATTGGAATCTCCCAGATGGTTAATTCTGGGGGATTTCAGTACCTGGGTCGACGATGAACTCTCGCCATTTGGTCAAAACCTCCTCCAATTGATGGATTCATTGGGCCTGTCACGGGTAATTACCTCTGCAACCAATGAAGGGGGGCACACATTGGACTTGGTGTTCCATCTGGGGATGGAGGTATCTGATGTGGAGGTGGAGCCAGTCGGATGGTCTGACCATCACGCCCTGAGTTTTAGATTTGCGGCCCCCTGAAATAGGCCTGCCCCTAGGGAGTTAGTACGGTTCCGTCCTTTAAGAGGGGTTACTTCAGAAGGCCTAATGACGGAGCTGGACTTCTCGGATTTTCCAAGGGATAGCATGGATCCAGGGCCTTTGGTCTTAGCCTATAATAGGGCTGTAACTGAGGCCCTGGATGCCATTGCTCCAATTCGTGTTCATCCCTGTACTCTTCACTTAGGGGCTCCCTGGTTTGATGGGGAAGTCCGTGAGTGGAAGAGGAAGGGACGAAGATTAGAAAGACACTGGCGGAAAACTCAACTGGAGGTGGATAGACTTGAATTGTTAGAACATTATAAATTCTACCAAATGGCAATTTCCCATAAGAAGGCAGAGTTCCTGTCCAGGGAAATTGCTGCAGCGAGGAATAGACCATACCAGCTCTTCCGGACTGTGGACAGACTATGCAATCCAGTCTGTCTCCAGACTGGTAGAGCATTATCACAGGTACAGTGTGAGGAGTTTGCGAAATTCTTCACTGACAAGGTATCCACCATCAGCAATGAGGTCCACCAGTGTCCTTCTGTTGGACACTGCACTGATCAAGCGGGTGGTACTAATGCCCAGTTGTACTGATCTACCTTTAGACTACCAGCAGTAATAGATATAGTGAAGATCATCCAGACTCTGCGACCTACCTACTGTAAGTTGGATCCAGGCCTTACTCACCTGGTGGTGCAGTTTGTAGATATTATCGGCCCAGTCCTGGCTGGGATAGTGGTGGTGTCATTAGAGAGAGGGATCTTTCTGGATCCCTTAAAGGAGGCGGTAGTGCACCCCCTGTTGAAAAAGCCCTTTCTTGACCCTGACTGCCCAGCAACTTATAGACCAGTCTCTAACCTTCCCTTTGTAGGGAAGGTTATTGAGAAGATGGTCGCTCTGCAACTGGAGGATCATTTGTCTAACCACAATATCTATGACCCTCTCCAATCTGGCTTCAGGAAAAGGCATAGTACAGAGACAGCTCTTGTTTGGGTATTGAATGATCTCCTGATAGCAAGAGATCAGAGTACCCATTCCATCTTGGTTCTCCTGGATCTCTCAGCAGCATTTGACACCGTGGATCATGGGGTATTGCTTCACCGTCTGCGGTTTTTCTGTGGTCTGAGGGGAGCAGTCCACAGTTGGTTTCAATCTTTTCTGGAGGGCAAATCTCAGAGAGTGGTGTCTGGAATTGACACCTCGGCCCCTCATTGGCTGCCCTATGGGGAACCGCAGGGGTCGGTGCTGTCCCCTATGTTATTTGCGGTGTATATGCTTCCATTGGGGGACATTATAAGATGGTATCGGCTGAGTTTTCATTGCTATGCTGATGATTCTCAGCTCTACCTGTCTCTTATGCCTGATCAGGAGTCTGATTCCATCCCGAAGTTTAATAACTGCCTCCTGGAGATTAAGGATTGGGTGAGTGCTAGTTGGCATAGATTGAATTCAGGGAAAACTGAGGTGTTGGTTGTGGACCCTGGAGGGAGGATGACAGGGGCTTGGACTGGGAAACCCTCGGGTTTATATCTTGGGGGGGCCCCGCTTCTTGCCTCTGGCCATGTATGCAACCGTGGTGTGATTTTTGACCTAAAGCCAACTATGAAGATGCAGGTGTTGGGTCAGTAGTCAAATCTGCCTTTTTCATCTGAGGAACATTGCCCGGTGAAACACTTGGTTCCACTGGAAGATCTTCCCATCTTGGTCCATGCCTTTGTCACCAGCCATTTTGATTACTGCAATGCCCTCTATCTAGGGCTGCGGGTGGATATCCGCCGCTTGCAGCTTGTGCAGAACGCGATGGCCAGGTTGTTGATGGGAGTTTCAAGATCTAGCCATGTGACACCTGTGCTGCGTGATCTGCACTGGCTGCCAATAAAGTGGCGGATCACCTTCAAGGTCGCATTGTTGACCTTTAAGGCCCTACATGATTTGGAAGCTCACTACCTGAAAGAGCTCTTGGTGCCTTACTGTCCTGCCCGTTCTCTTTGCTCCTCTGACAAGGGATTGCTAGAGATTCCCAGGGTATGTCTAAAGATGTCTGGAGGTAGATCTTTTGCCTATATGGCACCAACCCTGTGGAATTCTCTACCTTGTCAGATATGAGATTGTCTAACTGTTGAAAGTTTTAAAAAACAACTAAAGACTTTCCTTTTTGCCCTAGCATTTGCTGGAACATAATAAGGAAGTGTATTGTATGACTTGGATTTATTGTTCTGAAACGTGTTTTTAAGTGATTTGAATTATTGTAAAAGCTCCTTGAGCTTGGGAAGGGCGCTTGATATAAATAAAATTTTACTTACTCACTTACATTGTATACTGATCAGGCACAGTTCTTTTGTTGAGGGTCCTGTAATCAACACACATGTGAACAGAGGCATTATTTTTCCACACCACAACGACTGGGGAAGCGTATGGCCTGTGTAACCCTTGTATGATGCCAGCCGCTAACATCTCTTGTTGGTGACGTCGGACATCGTCTATGTCAGCAGGAGCTAAGTGTCTAGATCTCTCTGTGAGGTCTCTCATCGTGCAAGTGAATGTGGTGTACATCACCCGTGACACAACCAAGATCCCATTCCTTGAGGGCGAATACTTTGGTTCTCTGAGTCAGCTTGTTACTGATCCTGGTTCTCCAGCTGTTTGGAAGAGGTGAATCCCCAAAATCAAACATATCCAGCAATACCTCACATCCTTTTTCAACTCTGCACTGGAATGGGAGCACAGCAGTGTCGGCACAATAGACTTTAGCCAAGGTGCATCCTCTGTGTACCGTGATATCTTGGTCTGTAACATTTTGTATTCGTACCACCACTTGTTGGGCATAAGCATGAGCCCAGGCTGGAAGCACACTGGGTTTAATCAGCAGTCCTTCATGTAATTTTCCATCATCTGAGGCATCCAGCATCAAAATTTTGTTAGTGACATCTTTCTGCAGCCGCACTTCACCACTGATACTTAGGGTTGCCACCTCTGAATAAGGCAAAAACCGGACCTTAAGCTCCGCCCCTATTTCGGCCCTAAACCACACACCCTTTTTGGGCCCACCCCTTTAAAAACTCATGACCAACTGAAGCCACCAGGCCAGGTCCATCACAAAATTTACTAATCAGTTCGGTGGACATTAAGGAAGAGGAACTGCACCACAATACCATCCACTTTTTATGAATTAATAATATAGTTTATTGCACTTAATGCAGTTTGAAAGTTAGACAATTAAAGATTTAAAGTAAACACAGCTTCACATGGGACACACATGCACTATCAAACAATGAGCGCACATATATGATTTTTATTTTTAAACTGGCAGAACGCAGAATTGAATTGGCAGTTGTTTGGCACCTATTGTCTCATAAGTTCAAACTTCATTGGCATGGCACTGTACTTTGAATTTGTATTTTGTATTTGATTTTGCTGCATCTAACAACTTTATATTGTTTTTTATAAAGGCATGGAACTGTGAGCAGCTATACTGAAAGTTCAGTTTAACTTGCAGTTCAGCCTTTACTAAACTGACAGACATACGGTTCCTCTCATCTGTCCAGCAGTTCCCCATGATAGAAAAAACTCTTTCTACAAAGCTGTTGCTGACAGGTATTGACAACACAAACTGTATAAGCTGTAGAAGAGTTTTACATTCTGGTGCCTTGGCAAAAAATGTTACCCATGTGTCTGCCACAGACCCTGTCATGCCACTCAGTACTGGCAGTGCATTACTCAGCAGACAGTATTCTGAATAAAGTTCATCCATGTCCAACATGTTCGTGAGCTGCAGAATTTCTGCACAGTGGAGCAGTTCATTCCATGCCATTTGTGGCTTGCTCAGTGCCATGATCTGTATCCCCTGAAGAGGACTTGTTTCAAATTTGAACCTTTTGTTTAAATACATAATGGCTCGACTGTAAAATCCACAGAAGTCTTTTAAAATTCTGTCTCTGATGTTTCCAGGAAATGTCTGCAGTGCTGCATTCACTTTGTAGCCAACAAAGTTGTCCTCCAGTCTTTTCTCCAGTTTCTGTTTTAGGTTATGCATTATGCCTACACTTTCACTTGACACAGTTTGCTCTCCAACTTGCTATTGATCGTGAAAATGGCCATTGTATACTGCATAAAATGGATATAGCACTCTCCCTCAGTAAGTTCATCGCTGCTGCTATACCCATCTTCACTTTGCGATGAACCTCCAAATGGCAGGATGGCATTCATCTGAACCCTGGCTGATGAAGTAGGATTAACTGCAGGCCAGCACTGGAGAGCCTGTTTATTGCTGGCAGGAGGAAAGCCAGCGAGTGACCCCATGGCGTAGCAGATCCTTCCATTCCAACTCAACAAAGGCAAACATGTCTTTTAGCTCATTCATATTCTTAGCAGAGCTGGAAACTCATTATATACTTTTATTACCAAGTTTTCCACATCATACCTAGCGAGAGCCTTACTGGCATTCCTGGCACAGTTATGGATGACATGGCACAGGCAGTTGGCAGACACAAGGTGGGCAACTTTTGATCTTAAGTTTTGAAAAACTGAATGATGTTTCCCATAATTTACAGAGACATTGTCCGCAGCATAGCTTGATAAGTGTGCAAGCTTTAAACCTCTGATGGTCAGGGATTCAATAATTTTTGCTGTGACAGCATCTGCAGTTTCATTGTGATCTTCATAAAAGTCCAACAGTTTCTAACATACTAACATACTAAAATGCCAGCAGAATAGGCCTAATGGTCTTTTGTGTCTGCTCGTTTGGTCAGCCCCCACCCTGGGTGCTGACCTTGCTGTCCCCCTCGCCTTCTCTGGCTTCTCCCCTCCCAGTTCCGGATATTCTTGCTGCATTGGATTTTGCTTCCTGAACCCTTCCCCTGTACCTGTCCCACCCCCTCTTGAACCCCTCCACTGTCTCTGCCTCCACCAGCCCCCTAGGTAGTGCATTCCATGGCTCTACCACCCTCTCAGTGAAGTAGCACCTCCTCCTTTCTCCCCTGAATCTTCCCCCCTCCAGCTTCCACCCATGCCCTCTAGTGGCCCCTTCCTCCTTCCTTCGAAGCACCCTCACTGTTCCTCCCCTATTTACCCTCTTCATGTACCTGAAGACCTCTATCATGTCCCCCCGGTCCCTTCTCTCTTCCAAAGTGTACATGTTTAGCTCTTCGAGCCTCTCCTCATAGGTCCTGTCCCCCAAGCCCCAAATCATTTTGGTTGCCCTCCTCTGGACCCTCTCCAGGAGGTTAATGTCCCTCTTTAAGTGTGGCCTCCAAAACTGCACGCAGTACTCAGGTGCGGCCTCACCAAGCAGTTATACAGAGGAGTATCACTTCCTCCTTCTGGAGTGATCCCCCTGTAATATCCCAGCATCCTGTTGGCCTTGGCTGCTGCCCTCCTACAAGTCTCAGGTTGTTCCATCTTGACATCCACCACCACCCCAGGTCCCTCTCAGCCATTGAGACTTGTATTTCCCCAGGGTGTACACTTGACCTGGGTTTCTGGCCCCAGGTGGGTACCTGCATTCCCGGCATTAAACCTCACTTCCACTTTTCTGTACCATCTTCCAGAGCCTCCAGGTCCCCTGCAGGGCCACCCCCCACCTCCTCCCCATCCACCACTGCCCCCAGTTTGAGTCATCTGCAAAGAGACTCATCTCCCTCCTGATTCCTGTCCTTATGTCAGATGCATGGCGTTGAACAGAAGGGGCCCAAGGACTGATCCCTGTGGGACCCCACTAATGACCGTCCTTGGGAAGAGATTATCCCACAACTACGACCCTCTGGGTCCGGTCCTGGAGCCAATTGCCTATCCATCGGATCATCTGGTTTCCACCCCATTTCTCCTAGTTTATCAACAGTGCACATGAGGAACAGAGTCAAATGCACTTGAAGTCCAGAAGAGGACATCCACTGGGTCTACCCAGGTCAAGGCACTTGTCACCCAGTCATAGAACTCCACCAGGTTTGTCTGACACGATTTCCCGGGATGAATCCATGCTGTCTGCTCGTCCAGGCACCCTGACTTATCAGGGCCCCCTAGCCTCTCATGACAATGCCCTCCATCACCTTGCCCACCACTGATGTCCGGCTGACAGACCTGTAGTTCCCTGCCAGCTCCCTTGATCCCCCCTTGTGGATAGGCACTACATGCGCCACCTTCCAGTCTTGGGGCACCCACCCTGTCCTCAGAGAGATGGTGAAAAGCTCTGCCAGGGGTTTCGCCAGGACATCTGCAAGTTCCTTCAGCACTCTAGGATGTAATTTATCCTGCCCCGGTGCTTTCTTCATCTTAAGGGAGCTGAGGGCTTCCCTCACTCTCTGCTGTGATTTCCACTTCCAGTACCTCTTCTCCCGCTTGGCCCTCCCCACCTGCCAGTGATGCCCCCCTCCCCAGACCTGCGATTGGTAGGGCCCCCTCCTCATTATCTCTGTCTTCTCCCATGCTGATGCAGCATCCCATTTTCCCTGGTGAAAACTGAGGTGAAGTACTCATTTAGTACCTCAGCCTGCTCCTCTGGGTCTTGTCCCCATCTCTCCTGATTTAATCCTGCTAATCTGCCCCTTCACCCTTCGTCTTTCCCCAATGTATCTAAAAGACCTTTTTCCTCTCCCTAATTTCCCTGGCCAGGTTCTGCTCCTTCCTTGCCTTAGCCACCCTCACCACTCTAGTGGCCCTTCTAGCCAACAGCTCATACTCCCTCGATCCTTTCACTCCTTGAGCACTTGAATTTCTTATAGGCTGCTTTCTTCCCACACCACCTCCTGGACCTCCCTGGTCCACCAACAGGTTTTGGGCCCCACGCATTTCGTCTTACTCTTGCACAGGTGCTGGTAGCATCCTGCACCCCTCTTCTGATGCTTTCCACCTATATCAGCGTCCATGTCTGACCTAATCCCATCCAAATGCTCCTTAAGGATCCTTCCATTTCCTTAAAATCCACCCCTGAAGTCGGTTACTTCCCGCTTTGTGCAGCTCTTCTACTCTCCTAGGTCCAGGCAGAACCAGACCGTGGCATGGTCACTCCCGTAATGGGTCCCTTACCTCCAGGCCCCCAATCTGTCACTGTCTGCTGTGACCACATCCAGTACCTGTGCCTCCTGGTCGGTTCCCTCACCTGCTGAGTTAGGAACGGCCTTGAAAGACATCCAACAACCTCTGTTCCCTGGTCACAGAGGATGTCATAGTCTCCCAGTCTGTTCCTGGCATGTTTAAGTCCCCTAACACCACCACCTTTCCTCTGCCCAGTCTGCAGTGTCTCTAACATCTGCCACCAGACTGTCCTCCAGCTCCTCCGCCAGGGCAGGGGTCTATACACCACTCCTATTTTACTCTCTTGCCCCCTTGTTATCAAGGTGACCCAAATCGCCTCCACGGTTCCCTCGCCTCCTCAACTCCCTATGCCAATGCAGTTTTTTACTATCATTGCTACCTCTCCTCCCCTCCCCTGTCCTTCCTGAACATAGTGTAACCTTCCAGGTTCAGGTCCCAGTCATGTCTTGTAGTGGCCCAAGTCTCAGTGACCGCTGCCACATCCACTGCTCCCTCAGTTAACATCGCCTGGAGCTCAGGCATTTTATTGCCCAAGCTCTGGCATTTAGCAGGACTACCTTCCACCCTTTCCTATAGTTTCATTTCCCTGCTCGTGTTCCCTTGGGGATTCTGTTTTCTCCTGGTCTGCACTTTGCCAGTTGGTCTTTTCCTGCAATCCTCCTGGTCCCCAGGGGGGTGGAGACAGAGTCCTCCTTTATCGGCATCCCCTTGACTGCCTTTTTCTCCCCATCCCACCCCTTCACAAGTTTAAACCCCACTTTTCACCAATGAACTCCTCCATTTTCAACTTAAGGATTCCTCCTCCAAATTGAGATGTAGTCTATCTCTAGCATACAGCTCCTTATCCTCCCAGGTCTCCCCCAATCCCCATCAACCCATACCCTCTGGCCTCACACCACTCCCTGAGCCACTGGTTTATCTCCTAATTTTTCTTTGTGTTCCCCACTAGCCCTTGGCACTGGCAGGATTTCTGAGAAGGAAACTGGGCATCCTATGTCATGACAGACCCTGGCGAGCTCCCTGAATCTTGCCTGTATCTCTAGCTTGCTATTTCCCTCAATGTCATTTGTGCTGGATCCCCTTTTTGGGATCAAAGTACTGCACAGCAACTGGAAACAATTTTTTATTGCCTTTATTAGAAGCATCTGATGCAACAGAGTAAAATGAATTGCCCATTTCTTGTAACAGCAGCTCCTCCCCAAAAGGTGCCAGGACATTGGTGACAATGCTCTCAGCCTTTGTTCGTCCTCAACTCATTTTGGATGCAATACTTAAGTCTGTGTAGATCTGCTGGGCTATCTTCATTCCACAGTCTATGGATAAGTAGGAGTGATGATGCTGGACTCCATGCTATAGTTCTGTAAATTCGGCTGCCATCACCTTATTGTTTCAGAACTATTTTCTGCAACAAAACATTTCTTCATAATATGATTTTCTTTTTGCAGATGTGTTAGCTGTTGGTGTTTCTCACTTTTTTCATGATTCTTTACTGCAGCCTCAGCATCCCACTTCACTGTAAAAGCAGAGCCACAGACAGTGCATTTGGCACAATGTTCCATTCCTGGTCCTGCAGATCTGATCCAGGAATACTTGCTTTCCCAAGCCTTGTTGTAGCAGCAAAATATTTTGGCCTTCTTAGCAGGAGCCGGAGGAGGACTGCTACTCCTTTTTTCATCACGAATGGGTTGGAATCTTTTTCCACTAAGACTCATGTTTCTGTTAAGCAGAGGAGAGAGGGTTGAGGGTAAGAGTCAAAAAGGGCTGCAAAACAGTGTGCGATGGCCACTGACGGAAGTTCCAGGACAGCAGGATGTCACAGGCTCAGTCCATTGGCAGCACTGCACAATATGAACATTTTACTGTAATATTTCAGAGATTGCAGCGAGACATGCAGTTTTGGTGGAGCTATCAGACTGACTGAAAATAGTGTCCAGTCCTCCTTGACTTGGCAGTATCAATAATAACACAGAGCAAATACAAGTTGCCACCACAGCATCTCAGAACAGGAAGAAGAATCAGCATTTATGTAGCACTTTTCATATACACATGTACCCGAAAGTGCTTTTACAAGCAATGCTAGACTGGTAGTGTGAAGTGAGTGTGACTGAATGTGTAGTGGCAGCCATATCACACATCATCACCCACACACAGCCTGCCCTGGATAATAATTGCATGAACCGGTTTTGTGGGAAGGGGAATGTTGTTGTTGTTGGTCAGGACACCTGGAATATCCCCTACTCTTTGTGAAGAAGAATGCCTTAGGTTCTTTTACTTCCACCTGGACACCCACCAGTCCAGGACAGCACCAGGATGAGTAGAAAGGACCTTGGTAAGGTTTAACGTCGCATCCGAAGGAAAGGACTTCCCACAGTACCGCACTGTACCCCCCTAATACAGTACACCATACTAATTGGTGAGCCTGAGCCACAGCAAGCATCCCTGTTAAATTAAGTACTTTTAAAGCTATAAAATGCTGTCATTATGAAACATAAAATGTCTGTTTGCCATTTTTGTTACTAAAGTTCTTTTTGGTTGGACTTGATACTGCATTTTGTAGTTTCAAGTCCAGTCAAAAGAACTTCAGTAACAAAAGTGGCAAACAGAAATTTCGTTTCTTAATTCTGCATTTCATGATGACAGAATTTTATAACTGTTAAAAATACAATATAAATAATATAACACTATTGGTGAGCCAGCTGGCCCAGTTCAATTGGGCTCCTACAGCAAGTATTCCTGTGAAAACAACTAAGTACTGTCATTTTTCAAGCCTGTGTCCACAGTTCACACTCCACTCCAGCCAAAAAGAACTGCAGTACTTAGTTGTTATTTGTTATTGTTATTGTTATTATGATATAAATTTAAAATGTATAGTTCTGAGCATACACTATAGTAAGTGATGGGATTCAGAATTGAATTCTAATCAGATCAGATACTGTAGCCCCCAACCCCAAGTAAAAAAAAACAAAACATGATTGATTGATTGAACAGAAATGGAATGGCAGCAGCAGGCTGCAGGCAGGCAGGAGGACAAGAAACAACAAGATTCAAGAAACAGCCAATCTGTGAAGCCCTGGAAATTCACTAATTATAATTTAATCCACTTTAAAAAAGGGCAAGCCAAGCCTACCTACAAGTTGATCCTAGGGAGATCAGTTTCAGACAGTTAGCAGCAGCAGATATCGCAGATTCCCAATTTCGCAGTGGTGCCAGTGGTCAGTCGTCGTCATTGAGGATTGATGCTGCAGTCAGTCATTCAGCCACCAGCCAGCAGAGCAGGTTGTCCGAGGAGAGTGAGAGTCCCCGACAGATCTGGGAGATTGATAAGCTAAAAGACGGCAAAAGCTACGGTATTTATAGCCAGGACTCGGGGTGCCCTGCTTTTCTTTTTAAATTCCCGCTGCATATTGATATTTTCCAGGGCCAGAGATGATTGGTCCCTTTTTAAGGACCAATAAAAATCAATGAATTTCAGTGGGTGCGGTTACTGCAACTCGGACAGCAACCCGATTGGTAGAGAATTAGCTAGTTAGTAGTGGAAGCCACTGATTGGTAGGGCTTTCAATGCCAACTGCTAGTGAAAAATAGACCGAACTCCTGGAAGTCTAGTTGGGCAGGACTCAGAGAGAGAAAGCGGCTGGGTCACAGCAGGACCAGGTGTGGGGGGGGGGGTATTAAGAGACTGAGACTGAGTGCGTGACTGACTAGTGTAGTGTAGGATTCTCAGCACACAGCCAGCCAGTGTACACACTGTGCAGCATCAGCATCACTATTTCCTTGAACTAAAATGAACTAACATCATGATCATCACATCATCACTATTCTTCTAATCTCTCTACATCAGCGATTCAGCAAGCAACCATCAGACCTCACCGTATCTGTAAGGTAAAAATAATTATTTTTAATGAATTAACGCTTTCTTTGCTGTGCGCTACTACTGTCCATAACCCCCCGACCTTGTCATATCTTTGGTAATGAATTAATCACTCTATATCCTGACTCTTAAGATACTGTCCGATAAAGAATGTGTTAGCTTATTCACAAGAAGTGAACTGGATTATGCCCACTATATGTATTAAAGTATGATGCATTGTGATGATGAATGCTGTTGAGAATGGGTATAACTATGGCGGTTTGTTTTTTAATGAAGTTAACGTTACTGAAGAAAAAGACACTCAATATTGTTACATCCCTCCACCTTCCCAATGTTAAAATTAATTATTTTGCAAATACGTCTGGAATTCTGGATGGCATTTTATGTGATCTAATAAAAAAAAAAAAATCAACCATACTTTATCTCATTGATAATTAAGTTGTCTCGTTACAGGATTTTCGCAAATTATCAATGTATTACACAGTTATATGCTCAGATTGCAATTTGCACCTGTTGACACGGTTGTTGATTTTTGCGTTTTGCCATTGCCACATATATGTGAGCATAGTACTTTCGCATTTTGTACTGTATGTAAATAGCACAAATGTGTAAAATCTTCAGGACTTAACGTAAAGGTGGGTGATTTATGCGGATACCGTGAGCCTGAGGCACCTACCTTTACATTAAGTTCACTATCTTAACCAAGGCACTGCCATTTCGGGTGCAGTCGCACCAACCAAACACTTTGCTACCAGTGTCCAGGGGAGTAGTGCTGGAGAGATGGGAGGGATGGGAAAAAAAAGTAAGTGTGTGTGTGTGTGTGTGCTTGTGTGGGGGTTTTGACTGGAGTGTCACCTAGATCACAAATGATTGCTTGCTCTTTGCACTGTTTCCACCTCCTTGCCTGCACCAGTACCTCACCCTTCAGCACAAACGTTTCTCAACTGCATTTTCTGAACCCAAAGCTCTCCAGCCACGGTAGCCACCTGGCTTGGATCCAACCAGAGGGGGTCAAGTTGGTCAACCTGTCCTCAGGGCACAATGAGCTGGCTCACTGGGAATTGGGACATGCAGGCATGTTGACAGATTAGTGGGCATGACCAGTAGAGGCACGGACTGTCCCATAAAAAAAAAATCAGGAGGAACCAGTTTCTATGGTAGATAGAGGAAAAGCATTTATTTAAAAACAAATTAAAAATTCCATACGGGTCATGATACTATACAACAGAATTGATTTTATTTTAGCTCTTGTTACCATGATGTGATCTTACCTTTTATGGTGTCTCACATGTGATATTCTTTTTTAGTTATGTGTTTCATTTAATTCTATTGTGAACAATCCAACAGTGATTCATCCCATTTTGGAATTTTTAGACACTAAGATAGGAATCCTTGGCTTGATAAAGCTGATCTGTTTTTTTTATCAATAAAATGTAAGCATGAAATGGTTAACTAATGGACATACATCCATGACAGTTTATTCATCAACATACAGCGTATGACTTTCTTTACTGCTGGTGTATGATGTAACGAGAAAGGGAAAGGCACATTGTATAATTACATCCACACATGTGTGGGGGCGGGGGGGCGATGTTTGGGTATGGGGCCTGGAGATGTGCTGTGGTACATAGAATATACTCTGTAACACCATTGTGTGTGTTTGCCGTTTGTTCTGTTCCGAATCACCAGTGTATATTTTGCAATTTCAACTTATAAATTCTAATTTTCAATATTTCCTTTTTTCACTTTTCCAGCTTTTTATTCTGTATCCATGCATCTCATAAGTATTTTTTTAATTAATGGTAGCTATCATATTAGTAAGTGGCATATGTTAATTTTTTGCATCACGTCTGTCAGTTATGTCCCATCCTAATATCGATTTCAGATTCATCTCTTCAGGTAAATGATACACGTCTATCTTAGTTCACACAATGAATGGCTTGTGTTGTGCCATAACAAATTTGGTTCCCCTTTTGGTGCAGCACAAATAGAAAACATCAACTATGTGAAGTGACAAGTGACGTGTCCAGGACGGTACTATGATGCATTGCACATTGTATTAAACTTAAACTGAATCTCTGATTCTGGTTTCAGATTCTGGGTTCTGATAGCTGGTCAATCTCCATAATGCATCAGTCAATCATTGACAGGTTAGGGTAAGGATTGACGTTGGCGAGGGTTGGGACTTGGGGTTGCAGTCGGACTCGGACCAGACAGTCAGGTCAGTCAGGCGGGACGCAGGCAGGACAGGTGCCGTGGCGCTGCACAGTGCAGAGCAGCCAGCATTAGACCCAGCCAGGTGCCAGGAGGATTAAATTAAATACATTTTGCGGCGGTAGCAGGTTTAAGTTCTGTTTTGCTCTCTTGACTGTGTGAAACTTGGTGTTACGGTGATGCAATGCATGTGCTAACTTCGGGCTGGCGGCATCCATGGTGGTTTGTAGGGGAAAACCGGAGCAGACTGGGAGGAAACCGGAGAACCGGACAAATAAGTAAAAAACCGGGCGATCCGGTCAAAAACCGGACAGGTGGCAACTCTACTGATACTGCATTCTGCATTGGGAGGTAACATAATAGTAGCAGGATCCTTCTTCCAAACCATCCCCAAAGGTTCAGCTTGGTCACCTTGCTCGCGGCGCATGTGCTTCTCATAGATATGCAGACTTTGACGGCAGATAAGGACTGCTGGGCCCACCTAGTCTGCTCATTTCTCTACCTACTGGATAAGCTACCAATCCTAGTTAACCAACAGCCTATTTCTTCCTACCCTTCTTCTCGTAAGCTTTTTGTAACTTATATTTTATTAGAGTTTATGTAATTAGACATTACATATGTGCCCATACAAGCAGGCATAGCAATAAAAATAAGACTTGCATTAACAAGTACATCATTTTAACAGTAACAAATCAATATATATGCCCCTGTACATTGTTACTTCACTTGAGGGTATGCTTAATAAATCCAACATTTCTTCTTTTTTTTTTTTATAAAAAGCCAAATTAAATGAGTTGTCCGAAAATAATGAGATATCTTCTAATAGCCATTGTAGCCATGAGCAGGGATCAGCACATAGAATTACATGTCTTTCATCCTTTCAAAAAGGATTAACTATCCCCTTCAAAGTTCATTGCCTAAATCAGATAACATCAACCTCTATAGAACACAAACTGTTGTTAATGTCCCTCTTAATATCAGTTCAAAATATTATGTTAAAGCAAACAACTTACTCCAAATTTAAACCTGCTGAGCACTAAATTGTGACATACTAAGATCAATCAATCAATCAATCAATCAAGTCTTTATTTAACCAGGCGTTCATCGTTGAGCAGAAGCTCATTTGCAAGATGGACCTGGGTGGAGCATGAACAATTGTATATACAGGTCAACACAGGTATTTACAAGGCAATACAGATAATACTCTTTACAGAGAGGAAGAAAAAGAAGTTCATATGTACATAGAATTATACAGATATTGTACAGATTACACGGTATTTACATACATAGAAGTGTCTATAGGAAGATAAAGCAAGTTATCTAAGGTTGCAGGAGGAAGTAACGGAAGAAAAAAATAAAAATAAAAATATACACCAGGTAGAGGTGAAGGTAGGGGGGAAGAGAGGGAGGGAAGTAGGAGGAGAAAGGCTAGGAGGGCACGGTGCACAGAAAGGAGTTGGTAAAGCTGGATGTAGAGAAGGTGATGGAGAAAAGGAGTATGTGTGAGCCCCGGGATTGAATGCTATAAAGTACGGGGCATGGTAGGATGTCACAACCCAGGGTAGTGAGCTCCTATCCGAGGTTGGGAAAGGAAGAATAAGGGGATGGATGGGCCTAGTGTTGATAAGACAGGGGATAAGAGAGAAACAATTAGGCTAGTGAGGAGCAAGCTGGGGGTCAGTACTAAAATTGGGTCTAGGCGTGGCTATATACCAGTGCAGACACCGGTATTGGTCTGAGTGGGTGAAGCAGTTACATACTTCTCGATTGTATGGAAATAAAGCATCTTGAAAGCATTTATACCGATTAGAGTGCTTAATTTGAGGGTTTTTGTAGATCATTCCATAAGGTAGGTAGCACGAAGCTTATGGCTGCCCTGCCAAGCGGGATTTTGCTTTGGGTACTTTAAGTGTATTAGCTGAGTAACTTCTCAACGTATTTCCAATTATACTCAGGGAAGACAGCAGGAGATATAGTAAGGCAGCTTATTAGAGATGGCTCTATAGGTCCAGAGAGGCGCTTCTGTGGCGCCTGAACTTTAGTGATGTCCATCCCACTGCCGCATTAGGTGCAGTGATGTGTGTCAAGGGGAGTCCCGTTATAAACCTCAGTGCTCGATGGTAGAGTGTGTCCAGTTTAGCCATGTAAGAGTTGGGGCGCTGCTGTAGAGGAAGTCAGCGAATCAACCAATGATAGGAAAATGGATTGGACCAGTTGTTTCTTGGCATCTCTGGTGAGAAATTGGCTGATTCTAAAAAACAGTCCAAGCCTTTCGTCAAGTCGTTTTAGCAAGTCCTCGATATGTTCAATGAAGGAGAGTCTTTGGTCTATCCAAACTCCCAGATACTTGAATTTTGTAACAAATTCTAGTTTTTCACCTAGAACTGTGGTAATTTGGGAACTGTCCCACTGGACACAGGGTTAGCTGTAGGATAAAAGGAGAGAGGACCATCGCTTAGTTTTTGGCATTAAGGAGTAGCTTTTTGGAGGAGTTGGCTTTGCAAAGGTTGAATTCTGACTGTAGGTCATTGCAGGCAGCTTCAGGTGTTGGGCAACTCACGTGAGAACTGTATCATCTGCAAACAGATGGATGTTGGCTTCTTTTATACAGTAGTCGATGTTATTAATGTAGATTGCAAAAAGTAAGGGCCCTAATATAGAACCTTGAGGTACCCCTCTTTGCAGAGTTTTTAAGGGGGACAGGCCTCCTTCGGCTTTAACTTGTTGAAGGCGCCCTGTAAGATAGTCAGTGAACCAACGCAGAGAGGAGGGGTCCACACCTATGGTTTGAAGGGCGGAGAGGAGCAGACTATGGTCGATGGTGTCGAAAGCCTTGCTTAGATCAAGGAAAACAGCACAAATAAAGTTTTTGCTCTCAAGATTACGCTGCCAGTCATTAGTAACTTTGGCGAGGGCTGAGATAGTGCTATGTTTAGCTCTGAATCTGGACTGCATAGGATTTAGCAGTTCCCTAGACTCAAGGTGAGTCCTCAGCTGTGCATTTACAATTTTCTCTAGGAGCTTGGACAGGACCAGAAGGAGGGAAATTGGCCTGTAGTTATTGAGATCGCCACGGTCACCTGATTTGAACAGTGGTATGACATGTGCTGTCTTCCATATAGGTGGTAAGGTGCCCTGAGACAGGGATAAGTTAAAAAGGTGGGTGACGGGTATTGCTAGTACGTGGTAGGCAATTTTTAGGAAGTAGGGTCAAGGAGTCGGCCCAGCACTTTTCTAGTATCCAACTGAAGCAAGAGGTCCTCTACCTCTTTCAGTGTGGCAGGTTGAAGTGAGAAAGGCGTGAAGCTATCGGAGTTTCAGGCAGTTGGCTGGCAGTCTGGGAGTGAAGTATGTTTGCAGGAGTTATCAAATGCCATGCCTGCAGTAGCAAAGTGGTAATTGAATGCGTCAAGTATATCCATCTTTTCGGTTATAGTCAAGTTGCCAGAGGTAATCTTGGTCGGAGTGAATTTCCTGGGGAGTGGCCTAGCAGATCACTGATTGTGTTCCAGAGCTTGATTGGGCTCTTGTGGCAGAGTCGAGTTCGATTTGAAGAAGGTGGCCTTCGATTCTCTGATTGTTTTGGTACATAAATTTCGAGTCTCCTGAACTGGTTCCAATCCTCTGCAGTGTTCAGTCTGGCGTGTTTTTTCCAGAGCTTATCTCTTTCTAGAAGCAAGGACTTGATCTGAGGGTGAACCATTTACAGGTTTTGGTCCTAGTTCGAACTTTAATAAGGGAGCATACTTATTAAGGCCCTTGATAGAATGTTGTGGAAGATATTGTAAGCTGGCGAATGCTTTGGCCAGGTAGAAATCTTGCCACCAGGGGAGTACTTAGCTCGCTTTAGGTAGGCATGTTCATTGAAGTTGGCGCTGGATCTCTTCATAGAGAACTTGTTGATGGGTGCTGGGTTGTTGGTAGATCTTACTCCGCAATAAACAATGGTCGCCATGCCTGAGAAGAAGACATCAGCGTGGGAGAAGAGATGAGGTTTGCTCACCATTAGCACATCCAAAAGTGTACTTTTACTGGGGTTCTTCACGTTTGGGCGTGTTGGTTCAGTAATAAGTTGCGTCAGCCCATGTTCATCACAGAAGGATGCAAGGAGGGCAGCTGTGTTAGAGAGCCAGTCAGAGTTGAGGTCTCCTAAAATAATAATTTCTGGCAGCCCCTGTCCCAACTTGTCACTTAGATATGACACAAGCTGTAGGCCAGCAGACGGTGGTCTGTAGCATCCTATTACGCAGAGTGCAGTAGTCTGTGTAATTTCCACTTTGAGAATTAGGCATTCAAATTCTCTGGCGACAGATGCCGAGGATAAGCAGGAGGCAGAAAATTTGTCGTTAACTTAGATAGCTACCCCTCCTCCTCTGGCATGCCTAACAGCTCTGAACAAGGCATAGTTGGGTATGTTTACTTCTCTACCAGTGGTGCTGGGTCTAAGCCAAGTTTCGGAAATCACAAGTATGTCAGGAGAGGTATGATTTACCCAGGTTTGTATTAAGGTTATCTTTTAAGGAGGCTACATCGTTAATATGCAAGGAGCTTATTCCTTTTAAATTTGCTAGTTCTGCTGGCAAAGCAACAGCTTCTGGGGGCCAGGGTTGAGTTCTACATTGCCTGAACAAAGCAGGAGGATAAGTAGGATTTTCTAAGAGCGTTAATTATAAGCTTGTAATTCCTGCCTTTCTCCGCCTAGTAGATCTGATGTTTTAGGGACTGGAAAGTAGCCACCATAGAAGAGCTGATCTATTGTAGCAAGAGCTAGTACCCTACCACAATAGGCGGGAGGAGATAGAAATCTGGTGGGAGGTAGGCCTTGTGGTGGGGGAGTGTTATAAGTACTACTGGTATGTGGTCCAAGAGCAGGGTTCGAGGTATTGGTACTTGGAATCAGGAGGCAATTAAAGGATAAGTTGCCATGTGGTATACAGCACAAGGTGCCATTGTAGACCAAACATGATGGTAGTTCAGGTGTCCAATGCTGGGCAGCTGGTATCAGCAGAAGAAGGGGCAGTAAAAGGAGCCATATAGGGCCCGACATGATGGTACCTCAAAAAGGAGCCACTCAATTAGCCCAGGGGCCAGTGGGGTTGCTGGATTAATGCAGCTTATCAGTAGCTTTCCGATCCAGGTCGACCCAAATTTGATAGCATTAAAGATATTTAGTGGTGAAGGCACTGCCAAGGAGAGCCTATGCGTTTTAGTAAGGCGAGGCCCTGAGAGTTGGATCCCGTAGGCTGGATAGAGAAGAGGGGGATCACGAGCTAAGTCTCTATTGGTGGGGCACTGCGCCAGGGGACATGGACTAATATTTTGGCAGGAGCTACTGTATTTAATAATCAGCAGAGGTGGGGAAGGGGGGCGGTCGAAAAAGTTGCGGCAGTTGCCGTACCTTGTAGGGCCTTGGGTCTGTGTCTGCGGTCTCGAGCATCGGCTAGAGGGGCGCCGACCGCCCGGTAGACGGGAATCCCACGGCTTAGGAGCTGGGAGCCTGGGCAACAGTTTCTCGGCTGAGGGAGAGAAGGAGAGTGAGGGTTAATAAAGTGGATTCACATAAAGGGTTAGACAGAACACCGGGGAGTCCAAAATTTGCAGAACAAAAGGACGTGTATGGTACCAGCAATGCCAAAAGAGGTAGTGATGAGTAGTAGTAGGTGGTTGCACCCCAAGGTAGTTTGCCATCTTTTAACTGCAAAATGATATAACTATTTTAATATAAACTAGTAGCAATAAACATCTGAGAAGAGCATTTCAAATAAAGACCTTCCCCTTCTGAACTACGAGGAGCTTTGGTTAACTTAGATACTACCCATTAATATTTTCCTACCACTAAAACAGTGGAATTCCCCAACACGAAAAAAAAAGAAAATATTATGTCCATATAGAGCAGTCTCTCAGTTAGTCACCAGTCTCCCTTTTGAAACGTTTGGAGACCCCTTAGGTTTTAATCCTCCGTTTCTTCCTCCGACTCTGAATTGGCATCTCTAGTAGAAAACTGAGTCTCCAACTTTACCAACAGCTTAGCGGCATCAGTCGGGTCGGAATATTGGTACACTTTTCCACCATAAACTACTCTCAAACTCACAGGCATGAGCAAGACATGATGAATACAGAGGGCGCGAAGACGAGAGCGTACTCCATCGAACCTCTTCCTTCTTATTCTTGTTGCAAAACTGAGATCTGGAAATATATGTACCCGAGTTTCCTGCCATTGTAGAGGGCTGAGTTGTTTAGCTTTAGTCAGTATCAAGTTTCTTTCCTCTGATGAGCCCAGTTCCAAGAGAAGTGTTAGAGGAGTAGCTTCACCCGTGACTGCCCTGGGCCGCCCGCCACGTGGAGAGATCCGATACAGTTTTTGTATAATAAAGTCCTCTTCCATATTTAACAATTGTACCAACATAGTTTTTAGGAAAATTTTTGGGTTATCTCCTTCAACGTTTTCGGGAAGCCCCAAGATTCTAATATTAGATGCGCGAGCAGCATTCTCCAAGTTCTCTAGCCGTATTCTTAACAGCCCATTTTCCTTTGTGAGCCCCGTGGTAATGTCCATAGCTTTCTCTGCCATTTTTGCTGCCCCTTTAGTATCTTCTGATAACACAGCTATTTTTGTGTTAATTTGTTTGAGCTCTTTGCTAAAATCTTCCATTTTCTTGTCCAAACCTTGGATGGCACGGAGTAAAGCCGCATTGGATGGTTGGGCCTTGGCATGATCCCCACCACCAGGGTGTTGATCTTTACTGCCACCCAATCCTGAGTCCTTGGCATGGGTTCCGTCCGAATTTACTACTGCTTTGCTTCCTCCCACCATAGCTCCGGCTGTGAGTACTTCTGTTGGGAAATTTTTATACCCGCAGATTCTGGACGTCAAGCTATGTTCAGTAGTCAGTATTAAAATAGCAAGTATATATTTTAAAGATATATTTGTTTGCTTGAAATTGCAAGTGCTGCAGAGCTACTAAGAGGTGATGTTCTCAGCTCGGTTGCTGGCCACGCCCCCTCTCGTAAGCTTTTTGGATCAGGGCATGAACTCCCAGGGCTTTTCCTGTCTTCCTCTTCTGCTTTTCTTCACATAGCTGGGCCAGGCACCCAAACATGTATGCGTTGGTGCCAATCAGAACAGGGATACCATCATAAAGTCCAGTGGAAGGGCAGACCAGGGGCCAGTGTCTCCACAGAATCTCCTACGCCAGCCACAGCGGAAGGGAAAGAAAGTCACACTTTCAAATAGCCAAGATAAGTATATGGCATTTCACTTAACCCCCACACATACAGTCCATCAAAAGGTTGTAATGGGTGGTCCGACAGATGCTGCTCATACCAGTCTTGGAAAATTATTAATCCCGTCTACAGTATGTGTACAGTAGTGTCCATAGAAATGCCCACCAATCTAGACCAGTCTGGAAGGACTTTAGGAGGAAGCTGGACAGACAATTTAGCCACAAAGAAATTTTGGATTTCCTGAACCTCCACTGTAATCAATTCTTGCACCTCTATGCAATTGGTTGGCTTTTTGGAGCTTCCCTTGGAGTCTGTTTACCACCTTTTCTAAATCCTTTTGAGACCGACATTCTTTCTTCATATGCCCATCCTTTCCACAATTGTGACAAATTACAGGTTCTTGAGTATGTCTTAGCTGAAACACTACATTAGGAGCTGGTCTCCATTCACAGTTAGAGAGTTGGACAGAGTACACTTTGGGTGCTGAAGTAAGAGCACTAACAACAGAAGATCGGGGTTCGTTCACTGCCTGCAGCATTGGAGGTGATGCAATACATCTCAGCAACTCTTTTATGATGGCCATCAATTCACTAATCTCAGTCTTGGAGCTGCCCTCAGTAGAGGATGCCTGAGCGTGCACCCCCACCCCCATAGCAGACACGCTTTGAGAGAGATCAGGGTCTTTGTCCATGGGAGAAACTTCCGTGGCGGCACACACTTTCACTTCTCTGACTTCTCTCAACAGCTCATCTCTCAACAGGTTGGCCCATGGAGGAATGTCCTTAGCAGTCTCTAAGTGCTCGTCGGGTGCTAGATTCTGCCTTTGAACCTCAATCTCCTGATCACCCTCTGTCACTTGGGCAGCAGCAGCAGATATGTGAGAATGCCCCCCACGTGTCAGCCTTTGCTCAACCCCCCAAATTTCTCTCATTAATTCATCACTGGAGGGAGGTGAAGCCAGCCGGGTTGCAAGTCGTAACTGAAGCAGTAATAGTTCAGAGAACAGGGCAGACTTACGGATCTGGTCGAACCTAGTCCGATCTAACTTGTCTGAGGCCATGCTACCTTTTCTGAGGCATTCCCATAACACCTTTTCAAGTCGACATACATACACTGATAAGGGCTCCCTTTGATATTGCTGAGTGTTTCTTACCTTCCACCATAGGTCCTCATCTGAGTCTGGACTCCGGTACACATTTTCCAATGCATCTAAATTGTCTTGTACAGTTGTTTTGGGGTTAGTAGCCCACTTGGTATGGATAGTAGCCAGAGCAGGACCTCGGAGGCTCTCCCTCAACCTCTTTCTCTTCTCTGCTTCAGAACATTGCCATTCAGGTACCAAGGAGGCAGCATAGTCTATCCAGGTATCCCGATCATCCTCCCTCTGGGGGGTGGGAAGAATGCCCGAGAAGATCCTCAGCCTGTAATAAGAGTCGTGACTAACAGCAGGCACAGAAGTGGATGCTGGTACTGGTGTGGGCATGGGAGCTGGTGAAGGGACCGGTGCTGGGGCAGGCATGGACAGCGGGGAAGGAACACCCCCAGGTGGCATGAATAACCTTTTAATGTCCTTTATGGTTTTACCCTCCTCCAATAAAAACTTGGCAAACTTTTTCTCAAAGGTCTCAGATAATGGTGGGGGCTTGTTCTCTAAGGGGTCCTTACTATCTTTAGTCACCACCCTCCAGATGGCTGGGGACCCCTCAGCAGCAGTAGTCTGGGGCACCTTAGTGCTGTCCATGGGGTTGCTACGCTCCACTAAGGCTATTCATATTTGAGCAGTTGAAGGCCGCATGTCGGCTTACCACCACAGCTTTTCCCAAGCATTCAGTTTTTGAAAGTGCCCCTTCCACAGTGTCTTTACTAGTGCCCAGGGGTATATCCAGTATTAACAAGACATTGTGGGGGGTCAATCTCATGCCTCATACACTATCCCATCAACTGATGCACAGCCATTTCTACAGTGGTACCCATTAAACTTTTCACAGTAATTCTTGATTTTGACCACTAGGGGGTGCTAATCCCAGTGGTGCCTTCCAGATGTAACCCCTAGGTGGCGCTATCCTAAGGGCTACTACCCCTGCCTACGTGACTAGGTGCAGGTTGAGGGGCCTGAGCTCATTGAACGGGTGCCTCCACCCGGAGGAATGGTTCTGGGGAAGTGTAACTGCTGTTGGCATAGCTCTCCGGGATGCTATAACCCCCCACCAACCCCTCTAGTGGCCTAAACAGTATAGCAGCAAAACTTTCACATACACTATATGGCAGAAATTACTTGCTCACACCCCTTGCACTTACCACCAGTGCTGGATCATCTGCAGCTGCCCTGAAGACACCCTGTAAAATAAGACCTGTAATGCAACAGTTCAGTGGCAATACAATACCCACACCAAAAAGGTACACACTAACCAGATTAAATGCAAAAACAACACAATCTGATTTATTCAGGGGAATGTGAACAGGGCTGGGGCATGAATCTAGCAGATGATTTATAGATCTGATTATTTCAGGCTGAAAATGCATGTACAAAGAGTTCCTTGTTTATAGTCACACAACCCTGGGTACCCAGTTGTAAGCAGACAAGCCTGAAGTGATGCCTGGGGTAGGCTGGCATTGCAGCTGTTGTTGGGGCCCTTAGGAAAGAAAACAGTTAGCATGCGCATCAACCCAGAATTTGTAATCCGGAGCTGGATGGCTCAGTTCGTTGTAATAAACCCAAACAAATAAATCCGATGACACACAATGATTGCAGCTTTGCTACAGGGAGCTACCCTATTTGGTACTCATGCTACCCAGACCAGGAGGCAGGACTAAGGAGATGAAGACCTCTGGATGGTGTTCTGGTTTGCCAGGGGAAGCAGGGCCCACATGGCTCACTAAGGTGGCCACTACCTGTTCGATGGTGTTGAGCAGGGAGCCGAATCCCCGAGCGGGTCTTTTGTCGGAAAATGTCTCTGAAATGGGAGTGGCAGTCTAGGCTGAGATGGCAGGGCCCAGACCAGAGCAGACAGTTCAGATTTAGTCCTTGCGAGTGCTGGAGCAGCTTGTAGCTAGCATAACACACTTGAAGGTGGGGAACCAAATCGCGACCCACCCGGCACATTCAGCACACTTATAAGCAACACAACTCTTAGTCACAGTTCAGGTAAAGACCGGTTACAATTTAACAGAAGTTCTTCGCAAACCTCTCAATCCGTGACTCACTTCGGCACCTGGCAGGCCGATCGTTTCTGGAGCAAGTCTTCAGTCCCAAATTCAGGCAGTGATCACTGTCTTTCTCTTCAGGCTTCAGAGCTCAAACAAAGGAATTAAGATTTAAGTCCAACTTTCACATTCACAGGATTTCTCACTAGAAGACATGACAGGCAGGCCAGTGTAGCCTTCCTGCCGATTCTTCTGTGCTCCTACGCAGGAACGCTGCTCGATGGCTCGAGCTGTTCACTCTCCAAACTCCAACTCACAACTGACTCTGCTGCAGGCAGTTCTGGGGATTTCCTCTGAGATCCAAAAGGTTTGATTGGCTGAGGGAACTGTCTGTCACAACAAGGGCTCCCGCTGCAGGTCCATTTAGGCACCAAACCTTAAAAACTACAATCCCTACAGATTTTCAATCCCACGAGACCTCAGGGGACAGTCTCCATTTTAGGTCCCCTGAGGTTTGATGGGTCCAGCTCTAGCAGTCCAGAACCAACATGGTGACTCTTATACAAAAAGTCCAAGCTGCAAGATAAGGCAGGTTAAACAAACTTCTATACTATTATTAATAAGGCAGACAAACAGTAAATGAACACAGTTCCTAACGGAGCTCCCTCTGTGCATATGGCGACTGCAGAATGAAGCAGAAATACCACTAGCCTTGCCGGTCACAAGCCCTAAACTACTCGGACCCAGCCCGCACTAATTTCTAACACAGCATAATTACTGTCTTAAAGAGACAGGCACAGAGGCTTTCTATAGCACTCTCATTCAGACTCATATAGCAACTGCAAACACAGGACACCATCCTGACAGTGGGCATTAGGCAGCCCAGGAAGACATCTTAGTAAACCCCAATTTGTAAGGGGGTTACAGGAGTATGACCAGGTAAGTGTACTGGGCCAAGAGTCTGCCTGTTTTCAGGCATGACCTGAGCTATGTGGCAGAGCATGGTTACAGACAGTGTAAAGACATGATGTAGAAACATTACAAAAGTGGCAGGTAGCAGTTCAGTACAGAACAAGCATTTGTCAATGCCGAACATTTGATGCATTGGAAGATGTCCGCCCCTGCACCTTGTTTATGCCCTTGAGATACTCAAACGTGTCTATCATGTTCCCCCACTCCCTCCTTTCCTCCAGTGAGTACATACTGAAGTCTCTTAATCTCTCCTGATATGTTCTGTGTTGCAAGCCATGTACCATCTTGGTTGCCTTTTTGTGGACTGCCTCCACCCTGTCATTGTCCTTGTGCATTTGCAGCCTCCAAAACTGCACACAGTACTGTAGGTGAGGCCTCACTAGTGCATTGCACAATGGCACCACTACCTCATGCCTTCTGCTACTGATACCTCTGCCTATACAACCCTACATGCCATTGGCCCTTCTTGCAACATCTGTGCTCTGTTTTGACACCTTAGGTCTCTTTCTTCCTTGGTGATCATCAGCACCTCCACCCCATCCTGTAGCTCTCCCCAGGTTTCCCTCTTCTCAGGTGCATTATTTGTGCTTCTTTGCATTGAACCTCAGTTGCCAATCCTCAGACCAGTTTTCAAGCCTCTCCATGTCCCTGCTCATTTTCTCTACCCCTTCTGGAGTATTAACTCTGTTACAGATGTTGGTGTCGTCTGCAGACAGGCAGACAGACCTTTCCTTCTAGTCCTTCCACAATGTCTGTAATGAAGACATTGAACAGGACTGGCCCCAGGACTGATCCCTGAGGTACCCCACTGGTCACCACCCTCTCCCTGGATTGGATCCCCCTTACCACCACCCTTTGCCTCCTGTCCATCAGCCAGTTTCTAACCCAGTTTATGAGCTTGTGCCCTGTTGCCAGACTACCCATCTTGTTAATCAGCCTTCTTTGTTGGTCGGTGTCGAAGGCTTTCCTGAAATCAAGGTAGGTGACATCCACTTCCCCTCCCTGATTTACTTCTTTACTGAGGCATTAGTGTTTCCAACCTTAATGCCAACCCCCACCCACACCCTGCAAAGAGTGACAGGCACTGGGGGTGTGCCTTTGGGTCATCGGTCATAACACTCACGCCATTCCACCTCAACCCACCCTGCAGACACTGACAGGCATTGTGGTGTGCCTTGGGGCCTTCGGCCTTTATGCTCACTCCATTCCATAAGGAAATAAGCTGAGATGGGTGCAGTACAGGAGAATGGGGTGGACGTTGGGTCTGAAGACCTCAAGGCACACCTTGATGCCTATCACTGGCCGCAGGATGAGAGTGGGGGTGAAATGGCATGAGCAGTATGGCTGACGACCCCAAGTCACACCCTGACACCTGTTTGTCTCTACAGGGCGGAAGGTGGGATGTCACGGTTGGAAACCCTAACGCCCTGGGCATTTGTTGGTATTTTCACTCCAAATTTTCAACATGGGCTTTTTGGGGCCCCACCTCATGAACACTCTCACTATCATTTTGTTACTCAATCTCGAAAGGTGATTTTGTGCAGCTACTGCGCCATTCGGTGCCACAGGTACGAAAACACATTTCAGGCAGGATGTGAAAAATAACAGCTATACTGTTCATGAGGTAGTGTGAAAAACCGACAATGTTAAATATTTGGAGGGAAAATGTAAAAATTTGCCAAGGTTACATGCATGCATAGCCAAATTTCAATGACTGCACTTAACTCTGGTATTTTTGGGTATTTTTTTACCAAATTTTCAGCATGGCCTTTTTGGGGCCCCACCTCATGAACAGTGACACTGTGATTTCATTAATCGATCCTGAAAGTTGATTTCGCACAGTGACCGCACCATTATGCAACACAGGTGTGAAAACACGTTTCGGACAGGATGTGAAAAATGACAGCTGTACTGTTCATAAGGAGGTGTGAGAAAATGGCAATGTTGAAAATCTGGAGTGAAAATATTAAAAATTGGTGAAGTTACGAGCGTGCGTAGAAATGGCTCAACACACGCTCGTAACACAGTCATTTTTTAGAAATGTTTTCACCAAATTTGTAACGTGGGCTTTTGGGACCCCACCTCATGAATAGTGGCACTGTGATTTTGTTAATTGGTCCCAAAAGGTGATTCCGTGCAGTGACCATGAAATCACCTTTCGGGACTGAGTAATAAAATCACAGTGACAGTGTTCATGTGGTGGGGTCACAAGAACCCCATGTTGAAAATCTGGGGCCAAAATTCCTAAAAATGGCTGAGATATCAACATAAGTTGAACCCCTCCATTGAATGCCATTATACTGTGCTTACCTTTGATTCTTCAGTTTGCCAGTCAGCTTTGAAGAGTGCAGACGTGTCCCGGTCTGGAGATGACAGCGCCGACCTCCAGAGGTAAGTATGGGGTGCAGGGGGTGGGGAGGTGGGATGGGGAGGGGGACTGGGAGTGGACAAGGGACCCTTTTCTTTTGCAGGTTAAAAAAAGGACGCCGGGGGTCATTTTCTTTATTTACAGATATAAAAAAAATAAATACTTTTGGGCACACTGTGGTGGGCTTCCAGTGTGCCACATAAGTTGGAAGGAGGGGGATACATGCTGCCGACAGGGGGATTGGGCACCCCCATCAGCAAAGAAAGTGGGCTTGTGGGTTGGGGGCATCTGACACTGGGAGTGGGCATCCTGGTTTTGGAAAGATAAATAAATATAAAAGAACAATTATCTGGGCACACTGGGCTGGGCTCCCAGTGTGCCACAATGCGTGTGGGTGGAAAATACATGGCGACTTGGAGATTGGGCTCCCTGATGTCTGCAAAGAGTTTAGGGGAGCAAACCAGTTTGATACAGGATCCTGCATCAAAGAAAAGACGTTGGGGGACAGTTTTGTTTTTTCACAGGATTACTTTTTTTAATATTACATTTTGGCATATTGTGGTGTGCTCCCAGTGTGCCACATTAATGGAGGGATACATGTTGACTCAGGGATTGGGCACCCCAATATGAGCTTTAACAGTAAGCTGCACCACGGCTAATGTTGAGGTGGGGGGACTCAGAGAACCGAGCACTGGGAGAGAAAGCCACACCACGGCTAACATTTAAGCTTTTGTGGTGGGGTCAAAGGGAGCAAACACTGGCAGAAACTGTGGCCATGCGCATTAGTGTGCACTCTAATGCGCATGGCCAGAGTTCGGGCTACAGAAGGAAATGAAGCGCTCCTATTGGTGTGGTTCATTCCTTTTAAGTAGAGAATGCACCTCGTCAGCAAAGCTGAACTGCTGTCATGAGCAGAGTGTCTAGACAGTGGTGTGCACTGCCAAACCCATTGCAGTTTCAGCTGTAATTGGCTTGGCAGTGACGCACCTCTCATTTCCCGTTATTGTCCCAAGATGTTTGGTGCTCAAGCGCATCAAACACAAAAAGCACAAGATGCAAATTCACAGTGTGAAGTTTGGGATGCGATCCATTCAAGCAGCAAATTATGGTTGCGGCAAAAGACATGCTACGATATTTCCAGATATGCTGGCTTAGTGGTGTGATGAGCTGAGGTGTTGAGTGCCTTACCTGCTGTCATTACAGCGAACTGGCTTGGGAGATGGACCGGGGTCAGGTCACTAGGGGGTTGCCAGCGGGAAGAGGGATTAAGTGTTCCCAGAACTGTTCTTCTCTCCTGGGTTGGGGAGGCATGCTGTCTCAGCCTTTGACTGTCATGAAGTGGAGGCATGGTGGTATTGCAGATCAGAGCAGCATCGGAGGGAGGGAGGGATCGTGGTTTGATGGTGTGTGTGTGTGATTCCACACACATCCCTACAAGCCGCAGCAGCAGGGGACAGCAGGGGAAAAAAAATTGAAAAGGGCAGTCATGCGGGCTTCATGGAGCTCTACCCATTTTCCCTGGCCGGCTCTGTCATCTGGCTACCTGCGTCTAGAAGTCCAGTAAGTGCTGGGGAGGGAGCATTGGCCGAGGGGGAGCAGGGACAAGGCTGATAGCCTGACTGCACGGATGCCTGTACAGTAAAAAGCTTTATGACAAAATGATTTTCTAGATATTTCACATGTTTCTAAAGAAAATCTGTCTCTGGTGGCTTTTTAGTGGTACTGCTAGTAGGCAGGTAATTTCTCAAGAGATATCACAGACATTTTGTGAAATATCTGACAGTGTCAATTGCTGCAACTACATACAGTATATATAAAAGGACAATGCTACAAGTTATGTACAGAAATCATAAATATATAGGTACTGATTATTTATTTATTAATTTTGTTTTTGTTGATCGGGTAAGTGCACTAGACAAATTCTGCCTATTTTCAGACATGACCCAGGGAAGGGGGATACAGATGAATGCCCACTGACCTTTAACCAGATTAAGCTGTTGGTGATCTATTTAGTGAATGGAGGGAAAATTTGGTCAGGGCACCGGGGAAATTCCCCTACTCACCTCTGGAGGAATTGCTGGCCGTCTTCCAAGATGGCCACTTCGGTGACTGCTGGAGAAGGTGATGGAACTGCGGAGACTAAGGACCTGACCTCTCCCTCTGTCTCTCCTTTGCAAGAGGCTGTTCTGGTGGATACTGCTGTGTATGACATGGGTTGTGGATTGCTGCCTCCAGATACTTCTGCAACGTCGGAATTATCGAGTTCTGCTGTGGTCCTGGATCATTCTTCCCAAGGTTCTATGAATGCTGTTCTTGACAGGGTTTCTGATTCTCAGTCGGATATGGATGACGTTCTTTCAGTTGCTGCTGCTGACACTGAGGAAACCCTGGCAATTAAATGGCTACTCGATCAGGAGGAGCATTCTTTCCGGGTTCATAAACTTCAACTTGAGTGCAAACTTCGGCAGCTTTCTTCTGCCGGTTTGTCTGGACTTCTTGTTTCCCCACAGCTTGGCACCAAAACTGGAACCCCTAGACAGCTAGACTTAGCATCTGGAACTCAGACCGCGACCGGTTCTCCTTTGCCGATGGTTCCCGCAGCTGTTGAGACCTTGCTTGTAAGTTCTGCCTGTTCTACTGTGCCCCCTGTCCCTGTTGTGCTTTCTGCTTCTGTACAAAATGACAATCCTTCTGTTTTGGACTGCTCCATAGAACGAGCACTAGAAGGGGCAGGGTGGGAACTTAATGGATCATCTGGTGCATGGAAGTCAGGTACCTCTCCAATTCAGATGCCGATTGCAGAGGATTTCCCTGAGCTGCGTAGTCCTTATGTTAAACCTTCTGATAAAAGTATACGAGGGTCTGATCCCTTGCAGCTCCCAGCTGATCTGGAGCTTACACAGAACCCTAAGTTGTGTCTTCCTCCTCAGGTTCTCTCAGTTCAAGGTACTGCTGGTCTCCCTGCCACCCCACTTAATGTGAAATCTGATAGTTTGAAGAAGCCCTTTGCTTCCCTTTTCAAACAACCAATTCTCCCTGCTAAGAGACACAACGCTGTTCGTTTCTCTTATGTTGGAGGCTTATCAGAACCCCCTGACCATTTCTATGTTGCACAAACCCTGCTGAAAGATTCTTTAAAGTTTTTTTCTCATGAGCTATATGCTGTTATACACATTTCTGGGGAGCTGATATTTGATGTTAGTTTTAAGATCTCGAAGGGTCTTGATGGATTCTGGACTCAGTATAACTCTTTAAAACGTACCACCCTTTGGGCCCCCTTCCTGGCTATCCCACTGACTAAACCGGCTTACAAATCTGTGACTATTCTCTTCCGCAGTGAAGTAGTCCGGAAGGCTGATGTGGAATACTGACTTCGTAAACGTTGTACTATTCTTGAGGGTCCCGATGCAATTTTTGATTAAGACAACATTTGGACTGGGGGATGGAGGGTGAAAGTCTTGTTACACTCCTCTGATTCTGGCTTATTACAGCTTCCTAATTATTTTTTTATAGGGATTGACCGTGGTGTTCTGTTTTATTTTGGCCAGCCGAAGGTTTGTTATCGATGTGGAGATACTTCTCTTCTCAGTAATGCCTGTGACAAGCTTAAATGTAATGTTTGTGGTGAATTGGGACATGTGGGTTCATCTTGTCTTAATGAAACTAAGTGTAATCTCTGTGACGAGATTGGGCACACTTTTCAGAATTGTGCCTGGGCCACCCACAATAGGGTTGAACATGTTGGTGATGCTCAGCTTGCTCTGATTTATTTGACCCAGAAGAATAAGATTAAAGGTACTTTGTTGTCTGACCCCCCTTCCCTTGCCCCCGGAGGAAACTCTACCCTCCTCCCCCGCTGTAGAACCTGAGTCTCCTGTGGTTCAAGAGGAAGTTTCTTTGCCTTCGGTTCCTGCCTGTTTTGCCTGATGATTCTTTCCCGCTAGATATGCCCCCACCCATCTGCCCTGCTCATGAGGCACTCAGACTGTCTGCACGTACCAGGCTGACATCTTCCCCCAAATCTTCCAGGACGGATGGTCTCTTCATCCATAACCATTATGAGCTTCTTGATGATGACCTAGCAGACTCTGAGGGGGATACTGATTCATCCTCAATGTGGCCTCGTCTCATGCTGCTGGTGCCACTGATTCTGAGAAGCCTCAGGAAGGGACAGGACAATAAAAACGGAAGGCTAAAGTTAAGATAAAGGTAAGTTGGTTCCTGGTAAAAAGAAATCCTGAAGTGGTGATTTTTTACTAGGTTCTTTCCTTCCCCGTTTGCTACTATGGGTGATCACCTGCTCTGTTACACCCTCGATATCAAATGTATTAAGAGGGTGGCCAGGAGACGAATAGTGTTCTCCTTCTTACATACAGATGGGGATGGTCTATTTTTTCTTCAGGATGTCTGTCTCCATTCAGATCTTGAGATCCAACAGGCACACTGGGAATGGTTATTTGGTCCATTGGCCAGGAGACGTGTGTTGGGGTGGGAATTGTGGCTTGTTTGCCGTATTTTAAAGTGCTTAAACTATATGACCTTGTACCTGGTAGGCTGTTAATTTTGGATGTGGTGATTTCTAATTCCCAATTTCCACTCATTAACTATTATGCTCCTCAGACTAAGGCTTTGAGGACTGATCTCCTTAAACTACTTCAGCCTTATTTGCGCACTTCTAGGATGATCATTCTTTCTGGTGACTTTAATTGTGGTCTAAGTAGGCAAGATAGAAGTGTTGGTTGCAAAACCTCTAAACTTTTTGTGACTCTCTTCTTTTAGGTAAAGTGATTAACCTGGCAAGGTTGAAGGATAGTTTTTACTGGAAAACTAAACTCAATTCTCCTACTTTCCAGAAAGGCCCTTTGGTGACGAGAATTGATTTTATTTTTCTTTTCTGCCTTTTATGTGTTCATATGGCTCAGGTTGTCCCTGTGGAGTTCTCTGACCATAATGTGGTCTTGGTTCGACTTGGGCCTCCTACTTCATGTTCCTGGGGTCCGGGGACATGGAAGTTTAATTCCTCCTTATTGCTAGAGGAAGATTTCTGTTCTCGGCTCTGTGAGTTTTGTCTGGTTCGTAAATCTCTAGTCCCTTATTATTTAGATATTAGTCTTTGGTGGGCTGATACTGAACAGGATTTGAGGAATTGTGTTCGCAATTATGGTAAACATAGTGCTTGTAAGGCTTATCTTAGATATTTAAAACTTCGGAAACAATTGCATTATTTCTTAACTTTAGTCCATATTACTTCTCATGATTTTACAGCTCAAATCCAGCAGGTACGTTCTCATATGCAGACTTTTCATGACCAAAAGTCCAAACAATTGTATTTTCAACATAAATTTGGGACCCAGGAACCTGCTGATATTCTTTGCCCTTTTCAGCAAAATGATTATAGGGATCCGGAAAAAAGAAATCCTTGAGTTGACTGGGGCTGATGGCTGTTTACTGGTTACTACTCGTGATATCCTCAGTGCGGTGGGTGACTACTCCATGGCTTTATTTTCCGTATTGCCCTCTGATACTTCCACATTTTCCTCCTCTTTATCTCAGATTACTCTTCCTGAGGTCCCTGACCATGTTTCCCTCCATATGGGTCGAGACGTCACCTCTCTGGAAGTGAAAGAATGATGGTCTCTCTAGTGAACTATATAAATTTCTTGGGGAATTTTTTTCTGATGAATTGGCACTGCTGTTTAAATCTTTTCTACATTCTGGAAATGTACCTCTGGATTTCACTAAAGGGACGTTAATCTTTCTTTATAAGGCTGGTGATAAGACACTGCTTCATAATTGGAGATCGATTTATATGTTGAATTCTGATTTTAAACTCTATGCTAAAATTTTGACCGCCAGGCTTTTGCCACTGGCTGAACTGGTCATCTCCCCTGCACATTGAATCTATTCACAAGAAACTACACCCTAAACTTGGCGCCTTATATCACAACAAGGGATGCATCCCCACTTCGTCCGGGAAGGAAATTGTTCAAAAGATGATTCTTCCGTTGCTTGACTATGGAGACGCAGTCTACGGCTCGGCCCCCCCTTCCTCACTAGCCAGTCTGGACACACTCTTCCATTCCTTCTGCCGCTTCATCCTGGACTGTCCACAAAAGACTCAACACTGCAGCCTCTTCGCTCTGTACAAGTAGGGGGCAGAAAGTTTTATAAAACGCATGAGGGATGCCGTGCAAGTCTGGAGCTGTGTGAAGTCGTAAGGATTGTATAGCTTGTGTGATTTCCATCATGGTTATAGGGGACTGTAAGTTCAGAAGTTCTGTTGGATAATCTGGAACTATAAAGGACTGTAAAAAATCTAGAATATCACAGGTCAAAATGGGTGTTTGTGGTTCTGAAGGGTCATAATGCTGTTGAATAACTGATTCCAATTCTGGTAGTGAACTGACCTTCCGACCTCCTGGAGAGAGTAAGGAGTCTAGTGAGTTTTTATTTTTTAGGGTTTTACAGGCTTCATAGGGGTCTCCAATTGGTGAGGTCGTGATACCAGTTGACAATAAGGACTTAATTGAATTGGCCCTATCAATTTCAAGTATTTTCATTTCTTCCTTTACCATGGCAGTCTGTGTAGATAAGTCACATCTGGATAGATTTGACAAAGACATTAATCTGTAAAACTGCTGTCGAAGGGACAAATATTTTAAAAACTTATCATTTCCAATTTTTTTACATAGAAACATAGAATTTGATTGCAGATAAGGACCACTTGGCCCACCCAGTCTGTCCATTTCCCTACGTAATGGGTAAGCTGCAGATCCTAGTTAACCAAAAGCCTGCTTCCTCCTACTCCCAACCCCTAGAAATGCCTTAAGTCTGTTCCATGCATCCTTGAATTCCCCCACTGTTTTTGACTCGAAAACCTCCTCAGGTAGGCCGTTCCATGCATGCACAACCCTCTCCGTGAAAAAATACTTCCTCACATTACCTCTGAGCCTCCCCCCTTCTATCTTCAAATTCTGCCTCCTTGTTCTTGAACATCTCCTTTTCTGAAACATGCTACCCTCTTGGACTTTGTTGATTCCCTTGAGGTACTTGAAAGTTTCTATCATGTCCCCCCCTGTTGCTCCTTTCCTCGAGGGTATACATATTAAGCTCCTTAAGTCTCTCTTTATATGGTTTCTGGTGCAGACCTTGCACCATGTTAGTTGCCCTCCTGTAGACTGCCTCCATCCTATCCATGTCCTTGCAGAGACTGGGTCTCCAGAACTGCATGCAGTACTCCAGATGGGGTCTCACCAACTGTCTGTACAGAGGGATAACAACTTCCTGTTTTCTACTGGTGATGCCTCTTCCTGTACATCCCAGTATCCCTCCAGCCCTCCTTACTGCCCGCTTACATTGCTTGCCCACTTTTAGGTAATCTGATATGACTACCCCCAGGTTCCTTTCCATTTTAGTTGTTGTTAGTATCTCACCCTCCCCCGTGTACTCTTCCCCTGGGTTTTTTGTTACCCAGGTGCATTACTTTGCACTTCTTAGCATTGAATCTAACCTGCCATACATTTGACCATTCCTCCAATTTACCATAGTGTATAAACCAATTCCGTATATCAGATTTAGTGTCCATCCACCATTCCCCTTCATCAGTGTGCAAGAATTCCATTGATAATCTTGCCTGAAGTAAAGTTGTCATATCCTTAATAACCATAGAGTCCTGCAAAACTGAAACATTCATCTTCCATCTACCATGTAAAGGGGCTCATTTCGTAAAATGAGTTAGTGAGAAAAGTAACATTAAATGATCAGAGAATGCAACAGGTATAATAGAAAGACCCCTTAAGCACATTAGAGGAAATTAATATATAGTCTATTGTAGAGGTATAAACATTACGTTTGTACATGAAATTGGGAACTTTTGCATGTAAAGAATGGCAATTCAGTAGGTCAGCAGCAGCATGTGCCATCTGAGCCAAAGCACTGGAGTCACAATATATTTTTTTCCCCACAACATTAGTCTTATGTTTGTCTACACTACAATTAAAGTCCCCACATAAAAACATTTTATAGTGAGTAACTAAAAAAGGCTAAATAGCTTTCATAAGGCTTACTTTTTCTGCCTTAAGTTGAGAGGTGTAAACAGAAATAAATCTGCAATCCATATCGTTCCAAAGTCCATCTAAAATCAGGGCCCTCCCAGGTATTAAATCATATAAGTTACGTAAGGTGAAATTGTATGAATGAAAAAGAATCCCAACTCCATCAGCAGAGTCTAGGCCAAAGGACCAAAAAGATGGACCCCAAACCCATTCCTGCTGAGACTGTCTAACTTGATCCACATTATACAGCCAGGTTTCTTGCAATAAACAAACATCAATAGACATATCATGCAGAAATTGGAACACAGCGCTTCTTTTGTCAGAATTCAGTAAACTTTGCACATTAAGAGAATATACCAAACCTGCAGCCATTCAAATAATTCAGGTGACCTAGCAACGAATTTTTTTTTCCTCTTTTTTTCTTTTTTCCTTTATAATCTCCCTCAATCTTGGTGTGTAAAGCTTGGTTAGTGACAGATTTCTGTGAATCCGAGTCTCCTACATCAAATTCAGATTCCCCCCCAGTTTGAAAACAAAGCTGAATACAAATTTTTTGTTTCTATTGGAGTGTGAGGGTCAGAGGAAATAGATTTTGAAAACCTAGAGGATCTCCTACTGGGTAAAGGGTCTGGAATGGGCAAGCCAGAGTTTTCCATAGGGCTAACAGTGGGATCTTCATAACAAACTGGGGTAAAGATGTCTGTGGCAGGAGGCTGTTGTTCAGGAGCGTGAAAAGTACTTTCATGTGTGGTAGGTTCATCTGCTACAATAATGGGAGCCTCAGGAAGGTTTGTAAAAACTTCAGGAGGGGAAGGAATTGGGGGGGGGGTTGGAGAAGGTGGGTCCCGAGGGACATCACCAGCTGAATCAGGCTTCAGAGCTTTGGGTACCACAGAATCCTGAGCCTGTTGAATGAGCAAATCTGGGCTAATACAGGAGGCCTTGTTTCTCGCTGCCCAAGGGCAATCACCAAAATTATGCCCATATTCTTCACAAAGATCGCAGCGTGTATGATTGGCACATTGCATAACGCTATGGCCTATCTCACCGCAGTTGTTGCATCTGGGTTTATCGCAGATACTAGAGAGATGAGTGCGAGAACCACACTTGTAGCAGGCCCGAGGCTGACCTGCGTAGAGGCAAACCCAACGATCATGACCTAGCAGGAAAGAATTATGAATATGCTAAATTCCAGCATCTTCTTGTCGAAGTTTTACTTTATATTTCCACTCCCCAGTCCAAAAGTGTTCGCTATCAAGTATAGCTTCTGGTTCACTCAATACTTCACATTTCTGTGACAACCAATAGGTTATATCCTCAACATGGACCCCCTCATTAAGAAACATAACAGTAACATATTTCACCAGAGGTTTCGTCAGAGGTGTAACAACAAAGGGGGTCCAGGTTGGTGATGTTTTAACCTGGCCATAATGTTCCCAGAAAAGATCCAAAGCATATGAAGTATGAAAACTAACATCATAATTATCTTCTCCAGAGATGTTTATAAAAGCATAGACCTCCCTCAGAGAAAAATGTAATGAGTCTTTTAACAACAGTTTACCCACATAATAACTATCTGGCCTATCCTGTAATCCACCTTTGTAACGAATGCGAACAGCATTCCTACGCTGTGCTGCTTCTTGCTTTGATTTTGTAAATAAATCAGATAGCAATGGCTTTGAGTCCTGTGGGGTATCTGAGTCCAAAGGTAAATGAAGAATGTTTTTAGTTTCCAAAGATGGTGAAACTATCGGTTTGTCAATATCTGAAGAAGAATTTTTAGGGGAATGAATAGTAGAAGGCAATTTGGGAAAGTCATTGCCCTGTGTTAAAGAATCATCTGGTACTGGGCAAGAAGGTATTTTTGGCTTCCACTCAGCAGAAGTTTGGGAAATTGGAAAGTCCCATGAGGGATCAGGAACCCATATACCCCTGTTGATTGCTTCCATCCTGTACCGGAGAGCGTCGTCTGAGGGGACCATGCATCCATGGGCTGATGACCAGACTGTGTAGTGGGAGAAGAGAGGGGAAGAACAAGATCATTTGCAGGAGCAGGTACAGAAGGAACAGTTATGGTATGAGTGTCAGTTTGTTCCATTGTCTCTCTTATTGTGCTGTCATATTCTGTCTCTTGCGGCGCTATTCCCCTTGAAGGTTTGTTGCTAAAAGCAAAACTTGTAGTGCCCTCCTGAGAATGAGGCAAAGTTTGATAGGCAACTCAGGAATCTGTTTCCACAGCCTTAGGAAGTTTGAAAACAAATCCTGCCATTTTAGAAAGGTTCACATTTGAGTGAGGTAGCGCTGGAGTCATTTCACTGAGAGTAGTGCGCCATAAGATCTGCTCGCTAAGAGTAACAGAAGTAGAGGCAATATCAGATTTGCGAGTGTCAGACTCTAGGCACAGACCAAGGTTAGAGTCAACATTGCCAGTCTGAGACTCAGTGTGATCAGGGGGGTCAAGTCCAAACTCACGTGTCTCTGCCTAGACAGGCCATGCCTGACTGTGGGGAATTGAAGGGTTCATAGATGAACAAAGCTCATTCTTGTCAACAACAGAAAAAAACCTGTTCAGTAACTACATGAGAAGGGTTGACAGTTAGAGCAGGCTCTTGACACTTATCAGGAAAAATAGGACTTTTAGCAGTCAAATGCGATGAAATCGGAATGCAAGTTTTTGTAGACTCACCCAGCCCTGCGGGGGCATTATCAGTGATAGCTGCATCAGCAGGCTGCTTGACAGGTCTAACAGTTGAGATGACAGGAGCTGTGTCAGACTGTAAAACCACCAGTTGCGCTTTTAAAAGCATTCTTTCTAGTTTATGATGTTCCTCTTCAAACTGCACCAACCTCAGCAGTTCCTGCTGTTTATCATCCAGTTTAGTAATGAAATCTTGTTCCTTAACCAACGCAGTATCCATGCTTAAATCTTCAGTTGAGATATAAATATCTGTGATATCCTCAGTAGAAGAACTTGGAACAGTGGTTAAATATTTTTCTTCAGCCCCTGGCAAACTCAGAACAGGAGAGGAGGCCAACTCTCCCTTCTGCAACACATCTGCACCCTCCAGTGCTTCAGGCAGAGTGGCCATCCTGCATACAGATGGCAGGTCCCCCTACTGTCAGAGATGGGGAATTTCCCCGGTGCCCTGGCTAAATTTCCTCCATTCATGAAAAATACCACCAACAGCTTAATCTGGTTCAAGGTCAGTTGGCATTCATCTGTATCCCCCTCCCCTGGGTCATGCCTGAAAATAGGCAGGATTTGGCTAGTGCACTTACCTGGTCAACAAAAACTAAATAAAATAAATAAATCAGAGTAAACAGAGGAAATAAAAAAGCAGATGACAAACTTCCAGTACAACAGAGCTAAAACCGTAATTAGGGAACAAAAAAGTGGGACATAGGGGACCAAATACCACACCAACCCTTTTGATTGTAGCAAGGATAGAATAGAATAGAAAAAAGAATTGTGTATGAATTAAGAGATAGTAAGGGACAATTACAGACTGATATAGGGTAAATGAAACTAGTAGTACAAGAGTATATGAGGCAGAAATTTCAAAAGAAAATTGGGGAAATAATGATGAATTTTGGGGAAAAGCAAAACTCCCTCAACTAGGGGAAGAAGAAGCAGGTTCCATAAGTGGATTAATAACAGAAAATGAAGTTAGGGAGGCAGTTAAGACTTTAACAATTAATACAGCACCGGGAATAGATGGCATACCTAATAGTTTTTATAAAAAATATGAAGATCTTATGACAATAATACTAACATTAGTTTACAATGAAATATTTAAGGGAGAGAAAATGTCAGAAAGGATGAGGCAAGGAGTAACAATATTTTTATATAAAAAAGGTGACAAAACCAATATAAAAAAGCTGGAGGCCTATTAGTCTGTTAACTGCAGATGATAAAATACTGGCAAAAATAATAAAAGAATGTTAACTTGTGCAGACCAAATGATCTTACAGACACAAACATATGCAGTTCAGGGGAGGAATATCAGACAAAATTTAAAACTTGTAAGGGAAATAATAAATGAAGGTCAATAACATAAATTAGAAGGGTTCCTTTTTACTCTGGATCAAGAAATGGCTTTTGATGCCATACAGCATAATTACATGTGGGACACCTTAGAAAAATACAACTTTCCAGCTGAATTAAAGCGGTTAGTCAAGTTATTATATACAAAGGTTCAAATATGTCCTATGCTGAATGGACATCTAGGGATACCAATGTTTATCAAAAATGGGGTTAGGCATGTCCTTTAAGCCCCTTATTATATGTGTTCTGTCTAGACCCCTTACTCAGGAATATTGAAAATGAAAAACAAATCGTAGGTATAACATGGGGTAGTAGAATATTGCAGAAAACTCGTGCATATGAAGATGACTGCATTATATTATTAAAAGATCAGAAGTCAGGGAATGAAACATTAGACCTAATAAAAAAGAACTGTTTACAGTATATAATGGAATTACAGTAAACTTGGAAACAAGCAAAATGTATCCATTAGGGGAGGTGGAAGGTCAAAAAGAAGGAGTAATAGAAGTAGTTCATATGTACATAAACATCTTAGGTATTACTTTTGGTGGAAAGGATGCAGACTGGGTTCATTGGGAAAATAAATACAAAACAGCACAAGGGAAAATAAATAAATGGAAAGAATGGAGTATGACAAGGGAGAAACAAATGTATCTATATGAAGACTTTCATTGTGCCTATTTTCTTATATGTAGCATATATATTTCCAATACCACAACAAATGCAAACTAAAATACATGTTTTTTTTTAACTATTATGGGGCTCAAGATTGAATCCTGTTAAAAGGAGTCATACATATAGGCCAATAAAGGAGGGTGGCCTAAATATGATACAACCTATAGTGTTCTATTTAAATATTTTTTTCTACAATAATATAGTGCCAATCCTGAGAGGTGAAGAAGCAGTCTGGACACAGATGGTTACAAGATGGAGTCAGATTATGTTAAGCAATATAGGTAAAAAGGGGATTATAAAATGGAAACAAGAAATACCTTTCTATAGGGAAATAAGTAGGAAGTATTTGACACAGTAGGGAGTAACGATGGATTTTTTGTTAAAGAAAACCAGGAAACAGGCACATAAAGGGATAGTAGAAAGAAATTACTATGAAACCCCAGTGTTTAAAGTAGAGAAAGGAATTAATACAAATACAGTTTTAGAAATTATCTTGGAAACAAGGATTCCCAAGAAAATGAAATAAACCATTTGGATGCGTGGGCATGGGAAACTAAATGTTAACAGTAATCAGAAACATAAAAGAGTTGAAGGAAGGATGTGTGCAGAAGTAAGTTGTGGAATGGCAGAAGAATGTATGGAGCATTTGTTCTTTGAATGTAGCTTTATAAAGAATTTCTGGGAGTCTTTAGCCAAATTTTGGGGTATGGAATGTTTAAAACATATAACATATGATATTTTAGTATATGGTCACCTGACAAAAGAATGGAAAAAATGGAATAAACATACTATATATGTTCTTTTTGCAATACTGAAATGGGCTATTTGGCAAATGAGGTGTCAAAGATTTCTGCAGAACAGAGAAATGACAGTGCAGGTCTTATTGTTTAAAGTTCAAAATGAAGTAGAGAAGGTGTATCAAGAAGAATGTGAATTGTAAGGGGAAGAAAGGGAGAGAATTATGGTTTGAAGTAGCAGGGATTGGGTAATAAATAAGTTAACGCTTAAAGATGTACAAATGTTTAATATTGAATTGCTAGATACATTGTATTGTTTGTTTTTGTTCTTTTAATAAAAAAAATCCCCATACTCACCAGTAGGGGGAACCCTTGTCAGCCATTTCCAAGATGGCTGACAGTGAGAGTGGAGGCTTTGGAGAGGAGGAGGTAGGGGAACCTCTCTTCATTAAACTAACCCCTGTTCCTATTGAAGTTCATTTGGAGATGGAAACTGAACAAAACCACACAGATATGGAAGAAATTGTGGATTTTCTGATGGACACAGATCAAGAAAAGGACATGGACACTGTTGTGACTATCACTCCTGTACAATCTCCTCAGGCTGAGGGATCAGCAGCTATACGGTTTGAGAATCATCCAGAAGCTACAACAAACCTGCTGACAGCAGAACAGGAAGGAAAAGTATTAAAACAAGCTATACTAAATAACAAGACTTTGTTACTGAAATTACTGAAGGAATCTGCAGCAAATGCTAACCAGATGTCGCCTGGAATTGAACCTGCATATACAGCACAGCAAGCAGCTTTAATTGACTCAGCAAAAACACAAGGTATGGCAATTTCTTTCCAAACTACTGAGGATTTACCTTCCTCCATAGACTGTTATTATTGCAAAAAATGAGGGAGTATAGGCTGTATCACCACTAATTCAGGCTACTACTGCATTGAGACAGGGGCGAGTAGAAAACACAAGCATCACACCCATGTTTGCTCAGTGGGACCCTGCTTCAGCACTGAAGGCTGCAGGGTGGATGCCACAACAAGAGGGAGTAGGGTGGACATCCTCAGGTCTGGTATCAGCAGCCAAAATCAGAAACTTGTCACCAGAAAGAGCATCCACTTCAGGAACTGTGCTTGGTAAAAATAAACCGGCAGATGAAAGACAAAACTTTTTGTCCAGAGTACTACCTGCAAATGGTGAAACGGAGTTACCTGAAAACAGGAAGGATATTCTAACTGATCAAAATCAATCCAATTGTGATAAGTAGGGATGTAAGTTTGTCATGGATGAGGTTTTAATGACTCATTGTTTGTTCATGAAATCGTTAGTAAACAGTGGTAAATGTTGTGGCACTGTCATCATTGCTACATTCTGATAACACTAGTGAAAGTCATGGAAGTCCTGAATAAAGAATAAACGTCATGGAATCAATGACGTGTATGACTGCCATGACAAACTTACTTCCCTAGTGATAAGGTACTGGTACAGGATACAACACAACAAGCAGTTTCAGAAAGAAACATCACAGTAACTAAGCAAAACCCCACCAAGCCTCACTCTGAGACTGGGACCGCAGAAGAGTCTACACAAGGTGTGCAGACAGAAGCAAACCAACAAACTATCATAAACAATGGCACGGATCAAGACTTACTGTAGAACAAACTGAAGCATCTCAGCCCATATCTTCATTCAGGATGGTAGACCTGTTTAAACAGGTAGGGGAACCAGCTCAGAGACGCAATGCAGTGCGTCTTAGATATACTGGAACAAATGAGTAGTTCCCAGATAGGAAATCTGTTATGCACATTTTATTGAAAGACACTATGGGGATACAGGCACAAAAGTTGATTGCCTTTATACATATAAAAGGAGAAAATACCTACGATGTTAGTTTTAGGAATAATCATACATTGGAAAAGTTTTGGCAAAAATTTGCTATGGTTAAGAATCATCTTGATTGGCATAACTTTTTCCCCATCCCTCTAACAAAACCAACTGGGGTAAATATTGAGGATGTTCAATACTGGTTGCGCCAAAAATGTGAAACATAGAAACATAGGTTGATGGCAGATATGGACCGCAAGGCCCATCCAGTCTGCCCACTTCTTTTTCTATTTTATTAATGTGCCATCAGCCTTTGCTCTGTCAATGGCCTATCTATTCATACTCATCTGTATTGCTCCCTTATGCCTATCCAATGCCTGTCTGAAGCTCTGCACTGTATTCATATCCATCACTTCCTGAGGTAGGCCATTCCATGCATCCACCACCCTTTCTATGAAAAAGAACTTCTTCACATTACCCCTTAATCGGCCTCCCTCTAATCTCATACTGTGTCCTCTAGTCCTGCTATTTTTCTTATATTGAAACATGTTAGACTCTTTCACCTTGTTAATGCCCTTAAGGTGTTTGAATGTTTCGATCATATCACCTTTCTCCCTCCTTTGCTCTAGGATATACATATTGAGCTCTGTTAATCTGTCTCATATGTTTTCTGATGCAGTCCCTGCACCATTTTGGTTGCCTTTCTGGACTGCCTCAATTTGGTTAATGTCCTTGTGAAGGTGTGGCTCCAGTACTGCATGCAGTACTTAGATGGGGCCTAACCAATGTCTTTAAAGAGGGATTATTACTCCTCTTCCGACTTGTGATACTCCTACTAATACACCCCGACATCCCTCTAGCCTTACCTACTGCTTTAGTGGTCTGCTTGGATGATTTCAGATCATTGGTGATGATGACGCCCAAGTCTCTTTCTTCCCTTGTGACTGCCAGCAACTCCCCACCCAGCCTATAAGTGGCTTCAGGGTTTCTCTTCCCTATGTGTAGACACCAGTGCATTTCTTGTTATTTTTTTCATAGGCTATGTGCATGATCTTGCACTTCTTTGCGTTAAACTCCAGTTGCCACTCTTCCGACCATTTTGCTAGTTTATCCAGATCTCTTCTCATTCTGCCCACCCCATCTCTATCATCTACTCTGTTGCAGATCTTGGTGTCATCTGCAAACGGACAAACCTTATCCTCCAGTCCATCTGCAATGTCACTGATGAAGATATTGAAGAGGACTGGCACCAGGACTGATCCCTGAGGTGCCCCATTTGTGACCTGCATCTCTTCTGGCTGTATATCGTTTACCACCACTCTCTGTTTTCTGCCCGTCAACCAGTTTGCCACCCAGTTGACCAACTTCTGACCCACCCCAAGCCTACCTAGCTTATTAATCAATCTTCTATGTGGAACAGTATCAAAAGCTTTGCTGAAGTCAAGGTAGGCGACATCAACTGCTCCCCCTTGGTCCACCACTCTGGTTACCTAGTCAAAGAAATCTATGAGATTAGTTTGACAGGACCTTCCTTTTGTAAACCCATTCTGTCTTGTATCCTGTGCTCCTATGGATTCCAGGTGTTGCGCTATCCTTTCCTTAAGGAGTGCCTCCATAATCTTGCCCACTACTGAAGTAAGACTGACTGGTCTGTAGTTCCCTGCCTCCTCCCTGCTACCACTCTTGTGGAGTGGGGTCACATGAACCCTTCTCCAGTCTTCTGGGACCTCTCCTGTGCTCAGAGACTCACTAAGCAGTTCTGATAATGGCTCTGCTAGTTCCACCCTTAGCTCCTTTATTAAACTGGGATGCATGCCATCAGGTCCCATTGCCTTGTCCACCCTGAGCTTATCAAGCTCTTGTAGGACCCTTTCTTTTGTGAAGGGACTGGTGCACACCTCCCTCCTGTGTCCATGGTGCTGAGCTGTGGGCTCTGCCCTACCTTCTCTTCAGTAAATACCGAGCAGAAGTATCTATTTAGGATAGATGCTTTTACATGGTCCTCCTCCTCACACGCCCCCTTATCCCCTTTGATCTTAGCAATACCCCCTCTGGATTTTCTCCTTTCACTAATGTATCTATAGAAAGTCTTGTCACCTTCTTTTACTGTTTGTGCTAGTGTTTCCTCAGTTTGGGCCTTTGCCTACCTAGCTGCTTTCCCTGCTTCCCTTACGGAAGTTTGGTATGCCTCCCTATCTTCATCCTGCTGTGTTCCCTTATATTTCCTGAAGGCCAGCCTTTTGGCTCTGACCTTTTCTGCTACTGTTTTTGAGAACCATCTTACAACAACCCATACCAGTTTTAGATGATGATCTTGTGTGGACAAGGGGGTGGCAGTTTAAAGTAAAATTAAACCACACAGAAAATGGCATACAACATCTGCCCAGCAGCTTCCACATTGGGAGGGACAGAGGCATGTGCTTCTACTAGGGCCAACCCAAGACCTGCCATAAGTGTGGGGCAAGAAATCATCTTAACTCCACTTGCAACATGCCCAGATGTAATTTGTGCCTTGAGTATGGCCACATGAGTTTGGGTTACCCCAACCCATTCAGGTGTAATCTATGTGAAGAACTTGGCCACTCGTATGTAAAGTGCCCCTGGGCAGCACATAACAGGATGGGCAGGGTCATGCAGGACCAGGAGGTTCTTATCATAACCCAACAAGTTAAAGTAATGCAAGCTAGGCAGAGGCCCAGTACCTCAGGTCAAGATAGGCTTTCCATGACTAGAGAGAATCGGACACCGGAAACACCTTTGGCTGTTACCCCCTCCCATGAAGAGGAAGTACACATACATCACTCCTCAGATGCACCAGAGACTGTAGCAGCTGTACCTGGGACTGACCCAGCATCCCCAGAAACTATGCATCCTTCGAAGGAAACCCCTTTTGAAGTGGTTCAGGCAGGGAAACCTAGGAAGACTAGGAGAAAAATGGAAAGAAAACCCTCTGATGTCCCCATCTTGTATAGAAATAGGTGCAATGTTTTAGTCAAAAGAATGCAGTGGGGGGACACAGAAGATGAAGATGGGGATTCTGACACTTCTTCAGTAACATCGGGGGTAACAGAATACAATACTGACCCCCCGATGGCACAATCCAAATAAAAAAAACAAAGGGAAAAGTAAAGCAAAACGTAAACCTGATGGGTGAACTTTTGACCTCCCTCTTCTTGCCATATATGGCAGTGTCAGTGGCTCAGTAGGTAGCACACTTGCCTCTGAGGCTGGGAGATCAGAGGGCTGTGGGTTCAGTTCCCACATCTGGCACTTCGGTTAATATCCTAGTACTGACACTGTAGTGCAGCATGAGAGGGGTGCTGCACTTCTGAGGTGCCGTCTTTCGGATGAGACGTTAAACCGAGGTCCCATCTGCCTGGATTGGTGGTAGTTCAGGCGGGTGTTAAAGATCCCATGGCACTTATCGAAAAGAGTAGGGGAATTTTGTTTTTATTAAGTATTGTACATCATCACAACAAAAAGCTCATACAAAAACAAGAATAAAACACAAAATCACTACTTCTCGTAACAGGAACATCTGAATCAGTTATCCAAGGAAGATTGTGCCATACGGTTTGAATATACATAGCAGTTTGGTGAGCTTTTTCTTTATAATACAAACAACGCATTTCTTACAAACACTCCCACAATATCATCATATGTCAGCACTTTTGTTGAAGTGTGAACAAACAACTAGCTGCTCCAAATATACCATTTAATAATGGAGAATAACACAGATAAGGTACCAGAGTCCCAAGAAGACCATTCTCTGCCATAGGTACCGTAAATCAATGTCTCATAAGAGACCTTATGAAAAGGCAACATATTCCAACAATTAGCCACATAAGACCAAAAGGAGTGAATAAAAGAACATGTAAAAAATAAATGAAACATAGTCTCGGATTGTGCCAAACACTGAGGCCTACTACAAAATCTTTCATTTAAAGCTTTATGTTTCTGATTAGCCTTAATATTTAACTTTTCATGGGAACAAAGCCATTGAACATCCCAAAATTTACAAGGCACTCGGGTATTACGAAACAATCGCATAACATCAGGTGTCAAAGACGGGGGGCATAAAGGCAGAGTAATGGGCTCCCGAAAATGTTTGTCCTGTACTACAGAGTACAGTAATTTTTTTGAATAATGCAATAAAAGTTGAGATGTAATACTCCAACTCTTAAGGTGCACAAAAATAAATCTATGATAAACAGGAGAGAAGGGAACTGATTTAAAAACTTTCATTGTATCTGAAAACCAACCACTATACCAGGGTTGAATCAGATTTTGGAAAAAGGGTGACCAAACAGTAAACCGCTGACTACAAATAGGATGAAGATTAGTAAACAAAAATTGAATAAACAAAAATAGGATCGGATTAATCATGTTCAATCCACCATCCGCCACCCTGAAGTACAATATGTTACGTTTAATGGGGTTCAATCTATTACGCCAGATTGCTTGGAAAAATAAACCAGAAAGAGTAGCATTTCGATCTTTAGGGGGAGGGAAATCATACTCACATATAAAAATAAAGGCAACAAATAAGTCCTGATCAAGTGTACCTGTTTAAGCTTTCCCATAGGATACTTATTCCAACCATCGACCAACATCTTCCCCTGTGCAAGCTTTGAATCTCAATTAACAAGATCCTGTCTACCAGTATCAAAGGCAATCCCTAAAATAGAGATAGGACCCTTCGTCACTGGTATACCAGCCATATGGGTGGCAGAAAAAGCCAATCCTAAACTTTTAAGGACACATTTGTCTTTATTCAAATGTACACCAGAAGCAGTACCATAAAGAATACAAAACTCAAGCGCCCTATTTAAATCAATTTCTGATTTCAGAAGTAGACAAATGTCATCTGCGTAAGTGGCGGCAGTCCATGGGGCATGATGACCAGAAATCAGAACCGAAGTAAAAAAACAAATATCTTTCAACAACCGGAGTAAAGGGTCAATACAAAAAATAAATAACAAAGGACTTAAGGGACACCCCTGATGGACACCCCTTTTTACTGGAACCAAAGGCCCCAAAAACCCATTTACCAATGGTTTAATAAAGGTGCAATTATAAATAGCCTGTAACCAAGCAATAAATGAATCTGGAATACCATAGTGATGGAGAGTCATCCATAAAAACCCATATTCCATGGAATCAAAAGCCTTTCTCTGATCTAAAGATACCACCAGGTCAGAGGTAGAAGCAAAAGAGTCGGATTCAAAAGCTTCCCTCAGTACTAAAAGTTGGTCCGTTATCACCTTGCCCGGAATAGCACATGATTGGGTACTGGAAATGACACAAGATGAAACCACAGATAAGCGGAGAGCCAATATCTTCATAAGAATTTTAAAATCAACATTTAACAAGCGTATTGGTCTCCAATTATTTAAATCTTCCTTAGCACCTTTCTTATATAATAAGGTTACCACTCCCATAGTTGTGTGAATGGGAAAATAACCCTCATATAACATAAAATTATAAACCTGGGCCAATTCCTGAGAAATATGAGGAATAATTAATGCATATAATTCTGAGGGAAGACCATCCAGGCCTGATACCTTCCGTTTGGGTAATGCAGCAACTGCCTCCAAGACCTCTGCGGGAGAAATAACTGAGGTAAGGGCAGTGACCGCAGACCCAGAGAGGGCAGGAATATCTAAAAAAGAAAACCAGTGGGAGAAGGCAGTAGTATCAGTAAGTTGTGTATCAAACTGCCGCCCCAAATACTTAGACACTACTGACATAATATCCAATTGTTTCGTAACAGTTGACATATCAGAATCCCATACAGCTGACATAGTTTTATGTTAAATTCTGGAAGAGCAACTAAGAAAAGGGCAAACCTCCGCCAGAGATCCCTGTGTACCAAAACGCTGTTGCATAGTCAAGGATGCCATTTGCTTCTCGTGAAATACCTGCATTTGCTGCTTAATAAGCCAAATCTGATCCCCATAATCATGTTTGGTAGTATATGCTAAACTCATCAATTGCTGCAGGTGCTGTCTGAGCGTCTGATATTTCAACTTCTTGGAATCCGAGACATGTTTACTTTCACATAATAAGAGAGTCCTCAAATCAGATTTAAGACTATCCCACCAGAGAAAAGGATTATCAAATAACTGAAGCAAAGTCTTTTTCCCACCAATCAAATATAATATCTGCTGGAGTAACGAACCCCTGGAAAGTAATAATGTATTCAATTTCCAAAGGCCTGGGCCGTGAGGGGGTTCCCATGCCCCTACTACCACGGAAAGAGTCTTGTGATCAGAATAAGCCACAGGGTCCACCTGTGCGGCTAGTACAGGAATCCGTTTACTGAGAAAAAAAAAGTCTATTCGGGTAGCATGTGTTCCCCTCTGAAAAGTAGGTATCCCCCTAGTATGGAGTGACTTATAAACATATTTTAAGTGAGCTAAGTGAACTGTAGATTGTAAAGCTGACATGTCACAGAAAATCTTTCTGGTAGAGGTACCACTACCATGCTCTTGAAGCATGAGACCACAATTAAAGTCACCACCCCAAAGCACAGATTGTGCAGAGAAAAGAAAAGGCCGAAGCTGTAAAAAAATGTCCACCCTATCAGCTTTTAGTTGCGGTGCATAAATATTAATTAAACGAAAATAGGTGTCACGTATCTTGACATCCAACAAAAGAAACCTCCCTGGCACCAAATCAATTAGTTTTATAAGCTGAAATGGTAAACTAAATAAAATCCCCACCCCAGTACTTGCACCCAAACCCATAGACCAGTAAGAAGGACCCCTGTACCAGTCGCGTTTAGCATGGCTAACCTCAAGGGCTGTGTGCAATCTAGTGTCCTGTAGAAAAACCACATCCGCCGGGGTGGACATTAAGTGGGAAAAGACTCCACCACGTTTTTGTGGATTTTTAATACTATTGATATTAATTGTCAGAAATTTCAACTGTTTGGAAAGACTCATTTAAAGAAATCAAGGGGGTTTAAGTGACTTAGATTTTCCAGTACCAGAGGCCCATTTCTTCCTCCCTTTAGGGGTAAGCTTCTCTTTCAGGGGGCCTGCAAGTTTCTCAGGAACATCACCTAATTCACTAGATTCAGAATCAGAGCAGATATCAGCACAACGGGAACTCTCCAACGAGACTTAAGAGCTTTTATCCAGAAAATCAGCATCCAGAAGCAATGGTTGAAAGCGATTGGAAGTTTGGGTTTCTGAGATTTTATGAACTTTGGGGGCTGGCTGTCTCCAACTCTGGCGGCATGTTACCCGTTGTTCGGGGTCAACGACCGGGTCATTGGGGGGGAGGTGGTGGCATGGCAGGAGAAGAAGGGACAAGCAAAGTCTTAGGGCCCTGCAAAGGAAGGGTTAAAGAGATAGAAGAGGGCTCAGCAGTCTCCACAGATGCAGGAGCCTCCCGGGCTGTCTGAACTACAGGAGGGAGGTCAGAACAGAATTCAGGAGGGGGGGGGGGCAACATCGACAGATCAGAAGAAGATTGAGAATCTGATGGCAAGGGGGCGTCCCCAGACCGTACATGCACCCTCTGGGCAAGTGCTACCATCAATCTTTGTTCCTCCAAGTCCCCAGAACCAGATTTGGAAGAAGCAGCTTGTGTACATTCACCATAGGTATGACCAGAAAGGCCACACAAATTACAACTGACAGTTTCGGAACAATGCATGGACATATGACCTAGTTTACCACACAGGGAGCAACGGATCTTGTCACAGGCACTACTAAGGTGACCCGGAGCACCACATTTATAACAAGACTTGGGCTGGCCCGGGTAAAACAAAACACCATGGTCACCCCCCAAAAAAAGGAATTTGGTTAATGTTGTAAAGAACCATTCAATTCCTGAAGAATAACCCTAATCTTCCAACCCCCCATCCAAATGTTTTCGCTATCAAAAATAGCCTCAGGGGCTCCCAAAACGGTACATCGTTGCTTAAGCCAAAAGAGCAAGTCAGTCACACTGACACCCTCATTGCGAAAGAGAACTGTGACAGACTTCTGAGCAGGTCTGGTAAGAGGGATGACCTCAAAGGGAGCTCATAGTGGGGTATTCTTCACCGTCCCATACCTGCTCCAAAATGCCTCTATACCAGACTGTAATTTAAAGCTGACGTCAAAGGAACGCTCTCCAGAGACATGTATGAGAGCATATAATTCAGTGGCTAAAAATTGCAAACTATGCTTAAGCAGCGTTTTCCCCACATATTCCCTATCTGGAAATACTTCAAGTCCTCCTTTATACACACACACACAGCATTATGACGTCTAGCTGGAAGCACCTTCTTTTTAAAAAAGGAAGCATACGTTTTAGAGGAGCTAGTATTATCACCCCCTGAAAAGGTCACGTTATCACCCCCCAAAGAAGGGTTAAAAGAAGTAGCAGAAGGTGGGGGGGGCCCGGAGGGCAACCACCAGAAAGAGCATGGGGCAAAGAAACAGGACACCTAGAAACCTGAGGAGCTAATACAGTCCGTAAAGGAAAAACAATTTTAGGATCGGGGTTAATTCTAAATCAGTGTCTAGATGTAAGTCAGATACTTCACCCAAGGAACCTCGCACAGAGTGAGAAAACTCTGCATTAGGTGATGGGGACTTTGCGGTGATTTTTACTCCAGGAATACATATTAGGGCAAATCCAGAGGTCCATTGCTGAGAGACAGGTGAACGCACCCATCCCGCCACCCTGAGAAAATAAACCACTGTCCACTGTTCCATGTCATCCGGAACCGAGTCTGCCCATCCCTTCCGTTGGACTGCCCATTTAACAGTGCGTTGAGGGGCAGTAAAGGAAAAAGTCGAAACACCATCCTGGTTTAGGGGTTCAGTCTGAAAGATTACTGGTGTGTGCACTAGAGCAGCTCCTGAGCATTCCGCTGCCACGCCTGTTGTGGGAGTATTCTGGTCTGTCAATGTAACCTGACAACTCCCGCCAGACTCTGAAAAACCTCCCGATACACCCGGGAGCATAGGAGAAAGCAATTCCGTCGGGAAAATTCGTGCCGCAGAAACAACAGCCGGAGAAGGTAAAGAAGCAACATCAATGCTCGCAGCTTCATGCACAGGATAGGAAGGAGGTCCTGAATTCAACTCTTCCAACGGCAAAACAACCCGGTCCAAAACAGGCTCAGACAGGTCCGCAGCAGCCTGTAAGTTAATATCCTCAACAAGAACCGTTTCCATCGCAGAAGCTTCAGATTCAGATGGTGCAGTCAATGCACCACACTCCTCCACGTCCTTCTCCATGATTGAACAGGTAGAGACTGACTCTGCAGCAGACGGCAAAGCCCCCTACTGACAGAGTAGGGGAATTTCCCCGGTGTCCTGGCCAAATTTCCCCTCAGTCACTAAAAATACCACCAACAGCTTAATCTGATTCAAAGTCAGTTGGCATTCATCTATATCCCCCTCCCCCGGGTCGTGCCTGAAAACAGGCAGGGTTTGTCTAGTGCACTTACCCAGTCAACAAAAAATAAATAAATAAAAAATAAAATATAAATGTATCAGCTTCTAAACCCTCTGACTCTTAATGTCAGTAGCATAAAATCCTTTAAGAAACGGGGGACCACTCTACACATTTTGAAAGGTCTATCAAATAGCATCTTTTTTTTACAGGATACTCATTTAAAAACTGAACATACATTGTTACAGGCCAAACAACTATGGTCAGAGGGGCCCTCTTTTTGGTCACAAGGGGCAGAGGTTTGTGATGGAGTAGCCAACCTTTTAAAAGGGTCCCAATTCCAGGTTAAGAAAATTACTGAAGTAGAACCAGGTAGAGCTTTTTTTTTTCAAACTATTTTTGTCTCCTACTCCCTTGAACTCTCTCAGGCTACCCTAGCTCACTGGACCACTCTACCACCCACTGTAGTCCTCTCTTCCTCATATATATATTACTGCCTCTCTTTGGACCAACACCAGATAAGTCCCCCAACTCTGAGCCCCTCGGGGCAGGGCCGCCAGCCACTCTCAAGGCTCTATCTATAATCCAGATCACCTGGCTGGGATGACGAGAGGCCGAAGGGGTGGAGAGAGGACCCGGTATTGGGCATGTGGCAGCCAGCCCTGTAGGGAGCCATTGCCTATTGGAGGAAAGGGGCTTTTCTTGTTACACCCTCCCTTCCTCCCTCCCCTCAGAGCCTGAGCATGCAGTGGTGCCAGGAACATCTGTCATGGCTCTGCATCCTACTATTTTGGCCCTGAGCATTGCAGTGCCTCCAGTTTCCACCGGAGGCCGCTGTGTTGCAGGGCTATCCTGGATCCCTCCCCGAGAAAGGAGAGCAGTCCTGCGGATGCTTGATCTTCTCTCCCCCCCCCCGCCAACCCCTGGAGGTCCGGGCTCTTTCCTAAACCCGGGTCGCTGGCATGGCATGTGGTGTGGCGTCCAGCGCCTCAACCCTCAGCACCACCAGGCCGGCCTAACCAGGTATAGCTTTAATGGTGGATGTATCTACCCAGAACCTAGAATTAAGAATTTAGAATTAAGATTGATAAGTTTATTTGCTTCCCAGAGCATAGCTTCACGAGTAGCCCTATTCAAACTGATCCAGCCTTTTTTTTTTACACACTCAGAGAGACATAATCTTAGGAGGGAATTTTAAATGCGGGCTGTCCCCCAAAGACAGAGGATGTAAAACAAAAAATATTTAGTGATATGGCCTGTTTAAAGAATATTATTACCATAGCCAATTTACTGGAGGCTTTTGAAGCCAAAAAGAAATCAGGAGGGAAGACGTTCATTTAAGAACAGTTAGCATCTAGAATCAATTTCCTTTTTTTTTTTCAAAACATTTAGTCGTAAAGAAAAGCAGACACTATTCCTATAGAAACATCTGACCACCTGCAAGTATCCAGTTCTTTTAGCATAGGGAACCAAACTTCCCCCCAGACAAAAAAAATAGGTGGAAGCTGAATAGCTCCCTATTAGAGGATCCTATATTGTTAGATAAATGGGATCAATTACTAAGAGGCTGGGTATCAATACTGGAAGCCTATGACACAGGCATAGAATGGTGGCTAGATTCAAAATTAAAACCTATTAATTAAACATGCCACTCAGAAGGGACAAAGACAATACGCTAAATATTTAATCTTAAGAAACCAGCTACAGCAACTTATATCACTAGCACATGAATAGAAAATAAACCTAGATACTCAAATGAAAAATACCAAAGAAGAGATGTCCAGCTTCCAATACAACAGATATATGACTTTAAAAATGGATGCCCAGTTTGGCATTCAAGGGCGCCAGCCATCCTTGGATACTTTCAAGAGTTGTGCTGCTAGAATAAAATCTACAACCATAGACTCTGTCTAGTTCATGAATGACCCCAGACCTATCGAGGACCCCCCAAAAATTCAACACGAAACTTAAAAACAAAGACATTTTGTTGAAAACATAGACATAGACTGGGATGAGAATTTTATTCAGGGGCTTACAAATTCCCAAACTACCAGAAGAATTAGCTTATCAAATAAAATTGGAAATTTCCCCAGAGGAAGTCACCCTAGCTATAAAAAAATTTAAACTGAATACAACTCTGGGCTTAGATGGCCTGATAGCAGAATTTTACAAAAAATTCCAGGATAAACTCTGTCTAGTACTTGCTATGCTATTTAACTCCCTATTAAAATCCCCTGGTATTCATATATATTTTTCCAAAGCACTGATTATTCTATTACATAAAAAAGGAGACAGAACAGTGCTACAAAACTGGAAACCTATTAGTATTTTAAATGTGGACTATAAAATACTGTCCAATATTTTAGCATTACGCCTGACTAAATTTACATAAAAACAAATCTCAATAGTGCAGACTTGCAGCATTCCAAATAGATCCCTCTTTCATAACTTAACATTTTTAAGGGATATTATTCAATCAATCAATCAATCAATCAAATCTTTATTTATTCAGACGATCATCATTGAGCAAGGCTCATTTACAAGATGGACCTGATAAGGTCAAGGTTCGAGTTGATGCACAGCAATTACATCACATACTTATGAGACAGTTATACATACAGAAGAAATGAAAATGTTATTTATAACACAATAATATACAGAGAATTCACATGTTAAAGCTTGGCTAAGAGAAAGTTAAACTAACATCTACAATATGTACAGTACATATATATCTCAATGAGGATCATGACAGTCACTCACATAATGAGTACAAGGATGCTGAAGGGAATATTGGGTGCCATATACTGGCGTGTCTGACTGGAAGGAATATGCCATATGTGATTGGAATATGGTTTTATGGGATGACTATTCTATCTCTAGCGATAGCAGCTGCATTTCTCTGTGAAGAAGGCTGTACAGTGCTGCTTGAAGGATGTAAATGGAATGATAATGGACAGTTTAAGGGATTTTGTAGGGTGTTCCATGCTATGGCTAGAGAATAGCTGATTGCTGCCCTCCCTATTTTGGTGTTGACTTTGGGCAATTTGAGCAGGATGATATTGTTGTTTCTTAGGGCATAGGAGTTAGGAGTGGTCAGGTTGAAGCAGTCCAGGATATAGCTTGGGAGTTTTTTTGATAAAGCTCTGTAGATCCATAGAGCTGCATTTCTGTTCCTCCTGACATGAAGGGAAACCCATCCAGTTGCATCATAGAGAGAACAATGGTGAGTATTATATGGCAGGTCTGTAATGAACCTTATTGCTCTATGATATAAGGTATCCAACTTTTGAAGGTAGGGAGTGGGGCAGTGACTATAGAGGAAGTCTGCATAGTCAATGACTGATAGAAAGATGGCCTGGACTAATCTCATCTTTGAATCTCTATTAAGGAAGGGTTTTAATCTGTAGAGGAGGCCAAGCCTTAGGCGAAGCTTTTTCAGCAGTTGTTCTAGATGCTGAGTAAAGTCAAGTCTGTTGTCAATCCACACACCTAGGTATTTGAAATTTTCAACATACTCCAGATTTTCTCCAAGTATAGTGCATAGCTGGAGGAGATTGATTGAAGAGGATGTGTTGGTGGAGTTTTGGGTTGTGAACATCATTGCTTTGGTTTTCTTTGCATTTAGCAGAAGCTTTTTCTCGAGAAGCTGATGTTGTAACAGGGAGAATTCTGCTTGTAGGATTTCATGAGCAACTTTAGGCGAAGGGTTGCTAACATACAGTACAGTGTCATCAGCAAAGATTTGTACTGAGGACTTGGTAAGGGTTGAATCAATTTTATTTATATAAATGGCAAAAGGATAGGACCCAGAATAGAGCCTTGGGGACTCTCTTGACAGTGGTCTTAATGGGGATAGGTCACCTTCAGCTTTACCTGCTGTGATCTACCGAGAGGTAGCATCTGAACCACTTAAGGGAGGATGGATCTAGGCCAATGGAGTGTAGGGATGAGAGTAGCAGTTCATGGTCCACAGTGTCGAATGCTTTGCCCAGGTCCAGGAATACTGCACAGACATTGTTCTTTTTATCCAATTCGGTTTGCCAATCATTGGTGACCTTGGCTAATGCAGTGATAGTGCTATGTTTGGCCCTGAATCCAGATTGAGCTGGATTTAATAGATTAGCATTGTCCAGATATTTCCTTAACTGAATACTCACTAATTTCTCCAGCATCTTGGATAACACAGGTAGGATGGAAATGGGCCTGTAGTTATTAAGATCCATAGGGTCCCCTGATTTTAAAAGGGGGACCACTTGGGCTGTCTTCCACATTGTGGGAATAGAGCCAGAGTTTAGGGAAAGGTTAAAGAGGTGAGTTAGGGGGACTGCAAGCACATGACACGCAATCTTTAGAAAGAATGGGTCCAGAAGATCTGCTCCTGCACTTTTTTTGGTATCCAGATGCCATAATAGATCCTCAACTTGTTTCAACAGTATAAGTTTGAACCTAAAGGAGGAGTCAGCTCTTTGATCAGCAGTATAGTGGGAGCTTAATTGATCCCTTAATAGGTTAGCTGGGGAGGAGTCAAAGGCAAGGCCAGCTGTTGTGAAGTGGTTGTTGAATGCATCCAGGATTTCCATTGTGCCAGTAATGGGACCATAGTTACTGTGTAATTGGGTTGGAAGGGGTTGTTAACATCCTGGCCCATCATACCTTTGATGGTGCCCCAAAATCTAGTAGTATTATGGTAGGAGGAGCTCGAGCCTGCCAGGTAGTAGGCAGCCTTTGCATCTCTAACTTTCCTGGTGCATATATTCCTGGCTTTCCTAAAGATCATCCAGTCCATGATATTTTAGTTTTTCTTGCTACTTTCCAAAGTTTATCTCTCTCCAGCAGTGCAGCTTTGAGGTCAGCTGAAACCAGTGACAGGATTTGTTTTTATTCGATACTAGAGATTAGGCATGGGTGTTAAGGGCATTTAATATAATGCTATTTAGCACCTGCTGAGCTTTTTCTACAGAATGTGCAAGATAGAACTTTTGCCAGTGTGGAGAGTAGGCTAGATCATGCAGATATCCTTCAATATTGGTGTTTTCTTGGATCTCCTCATGAGGAATTTTGCAGGATCTGTTTTAATGCTGTTGGATCTTACCCCTGCGATGGGGCAGTGATCATTTATGTCGAATGGGAGCACTCCAGCATGTGTGAATAGATGTGGTTTACTCACTAGCATGATGTCAAGTAGAGTACTGTTACTACTATTCCTTGCATTTAATCTTGTTGGTTCATTAATTAACTGTGTGAGCCCATAGGTGTCACAGAATGATACCAGAGGTGTAGCTGCCTGGGTGAGCCAGTTGAAATTCAGGTCCCCTATGATAATGACTTCTTCAGTACAGGACTTGACCAGGTTTCCCAGGTGGGATAAGAGCTTGTGTTCAGCAGAGGGGGGTCTGCAGCATCCAATTAAATGGAAAGCTGCTGTATTGGGGAGAGAGACTTTTAGAGATAGACACTCAAATTCCTTGGGCATAGATGTTGCAGCAGTACAGGATACAACTAAACCAGCTTTTACATATATGGCTACTCCGCCTCCCCTTGTTTGGTGATCAGTTCTGAATAGCTGGTAGTTAGGTAGGTTAACTTCCCTGTCCATTGTGGTGGTCTTGAGCCATGTCTCAGTTATCACAAGAAAGTCTGGCAAGGTATGGGCAACCCAGGCTTGTAGCAATGTAAAGCAATGTTATTATGTTGGGACTATCAATACAAGCGTCTGGCTTGATTCTGTCACTTGACCAACAGAAGACCTTTGAGAGAGTCAGCCATACCTTTCTATTTAAGGTATTAAGAATGTATGGGGTGCCAGATTCATTGCTCTGGAGGCACAGGTGTTAAATATATTCTTCCAGGGGCTGTGGGGTAGCAGGCATAACCCTATCAGAAGGAATTTTACATGTTATGATTATAATATAGATGGTATCAAAATGCTAAATCCATTTTAGTATTCTTTCACAGCAATTTTTTGTACAGAAACTTAATAAATATTTTAAAAAGATGACAGCTTGGATTGTATATTAGGCCATTGGCTTGACCCTCTGTTACAGAAATGGGGTACAGCATTCTATCAGTTTCTATGATTACACATACCAACCAGTTACCACACTACATTAAACCCTGTGTAACTAAGTTGACAGTGGCAGATAACTCAACAATTCTTCTCTTCCAACTCTAGAAAATCCTTTTACAGGAAGATTATTGAAGAAATACTATATATATATATATATATATGTGTGTGTGTATTAGAGGCAAAAAACTCAGTTTAATGCATTAGTTAGGGTTGTTCCACGTGACAAAAGTGAGGAAATTCGCTGTTAGGGTTGAAAACCCTAACTCCGAATTCACCCCCCCCAACCACACACACACAGACACACACACACACATGCAAGTATGGGGGAGGACCAAGTCAACACAACCAATGACAGACATCCAGGAGCAGGTGACAGAAATAAACAATTGTCTAAATGTACTACGAGACATCCCCACCCACCTGACCAGGTACTGCATGCTCAGTGGAGATCAACAGCAAAAGTGAGGCCATGTACACCAAACGTACACATCCCTGATTGCAGCTGCACACAACATACCACACTTAGTAGCTGCATGGCCTTACCTACCAATGCCCCACACCAGACCACACCACATGTGGGGGGTCACCTGAGCAATAGAGTTCAGCAAAACCAAGGAGTCTTGTGGCATAGTAAGAGGAAGAGCAACACAAACAGAAGTGCTAACAGTGGCGCACATGGTAATGCAAGCACAAATGACAACAGAAAGGGCAACGCACACGGTGGCATAGACGGGAACGGTCTGCCACGTGATGTGTTGCCACATAGTAACATGGTGCCTGCAAACGGAAATGTCAGTGGGCATGGTGACGCAAAGTGAAACAGAAAGAGAAACAGTACTGTAGACACAAATGGCAAAAAATAACAGAAGCATAAGTGCAAATGAAAACACAAAGGATAAGCACATAGGGCCCTGTGCTCCCAACCGCGTAATGCGGCAACAGGAGAGCGCGAGGCCAAAGACATTGCACTTCCACCACGTTGTCTTGTGGCATAGTAACAGGAACAGCAACGCAAACAGAAGTGCTAACAGTGGTGCACAAGGTAACTGCAAGCGCGAATGAGAACAGAAAGGGTAATGAACACGGTGGTGTAGATGGGAACGGTGTGCCACGTGATGTCTTGTCACATAGTAACATGGTGCCTGCAAACGGAAATGTCAATGGGCATGGTGACGCAAAGTGAAACAGAAAGAGAAACAGTACGGTAGACACAAATGGCAAAAAATAACAGAAACGCAAGCGCAAATGAAAACGCAAAGGATGACGCACGTGGTGGCGTAGACGTCAACGGTAAGTCAAACGGGCATGGAACCGCAAGCGGAAAGGGCAATGGTAACAGTAATGTAAGCGCACAGGCTGGTTTTCCCCAAAACCTGAATAGAGAAAGACAGTGAGTACAAAGAATGTATGCATAATAATGGGTATCTGAGCAGAAAATGAGGACTTGGAATACTAAATAGATTATATCTCAGGCACCGTACGATGTAGGAAAGAAAAAAATTTAAGTCATATGATTTATGACTGTCACCAGCTAGTTCTGATTAGGGGGGCTAATAATTTTCCGACAAAAGTCCGTATCTCGCACTGCTTCCGAGATACGGGCCTGAAAAAGCGCGTATGCCCGTAATGTTATCCTATGGGGAAAAAAGGGAAGTTCGGAGCGCTGTAACTTTGCCACCCTGTAATATTTTTTCACCAAACCACTGAAAGGCACATCTGGGGACTATTGGCTGTCTTCCCTCCAAATTTCAGCCCAAAAGACCAAACTGTTATTTTGCAGCAGGGTGCCAAAGGATTCCTGTAATGCGTCAGGCTCTGTAATGTTATCCTATGGGAAAAAACGTCAAATTTGGAGTGCTGTAACTTTGCTGCCATGTAATATTTTTTCAATACAGCACTGAAAGGCACATCTGTCAGATGTCGGCTGCGTTCCCTCCAAATTTCAGCTCAAAACTCCCAACCGTTCTTTTGCAGTGCAGTGCCAAAGAATTGCTGTCATTTTCCCACAGACTAGAAAATTACTGTCACAATTTGCGAAAGCTTTCACAAACATTTGCGACACTTTCATGAGCATGAAAGTACTTTGTGAAAGTAATTTTTCCAGAAATCTGAAAAACATATTTCTGGGGTGTTTTACCCCAAAATAAAGACATGGCTAGCATCCTCAGGGTCCGACTAGGTGAATACAAAAAGAATTAGGTTGCTAGAGGGTCCCAAATTTAAATGCCAAGCATTTTTCTAATCACCAATGGAAAACAAAATGGCCGATTTGCGAAAGTAACAGGCCCATTTGCGAAAGTAAAAATGCATTTGCGAAAGTGTTGAACTTTTTGTTAACTTTTCCCATTGACTTATAATGGGAAATTGTTTTTTGAATAACTTTTGAACCGTTTAATATTTTTTCACCAAATCTTCAAAGGTACATCAGGGACCCCGGCCGCATGTTCCCTGAAGATTTCGGGCTGGTTGCGCAAACCGTGCGACCTGCACGTATGAATCGCAGAGAATTCCAGAAAAAGCGTAAATGCGCGCAAATCACGCTTAATAACTCTGCAGCCGTGTATCCGACTGGTACAAAACTTGGCAGATGCCAAGGCCTATGGTTCTTGATCATGTATTCCAAATTTCAGCCAAATTTGTCAAACAGTTGCAAAGTTATTAAGGTGCAAAGTTTTGGGGTTTAACATAGAAATGGCTCCTCAACCCTAACTATGGTAGCACTACCGTGCTTCCATAATACATATATATATATATATATATATATATATATATATATATATATACCCCCTGCATTACTGGAGTGTCCAGAAGCTCAGGTTAAAGTAGCCTGTCTGCAATTGACAGATACAAAAAACCCCTAAACAAATGTGGGACGCTGTTTGGCTCCCTTGCTACGGTAGATCAGGGGTGAGAAACAATCTTACACATAAGCTGTGGAAGTAAGGATGTGTCCTAGCCCTTGCTGCAGCAGCACTTTAGAAACAATAGAACATTTCTTGCTTCACTGCCCGTTCACTCAGTCCTTTTGGACAGCTTTGTACAATAAATGGACAGATCCAAAACTAATACCAATGACATACGAAATGTTGGTACTTGGTTTAAATCCTTTTAAATTATGGAAGTATGACAAAAGCACTCTGCGAGTCATCTTTGCTGCCTGTAAAGTTTACCTGTGGCAAGCCAGATGTGCCCTATTGATACAACAAAAAGAAGTAACCCTGAATATGTGGTAATACAAGTAGTAGCAAGCTTGGAAGCAAAATACAAAATAGAAAAGCAGGTGTTACCAAATGCCAAACGTAAAAAATACTGTCAGTTATGTTCCTGGGTCATAACTGATTAACCTAAATGTGTATTTTTTCCTTTTTTTCCTCAATACTGAACAAAAGCAAGACAGATAGAGGCTGGTCAGCCCTTTAGATAAGTTAAAAACTAGAAAGGAATAAATAATATGGATTGGTGTTTCTCTCAAAATAGACTTGAAATATGATACGTTGTTTAAATTTTTTCCGTTGTTTTCCTTGTTTTGGATTTAACATTGTCACTTTGCTGGGGAGGTGGGTGGAGAAACAAAAGGGGACAATAAAATGTTATTGTCACTATGGGTATTTCTGTTACTTGTATTCTGCACTGAATTGATATATGTTTGATGCCTGTATATAATTTTGTTTATTATAAAATAAAAAAAATCACCCTGCTCTTAAAGTAGTGGGAAGAGAGGATGGGAGTATGCTGAAATACTCTTTTTGCTTTTTCTGGTCATGGTTTGTATGTTTATTTCATGTGATTTTTAACATGTATTGTGATATTATTTGATTGTTTTTTTGAAGTTATAATAACAAATTCCCCTACTCTTTTTGAGAAGTGCCATGGGATATTTAACATCCATCTGAACTACCACCAGAACAGGCAGATGGGATCCTGGTTTAACATCTCATCTGAAAGATGGCACCTCAGAAGTACAGCACCCGCTTCTTGCTGCACTACAGTGTCAGTATTGGGATTTAACCCAAGTGCCTGGTGTGGGGATAGAACCCACATTATTAGATATGATACATTTGGGAGTTGGCGGTAGGGTACAATAAGGATAAGGCTCAACATGTGAGAGAAATAACACATGAAATGTATCATAATGCCTTGGGAACTGTATATAACATAGAGGATAATGGATGGGCAATAGTGAACAACAACACTGGGTTTACTTCGAGAGGCTGTCATGACCACCAAGTAGACATCGAGAGCAAAGCTCGAAAGGTCTACAGTTATCATGTAACCTCGAGAAGTGCATGCGACGTTGTTGTTTACTGTTGCCCATCCATTGTCTTTTATAGTGTATGGGCAAGAGTTAAGCAATAACAGAGCATTTTGAGTATTTTGTTTAACTGCTGTACAGTTGCAGTCTCCCCTCAATCTCATGATTGAGCACCACCTGCCTATGGCTTTTCTGCCCCCAAATGAAGCTCTTCTGTGAGCTGGGTAGGAGCAGCAGCATGGAGTGTTCCCTCAGTTAAAGTTTGCACTTTAGTGACAGCACTTCTACCATTTATTTTGTATGATTTCAATGTGATGAATTTGTTTTGCTTGTACACTAAGAGCTGGCCACCCTTCAACAGCACCACAGTGTTTTCCATGCATGACCCAGTTTGGGTTGATTTTACTGCTGACAGGCATCTACCCATACCCATTACAGTAATTATACCACTGATCCCTCCCTTCTGACGATATTCATTCACATATCTGGAATGTGTAGTACGGTACAGGCTGCACGCCCATTGGCTCACGCTGTGAACCAGTGGGCGTGCAGCCCTACCGAGGTGTCGGTCGGCGGGCGCTGGGGTGGAAGGCGGGTGGGGTGCTGCCACCCGCCAGCTGACCGGGGGGGAGCGGGGCGGTGGGACTCAGTGGGCAGGTGGGGAGGGGGGTACCCTAGACCACCAGGGTAATAGGACAATTTCTGTTAAATGGATGGCCGCAATTGGGCAGCATTCGGTCCACTGGACCACCAGGGATATTGGACAGGGGGTGTTTATTATAACGATGCCCATGATTGGGCACATAGCGGTCCACTGGACCACCAGGGATATTGGACAGGGACTTTATTGTTTAACAAATGCCCACAATCTGGCATGGGGGGGTCGCCGCCAGGTGCAGCTGGAACTCTGGTGGCCACCCACAGGTGGCAGCTGCCGTGCTGCGCCCTGCAATGCAGCAGCTCACCTGTGGGTGGCCATCAGTTGTTCCTCTTTTGGGGGGCTTAACTTTGTGCAGGCGCAAGTAGGGGTTGCGCATGCATGGCTTTGCACATCCCGGGCTGAATATCGGGCTGTGCAGGTTATGCATGGGAATGCCCCCCCACCTGTGCCTGCATACATTACTGATGTGCTCCGGCGCATCGGGATTTGTATGGCAAACGTTTCCCTTTTGAATATCTGGGCCTATATGTATATTTAGATATAAATATATTTTAGCCAAACATTCAATCAGTAAATACTGGATAACTTCTGAAAAAAGGCTGTAACTTAATGAAAAAGATAAAATGCAGTGGCAGCAGACCGCAAGCCCAAACTGGGCATGAAGCACAAGGCAAACAGAGCTCACAGAATAAACAAATTTAACAATGAAAGCACGTCCATTAGTGGGATACTAGACCTAGTATTTTAATTATACACTGACCCAGGAGACAGTGTAAAATAAATTTAATCAAGCTAACTCGCCTGATAAATAATAAAAAGTGGGAATACGTTCCTTTTAATAGTGGTTCTGCAGGACTTGAAATAGCAGATATCAAGAGCACAAGACCTTCTCCTTTTTCACCCTTTCCTTAAGCTGTCTGACTGGCCTCTTTGGAACACCCCTAAATCCAGCAGACAGACTGCTCCTGCAGCCTTCCTCTTAGGGGGAACAAAGACAGATGGGGAACAGAACCACAGCCTGCGAGTGCAAAAAGCTTGACTGGAAGGGCTACACCATTACTCTGACAGTGATATCATACCTGTTCAAAGTTTAAAACACGCAGTGTAGCCCTACATCCACAGTCTACTCCCCAGACTGTGAAGCGCATAGCACAGGCAGTCTTCCTCTCCCACTGCACTGGTAGAATCACACTGACGTCAGCTCCTCATGTGTCCTCTCACCGCTCCCTCTTTGTGTAGCAACATTTCAAGCTTGCATACTGAAAGGGACACTGTCAACCCTCCTTAGGCCTCAAATTGTCCCTTGTTTTAAAAAAAAACACATTTTATGATTGTTTACATTCTGTATAATGTGCTGATGTAGCTACTATTTTGATTCATTTTTTCTTTTTAAAAGTGAAAAACATACTGTCTGCCATGCTGGTGTTACCACACCAAAATGTGTTTGTTTACATTCCTTAATTCCCACTGCATCTTTCCTGGACTTAGAAACACCAGCAACACAGTTAAGTCATTCCAGGTGCAGTGGGAGGAGAGGAGACTATTGCATCATGAGTGTCTACCCTGTTTGAGGGTGTTCCTGATGTTCATTAAGTTTACAATAGAAATAGGTCAAGAATTTGAAACAAACCAAGGTCGGGCATAAAGACACCATTGCCATTCATTTCAGTTCTACTGAGAAAAAAGGCAGATAAAACAACCTGCAACAGCAATGAATTTTAGAAAAGGTAAACAATCATAAAATATGGATTTTCAACTACAAATAGTATGACGCAAAAAGGATTGACAGTGTCCCTTTCAGCGGGTGCACCAATGGATAAGAACATGCATATCTCACTGGGCCAGGGCTATATACATTGGCAGTAAAGTTAAAACAAAATCCAGTGTATTTCGAGTGCTTGGGGAGGTTCTCGAAGAATAATTGGAGTGTTCTTTCCATTTCAGAAATTTGGCAGACCCGGCCAGTACACCAGTTGCAGAGCTCGGATCTACGCAGGTCCGTGGGACAATAAGGGATTGGGGGGGGGGGTCTGATTTGCGACAGACTGGTCACCCATCCCTAGCTATAACCAGCTGCTTATTACAGAAAATTATAACTGTGTTTCCCTATGGGAAAAAATGGAGCCCGTTATTACATAGAGAATAAAGTATGGAGTCGAAGGTGTGTAGCATTGATTTTGCACACACCGAGTTGTCAGGATGCTACATAAACCCTGAGGAGCCAGGGTTTGTAAGTCATCTCACAATGAGTGTGTGTAAAATCAAGTTTTCACACACCCCGACCCATTTTTTATTTTATATAATTGATGGGTATCGTTTTTTTGCCACAGCAATTACATCAAATATGTACATCAGGCTTACATTTACGAGGTGGAACATAGAGGCTTACCTTTTTGATGTAGTTTTAAGTTTTTATTTCGCAGCATAGATAAACTATTACTAGAACTATGAGATTCAGAATATTATTAAAAAAAGAGATTGAAGCCAAAAAGAAAAAAAAAGTTTTACAAAAGTCCGTAGCTAGGCAGCAAGTGTTGCTAGGAGAGTCTGGTTACTGGAGCAACTGGGTCATGTGACCTGTAGAGCGGAGGATGAAGAGAGAGAAGATTTGTTTAGGGAGTGTGTGAAAAGGTTACCAAGGTTTTCTTAATTTTAGTAGATGTATTTAAGATTTTTATATGTATTAGATCATTTTGACTGTGCTGTTTACCTTAGTCGGAGCTATCGGAGTCATCGAGGACTTGTATTCTTCTTCTTTTCAGTGGTGGCGGTGCAGCATTGAAAATGTTGACCTTCACGGAGCTGTTGAAAATGCAGCCAGTCTCAAAGATTGAGGTCAGCATGTTGCTTGAAGTTGAGTCGGGAAGTACAATGTTGGATTCAATCTGGAAGGGCTTCGGTTTTGAGGTGGATGGCATCTCACAGGCAGTTGTGTCGGTAAACAATTTACTGATTTAGTACTGCTTGTTCTCCGAAAGCACCGAGTAGTTGTTTATTGATTGTAGGTTTTTGTGCCCTGAGATTTGCTGTACATTGGTTGGTGGGATGTTGTGATCGATGAGCTTCTGTATGGCTGTTTTCCTGGTGCTGTGATTTGTTATTCGTTTGCATTCTAGTAGGCCGGACTCTAACTTCATTTGCTCCATCATTTTATACATTTTGTTAATGCCTATGTTCATGTTTCGAAACCACAGTGAATCATCTTTGCGGTTTGTGTTTGAGGCGATGCAGAATGGTGATTGAGGAGTTTGCATTTCAGGGGGTCTCTGTAGTTTGTAGAGGTCATAAGCTGTTAGGGTGTCTCTTTCTGGGTTTGTAGTGTTTTTGTATATAAGAGGTGTGATAGGACGGACATCGCATGGATTTTCTCCAGTTCTAGTCTTGGTTTCTCTCTCTGAATATTCTAAATATGTATTGCTATTGCTATCTTGTCCTTTTGTGATGTCGCCCCACTGGAGGTCGTACTGCTCTTTGGTTCATAAAGCGAACTGAAGTCCAAAGTTGAAAAATAAGAAATTAAGGAGTCCTGCTGGGGTGGACATAGATAGGGTTTGTGATGTGTATAGTAGCTCAATATCTTGGTCTGTTAGCAGTTGTGCTTTATTGGGACTGTTACCCTTTCCTGCCTTTTTTAGTTGTTTTTGCTTTGCTGCAAGAGTTTTTTTAGTTTCAGTGAATATCGTGTCTAGACCTTTGAATATGGAGTAGGGGTACTTATTGGCTACGAGGTGTCTGCCGATGCTAGCAATTATGCCTCTGACTGTGTCAGGCTCGTAGTCCAAACTATCTTGTCGGCGGAGGGCATATATGAAGTTGGCAATTTGAGTGTCTAGATGTTGTACTTCAAATACTGTAAAGTCTGTACTTTGTCCTACCTCAGAGAGATATGTTTTAAATAGCCTCAGGTCACTGCCAGTCTTTCGAGCAGTGTTTCTGTTCTGCAGCTCTTCTATGAAATCTTGTCTAGCTGCAGTATTTAGTATTTGGAATCTGCTTGACATTTTCTGTTTTTCTCATAGGTGTAAGAATGTACGGTGAACTGTTTATCGGATGCAGAGTCTGAGTTGAGTGATTGAGAGGTTTCACTTTTGACTGAGAGACAGTTGGAATGGTCGCGAGGTGAAAGCTCTTAGGCAGGGTTTTGATTATGGGCAAATGGCATACAGCTGCCGCTGGTCACGAGAGAAAGTTGCAGAGGTTTTTTTTCATAGAGAAGGTGTGCGTGTTTGCCGTTATAAACACTTCTTTATAATGGCAGATTACACACGCTTTTCTGTATGGAAAAAAAACGATACTCGGTTATTATAGTATAATAACATCCCAACCGGGGGTGGTTTATAATTTGAGGCCACTGGCTGGGGTAACTTAACCCATGCAGGGATGTGATTATCAACTGTAATACACTGCTTCAAATGTGTTATTCTACTTATAAAATGTTTTTAAATAATACAGCATGTTTAAGTTAAGTTTGAAAAAAAGACACATGATTTGCATAGTATTGTGTCGTTAAGAGTTAGTTTGCACAAGGAGGTAAAAGAGCAGCTGATCACTTCCTGTTTATCTCATAAAGAAGACAGGATGCTGAAGCATGTTGCTATGAGTTTGCTGCTCTTTTAAAGTGTAATTCCTGCAATTAATGCAACAGTTTTATGTGAATGTTGGTGTCTCTGTGTGGTAAAAGAGTGCTTTACAGAAGTGTATGAACTAGAAAAAACATATGGACTAAGCTGTTTTGCTGAATTTACTATTCTTTTAAAACTTTAATTTTGAAAGTTCTGTAACAGTTTTGGTACATTTTGTTATCTCTATGTGGTGACAAATTGCTGTAGAGAAGTGTCTGGGCTAGGTACAGTTGTAGTCATCGAGATAGTTGGATGTGCCTAGATATTTGTCATATTTCTAAAAGAAACCTCTCTGGAAGCCCTGCAGTGGTACTGAAGGTAGGCTGGTCATTTCTCTAGAGACATCACAGAAATTTCAGGAAATTTCCAAACATGTCAGTGGCTATAAAGGGTTCCAAGGGTGAGGTGGGTTTTCGTGTGTCTGGTGACTTTTTGCTACATTTTTGTTATTAGCTTTCTTTGTTGCAAATTGTTGTGCACTGTTTTTACCTATATGATGTATTCTCCCATGCACCCTTGTGCTGGATCATACCTGGAAATGAGCCTTGGGTCAGGGTACCTCTACCAGTCACCAATTTCTATCTAACTAACTAACTAATCAGTAAAGTTGTTCAGTAAGAGGAAGGTACTATTAGAGTGAAAGCATTTTTTTCCAGGGGGTTTTGAGTGAGGTGCATGTTATCTAACCTGACGTTAGCTTTACAGATGTTTTTCTTTTTGTGGGTGTAGATGTTTGTTTTTTCTGGAAAAGTTACATTGTGGGGCTAGTTAACCAAAGGGTTGTCATGTGGTTGTGATTCATTTGAATGTTCATGTTTTGAGCTGTAATGGTTATTATACGGAATAAATATGATACTAAATAATTTTTACAAGCATTCCACCCTAAACACCCAGCTCAGCAATTTCTCCTCAATCGAATATCTTCTGTTATTTTTTTATTTTATAAAAATACAGAAGATATTGTAATGTCTCACTTTGCTGCACTTTAATCAACCTTTGATCTTAAAAACAAACAAACAAAAAACTGTAGTTCATTATCTCTTTAGGTACAAAAGTTGATAGTACTGCTCGGGAAAATGTATTAAAGGAAAACATTCATGTGCTGTAAAGTACATTCCTTACTGCACCTCAGCCGTGGTAAGTGAAATGCGTCGATAGCTTAATCAAAAACGTATTCTTTACCTGAATTTTTTTTATCTTCTGGCTGTTCATCCTCCATTTTTCTGGCCATCTGACTTCTGATGAACTCTGCAGTACTGGAAATAACACATCATATGGGGAGCCAATCCTGGTGACGTCTCTGTTTCTCCATTCAGTCCTGGAATTGTTCACTCTTGTTCACAGTGCCTGTCTCCCAGGCTTCTTGTTGAGCCGAGTACAGTCTGATAAAGAGGTGTTAAGTTCTTCTCACTATACCAGTTTTGGGTCAGTACTCAGTTTATTGTGAATGTGCAGACCCTCACAGTGAGCAGCATTCATAGCGGCCATCAAGAAGTCAGCCATCAGCATTGATTGTGTGTGTGTGTGTGTGTGTGTGTGTGTGTGTGTGTGTGTTCTGACAGTATTGTACTTCTTTTTTAAATTCACATATACACCACACCAGTGGTGAATAAATGCTGGTAAATAAATCATATTATTTTAGGATAAATATTTATTTCCACTTAGCACACCATCTATTTCACTTACAACACAAATTATTTAACTTAGAACATATTATTTCCACTTAAAATCTGGAAATAGAACACAGAGAACAATGGGCTAGATAGAGAATTTACAATGGATAGAATGGGTGCTTTAAGCTGAAACAAGGCAAAACACCAGTAAAATTATTACAGATGATGTGGTATATGTCAAATACATAATGGGTTGTAGTAGAATAACACATTTATCTCCACACTTGACTGGTAAGACCTTTATAACTAACTTGTGGCTTCGCCGCTCATGATTTATGGATCTTACCACTCACTAGTGGAAATAAATGTATTATTACACTGCAACCCGTTATGTATTCCCTGTATAATTAATGGTAACCATAAATATTAACCGAATTGCTCTTTTGTTAAAAATGCATATCAACCAGATTTCGGATTATTATTCTCCAAAGGCAATAATAACCTGAAATCCAGTTGATATGACACTTCATAATAACCTGAAATCCGGTTGATATGACATTCCCCAAAGAACCTGTTGCATTCCATTGTTTCACAAAAAGTATTTCAACTGCAGTATTTATAACTGTTTTATTCATGTACTGTTCAATTTCTTCAAAAATAAAACTGCACTGTAGCTAAAAAATGTCTTTTTCTTTCAAGCTGCTAGAAATACAGTCTAAACCTCCACACCAGCAATTATAAAAAATAAAGGATACAGCCAGCCCTTCAGTGCAGCAATTGGATTTCCACTTGTGACCCAGGTTCGGGAACGGGCTTGGAGCGTCGGGAGGGCCGGCCGGGGGAGAGAGCTGGAGTGTCCCATGGACTGCTCTCCTTCTTTGGGGGGAGGGCAGGGAGAATGTCCGGTGCATAGAGGGACCCCTGGTGGAGGCAGGGGGCGCCACAAGCATCCGGCATCTGGACGTCAGGGTGGGGTGGGGTGGATGCAGGTCATCATTGCACATCCCTGCCCCAAGCCTAAGGGGAAAAAACACCATCGCCAGCATCTACGTGATGCCCACCTCACCACAACTTCATCATCTCCCAGCCAGCACCCCACACTGGACCTATGTCCACGGCACCTTGGCCGATGCCGCGGCCCCGCCCTGGGGGGAAAGCCAAGGGGGCAACCGGGGAGTCTCGGCCATATGGGAGTGGAGGGCAGCAAGGACCATGATCGGGGCAGAAAGTCCCAACTTTGGGGTCGGACAAAAAGCATAGTAAATACAAAAAAAATAAAATAAAGGATAGGTAAGTTTGATGTTATGGATTTTTTTCACACACCCTTGGTGTGTGATGACCACATAAACCTCTTGAGTTTCACTGTCGAGGTTTATGGAAACCAAGCAAGTAAAATCAACCACCATAGTTTGGAAACAAAATAATCCACACCTCTGAACCTCTGAATGAGTGGGGAAGGGGATACCAGCAAAGCAGGAGTTTCTCAGTTTACAAAAGGTAGTAAATTAAGCACTGAAACTTACAAAGAAAAGGTCCATAAAAAACTTTGGAGGAGGTTTTAACTTGCAAAAAAGGCAATACTGGGAAGGGCTCAATTGTTGGAGGAGGGTGTGTGTGTGTGTGTGTGTGTGTGTAAGCATGTCACTGTTTCAAGTAGCACAGGCAGCTACTTATAAAACAAGTCTGTGATTGCTCCAACAATGATCCTTCCCCCTCCCGCATTGCATAGCAGAAGGCACATCAGTTTCTCAGCAGCAGTTATTGCTGCATGCAATCTGTATATAAACTGTGTCACTTTGCCCTGAATCCTGCCCCCCCATTTTGATCAACATATTATGTACTTTTGATTCTGTTGCTTGTGTCTTGTGTAGAAGACAGTGACTGTAGAATAATGTAATCATTTTGCAGCTGTGATCATCCAATGGCTAAGCAGGCTTCAGGATTGTTTGTGTTTATGTGATTGACTCCAGGAGCCCTCTGCATGATTTCTTCAGGGTTTATTGTTAAAACCAACTAGTACCTCCTCCAAAGTTTTTATATTTGAGTGCAAATCGGGTATTATTTAGCAGCATCAGTAGATAGAGTTGGAGCCCTGGTGCACGCCAGCCCGGAACCAGGAAGACAAACCTGTAGTTTGTGTGTGGAAAAGACAAACTGCAGGTTTAATTAAGGCCCTGAAAAGTTACTTTTGGAGGTGCTGGGTGTAACTGTCTAGCCAGGGTCACACGTGAGTGGCTCTCGCTTAATGACAGCCCTATTTTAAAGAAAAGCAGTTTTATCATTCTGGTTGGGAATCTGTGACCCTCGGTAAGACTTCTGGGTCACACAACACTATTTAACTTGCCCTGCTATGAGCAGGACAAGCCGTGCGGGATGTGCGTCATGCGCGCAGGGACACGTGCAGAGACATGCGCGGTCTGCGTGTGTCTGCTGTGTCCATGGGGGACACTAGGGTCTAGGGCAGAGGATTCTGTTAGGAATTGGAATTACAGCATTAGAGGTAAATAAACCTAGCCCTTGTGGTGACTGTCACACTAGCTTAGCTATGTCGCAGGGCAAGGGCAAATGTAATAAGAATGAAAAACTATGCACACAATGCAAAATGTTTATTGAAGGGGTAACAAGCCAGGACTTTGTGATAAATGTCTGCTTATAGGAACTTTACAGAGGGAAATCGAGCAACTGCTAAAAAGATTGGAAACCCAAAAAAGATGTAGGAGTACTAGAAATTTATATAGATGCTGTGCCACAGGACATCTCTGCTAAGGAAAATGCAGCTGTTAGTAGCACATTAGTTGAAGGATTACCCATGGTTCACCCCCTAGTGGATGTGGAAGATACCAAGAAGTGGAAACATATTCCAGCTCTTGCTAGAAAAAATAGGGCTGGGAAGCCATAAAACAAACCCTTGGAGTTACAAAATAAATTTGATGGAGTCAATCCAGATCCAGAGGGACTAAATGATGATAATGTGGCTGGGTCTGTGGGTGTGGATTTGGTATCTGAAAATGAGGCAAAAATGAGTATAGCTTATGGCCAAGATTTATATCAGGGCAAGCAGGACAGAGATATTATCATAATTGGTGACTCAACTACAAGGGGTATGGATACACTGGTATGTAAAGGGTGCAAACTACATACTACAGTGAGCACACTTCCTGGGATTCAGCTGACTGATATTGTGAGATTACTGGATGGGCTGATGGAAAACACCTCCAACCCACTAGTTGTGATTCATGTGGGAACAAATGACATAGAAGAAAACTGGAAGATATACATAAAGATGTTATAGAGATAGTGAATAGGATTAGGGAAAGAAAAGGGGAACATTATTATCTCAGGTATTCTTCCAGTGTTTGGGTGCCATGAATATAAAAAGTAGGCCATTAACAAATCAAAACTGGCTATATTCTTTTGCAAATCAGAGCATATTGGTTTTATAGATAATTCGTGACCTTTGTAATAGTGTACTTTTTAAACTTGATCGCTTACATTTAAATAGGGTGATGCAAGAATAGTGGGTAAAAAAATAAATGTAGTGAAGTTTGATTTAAACTGGAAAAAAAAGGGGGGGGGGGGTTGTTAAACAGTGCAGAAACAAACCAGAACCTATAAGAAGGAAAATCAGCAAATCTGGGATGGAAAGGAGTTTTACAATAAATGCAAGGAGCCTGGTGAATAAATTTAAGGAGTTCAAACATCTGTTAGACTCTCAGGACATTCAGATAGCTTAAATTATAGAAACTTGAGAAATGGATGATTCATGGGCTAAAAACATTCAAGGGTATAATCTGTTTTCGAAATCTAGGGAACATAGGACAGGAGGAGGAATTGCTGTATATATACATGAATCACTTAAATGTGAAGAAATACAGGTTGACACAAAAAATTTAGAATTACTATTGTTAAAATTATAACCCCATGCAGCAGCCAAAATAAAGTTGGGATTACTGCACAGGCCTCCTTCAATGTCGTTAGAGAATGATACCTCATTGTTAAAATATATAAGTGGTACTGACGCAACAGTCTGTAGACAGCTCATTATTGATGGATGATTTCAACCTACCTGGAATTGATTGGAATGAGATGAAGGGATCATCTAAAGCGGACAAAGCTTATCTGGAAGTCTTTGACCAAATTGGACTTGAACAAAAAAATGCTTAAATGTACCAGAGGAAATAATATTTTGGATATCATTTTAACTAACATGGGTGATGCAATGAGTGTGGTTGTGGTCGATAGTCCATTAAGCAATAGTGACCATCATATAGTTTACTTTAAAATTAAAGGGGTACAAAATACAGCCAGAACAGGCATAACAAAAAAACGAATCTTTAGCGCAGCTGATTTTAATGCTATCAAATGTAATATTTCACAGTGGGAGTGGGAGAAAGATTTTAAAGACAAGACTGTAGATACAATGTGGAACACTTTGTTAAACAAAATTAAGGCAGAGGTTCAGGATCACATTCCCAGTATAAAAAAGTATAAAAATAGGAAAAAGCTCCAAGATGGCTAAATTCCAACATAAAGAAGCTAATTAAGGAAAAGAAGAAAATGTATAAACAGATTAAACACAGTAACAGTCAAGAAAGTTATATATTTTATAGAGAATTGGTGAGAGAGGTGAAAAGGAAGATTAGGAGGGCTAAAACACAGCATGAGATTTGGTTGGCATCTAAGGTCAAGGATAACTGTAAAAGGTGTTATGCCTATGTAAATAGTATAAAAGGGAGGTCAAATACAATAGGTCCCTTCACAAATAAGGAAGGTCACATAGCTGATAGTAAGGAGATGGCTGATATCCAAAATGATTATTTCTGTTCAGTTCTTAACAACAGTGGCTCAAGATTACAAAAAAGTAATGTAAAATCAACTCTGGGGCGAATTAAGATTAAACTGAATGAAGCTAAAAGTAAATATATCACCCTCGCACCTGTCCATGTATGACCCAGAACTTCATACCTGAGGTCCCCGTGGTTTGACGGGGATCTCAGGGAGATGAAGAAGATGGGTCGGAGATTAGAGCGCTGCTGGAAGAGGTCCTTCCTGGAGACGGACAAACTGGTCCTGCGTATGCACTATCGTGCATACCAGGAGGCAATCAACCATAAGAAGGCAGTGTTCCTGTCCAGGGAGATTGCTGCCGGGAAAAACCGACCAGCTTTACTCTTCTGGGCTGTGAATAGGCTTCTTCATCCTGCCTGTCTGCAGCCCGGGAGGTTTTTTTCTAATATAGATTGTGAGGAGTTTGCTCGGTTTTTCTCGGACAGGGTGTCCTTGATCTGGTGGGTGGCTTCTTCAGCCAGCAATGTTATAGCTGACAGTGGTCGCCTTAGGTGTTCTGAGTGCACTCCGCCTAGTTGGGGGGAGTTTAGACCAGTGGAGGTTAGTGAGGTTATTGAGGTGGCAGTCAACTTGTAGCATACCTTTTGTAAGCTGGACCCAGTGCCAACGCGTTTCTTAATGAGATGCGTTGACTCTGTTGGCCCGGTGTTTGCCTTGATTGTACGGTGCTCTTTATTTGAGGGGGTCTTTCCGGATGCTTTGAAGGAGGCTCTGGTAAGACCCTTCTTAAAGAAATCATCTTTGGACCCACAGATCAAGGCAAATTACCGTGCTATATCCAACCTTCCATTTTTGGGGAAGGTGGTGGAGAAGGTGGTAGCGCTTCAGTTGGAAGAGCACCTCATGACTCATGAGTTGTATGAACCCTTCCAGTCGGCATTTCAGGCTAGACATAGCACAGAAACTGCACTTGTTCGGGTGCAGAGTTATCTCCTCAGGGCTAGAAATCGGGGGGGACAGGACTATTCTTGTTCTCCTTGATGTCTCTTCAGCATTTGACACTGTGGACCATTGTGTGTTGCTTGTCCACCTTAGGGAGTTATGAGGACTCACCGGCACTGTCATCAACTGGTTTGAGTCGTTTCTTACCAACAGGAGGCTACGGGTTATGATGGGAAATTCTTCATCTATGCCTAGTCTCTTTTTTTGTGGAGTCCCTCAGGGTTCGGTACAGGCCCCAATGTTGTTCGCAGTGTACATGCTGCCCCTGGGGGGGATCATTAGGAAGTAAGGTTTGAGTTTTCATTGCTATGCCGATGATACTCAGCTATATCTGTCATTTGCCCCAGGAACATCCAACACAGTGGATGTGCTAAATATCTGTCTGGCCGAGATTAACAACTGGATGACCTCTAGCTGGTTGCCACTGAACCCTGACAAGACGGAGGTATTGGTAGTGGAGTCGAACAGAGCTCGTGATAGGATGGCCTCCGACTCAGTAACTGGACTTGTTCTTGGAGCTGTGTCATTGAAGGCCTCCTCTTGGGTGTGAAATCTTGGAGTGATTCTGGACAGCGACCTAACCATGGAGGCTCAAATATCCTCCACGGTTCGTACCTGTTTTTTCCATCTCAGAAATATTGCCAGGATTAAGCCCCTTGTTCCGCATCTGGACCTCCCTACCTTGATACATGCCTTAGTCACATCTAGGCTAGACTACTGTAATGCACTCTATCTCGGTCACAGGGGGATCTCTCCGCAGACTGCAGCTGGTGCAAAATGCAGCTGCCTGGTTATTGACTGGGTAGCAAACATTTTGCCATACTACATCAGTATTGCGCAAATTGCACTGGCTGCCAGTCAGGTGGAGAATCCTCTTTAAGGTGGGTCTTCTCACCTATAAGGCCCTACACGGGCAGGGCCCTGGTTATCTGTCAGACCTTCTGACACCTGTTTTTTCTACCCGCCCTCTTCGATCTTCTAGTGGTGGCTTCCTGACCATTCCCAGAATGAGGCTTAAATCAGCTGGTGATAGAGCCTTTAGTGTTGCGGCTCCCGTACTGTGGAATTCATTACCAGCTCAGGTCAGGGAAGCCCCCACTGTGGATATTTTTAAGGTCCGCTTGAAGACACTCCTATTCTCCCAAGCATTTGATGTTTAGATTAGAACCTATTATAGAGTTTGATATTTTATTGGAGCTACTTATTTTATTTTTGTATAAAAAATTTTTCTGTGTTTGTGTTTCTAAATGCTGTTTTTTAAATTTGTACGGCGCCCAGAGCCTCTGGGATTGGGTGTCTCTTAAATAAATTTTGCCTTGCCTGTTGCCTTGCCTTGCCTTGCCATTTACTGTACTTCCCAGAGTGCTCCAGGAACTATCAGAGGTCTTAGCTCCTCCACTCACCTATATATTTCAGTCCTCACTGGATAATGGAGAGGTACCTCAGGGGTGGAGAGAAGCTACAGTGGTTCCCCTCTTGAAAAAAGGCCCTAAATCAAAGCCTGAGAATTTCAGACATGTGAGTTTGACCTCACAAATGGGCAAGATATTGGAAGGTATTCCAAATGAACGTATACTATTATATTTGCAGTGAAATGATTTGACAGACCCCTTACAACATGGTTTTACAAAAACTAGGTAATGTCAGACCAACATGCTTGTCTTTTATGAAAAAGTTAGAAAAGCATTGGATCAGAGTAATTCAGCTGATGTCTTTCTGGATTTTTCTAAGGCTTTTGATAAACTTCATCATATGGAATTAATAAACATGCTTAGAGAGATAAAATTGGAAAATAACATAATAAATTGGATTGAGGAGTGGCTGATGGGAAGAAAACAGAGGGTTACAGTAAATGGTATACTTTCTAATTGGGCACAGGTGACAAGCAGGGTCCCCCAGGGTTCAGTCTTGGGTCCTTGTCTATTAATATTTATGTAACTTCTTTAAAAATTGAACAGCCTAATATTTGGATATCTAAATTTGCCAATGACTGTAGAATAAGGGCAGTTGTAAATAACTTTGATCATGGCACAGAATTGCAGCATGCTCTATATAATATTTACAGATGGACCATCAAAAACAAGCTGGAACTAAATCTGAAGAAGTGCACTGTAATGCACATGGGTATGCAAAATAAGCATCACAGGTATAAAATGGTTAGTGAAAACCTAGTAGAATCAACAGAAGAAAGAGACCTAGGAATTAAGATCAGTGCTGACCTGAAATTTAGTTTGCACTGCAGTGATATAGTACAAAAGGCTAATCAAAATCTAAATTACATTCCAAGACATATAGTGAGTCAGGAGAGTGGCGTGTTGTTCCCACTGTATGGGTCCCTGGTTAGACCACATTTGGAATATTGTGCTCAGGTCTGGTCACTGTATAAAAAATATGATACACACAGGATTGAGGGCATAGAGAAGACAGCCACAAGATCGGTTGCTGGCTTAAAAATGTACGTTATGAAGAGAGGCTCAGAAGATTAAATCTTTATACCCTGCATTATAGGCTGCTCAGAGGGGATATGTGCATGTTGTACATGGCCATAAAGGATACTTGGCTAAGGGGTGATTTTGGTTTGGTATTAAAGAACTACATGTACTGTATGAAAACAGAAGGCACCCCTTACAGCTTTCCATGGGGAGATGGAATTTGCTAAAAAGAGAAAGCAATGGTTCAGTCAGCGGGTGGTCTCATTCTGGAATAGCCTCCCTGCAGAGGTAGTAGGAAATGTGACTATGGATACATTCAAAATGAGATTGGACACATTTCATACCGATATAACCATACACACTTAATTTAAAAAGGCAAGCACTAAGGACAAAAGTCTATTTAAGCTTGTATGTACCTATGAAACCTAGTACCATATTAACTGGAACTTTAAAATATTTAAGTAGCTGCTTGCTAATGGCATATTCTTCCTGTTTGTGTAAGTGCTGCCAGATGCTGTATGGTTTCTACTTGTGCTGTTGTGTGGTGGTGTGGGGGGGGGGTCTGAGGTGGTTGGATCGTCTACTCAGCAGTGCAGTTACTACTGCATGCAATCTGTATATAAACTGTGTCACTTTGCCCAGAATCCTGCTCTCCCCCCCACCCAGTTTTGATCAGCATATTATATACTTTTGATTCAGTTGCTTGTGTTTTGCATAGAAGACAGTGCATATAGACAAATGTAATCATTTTGCAGCTGTGGTCATCCAATGGTTAAGCAGGCTTCAGGATAGTTTGTGTTCATGTGATTGACTCCAGGAGCCCTCTGCATGATTTCTTCAGGTTTTATTGTTAAAACCAGCTAGTACTATATTAAGTGGAATTTTAAAATATTTAAAGAGCTGCTTGCTAATGACATATTCTTCCTATTTGTGTAAGTGATGCCAGATGCTGTATGGTTTCCACTTGTGCCGGAGGTGGTAGTAGTAGTAGTAGTAAGATCTATTGTTGATCGTTTATAAAACCATTACAACATATAGAATAGTGTATGGGCAAGCATACACAAGAAGGCTGTGTTTCCATTGAGGGTTTGTGATGACGTATGGACCTCGAGAGCGAAGCTCGAGAGGTTCCATGATGTCATCACAAACCCAAGATGGAAACAAAGCCTTGTTGTGTATGCTTGCCCATACACTGTTTTGTATAGTATATGGGTAGGCTCGATTGTACACTGATTAGATTGCAGTTCAGTACATTTAAGAAGACGCTGACAGAAGTAAAATATTTAATAAAGGTGTATTCAGAGAACAGTTAATTTTTGTTTTGGACAGAGAAACAGAGTATGTATAAATATAACTTTTTTTTTTCAAAAGGATACAAGGGTCCTTCTCTGTTCTGCGCAGTTCCTATTTGAGAGAAAGACACAAAAGAGGAGTGTCGGTGGTTTACTGTGGCATGTACTCTTCCCCTACTCCCTGTTTAAACCTGCTCTTGGTGATGTACTGTAATTTTAAAAATGTGTTCACTTACCTATTCAGAGTCGCTGGAGTCAGTAATAATGGCTATACATCTTCGCTTCACTGGGTGTGCATGATTCAAGAAGCAAATGTGTTCTCCTTGCTGAAAAACACAGTGAGCCCTGAAAATTTGAAGAGATGGAGTTGTCGATGGGCTGTTATTTCTGTGGTGCACAGGAACTGAGGTGGGAGCTGCTGTTAGCCAGTCCTGCTCCAGTTCAGTAGAGGAAGTGTTTCTTTCTTTATTTTCAGCAGTTAGGCTGGAGAAGATGCATGAGTTTCTCTGCTGTTTCGCCTCAGAGATGACACTGTAAGCATTTATGCTTTGGATATTACGATGTCCAGAAACTTGTGCCACTTCAGTTGGAGGGACGTTGTGATCCACCATTGCTTGGATTGATGTCTTTCGAGTGGAGTGGTTGGTTATTTTTTTTGTATCTGGCAAGCCAGATGACATTTTCATTGATTTTAACATATTTCTGATTTTATTCTCACCTATTGGCATTACTCTGTACCATATAGAAACCCCAGGCTTGTACTTAAGATTTGGCACCAGGTAGAAAGGAGAATCGGGGGTGTTCATAGTTTGCAGTCACTGAGATGCATATTTTGAGTAGGCAGTTATCGGATCTCTGTCCGGATTTGTGTGTTCGAACATATGAGGTTTGACTGGCCTGATATCCCTTGGATTTTCACCAGTAAGGGTTTTAGTCTGCCTTTCGTTGTACTCTAGGTATTTTTAGCCCGTGGTGTCTGTCAGCAATATGATGTCTCCCCACTTTAGTCTGTATTGTTCCATTGTGCGTAGGGCGAAGTACAGTCCTATGTCGAAGAAAATCATGTTGAACAGGTTAGTCGGGTTTGCTAGACCAAGGGTGCCAGAAGTGTACAGCTGAGTTATGTCAGTTTCTGTGAGAGCCTCTGCTCTGTTTGGCTTATTCCTTCTCCCCTGTTTTTTTAAATATTTAAACTTTGCAGTCATGGTTCTTAGTGTTTGAACAAAAGGACTGTTTTTCCCGTGGTAAATTGAATACCCATAGTTGTGCTTTATTAGGTATCTGTCTACGCTACCTAATATTCCTCTGATAATGCCCGGTTCGTAATCAGACCCATCTATTCTTTTGACAGCATACACGAACTCTGCGAGGAGGATGTCCAGTTCTTTGACAGGGATGCTGTGTGTGGGGCGGTGCTCACTTTCTTTCTCTAGGTAATTTCTAACGATTTTCATGTCAGTCAACGTTTTGCTGACAGTGCGAGCGTTTTCTTGCTGCTCTATGAACAATTCTCTTTCTGTTGATGGCTTTGAAAATATTGCTGCAGCCATTGTACCTTGCGTTAGTGGCAGAAAGTCAGCTGAGTGAGGGATTTCTTTTTGTTTTGACCGCTGAAGTGACGGTGACAGCGCGTGCCAATTCAAATGTCAGAAATGTTGTTGTACTATCGATGTGATGTAAGAACGATAGTAAAACAACATTTTTGGCCTTTGAATTGTACTACAACAACTTTTAAGTTGCTATTGAAATCAGTGTACAATTGAGCCTACCCATATACTATATAACACGTAACAGAACATTAATATTTCTACATTCACATAATTGTGCATTAATCAATACAGAAAACATTCCAGTAATCCATCAAATGACAAAATAAGAAACCTCTTTCAATTTATGTTAATCTATAAACAAAATGATTATAAGTCATAAAAAAACATATTTGTCTCAATTTCTATAGATGATTTATCTGCTTCCCCCTTTTCTTAACTTTATTTGAATCAGGCAGAATTCATCAAGGCTATATGGCCCAGACCAATAGAGAATTAAAGTTAATAAGAGGCTGTAATCTGGGTTTCCCAGGGAATTATCGTGCACTCTAGCTGGAATATCTCTTTCCCAATAAACCCACCAGAGATCAAGCAAGGGACAAATTTGTGTCGTGAAAATCTGGCCATGCATTAAACACCATTTATTAGAGGGAAATCTACTCTGTCCCTTGTATATTTTAGCAGGTCTTAGCTCCATTATCCTGGTTGAGTCGACTTGTACCACCAGGTAGCCCCATCCCTGGGTAGCAGCAGAAATGCCCCGTATTCCTCTTATATGGGTCACTGGGTCAGGTATTTTCTACCGGCCCATACATAGTGTTTGCTGTTACCAGGTTAGGGAACTTAACCTGCAGTGAAATACTGGGTCATTTCTCTTTCTCTCACCATTTATGGATTCAATCCTAGGCACTATAACTCAACTCAGTTATGCCTCAGCACTATTTGGTTAATGATGGCCATTTGCCAAAGAAATAAATAGCCAACTCAGGGTAAATTTCCTTCGTAATGTCCAATATCTACCCCATCTTACAAATGAACCAGATATAAATTGTGAAAGCATATTCAATTTCCATAAGTTATTCTTCCTCTTTCCTTTTTTCTTTACTTTATTTACCTTGGGTAGAATTCATCAAGGCTAAAAGTTCCAAGTTGCCAGAATACAGAGTTAATAATAGGCTCCAAAATGGCTGTCCCAAAGGACTACCCTGCACTTTAGTTAAAATATCTCTTTTTCAGTAAGCCGACACGAGACCAAGTAAGGGGCAAATTTAAATCGTGAAAAATCTGGCCATTCATTAAGCACCATTTATTACCAGGAAATTTACCCTGTCCCTTGTATCTTTTAGCAGGTCTTAGCCCCTTTTTCCAGGTTGAGTCGACTTGTACCACCAGTTAGCCCCATCACTGGGTCCCAGCGAAAATACCCCACAGTGCATACTGCCCCATATTTCTCAAATGTGGGTCCCTAGGTCAGGCGCTTTGTACTGGTCCATACTCAGCATTTGCTACTACCAGACTGGGGAACTTAACCCACAGTCAGATACCAAGTCATTTCTCTTTCTCTCATTATGGATTCAATCCTAGGAACTATACTCGACTCAGTTATGCCTCAACATTATTTGGCTAATGATAGCTAGTTACTAGAAAAATAAATAGCCAACTCAGAATATATTTCCTAGGGCATTCCAAAAGGCTATCCCAAAACCAACTTACAGCTTCCAGATTTAACCCCATCTACTAATTACCTCACCAGATCAAACCCTGGCTTTATCTCGTGCATAAGATAAGAGGTGCATTGTAAATTAACAGTTTCTTGAGGCATAAATATAAAAGTTAGACCAGTGTTAAGCCATCAATTTAGCTTAAGTAAAGGAATAATTTTAGCCAAACACATAACAGTTAGCTCTAGTTCTCAGAAAGTTCACGCAAAGTCCCTCTTGGGTCTTAAATTCCATAAACTTCTTAGAAAACAGTATCCACAACAAACAGCTCAAATTCCAGGAGTCTTCAGTCAAAAATGACCTTTAAAAATGTTTAACTCTGCAGCCATTCTATGTTGGTCACTTACATAGCGTCCCACCTTTACTCATTAGATCTGCCTACCCAAAGGTTTTTGGCAGCAATAAAGCCATTTCAGGTCACAATGGCAAGATCCCGGTCTCCCATCAATGGAGTCCCTGATTCACTTCAGCACTCCTTCTTTCACCAGATCAAAGCGTCCGTGTAAAGAGCTGCCAGCTTCCTCATTAATTTCCATCTTAGTCATGGAGGATATACACATATAGAATAGATTAGAATGCTCCACTAAGCGTAATAAGTTAGGCATATAAAATAAGGACCCACTGAGCCCAGCCCCAAGGCAATGCTAGCATACCTTTTTAAAAGGCTAAAACAGCCTATCGGCACTTTTAGTGCTGCAGCATCCAGTGCCAAATTTCCTCTCTGCACTCTCCAAAATCCAAACTCCCCACCATATCATACACAACTTCGGGAGGGGAGGTTGGGGGAACCCATCTCATGATTCAGTAACACGTGTCCTTAGTACAAGGAACAAACTCTGTCTAGGAAGAAATGACCCCACTACCAGTCTTGAATAGGGCCTGCAGGTCAGTGACTGCAGAGAGAGGGAGCAGCAGCCAGTCAGCCAGGAGGGGGGAGTAGAGCAGGCCCAGGCAGCAGGAACAGCCCGTATTTGGCAGTGTGGAGGAGACAGGCACTCCACTCCCCCCGGCATCCCAGAGGAGGAGATTTTTATCCCAGACTCTGGCCAGAGGAAAAAACAACAACTGCCTATTGTCGGAGTCAGGGAATCCTGCAGGGTCCACTGAGTGTATCTGGTCCAGGACTGGTGGCAGTCATGTTGTTTCCTGAGGGGCAGTCAGACCAGCAGAGCAGCAATTTGGCAAGAGGAGGACCATTATGTCTAACAAGGTCAGTGACAGACTGAGTGATAATTCTGAAGTGATGCAGCCAGTCAGCTGAGCTAAAACCAAAAATTGCAATTTCCTGACATTTTGTTTCTTGTTCCTGAACTTCCTTGACTGTGGACCCTCAGCCCCAGTTCTGACTTGCCCTGGTTCCCCTATGGTGGAAATGCTGTGCAATATAGGATGATTATGTAGTACATTGTTTTGTAAAATAAAGCCGTCTGTGCCATGTGGCAAGACCCAGTTGTGAGGTGCTGTATCAGTCCCCACCTGATAGAAAGAGGGAAGGAAAAAGCAAAGTTTTTTTCCTGGTGTGGTTACTGTCAGAAAGTTTATTGTCTGCAGCAAACTTGGCCTAAAACAAAATGCAAACTCTTGTAGGCAAGTTGCAGTTTATTAAATAGAAATGGGCACTATCTAGCCTGCTGAATCTAGTTGGGATTAAAGAATATAGTGTTTTGTGACTGAATTGTTAAAGGAAAAATATGTGTTGCTGAGGTACAGGTTTTCCAGTGTTTGGGTCTGTGACATTATTTCATAACCATATATTTTAATTGTAGAAGTAATTCCTCCTCCCACCCACTTTAGTGTATAAGACACCCTTGAAAGATAATGGAACTTTGTTTTTCTTCAACATAAGCCTTAAAATGCACCAAAAAGCACCTAAAACCACAGAGCTTGGAGCTCACTGCCCCAGACTCTTCCTTTTTACAAACATTTTTTACACAATATGTGTGCAATATACCTTTACCACTCACTGAAACACTCCCCCCCATAAAAATCCTGGTAAGAGGCCTGTCAGGAGGGGCGCCATTTGCAAGTTCACCTACGAGTGCCACATACCCTGAGGCCGGCGCTGCCTGCAGACAGGACTTTATTGATGGGTGATTTCAACCTACCTGTAATTGTTTGAAATGAGATGAAGAAATCATCTAAGGTGGACAAAGCTTATCTGGAAGTCCTTGACCAAATTGGACTTGAAGAAAAAGTGCTTGAATGTACCAGAGGAAATAATATTTTGGATATTATTTTAACTAACATGGGTGACGCAATAAGTGTGGTTGTGGTCGATAGTCCATTAAGCAATAGTCACCATCATATAGTTTATTTTAAAATTGAAGGGGTACAAAATACAGCCAGAACAGGCATAACAAAAAATAAAATTTTAGTGCGGCTGATTTTAATGCTATCAATTTTAATTTGTCACAGAGGGAGCTGGAGAAAGATTTTAAAGACAAAACTGTAGATATAATGTGGAACAAAAGTTAAAGAAAATTAAGGCAGAGGTTCAGAATCACATTCCCATTATAAAAAAGTATAAAAATAGGAAAAAAGCTCCAGGATTACTAAATTCCAACATAAAACAGCTAATTAAGGAAAAGAAGAAAATGTATAAACAGATTAAACACAGTAACAGTCAAGAAAGTTATATATTTTATAGAGAGTTGGTGAGAGAGGTGAAAAGGGAGATTAGGAAGGCTAAAACACAGCATGAGATCTGGTTGGCATCTAAGGTCAAGGGTAACTATAAAAGGTGTTATGCCTATGTAAATAGTATAAAAGGGAGGTCAAATACAATAGGTCCTTTCACAAATAAGGAAGGTCACATAGCTGATAGTAAGGAGATGGTTGATATCCAGAATGATTATTTCTGTTCAGTTCTTAACAACAGTGGCTCAAGATTACAAAAAAGCAATGTAAAATCAACTCTGGGGCAAATTAAAATTAAACTGAATGAAGTATTAGATGGGTTGCACAAGCTAAAAGTAAATAAATCACCAGGGCGGTTCGACTTACCTCCCAGAGTGCACCAGGAACTATTAGAGGTCTTAGCTCTTCCACTCACCTATATATTTCAGTCCTCACTGGATAATGGAAAGGTACCTCAGGGGTGGAGAGAAGCTGCAGTGGTTCCCTCTTGAAAAAGCCTCAAATCAAAGCCTGAGAATTTTAGACCTGCGGGTTAGAACTCACAAATGGGGAAGATATTGGAAGGTATTTCAAAAGAATGTATACGATTATATTTGGAGTCAAATGACTTAACAGACCCCTTACAACATGGTTTTACAAGATCTAGGTCATGTCAGACCAACTTGCTTGTCTTTTATGAAAAAGTTAGTAAAACATTGGATCAGGGTAATTCGGCTGATGTTGTCTTTCTGGATTTTTCTAAGACTTTTGATAAACCTCTTTATATGGAAGTAATAAACATCCTAAGAGAGAAAAAATTGGGAAATAACATAACAAATTGGTTTGAGGAGTGGCTGATGGGAAGAAAACAGAGGGTTACAGTAAATGGTATACTTTCTAATCAGGCACAGGTGACAATCGGTCCCCCACGGTTCAGTCTTGGGTCCTTGTTTTTTAATATTTATGTAACTTCTTTCGAAATTGAACAACCTAATATATGGATATCTAAGTTTGCCAATTATTATAGAATGGGGCAGTTGTAAATAGCTTTGATTATGGCACAGAATTGCAGCATGTTCTGTATAATATTTACAGATGGTCCATCGAAAATAAGCTAGAACTAAATCTGAAAAAGTGCATTGTAATGCACATGGGTATGCGACTAAGCATCACAGGTATAAAATGGGTAGTGAATACCTAGTAGAATCAACATAAGAAAGAGACCTGGGAATTAAGATCAGTGCTGACCAGAAATTTAGTTTGCACTGCAGTGATATAGTAAAAAAGGCTAATGAAAATCTAAATTGCATTCTAAGACATACAGTGAGTCGGGAGAGTAGCGTGTTGATGCCACTGTATGGGTCCCTGGTTAGACCACATTTGGAATATTATGCTCAGGTCTGGTCACTGTATAAAAAATGTGATATACACAGGATTGAGGGCGTAGAGAAGACAGCCACAAGATCGGTTGGTGGCTTAAAATGTACCTTATGAAGAGAGGCTCAGAAGGTTAAATCCTTATACCCTGCATTATAGGATGCTCAGAGGGGATATGCGCATGTTGTACATGGCCTTAAAGGATACTTGGCTAAGGTGTGATTTTGGTTTGATATTAAAAAAACACATGTATGAAAACAGAAGGCATCTCTTACAGCTTTTCATGGGGAGATGGAATTTGCGGAAAAGAAAGCAATGGTTGAGTCAGCGGGTGGTCCCATTCTGGAATAGCCTCTCTGCAGAGGTAGTAGGAAATGCGATTATGGATACATTTAAAATGAAATTGGACACATTCTGTACCAATATAACCATACACACTTAATTTAAAATGGTAAGAACTAAGGACAAATGTATATTTAAGCTTGTATGTACCTATGAAACCTAGTACAATATTAACTGGAACTTTAAAATATTTAAGTAGCTGCTTGCTAATGGCATATTCTTCCTGTTTGTGTAAGTGCTACCAGATGCTGTATGGTTTCTACTTGTGCTGTTGTGTGGTGGTGGGGGAGGGGATCTGAGGTGGTTGGATCATCTACTCAGCAGTGCAGTTACTACTGCATGCAATCTGTGTATAAACTGTGTCACTTTGCCCAGAATCCTGCTCTCCCCCTCCAGTTTTGATCTCATATTATATACTTTTGATTCAGTTGCTTGTGTTTTGCATAGAAGACAGTGCATGTAGACAAATGTAATCATTTTGCAGCTGTGGTCATCCAATGGCTATGTAGGCTTCAGGATTGTTTATGTATCTGTGATCGACTCCAGGAGCCCTCTGCATGATTTCTTCAGGTTTTATTGTTAAAACCAGCTAGTACCATATTAAGTGGAATTTTAAAATATTTAAAGAGCTGCTTGCTAATGGCATATTCTTCCTATTTGTGTAAGTGCTGCCAGATGCTATATGGTTTCCACCTGTGATGGTGGTAGTAGTAGTAGTAAGATGTATTGCTGATTGGTTATAAAACCATTACTACATAACAGAACATTAACATTTCTACATTCAAATAATTGTGCATTAATCAATACAGAAAACATTCCAGTAATCCATCAAATGACAAAATAAGAAACCTATTTCAATTTATGTTAATCTATAAACAAAATGATTATAAGTCATAAAAAAACATGTTTGTCTCAGTTTCTATAGATTATTTATCTGCTTCACCCTTTTTAACTTTAATCAGGCAGAATTCATCAAGGCTATATGGCCCAGAGATCAATGGAGAATAAAAGTTAATAAGAGGCTGTAATCTGGGTTTCCCAAGGAACTACCCTGCACTCTAGCTAGAATATCTCTTTCCCAATAAATCCATCATATATCAAGTAAGGGACACTTTTTTGTCCTGAAAATCTGGCTATGCATTAAACACCATTTATTAGAAAATCTACTCTGTCCTTGTATCTTTTAACAGGTCTTAACTGCATTATCCAGGTTGAGTCGACTTGTACCACCTGTTAGTCCATCCCTGGGTCCCAGCAGAATACCCGCGTGCATACTGCCCGTATTCCTCTTATATGGATTACAGGGTCAGGTATTTTCTACCGCCCATACACAGTGTTTGCTGTTACCAGGTCAGGGAACTTAACCTGCAGTGAAATACTGGTCATTTCTTTCTTTCACCATTTATGGATTCAATCCTAGGCACTATAGCTCAACTCAGTTATGCCTCAGCACTATTTGGTTAATGATGGCCACTTGCCAAAGAAATAAATAGCCGACTCGGTAAATTTCCTTGGTCATTTCAAATAACTACCACATCTTACAAATGAACCAGATATAAATCGTGAAAGCATATTCAATTTCTATAAGTTATTCTTCCTCTTTCCCCTTTTCTTTACTTTACTTTATTTACCTTGGGTAGAATACATCAGGCTAAAAGGCCCAAGTCGTCAGAGCACAGAGTTAATTTTAGGCTCCAAATTGGCTGTCCCAAAGGACTACCCTGCACTTTAGCTATAATATCTCTTTTTCAGTATACCCACACGAGACCATGCAAGGGGCAAATTTAAATCATGAAAAATCTGGCCATGCATTAAGCACCATTTATTACCAGGAAATCTACTCTGTCCCTTGTATCTTTTAGCAAGTCTTAGCCCCTTTTTCCAGGTTGAGTCGACTTGTACCACCAGTTAGCCCCATCCCTGGGTCCCAGGAAAATACCCCGCAGTGCATAGTGCCCTGTATTTCTCAAATGTGGGTCCCTCGGTCAGGCACTTTGTACCAGCCCATACTCAGTATTTGCTACTACCAGACAGGGGAACTTAACCTACAGTCAGATACCAAGTCATTTCTCTTTCTCTCATTATGGATTCAATCCCAGGAACTATACTTGACTCAGTTATGCCTCAACACTATTTGGCTAATGATTGCTACTTACTAGAAAAATAAATAGCCAACTCAGGCTATATTTCCTAGGACATTCCGAAAGGCTATCCCAAAACCAACTTACATCTTCCAGATTGAACCCCATCTACTAATTACCTCTCCAGATCAAACCCTGGCTTTATCTCATGCATAAGATGAGAGCTGCATTGTAAATTTACAGTTTCCTAAGGTATAAATATATAAGTTAGACCAGTGTTAAGCCATCAATTTAGCTTAAGTAAAGAATAATTTTAGCCAAACACATAAGGATTAGCTCTAGTTCACAGAAAGTTCACGCAAAGTCCCTCTTGGGTCTTAAATTCCATAAGCTTCTTAGAAAACAGTCACCACAACAAACAGCTTGAGTTCCAGGAGTCCTCAGTCAAAAATGACCTTTTAAAATGTTTACCTATGCAGCTATCCTATGCTGGTCACTTACATAGCGTCCCACCTTTACTCATTAGATCTGCCTACCCAAAGGTTCTTGACAGCAATAAAGCTGTTTCAGGTCACAATGGCAACATCCCGGTCTCCCATCAACAGAGTCCCTGATTCACTTCAGCACTCCTTCTTTCACCAGATCAAGGCATCTGTGTAAAGAGCTGCCAGCTTCCTCATTCATTTCCATCTTAGTCATGGAGGATATACACCTATAGAATAAATTAGAATGCACCACTAAGCGTAATATGTTAGGCATATAAAAAATGGACTCACTGAGCCCAGCCCCGAGGTAATACTAGCATACCTTTTTAAAAGGCTAAAACAGCCTATCAGCACTTTTAGTGCCTCAGCATCCAGTGCCAAATTTCCTCTCTGTACTCTCCGAAATCCAAACTCCCCACAATATCTTGCACAACTTCAGGAGGGGACGACGGGGGAACCCATCTCATGATTCAGTAACAAGTGTCCTTAGTACAAGGAACAAACTCTGTCTAGGAAGAAATGGCCCCACTACCAGTCTTGAATGGGGCCTGCAGGTCAGTGACTGCAGAGAGAGGGAGCAGCAGCCAGCCAGCTGGGGGTGGGGGGAGGAGTAGAGCAGGCCCAGGCAGCAGGAACAGCCTGTATTTGGCTGTGTGGAGGAGACCGTCAGTCCACCCTCCCAGTATCCCAGAGATGGGGATTTTTATCCCAGACTCTGGCCAGAGGAAAAAACTATAACTGCCCATTGTCAGAATCAGGGGATCGTACTGGGTCCACTGAGTGTATCTGGTCCAGGACTGGTGGCAGTCATGTTGTTTCCTGAGGGGCAGTCAGACCAGCAGAGCAGCAATTTGGCAAGAGGAGGACCATTATGTCTAACAAGGTCAGTGACAGACTGAGTGATAATTCTGAAGTGATGCAGCCAGTCAGCTGAGCTAAAACCAAAAATTGCAATTTCCTGACATTTTGTTTCTTGTTCCTGAACTTCCTTGACTGTGGACCCTCAGCCCCAGTTCTGACTTGCCCCGGTTCCCCTATGGTGGAAATGCTGTGCAATATAGGATGATTATGTAGTACATTGTTTTGTAAAATAAAGCCGTCTGTGCCATGTGGCAAGACCCAGTTGTGAGGTGCTGTATCAGTCCCCACCTGATAGAAAGAGGGAAGGAAAAAACAAAGTTTTTTTCCTGATGTGGTTACTGTCAGAAAGTTTATTATCTGCAGCAAACTTGGCCTAAAACAAAATGCAAACTCTTGTAGGCAAGTTGCAGTTCATTAAATAGAAATGGGCACTATCTAGCCTGCTGAATCTAGTTGGGATTAAAGAATATAGTGTTTTGTGACTGAATTGTTAAAGGAAAAATATGTGTTGCTGAGGTACAGGTTTTCCAGTGTTTGGGTCTGTGACATTATTTCATAACCATATATTTTAATTGTGAAGTAATTCCCTCCTCCCACCCACTTTAGTGTATAAGACACCCTTGAAAGATAATGGAACTTTGTTTTTTCTTCAACATAAGCCTTAAAATGCACCAAAAAGCACCTAAAACCACAGAGCTTGGGAGGGCTCACCGGCCCCCAGACTCTTCCCTTTTTACAAACATTTTTTACACACTATGTGTGCAATATACCTTTACCACTCACTGAAACACTCCCCCCCATAAATATCCTGGTAAGAGGCCTGTCAGGAGGGGCGCCATTTGCAAGTTCACCTACGGGTGCCACATACCCTGAGGCCGGCGCTGCCTGCAGACAGGACTTTATTGATGGGTGATTTCAACCTACCTGTAATTGTTTGAAATGAGATGAAGGAATCATCTAAGGTGGACAAAGCTTATCTGGAAATCCTTGACCAAATTGGACTTGAACAAAAAGTGCTTGAATGTACCAGAGGAAATAATATTTTGGATATTATTTTAACTAACATGGGTGACGCAATAAGTGTGGTTGTGGTCGATAGTCCATTAAGCAATAGTCACCATCATATAGTTTATTTTAAAATTGAAGGGGTACAAAATACAGCCAGAACAGGCATAACAAAAAATAAAATTTTAGTGCGGCTGATTTTAATGCTATCAATTTTAATTTGTCACAGAGGGAGCTGGAGAAAGATTTTAAAGACAAGACTGTAGATATAATGTGGAACAAAAGTTAAAGAAAATTAAGGCAGAGGTTCAGAATCACATTCCCATTATAAAAGTATAAAAATAGGAAAAAAGCTCCAGGATTACTAAATTCCAACATAAAACAGCTAATTAAGGAAAAGAAGAAAATGTATAAACAGATTAAACACAGTAACAGTCAAGAAAGTTATATATTTTATAGAGAGTTGGTGAGAGAGGTGAAAAGGGAGATTAGGAAGGCTAAAACACAGCATGAGATTTGGTTGGCATCTAAGGTCAAGGGTAACTATAAAAGGTGTTATGCCTATGTAAATAGTATAAAAGGGAGGTCAAATACAATAGGTCCTTTCACAAATAAGGAAGGTCACATAGCTGATAGTAAGGAGATGGTTGATATCCAGAATGATTATTTCTGTTCAGTTCTTAACAACAGTGGCTCGAGATTACAAAAAAGCAATGTAAAATCAACTCTGGGGCGAATTAAAATTAAACTGAATGAAGTATTAGATGGGTTGCACAAGCTAAAAGTAAATAAATCACCAGGGCCGGTCGACTTACCTCCCAGAGTGCACCAGGAACTATTAGAGGTCTTAGCTCCTCCACTCACCTATATATTTCAGTCCTCACTGGATAATGGAAAGGTACCTCAGGGGTGGAGAGAAGCTGCAGTGGTTCCCCTCTTGAAAAAAAGCCCTAAATCAAAGCCTGAGAATTTTAGACCTGCGGGTTAGAACTCACAAATGGGGAAGATATTGGAAGGTATTTCAAAAGAATGTATACGATTATATTTGGAGTCAAATGACTTAACAGACCCCTTACAACATGGTTTTACAAGATCTAGGCCATGTCAGACCAACTTGCTTGTCTTTTATGAAAAAGTTAGTAAAACATTGGATCAGGGTAATTCGGCTGATGTTGTCTTTCTGGATTTTTCTAAGACTTTTGATAAACCTCTTTATATGGAAGTAATAAACATCCTAAGAGAGAAAAAATTGGGAAATAACATAACAAATTGGTTTGAGGAGTGGCTGATGGGAAGAAAACAGAGGGTTACAGTAAATGGTATACTTTCTAATCAGGCACAGGTGACAATCCGGGTCCCCCACGGTTCAGTCTTGGGTCCTTGTTTTTTAATATTTATGTAACTTCTTTCGAAATTGAACAGCCTAATATATGGATATCTAAGTTTGCCAATTATTATAGAATGGGGCAGTTGTAAATAACTTTGATTATGGCACAGAATTGCAGCATGTTCTGTATAATACTTACAGATGGTCCATCGAAAATAAGCTAGAACTAAATCTGAAAAAGTGCATTGTAATGCACATGGGTATGCGACTAAGCATCACAGGTATAAAATGGGTAGTGAATACCTAGTAGAATCAACATAAAGAGACCTGGGAATTAAGATCAGTGCTGACCAGAAATTTAGTTTGCACTGCAGTGATATAGTAAAAAGGCTAATGAAAATCTAAATTGCATTCTAAGACATACAGTGAGTGGAGTGTTGATGCCACTGTATGGGTCCTAGTTAGACCACATTTGGAATATTATGCTCAGGTCTGGTCACTGTATAAAAAATGTGATATACACAGGATTGAGGGCGTAGAGAAGACAGCCACAAGATCGGTTGGTGGCTTAAGAAATGTACCTTATGAAGAGAGGCTCAGAAGGTTAAATCCTTATACCCTGCATTATAGGATGCTCAGAGGGGATATGCGCATGTTGTACATGGCCTTAAAGGATACTTGGCTAAGGTGTGATTTTTGTTTGATATTAAAAAAAACACATGTTTGAAAACAGAAGGCACCTCTTGCAGCTTTCCATGGGGAGATGGAATTTGCTAAAAAGAAAGCAATGATTGAGTCAGCGGGTGGTCCCATTCTGGAATAGCCTCCCTGCAGAGGTAGTAGGAAATGCGATTGTGGATACATTTAAAATGAAATTGGACACATTCTGTACCAATACAACCATACACACTTAATTTAAAATGGTAAGAACTAAGGACAAATGTATAGTTAAGCTTGTATGTACCTATGAAACCTAGTACAATATTAACTGGAACTTTAAAATATTTAAGTAGCTGCTTACTAATAGCATATTCTTCCTGTTTGTGTAAGTGCTGCCAGATGCTGTATGGTTTCTAGTTGTGCTGTTGTGTGGTGGTGGGGGAGGGGATCTGAGGTGGTTGGATCATCTACTCAGCAGTGCAGTTACTACTGCATGCAATCTGTGTATAAACTGTGTCACTTTGCCCAGAATCCTGCTCTCCCCCTCCAGTTTTGATCTCATATTATATACTTTTGATTCAGTTGCTTGTGTTTTGCATAGAAGACAGTGCATGTAGACAAATGTAATCATTTTGCAGCTGTGGTCATCCAATGGCTATGTAGGCTTCAGGATTGTTTATGTATCTGTGATCGACTCCAGGAGCCCTCTGCATGATTTCTTCAGGTTTTATTGTTTAAACCAGCTAGTACCATATTAAGTGGAATTTTAAAATATTTAAAGAGCTGCTTGCTAATGGCATATTCTTCCTATTTGTGTAAGTGCTGCCAGATGCTATATGGTTTCCACCTGTGATGGTGGTAGTAGTAGTAGTAAGATGTATTGCTGATTGGTTATAAAACCATTACTACATAACAGAACATTAACATTTCTACATTCAAATAATTGTGCATTAATCAATACAGAAAACATTCCAGTAATCCATCAAATGACAAAATAAGAAACCTATTTCAATTTATGTTAATCTATAAACAAAATGATTATAAGTCATAAAAAAAAAACATGTTTGTCTCAGTTTCTATAGATTATTTATCTGCTTCACCCTTTTTTAACTTTAATCAGGCAGAATTCATCAAGGCTATATGGCCCAGATCAACGGAGAATAAAAGTTAATAAGAGGCTGTAATCTGGGTTTCCCAAGGAACTACCCTGCACTCTAGCTAGAATATCTCTTTCCCAATAAATCCATCATATATCAAGTAAGGGACACTTTTTTGTCCTGAAAATCTGGCTATGCATTAAACACCATTTATTAGAGGGAAATCTACTCTGTCCCTTGTATCTTTTAACAGGTCTTAACTGCATTATCCAGGTTGAGTCGACTTGTACCACCAGTTAGCCCCATCCCTGGGTCCCAGCAGAAATACTCCGCAGTGCATACTGCCCCGTATTCCTCTTATATGGATTACAGGGTCAGGTATTTTCTACCGGCCCATACACAGTGTTTGCTGTTACCAGGTCAGGGAACTTAACCTGCAGTGAAATACTGGGTCATTTCTCTTTCTTTCACCATTTATGGATTCAATCCTAGGCACTATAGCTCAACTCAGTTATGCCTCAGCACTATTTGGTTAATGATGGCCACTTGCCAAAGAAATAAATAGCCGACTCGGTAAATTTCCTTGGTCATTTCAAATAACTACCACATCTTACAAATGAACCAGATATAAATCGTGAAAGCATATTCAATTTCTATAAGTTATTCTTCCACTTTCCCCTTTTCTTTACTTTATTTACCTTGGGTAGAATACATCAAGGCTAAAAGGCCCAAGTCGTCAGAGTACAGAGTTAATTTTAGGCTCCAAATTGGCTGTCCCAAAGGACTACCCTGCACTTTAGCTATAATATCTCTTTTTCAGTAAACCCACACGAGACCATGCAAGGGGCAAATTTAAATCGTGAAAAATCTGGCCATGCATTAAGCACCATTTATTACCAGGAAATCTACTCTGTCCCTTGTATCTTTTAGCAAGTCTTAGCCCCTGTTTCCAGGTTGAGTCGACTTGTACCACCAGTTAGCCCCATCCCTGGGTCCCAGCAAAATACCCCGCAGTGCATAGTGCCCTGTATTTCTCAAATGTGTGTCCCTGGGTCAGGCACTTTGTACCAGCCCATACTCAGTATTTGCTACTACCAGACAGGGGAACTTAACCTACAGTCATATACTGAGTCATTTCTCTTTCTCTTTCTCTCATTATGGATTCAATCCCAGGAACTATACTTGACTCAGTTATGCCTCAACACTATTTGGCTAATGATTGCTACTTACTAGAAAAATAAATAGCCAACTCAGGCTATATTTTCTTAGGACATTCCAAAAGGCTATCCCAAAACCAACTTACATCTTCCAGATTGAACCCCATCTACTAATTACCTCTCCAGATCAAACCCTGGCTTTATCTCATGCATAAGATGAGAGCTGCATTGTAAATTTACAGTTTCCTAAGGTATAAATATATAAGTTAGACCAGTGTTAAGCCATCAATTTAGCTTAAGTAAAGAATAATTTTAGCCAAACACAGAAGGATTAGCTCGAGTTCACAGAAAGTTCACGCAAAGTCCCTCTTGGGTCTTAAATTCCATAAGCTTCTTAGAAAACAGTCTCCACAACAAACAGCTTGAGTTCCAGGAGTCCTCAGTCAAAAATGACCTTTTAAAATGTTTACCTATGCAGCTATCCTATGCTGGTCACTTACATAGCGTCCCACCTTTACTCATGAGATCTGCCTACCCAAAGGTTCTTGACAGCAATAAAGCTGTTTCAGGTCACAATGGCAACATCCCGGTCTCCCATCAACAGAGTCCCTGATTCACTTCAGAACTCCTTCTTTCACCAGATCAAGGCATCTGTGTAAAGAGCTGCCAGCCTCCTCATTCATTTCCATCTTAGTCATGGAGGATATACACCTATAGAATAAATTAGAACGCACCACTAAGCGTAATATGTTAGGCATATAAAAAATGGACTCACTGAGCCCAGCCCCAAGGTAATACTAGCATACCTTTTTAAAAGGCTAAAACAGCCTATCAGCACTTTTAGTGCCTCAGCATCCAGTGCCAAATTTCCTCTCTGTACTCTCCGAAATCCAAACTCCCCACATTATCTTGCACAACTTCAGGAGGGGACGACGGGGGAACCCATCTCATGATTCAGTAACAAGTGTCCTTAGTACAAGGAACAAACTCTGTCTAGGAAGAAATGGCCCCACTACCAGTCTTGAATGGGGCCTGCAGGTCAGTGACTGCAGAGAGAGGGAGCAGCAGCCAGCCAGCTGGGGGTAGGGGGAGGAGTAGAGCAGGCCCAGGCAGCAGGAACAGCCTGGATTTGGCTGTGTGGAAGAGACCGTCAGTCTACCCTCCCAGTATCCCAGAGATGGGGATTTTTATCCCAGACTCTGGCCAGAGGAAAAAACTATAACTGCCAATTGTCAGAATCAGGGGATCGTACTGGGTCCACTGAGTGTTTCTGGTCCAGGACTGGTGGCAGTCATGTTGTTTCCTGAGGGGCAGTCAGACCAGCAGAGCAGCAATTTGGCAAGAGGAGGACCATTATGTCTAACAAGGTCAGTGACAGACTGAGTGATGATTCTGAAGTGATGCAGTCAGTCAGCTGAGCTAAAACCAAAAATTGCAATTTCCTGACATTTTGTTTCTTGTTCCTGAACTTCCTTGACTATGGACCCTCAGCCCCAGTTCTTACTTGCCCCAGTTCCCACATGGTGGAAATGCTGTGCAATATAAGATGATTACATAGTACTTTGTTGTGTAAAATAAAGCTTTCTGTGCCATGTGGCAAGACCCAGTTGTGAGGTATTGTATCAGTTCCCGCCTGGTAGAAAGAGGGAAGGAAAAAACAAAGTTTTTTTCCTGGTGTGGTTGCTGTCAGAAAGTTTATTATCTGCAGCAAACTTGGCCTAAAACAAAATGCAAACTGTTGCAGGCAAGTTGCAGTTCAATTTTAGTAAATAGAAATGGGCACTAACTACCCTGCTGAATCTAGTTAGGATTAAATAATATAGTATTTTGTGACTGAATTGTTAAAGGAAAAATATGTGTTGCTGAGGTACGGGTTTTCCAGTGTTTGGGTCTGTGACATTTTTTCATAACCATATATTTTCATTGTGAAGTAATTCCCTCCTCCCACCCTCTTTAGTGTATAAGACACCCTTGAAAGATAACGGAACTTTGTTTTGTCTTCAACGTAAGCCTTAAAATGCACCAAAAAGCACCTAAAACCCCAGAGCCTCTGGGGGCTTACAGGCCCCCAGACTCTTGGCTTTTTACAAACATTTTTTACACACTATGTGTGCAATAAACCTTTACCACTCACTAAAAGGCTCCCCCCAGAAAAATCCAGGTAACAGGCCTGTTGGGAGGGGCGCCATTTGCAAGTTTGCCTAGGGGCACCACATACCCTAAGGCCAGCTCTGCCTGTGGACAGGACTTTATTGATGGGTGATTTCAACCTACCTGGAATTGTTCGGAATGAGATGAAGGGATCATCTAAGGTGGACAAAGCTTATCTGGAAGTCCTTGACCAAATTGGACTTGAACAAAAAGTGCTTGAATGTACCAGAGGAAATAATATTTTGGATATTATTTTTTACTAACACGGGTGATGCAATAAGTGAGGTTGTGGTCGATAGTCCATTAAGCAATAGTGACTATCATATAGTTTACTTTAAAATTGAACGGGTACAAAATACAGTCAGAACAGGCATAACAAAAAAATGAATCTTTAGCGCAGCTGATTTTAATACTATCAAATTTAATATGTCACAGTGTGAGTGGGAGAAGGATTTTAAAGACAAGACTATAGATACAATGTGGAACACTTTGTTAAACAAAATTAAGGCAGAGGTTCAGAATCACATTCCCAGTATAAAAAAGTATAAAAATAGGCAAAAAGCTCCAGGATTGCTAAATTCCAACATAAACAAGCTAATTAAGGAAAAGAACAAAATGTATAAACAGTGACAATCAAGAAAGTTATATAGTTTATAGAGAGTTGGTAAGAGAGGTGAAAAGGGAGATTAGGAAGGCTAAAGCACAGCATGAGATTTGGTTGGCATCTAAGGTCAAAGATAACTATAAAACGTGTTATGCCTATGTAAGTAGTAGAAAAGTGAGGTCAAATACAATAGGTCCCTTCACAAATAAGGAAGGTCACGTAGCTGATAGTAAGGAGATGGCTGATATCCAAAATGATTATTTCTGTTCAGTTTTTAACAACAGTGGCTTGAAATTACAAAAAAGCAATGTAAAATGAACTCCAGGGTGAATTAAGATTAAATTTAATGAAGTATTATATAGGTTGTGCAAGTTAAAAGTAAATAAATCACCAGGGCCGGATGATTTACCTCCCTGAGTGCTCCAGGAGCTTTCTGAGGTCTTAGCTCCTCCATTCACCTATATATTTCAGTCCTCACTGGATAATGGAGCGGTACCTCAGGGGTGGAGAGAAGCTACAGCGGTTCCCCTCTTGAAAAACAGCCCTAAATCAAAGCCTGAGAATTTCAGACCTGTGGGTTTGACCTCACAAATGGGGAAGATATTGGAAGGTATTCCAAAAGAACGCATACGATTATATTTGGAGTCAAATGACTTAACAGACCCCTTACAACATGGATTTACAAAAACTAGGTCATGTCAGACCAACATGCTTTTTTTTTATGAAAAAGTTAGTGATGCATTGGATCAGGGTAATTCGGCTGATGTCTTTCTGGATTTTTCTAAGGCTTTTGATAAACTTCCTTATATGGAATTAATAAACATACTAAGAAAGATAAAATTGGATAATAACATAATAAATTGGATTGAGGAGTGGCTGATGGGAAGAAAACAGAGGGTTACAGTAAATGGTATACTTTCTATACAGGCACAGGTGACAAGTGGGGTCCCCTAGGGTTCAGTCTTGGGTCCTTGTCTTTTAATATTTATGTAACTTCTTTAAAAATCGAACAGCCTAATATTTGGATATCTAAATTTGCCAATGACTGTAGAATAAGGGCAGTTGTAAATAACTTTGATCATGGCACTGAATTGCAGCATGCTCTATATAATATTTACAGATGGACCATCAAAAACAAGCTGGAACTAAATCTGTGCATTGTAATGTACATGGGCATGCGAAATAAGCATCACAGGTATAAAATGGGTAGTGAAAACCTAGTAGAATCATCAGAAGAAAGAGACTTGGGAATTAATATCAGTGCTGACCTGAAATTTAGTTTGCCCTGCAGTGATATAGTAAAAACGGCTAATGAAAATCTAAATTGCATTCTAAGACATATAGTGAGTCGAGAGAGTAGCGTGTTGATGCCACTGTATGGGTCCCTGGTTAGACCACATTTGGAATATTATGCTCAGGTCTGGTCACCATCTAAAAAATGTGATATACACAGGATTGAGGGTATACAGAAGACAGCCACAAGATCGGTTGCTGGCTTACAAAATGTAGCTTATGAAGAGAGGCTCAGAAGGATAAATCTTTATACCCTGCATTATAGGATTCTCAGAGAGGATATGTGCATGTTGTACATGGCCATAAAGGATACTAGGCTAAGGGGTGATTTTGGTTTGGTATTAATGAACTGCTTGTATGAAAACAGAAGGCACGTCTTACAGCTTTCCATGGGGAGATGGAATTTGCTAAAAAGAAAGCAATGGTTCAGTCAGTGGGTGGTCCCATTCTGGAATCGCCTCCCTGCAGAGGTAGTAGGAAATGCAATTATGGATACATTTAAAATGAGATTGGACTCTCCCCCCTGCAGTTTTGATCTCATATTATATATTTTTGATTGATTGCGTTCATTGATTTTGATTGCTTGCGTTTTGCATAGAAGACAGTGCTTGTAGACAAATGTAATCATTTTGCAGCTGTGGTCCTCCAATGGCTATGCAGGCTTCAGGATAGTTTATGTTTATGTGATTGACTCCAGGAGCCCTCTGCATGATTTCTTCAGGTTTTATTGTTAAAACCAGCTAGTACCATATTAACTGGAATTTTAAAATATTTAAAGAGCTGCTTGCTAATGGAATATTCTTCCTATTTGTGTAAGTGCTGCCAGATGCTATATGGTTTCCACTTGTGCTGGTGGTAGTAGTAGTAGTAAGATTTATTGTTCATCGGTTATAAAACCATTGCAACATAACACGTAACAGAACATTAAAATTTCTACATTCACATAATTGTGCATTAATCAATACACAAAACATTCCAGTAATCCATCAAATGACAAAATAAGAAACCTCTTTCAATTTATGTTAATATATAAACAAAATGATTATAAGTCATAAAAAAAATATTTGTCTCAATTTCTATAGATTATTTATCTGCTTCCCCCTTTTCTTAACTTTATTTGAATCAGGTAGAATTCATCAACTCTATATGGCCCAGATCAATGGAGAATAAAAGTTAATAAGAGGCTGTAATCTGGGTTTCCCAAGGAACTACCCTGCACTCTAGCTGGAATATCTCTTTCCCAATAAACCCACCATAGATCAAGCAAGGGACAATTTTGTGTCATGAAAATCTAGCCATGCATTAAACACCATTTATTAGAGGGAAATCTACTCTGTCCCTTGTATATTTTAGCAGGTCTTAGTTCCATTATCCAGATTTAGTCGACTTGTACCACCAGTTAGCCCTATCCCTGAGTCCCAGCGGAAATACTCCGCAGTGCATACTGCCCTGTATTCCTCTTATATGGGTCACTGGGTCAGGTATTTTCTACCGTCCCATACACAGTGTTTGCTGTTACCAGGTTAGGGAACTTAACCTGCAGTCAAATACTGGGTAATTTCTCTTTCTCTTTCTCTCACCATTTATGGATTCAATCCTAGGCACTATAGCTCAGCTCAGTTATCCCTCAGCACTATTTGGTTAATGATGGCCACTTGCCAAAAAAATAAATAGCCGACTCAGGGTAAATTTCCTTGGTCATTTCAAATAACTTCCACATCTTACAAATGAACCAGATATAAATCGTGAAAGCATATTCAGTTTCTATAAGTTATTCTTCCACTTTCCCCTTTCCTTTACTTTATTTACCTTGGGTAGAATTCATCAGGCTAAAAGGCCCAAGTCATCAGAATACAGAGTTAATAATAGGCTCCATAATGGCTGTCCCAAAGGACTACCCTGCGCTTCAACTAAAATATCTCTTTTTTAGTAAACCTACATGAGACCAAACAAGGGGAAAATTTAAATCAGGAAAAATGTGGCCATGCATTAAGCACCATTTATTACCAGGAAATCTACTCTGTCCCTTGTATCTTTTAGCAGGTCTTAGCCCCTTTTTCCAGGTTGAGTCAACTTGTACCACCAGTTAGCCCCGTCCCTGGTTCCCAGTGAAAATACCCCGCAGTGCATACTGCCCCATATTTCTCAAATGTGGGTCCCTGGGTCTGGCACTTTGTACCGGCCCAGTCTCACTATTTGCTACTAGCAGACTGGGGAACTTAACCCACAGTCAGATACCGAGTCATTTCTCTTTCTCTCATTATGGATTCAATCCTAGGCACTATACTCGACTCAGTTATGCCTCAACACTGTTTGGCTAATGATAGCTTCTTACTTGAAAAATAAATAGCCAACTCAGTATATATTTCCTAGGGCATTCCAAAAGGCTATCCCAAACCAACTTACAGCTTCCAGATTGAACCCCATCTACTAATTACCTAACCAGATCAAACCCTGGCTTTATCTCATGCATAAGATAAGAGATGCATTGTAAATTAACAGTTTCCTAAGGTATAAATATACAAGTTAGACCAGTGTTAAGCCATCAATTTAGCTTAAGTAAAGAATAATTTTAGACAAACACATAACAATTAGCTCTAGTTCACAGAAAGTTCACTCAAAGTCCCTCTTGGATCTTAAATTCCATAAGCTTCTTAGAAAACAGTCTCCACAACAAATAGCTCAAGTTCCAGGGGCCCTCAGTCAAAAATGACCTTCTAAAATGTTTACCTCTGCAGCCATCCTATGCTGGTCACTTACATAGCGTCCCACTTTTACTCATTAGATATGCCTGCCCAAAGGTTTTTGGCAGCAGTAAAGCAATTTCAGGTCACAATGGCAATATCCCGGTCTCCCATCAACAGAGTCCCTGATTCACTTCAGCACTCCTTCTTTCCCCAGATCAAGGCGTCCCTATAAAGAGCTGCCAGCTTCCTCATTAATTTCCATCTTAGGCATGGAGGATATACACCTATAGAATAAATTAAAACGCTCCACTAAGCGTAATAAGTTAGGCATATAAAAAATGGACTCACTGGTGCCCAGCCCCAAGGAATTGCTAGCATACCTTTTTAAAATGCTAAAACTGCCTATCACGCATTTTAAGTGCCTCAGCATCCAGTGCCAAATTTCCTCTCTGCACTCTCCAAAATCCAAACTCCCCACAATATCATGCACAACTTCTGGAGAGGAAGGCGGGGGAACCCATCTCATGATTCAGTAACAAGTGTCCTTAGTACAAGGAATAAACTCTTTCTAGGAAGAAATGACTCCAGAAGGTTGAAAAAGTTAACTAACCAAGTAATTTGGCAAAAAACAACAAGAGTTTCTTACACGAAATTCATGTAATCTGAACTTAAATTAGGCTCTTTACCGACCGTTCTTTTTTTGTTTAGAAACCCTGTTAGCCTCTGTTAGCATCTCCGCCTGCCGTATCTCAAACCGCTTAGTGTGCTCAAGCTGTCGGTCACAGGCTGTTCATTAAACAAGCCAAACAATTAACAAAAAGCAGTCAGCAGATGCCGGGCTAGAATGTCCATCTACGGGAAGGTAAAACAACATAAACTGGCCCAAAAATAAATGATTGAAAATGCTGCATAAAATGGAGTAACATGGAGCCGTGCAGAGTAGGGCAACATTCTGCCATCTTGCTGCCCCGCTCTTCACTGTGTTGGTGCGTCTTGGTGGGAAGAAGGAAAACTGAGGTGGTTGGATCATCTCCTCAAAAGATGTGCTTTGAAATTGTGGGAGACCAAGCAAGTAGGTGCTCGGCGAGCAGGGCGCTCTAACCACGGACCTCTGGTTGCCTGCCAACACTGTGGCTAATCGCACCATTGTTTTTTTTTTTTAAAATGAAATATATGTCTACTGTGGAGAAATAACTGCTTTTAAACTGTAGTGAATATTTGTATGCACTTGTGTCACTTGTAACTCGTTTGAAGTGTGGAGCCTTTGTTTCCTGACATAATAGGAAATTAGGCAGAGAGCCTGTAGCTCGATGACGTTTGTTCAACGGACTTCAGTCTGCACAATTTTGTCCTTTTTTACCACTGAGTGCTCAGTCTGTATCTACAAGCACTGTTATATCACCTTGTGAGGTGCTGTAGATTACGATCCCTTGCATACTATTTTGCAGTTTTAAGGTTTGGGGCGCAAAGTGCTGCGTGACCCTTGCAAACACTTCCGGGTCATACACTGCCTTATTATTGAGGTGCTCAGTGAGCAGGGCACTCTAACCATGGACTTCTGGCTGCCTGCCAACACTGTGGCTAATCGCACCATTTTTTGTTGTTGTTTTTAAATGAAATATATGTCTACTGTGAAGAAATAACTCCTTTTAAACTGTAGTGAATATTTGTATGCACTTGTGTCACTTGTAACTCATTAAGTGTGGAGCCCTTGTTCTCTGACATAATAGGGAATTAGGCAGAGAGCCTGTAGCTCCATGACGTTCGTTCAGCGGACTTTAGTCTGCACAAGTTTGTCCTTTTTTACTACTGAGGGCTCAGTCTGTATCTACAAGCACTGTTATATCACCTTGTGAGGTGCTGTAGATTACGATCCCTTGCATACTATTTTGCAGTTTTAAGGTTTGGGGTGCAAAGTGCTGCATGACCCTTGCAAACACTTCCGGGTCATACACTGCCTTATTAGTGAGGTGCTCGGTGAGCAGGGCACGCACAGAGATGCGCACATCTGCGTGTGTTCTGTGTGTTCAGCGGGATCAATGGTAAGTTAGCAGTGGCTATCTACTCAGGTTTTATTCTGTTATAGTACCATACAACTGTTCTGCCCACATTGGTTCTTGCTGCAATAACAAAACCTGTTTTGTGTGGGTACCCTGTAGCTCTTGTCTCATCCTTGGTGTTAGGCCTGACAATATGGCCCAATCAGGATATCCGTATTTCATGTCTGAAGGGGTACAATGCATCTCTTGCCTAATGTATAGTAATACCGCAAGTAGAGATGGAATAGCTACTGGGTTTACTTGTCCCAAATGTGTAGAAAATCTGTCTTTAAAGCAAGCGATAGCACTGTTTAATATTAGGCTATCTGAACTTGAAACAAGTCAGATACAAATGCAGGCCAGATTCAAAGCATTAAATCATACACCACATGATACCCCCTTGGACGATTCTGTTCCCTGTAATATACCTATGTTTGATTCTGATAACTTAAATGTTAGTCATTCAAATGCAGCTGCTGCATTAAATTTTGGTAGTAAGAGAAAACGCCCAAGTGACACTGATTGTGTTGAAAATCCAGATGAGCAATGGTACGAAGTCCAAAGTAGACGTGTTTATAAAAAGGGACGTAAGGCTTCTCAATTTTCCTTGGATACAAGAAATAGGTTCACTGTCTTAAATGGACTAGCGGAACGCAGTTTATGTCATACTGATCAAGATGAGATAGTTCAAAATACATCTACAACAGTATGCCAAAATTCCTTGGTTGATACAACACCAAAGTTAGACGCTATTGTAATCCTTTGTCCCCCTCCGTTAGACATTCCTTTAGTCCCCTTTGACACCCCCCCCATCCAGCTTGGGCCTTGGTACTGTACAAGCTCCCTCTATGATGGAAGTTTCCAATCCACTAGTGGTATCTCAGAGGCAGGTTTATGTTATAGGAGATTCAATGGTGAAACATCTGGACAGGGCTATTTGTAACCCAGATAAAGTTAATCGGACGTGTTCAAGCTTTAGGGGTGTTAGAATTGTTAACATTACAAGCATGATTCATAACATTTTGGCAGATGGTGGTAATAATCCCCTTGTGGTCCTCCATATTGGCACTAATGATTTTAAGCACTCCAGTATTTTAGATATTAAAAAGGATCTTGTAGCTCTTTCAAATTTTTTGGTGGAATTAGGGTGTGAGGTAGCTTTTTCTGAGGTTCTGCCTGTGCCTAGAGCATCTACTGAATACAACAAAACAATATGTATGTTTAATAATTGGCTCCGAGTTAGATGTCTTAAGCAAAATCAATCTTGCATCACACACTGAGAAGAATTTATTGGGAGCTCAGATCTGTATTGTAGAGATGAACTACATTTGAGGCATAAAGGGAACCAGATTTTGAGTAAACACATCCTGGACTATATCAACAAACATTTAAACTGCTTGATTTGGGGGAGAGAATATCCCCTCCTCCCAAAAAGACCTCTGTAAGAAATAAATGCTCTAGTAATGTAAAATGTCTGTATTTCAATGCTAGAAGCCTCTCTAATAAAGTTAATGAGCTGAAAATCACTTTAGCGAATGATGACATAGATTTTGTTCTTATAACAGAAACATGGGGTGATGATAAATCCAGCTGGGACTTCTCCCTTCCAGGATATACCTTGTTTAACTATACAAGGAAGGACAAAAAAGGTGGCGGTGTAGCTATCTTTTTAACAAATGTTTTCCATGCAACTGATATGTCAAATAAAATCAAAAAAAACAAATAGCATTACCGAAATGATGTTGATAAAATTGATGGTGAATAAGCACAAACACTTCATCCTTGGGGTCTGTTATCGCCCCCCAAGTGCCCCTAGTGAACATTTTGATATTATCATGCAAGAAATCGAGTTAGCCTGCTCATTTGGTGATATTATACTTACTGGTGACTTTAATCTGCCTGATATTGATTGGAATAGGAAGGTAGTATTATCCCTTTCAGGGAAAAAATTAATAAATCTATGTGAACAGTGTAACCTTATACAGGGTGTAACAGCACCTACAAGGGGTACTTCCATCAAAAGTAAAATCTACGTCTCAAAAACCAAACCCTAAATGGATGACAAAAGATATTATTTGGCTTGTTAAGAGAAACGAGAAGTGTTATGCGGCTTATTTAAAGTCTCATAAATCTTCAGACTGGAATTCCTTTCTATGTATTCAGAGAAAATGCAAATATAATATCAGAAGGGCAAAAAGGAAGTGGGAGTTGAAATTGGCAACTAACACATGTAAAAATAACAGTAAAGCTTTTTTTTGGCATATATAAATTCCCTTAAAAAAACTACCTGTCAAGTCGGTCCACTTCAGTTAAATGAAACTTTTATTCATAACCCGCAGGATATTGCCAATTTCTTTAACATTAATTTTTGTAATTTATTTCAAAAAAATCAGGTTCATATACCCGCAAATTATTTCCCAGGTAGTCATATTTCAATTTCTGTAACAGATGTTCACGTCAAACTTGTAAACCTTAAAGGTAAAACTAGTGTGTCTCCCGACAATGTTCCAGGACATCTTCTATATCTATTGGTAGACAGCTTGTCTATGCCATTGAAATTATTATTTGACCACTGTCTGAATTATAACTATTTACCTGAATCATGGAAAACTGCGTATGTGATCCCCATCTATAAAAAAGGTCCTAGAAATCAATAGCAAAATTACAGACCTATAAGTCTCACATCCCCTATGGGAAAGATATTGGAAAGCATAACTAGAGACCTGATTTCCTCATTTCTTGAAAATATTGATATAGAACAGCACGGTTTCAAAAAGGGAAGAAGTTGCCTGACCAATTTGCTGTTTTTATGAGGATCTAAGTAAGCAGTTAGACAACAGTATACCGTACGATGTGATTTATATTGATTTCAGTAAAACCTTCGATCTTCTCCCACATTGGGCTTTATTACAAAAACTCCACCAATTTAATATTAATTCTAATCTGGTTATATGGATAGCTAACTGGTTAGACAAACACACACAACAAGTTTTGATAAATAGCCAGCTCTCCAATAGGGATTCAGTCACGAGTGGGGTTCCACTTGGTTCTGTTTTGGGCCTGCCTTTTTCAGTTCTTTATAGCTGATATTTCAAAATACTGCCATTGCAGTACAGTCAAATATGCTGATGATATTAAAATAGGTGGACCGTGTGTAAATTCTGAACAAATCGCCCTACTCCAAAATTACTTAGATAAAATAACACAGTGGATCTCCACTTGCAGGATGAAAGTGAACCATACCAAGTATAGAATCTTGCATTTTGGGGTAAGAAATCACATGCATGTATATACATTAGATAACAGGATGGTAGTCAGTACAGATACTGAGAAAGACCTGGGGGTACTGATATCTGATGACTTCCTCCCCAATTTACAGATAAATGTGGTTATTCTCAGAGCAAACTGAGTTATTTGGGTTATCAAATGAAACATTAAATCTAGGGATAGCAGAATCCTGATGCCCTTCTATATAGAGCTTATGTCATCCCTCATTTGGACTTTTCATCTCAACTGTGGTGTCCCTTCAAAAAACAGGACCTAACACTTTTGGAAAAGGTACAAAGGGGTTACACCAAAATGATAAAAAGGCTTAAAAGATGTCCCATATGAGACCAGATTAACCACACTAAATTTGATGCTTCTATCTATCAGGTGATTGAGAGGCGATCTTCTTCTCATGTATGATGTTATGAAAGACCCACAGTTAATAACTAACCTGGGTTTCAATTTTAAGGAGGACACTTATAATTTCAGAGGTCATCCGTTACAGCTGCAATTAAAGAAATGTAATTATGTTCCCCGAAATTTTTTTTATACATTGCGTATTATTAAGCCATGGAATACACTACCAATTGAAGTGATAGTCAGTAGTTCTAAATCTATCTTTAAATCACGACTTGATAAGTTCATTCTTTCTGGCTCACTTCTAAATTATTATTAGTATATAGGAGCAATTATGGACCTTATGGTTCTCTCGCTCCTAACATATCCTAGTATGAATCCTAGTATTAGTAAAAATCAACCAGCATGTTTAGGAAACAAAGACATTCACACCTCTGGATGAGTGGGGGAGGGGATACTAGCAAAGCAGGAGTTTCTCAGTTTGCAAAAGGTAGTAAATTAAGCACTGAAATGTAACAAAGAAAAAGCCCATAAAACACTTTGGTGGAGGTTTCATCTTGCAAAAAACGCAGTACTGGGGAGGGCTTAATTGTTAGAGGAGGTTTCAACGTGTAAAAACGGCAGTACCGGGAAGGGCTCAATTAACTTCTTAAGCCAGAGGAAAAATAGTGCTCTCAAGCTCCCATACACACACAGGCAGCATAGTAATGAGGCTTCAGCAGAGGACATTATTTTTAACACTCTGTCATGTTGTTTGGAAGGTAATTTATGCCAGGAGTCCTTTCCTCAAAGCAAAACGTCTGCAGGGCTACGTCTACTGCAGCCCTAAAAAGGAAAATGGTGTATCTTGGAGACCCACTGTAGATTCTCTTCCTACGGGGGTGGGTACACATGCAACAGAAGTGTAAAGATAGCATTGTAACAATGTCTATATTGATGCCACTGTTTTGGACATAAAAGAAATATTATTTGTAGTGATCACATAATAAAACAATACCATTGAGAGGATACTGTTATTGTTTTTTTAGGCCATGTTATGTATTATGCATATTTACATTGCAATAAACACTTGACAACAAAGTATTGAAACAAAAATCTGGTAGAAAAGCTACAAAACATTAGGTGCTTAACAACAACAGTAGCAGGCAATTCAATGCAAAGTAGTGTTCATTTGTACATATAACACCTTGAAGAGCAATTTTTGCAGTTGCCTTTCTGTAAGCCCCAGTGACAGGCTTACCCTGCAACACTCCAAGGTTCAGTATTTCACACTTCCTATGTCTGTCCTGTCGGTAGGGGAACAGATTGTACCGTGCTCGTGATGAGTCCTGCTGCATGATCCCTTCCTGTTTGTGCTTGTAGTGAGCCAGCAAAATGCAGCAACATTTCTGGTTGTCAAAGTTTGTAGAATGCGGTTGTGCACTCCATTGATAACTACTACTGTAGCAGTGTTTCTTAACATTTTATTTCACCTATATTAGTGGTCATTCTCATTCATGTCAAGGCCACTGCAACACTAAGAAGGCCATTATTAGTCGATCGGTAGCCTTGACTTGAATGAAGCGGACCACCATCAAACTAACCAGAGTGTCTGAAAAAACAGTTTTATTACTATTACTTAGCTATGTAGCACGCGCCCACATTGTCCAAAAGAATGACATCAGAAACCGTTGGGGGGGCGTATCACCACTACAAGGAAGGGAAAGTGATCATGCAGCAGGTCTCAAGGAGAGAATTGTATAGTCTCACCCCTACATACAGGACAGAAGCAAGATTTGTGACATTGGCAACATTCAAGTACTGCAGGGTAAGGCTGCCAGTGGGGCTTGGGGGGAAGTTTACAGGAACAGTCTGAGAGGTTATCTTCCAGAACGAATTGTTAAGGATAACATATTAACACAGGTTTAGCCTTGCAGCATTATGTTTATTGCAACAGTATGCTGATTTTACTTTTGTTTATGCCTGGTTTATCACCAAAATGTTATTTTGGTCAGTATGCTTGTTTTTTCATTCATGCATTCTGTTGTTTTCATGTAACATGTTATGGTTTGCCTTCATATGTGCAATAGTTGGAGACTCCCGGTTCAAAGACTTACTTGAATCTTGAGTGGTGCAGATTAATTACATGATTCCTGTCAGGATGCTCTGTTTTAGAATGTTTCATGGAAGTATAATCTTTATCATTGGTGTTGGAGGTTTGCTTGTTTGCTTGCTATCCAGTATTGACTAATCATCTACATTGGTGTCTCACATGTTTTTGTGGTCTTCACTGGTTTGCCACCTGCATCTTCTTGGCCTTGGGATACACGATGCAAAAAGTGTTGCCCCCCCCCCCGTTCACTGCGTGTGGAGGTTGTACATTTTCATTGTGGTCCATCACTGCTAGTTGTTGCCTGGTGATCATGCCCTCATAGGAAAAATATTGCCTCTTTGGACAGTATTTTATCAGCAGGGAATGGAACACCTCAAGGCCACCTGTGTGGCATAACTTTGCATTTTCGAGGTCAGTCAGGAATTTCTTATTAAAAACCTCAGACTTCAGTGCTGCATGTGATGGCAAGTTTGGTTTCAGCCATGTTTTTGTAGCCTTTTTGCCCTGCTGTCAGTTGTGGATGTGTGCATCTGTGGAATTTTTTGAACCAGTCCTCTTGTGTTTACCAACCAGATAGTTTGTCATTGAGGTTAACATTTCACATAGAACCTGAGCATCTCCATTGTACATGGCCCATGCCCACCAGAAATTATTCGAGATGGAAGATATCCATGGCAGAAGATCACTGCATTCCTTATTTTTGGCTTTCAGAAATAGTTGTTTCTTTTAATCCACTTTACAATGTGCCACACATGAAACTGATGGGCAATGTTGTTCTGTGGTATGTAAAGAAGTAGCAAAGGCACCACAGGTATATTCAACATACAATTTAATTAGTGCATAAAAATCGCACAGCCGCCCAGCAGTACAGGGAACAGAACCTCTGCCTATTGAGGCCAGAGAAATAATTATCAGATGATTGGATAGGAATAGTTTGGGATAGGTATAATACTTTGGGAAGTAATACCATTCTGACTGCTTCCACTTGCTGTAGAAGAGAGATTGGGACCAAGGCCCATCTCTCAAGGTCTGCCTTTAACTTCTCCACTATAGGGAGAAAATTGAGAGAGAACAGTTGAGAGTTGTCCAGAGCCAGGTATACTCCAAGGTATTTTAAACTTTTTAAATTCCATTTAAAAGGGAAGGTTCTTTTTATTTTTTCAGAGGGTTCATACTGTAATTGAAGAACCTCTGTTTTGGCAGTGTTAATTTTATAGCCTGCCATCAAACTGAATTCCTTTAAACAGTTCCACAAGGGTTCCATGGACTGTTCCGGGTTTTTAAGGTATATTAAGAGGTCATCTGTGTATAACACAAGCTTGTGGGTGTCTCCCCCCAATGTCACACCCTCCACTTCCGCCCTCTGTCTCAGTGACTGTGCCAGGGCTCAAGGTATAATGCAAAGAGGAGTGGCAACAGGGGACAGCCCTGACAGGTGCCCCTGTGCAAGGATATAGGTGTAGATGTTCCCCCATTTATTTTAATATAGGCCCTAGGGTTGGTATAAATATTATTTATTAGTGTACAAAAGGCATCAGAGAAACCAAAGCTCTAGAGTGTTGCCCCCAAAAATGGCCACACCACCCGGTCGAAGGCTTTCTCTGCATCCAGGCTCAGCAGTAGGAAGGGGCCCCCCAACCGGGCAGCGTGGTGCAACAAGTGCAAAGTTCTTTTTATATAATCTTGGGACTGCCTTCCCGGAACAAAACCCATCTGATCGAAGTCAATCAGCCGTGGCAAGATCGACTCCAACCAGCTGGCTATTATGGTTGTATAAATCTTGTAGTCAATATTTAGGACCAATATGGGTCTATATGCTGCACATTGGGTGACGTCCGTTCCCGGTTTTGGTATCCTAGAAATGACAGCATAGTTCCAAGATTCTGGTATTGGGTCCCCTGTTTGAGCTGCTCTGTAAGTCTCCAACAAAGGTTGGTCCAGCACTTCTCTGAATATTTTAAAAAATTCTGATGTGTACCCATCCGAGCCCAGAGATTTGTTGGTCTTCAGGTTCCGGATTGCGGCCTCGAGCTCTGGTGGGGGAATAGACTCATCAAGGGACTGTTGAAGCTCCTGTGTGAGCTTCAGGAGTATCAGTAGTGATAGTCTTAATGGGGACACCACGATCAATGAGACAGTCAAGGCACCGCAAAAATCCTTCTTTTTCCATATTGGTGGAACTGGTCACCTCTGTTACTTGCACAACACTGAAATCTATGATTTCTTTCTGTCTCTTAGTCTGTGATGCTGTATGTGTAGTATTTTTCAGAAAAAACAGGGGAGTCACATCTGCTATCTCCACACACCGTGATGTTCTCCTTACATTTCAAGGACTCTATCAGTACTGCTTGCTGGGTGTTTCATTTCTTGTTTACTGTTGGGAATAGGTACCTTGTCTGTATTGGATTGTACGTCTGGTGACAATTTCCACTTCAATAATTCCACAATGGGTTGTACCCTTGCAAGTGTATTCCCGCTAAATAAAATAGCAGCAGCCAATTCAGTGTTTCCACAAGGCATCTTATGCAATGTGGGCTGCGACTTTCAATCAACTGTATGATTTTTCTGCCACTGCATTTTTATGGACAACATAGTCCCTTGGTACTTTATTGATTTTTTCCATGCCAGGACTTCCACACGTGATGCACAAGCGTAACAGTTGTTGTGAATTATCCAGATACACAGTGCATTTACTGAACATGACCATCTGACTGTGATTTTCCATTTCATCTTCATTGCAGTCCATGGAACAACCCTTTGAGGTTTCAGATTCCAGAACGCAATCATTGTCAATGTCACCATCTTCAACGTACTCTCCAAAGCTACATTCCAATGATGTCTCAACGTCTTGCACTTTACATACATCGCTAATGGATGGCTGTATGCAGACTTCATTTTCTTCAATATAACCATGAAATGCAGAAACATATGAGTGATTGTTGGTGACCTTTTCTAGACCCAAAAAAGTTGAACACATACTTTGGCCACTGTGTTCTTTGATCCCTTGAAAACTTACTGTTTGTTACTCTTCCACTTTCAGTAGCTATTACATCATCTGTTTGAGTTCCAACAGTATGGTATGTCTTTGAATGTATACAGTGGTCACAGCACGGCATGTTCTGTGAAAAGTAATGAGACGAGTACTTCATTTTTCGCTTGCAGTTCATTGTACTATTACACACAGGCTAGTTTGATTTTTGTTACATTTTCCACATTTGTGACAAAAAAATATGTTTCTGAACTTATGTAACAGCATAGTAAGGGTTCCGCCTGACATATTGTAGCCATTACTGAGTCATGGTGCACTGACAGGCATGATGGGTGCATGATCACACCAGGTCACTGGATGCTCAGAAGAGACAGGGTAGGAAGGAAAGGGGGGTCTGCTGCTTAATTAAGCAATAAAGCATGACAGGGGATGCGCTGTGGTGGGGTAATAGCCTCCCTCAGGTAGGTTGAAGGATGAGGCGAAGTTGAGTGCTTCCACCACCTGAGAAGGGCCATTATCCCACCATAACAAACCCCCTGTGGCACCTTATTGCGATTATAAAATGGGTCAGTTGTAGAAAATAATGTTTCTATTTAGTATATATCTGTTATTAGTAAATTTAAAAAAGACTAGAAAATTAGTAATTAGTGCAAACAAAAAAAAAAGTCCAGTATAGACATTGTATTATTTGCTGCTTTCCAGTAGGTGGCACCAAACACTTTGGTAGCAGTATTAATGACAGGCAGTGGCTTCCCTTCTTGCAAGTGCCATGGAGTGGGGCTGAGTGGTTTGTGGTCAGGGAGCAGCTTCTGCCTGAAGAAGAGTAAGGCTTTGCGTGGACTACAGGAGTCAGGATGGCTGAGTGGCTGCTGCATTTTAAAAATGATGGATGAGTTGCATCCAGCGGTTTGTGAGCGTCCGGTCTAAGCACGAGCCATTTGTTTCTTGTGATCAATGGTTAGGAGGCAACTAGTGAGCTGGTGATAGTGGAGTGTAGCCAAGTGAGGGATGAAGCTATTACTTTTAGCCGTGGCTGATGACTATGGTAAAAACACTTTTTTTTTAATCTGTCATTGTTTAGGACAGCGGAGCATCCTGAAGTGCTTCACCCTATCGTGTACTGTTACTGTGTGCCATGTCACTTGTAGGTATTTTGCCCTTATGAGACATGGATTACTACAGCTGGGGTGGAGAGTCTTGGTTGCATTGGGGCCTCTTTCAACCGGGTTGTTGTGCTGGGATAACAGCCTAGCTGAAAGTAGCACACAGCCAATGAGGATTCAGTATTCTTTATACCCATTTTATAATATGAAATGTAAAATGGGTAGGTAAATTCTTTCCTCCTGATTGGCTGAGATTTGGTTCTAGCCATGGCCTTAATAGACCACTACAAATGGCTAAAAAGAAGTCCCTGCCAACCAGGGCAACTCATGTACAGAATTCATAAGCCACCTACTTCCTAATTTCCATCACAAATATGGCTGTCATCTTTACTCATATATAAAAACTTTAACTAGGCCCTAAAAGTAAAAGTTCATTACAATAAACAAAGTAAGTAAATAATTTAGTGTTATTTGCACTCATGAGCCCCTCCTTACACACATATATGAAAACTAATTTACTATTCAGAGTTTCCGTTGCTGGTGTTTCTTTGGTGACCATGAACAATTCCCCTTCTTTCCCTACCAGTTTGCCAGAGAACTCCCTGCTCCTTACCCTGCAACAGATAAAATTGAGGACTGGTTCCACTTGAGGCGTGTGTGTGTGTGTGTGCGCGTGCGTGCGTGCGCGCATGTCAGTGGAACTCTGAAGAATTTTGAATTCATGTATTCCATGTTACCATTCCGTGTGTGTGTGTGGGGGGGGGGGCATTCTACTGCTGGAATAATGCAGAGCTTTGAAATATTCTATGCCATGGTAAACAGTAACACAATGTATTAAATGTGTAGAAAGACAGATGACTGATAGGTGAAAAACATCGGTGGAGGGACTATTTTACATTATTTATTAACATTTTATACAATCTTTTGTGGCTTTTGAATCTTTTACAGTGTTCATTTTTTAGAAGTGGCCTATGGACCCATTTTGTTTAAACAATAACACACTTCAGGGACATTGGTTGTACTAGGTTTACCCCATGATCAGGAGCTAAACAGACTTGACTTTGTCTCATGCCTTACAGAACCCCTGACTGTGGGGTAAACCTAGTACAACCAATGCCCTGTTATGCCCGTTACTTAAGGCACGCATAAATTAGTAGAAATGCAGAAAGCTCTGCTAACTTGAAGGTGGACTTAGAAACTTAGAAACATAGACTCTGACGGCAGAAAAAAACACTTGGCCCACCTAGTCTGCCCAAAAGCTATCGGGACACACGGGGGCACATCAAAGGGTGCTGAGGGAGCTCAGGGAAGTACTGGCTGCACCTCTGACAGACCAGTCTAACCAATAACTGGAGACCAATGTGGTGCTGGAGGATTGCCGAAGGGCAGATGTAGTCCCACTTCACAAAAGTGATATCAAGGAGGAGACAGGCCATTATAGGCCTGTAAACCTGATATCGGTGGTGAGTAAGTCAATGTAAACACTAGTAACAGAAATGATTGTGCAATATCTTGTATTCATCAGATTACAGGATCAAAGGCAGAATGATTTTGGAGGGAGAGTGTGATGCAAACCAATTCAGATTCATTTCTTTGACTGGGTGAGCAAGTACTGGCATCAGGGAGGCGCACATAGCGGAGTGTAAGCAAGTTGGGTAAGCAGGGGGTGGGTAATAAGGCGGTAACCTGGGTAAGGAAATGTTTAGGTGATAGGACACAGAGGGTACTGTGAAACAGATTTTGCTTCGTGGAAGTGATGGTGGCAAGCGGGGCACCTCAGGGATCAGTGCTGTGACCTGTCCTCTTCATTGCCTTTATAAGTGACATAGCACAGGAAGTGGAAGAGAAGGTCTGTTACTTTGTGGATGGCACCAAGATCTGCAACACAGTGAACACTCCAGGGAGGGAAGGGGAGAATGGATGGTCAAGATTTGAAAAGACTGGATCCTTGGGGTAATCATAGACCTAAGGGTAATCATGTCAGATGATATCGAGGTGGTCAGGCACTATAACAAGGCAGTCAGAAGGGCTAGCGGGTGCTGGGGTGTATACAAAGTGGTATCATCAACTGTAAGAATGAGGTGGTGGTGCCCCTATGTAGAATACTGATAAGTCCCCACATTTAGTACTGTGTCCAGTTCTGGGGAACAAATGTCAGGAAGGACATAGACCTGTGGATGCAGTCCAGAGGAGAGCTGCAAGAATGGAGCGAGGTGTGGAGAAATTGGTACAGGGTTTTGCATCATCGTACCAAAGTGCTGTGGGTAAAGACACAGGAGACATACAGAAAGAAGCACAATAACTAAAGCGTGTTAACTACCTAGTATTAAAGACTGACTGGAAAGTCATTACTGGAGTCATGTTGTAATTCGTCCTGTTCTTCAATATTGGTGGATGAACACATTTAAACATCAGAGACGTGTGACAACAGCAGCTCATCTATCACCTATGAGAAAAGGAAGAATTCGCACTTAAAGCATGTCACATGAGCGCTGTGCATAGCATGCCCTTATATATAATGAAATTTACTTCTCTGTGTCACTTCGCTTCTGCTCTATGTTCAGTAGCCATGCTCCTCTTTGTTACAGATAGATTATTTGGGAAAATCATTGGAAATGCATCACCCTTCAACTTTGGACACCTTTTCAAGTTCACGAGTTCTGCCTACTGGATAAAATGAGACCACATATGAAACATATACATACAACATCAATGTCAAATAGATGTAACGTCATCATATGTTGAGTAGTACCTGCCTGTGATCATTGTGAGTGGAATCCCATTCTGCAGGTATATGTCAAGTTCTCTGAATTGTTACCCTAGAACAGATGATTTGCCATCGCCTGGTGATGATGCATACAGGTGGTGAGTGCTGTTGCTGTGCTGTTGTACGTTCTGTAGTAGCAAACATGTAAACAATAATACCTGACAGGGTGGGCGGTATTTGGGCTTATACTGGATTGCCATGGGGTGTAATGAGGCCTGACGCCGCAGGCGGAGGGTCTTATAGCCCCTGGCGGTCCGGTATAGCCCAATACCGCCCACCCTGGAGGGTATTATTGCGCTTAGAAAATGGTTAACAAAAATCAGACACATTTTTTTAAAAGTTGTAAACATTTAAGTTTTTTATTTCAGTTTTCATTACATTTTTTGTGAACTTTGAGAAAAAATAGTCCCTTTTTTAAAGTGGGTGGGTTCAACTGAAAACACACTGAATTGAGCACTGTGCTAAATTAGTGCTGAAAAAAAAACAACAAATAACAGTAACCACTAGTTGTTTGTGGAGATAAAGTTAATTGGGGCATTGAAGGTGCAATTCACTGGGTTGAAGTTAGTGGTTGTGATGCTGGATGTTGTTGGTTTCTGTAACTGGAATTGATTGATGGCTCCTACAGGTGTCATACTTGCCGGTTGCTGCAGCTGCGGCTGCTGGTTGGATCCTCCTAGGACTGTACTCCAATTTCGCCTGTTGTCTACGGATGCTGACCAGTAGTGCTGCAGACTGGCTTCACATCTGTGGCCAGTCACGCTGGTGATTTCACAAGCTGAAAGTCCTGCTTGAGTTAAAAGTTGCACAGCTGTTGAACGTATGCTGTGATTGGTGTATCTTGTGGATAACTGTGCTTCTTTGCTAAGTCTTGCCATCATATTTCCGAGGAAATTCTTGCCCATTGGTTCCTTCGTGTACCAGCAGTCCTGGGTGTCAAGGTGAGTCTGAGGTAGCTTCCTGGGATGAAGGTAGAATGCAGGGGCATCCTCTGGCAATTTTGAGAGGTACTTGCAGAAGGATAGGACAGGGCAGAGAGGGTTGCCACGATCCTCAAACATAAAACCACATGCGTTTTCTTTGTTGATCTCTAGTGGATTCTTGTGATTTTTTGAGGCAGGATTATGGGAAAGTGTCACATACTTTTGCCCATGTTCATCCCTCTTGACTGTGAATGAATCTGGACGCAGTTCTCACAATCCTTCCCTTCCACGACGGGCCATGTGGAGCTAGAGGTCAAACCATACTTTGCGCACCAATCCCTGTGCTGTATCTGGTGACATGGCTGATGATCGTCTTAGCTTGTCAATGTGTGTTTCAGTAATTGACGGGTGGTGGGCAGCAACATCCTTCTGTTCTTTATGAAGTTTCTTTAGTATGGACATCATTATATTGTTGCTGGAACGAAATGCTGGTTCTGAGATTATACTGGTGTGTCGACCTACTTCTGGGGAATTTAGGTGGCGGTTGATGGCTGCACGAAGAGCGCAGTACCCAGACACTGAATACCGTTCACCTGTTGCAGTTTGGGCTTCTGCATAGAACTTGCGCAGGTGGCTATTTAAAATGTCAAAACTGTCATTTAACCAGTCTATTTCTATTCTTTCTTTTCTAGCCCAGTCTGCAAATACTGCCAGTGCCCACTGTGTATTTTTCTTTGTGTTTATTTCTTCTTTCTGACTCTCAATGCTATTGAGGTCTGATGGACTCACACTAATAAAACGTGAGGCTCCTTTAAATTTCTTGCTGGTGGGTTCTGGTGTCTGCTCAACTTTGTTGTCAGCTTCTGGGAACAAACGATTTACTGTCTCTTCAGGTGGCATGTGGAATGTGATTCTCAGTACATCTGACATTTTTTTCTCCTTTTGTGTTGCTTTTATTGCTTTTTGCTTTCCTGTGGCGGTTTTTATCACTTTTGTAATATGGAGTTCTGTGCCCGTGTGCGTGACGTGCCTGCTCATGCTGCTTCTGAGGTGATTTTTATCAGTGGAGGTGAGAAATGCATTCTTAGCTTACTTGCCATTTTTTTTTTATTGTATTTGGGCTTTTACTACTGCCAAAATGTGTTATTTGCCATTGTTTCGTTTACTTGATATGTGCTGTGTGCGCTACGTTACTGCTCGTGCTACGCTGAGAATTGCCTTTCACTTCTGCAGTTGGGGATTTATGATTCAGCTTTATTTTTTTATAATATATTTGCTTGCCTTTACTGCTGCAGGGGCTAATTTTATTATGCTCGGAACATCGATGGTTTTATCTGAACTTTTTTTATGCTTTGCTTCGGTCTACTACTGGGCTTCTGTGGTAATGTGGTGCTTCGGAGATCACCGGTATTTTCTACTACTACCAAACTGCAAATGAGGTTCCATCTGCAGTAGGGAGTTTTAAGAAAATACCGATGATCTGTTGGTCGGTCCGCTGCAGCAAGCTGCTTCATATGGTGATTTTACCAGCGTCTGTAACCTGAAGCGGAATGTATGTTTTGTGTCCTTATTATGAGCTGGTACATTATTTGGTGTTTTTCCTGCTTTTTTTTTTTTACGTGGGGAGCCAACAGCCTAACCGCTGAATTTTGAGGTTGTTTGCCAAGCAGGGAAAGATGATGGTCGCATTTCCGTAACATTCGGGGTGCACACTGATTACTTTTGTTATGTGGCAACCCAAATAGACTCTTGTTTTTATGCGGGCTATATCGGAAAATAAATGAATCTCTACTGGTATGCTTTGACCAATGAGATTCGTTTATTTTCCAATGGCATTTTCTAAGTGCAATGTAGACTGCATCCTACATGCACCGTATATATGCAGAACAGAATTATTGTTTGACCTTCTATTTTCTATTGCTTGTGGGAATTTTGATTTGTGCACAGTAAGGAAATGGTAATGGTATTCATGACTTTTGTGTAAGTATTTTAATAGATGTGTAGTAATAAAAGTAAAATGCCACTGTCAGAACTGTAAACTTTGAATAAAGACTTGGTGTCACACTTTTGATTGTGCTTGTTCTATTTCTTGTTACAACAGGGGTTCGCCCATGCCGGTGCACCAATAAAGAGCGCTCGGTAAATGAGAGCACAGGCAAAGGGGTGACACCAAAGGTGAGTGGCATGCAATGTGTCTCCCTCAGCCAGACCGCACACAGTAGTTAACATTATTTTCTGTCGGGGGCTGTGCCCCCCGCACCATCCTATAAATAAATATAAACATCCCCTCCTCACCAGCCACACAAGTTGGGGCAGAGGCAAACAGTTTTGGCCCCAGCGCTCACAGTCCCAGATGGTTTGTAATCTGGGACACTGCAATAGCACATGCCATTATTATGGCACCCTGATCACGATGCTGTACTTGCAGCGTCCTCACAATGGCATACCTACAACAGGAGTGTTAGTGTGGACACCATGCAGTCTGTCAAACAAACCTGCTTCATACATCCATGTATGCTGTACCATGTCTCCCAACACACCTGCACAGTATGCCATGCACTGACCAGATACCACCATGCAAAGTATAACACACCACGAACACATACCCACCTCCACACTGTAACAGTGTATGCACCCCCATTGTACAGACCCACATACATACTGTTTCACCCCAACTCTACCCCTCTACTGTATGCCAGCACCATGTACGCCATCACAGCCTTTTTGCATAATGCAGCTGTGGACAGGGTAGCACCTGTCCATCCCAACCCCCCCCTGCACTGCATGCCACTCACCAGTCACACTGTTCCACCTGTCTAACCATATCTACTCCCCCACTGTACGCCAGCGCCGTGCTCTCTATCACAGCCAGCAGCGTCATACGCTCATCCACAGGGTAGCACCTTTCCATCCCAATACCATGTGCATTGCATGACACATACCCCCTGCACACTGTACCACCTGTGGCTCCCCCACTCTACTTACTCACAAACACAGTGTACCACCTGTCCAACCCTATGCAACCCAGTGTCTGCCACCACTATGCAGTCTGTCTCAGCCTTCAGCATCTTACAGCCATGCCAAAAAAAACCTGTACTGTATGCCTTCCACTGGCCACATAACACCATGCAGCTTATTTCCCACACCAGCCAAATACCCATCTACGCACCATACCACCTGTGTGCCCCCTTACTCTACAGAGCCACATGCACACTGTCCCACCTGTCTGACCATATCCAGTCCCCCACCACTGTATGCCAGCACCATGTACTGTATCACAACCTTCAGCATCATACACCCATGCACAGGGTAGCACCTATTCATCCCAATACCCCCTGCACTGCATGCCACACACCAGCTACATACCACCATGTGCTGTATAACACACACCAATCACATACTGACCTGCACACTGTGCGACCTGTGCGCCCCTGTAGATATCGACATGTACACTGTACCACTTGAGTGCCCCCATAGATTGCCACATGCACACTGTACACTTGTCCGATCCTTCCCCCTCCCCCCACTGTATGCCACCACCATGCACTCTATCACAGCCTGCACTGTCATACAACCTTGTACAGGATAGCACCTGTCTATCTCAATACCCCCTGCACTGCATGCCACCCACCAACCACATAACACCATGCAGTGTATTACACACACCGGCCACATACCCACCTGCTTACTGTACCACCTGTGTTCCCACACTACTGTACAGACCCACATGCACACTGTTCCACGTGTTTGACCATATCCACCCCCCTCACTGTATACTAACACCATGCACTGCTATCACAGCTTGCAGCTCCATACAGCCATGCAGAGGGTATCTCTTCCCATCTACATACATCCTGCACTATATGCTACCCACTGACCACATACAGACATGTGCAATATAACAGAAACCCAAAACATACCGGCATACACAGCATACAACATGTCTGCCCCCCAGTACATGCCAGCACCAGGCTGCAGCATCATGCCCCCTGCACTGCATGCCACCCACTGCCCACAAACCACCATGCACTGTATAACACACACCAAACAAATACTCACCTGCACACTGTATCACCTGTGTGACCCCTGCCACTTTACATAGCCACATGTACTGTACACTGTACCACCTGTCCGATCCTATAGCCCACACCTCAACTATATGCCAGCATCAAGCACCATATCACAGCCTGCAGCATACACACTTGCACAGTGTCATACCTCTAGGACCCTATACCACCATGCAGTGTATGTCACACACCTGCCACATACAGACATGCACTGTAGAACACACATCAAAAACATGCAGTCATGCACAGTGTACCACCTTCAGAACTACATACTGTACCTCCCTGCACTGTATTCCACCAACAGAAGACCTACTGGCAGGAACGGTATAACATACACTGAACACATGAACACTATGTCACCTATCCAACACTATACCCATATGCACTGTATGAAATACACTGACCACATCTTGCCACACACTACAGTCACAGAACACATACCCCTAGGAATACTACAGAACCTCTTTGACCCCACTCCAACCACACTGTATCACACCAACACCAACCTATGAGAAGGAGACACAACACCATGCACACAGCTATAGAGAAAGCAACCATGCACAGAGGGGAAAATGTCATATAAAGAAAATGACACACATTGAGTGACAGGACAATAAATGTACTAAAGTATAACAAATATTCCATTGACAAAAATGTATATGTTAGCAAGAACAAATGTCCCAGTCATACATCAAGTAGAAATTCCTGTAGATCATGCTGATAACTTGTCAGCTGATAAATGTAAGGAGCAGATGATGATATTTCTGCTCTTGGTGTCTGGCAGGTTTTCCTTCTTGATGCCTGCTTTCCACTTTAAACATAAAGAATCATCTCAAGGAAAAGTATGAAAAGACAAGCCCCTGCATTCTGATTTTTGTCTGTCACTATTGCAGCCAACTACTCAGCAGCAAACCATTGCTGAGCATGTATAAATCGTTGACACCCGTGAAAAAATAAAATGTAAATGATTTACACTGACATTACTGCAATAGAACAGTAATGAGAATAGTTAATAACAGTGTTCTGTTACAGAGGCAGTAATGAACATTGTTTGGGCCTTCCAATTTCGCACCATCAGCGTGTTTGACAGTGTAGCAGTCTCTCCACATGCTCTCCCTGTATGGAACATCACTGAACAAGATTGTGGAGTGTGCATGTGCCCAATTCCACCAAAATGCTAGGGCACGGAGTGACTGAATGTGGCTGAATACCACATTCATGAGAAGACTTATAAATGATGCAGAAAATGAACCAAAACGATACAGCTGCTGAAACAAACGGTAAGACTACAAGCTACTGAGAGTGCCGATTTACTGCCCAATGGACGTTATCCCTTTAGTATTACAAATAGAGTGGGAAGAATACCAAGTAAGTAAACTAATAATCAAATGCTTGTGCACTTGTACATGGTGCCCTCTGGAGCAACCCCCACAATGGCACACAAAAACTAAATCAAGTCCTGACAGCTGCTTACATAGGAAAAGTCCCAGACAGAACTAGTTGGCACTGACTGCATCCCTCCATCAACTTATATCACTGATGTACAGTAAAGCAGAACTCTGCCACTCAGCAGACATTATGTAACAGTAATCTTGGCAAACTTCACAAAACAGTATTCTTGTGGCAAAAGGCATTGTTTAATTTTGACATTTAAAAAGCACTTATTACTTCACCAAAACATCTAAAATGTGTCAGTGATGCTTCCCACCAAAGACAAATTAAAAATAGGAAAATGCAACACACAAGTTAAGTAAGCAATAATACCCTCCTGGGTGGGCTGTATTGGGCTATACCGGACCACCCAGGGGTGTAAGAAGGCCCAAAACCACAGGCGGAGGGCCTTATAGCTCCTGAAAGGTCCAGTCTGGCCCAATACTGCCTACCCTGAAGGGTATTATTTCATTTAAAAAATGGACCACTGTTATTATGTTTTTAAAAGATAAATATTTTTTTATATATATTGTCTGTTTATGCCCCCTTCTCTCCACGGATGCTGCTCTCTTTGGGGTATCCTGTGCTCTCTTTGCCCACCCCTGGTACCTCTCGGAGGGCTGCCAGACTTGCTCCAATGCTGCCTCGGCCTACCCCCTGGGCGGGGAAGAGAGGGATCCCTGGACTTCTCCCTCCAGTCCACCGTAGTGAGCATCGGGTGGTCTGAATGGCTCTGCCGGCATCCGCAGGGCTTTCAAATGTTCTGGTGCCACCCCTCAGGACATCGGCATGCTAGGGGAGCCAAGGGGTGGAACACGTCATAACGTGCAAGTGCTTTGGCTCCAGGCCGTCGTGCTTCCCATCCGCTTCATGCTGTCCCGCTACACCTCCACCAGTGGTCAACCAGGTGGCGGTAGAGCAGCGGGACATGCATCTCACCCTCCCTGGAGGAGAACAGCCTGTGGGCACTCAATCCTTTTCCCCCAGCCATCTCTCCAGCCGCCCGAGTCTGTTCCCGAACCTGGGTCGCTAGCACCTGGAGTGGGAACCCTACCACTGTACAACTGGGCTGGCTAAAATATAACATTTTTATCTTTGCATGTTGAAACTCTTAGGTGTTTTCATTGATTTTGTAATAAAAAAGTTCCTGCACCTACATTAGAATGCTGTGGTTTTTGTGTGTTTTTTAACTAGGGACCTTGCAGCTGTAACTTTGGAGCTGGTTGTCATGCCCCCCACAGGACTTAAAATTATTAAAACACTTTTGTTTTACCATTTTTTTTATTTATTCTGACTTGGGTAATGTTAATGTTCAACAATTATTCAATCCCTTTAAATATCTTCCTCTCGGGACGATCCTTCTACCAACCGCTTGCCTATCACAAACAGAGTTTCAAACACAATCATCTTTACAAAAACTGTTTTTGTTAAAGAACATATTGGGTTCCCAGAAGGAGATCCAAAATTCATGTTTACGAATATCTTGGCACAGGATGTGCAGTTAGATCTTTTGAAACTAGATACAAAACAATCCGTTGGTCCTGATGGAATACCATCAAAGTTACTTCAGTATGCAGCTCCAGCTATTGCATATCCATTATCATACATTTTTAACCTCTCTCTTCAAACTGCCAAGTTCCCAGCACATTGGAAAACAGCAAAGGTGATTCCCATACACAAATCAGGTGTAAAAACAGATACTGGAAACTATAGACCAATTTCACTTTTGTCCCAGATCTCAAAGATATTTGAATATTTGGTATCTCACTAGCTTTCCCATTTTTTGGAATCTGGGGAAAAACTAAATTGTAGACAGTCCAGGTTTAGAGTTCATCATAGTACTCAGACTGCCCTACTTAAGGTTGTGGGGGACATACAGGATATTTTGGATCATGGGCTGTCGACAGGGGCTATTTTTATAGACCTGTTGAAAGCCTTTGACACACTAAACCATGCTATTCTTTTATCTAGGCTGGGAGTGCTGAACATTTCCCCTAAGGCAATAAGGTGGTTCGGCTCCTATATCCTGGATAGGCAACAGTTCGTATCACTGGGCACATCAGATTCTTCTCTTAAATGTGTTAGATCTGGAGTGCCCCAGGGGTCGATTCTGGGGCCTTTACTCTTCAACATATATGTTAACAAACTTAAATTTCACGGTAAGAATGTTGAGTCTCATCTTTACGCTGATGATATGGTGATTTGCACTAGTGGGAACTCTGTTGATCTGATTCGAGAAAGGTTACAGGTAGCTTTTAAACACTTGCAAAATTTCTTTGAATTACAATCTATGAAGTTAAATGTAAAAAAAAAACAAAATTCTGTTCAGTAGGGCTAGTGATTATAATATTTATGATTTAAAGATTAAAACTAAAACAGGAGATGAATTAAAATCCACATCATGTTACAAATATTTAGGAATGTGGTTAGATAGCCATTTAAAATGGGAAACACATATTCAATCAGTAGTGGGGAGTATCCATAAAAACTGGAGCAATGTACAGGGTGAAACGTTTCTGAGATATCGATTCTAGACCTAAGCTGATCAATAGTACTATTATTCCTATAATAGACTATGGGTCCTGTTATATGCTGGGGCTACTAAAACTTTATTGAACTCCATTGACACGGTACATAACAGGCTGGTTCGTTATGTTCTGGATGTACATCCCAGAATGCATCACTGTCTGATGTATCAAAAGTTGAACTGGCTGAGATTAAGCGAAAGGAGGGACTTACATACTTCATTATTTATGGGTTCTGAAAGGAACTGTCCCCCAATATGTTATTGACCCTTTTCACTTAGGTTAAATCAAGTTTGAGGTCTGCTGCTGGTCTGGAATTTAACATCCCTAAAGTTGGACTAGACATAGGGAGACATTCCGTTAAATACAGGGGTGTGACAGTGTGGAATCACCTTCCCATTGAACTAAGAGACCCCTCCATAATAAATAAAAAGAAATCTTTCAAGTTATGGTTTAACAACCAAAGTCACATTCCTGCACTATGTTGCTTGTTAGTAACACCTGGGATTTTTTAATCGATGACCCATGGTTTGTTGGTCTTATTGTCTTAATGTTAATTATTGTACTTATTGGTTACATGTAAAACATTTTTTGTAATTTATGTATTACGTGTTGGTATGTTGAATGTGTGCAAGGTAACAGTATGAATGCATTACTGGATCACCTTGAAAATGAGTTCGCTCAATGGTGTTTTATCCATTTCATGGCATTGTCCTGAATAAAACATATTACTACTACTACTTTACTAGAATTGTGGGGTCATGGTGAGAATGGCAATGGTTTACCTATTTTTTTTTAACTCCCCAGCCCACTACCAGTAAGGAAGCAGTTTTGAGAACAGTTGCTGTTTTAGGCACAGTGTGGTGGTCTGCAGAATCGTGCTCTCTGGAGGTGGCAGGGGGCGGGGAGTTCTCACTCTTGCTAACTTAGATGTGCAGAATGGAAACTCCAATTTAAAAAAAAACAATAAATGTCTTTTGTTTGAAAACCTGCATGCAACACAAAGAGATTTGAAGGATTTGGGGTTTAAATATTCATTCGGCGTCTGTCAATGTGAGACATTCCCTCTATTACTAATACAGAAAGACATGCATTCCGAAAGTTAAAAACACTGCTACAAGGGTCCATCCAGTGTCTCTTTTCTTACAGTAACTCTCCAAATTGCCTGTACTATAAATAATAATCAAACACAAATAAATGTTTGGAGGCCTCACAGAAGCGATCCTACCCACAATGGTTATTGACAGGAATAGCGGCAGCTCAGAAAGCAGTGTCCAGTGTCCCGTGGTACTGTGAGAAACAGTGCAGGAGAAGGCTGACAGGGCGGGTGGCCATAGGATGCTATAATGAGGTTTGTTTCTTTGTTAGTTTATTTTTTTAATAAAAAAAAGGATGAAAAAATCACGATTCTTTTGTTTTTGGCTAAGCGGGGGTGCAGTCAAGGCAAGTGGGGAGTTTCAGACTAGCTGAGCACGTGTCTTGCTAGAGCTAGTAGTGCTGGAATAAGGAAAGTCTTTTTTTTAATAATGTGTTGAATGGCAATTTACTGCAGTTTCTCTCACATTTAATTGATGGTGGTGGCTTTCTATGTTAAGAGGCTAACCGATTGTTTGGGGGTGCGGGGGTGCTGTCTGTCCTTAAATGGGAGGAAAAAAATGGTGGTAATTTCAAAATCAAAATTCTATTGGCACAAGGATTTTGGATGCTAATCAGACAGCAGAGACGGGGACTCATTATTTCCCCGGTCTCTGTTGCCTGATACTGGACCGGCTGGTGGGTGTCCTTGGCCAATCAGCTTTAAGGCTTTCCCCAACCCAATCACTAAACGGAATAGTGGTGTTGTGTATCCAGCATTACGGTGTTACTGTTTTACTTTCTCTGACAAGGCAATGTCAATTTTAGGCTAATGCCAACATTGTGTCACATGATCATTCAAACCCCAAGGAACACTATACCACAAATGCCCCCAAAATTCTATTGAATTTTACACTTTTTCATTTTTCTACTTTGTACGCATTGTACTTCAACCCTAATGCATGCAGTAATGTAGTTTTTTGCTATTAATATTTTTTCTATTTGAGATAGGTAGCAGTACTAGTTTACTTTGTATATGGCCCTGTGTGCCACGTGCAAAGCAGCTTCATCATCTCACTCATCACACCTAACCTGTAGCAGGCTTCATGAGTGACTCTGCGGGGCTACTTGTGTGATGATGCAGCTGCTCTGCATCATCACACCCATTGCACTGGACCTGTAGCAGGCTCCATGAAGCAGTTGTGTAATCACAGCCATTGTGCCGGACCTGTAGTGGACTTCAGGAAGCAGCGGTATCATCACAACCATTGCACTGGATCTGTAGTGGACTCCAAAAAGCAGTGGCATCATCACTCTCTTTGCGCTGGACCAGTTGTGGAATCCAGGAAGTACTGTAGCTGCATCATCACACTCATTGTGCTGCACCTGTAGCGGACTCCATAAAGCAGTTGGATCATCACACCCATTGCACTGGACCTGTAGCAGACTCCATAAAGCAGTTACGTTATCACAATCATTGCGATGTACCTGTAGCGAACTCCATAAAGCAGTTGGATCATCACACCCATTGCACTGGACCTGTAGCAGACTCCATAAAGCAGTTACATCATCACATCCATTGCTCTGGACCTGCAGTGGACCCAAGGAAGCAGCTGCATCATCATACCCATTACGCTGGATGTGTAGCAGACTCCAGGAAATAGCTGCATAATCACACCCATTGTGCTGGATCTGTAGCAGACTCCATAAAGCAGATGCATCATCACAACTACTGCACTGGATCTGTAGTGGACTCCATAAAGCAGCTGCATCATCACACCCATTGCACTAGACCTGTAGCAGACTCCAGGAAATAGCTGCATAATCACACTCATTGCACTGGATCTGTAGCAGACTCCATAAAGTGGTTGCATCATCACAACCATTGTGCTGGACCTGTAGTGGACTCCATAAAGCAGTTGCATCATCATGCCTATTGCGCAGAACCTGTAGCGGATTCCAGGAAACAGCTGCATCATCACACCCATTCTGCTGGACCTGTAGAAGACTTCGTAAAGCAGTTGCATCATCATAACCATTGTGCTGGACCTGTAGTGGACTCCAGGAATTAGCTGCATCATCAGACACATGGTACTGGACCTGTTATGGACTTCAGGAAGTAGCTGCATCATCACACCCATTGCCCTGGACCTGTAGCGGACTCCATTAAGCAGTTGCATCATCACAACCATTGCGGATAACCTGTAGCGGACTCCAAGAAGCAGCTGCATTATCACACCCATTGTGCTGGATCTGTAGCACACTCCTTAAAGCAGCTGCATCATCACACGCATTGCGTTGGACCTGTTGCAGACTCCAGGAAGTATGGATCAGTCAGCCAGGATGGAGAGCAGTGTCACAGGTTTACTGCATGACAAAAGGGATTAACTTCCATTGAAATGCCACTGTTTACTGCAGTAACTCTAGCGCAGAATTCTGCAACACTGCGTTTCATCCTGGGTGACTTCACTGTAGCATCATCACACCCATTGCGCTAGACCTGTAGTGGACTCCATAAAGCAGTTGCATCAGCATACTCATTGTGCTGGACCTGTTGTGTAGTCCAGGAAGTAGCTGTATCATCACAGCCATTGCACTGGACCTGTTGCAGACTCCAGGAAATAGCTGCATCAGCCAGTTATTGCACTGGACCTGTAGTGGACTCCATAAAGCAGTTGCATCATCACATCCATTATACTGGACCTGTAGCAGACTCCATAAAGTAATTGCATTATCACAACCATTTTGCTGAACCTGTACCAGACTCCATGAAGCAGCTGCATCATCCCAGCCATTGTAATGGACCTGTAGTGGATTCCATAAAGCAGTTGCATCATCACACCCATTGTGCTGGACCTGTAGCAGACTCCATGAAGCAGTTGCATCATCACACCTATTGCGCTGGACCTGTTGTGGATGCCAGGATGCAGCTGCATCATCACAACCATTACGCTGGACCTGTAGTGGACTCCATGAAACAGTTGCATTATCACACCCATTGTTCTGGACCTGTAACAGACTCCATAAAGCAGTTGCATCATCACATCCATTGTGCTGGACCTGTTATGAACTCCAGGAAGTAGCTGCATCATCACACCCATTACCATGGTCCTGAAGCGGACTCCATGAAGCAGTTGCATCATCATAACCATTGTGCTGGACCTGTAGTGGACTCCAGGAAGCAGCTGCATCATCACACCCATTGCGCTGGACCTGTAGCAGACTCCATAAAGCAGCTGCATCATCACACTCATTGCACTGGACATGTAGCGGACTCCAGAAAGTAGCTGCATTATCACACCCATTGCACTGGACCTGTAGTGGACTCCATAAAGCAGCTGCATCATCACTTCCATTGCTCTGGACCTGTAGCAGACTCCATAAAGCAGCTGCATAATCACACTCATTGTGCTGGACCTGTTATGTAGTCCAGGAAGTAGCTGCACCACCACAGCCATTGCGCTGAACCTGTTGCAGACTCCATGAAGTAGCTGCATCATCACACCCATTGCACTGGACCTGTAGTGGACTCCATAAAGCAGTTGCGTCATCACATCCATTGTACTGGACCTGTAGCGGACTCCATAAAGCAGTTGCATCATCACAACCATTTTGCTGGACCGGTAGCAGACTCCATGAAGCAGTTACATCATCGCAGCCATTGTAATTGACCTGTAGTGGATTCCATAAAGCAGTTGCATCATCACAACCATTGTGCTGGACCTGTAGCAGACTCCATGAAGCAGTTGCAGCATCACACCCATTGCACTGGACCTGTAGCAGACTCCATAAAGCAGCTGCATCATCACACTCATTGCACTGGATCTGTAGCGGACTCCAGAAAGTAGCTGCATTATCACACCCATTGCACTGGACCTGTAGTAGACTCCATAAAGCATCTGCATCATCACACCCATTGCTCTGGACCTGTAGCAGACTCCATAAAGCAGCTGCATAATCACACTCATTGTGCTGGACCTGTTGTGTAGTCCAGGAAGTAGCTGCATCACCACAGCCATTGCGCTGGACCTGTTGCAGACTCCATGAAGTAGCTGCATCATCACACCCATTGCACTGGACCTGTAGTGGACTCCATAAAGCAGTTGCATCATCACATCCATTGTACTGGACCTGTAGCGAACTCCATAAAGCAGTTGCATCATCACAACCATTTTGCTGGACCGGTAGCAGACACCATGAAGCAATTACATCATCACAGCCATTGTAATGGACCTGTAGTGGATTCCATAAAGCAGTTGCATCATCACAACCACTGTGCTGGACCTGTAGCAGACTCCATGAAGCAGTTGCAGCATCACACCCATTGCGCTGGATCTGTTGTAGACTCCAGGATGCAGCTGTAGTGGACTCCAGGATGCAACTGCATCATCACACCCATTGTGCTAGACCTGCAGTGGACTCTATGAAGCAGTTGCATAATCACACCCATTGTTCTGGACCTGTAGCAGACTCCATAAAGCAGTTGCATCATCACACCCATTACGCTTGACCTGTAGTGGACTCCAGGATGTAGCTGCATCATCACAACCATTGCACTGGACCTGTTGTGGACTCCAGAAAGTAGCTGCATCATCACAACCATTGCTCTGGACCTATAGCAGACTCCAGTAAGCAGCTGCATCATCACACCTATTGTGCTGGACCTATTGCGGACTCCAGGACGTAGCTGCATCATCACAACCATTGTGCTGGACCTGTAGCAGACTTCATAAAGCAGTTGCATCATCACAACCATTGTGCTGGACCTGTAGCAGACGTCATAAAGCAGCTGCATCATCACACCCATTGCCTTGGATATGTAGTGGACTCTAGGAAGTAGCGGCATCATCACATCCATTTCTCTGGACCTGTAAGAGACTCCATAAAGCAGTTGCATCAATACAACCATTGTGCTGGACTTGTTGTGGACTCCAGGAAGCAGCTGCATCATCACATCCATTGCCCTGGACCTGTAGTGGACTCCAGGAAGTAGCTGCATCATCACACCCATTGTGCTGGCTCTGTAGCATAGAAACATAGAAATTTATGGCAGATAAGGACTGCTTGGCCCTCACAGTCTGCCCATTTTCTCAATCTGCTGCAGAAACCATGGACCATACCTGATCTTTGGTTTTGTTCTCTTTCCTATCGCTAGGGTTCCCCTATGCATATCCAATGGATTTTTGAATTCCCCTACCAAATTTGCCCCCACCACTTCTGCTGGGAGGCTGTTCCATGCATTCATCACCTTTTCTGTGAAAAAATACTTCCTCATGTTACCCCTTAGCCTATCCCTTCCAGACTCATGTTATGACCTCTTGTTCTAGAACTTCTCTTTTTCTGAAAGATGCTACCATCCTGTACCTTATTTATGCCTTGAGATATTTGAAGGTCTCTATCATATCCCCTCTGTCTCTCCCTCTCTCTCCTCCAGGGTATACATATTTAGGTCCTCTAGTCTCTCCTCATATGACTTTTGGTGCAGCCTTGCACCATTTTTGTTGCCCTTCTCTGAACTACCTCTCCCCTGTCTATGTTCTTATGGAGGTGTGGCCTTCAGAACTGGACACAGTACTCCAGATGAGGTCTCACTAATGATTCGTACAGAGGCATCACCACCTCCTTCTTCTGATGGTGATACCTCTTCCTATGCACCCCAGTATCCCACTGACTCTCTCCACAGCCTTGGAACATTGTTTGGCCACCTTTAGGTCTCCATAATGAGTTACATCATGACACACATTGCACTGCAACTGAAGCGGACTCCGGGAAGCAGCTGTATCATCACACCCATAGGGATGGACCTGTAGCAGACTCCTTGAAGCAGTTACATCATGACAACCATTGCGCTGGAGCCATAGTGGAGTCCATAAAGCAGTTTCATCATCACAGCCATCGCGCTGGACCTGTAGCAGACTCCAGGAAGTAGCTGTATCATCACACCCATCATGCTGGACCTGTAGCAGACTCCGTAAAGCAGTTGCATCATCCCACCCATCATGCTTGACTTGTAGCAGACTATGTAAAGCACTTACATCATCACACCCATTGAGTTGGAACTATAGTGGACTCCAGGGAGCAGCTACATCATCACACCCATTGTGCTGGATCTGTAGTGGACTCCATAAAGCAGTTGCATCATCACATCCATTCTGCTGGACCTATAGCAGATTCCAGGAAGTAGCTGCATCATCGCACCCGTTGTGCTGGACCTGCAGCAGACTTTATAAAGCAGATGCATCATCACACCCATTGCCCTGGACCTGTAGCAGACTCTATAAAGCAGTTGCATCATCACACCCATTACATTGGACCTGTAGCAGAGTTCATGAGTAGCCTGAGCAGCTGCAACATCACACCCATTGCTCTTGGCATGCAGCAGATGATGCTTTTTGTTTGTGGCCACCAGGTACCCAACCCTAGTGGCTTGCTACACTATCCCCTTTTGGGTTCCTGACACTGGGTGGTCAATCCCCATGTCAGGCAAGTAGTACAAAAACATCCCACCTCACTCACCACTAGCCACCCTCCTCCCCCATACAGGTAAAACTACCCCTGTCCCCAGTCCACTTAGCACCCATACCCACCCTCCTACTACCAGGCACCCACCTTTGTAAAGAAACTGGATCCAAGATACAGTAGGATGACTGGTACAACCCTTCCTCCACCTCAGCTGGATTCTGTCAACTAACAAAAAAACCCTGCAAAAGAACTAAGTCCCGAAATGTGCTGTTTCAGACTTTTTTTTTTTAGTTTTTATTGTTTTACTAATAACGTGAACATTTTTGGCAATTTTTTGTCCACATTTTCAGAATGCCCAAGTGACCTACCCACCTCATGATCACTTTGCCAACTTTTTAAGTTTCTTACTAATGATGATCTCTGGAACTGCCTGGGTTTTGAGCTACGAGAACAAAGTTACATGGCAAGGGCTCATGATTTACAGCTAACAGGTGAGACCAGTGCAATGAAAAGGAGGGCTGGCTGGTGCAACAAAAGGGTTGTTGGTATATGGAATGGACTTCCACTAGATGTTATCGGGAGCAGCTCTATGGCAGTTTTTAAGACTAGGTTGAATAATCATTTTTCAAGACTGGGATTTCAGGATTATTGCTTTGTGTAAAGGGTAAGCCTCTGCATGGGCCTTTGGCTCTCTTGGCTTGTATAATACCTGTGATACTGATGATACATGTTACATTGTAAATTCAACCTGTAATGTGTTTTTGGTGGTTGATGTAAAAAGCCACTATGAACTATAGCTGGCACTGGATGTTCTAGTGTCAACCTGAAGTCCATGACCCCAAATTTCTTACCCTATTGGGGAGGGTTGGTGGCAAATTCTAGTAGCTCAGTGAACCCCTGTGACCATGCCAGGGAGCTTGCCTCTTGTCACATGGATGCTGTGTTGTCCATGACCAATGTAGGTACTGCTCACATGGGGGTGGAGGAGGAAATTTAAAGAAGAAAACTAGACACAAAAGCTTGTGTACTGGGCCATCTACATAAAGCTCATTGGCACCCTTGGGCTCTGATCTGTGTAGATCCACACCAGTTAGGATGAGGAGGAATGCCTCAGAGGGCTGAGAGGTCACTGGCAGTGCACAGCAAGAGTCGAAGAGAAGGAGTATGGTAAGATGGCTTAGGGGCCAAAAAGTAAGATTAAAAAAAAAAAAATTTTAAGATGTTATTGTCACTTGTCATTGCTGACCCAACAGAACCCAGTCCAACAAGCAGCACCTGTGTCTTCCCTGAGTTAAAGGGGAACTGTCATCTACAGAGTTTCTTAATGTCTGAAAGCCCATAAAAAGCTAATTTGAGTGAGCCATTGTGTTTATCTGTGAGTCTTTGTGGTCCAGAGTTATTCATATGTAAATCAGCCTGCAATTAAGGGTTGTGGGGCAGCCATATGTTTTAGGCTTCTGACAGGAAATTATGTTACCGAGGGTCTTGGCCCTCCATTGACTGTAGGTTAAATAGGAAATTGTCTGTTTATTAAGTATGTTTTAAGGTGTTATTGCAATATTTTCTACATTTATATTAATTGTTTTGTATGTGCATTGAAACTAGTGAGTTATCACCTTTACATTTCAAATTGTCAGTAAAAATAATCAATCTTTAGGATTCTTTTAACTGCTAGGCTACACTGCCAGCTGATCATTAAAAACTACACATCTCAAGGCTCTGTGGTGCCAACAGGTACTGGGGCCCCATATCAGGATTTCTAAACCCTGGCTGTGTTCATGTCAGTACAGATTTCTGGGGCTGCCACAGCACCAACTTCTGTCCTATTCCATTCCCTCTTTTACAGCCTTTTCTCTTACAATTTTGGGTGTGAACTCAGGTCCATAAGATGCAAATGTGGCTATGTACTGTACCTACCGGCCTGGAATCATGGGGCCAGCCTTGAAATTTGTAGTTTGTGATTAACAGCTGGCAGTACAGCCTAGAGGTAAAAGCAAAGAGCTGTGAACAAGCTTCATTCATCCAGCAGAATTAGTTTTTTTTTTGTATTTAACCCCTCTTTTTGTTCCCCTCTGCCTCCATCATAGGTCCGCCCTGGTTACGTGCCCCCCAAACTTCCACCGCTCTATTAGCCACACATTCTTCCCAATTACTCCTGGCTTACCCCCCCCAAGGAGGCGAGGCACAGTGCCACGGCAGGTATTGGCGCCGTGTATTGCAACTGGTTGGGGAGTTCTTGGGCAGGCGGCTAATTGTAGCCGGGAGCAGGGCATCATGGAGACGTCTGGTGAGGAGGGATTTATGTCCCCCTATTGGCTGGGGCGGAGATGTGCAATGACGCCAGCGTCTGTCCTGCCCCAGTACCTCCCCTCTTTGACCATAGGTCAGTGCACAGAGTGATACACCCAGCTTCCACTAGGTGTCATTCTTGCACCGAACACAGAGACCCCCAACCCCCCGGAGAGGAGAGGAGAGGAGAGCAGTCCTAGGGATGCTCCATCCTTCTCCCCCGGCTGGCCCTCTGATGACCCGGGCTCGTTCCCAAACCCGGTTCACCCGCGTCGCAAGCAGAACCCTTTTGATTCCAACATGCTCTACTTGTATATTGTGTGACCATAGCAAGTCACTTAACCTCCCTGTGCACCCAAAACACACCCAGAAACAAACTGTAGGTGTGTGCCTTTCCTGGACAAAGACAGCAGAAACAATCTGAGTATGTGTTATGATTCTGAAAATATTATGCTCTTTCTATCCAGATTTGACTTGAAAAGAAAAAAAAAAGGACACCATTAATTATTTATTAATTGCAAAAACACGTGGATGGACAGCTTTGTTAAAACATTTATAATCTGAACTGCATTATTAAAATATAGTATAATAAATGTGTGTGTGTGTGTGTGTAACCAGACTTTTACACACCCCCGAGGTGTGGGATGCTACATTAACCCTGAGGACAAAGTCCGAGTGGTTTATAAAAGCATCCCACACTGAATGTGTGTGTAAAATTCTGTTTGTTGCACCCATCCACCCATATATTATTTTATTTAACTAATTAATGGTGGTAAAGTTTTCCCTTTCAGCACAGTTCAGTTAGTGCAGTAGTTCTGTAACAGACAGAGACACACACACACACACACACACACACACAGTGGGAATGGCATTCTGGAAGGTTGCAATTCATCGGCATAGCTGCGGAGTGTAAGGCAGACTTGAAGGGTATGAGTGGCAGGATCAATCAGATTGATTTTTTTCCTTTATGGTAGAAAATCCCATTCCATCCAAAGTATTTCAGTAAGAAACTGATATACTTTTAACTTCATCAAAAGAAGTAAAATATTCTTTTAATAATGCATTTCAGTTTATGCATGTTTTAACTGTATTGTCCATCTATGTGTTTTTGCAATTAATAAACAAGTAATGGTGTCCTATTTTTTTCCTTTTCACGTCAAATCTGGATGGAAAGAGCATAATATTTTCAGAAACATAACACATGCCAGCCTGGTGGCACTGAGGCGCTGGGCGCCTTACCTCATGCTATGCTGGGAACCCATGTTCTGGAATGAGCAGGGGCCACTGGGGGTCAGCAGGGCAGGAGAAGGATTGAGCATCCGAGGGATTGCTCTCCTTCTCTGGGGGGAGCCACCAGCAATCAGTGTCAACTGGCCCCTAGCGGTGGCTGGGGGATGGCAGACTGATGCTCAGAGAGGAGGAGGATCGGAGGCAGATGTTGGGAGGAGAGCGTGCAGACACATGTGTGCTTTCTCCTTAGGGTGTCATTGCATGCCTCCTCTCCTAAGGGGAGAAAAGCGTAAAAAGAGTCTTAAGCATGGCACGATGACAGCCGATCCCCGCAGGCCCCGTTCCTGCAAATAGCGGTAACCTCCGCACCAGATCCGTTCCAGCGGGTTGAGGGATCCCCGCTGCTGCGCCAAGGTGGGCAAGCCATGGGGGACAGTGGAAAGAAGGCTGTGATTGGGGGATGGGGCTGGGGGATGAGGCTAGAAGAAGTGCCGCCCGGGAGAGAGAAAGAAACTAACTGCAAAACCAAAAAAAACATAACACATACTCAGGTTGTTTTTATTCTCTTTGTCCAGGAAAGGAACACAGCTACAGCTTACTCCAGGGTGTGTTTTTGGGAGCACAGGGAGGGTAAGTGACTTGCTCTGGTCATACAATATACAAGTTGAGCATGTTGGAATCGAAACCCAATCTGCTGGATGAACGAAGCTTGTTCACAGCTCTTTGCTTTAACCTCTAGGCAGTACTGCCAGCTGACAGTCAAAAACTACACATTTCAAGGCTGACCCCATGATGCCAGCCCAGTAGGTAGGTACGTAGCCACATTTGTATCATGTAGACCTGAGTTCAAACCTGAAATTGTAAGAGAAAAGGCTGTAAGAGAGCGAATGGAAAAAGACAGAAGTTGGTGCTGTGGCAGCCCCAGAAATCTGTACTGACATGGACACAGACAGGGTCTAGAAATCCTAATATGGGGTCCCAATATATGTTGGCACCACAGAGCCAACCTTGAGATGTGTAGTTTCTGATGATCAGCTGGCAGTATAGCCTAGATGCTAAAGCAATCCTAAAGATGGGTTATTTTTTATTAATAGTTTGAAATGTAAAGGTGATAACTCATTAGTTTCAATGCACAAATAAAACAATTATAAATGTAGACAGTATTGTAACAACACCTTAAAACACTCTTAATAAAACAGACAATTTCCTATTCAACCTACAGTAAATGGAGGGCCAAGACCCTCGGTGACATAATTTCCTGTCAGGAGCCTAAAACATATGGCTGCCCCCAGCCCTTAATTACAGGCTGATTTACATATGAATAACTCTGGACTGCAAAGACTCACAGATGAACGCAATGGCTCACTTAAATTAGCTTTTTATGGGTTTTCAGACATTAAGAAACCGTATAGATGACAGTTCCCCTTTAAGGCTCTGTCAGTTGGAGACCATCCAGTAATTGATGTCATGAAGACAACGACTAATCACCAAGACCACATCATCCCAATTAGGTGCACAAGACAGGATCAGCTGGGTATTATCAACATACTACTGACCATAATGTCTTATGACCCCACTCAATGGCAGGATGTACACTGCAAACAACTAGGGTGAGGATCAAACCTTACAGCACTCCTTAGTCAAGCACAGAAGTTCCAAAAATGAAATACCTAGAACAACCTGCTGTACCCTTTCCCCAATGTACAGTTGCAGCCATAGATACTTTCAGCTATTTCCAGATATTTTGCAATCTAACTCTAAAGAGAGTTTCTCTGGTGGCTCATAGTGTTGCTGCAGGCAAGCAGGGAGTTCTCCAGACGTATCACAGACATCTTTAGGAAATATATGACAGTGTCTGTGGCTGCAACTGTAGGACTCAAACCACCACAAGCACCATAACAGTGCGTTCAGCTATACATAGTACCTTATTAGATACAACAGTACCCCATGGTCCACCATGTCAAATGCCAACAACAGATCAAGAAGGACCAAAATGGACCGGTACTGTCTGTCTTTTGCAGAGAGGAGATCATTGAAGGCATTAACGAGGTAGTCTCTGTGCTGTGGTGTGGTTCGAACCCTGACTTGAGAGCCTTACAGATGTTATATTTTTCCAGATGAACCTCCAGCTGCACTGCCAACACCTTCTCAACTACCTGCCCCAAAGAAGGAAGACTTGAGATAAGCCTGTAATTCACAAGAACATCAAGATCTAAAGATGACATATTTAGGAGGGGACTCGCCACCACCATCTTCAGCATGGTTGAGGGTTCTCCCTCCTTCAAGGAACACCTGATAGTCTCAGCAATAATCAGACCCTGTGTCTCTAAGCAGCTCACAAGCAGCCAAATAGGGCCTGGGTCCAATATACAGAAAAATGGGGCGCAGCCCCAAGATCACCTGAAACACTGTATCCGCCAAAACTGACCCAAATTCCCCCCAAGTTGTCAGATCCCCCAGGCTCATCCTCGACTGAACATTGTCATCCCATGACTAGCTGCTTGTGGAAATACAAGGCTGAATAGAGGACACCTTGTCAAGCAAGAGTTAGATGAACTCTTTTCCTCTTTGTGTTGAAAATACTTATCCAGTCCAGAGACAGGGTTGAGTATGCAACCTGGCCATTGGAAAGAGTCAAGTCAGTTGTTTTTTTCCCTGCAGCAATCACCCTTGACAGGAATTCAGTCTTTTTTCAGGGTGGCTGCCCAATGGTGCTTTTTATTAGAAGACCTCAACACCAACCTATCCTCCACGGACTGAGACTTCCACCAAGAATGCTCTAACTTCTGTCCCTCAGTCTTCAACTGCCTCAGCTTGTTATGATACCATACTGAGCTGTGGCAGAAAATCATAGAACAGACTCAGTAAAGTGACAGGGGGTCCAAGACAGTCATAAGAGATAAATTATAGCTATTCATGGCTTTCTCAGCTCCCTGAACACAAGCTGTTACCATACTCAAGACAGCCAGTACCACCAATAGTGCTTAAGATGGTTATCAGACCATTTCCATGGGGCAGAGGGGAATTAACCGGGCATCTCATAAAACAACATATATGGCCTGATGATCTGACCAAACAGTTGGATCAACTCTGTCATTGCAGATTTCAAGACCCAACTAGAAGACCATGTGCAAGGTGTGGCCCTGTTGATGAGTCCCAGAGGCATCAGGTTGTATGTGGCCCAGTGATGTCATCAATTAGAGGAACTGTTGTCCAAAATGCGAGGCCTCACACTGGGTCCAGGCATTGAAATGCCCAGCATAAGATGTCTGGAGGCATCTAACAGTATGTTGGACATGAAGTCCATCAGCTCCTGTGTTCTGGGCAATAGTACAGGAGAATGATCCTGCAACCTGCACCCGCACCACAACAACCAGTCAATCATTCAAATGACCTGGTCACTTCTGTGGGGTATGCTTTCAACCGCAATGTAGATCTAAAATAGATTTCCACCCCACCTCCCTGTGCTTCTGCCTTGGGCAGTGCACCACTGAGTACTGGTCTGGAATAGATTCTTTCAGCACTGGGCCGTAGTTGTCACCCACCCATGTCTCAGCGATGAATATACAAGGTCAGCAGAGGAGTCTGCAGTGGACCCCCCCCCAAATCATCGTGGTTTTTGCTCCTCACACTTGAGGCATACATTAATTTAGTGAACGTCCATGCCCAGAAGTGGCTTAAAGTAATAGCCAACTTATTTGCTCTTCAGGAGTAAATGAAAGCAGCAGTATTTTTTAGTCGGTGAAAAAATTCATCATATAGTTTTTTTTAGCAAAAATGTTATTCTGATAACCTAAGACTCTTGCTCAGTATATTTTTTGTTTCATCAGATGTTATGAAAACTTTTTTACAGGTGATGTTGTAATTAATGACTCACATTTTTAAAGATGGCCGCCATTCACCATGTCTAAAAATCTCTTCCCATGGTGTTACTTGTTGAATATACATATTAGATTCATGTTGCAGTTATATTAGGATGGTTCTCGCACATGTTTTTGATAGCAAACAGCACAAAATATATAATTTTTTTCATGGTGGGTGTGGCATGGGTGAGGGAACTTTTAAAACTTCAAGACCCCATATCTTGGTTCAGGAATGAAAGAAAATGAAAAGAAAAATGTGCATCTTGACAGTTTTGCCAGACAAACTTTATTACTGAAAAATGTGTATGGTTACTAACAAATACTGCTATTAAATGCCTGTGTTTGAACATGATTTTATACTTCATGTTTTTATGTTAGGTTAAATATTGTTTTTAAGTATTATCTACAACTTGTTGTACCTTTAATGTATTTTCAGTATTTCTCTTTATTGTTCATTGTGTTTTCATTTGTAATATTCTGGACGTAGTTTACAATTCTGTATTTGTATTGGTTAGTACTCTCCTGGGTGCCTGAAAATACGCATTGCATTTCCAGCACCTTGCCTGGTTACATAGAAAATGACACTGGAAAAAGATTATAGGTCCATCCAGTCTGTGCATAATACCCTAACCGACCCTAAGACCTAGGGCAGGATTTTCAAAAGGCTCAGATAGCCGCAAGCCCCAGGTTCACTGACACTATGACACATGGGTCTTGCGGAAATCTAACAGGATTTTCTATCCTGTGCATCAACTGCAGCAAGTTAAACCAACTTTTTCTGTTCTAACTTGCTGCAATCCTGAGACTTTTTTACAGTGCTTATGCCGGATATTTGGTGCAAGCTATCGTAAATTGTGAAAACTGTCACAACTGCGCCCGAGATTATGGAATCGGATGCAGTTGCAGTGACAGGGTTGGCACACTGCCAGAACCTGAGTGTCGTGGTACAGGGCCTGCAAGCCCTATGCTATGTTTGAAAATCCTGCCCCCAGTGTCTATCCCGGGTTATTTGTCCTTGCTGCCCCTCATGATTGCTGCCTTACTGCTCCCCCTTGAGTCATTATGAGGACCTTAACTCTGCCCCATGTTCGAAACTGTTGATGGTATTGATGCCCATGACCTTAGAAATCTTGCTGTTCCTTGGATCAAACACTCTTTCTGTGAAGTAGAAGTTCTGAATGTCCCTACTTACTCTACTCCTTCTGCAAGATTTCACTTATGCCCCCATGTTCTGCTATTCCCGTTGAATAATTCCTTGCAGTTTACCTTGTTCATTTCTTTCAGGAACTTAAAGGTGTTTATCATATTTCCTCTCTCCCTTCTGGCCTCCAGCAAGTACACGTGCAGTGCTTTAATCTGCTCTTCACCAGATCTTTCCGGCAGGCCATGAATCATTTCAGTTGCTCCATACTGCAACATTTCCAGCCTGTCCCAGTCTTTGCTGAGGTAAGGACTCCAGGTCTGGGCACAGTACTCCAGGTGTTGTCTTACAAGTGATCTGAAGAGTGGTAGTAATATCACTTTCCTCCTGCTAGCAAAACCCCTCCCAATACATCCCAGTACCCTCCTTCCCTTGCTATAGACCTTGTTACATTGATTAGATTGTGTAAGAGAGTCCCTTGCAATGATTTGCAGGTCCCTTTCCGCCACAGCAGTGCCCAGCTTAACCCCTCCCATCCAGTATTCCACCCTGGGGTTCTTGTTTCCTGTGTGCACCACTTTGCACTTTCCAGCACTGAATTTCAATTGCCAAACCTTGGACCCCCTTTCCAATATTTGAAAATCCATCTGCAACTCTCTTTACCTTTCCTTGCTGTCTACCCTACCACAGAGCTTAGAGTCATTTGCGAAGAGGCACATCTTGCTCTGAATTCTTTCTCCTTTGCTGCTGGACATATTAAAGAAGACTGAACCCAAGACTGAACCCTGTGGCAACCCATTTGTGACCTCTATCTGGCCACATTTGACTTAATTTACCACTACCCTCTGCTGTCTCCCCTCTAATCAACACCCAACCCATCTATGTCCTTCACTGCTCCTAGATGCTGTAGCATCTTTGGAGGCGTTCTGTGTGGCACTGAATCAAATGCTTTGCTGAAGCTGAAGTAGAGTAGATCAACTGCATGTCCCTTATCTACTGTCCTAGTTCCCCAGTCAAAAAAATACTATCAGGTTGGTTTGGCAATACCTCTCTGCCACAGACCTGTGCTGTTTACTATCATGAAGTCCATTGTTTTCCAGGTAGTCCAGTAGGTCCTCTTTGACTAGTGTCTACATCAGTTTAACTACTACAGGGTTAAAACTGACAAGCCAGTAGCTACCAAGTTGCTCCTTTTTCCCTCCCTTATGGAGCAGAACTACTCCAAACTCTCCAGTTTCTTGGAACCACCACTGACTGAATTGAGCTGTTGAATAGCCCTGCCAGGGGTTCAGATAATTTTGATGCCAGTTCTCTGAGCACCCTCACATGCATATCATCTAGTCACGGAATCTTGTCTACCTTCAGGACTGCCAGACATTTTCTAAACTTTTCACTTATAAATACCTTCTGCCTCTTTTTTGGGATCCCCTATCAGCAGCCTTATTCTGCTTTCCTACAAAGGCCCGCTGTCCTCTACTGTGAAAACTGAGCAGATGTTGCCATTAAGAACAGTCGTGTTTTGTATGTCCTCCTCCTCTATTATACCGGTCAGCTCTACCTGCCTGACAATTCCTCCCACTGTTTTTCTTTTTTCCCTAATACTGTATATCTGAAAAACTGTTTTTCCCCACTGCTGACCCCCTCCACAATACACAGCTTTGTGTCTACTTTTGCATCCCTGACTGCCCTCTTGGCCTCTCTTGATTTCACTTGGTAGTCACTCCATTCTTCATCCCCCTGCTTCTCTTTATATCTGATGAAGGCCTTTTTGTGGCCTTCTCTGCCTCCCTGACTTTCTTAGAGAACAAGATTGGTCTCTTGTACCTATGTTTCTTGGTAACTGCCCTCAAGTGTGACTAAGTCGCACTTAGTTAACAAAAATTAAATCAATAAATAAGTTGCCTCAAGAATGGCCCCATTATTATCTCCTTACCTTTCCTCCATACCCGTGATTGTGTCCACTCCAGCCATCCTACCCCAGACTGATTCCCTCATGTGTTTGAAATCTGTGCTCCTGATTCCAGAACTTCAACCTTTGATCAGGGTCTACTGGTGCCAAGTGCCAGTTCGAGCCATATGTTGTTATGGTCAATGGATCGTAGTGGTTCCCCTACCCGACTCCTCACCAACCATTTCTGTGTTGGTAAGCACCGGTATTTCGTCAACTCTGTGCAAGCATTTCAGCACGAGCATTATAGTGTGGCAAAATAAGCGCAAAACTAATAGTGCTAACGGCACATTTTGGTGTAATGCATTTAAATCACAAAAAGCGATCTTTCCATTTTACTGTTCTGCAGTGGCTTTTAATGCTGAAGCAGAAGCTGACACCAGCCATGACAGTAACCCCTTTTTATATGAAGGAAACCTGCTTTAGGATGGAATCCGGCAAATAGGATATTTTAATAAGTTCATCTAGTGGTGAGAGCCTTCTAAATATATTAATCATAATCTGTGACATAATGACGGAATTCCAGTTCACCATATGAGTGCTGATCGATGCCAGATCCTGGTGAAATTCAGAACTGCAGCTCAAAGGGGTTTTCTTTAAAGAGAGATGGTGGTAAACATTCTCCACTTGATGCCACCACCAAAATACAGTTATTTCATAACTGTATCTCTTTTATGAATTCTTAGTTGGATTCTGGGTCTACACAGATTCCATATCAATTTCAAGAAGGTTTTTTTCTAGTTGTTTCCAAATGTGAGAGGGAATGTGAATGTGAATTGACAGCATTCTGGAAAAAAAAGTCCTGGTAAAAAAAAATACTGCTGAACACATTTTGTTCATTCAGTAGATGATATTATAGGGATGTGTTAAAGGTTTTGGTTCATTAGGGCTTTCACGCAGTATAGGGCTGTTTAATATGGGAGTGATACATGCAAGGCTGAAAGAGAAGCTAAATTTGGTGTTTTTTTTTTTTCTTTCGGCTGCAGTAGGCGGAGCCTGCAGACGTTTTGCATGTACAAAAGGAATGATGTCATGTTTTCTGTCCATGGAACTGAATGAAGGTGTAAATAGTCTCCTCCGCCTTACCCTCCTCCAAGAAGTGTTTTCCACCCTCAAACAAATACGCTTTCATGTTAGTCAATGGTTGCAGGGTACTATTTTCTTTCTTAAATGGGCGGTATAAGAACTGGAACCTCAGTAGTGGGAGGCAGCATTCATTTTTTTGGGGAGTCAGATCCCCTCCACCTCCGCACAAGAAGCTCCTAAAGATCCACACTACCTTTTTTGATTCATGTGGGAGGGGCATGAGGTGGATCTATCATGTTGGAACAACCTACTATCAGAGCTGCCTGGGGAAGTAATTAAGGAGTGCCTGAAACTGCATCTAGGCATACCCCCCCAAACACACACACACACACACACACACATAAGCTCCTAAAGATCCACCCCACCTTTTTTTTTGATTCATGTGGGAGGGGCATGAGGTAGATCTATCATGTTGAAACAAGACACACTAGTTTGGGACCTGGACCAAGCAACAGAACAAGTTTGTGGAGTGATCGAATTGTGGAGCCCCTGCATTTTATTAAGGACTATGAGAACAGAAGTTACTTAATGCCTTCATATTGACTTAAAAACCCTTGGAAAAAAATGATTATCAGAGCCACCTGGGGCCTCAGAAGGAAAGAGTAATTAAGGAGTGCCTGAAACTACAGCTCCCAAGGAAAACAATAGACACAGCGTTCTGATTCAAGTTGAAAGAGACACAGGTTTTTCTTAAACATTTTCATGCTAAAAACATAAAGTTCAGCTTTTGGGATGATTAACAATATTTGTTTACCATATTCAATAAATATATATCTATATACTGTATATATATATATATATTTATATGATACATGATAGGCAGGAGTGTGCTATTGAAAATATTATCACTCTTGCAGAGTGAGCTCTGGATATCTCACGAGTGCCAAAGGCACAAGTTAGATATCCAGAGCTCACGATGCAGGAGTGAGAATATTTTCCATAGCACACAATCTGCACATCATGTGTGCTATTTATACAATAGGGGTGAGTGGTAAATGAATGAGAGGGTTATATGTATTTAGTTTGTGGATGGGTTTTTGGGCTGTGGAGTTTTCTTTTGTTATGGGGCTGGGTGTATGTTTTGTACTGTTCTGACTGGTTGTATGTGTGTTGCTGATGTGCGCTTGGCTACATGTTGTCTATGTGTTATATTTCATTGGATGTTGTGCCTTGGTGGATAGGTGCCGGAATGGGGGGGCCACTAGGGCCATGGCCCTACCACTTTCATAAGTGGCCCTATCACTTTTTACTATCATGGTAATATATTTAATAGGGGAAACTTTACCCCTTACGTCCTTGGCCCTACCACTTTTCAAACCATTCCGGCACCGTAGTGGGTGGGACTTAGGCTGGCATTGGGGAATGGGGTTTCATCAAAACTTTCTTTTATTTTCTTAGATTTCTGTGTTTGTGAGCATTTTTATTTAGTTTGTTTCTTACAGCTTTAGTGTACTGCTTGTGTGACTGTTTTAACTTATTTTTGTCCTGCTCATGTCGGTTCCATTCAGCGACAGTGTGGATGTTTCACTTTCAAGTTACAGAAGCAGTTTCACTTCTGCTGTTTATTGTGTTTTGCAACATATAATATAAGGTAACTAAAGTTATTTTTTATTGGTTTTACAAGTTGAATTGTTACAAATTTTGCACTTCATAATGATATGTTGCTTGTTTGATGTGGTTCATTTTACTCTGTGCTGGAGTCTGATTTAAGTACTCTGACCCACTTTCTGTGCATTTGCTGACAGTGGGGACCTGGAGGAACAGAAACAACACAGTACAGAGTTATCTTCTCCTTTGTAACTTGTTATTTTGTGCCTGTTTTGTGAAGGAGTCCTTAATGGAGAAACTTGCTTTCTTAGAAGCAGCAGCTATGTTTCAGGTGAAAGCATTGCACTTCTATATTTGTTTCTATGTTAACAGCACAGGTTTTTCTTGTGTGCTGCTGAGGGAAAGCTGCCTAAAGTGATGATATCAGTGACCGTTGTGTGCACTGTGTGTGTAAATGGCTGATAGCATCACTGTGGAGCAGAGGGTAAAAACATCACACTACAGTGGATGATACACTGTTTTATCTCACTCATTTACCACTCACCCCTATTGTGTATGTATGTATGTGTGTGTGTATATATATATAGATATATATATATATATATATATATATATATATATATATAGTAGTATATATATATATATATATATATATATATATATAGTTTGTTTTTATTAGTTTCAAAACTTTGATAGCGTTGGTGTTAGTAATGCATTTAGAAATACATTTTTTTAATTGTCTTTACAGTTAAACATGCAGTTTCATGTAAGGGCACTTTTTGGGGAGGGGTTCAAATTATTTTAATCATGGGCACTGTACTTGGAAAACATGGGGGGGAAATTGTTTAACCAGGAAAGGCACACTAAGCTGAAGCTTGTTTCCAGGTGCGACCTGGAAGCACAAGGAAGTTAAGTGACTTGCTCAGGGTCACACAGTATGCAAGTGGGAGCTGTGGGATTCAAACCCAGGTCTCCAGGTTTGCAGCTCAGGGCCTTAAATGACTACACTATACTGCCTCCCACATAGACCACTGATGATAAAGTATCTTTTTTCTTTTAAGTCTGAGAAGTATGTATTATATATAATTATAACATTTTTGTAAATGGGACTGGGGAATGAATAATGGTTAAGTGCCTAGAATTTTTTTTTTGTTATTATAATTGAGTTTATGTGTGGCAAGTATGTAGGGGATAGTGTTTTGAATGTGGCAGTAGGACAGATTTGTTAGGATAAATATATGCTGTCTTGCAAATAAGAAACAATTGTAAGGGATACAGTTTGCAAAACGATATATATCATAGGGTTTTCTTTCATGTATTGTTGGAAGAAATAGCTATGGCTCGTTTTGTACCATCAGTTAAAGGAGAGAAAAAAACATTGAACAAGAAAACAATTGGTGATTTTAAAAGCTATTCTGATCAGAGCTGACATTGCCGATGACATTACGATCATCACCACCGGAAGTTCTGTTTTGAATCTCCAACTAAAGCTTCATACAGATTTTGCCGGGGTGGGGGAGTGGCTCACCAGGTCAAGGCTCTTCATGAATGTTAAAAAAACAAAATTAGTGTACTTTTCAAATAAGAAGCCTAAATCACAGATTCATATTGTAACACATACAAACAGACCTATAGAACAGGTGGATAGTTATTGTTATTTGGGGGTGACTTTTGATTCTTTGTTGACCTTTGACACCCATATAAATAATAATATAAAAAAGGTGACCAAGAAATTAGGAGCTTTGAGACAAACTACCAAATGTTTACAAATTAAGGACAGGAAAAAAGTGGCTGAACAGCTGATCATGCCAACCCTGACGTATGGGGATTTAATTTATAGAACAGCGAGTAAACATCAGTTGATTAGATTGGATAGGGTGCAACATAGAATAGCTAGATATGTTCTGCAGTGTTCATATAGAACTCATCATTGTAATATGTTTATAAAATTGAATTGGCAGTCTTTAGAAATGATTTTTCAAAAAAACTGGTTAATACTGATACATAAATATAAAACATTTTACCCCGAACATTATATTACACAAACACTTTTTCCTAAAGTTAGTAAAGGTAGGCATGAGTTATTAAGATCTGTGCATAGACATAGAGTTTGTCCCATAAAAATTCATAATAAGTATGGTAATTGTTCCATTTCATGTCAGGCAGCTAAAGTATGGAATATTTTACCCCCTCCAATAAGATCTTTAGAAGACCACACGACTTTTAAAAATGAAATTTTGAAATTTCATAAAATAGAATGTAGTTGTATATGAATATGTATGGGATATTTTATTGTGTATTTTTGCATCCTTCTTTTGTATTTGTGTCTTAACGTATTGTTGGATATTGAAATGTTGTGTATTGTGTATATTTTGTATTTATCTGAGTAATATTGTATGTTATATGTTTAGATGTAACTAAGTGAAACATAAACAGGACTATCTTGAGAACAGGATTGTATAATCCTAATGATTAGAATTTCCTGTATAAAAATAAAGTTTTCATCATTTCATGATCATAAAGTTTTCATCAAAAAAAATCTCAACTGTATTGTTTATTTTATTTTATCAGGGACACTAGAAGCAGGATGTTAACACATCTGTGAGTACTGATGTCATTTGTCTGTGTTAGGGAAGTTGTGGGTGGAGTTGCCTTGCACATGTTAAAATATACCAACTGCAATTAACAACTACTTGTGGAAGCAAAAGGCTGGGCTTTTTTTCCTACTTTCTTTTCACTGATATTATAAACTGAGCCAGGAAAAAAGTATGACTGAACAGATCAGAGCTGACATTAAAAAATGTGATGTTCCTAAGGTCTGTTGCATGCACTATGCTTTCATTTTCGTGGGAGGGGCATGAGGTGGCTCTATCATGTTGGAACAACTGACTAGCAGAGCTGTCTGGGAAAGTAATTAAGGAGTGCCTGAAACTGCATCTAGGCATATCTCCCCCAAACTCACACACATAAGCTCCTAAAGATCCACCCCCACCTTTTTTGAATTCATGTGGGAGGGGCATGGGGTGGATCTATCATGTTGGAAAAACTGACCATCAGAGCTGCCTATGGAAGTTATTAAGGAGTGCCTGAAACTGCATCTAGGCATACCCCCCAAACACTCTCATACATAGACATCATGATTTTTTTTTAACTCTAAGCATGTCAATATTTGGCTCTTACAGTATGGTCAAGGAAGGTCCTGTCAAACTAATCTCATAGATTTCTTTGACTGGGTAACCAGAGTGGTGGACCAAGGGTGAGCAGTTGGTGCTGCCTACCTTGACTTCAGCAAAGCTTTCAATACTGTTCCACATAGAAGATTGATTAATAAGCTGGGTAGACTCAGGGTGGGTCAGACATTGGTCAACTGGGTGGCAAACTGGTTGACAGGCAGAAAACAGAGCGTGATGGTAAACGGTATACAGTCAGAAGAGATGCAAGTCACAAGTGGGGTACCTCAGGGATCAGTCCTGGGGCCAGTCTTCTTCAATATCTACATCAGTGACATTGCAAATGGACTGGAGGGTAAGGTTTGTTTGCAGATGACACCAAGATCTGCAACAGAGTAGATGATCCAGATGGGGTGGGCAGAATGAGAAGAGATCTGGATAAACTAGCAAAATGGACGGAAGAGTGGCAACTGGGGTTTAACACAAAGAAGTGCAAGATCATGCACGTAGGGAAGAGAAACCCTGAAGCCACCTATAGGCTGGGAGGGGAGTTGCTGGCAGTCACAAGGGAAGAAAGAGACTTGGGCATCATCATCACCGATGACCTGAAATCATCCAAGCAGACCTCTAAAGAAGTAGGTAAGGCTAGAGGAATGTTGGGGTGTATTAGTAGGGGTATCACAAGTTGGAAGAGGGAGGTAATAATCACTCTTTCCAAGACACTGGTTAGGCCCCATCTGGAGTACTGCGTGCAGTACTGGATGCCACACCTTCACAAGGACATTAACCAAATTGAAGCAGTCAAGAGAAGTGCAACCAAAATGGTGCAGGGACTGCATCAGAAAACATATGAGGACAGATTAACTGAGCTCAATATGTATACCCTAGAGCAAAGGAGGAGAGAGAGGTGATATGATCAAAACATTCAAACACCTTAAGGGCATTAACAAGGTGAAAGAGTCTAACATGTTTCAATATAAGAAAAATAGCAGGACAAGAGGACACAGCATGAGATGAGAGGGAGGCCGATTAAGGGGTAATATGAGGAAGTTCTTTTTCACAGAAAGGGTGGTGGATGCATGGAACAGCCTACCTCAGGAAGTGGTGGATATGAATACAGCGCAGGGCTTCAAACAGGCATGGGATAGGCATAAGGGAGCAAAACAGATAAGTATGAATAAATAGGTCATTGATAGAGCAAAAGCCTGTGGCACATTCATAAGGTAGAAAAAGAAATGGGCAGACTGGATGGGCCTTGCAGTCCTGATCTGCCGTCAACTTCTATGTTTCTAAGTTGGGCATAAAAATAAACTAGAAAAAAGGATCAAGCAGGTGCCTTTTCCTTTGTCAGATACATGCAGACAGAAGGTCACAAATTCTGTATGACAAGTTTATTATATGTATGTTTTCCATGTAAAACAGAAATATTATTAATGTCATGTCTGTAGCATCGTTTGTAGCCAGTAAACTATTATTTACATAGGTACTGTAAACAACAGGTTTTAATTCAGAAATCCAGTCTTGTTAAATTTTTTTTAGCAGTTCTGTAAGATTTATGTCTCTCTTATGTAAGAGTGCATAGCACAGAAATGAAAGGGTTTCTGTAATTGATTGTTGTTTGCATGAGAAGTGGGCATAACAGTGGCATGCAAGAGTGAAGTCTAAATTGTTTCTTGGTCATTCTGGGATCTAAAGTTTAACACTATTGTGTGAAGAGAATAAAGTCTTGTGTTTTTTGCATTTGAATAGGTTTAGTACTTTAAAATTAAAATATACAAATATATAGTGTCATGGGCACCTGAAAAGGAAGGAGATAATAAAGGAATATTGCCTGACAGGGTGGGTGTTATGCTGGGAAAACATCCCACCTCGGGTGGTTGGGCCCGAGGCCACTGGCCGAGGGTGTCCAACACCCAAGAAGAGATGTTATCCAAGCATAACACCCACCCTGGAGGGCATTATTCCTATTATACAATGGCCTGTTGTTATATATAAAATAAAAAACATAATTTTAAAGAATGTTATTAATGTGGAAAAATATTTTTGTTTCTTAAGAGGAGATGCAAAAAAAGAGAGGATCAATAATGATGGCACTAGACCTGTGCACAGCAGGGATGTTATGCCAGGATAACATCCTTGCTGTGATGGCCAACTGACCAATCAGAGCCCAGGATTCTTTCTTGCTATTGTAAAATGCTAAAATAAATGCTATTCTGATATTTTATTTATTTATGTGTGAGATTTTAAGTGTAGTTTTGCCTAGGTCACAGATGTATAACCTATAAATTAGGATGGCTGTATTAGTCAAAGCTTGCAGTAGCAAAATAAAACAAGAAAAATAATATATTATGTTTTTTTCTTTCAATTGTTTAACCAGGAGTAGCACACTAAGCTGAAAGCTTGTTTACAGGGGCAACCTGGGAGCACATGGAAGTTAAGTGACTTGCTCAGGGTCCCCTAGTATGCAAGTGGGGGCTGTGGGATTCAAACCAAATCCACAGATTTGCAGTTAAGAGCCTTAAACCACTGTGCTATACTGCCTCCCTAGTTATGGCAGTCATCTGTTTTATGGTTCATGATGTTGATGTGGTAAGCATACCAACATACTAACATACAAAAATGCTAGCAGAATAGGCCTAGTGGGCTTTCGTGTCTGCTCGTGTGGTCAGTCCCCATCGTAGGAGCTGACCTTGCTGCCCCCCACCCTCTCGGGCTTCTTCCTTCCCAGTCCAGGGTATTCCCACTTCATTGGACTTTGCTTCCACAACCCTTCCCCTGTACCTGTCCCACCCTCCTCTTGAATCCCTCCACAGTCTCTGCCTCCACCAGCCCCCCCCGGGTAGCGCATTCCATGGTTCTACCACACTGTCAGTGAAGTAGCACCTCCTCCTTTCTCCCCGAGTCTCCCCCCAGCTTCCACCCATGCCTTCTAGTTGCCCCTTCTTCGAGCACCGTGACTGCACCTCCCTATTTACCCTCTTCATGTACTTGAAAACCTTTATCATGTCCCCCCCATCCTTTCTCTCTTCCAGTGTATATATTTAGCTCTTCGAGCCTCTCCCCATAGGTCTTTTCCCCCCAAGCCCCAGATCATTTTGGTTGCCTTCCTCTGGACCCTCTCCATGAGTTCAATGTCCCTCTTTAAGTGTGGCCTCCAAAACTGCATGCAGTACTTGAGGTGCGGCCTCACCAAGCAGTTATACAGAGGGAGTATCACTTCCCTCCTTCTGGAGTGATCCCCCTAGCAATGCATCCCAGCATCATGTTGACCTTGGCCGCTGCCCTCCTACAAGTCTCCGAGTTGTTCATCTTGACATCCACCACCACCCCCAGCTCCCTCTCAGTCATACAGCCATAGCAGCAGTACATTGCATAGCAGATATAAAATGCCAATAAGCATGTCATGCAACAGATGTGCTGAGCAGTTGCTGAAGCAAGAAATGTACAGCTGTCATTTTTTACATCCTGTGCAAAATCTCCTTTCAGCTAATGAACTGATAGTGTCACTGTTCATGCGGTGGGGTCACAAAAAGCCAATGCTGAAAACTTGTAGTGAAAATACCAAGACACGCCCAGGGTATTAGGGTTTCTGACCATAACACCTTGCTCTGTAGGGACTGACAGGCATCAGGGGTGTGACTTGGGATTGTCTTATTTATTTATTTGATATATCGGGTTTACAACTTTTGAGCCAGAGGCTCATTTACAAAGGTACCTCATCACATGTAAGACAGAAGATAATGCAGAACAGGGTATAACAACAATTACATTAAGCATGTGTTACAGACATTTGTCACAGACATTATTTACAATATTTGGATGTAGATATTTTCAGACATTATTTACAATATTTGGATGACGATATTTACATCATCACAGCAGAAAGACATTATTAGCTTGAGAAAGCATCTAAACAACAATAATGCTCATGCCATTCCACCCCCATCCCCACCCTGCAGCCAGTGACAGGTATCGAGGTGTGCCTTTGACTCTTCAGCCCCAAAGTTCACGTTATTCTCTTATACTGTACCCATTTCAGCATATTTCCTTATGGAATGGGATGAGTGTAGAGTTTGAAAACCCCAAGGCACACCTCGATGCTTGTCTGTGTCTGCTGGGTAGGGTGAGGTGAAATGGCGCTAGCGTTATGGGCAATGACCCAAAGGCACACCTCAATGACTGTCCATGCCTGCAGGGTGGGGTGGGGTTGGCGTCACTTCAGTACTTCACTGCCATTCCTATTCTGCCTGTCTGTCTGTCTGTGTGTGTCTCTTTCTCTATATATATGTCTATGTAATTATCTATCTTTTTTTAATTGCATGTATCGCTATTTTTACCTGTTTCTAAAACAAACCTGCATATCACATTTGCCTGCATTCTAAGCACATACTTATGAAACTGTGCATATTTGTACTCCACTTCTGCATAGACCTCATACTTTCCTAATATTCCTATTATCACAAGCATAAATACCTTGCCCTTATCAAAAGCGCCCCCCTCTGAAAGTTAATATCACATTTTCTCTAACAGTCCATCATCATTACACCTGTCTTCCTGACATCAACCTCATGGACAAAAACCTTGTTTCTCTAAAAAAAAAAATGTGTAAATAATCCCAAGGCTGAACATATGCCAGCAATTACTTTTTCATGTACTGCCACCTTCTGTACCATCAAGGGGATTTGCATATGATTCCCTTGATGCTTTGCATTATTGGGATATGTTCGAATGTGTTTTCTTTAAAATTTGGCTGTCTGGCCAGTATCATCCAGGATAACACATACATCAGTGGCAGTTGCTCTGGGGTTCTTTTGTAAGCTTCCTAATCCTTCCATTAAAATGTACACCTCCATATATTTTCCTAATAATGTGTATGCCTTCCTTAGAACAGAAACTAAAATGAATCTTACTACTTACAAATCATTGTGTTGTTTCTCCATACCTCCTTAACAATTTCACAAAACTTCACTAACTTCATTATGCAGCCGTGGTGGATCTGACCAGATTTTGTTTTACCAGGACTCTGTCAGGAAGTCAGGTGCCTTGTCTTGCTTCAGACACCTCCCCCCAGTGTTTTATTTTCAGAGTGAGGAGGTGGATCAGACCTCATTGCAAGCAGTAGATTATACCATCTTCTGATATCTGTTAACATTTATGATATCAGAGGGTTGCACTTTATTTTTCATAGTAAGTGCACTTTCTTCTGAATGTTAATGCCCAGATATGCAGTATAAAGCCTTTGTTGTCCATTTGAAGGGAACTAGTTTTTCAATTTGTGGCATTCCAGTCTCTCTATTTGTTGTCAACTTTGCGATGATATGACAGGTGGTAACAATGTTTAGTGCTGCTTTTGGATGTGCTGAAATTACCGCGTTTTAAATTGTCGTGATAAATTTTCTTGCGCACACTTGACATGGAACTGTAAACACCACATTGAGAATAGCAGTCTGCCTTATGAGTTCCCTGTCCAGCTGCACCAGTAGGCAGTCTGCAACGTATCTAGCAGGACCTGACTTCCAGTGCTCCTAGCTGCTGGAATATCCCTATCAGTGTCTGGCAGGTTGAAATCCACCACTACCACTACCTCCTTTTTTGAGGCACCCTTCTTTATTTCTGCCCTAGTTCTCTATCATCCTCATCCCCCTATCCAAGTAGCCTGTAGACCAACCCTGTGTGCAGTGTCTTGCCTTTTGCTGCTGTGACCTGAACCCACAGAGATTCCATTACTCTGTTACCTCCCCGATGGACCATGAGTTTGTTCCATGACATAATGGGATACCTCGCCTCCTTTACCCTTCCCCCTGTCTTGCGTATGCATGGTGTAACCTGGACCATCAGGTCCTAGTTGTTGTTCCCTTTGGCCAAGTTTACATAATAGCTACAAGTTCCACCCTAGCATCTGCCACCATCACCTGAAACTCACTAATTTTGTTTCCCAAGCTCCTGGCATTAAGACAGATCACTTTCTATCTTGTAACTAAACCCCTCACATCTTCTGTAAATCCTCCCCTTTCATTATCTGTCAGTCTCCTTAATTTCCTGTCTTTTGGCAGCTTAGCAGCCCTTCCTCCCAGCCATCCTTCTTAGCTTATCATGAACTTCTGCCTTGCTGCTTCCCTCTCCAATGTTCTTAGCCCCCATTTCTAAGGGAGCTCTTACTAGATGACCCACCTGCTCTTCTTTCTCAGTGTTTCCCCCCACCTTAGCCTCCCGCACTGTCTGTCCACCAATGTAGACATCAGACTTCTGCCCCAATGCACTGGCCCTGTCTCTTGTTAGGTGAAGACTGTCACCCTTGAAGAGCCTGCTCTCCAAGAAGCCCACTAATCCGCCACAAAACAGCACCTCTCCTCCTGACACCATCCTTTTGAACCACCTGTTAAACTTCTCAGTCTCCTCCTTCCTCAGTCTCTCCTTCTCATATGCCCTGCCACACACAGGGAGAACCTTGGAAAAGGCCATGGAAACCAAGTGCGACCTCAATCTGTACTCCTGTGCTTCACTGTTTTGATAGAATGGTTTGTCAGATCATCGGTACCCAAATGTACCAGAACACCAAGCTCTCACTCCTCCTCTAACAGCCTCCCTATCCTATCCATATCCCAGATTGCTGATGCACCCGGGGTGGCATCTGGCCTACTACCTTCCCAACCCCCTGTTTTGACCCCTCTAACTGTAAATTAAACAAAAAATGAGCCAACTAAATAAATAAATAAACAATTTAATGATCAAATCTGAAAAAAACCCATCACAGATATTCTGTACAGGAGGCAGTATAATGTAGTGGTTAAGTGCACTAAGCTGCAAACCTAGAGACCTGGGTTTGAATCCCACAGCCATCACTTGCATACTGTGTGACCATGAGCAAGTCACTTAACTTCCCTGTGCTCCCAGGATGCACCTGGAAACAAACCTTGCCTTAGTGTGTCTTTCCTGGGCAAAAAACGTAAAATAAAATACTGTGAAATAACTTCATAAACTTAGAGTTCCATGGCCAGACAGTATTATGTCAGGCACTTGTACTCTCAGTACTACTATGACCAATGTTATGAATAAATTAAAATCGGTTTATTCAAAACAGTTAAGAAAGTACACAGTCTAGGTAAACAATGTTTAAACATGGACCAGTGTTCTTTGTCAAATGCTTGTATGCCCCCCAAGCTTGGATCAGCATACCCTTTCAGAGTCCAGCTTATATCAGGTAGGATTATTGAGGTCATCTAATTCATTTTTTTTAACTTAGAATACTCTGACGGTTCATGCTTCTGATTACTGAGCTGGTCACCTCCACATGGCTGAAGAAAATGCGTTTTAAAGCTTTCCCAAGGGACTGGACTGTCCATGAAAGTATCACATATGAACTAGTCCACACTGTCTTTTAGCTGCTAAAACTGCACCACAGTCTGGCTTTTTACTGCCAGGGATGCAGTTTCTATCAGGCATGTCAGTGTTCTGTTGAATATCTGTCACACCTTCCCTGTAAGAAACAGTGAAAATGTGCAGTCCTTCATTCATTTCAATTAAATGGTGATAGAAAAAAGGTTGGATTGGTCATTTAAGTCTTCAACCAGGCAAGAATACTGTTACTAAACTGAAGCTTTTTAAATACATCTTTCTTACAACAGACTTTATGGATGGACTGCTTCTGCTCCCAGAATTATCTTAGGCTTCAGATCACAGGCTCTCCGATACAATTTACAAAATCCTTTTTCGATCTCTGTTAACCACCTAATAGCATTTTCCTCCATCTCTGTTACCAGCAGCTGGGTCTGCAGATGGCACCTTATTGAATGCAACTCTATTGTTTTCTGCCTTTTCAATCCATTTTGCCGTCCTTTCCTTCCATGCAGAGTCAGGCTGACCAGTTTTTAAACTCCAAACATAATCTTTATTAAGTAGGCTCTGTATTTAGGCAGATCTTTGTTCCAGCTGATAAGAATGCAAGCCTTCACTCTTAAGTGCCCTTCCAGCTCAGGCATACAGTAATGTATGACCTCCGTTGCCATGGTGTTGCCTTAGGGTAGCGTATAGTCAATGTTCAGGAGTGAACTAAGAAAATAACTGCATACATTAAGTGCCTGTGTTTGGGCAGAATTGTATAATTCATGTTTTCATGTTAGGCCTCTGCATTGTTATTTGGTATTATCTATAACTGCTGTATCTGTAATGTATTTTCAGTAATTCTCTTTATTGTGCTGTATGCTTTTATTTGTAATCTTGTACTTGTGTTGGATGCTACTCTCCTGGGTTGTGCCTGAAAATAGGCATTGTATGTCTACCATACTTATCTGGTTAACAAAAATTAGCAGATTCATTGATTGCTTTATTACGTTCAACTCGAACAGTCACTTTTTTTCAGACTTCCAATGACATCACAGCAGCAGATGGTAGGCTGCAATTAGCGAACTATCCTTGGGACCAGAAAAATAACTCAGAATCATACAATTTCATCCAAAAGATTACATTACTGCAGAGGTAAATAGCTATGTTAATGATGGGGAAGTCAAACGCGCAAAACAAGCCCTATTAACATGGAGGGTGGCACTGGATGTCGCAACACCAACTCGGAAGATAAGGTCTCTGTGGCTTTCAGCCTGTGCTGCTCAAAGCATAGCTCACCAACTGAAGCACAAAAGAACCAAAAAAAAGATGTAAAAAAACTAGGTAACTTCCTTCAGGAACTAAAGGCATTTAGAACAGAGATGGGAAAAACTTTGGTAATCTGGGTGGCAAAGTCTCTCAAATGGAGAGATGCATGGACAATGCAGACAAACAAATCATAGCCACGGCCTCTCGTACAGCCATGTTGGAAGAAACTGTACTATGACTGGTTGAAATACAGCAGTAGCTCACTGAAAAGTTAGAAGACTTGGAAAGTCACTCTCGCAGAAACAACTTATGGATTTATGAACTGCAGGAGGGCCTGAAGGGGCAGCAAATAATTCCCTTTCTTCAAATCTTATTACAGCAGTCATTCTCATTACCAGCAGACAATGTGTTTCAAATATCTTCAACAATTTATATAGCAACCTGAGCTTCAGGCATTAGCCATGTTCTGGAAAGTACCCAACATTTTGCCTTTTTAAGGGCTTCATCAGGAAGAAACTTGGCAAACCTGTTTACTTTAGTACAGGCATTATTCTGTACACTCTGTCCAAAGTCAGAGTGTATAATGATATTTTAATTTTCTTTATGTATATACGGATATGTGTTTTTTTAGTATCTCACAAATGGCATAAAACCAATGCTTACTTTTTCTATCTGTATTCTGTCCATGTCAATTCAGCTCTTTGCATGAGTTCACCTTTTTGTAAGCTAGTTAAGAATAGACCTATTGTAGATATTGCTTAACATTATAGTTCCATACATAATTACTCCTTATCTTGTCATGATAATAAATGGCTCATCAAACAAAACTTGCACTTCTTGTTAACATTGTAAAACAATGATCAGTCAGCCAAAGTGCCATCCTATGCACACAGTTCCTCATGGGTCCAACTCATGCCACCTTAAGTAACCCCTGTGTGTCTATTGCTGCATGTTTAATTATTATAATTACTGGTATGTGCTTTTTCCTATAGAGAAACACAGTTGTAATTTTCTGTTATAACCAGCTGGTTATAATGGTAAACAAGTGCCTGGTTTCCCTATAATGTGTACGAGGCATCCCAGCTCTTCAATCTGCGGCCCTTTACTGACCTCCCAGTTTCCACCACTACAGCTTGTTGCTGTGGGGAGGTTGGAATTAGGAGGCCTCACTTTGATCAGCCTTGGTGGGGCACCTCGTACACATTGAGCGGGGGAAGAATTGAGGTTATCAGGTGCAGGAGGCGCATTAGGTGTTGACGGGACCTAGTGAGAGGCCAGACGTGTTTGGTTTCCATCCCCAGGGTTTCCACCAGACTGAGTGGACTAGTACCCAGAAGGGCTACAGTGCTCACCAATCCCGAGAGTAGTGCTTTGGAATGCCAGATCGATCAGGAACAAGACCGCAATTATAGTGGACTTGGTTTCCTCTATCGATCTGGCTTGCATTACTGAGACCTGGTTGGGTGATGATGCAGGCCCGGTTCTAGAGGCTGTCATCCCCCCCCCCGGATATTCGGTGGTGCACTGCCCCAGAGTGGAACGCAGGGGTGGGGAGTGGCCATCTGTTTTAGATCCAAGCTTAGATTCACTGTGCACCAAGTGGGAAGACTGAGTTCTTTTGAATGTGTGGCTGTACGTGAGGGTCCGGGCACAAGCTGCTGGATTGTCAAGGTTTACTGCCCCCCCCCCCGGAGTGGCAGGGGAATTCCAGCAGGAGGTTGCTGATTTTATCATCAGTGAGATGTTGGGGTCCCCCAGATGTTTAGTTCTGGGGGATTTCAATGTCTGGGACGATGACGAATCTTCTAGGCTAGGTTACAACCTCTTCCAGATTATGTCATTTCTGGGCCTGTCGCAAGAAATTTCTTCTGTGACCCACCAGGGTGGCCACATGCTGGACCTGGTCTTCTTGCTTGGGCTTGATATTAGTAATCTCAAGACTGACCAGGTTGCCTGGTTCGATCATTGCACAGTGGAATTCTCACTTGGGCCCCCCCCCCCGAGAGTCCTCCACCTTCAGAGATGGTGAGTTACCACCCTTTCAGGGGTTTGACCCTGGAGGGATTTCTGGCGGTGGCAGACCTTGAGCAGTGCTTGTATAGGGGGTATGAGTGAGGCCGTCACCGCCTATAATAGGGTGATGCTGGCTGCGCTTGACTCTCTCATACCAGTCTGTGTATGACCCAAATCCTCTCACTTGAGGTCTCCATGGTTTGATGGTGAGCTCAAGGCGAAGAAGATTCTGGGTCAGAGGTTAGAGCGCTGCTGGCGGAAGTCCGGGCTGGGGGTGGACAAACTGGCCCTGCACTCTCATTATGTTGATTATCGGGAATAATCACCTGTAAGAAGGCAGAGTTCCTGTCCAGGGAGATTGCTGCTTGGAGGAATTGACCAACAGTGCTCTTTCATACTGTGGACAGGCTGTTAAATCCAGCCTGTTTACTGCCAAAAAAAAGCCTTTTCTGATGCATTATGTGAAGAGTTTGCTCTATTCTTCTTGGACAGGGTGTCCACCATCTGGCAGAGCATTTCACCAGTGTGCCAGATTGTGGCTGACAGTGATCGCCTTGGGACATCTGAAGAGCACTCCACCCAGTTGGGGGGAGTTTAAACCAGTGGAGGTAGCTGAGATCATTGAGGTGCTATCAGGCTAAAGCTCACATATTGAGAACTGGACCCAGTGCCGATGCATTTCTTGATGGGCTGTGTTGACACTGTTGGCCCGGTGTTCACCTTGATTATCCGGTGTTCTGTCTCAGAGGGGGTCTTCCCAGATGCCTTGAAGGAGGCACTGGTCAGGCCTTTTCTGAAGAAACCATCTGTAGACCCTGACATCAAGTCGAATTACTGTCCAATCTCCAACCTCCCATTTTTAGGGAAGGTTGTTGAGAAAGTTGTGGCGCAGCAGCTTGAGGAGCATCTCTTGACCTTTGATTTGTACGGCTCTTCCAGTTGGGGTTTTGGACAAGGCATAGGATGGAAACTGCATTGGTTCAGGTACATAATGACATGCTCAGGGCTTGAGATCGAGGAGAGGGGACAATTCTCATTCTTCTTGACCTCTCTTCAGCATTTGACGTGGTAGACCATTGGGTGTTGCTCGACCATCTGAGAGAATTTTGTGGACTCGCTGGCACTGTCATCTGCTGGCTTGAGTCCTTTCTCATGAATCAGAGGCAACGGGTAGTGATGGGGAATTTCTCCTCCTCCCCTAGCCTCCTGTCCTGTGGAGTACCTCAGGGTTCGGTCTTGTCACCAATGTTGTTTGCCATGTACATGCTGTTCCTGGGAGAGATTATTAGGAAATACAGTTTGGGTTTTCATTGCTATGCTGATAATACCCAACTCTACCTTTCCTTTGCCCCTGGGACATCCAATGCGGTGGAAGTGCTGAACAGCTGCCTTGCTGAGATCAATGACTGGATGGCCTCTAGCTGATTGCGACTGAACCCCAATAAGATGAAGGTACTGCTGGTGGAGTTGAACAGAGGGCATGATAGGATGGCCTGTGGCACAGCAACAGGGTTATTCCTGGGTTCTGTGCCATTAAAGGCCTCCTCTAGGGTGCGCTGTCTTGGTGTGACCTTTGACAGTGGATTGACATTTGAAGCTCAGGTGTCATCCGAGGTCCAGATCAGCTTTTATCATGTTAGAAATATTGCCAGGATTAAGCTCCTAGTTCCACCCATGGACCTCCCCACCTTGGTACATGCCTTCGTAACATCCAGGCTTGATTACTGTAATGCGCTCTACTTTGGGGTCTCGGGAGATATCCTCCACAGGCTGCAGCTAGTGCAGAACACAGCTGCCAGGTTGTTGACGGGGCAGTCTAAATACTGCCACATCACCCCGGTGGTGCGCAAACTGCACTGGCTGCCAGTCAGGTGGAGGATCCTCTTCAAGGTGGGCTTGCTCACCTTTAAGGCCCTACACAGGCAGAGCCCTGGATACTTGTCTGAACTTCTGATGCCTGCCACCTCGGTCCGTTCCCATCACTCTTCTTCTAAGGGCCTCCTTACGATTCCCAGGTCGAGGCTTAAAACCGCTGGTGACAGAGCATTCAGTGTCGCCGTCCCCATCCTGAGGAATTCGCTGCCCCCATCTGTAAGGGAGGCCCCTTCAATTGAAGTGTTTAAGGCCCACCTCAAGACCCTCTTGTTTAGGCAAGCCTTTTCTGACACTATCTACTAATATATTTCTGAGGGATAGCTAAGTTAATAACTGCTGTTATTTTAAATTGTGTTTATAAGGTTTGATTATTCATTAGTGCTTTACTTATGAGTGTCTTTTTAATAAATAGTTTGTATTTCTGTATAGTGCCCAGAGCCTCTGGGATGGGTGCCTGAAAAAATAAAACTTGCCTTGCCTATAACCACACATGCACCAGTCACCGGTCTTCCTTAACTGTGCAAGTGCAACAGCAATTCTGTATGGCCGCAGACCTCACAGAGATATTCATGATGTACATGACCTATATACAAAATGACAAAAGCACCAAAGACCATTTTCCTTAAAACCAAGGTTGCCACTGAAGAATATTTCATTTTTAAATTTAAATAGTCTCACTCTCAATCAATCATTTTTATGTTGACTTGTGCGACAGCCAACATATTGCAGTAGTAGCAGATTTGGAGGTGCGGTCACTGTGGGCGAATGCAGGGCACGCATCAGTAGGTGCGTCCCTCATTCCCCAATAAGGCAGCTGCAGGCACTGACACCAGCAACACGTAAACTGGCCACCAGATCAAAGAAAAGGTCCGCAGCAATGAGAGCCAAGCTTGTCATGCAGCGGCATGCCTTTCCTGGTGAACCAGTTCAATAAACATGGCAGCATTAACTGTCGCCACACAGAGCGCCGACTTCAGGGGTGCCCAGTCCCCCTGTCAGCATGCCCTGACCCACTTCATTTGCCGATGGGGAAGCCCACTCCCCGTTGGCATAATGCCCCCTCCCTCCCATTTCACGTGTGTGCCGAGGGGGTGCCCAATCCCCTCAGCATCATGCGCCCCAACAGTCTTTCTTTGCTGACGGGGGCCCGCAATTCCATTGGCTTTCCCCTTTCCAGTTTAATCTGCCGATGGGGAGCCCACTCCCATCGGCATAATGTCCCTATTTGTTGTGTGCCAGGGGGTGCCCATCCCCTCGGCTCTTGTACCCCCTTCGTGATAAAAGCAACGGGGGTGCCCAACTCTGCTTCCACAGCACCCCCAAAACACTCAGATGGCATGCTGGGAGCCCACTCCAGTGTGCCAAGTGGCCCTGTAAAAAAAAAAGTCCCACAATGGTTTATTTTTGTTTTTAAACCTGTAAATCAGAAAACGGTGCCTCGCGGTCTGTCCTGCTCCCTCCCTCAACCTGCACCCACCCTCTGCGTACACCACCTCCCCACACACCTACTTCACCCCATACTTGCCTCTGGAGCAAGGCACGATGATCTTCAGTGGACTGGGAACACGTCTACACTCTTCAAAGCAGACTGCGAACTTAAGAAATGCTGGTAAGCTGTATGATGGCATAAATACATTTTTTTCAACTTTGGTGCATATCTCAGGCATTTTTTGGAATTTTGGCACCAAATTTTCAACATGGGTTTATTGGGACCCCTCCTCATGAATTTGTTCACTGTTATGGTGTTATTCGGTCCCGAAAAGTGATTTTGCAGTCACTGCGCGGAATCACCTTTTGGGACCGATTAACAAAATGACAGTGCCACTGTTCATGAGGGGGGCTCTCAAACAGCCTATGTTGCAAATTTGGTACAAAAATTAAAAAAATGGCTATTTTACGAGCATGCGTTGCGCAGTTTCCACGCACGCTCTTAACTTCGTGAATTTGTAATATTTTCCCTCCAGATTTTCAACATTGCCATTTTACCACACCTCCTTATAAACAGTATAGCTGTCATTTTACATATCCTGGGCGAAATGTGTTTTCGCACATCCGGCGCAGAATAACGCGGTCGCTATGCAAAATCAGTTTTTGGGACAGTTTGACAAAATGACAGTGACACTGTTCATGAGCAGAGGTCCTAAAATGCCTACGTTGAAAATTTGGTAATGAAAGTCCATAAAATGACTGTGTTACAAGCATGTGTTGCGCAGTTTCCATGCACCCTTGTAACTTTGCAAATTTGCAATATTTTCATGCCAGATTTTCAACACTGGCATTTTTTAACACCTCCTTATGAACAGTATAGCTGTCATTTTTCACATCCTGCCCAAAATGTGTTTTCGCACCTGTGGCGTACAATGGCGTGGTCGCTGTGGGAGATCAACTTTTGAGACAGATTAAGAAAATCACAGTGCCACTGTTCATGAGGGGATGTCCCAAAATGCCTATGTTGAAAATGTGGTTTAAATACCCCAAAAATAATTGGGTTATGGACGTGCGTTGCGCAGTTTCTATGCATGCTCATAACTTCACCAATTTTTCATATTTTCGCTCCAGATTTACAACATTGCCATTTTTTACACCTCCCCATGAATAATACACTTGTCATTTTTCACATCCTACCCAAAATGTGTTTATGTACCTGTGACGCCAAATGGCACAGTTGCTGTGCAAAAATCACCTTCCGGTTAACAAACTGATACTGCCGCTCTTCATGAGGTGGGGTCACAAAAAGCCCATGTTGATAATTTAGAGTGAAAATACCAACACACGCCTATGGCGTTAGGGTTTCTAACTGTTACACCCCACCCTGTAGAGACTGACAGGCATCAGGGGTGTGACTTGGGATCATCAGCTGTAATGGTCCCGCCATTCCACCCCCACCCCCGCTCTGCAGCCACTGACAGGCATCGAGGTGTGCCTTGGAGTGTTCAGCCACAAAGTTCACCCCATTCTCCTATACTACACCCACCTCAGCGTATTTTCTTATGGAATGGGATAAGTATAACGCCCAAGGACCCCAAAGCACGCCACAACACTTGTCAGTGTCTACAGGGTAGGGTGAAGTAAAATGGCATGGGCGTTATAGCTGATGACCCAGAGGCGCACCCCAATGCCTGTCAGCCTCTGCAGGGTGGGTGTGGGGTTGGCGTCACTTCAGTACTTCACTGCCGCTCCTATTATGCATCTCTAACTCCTGCACTACCAATGCCATTGCCAGCGAGACAACATTCGGCATTGACAAATGCTTGTTCTATTCACTTCATGTTGTCTGTGGCATCTACCCTTCTAGTAATTTTACTGTGAAAACAGAATGATAAAAAGTTTTATATATTTGCTAATGACTAGTTCATTTATAACATTCTTGCAAAGTACAGTAGTGAGTTGTATTCAAGTTGGCAGAGTGAACTCACCGGGAGCAGCATGTCCTGCTGGCACTCACGTGTGTTACTAGTGCAATGATCATATCAACATATGAAAAAGCCAGCAGAAGAAGGCTATCTGGTCTATCATGTCTGCTGTATTGCAGGGTCCACAGCTGAGCTACTGTCCCCGCCTCCCTCCCCCTCCTCGCATCCTCCCTATCCATGATCCTTACCTTCCCCCTATGTCTATCCCAGCCTCTGTTGAAGCTGCCCACTGTCTTCAATGAGACCACCTCTTCTGGCAGTGCATTCCAAGTGCCCACCACCCTCTCTTTGAAGAAGTGCTTCCTGACTTCCCTCCTAAACCTCCCCCCTCCAGCTTAAGACTGTGCCCCCTCATGTTATGGTTGCCACTCAGCTTAAAGAGACCCTCCTTATCCACCTTATTTATCCCTTTCAAGTACTTGAAGGTCCCAATCATGTCCCCTCTCTCTCCTTTCCTCCAGGGAGTACATGTTCAGTGCCCTCAGCCTCTCCTCATATGCCTTACCCTGCTGACCCGCTATCATCTTTGTAGACCTCCTCTGGACCTTCTCCAGCAGGTTAATGTCCTTTTTGAGGTGTGGGCACCAGTACTGAACTCCATACTGTAGATGTGGCCTCACCAGTGACCTGTACAAGGGTAGTATAACCTCCTCTGTCCTACTACTGATCCCCCTAGCTATGCATCCCAGCGTCTTGTTTGCCCTTGGCTGCTGCTTTCTTGCACAGCATGGAGTGCTTCAGGTCACTAGTGATCATCACTCCCATGTCCTTCTCTTCTTCTGAGGCAGATACCTGGACTCCATCCAGGCAGTACTCTGTCCTGGGATTCTTGGCTCCAATGTGCATAGCTTTATATTTCCTGGCATTGAAGCCAAGCTGCCAGATCTCAGACCACTTCCCCAGCTTCTCCAGATCATCCTGCAGGTCTCGTATCCCTTCAGCTGTGTCCACTCTCCTGCAGAGCTTGGTGTCATCCATGAATAGGCACATTTTGCCCTTAATGCCATCCCCAGTGTCATTGATGAAGGCATTAAACAACACCAGCCCCAGCACTGAGCCCTGCAGGACTCCACTGGTGACCTCTCTGGTGTCAGATAACTCTTCCCCCCCACAACCACCCTCTGGGTTCTGTCCCTCAGCCAGTACTCTACTAAGCATCTACTGAGGTTTGTTTTCATACTGATACTGGAGATGTCAGGACATTGCACGCCAGGGGTGGGCCCTTAGTATGATGCAAGTATGACCACCCATGCCACAGCCTGATGTACAAGCCATTGCTATGCAATGGCAAGCAATGCCCAACATTGCCCATATCCATGGCACTTACACAGGCAGTGTCTGTATGGGCTCCCTATTCGCCTTTGAATTAGTGTGTTGTTTTTCAACCATTGTCATACACTTTTTCTAGTGTACCCTACCGTGTAGATAACACACCTCAGTAAGCATGACCCACCTGAGGATTTCCTTGTGTTGTGAGGGTAAACCTAATGCAGACAGAAGCATGATTGAAACATACCAAACTCCTCTCAAGTACTGTCTGGTCAGCATTGCATTATGTAGTTCTACCTAAATCTTCAAATAATTTAGCTGAGACTGCCCTTGTCTTATGCAAATTAGTTGTCTTGCAGGGATTTGTTCCCAGAGAGAGAGAGAGAGAGAGAGAGAGTGTTTGGGGAAGGGAGTTTGGATAAAATGCCAATATCAGCCATTCTCTTATTTTCAATAGTTCTACTTATGTAACAGTGAATTGTTAAGGGGGGTGGATGGGGGGATTCTATTTGTTGCTGGGTGTGAATACTCGGGTGGACAATTTCTTTAAAATTGTTATTGTTGGGGCATGGTTAAACCACCATTGAAAATGGCTGCTTAGGTAATCTCTCCGTCTCGCCACGGACCAAAAATTGATTGCGACTTGGTGTCCGGGGCTCACCCCTATGTATTTCCATGTGGGATAGTGCAGAAACGCTCCCTGGAGAAGGCGGGGTCCAAGAATGAAGCTGTATGATGGTGCAAGCTAATAAAAATCAGTCACTACCCAATGGGGCCTGGATCAGCAGTGAGATAAGGGACTGCTGCATTGTAGCCCACATCACCTCTGAATTGTGTTAACACTCAGGCAGGTTTTAAAGACTACCGATCACCACTACTCTACAATCTGGCCTGAACAAATCTGCTCAACTTTCCATGGCTGCACATCTTGAATTCAGGATCGGAAGGGAAACACTTACCCGCTTGGCATACCAGTAGATCTTTGGGCTTCTTGCTGCTCTCTGGCGGGGATAAAGCCTATGTGCAGAAAGGATTCAGATGCTACCACGCCTGTGGGAACTATCTGCGGAGCTGCGCTATGGTACCTCCATAAAGAATTTCCCTTCTGCTTTTCTCTGTGGCCTGGGATTGTCCTCGAGACATTGGACTGTGGCATTGTGACCAGCACCGCTTCTAAGCTGACTTACTACCAGGATGGGCTGTGTGCCTTCCTGATTTCATCACTCGGCCCCCTGGCTTGAATGGCCCTGCTCACCAATTAGCTGCTACACCATGTTTAACATATAAAATTAACAAAAGGGGACAGAAATTAAATGAAGGAAGGGGAACGCTCACCAGCTTAAAATTCCAACGTGCCTGGATCCTCCAGTTGCTTCACAGGAGCTCAGTCCTGTGTACAGAAATGGAGCCAATCGCCCTGTTCCCACAGAAGTCCAGGTAGCAGACTCTCTCAGTTATATTACCCGCATGCTGGAAACTCCGCTCTCAGAGCTGGAGGTTATTAAAACTTCCCTGGTGGGAAATTTGGAGGCTGTGCATAACTTACAGGACCATATGAATGTGTCAGAACAGCGGTTCGATGAGCTAGAAAGCCAGCAGCACAAAATATTGAACAGACTGGCCGCCCATGACCTAAAGTTATAGAAGCTGTGGGAGAGGGCAGAAGACCAGAAGAATCAAGGGCACCACAACATCTGAATCTTAGGTGTCCCCAAGGGCCTGGAAGGCTCTAATATGGAGAACTTCCTAAATGATTTTATTCCTCGTCTGCTGGGGGAGCACTGGCAAGGACCTGTGGATGTAGAACAGGTTCACAGAACACGAGACAGGCTGCACCCCCCGGGACCCCACCGAGGCCCATCATAGCTTATTTGCTCTGAATATACTCTGTCAAAGAATGGATTCTAAGGGCAGCCAGAGATTTGGGAGAGTTACATTGGTGAGGGGCTCACATTTCCTTCTATAGAGATGTTTCTCACGAGATAGCCATCAGACTCGAGGTTTTTGTACCACTCAAGGCCAAACTCAGAGAGCTGGGTTTCAACTACAGGTTCAGGGGACTGGCTGACTCGTGGGTGGGGAAGGATGGCAGGGACTTGTGGGCTCATCCTCCCCAGGACATTCAGATTTGGATAACGAAACACTGGCCTGGTCTGGGGGCACAAGCTACAGCTTACAGGAGGTCCTGGGAGCCCAGGGCTCCAGTGGACAAGTAGCAGAACAGCCAGAATAGTAATCGGAGACCTGGGGCAAATAATCGCAGTCACCCTGACTCTCTGAAGAAATCTGCCCACTCATCTCAGAATGAGGCCCCTGCGCATGAACAATTGAAGGCCTCAAAACCCGAGGTAGAAACCCACACATCTGACTCCCAAAGCCAGCCTGTCTCATGCAGAAGCCTCCACCTGCTGCGCCAGAGGCATCACTCCCACAGAAGAACAGGTAGAGAAAGACGATCCCTACTGTTTCCCCTCCTCTCCACCAGCCAATTTGGCACGAGATGATTTGGACAGTGGAGAAGACCAAGATCTTGTGACTCCTACACCTGCCCCAGAGCCAGCACAAACTACCTCACCTACTAACTGGGCTGATGCCTCGGAGGATTTCGTTGTCAAAGAAGAGCAGATGGACAGCATGGAACCCTTTGCTGAAGTTGTGCACCATGGCCATCTAACTTTTGCAGAAGTGGCTGCTGGCTGTGTGGGCTGACCCCACTGCCATGGACCCACTTACGGACTTTTCAGATAGCTGAAATCCCCCAGGACTGGGATACGGGACTCAGTATCAATGGCTTAGTATACTTTCATTTTTTCTGTTTGTTGCTACTTGGGTTAGATGAGAGAGTGAACGGGTGGGTATGGAGGTTCCCCCCCACGACTTTAGGGTTCCTCTCTGTTATGAGTACTCCAGACCCACACTCCCTACCCCCCCTTCTACCTTAGGATTTTGGTTTTCCAGTCAGAGGAGAAGGGAGGGCACAGATGGTATAGAGGGCACTTTCCCCTTGGACACAAGATTAGGAGGTGACTCCTCTCCCAGTATTTCGAGAGGTTACTGCTCCCTTCCCGAAGCACCCACTTAGAAGTTATTGGCTGTTCTTCTACTGGCTTTGCTCAGCAAGAATAGTGCTATAGTTGGGGGAGGATATCATTCAGAGCACAAGTAATCATTTACCTAATGTCTGAAGCATACACTTACTATTTGGCTGCTCTTCCCCCTTGGGGGGGTGGCTAGTGTCTCCTTCCCCTACACTTTTTTTTAATTTTTTTTTTTTAAATTGTTTAGCCAGGAGTAGCACACTAAGCTGATAGCTTTTTTACAGGAGCAACCTGGGAGCACAGGGAAGTTAAGTGACTTGCTCAGGGTTACACAGTATGCAAGTGGAAGCTGTGGGATTCAAACCCAGGTCTGGTCTGCTGGATGTCACCAGATTTGCAGCTCAGAGCCTTAAACCACTGTACTATACTGCCTGGGTACAAAAGGTGGATACCAGTGGTAGGGTGCCAGTTTGGATTATCATACATTTCTATGTGGGACTCCCTTTTCATACCGGACACCCCACCATCAGACAATTATGGTCACGGGTAGGATGGGTGTTTTCTTATCGGGTAGTACTTAACCTCCCCAATAGGTGCTAAGGAGACACAGCTGGAGTTGATCCCTTTGTCAAAGCACACTCCTTGTGCATCACTTCGTAGTGGTCTTAGTGTATTCACAATTTGAATTTGTGCTACACAACGCTGTCTAGTGATACAGAGCCATGAGCAGGGGTTCTTCTATTTCCTCATTCCCTTCTGCCTTTGGGGGATACACCACTGCCTGACTCTTTTTCAGGTACTTAGGTTCATTAGGTAGGAACTCTTGTAGTTTGTTAGTACTTACTTTCCTTTTGCATCTGTTCTTGATAGGCCATTTATTATACTTCAATGTACAGTGTTCTGTTTTCAGGTGTACTGTTGTTAATTTTTTGTATTACAGGGTCTCATACATGTCTATTGCTCTTGATTTGCTTACAGGTACCCTGGATCCTAACTTATGGCTGCTTTGCAACACCCACTGGTCTGGAAGTTACCTTCTCCCCCCCCCCCCCAGCTGGGTGGACAATCCTCACAGTGACCTGCATGAGAGGCTAGTCCAGACAGCTGTTTCTTGGGAGGTAAGTGGATCTTGGTGTTAACTGTTGGGTGCCATGCCTACCCAAATGCAGCAGGGGTGAAGGTGTATCTTCTGGAACGTGAAAGGCCTCAACCACCCTGTTAAGAGAACCAAGGTGCTATGCCACCTGAAATTTCTGAAGGTGGCTGTGGCCCTGCTCCAGGAGACACACCTCACTGCCAGGATAATTCCTTGGTTGTGGAAGAGATGGGTAGGAAAAATAGTGCACAGCTCAGCCTCCTCCAAATTGAGAGGTGTGGCTGTATTGATAAGCAAATCACGTCCACGGGTGGAGGAGTGGGTCAAGACAGATCAACAGGGACGTTGGGTAGTGGCCCGTTTTTCCTTTCCTGTAAGCAAAGTTGTGTTGGGTAATGTGTATGTCCCCAGTCATGATGATAAAGATTTTTTCCTGCAAGTAAGCCAGGCATTTGCGGAGATGAAAGGGGAAAATGACATTATTCCTGTTTTTATGGGTGAGATTTCAGTATGGTGTCCGACATATTCCTAGACAAGTCCCGGCCACCTCAGACACCCACCCAAGAGTCAAAGCTGCCTTGGATTCCCTGAAGGAGTGAGGTGTATTGGACCCTTGGCATAGGGATAACCCTATGGGTATGGACTACACCTTCTTTTTGGCAGTCCATGGGTCACACTGTTGTATTAACTTTTGGTTGGCAGATGGTGTGGCGGCTCAGGGCATCTTGGACGTCACTATTGAGAATATTATTATTTCAGACCGTGCACCAGTGGCCTTAGTGTACCTCCCAATGGGACACCAACCTTCATCCTCTAGATGGCGCTGTAGTCCCCTTCTCCTAAAAGATGAAGAATTTTGTAAGAGGCTTCGGGCAGAGGCCAAATCTTTCTTCCAAATGAATTCTACAGGAGAGGTTAATCTGGACACGGTCTGGGAGGCCTTCAAGACTTTCCTGTGGGGCTGTATTATCTCCCACACTGCCATCCAGAATAGAAAATGGAGAGAAGAAATGTGCCATCTGCAGCAGGAACTCTTTAGTTTGGAGAGGCAGTTGAAGAGCATGTCTACTCCCTCCAGTAACCTAATCTCTATGATAACTGGTCTTAAATACAGAATAAATACCCTTCTAGAGCACAAGGCTGAATGGTAGCTTTTTTGGACAAAACATAGGTTCTGGGAATTGAGTGATAAAGGAGGTAGGCTGCTGGCATACCACTTGAGGAAGCAAAAAGCCTACTCTCAGAAACATGCTCTTCATTCCCAATCCGGAAAGATTGTCACAAAACCCCTGGAAGTTGATGGCACCATGAGACAATTCTATCAAACCCTATATTCCTCTGAGGCCCCTACGACAGGTCCCATTCCCCCTCCCGATATGATATGTTTTCTAAACTCCATCTCACTTCCCCACTTAGGCCCAGAAGAAGTATGGAGGCTGGAGAAACCCCTATCTCTCCAGGAGCTCAAGGTAGTGCTCGGAGAACTGTCAAAGTATAAAGCCCCTGGAGCCAAAGGTATGACAGTGGAGTAGTATCAAATGCTGTCGGACAAGATTTCTCCACCACTCTTGACAGCACTGCAGGAAGCCCATGCCCAACGTGTCTTTCTGCCATCTATCAGAAAGGTGATTATCACTCTCATACCTAAACAGTCTAATGATCTGCTAGGCTGTGCCAATTTCCGGCCAATCTCCTTACTCTCGGTGGACACCCAGATTATGGCGAAGGTCCTCGCTAATAGGCTCAAGTTGGTTCTTCCCTACTTGATACACCCCTCCCAGGCCAGCTTTAGTAAAGGAAGGATGGGGGCAGATAATATCCAAACTGTCTTAAACCTAAAATGGTTCACGCTGAACTCCTCAACACTGATGGCCATGTTGGCAGTAGAAAAGGCTTCGATTTGGTGATGTGGGGATACCTTCATCATATACTCGAGTCCTACAGTTTCAGCCCCTATTTTTGGAAATGTATTACTTCCTTGTATAATTCCCTGACAGCTAAAGTCCTTACAAATCATAATCTCACCCCCTCCTTCGAGCTCCAGAGAGGTACTCGACAGGGTTGCCTGCTCTAACCGTTTCTGTTTCTCCTAGCGCTGGACCCGCCGGCTAGAAAACTTCCATCTACTCAGGAAGTACAGAGTATTGAGGTGCAGGGGAAGCAATATTTGGTTAATTCCTATGCTGGTGATCTTCTCCTCACAGTATCCAACCTGTTGGGCTTATTACCCTCGTTCTTGGAATCCTCCAGAACTTTGCCCAATTCTCAGGACTTGTGGTGAATCAGAAGATGACCACCCTGTCCTCCCTTAACCTTAACTGTAGGCAGGAGTGCTTGCAGGATACCCTGTTGGTTTGGGCCCCGCAGGGTTCCTCCTATTTGGGCATTGCCATCCCCACCAACTGGAAGAACCTGATGGAGGCCAATTATGGCCCCTTAGTCAGTGATCTGACAACAGAGATCCAACGTTGGCTTAAGTTAAAACTCTCTTTAAAAGGCAAAGTGGAGTCCCTGTGAATGTTTACCCTTCCTAACATGGCTTATCTAGTCCATAACTTACCAATTAAACTGATCTTATGCACCCTGCAGACGTTGGATAAGCTTGTGGCCAACCTTTTATGGGAAGGGAAACCTTCTTGGTTCGGCAAAGCCCAGCTCCGGGTTCATTGGACAAGGGGTGGCTTGGGTCTTCCATGGTTTCAGGGCTACTATTTAGTCTACAAGACAGCCCAAGCCACTAGATGGTTTATGCCGCTTTCACCCACTTCACCCATATGGGTTATCTTGGAGGCTGACATTGCTGGCACTCAGTGGCTAGGGTCACTTTTAGGCCCAGGTAGTAAGCCCAAGGCTGTGGCACCCCCATCCTATGGGAGACATGGCTCACATGGTGCTCTTGAATGGTTCTGACACATACACTCAAGGAGGCCTGGGCACCACTACTCAGATGTACAGGTTTCTGGCTTTGGGACAACTCACACATCCAGGTATGGGGTGAACCCATTGCATGGCACTCCTGGTGGAACCAGGGGATCTGTACCATTGGGGACATTCTACTCCTGGGTACTGAGATGTTACAGTCTTTTCAACAACTTCAGGAATGTTTCCATCTCAAAGAGGGAATTCCGGAGATATCTCCAGATTTGTGACACTATCTGGACGTTCAAGTTGACAAACCCTTCCACACTGGCGTGGCAATGGCTAGAAATGCTGCACAAACATGGGAAGGTCAAAGGGGTGGTGAGCAGGATATACTACTTGCTCGGGGATGCACAGCCAGATACCACGGACAAGTATAGGACAAGGTGGGAACAAGATTTACAGGTCCCCGTCTCACAGGAATCCTTGTCGCGACTCATTCACAATGCTCATCTGGTATACAAAGATACCAGGAGTCAGTACTGCAGTTGAAGACACTCCTCTGTTGGTATCGCACACCCGCAATCCTACAATCTATGAATATCTTGACTCATTCCAGATGCTGGAGGTGTCAAGACCAACAGGCCGGCCTACTGCACATATTGTGGCAAAGCCCTGCACTGCTTCCATACTGGTCTGCGGTTTTGGTGGACTGTTCTAAGGTGGCAGGCCACGCAATCCCTCTCTCCCCCTTTACGGTGTTGCTCGGCGATACCTCGACCTTGGGCATGTTAACAGGCCCTATGAAGGAATGGGTCATGGATGCACTTTTGGAGGCCAAGAGACTCATACTGATGAAAAGGAGACAACCACTCCCTCTGGCCCTCCAGGCTTGGTAGGCTGCATTGGCACATCTAGCTATTCTTGAACGATTATCTGCCAGCTCAGATCAAGTGGGTAAATACATCATGAAATAGGGAGCTTATCTGGACTTGCAACTTTGCTCCGTACCCCCACCACCGCCTGGCAACCCACTTCTTTGATTGCTACTTAACATCAGATACCCACTTCTTTAATTTATTTATTAAATTTTGTTAACCGGGTAAGCCCACTAGGCACCAGAGGTCCTTTTTTCAGGGGCGACCCGGAGTTAGTTACATATAGTTGAACAAGTACAGTCAATAGATACAGAGTAGTACATTGTGTACAAGTGTACGATGGTTTTGTGCAACAATAATTGGACAACACAACACAACAACAGTGGCAGTTGTTAGGCTTAGGACAGGTAGTACATTAAAATATACAAGCAATGTGGTATAGGTTTTTAAAAGGGTACAGTGTTACATTGGAGATGCCAGCTTTATATACAAGACATCCCTCTCTTTTCTTTTCCCCTACTTTGAGTTATCCTGTGCTCTCCGCTTGAGATAATTCATGGGAGGGATGTTTAACATAGATTTTGTTGTTATTGCTGTAATTTCATATCTTAGGGTTTAGTCACTGTACAGACTTTTGTTATCTCTGATATATTTGTATATATATATATATATATATAGCCTAAATCTCTGATGCTGAGTGAGACAGCTTTGGTTTATGGTATAGCTTTACCAACCAGTTTTTTGTTTGGTAGTTTGCCCTGTTTGGAAATTGGTATATGCTTTATGGTTTATGTTTCTCATGCTCTACTTCTAAGTGTCTTGTTAAGATGGGAAATCTAAATGAAGTATTTGATGTTAAAAATAAAATTGTTATTGTATTAGATCACACTCACAGATTTAGGTGAACATTTTCTGCTTAGGTTCACCATTATTTACCAACGGTTGCTCCATTCTTCATCCTCATTTAGACTTACTTCTTTGGTTAATGCTTCTAAGCTGTAGATCCAAAACATTTCCCTGTTCTCCACATTGCAGCCCCTGCAATAGCCAAACCAGTAGCATGGCTGTTTAACCAATCTCTCCTCGAAGGGCAAGTGCTCTCACAATGGAAAGTGGCCCTTGTCTCCCCTATCCACAAGGGGGGCCCACGGGAACAGGTTTCATTTCGTTAGGTTGAAAACTACTGCCCAAAATCCCTCCTGTCAATCCTTAGCAAAGTGATGGAGAGGATTGTGTATAATCAAATAGTGGAATATACAGAGAAACACAGCATTTTCACTGTGCAACAACATGGATTTTGGAAGAACCATGACACAGATATAGCTCTGATAGCTCTCACCACAGAGATATTGTCAGCTTTAGATAAGGGGATGCTCACTGGTGTGTTTTTTATTGACCTCACCAAAGCATTTGACCTAGTAGACCACCAACTCCTCCTAGCAAAACTGAAGCGGATTGGCCTAGATAGTCACATGGTTCAATGGTTTACTTCTACCTTCAGGGCAGATCCCAGCTAGTGAGATGGCAGGGTGCCATTTCGGATAAGATCCTGGATGATTTACCCTAGGGATCTATCCTGGGGCTTCTGCCATTTTCAATATTCATCAGTAAGCTGCCAAACTACTGCAGTGGGGCACAGATCACCAGATACGTGGATAATGCAGTGCTCTTTAGGTCCTCGAGCGATATAGCCATCCTAAATAATATCCCAAATCATGACCTCTTAACACTGGAGAATTGGCTAAACAATAACAAACTGGTGCTCAGTGGCAGAAAAACCAAGGCCATGTTGTTTGGTCCGAAAAAACTGGGACCAGACAGGTCCAATATGCTAGATCTCTCACTAGATAACAGGTCGAAGAGTGATGTAGCTGAGTCCCTGAAGTACGTTGGGGTCACCCTAGACCAAGACTGCACCTTCAAGGCTCACATCACCCAGCTCAACAAGACTCTGAACCATAACATTGGCCTCCTGTATTGCCTCAGTCCTTTTCTCACGCATAACTCCAGACTCAGGATTACACAGGGTATCCTCCTACCCACCCTGCTATACAGCTTGTCTGTACTGCTCTCAGCCAAAAACACTGAGCTGCTGAAATTAAGAACCCTGTACAACAGAATATGCAGGTTTGTGGCTGGGGCCTCCTCGAGAGAACACCACGCTCAAGTCCTCCAAACCCTAGCCTGGCCCACCCTGGATGACGGGATAAAGTACTCATCTTTTTGCTTAGCCTACAAGCTTAGGCAGCCTAGCCCCACCCCCCAAGTCTAGCAAATCTCTTAGTACCTAAACAGAGTAGCAGACCACTGAGGTCCTCTAGTAGGCAGCTCTTAATAATAATACCCATGACCGTGTCAGCCCATGGGTCCAGAGCATTCTCCAATTTCATCCCCCCCTCTGGAACGTACTCCCAACCACCCTTCTGGAATGTACCTCACTAGGTGTTTTCAAAAAAGACCTGAAGACCTATCTGCTAGAGCTCAACCAGTGCAACTGTTTCCACTGACGTCTCTGCAATTGTGTTTCATGTACCAACTAACTCTGGCCAGGTACAGTATGACTGTGTTCAAAAATGTGTCCCAGTGCCATGTAAAGTGATGTATATACTGTTAAAAAGGAAAAAATGTCTATTAGCAAGCATTTGGCAATCTTGCTGACGTTGGCATTGGTTTTGCAAGAGTTAGACAGATGCATCAAAGGAATGGCAGTGAACTACGGAAGTGACACCAACCCCACACCACCCTGAAGAGACTGACAGGCACTGAGGTGTGTCTTTGAGTGTCGGCCATAATGCTCACGTGATTTCACCTCACCCTACCCTGCAGAGTCCGACAAATATCGCGTTTTGCCTTGGGGTCCTCGGGCCTTATGCTAACCCCGACTACCAACAATTACAGGCCCATCTCCCTGCTATCTAGCCTTGGTAAGATTCAAGAGAGACTAATTTATGGACAACTCCAGGACTATCTAGAGCTCCACCATTTACTTGCCCCCTCCCAGCATGGTTTCAGAACCAATCATGGGACTGACACCGCGCTTATCAAGTTCTTCACTGATGTTCTCAGAGAACTGGGCAAGGGATCCCCCACCGGGGTAGTCTTCATTGACCTTTCCAAGGCTTTTGACCTTGTAAACCACAACCTGCTCCTTACAAAACTGAGCCAGGTCAGGTTAGACAGCCACTGCCTATCGTGGTTCAACAGTTACCTCACAGGGAGGACACAGAGAGTAAAATGGAAAGACTCCCTGTCGGAGCCTCTCCCCCTAACGGATGGGGTGCCCCAAAGATCTATCCTTGGCCCCCTTCTCTTCTCTCTTTTCACAAACGATCTCAGTAAACACTGTGGGGTAGCTCAGTGGTACAGTATGCGGATGACGAGTCATATACCCCTCCTGTAATCTGGGAGGTCTCTGCTCCGGGCTACAGGAAGACCTGGGTTCCCTTGAGCAATGGCTTGTCTCCAACAGAATGATCATTAACCCTAACAAGACCAAGGCCATGCTATTTTGCCCAAGAACCCTCAGCTGGGACAGAAGCCCACATCTCAGGCTGATGACCAAATCAGGAAAAAGACTTGAAGTGGTTGAATCGATAAAATACCATGGCCTCACCCTGGATCAGTGCTTCTCCCTCAAGGATCATGTCGACCAGGTAACCAAAAATATTCACGCCAAACTCGGGACCTTGTATAGGCTGAAAGACCAGTTGATACCCGTGGTCAGGGCCTCCATCGCCACAAGCGTCCTCCTCTACCCTCTCCTATGCGGCCCTGGTGATACAGGGAGCTGCCAAACAAGAGATGAACAGATTACAAGTCTCTATCACAAGGTGGCAAGGTGGCTCGCTTCACCACCCTATCCGACTCCCAGGCTCACCACTGTGACACTCCGTCCCAACTAAACTGGCCCTCCTGGGAGGCCCGGCTCCAATACCCCCTACTCTGCCACACTCATAAACTACTCAGCTCATCCCCTCCTCCCAGCCTCACTGGACTCATTGCCCAAAAGAGAAACCCTAGGCTCCTCAGAACAACGGACAGAACCCTCCTCACAGTGACAAGGGTTAGAACCAAGGCGGGGGATAAGTCGTTCGCCATCACAGCGCCCACCCTATGTAACTCCCTACCCCCTGGTGTTCAGGATGCTACCTCTACCCACACCTTCTGCACAAGGCTGAAGGCTCATATGATGGTCACCTCCATATGCAACTGCTAAAGTGAGAGGCTCCTAAGTGGAAGCTCACCCCTCTCCCTCATATGGAAATAGCGACTATCACTGCACCCCATCTACTGTATATAGCACTGCACCCCATCTGTAGAGCTTACCCAGCAAATGTTAACTGCTAAAAAGCTACCATGTCTTACCTCTTAAATGTAACAGCTGAAAAACTACTATGTAGTATGTTCCTCGCTGTCTAGTGTAATGTACCTGTGCTGTATGCTAGCCCATGTATTATTCCATGTAATTCCCGGGGTCGCCCCTGAAAAAGGGACCTTCGGGGCCCAGCAGGCTTACCCGGTTATCAAAATTTAATAAATAAATAAATACGTTGAAATGAGTGCAGTATAGGAGAATGGGGAGAACTTTGGGGCCGAACAGTGCAAGGCACAGTTCGATGCCTGTCAGTGGCTGCAGGGTGGGTGTGGGTGTGGGGGTGAAATGGCGTGAGCATTAGAACCGACAGTCTAAAGTCACACCCCTGACGTCAGTTAGTCTCTACAGGTTGGGACATTATGGTTAGAAACCCTAACACCCCGGGCATTTGTTGGTATTTGCACTCCAAATTTTCGACATGGGATTTTTCTCACCCCACCTCATGAAAGCATTTGGGACCTCTGCTCATGAACAGTGGCACTGTGATTTTGTTAATCTGTCCTGAATGTTGATGTCCCACAGTGATTGCGCCATTCTGCGCCAGTAGCTCAAAACCACATTTTGGGCAGGATGTGAGAAATGACAACTGTAAAGTTCTTAAGGAGGTGTGCAAAAATGGAAATGTGGAAAATCTGGAGTGAAAATATTAAACATCTTCCAAGTTATGAGTGTGCATGGAAACTGCGCAATGCATGCTCGTAACACAGTCATTCTGTGGAATTTTCTCACCAAATTTTCAACATAGGCATTTTGGGACCTCCACTCATGAACACTGTCACAGTGATTTTCTTAATCTGTCCCGAACATTGATTTCCTACAGTGACCAAGCCATTGTGCACTGCATGTGCAAAACCACATTTCGCACAGAATGTGAAAAATAACAACTGTACTGTTCTTAAGGAGGTGTGCAAAAATGGCAATGTTGAAAATCTGGAGTGAAAATATTAATTCTCGAACTTACGAGTGTGCATGTAAACTGCGCAACGCACGCTCACAAAATGGGCATTTTGTGGAATTTTGTCACCACATTTTCAGCATATGCATTTTGGGACCTCTGCTCATGGACAATGTCACTATGATTTTCTTAATCTGTCCAGAACATTGATTTTGCACACTGACCACACCATTGTGTGCCACATGTGCGAAAACACATTTCAGACGAGATGTGAAAAATGACAGCTGTACTTTTCATAAGGAAGTATGGTAAAATGGCAATGTTGAAAATCTGGAGTGAAAATATAAAAAATTCTTTAAGTTACGAGAGTGCGCAGGAACTGCGCAACACATGCTTGTGATGCAGTAATTTGGGGGAATTTTTTCTACAAATTTGCAACATAGGGTTTTTGGGAACCTACCTCAAGATCTGTGACACTGTCATTTTGTTAATCGGTCCCGAAAGGTGGTTCTACACAGTGACCGTGAAATCACCTTTTGGGACTGAATGACAAAATGACAGTGACTGAGTTAATGAGGTGGGGTCCCAAGAACCCCATGTTGAAAATTTGGTGAACAAATACCCCAAAATGGCCGAGATATCCACTAAGGTTGAAAAAAAACCCTATTTATGCCATTATACAGCTTATCGGCATTTCTTCAGTTTGCGGTCAGCTTTGAAGAGTGCAGACGTGTTCCTGGTCCACTGAAGATTGTCATGCCAGCCTATGGAGGGAAGTATGGGGTGAGGGGGTGTGTGGGGAGGTGGGTGCGCAGAGGGTGGGTGCGGGTTGGGGGTCACGAGAGACTGTGAGGGACTGTTTTCTGTTTTTACAAGGAAAAAAAAAACAGCAACGTGGGATGCTTTGGGCATGCTGTGGTGGACTCCCAGCGTGCTGGCATACCTGGGTGTTTCTTTGGGGGGGATGGAGCCGATGGGGATTGGGCACCCTATTGGCCATACAGTGTGCTGGGGGCATGAGCACGCTGGGGTGGGCTCCTGTATGTGCCATCTGGATTTTTGTTTTGGGGAAAGCTGGAGGCGATGGGGATTGGGCACCCCTATCGGCACACGGTGTGCTTTTGGGGGCAGCATGAGCCGAGGGGGATTGGGCACCCCCTCAGCACACAACAAATTTTGGGGGGGGGGTATTATGCCGACGGAGATTGGGCTACCCCATCAGCAAATGAACTGGCAAGGACAAATGCCGACGGGGGATTAGGCACCCCCGACGTCGGCTGTTATGGGGACTGCAAGAGGTAGATGGCTCCGCCATGTTTATTGAAATGTTACACAAGGGAAGGCACGCCCTGCAATGAGGGGGCAATCCCTCATTACAGCGGCTAAATCCTTTCAAGGTGGTGGCACGCTTTTGCACTGCTGTCATAGACAGCGTGCAGTCTAATTCGTGCCACAGAGCCCAGCCCCAAAAAGCAGTGGTGCCACTGGCCACTACAGGGCCGCACCTCTAAAACCTGCTATTCCTAGTTACCGCAGTATGTTTCTTGCACATTCGCAAGACAGCATAAAAAAGGAATAATGACTAAATGTAAATTCTAGTATCTAACATTTGATTGTAAACACTGTCTCTGAAAATCTGCAAATCCTACCCTATGTAACTCTAGAACACATTGTAGTCTGTGAACTCCATTTATCTTTAATAAATCCAGACTCGCCCCTGAAAAAGGGACCTGTATTGGACTCAGTGGGCCTACCTGGTCAACAAACTTAAATAAATATATAAATACATTCTTTATTCCAGTCTCCCCCTCTCCTAGGTTTAGGTATCACCTCCCAACCCCAAAACCTTAATGAGGCTGCAATGTGTCCCTCCAAGTTAAAGTGTACTGCTACAGGGGGGTTTCATTCTTGTTCTTTCTGTTACTTGTGTGCTCTCCTATTCAAATTCTGTGTGGTCTCAATGTTTTTCCCAGATATATTTGGCTACAGGAGCACTTTAATAAATAGACCACATGGTCTGTATTACAGTCTATGTAGTCTGTTATGCAAAACTTCTTGTCTGTCCTTGTCTGTGCCACAGAATTCTTTTGGTCTGTGCTATATATGTGGCAATGTCTAGTACAGAGATGCATGCCTGGTCTCAAAGGTCCCAGTAACAAATGTGCTTCTGGTTCTCTGTCCTGACAATGGTCTGTGTGGACCAGTTTATCTCAAATTGTTGTCTTTTTTCTTTGATGCTAATATAGATTTTTGTTCAAATGCTTGTGTTCACATTCCCTCAAGTACTACCCAATTTTTGCCTATAATTTTTTTTTATTTCAGTACTTTTCTCTGAGAATTCCACTAACAATACCATTCTGTTACTGGTGTTCTTGTTTCGTCTACCTTTATCTTGAAGGAGTTCTGCTCTGTCTCTGTTTTTAATGACCTGCCTAACTATGTTGCCTGGGTAGCCTCTCTGTGTGAATATGTGGGCCATATTTTCCAACCCTCTCTCTCTCTCTCTCTCTTCTCTCTCTCTCTCTCTCTCTCTCTGTCTCTCTCTCTCTCGCTGTTTCGTGTCAGGTTCATTACAATCCCTAGTGGTTCTAATCATTTGAGAATAACGGATGTAATCAATCAGGTGGTGAAGGGGGAAGCTGGTTGCATGTAGCAGGGTATTCTGGTCTTTGGTTTTTCTGTAGATCTCTGTGTCTACCCTATCCTTCTTTTTATATAACAGAAGGTCTAAAAAAGGGATCGCTATACTGTATTCTGTGGTAAATATCAAGTGATCTGTAACCATGTTCGAATATTCATAAAACTGTTTCATTGTGATTTCATCTCCATCCCCCAGAAAAAGCAAATCATCAGTATATCTTCTGAATAGCTTGATGTGTTTTAAAAAAGGATTTTCTAATGGGCTTAGCACAAATTGCTCCTCAAATGCCTCCATGTGGAGATTTGCATAAATGAGAGCAGTGGTGCTCCCCATGGGTGTTCTTCTAGTTTGCATGTAAAACTGGTCTTTGAAACGTAGATAGTTCTCATACAATACTAGCCTGAGTAGTTTTACTAGCATTCTTGGGTCTTTTTGTATGGGATCTTTCTAATCTTTCCAATACTTTAATGAGGATATCAAGCCCTTCCTCATATGGAGTACAGGTGTCTAAGTTCTGTATGTCCATTGTCACCAGGTACACATTCCTGAGACCACCTTTTTGTTTTCCTTCTCTAAAATGTTAATAACATCTCCTGAATAATCTTTTAAAGATTGTGCAAAGAAGTTTATGTAAAAAGAAATGGGCTCAAGGATGGAACTGAGGTATGAAACAGTAGGCCTTCCCTTTATACACCATAGGGAGGTTATAAAAAACAGGGGAATGTGGGAATTTTGCAACAAGTCGGTTTCCCATTCCTCTGTTTTAAGCTGTGTGCCTCATCTAACACTTCTTTGATGCTTACCTGGATTACTTCTGGTGCGATTTTTGGCTGAGAGCAGTACTGATTACTTCTGTAGGGTCATGTGTTATGGGGGGGGGTGCTGACCATACAGTGAAACCTCAATGGCGAAATCCCTCCCAGCGACAATCGCAACAGGTTTCAAGATTGTTGCTGTGAGGGACCTGAGGGTGAAAATTCACCCTTTCACCGTGTTTCACCCCCCCAGATTAACTCTGACTCGTGGGTTGACAATCTTTAGTAGAGGGGGCACGGCGGGCACAGCCCCCCAAGTGAAAGACACCAATGTTGGACAGGCGAAAATTCACCTATCAACATTGGGGATGTTGCTATGCCGAACCTCGACAACAGTGTTGTCGATTCGGCATAGGTAAACCATTATGGGGGTGTAGAGTATTTCTGTCTAATAGTTTTTTTTTTACACATATTTCAGTATTGGTTCAAATCCATAATACAATGCCCCACCCATGTCTGCTGGTTTTACTGTAATGCTTTTGTCTTCCTCCAGTGTTCTCAGAGCCATGTTTTCAGAGTGGATGTGATAAGTACTAGAAGTCAGTAGTAGGCACTCAAGAAGAACATATAAACACAGAAAAGTAGACAATGTTGGCAGAAAAAGACCAACGGTCCATCCAATCTGTCCAAATTCTCTAAATTCCTGGAACCTTCCTTGGAATCTAATGTTTTACCAGGGTGCTAACCTTCCCGGTCCTTTCCCCATTCTCTTCCTTGGGTCTGTCACCCCAGGCAACTACTATTCCCTTCATTCTGTCCCAGGACTGCTTGAATCCCCCAGCTGTGTTCACTCCCACCACCTCAACTGGAAGACGTTTCCAAGGTTCCATCACCCTTTTTGTAAATAACTACTTCCTTACATCCCTCCTGAACCTCCCACCTGCTATTTTCTATTTGTGTCCATGAGTTGGTATGCAGACTGAATAACTCCCCCCAGTTCACCTTATTAATTCCTTTAAGGAATTTGAAGGTCTCAGTCATATCCCCCCTCCCTTCTGACCTCCAATGAGTACATATTTAGTGACTTAGGGTGCCCCTTACAGGATCAACCCTGTTGTCTCTGAATCATTTTGGTCACTCTGCGTTGCACTGTCTCCAGCTTATCCTTGGTCTTTTCTGAGGTGAGGATACAAGATCAGGGCACAGTACTCCAGGTGGGGCCTCACCAGGGATCTGTAGAAGGAAGAATTACCTATTTTCTTCTGCTGTCAACCCCCCTCCTGATACATCCCAGCATCATGTTAGCCTTGCCATAGGCCTTGATGCACTGATTCAGTTGTTTAAGGGAGTTTCTGAAGATAACTCCTAGATCCCGTTCCTTGCCTGTAGTGGTAAGCCCCCCCCCCCATCTAGTACTCTTTCTTGCAGTTCTTTTTCCCCAGGTGCATGATCTTGTACTTTTTAGCATTGAATTTTAATTGCCAGACCCGAGACCACCCCTTGAGCTTTTGTAGGTTCTTCTGCATATCGCTTCTTCCCTCATCACTATTCACCCTCCCACATAGTTTTGTGTCATCCGCGAAGAGACATAACCTTTCTCAGATTTCTTCACCAGTGTCACTGATGAACAAGTTGGAGAGTACTAGGCCCAGGACAGATCCCTGTGGAACCTCCCCCATCCAGGGAGCACCAGAGCCACCACCACTACCTCAGAGGTTGTGAAGAAAGCACAGCAGTTGTACCACAGTGGGCTCAGGGAGGGTGAGGATGGTGGAACAGAGGCACACCCAGTCAGTTGTTCCACACCACAATCCATACACCATTCTGGGGGAGCATAGCTCCCCTATGGATGCACCCACAGAGGAGACTAAGGAGGCTGAGGGCAACTGTCACAAGGGAGGCCCACAGGAAGGAGGCAGAGGACACCACAAGGAAAGGAAGCAGCTCCTGGTGGGGGACTCAATTATTAGGGGGATAGAACTGGGGGAGCAGGAAAACTGAGTAAGGTGCCTGCCTGGTGCCATGGCTTGGAGAGACAGGAAGCGCATCCTTGGGATCACGAGAACAGCTGCACAGGAGTCTGAGCTGGACGTCATTGTCCACCTAGGGACAAATGACTTAGCTCATCATGAGATTAGAGCACTGCAGAAGAGACCTCTTTGTAGAATTGGAAGGTCACGGCTGCAGCACCACAATATCCTTCCTCTGAGGTGCTACCTGTCAATGGCATGAGTGAGGCGAGGGTACTTTGCACCATGCAGTTTAATGAATGGTTGAAAAATGGTGTGGAGCACAGGGTTTGGCTTCATTGGGGACTGGGGTTCCACCTAGAGGACACCAGCCTTTACTGGCAGGATGGTCTGCATCTGTCCAGGAAGGAACAAGTCTTTTGAGCAATCGGTTTAAATGCTTCATTGGCAAGCTTTTAAACTAGTCAAGGGGGAGGCACTGATAAGCAGCAGGAAATCCCAGCCCTCCTACAAAACAGGGTACTAAATGAGAAAAGACCGAGGTAGAAAGGTCAGTGGAGGATGCTGCAAAAGAAGGTAAAGCCATCAAAAATGGAGAGCAATGAGTACCAATGCCCGTAGTCTGAGTAACAAGCTTCCTGAATTAGTGACCTTGATGGAGGAGGAACATCTGGATATCGTGCAGTCACAGAAACATGGTACACACAAAACCATGACTGGGACGTAAACATACCAGGATACACTATCTACAGGAGGGACAGGGAGGGTAAAAGAGGAGGAGGAGTAGCTTTACATAAGGGAAGGAATCAAAGCAACAGAACAAAAGGAGAACAGGGAGGAGAAGAAGCACTGTGTGTAAATTTGGAGACCGGCAATGGCACCACAATCTGCACAGGGGTTGTATACAGACCCCCTTCTCAGGGGGAGGAAATGGACAAGGAAGTGATAGAAAGAGTACTTAGAATGGCAGAAAAAGGGGAGATATTGCTGATGGGTGATCTGAATATGCCAGATGTTAACTGGAGTGCAGTTGCAGCAGCCACTTCGAAGAGTGGGGTTATTCTAGATGCCTTACAGGGGGCATGCCTTAGACAACTAGTATTGGAGCCCACTCAAGAGGGAGCAATCTTAGACCTGGTTCTCTCAAATGGAGATGAAGGGAGGATCACAGATGTAGAAGTGGGTAGCCATCTGGGAACTAGTGACCATCGAACAGTATGGTTCACAATAAACACAGCAATAGAGTCAAGCCATACAAAGGCAAAAGTACTGGACTTTAGGAGGGCTGACTTTGCCAAAATGGGTGAGTGCCTAAGGAGTGCACTAGCAAATGGGCAGGAAGGAGGGGTGGAAGAACAATGGGGAATAATAAAAACTGCCATCACAGAGGTAACAAGCCTTTGTGTGAAGCAAATAAACAAAACGAAACGATGTAAGAAACCACTATGGTTCTCAAAGGAAGTGGTAGTGAAGGTTCAAGAGAAAAAGAAAACATTCAGGAAGTACAAGGAATCACAGAAGGAGCAGGACAGAGAACTGTATCAGTTAAAGCAAAAGGAAGCTGGGAAGGCAGTCAGAACAGCAAAGGCCCAAACCGAGGAAAAGATAGCCAACTCAGTTAAGAAGGGAGATAAAACCTTTTATAGGTACATCAGGGAGCAAAGGAAGACCAAGGGAGGGTTAGTGAGGCTTAATAAAGGGAGGGAGGGTGGGCAGAGGTGACTGTGAAAAGGCAGAGATACTAAACAAATACTTTTGCTCAGTATTTACAAAGGAAGAGGGTGAGGTACCTAAACAAACAGCAGAAACACTCTGGATACAGAAGTTGATACCAGCCCATTTACAGAAGAAAGGGTTCTGAAAGAACTCTTAAAACTGAAGATGGACAAAGCAATGGGGCTTGATGGGATTCATCCCAGAATTCTAAAGAACTAAAGGTAGAATTAGTGACACCACTGACTACCCTCTTTAACAAATCATGGGAGGATGGGGTGGTACCCAAGGACTGGAGGAGGCAGATGTGATTCCCTTCACAAAAGTGGAGCAAGGCAGAAGCAAGAAACTACAGACCTGTTAGTTTAACCTCAGTGGTAAGGAAAATGATGGAATCACTTGAAGGAAAGAATTGTTGAGTATCTAGAGGCCAGAGGGCACAGGACCCAAGGCAGCATGGATTCACAGCGGAAGGTCATGCCAGACAAATCTGATAGATTTCTTTGATTGGGTGACCAAAGTAGTAGATCAGGGAGGGCTGTGGACATGGCCTACCTAGACTTTAGCAAGGCATTTGACACAGTCCCACACAAAAGATTAATATACAAGTTAGTCAGCCTGGGAGTGGGTCCCAAGATGACAGCCTGGGTAAGAATTGGCTAGAGAATAGGACACAGAGAGTAATAGTAAATGGAGTCCACTCTGAAGAAAGGGGTTACTAGTGGGGTACCGCAGGGGTTCAGTATTAGACCGGTCCTCTTCAATATCTTTATAAGCTACATTGCAGAGGGACTGAAGGAAAAGTAGTCTCTTTGCAGATGACACAAAGATCTGCAACAGAGTTGATGCACAAGGTGGGTGGAAAGTATGAGAAGGACTTGGCAAGGTTAGAGGAATGGTCAAATGTATGGCAGCTTAGATTCAATGCTAAGAAGTGCAAGGTAATGCACCTGGGAAACAAAACCCAGGGAAGAGTACACAATGGGGGGTGAGATACTAACAACAACAAAATGGAAAGGACCTGTGGGTAGTCATATCAGATGACCTAAAGGTGGGCAAGCAATGTGAGAGGGCAGCAAGAAGGGTTGGGGGATACTGGGATGCATAGGGAGAGGCATCACCAGTAGAAAACAGGAAGTTATTATTCCTCTGTACAGACAGTTGGTAAGACCCCATCTGGAGTACTCATGCAGTTCTGGAGACCCAATCTCCGCAAAGACATAGGCAGGATGGAAGCTGTCCAGAGGAGGGCAAATAAAATGGTGCAGGGTCTGCACCGGAAGACATATGAAGAGAGACTTAAGGAGCTAAATATGTATAGCCTCGAGGAAAGGAGGGAGAGGGGGTACATGATAGAAACTTTCAAGTACCTCAAGGGAATCAACAAAGTCCAAGAGGGTAGCATCTTTCAAAAAAAGAGGTGTGCAAGAACAAGGGGGCACAATTTGAAGATAGAAGGGGCGGCTCAGAGGTAATTTAAGGAAGCATTTTTTCACAGAGAGGGTTGTGGATGAATGGAACGGCCTTCCGGAGGAGGTTGTGGAGTCAAAAACAGTGGTTGAATTCAAGCATACATGGGACAGTCATAAGGCAATTCTAGGGGTTGGGGGTAGGAAGAAGTAGGCTGCTGGTTAACTAGGATCTGCAGCTTATCCATTAGGTAGGGAAATGGGCAGATGGGTGGGCCAAGCGGTCCTTATCTGCCATCAAAATCTATGTTTCTATGTAACCCTGCTCATCACCTCTCTGTCCTCTGGTTTAACTCTTTTGACCACAACCTCTGTTGCCTCCCTGCTAGCCAATTGCCCACCCAGTTTACTAGACTATGAGTTGCACCCAGATCTTTCATCTTCTTAAGCAATCTCTTGTGTTGTACCGAATCAAAGGCCTTACTAAAGTCAAAGTACAGTAGGTCCACCATGTGGCTCTTGTCTATCTCCTTAGTCACCCAATCAAAAAATACTATCAGATTGGTCTGACAAGAGCTTCCAGCCACAAAACCATGTTGTTTGCTATCCTGGAGTCCATTGCTCTCCGGGCAGTCTATAAGTTCCTCGTTGATCAGGGATTCCATCAGCTTCTCCACAATAGAGGCCTGTAATTCCCTATTGGCAAGCCTGTAATTGCTTAGTTGCTCATTATGCTCCCCCTTATGTAGCAGCATAACAGCTGCCATTTTCCAATCCCCTGGAACTTCCCAGGACCTGAGTGAGCTGTTGAACACCCCAGTCAGTGGTTCGGCCAGTTCCGCTGCTAGGTTCCCCAAGTATCCTTGGATGCAACCCATCTGGACCCATAGCCTTATTTATCTTAAGAGCTGCCAGCCTTTTCATGACCCTTTCACTAGTAAACAATGGCTGACTTATTTCTGGGGCTGCCATTGTGGCTGCTTTGATGCCATTCTCTGGCATGGACCTGCAGTTCTCCTTAGTAAATACGGAGCAAAAGAAGTCTTTCAGGACAGCTGCCTTTTGCCCGTCCTCCTCTATTACCTCCCCAATTTTTTTCTTTTTTTTCACTAATATATCCAAAACATTGTTTATGTCCATTCTTGACCCTCTCTGTGATGTGCAGCTCTGTGTCTGCTATAAATGAGACAAGCAAAGTAGAGCAGGTTATTTACAGCTAAGTGGTAAAGACCTTACTGGAAACTAGTTAACTTATGGCTAAGGTACAATGTTAAACTGTAGCTAAGCTATATTGTGGTGTAGTAAGTAGGAAAAGAAATATTGTGGTGTAGTAAGTAGGAATGGAGAGTCCACATGGTGGGGGGTTAACCAGCTGCTGGAGTTGTGGGTCTTCCATTCCTTGGGCTGCTCATTGGAAGGTTGGTCACTGTTCCAAATGCAGGAAGTTCGAGTAGCTCCATGCACAGCTGCTGGTATATGTCCCACCACCATATAGGCACTTAGAGTGAGCAACTGGGTAAGTGTGTAAACATAAATATTAATTGCTGCACTGAAAAGTCAGCTTAGTAGTTTCTGTCCTTAACTGGGGTATACACTTTTGTTTTCTGAAATTTCTGTTTCTAGGATCGTGGATATGTTGTTCATCCACACTCCTTGGCATGTCCCCTTCCACTTTAAATCTTGTCAGAAGTCTTCAAGCTGGCTGCTTCCACCCACCCGGGTGGTATAACCCTCGGCTCCGCCCCATGATGCCAGATCTTCCTTTCCGCTGGAAGATTTAGGTTGCTTCCCTCGTGCTCACGCATTTTGTAGGCCCTGGCTCTAAAATCTTCAGTTATTCTGAAAATCCGTCTAGTTCGCATTAGCGATTGTGACTCAATACCTTCGATTATGGAAGACAAGTCTTCCCCCGGATTTCGTCGGTGCCCTTGCGGACAGAAGATGTCATGCACCGATTCCCTCACCACGTGTGTTTACTGTCTCGGTGTCGACCATGACACCTCGAAATACAATTTGTGTCTCGCTTTCCATCCTAATGTCTTCGACGACCGTCTCGCACGCCTTAAGTTGGGGAGGCTGGAGAAACTGAACAATCTGATGAAATCCAAGGAGGCTCGGTGGGCAGTTTCCACTGCTGCGGGATCCACCGAGCAATTGGAATGCATGCAAGAATTTGAAGAGGAAGTGCCTCGGGCTGCAGAAACTACTCGGAGCTTCTTCGTTCCGCTCAACCTGGGCTCCACCTTCTTGGGTTCCTTCCGAGAGTTGTGCCAGTCTCTCCCTACCAAGTGAGAGGGTTCTGTGGGCTTGCACTCCTCCTGATCCTGTAAGCGGGAGAAGGATCCTGGATCATCATCCCAATGGAAACACTCTTGGAAGCGGGAGAGATCTTGGTCCCAAGAATTGGCTCCATTTCAAGATTGCTTCCTGCAGCCGCTGATGCTTCTGGTTGCCGTCTGGTCAGTAGACCAAACAGGTCGATCGACGATGTAGAAATCGTCATCAATCTGATCAATCCTTTATCGCTGACTCCGGTTGACGATTCTCTCGATTGAACTCCAATTCTGAGTTTCACCAATGAGGAGACCCAGCCTGCTGGGCTCCCATCGAGGAAGTGGTCCCTGACCCCGGGAAATCACTGGTCCCGCAGGTGTCTCCCAAGCGACCAAATCAGCCTGTCCGATCTTGATCGAGGTCTCGGACCCCCTCGACTGAAAGGCAGAGGAAGAGCCATAAATGCTCTAAAAAGAGGCGACGCCATCGGTCGTCCTCGTCTTCCTCGGATGAGGAGAGGCTCTGACAGAACCCGCCGGTGCTACGAGGACCTCATAGAAACATAGAAACATAGACTTTGACGGCAGATAAGGACCACTTGGCCCACCCAGTCTGCCCATTTTCCTACCTATTGGATAAGCTGCAGATTCTAGTTCACCAACAGCCTATTTCCTGCAACCCCCCACTACAATTGCCTTATGTCTGTCCCATGCATGTTTGAATTCCCCCACTGTTTTAGACCCAACAACCTCCCCAGGAAGGCAGTTCCATGCATCCACCACTCTTTCCGTGAAAAAACAATTCCTCACGCACCCTGAGCCGTCCCCTCTATCTTTAAATTGTGCCCCTTGTTCTTACACATCTTTTCTGAAAGATGCTACCCTCCTGGACTTTGTTGATTCCCTTGAGGAACTTGAAAGTTTCTATCATGTCCCCCTGTCCCTCCTTTCATCAAGGGTATACATTAAGCTCTCTCAGTCTCTCTTCATATGGTTTCTGATGCAGACCCTGCAGCATTTTAGTTGCCCTCCTCTGGACTGCTTCCATCCTGTCTATGTCCTTGCGTAGATGGGGTCTCCAAAACTGGACACAGTATTCCAGATGGGGTCTCACCAACTGTCTGTACAGAGAGATAACCACTTCCCTTTTTCTACTTGTGATGCGCCTTCCTATGCATCCCAGTATCCCCCTGGCTCTCCTTACTGATTTCTCACATTGTTTACCCACCTTTAGGTCATCTGATATGACCACCCCAAGTCCCTTTCCATTTTTGTTGTTGTTAGTACCTCCCCTGCTATTGTGTACTCTTCTCCTGGGTTTTTGTTTCCCAGGTGCATTACTTTGCAGTTCTTTGCATTGAATCTAAGTTGCCATATGTCTGACCATTCCTCCAACCTTGCCAAGTCCCTTCTCATCCTTTCTACCCACCTTGTGTATCAACTGTATTACAGATCTTTATGTCATCTGCAAAGAGGCATACCTTTCCCTCCAGACCCTCTGCAATGTCACCTATAAAGATGTTAAACAGGACTGGACCCAGTACTGAGCCCTGAGGTACTCCACTAGTAACCCCCCTTTCTTCGGAATGTGTTCCATTCACTATTACCTTCTGTGTCCTGTTGTGCAGCCAGTTTGCTACATAGGCTACCACCCTGGAACCCACTCCCAAGCTGGCTAACTTGATTATTAATCTTTTGTGCGGGACTGTGTCAAATGCCTTGCTAAAGTCTAGGTAGGCCATATCCACAGCCCCTCCCTGGTCTATTACTTTGGTCACCCAGTCAAAGAAATCAATTAGATTTGTCTGACATGACCTTCCTGCTGTAACTCCATGCTGCTTTGGTTCCTGTGCCCCGCTGGCCTCTAGGTACTCAACAATTCTGTCTTTCAGAAGTGATTCCATAATTTTCCCTACCACTGAGGTCAAACTTACAGGTCTGTAGTTTCCTGCTTCTGCCTTGCTCCCACTTTTGTGAAGGGGGAATAACATCTGCCCTCCTCCAGTCCTCAGGTACCACCCCATCCTCCCATGATTTGTTAAAAAGTGTGGTCAGTGGCATCACTAGGTCCTCCCTTAGTTCTTTTAGGATTCTGAGGTGAATCCTGTTAGGCCCCATTGCTTTGTCCACCTTGAGTTTTAGGAGTTCTTTCAGGACTCTTTTTTTCTGTAAATGGACTGGTGTCAACCCCCCTACTCAGAGTGCTTCTATTGTCTGGTTTAGGTAACTCCTCCTCATCTTCTTTTGTGAATACTGAGCAAAAGTATTCATTCAGTATCTCTGCCTTTTCACTGTCTCCCTCTGCCCACCTCCCCTCTCCTTTATTAATCTTCACTATTCCTCCCTTAACCTTTCTATGCTTCCTAATGTACCTATAAAAGGTTTTATCCCCCTTCTTAACTGAGTTGGGCTATTTTTTCCTCGGTTTGGGCCTTTGCTATTCTGACTGCCTTCCCCACTTCTTTCTGCTTTAATTGATACAGTTCCCTGTCGTGCTCCTTCTGTGATTCCTTATACTTTTTGAATGCAGCCTTTTTCTCCTTAACCTTCCCTGCCACCTCTTTTGAGGACCATAGTGTTTTTTACTCCGCTTTGTTTTCTTTATTTGTTTCACACAAAGGCTTGTTGCCTCTATGATGGCAGTTTTGATTTTTCTCCATTGTTCTTCCACCCCTCCTTTTTGGCCATTTGCTAGTGCATTCCTCAGGTATTCACCCATTCTGCCAAAGTCAGCCCTTCTAAAGTCCAGTATCCTTGTTTTTGTATGGCTTGTCTCCATGGTTGTGCTTATTGTGAAGCACACTCTGCAGTGGTCGCTTGTTCCCAGATGTCTACTGACTTCTAAATTTGTGATCCTCTCTCCATTTAAGAGTACCAGGTCTAGTATTGCTCCCTCCCAAGTAGTTCCAACACTAGCTGTCTAAGGCCTGCCCTCTGCAGGGCATCGAGAATGACCCTGCTCTTGGTTGTGGCTGCAGTACATGTCATCCAGTTAACATCTGGCATATTCAGGTCCCCCATCAACAGTATCTCCCCTTTTTCAGCCATTTTGAGAATGTCCTCTATCATTTTCTTGTCCATTTCCTCCCCTTGAGATGGGGGTCTGTATACAACCCCTGTGCGGATTGTGATGCCATTCCCTGTCTCCAAGGTGACCCAGAGTGCCTCTTGTCCTCCCCCTTTACTTTTTAGTTCTGTAGCTTTGATCCCTTCCCTTATGTAGAGCTACTCCATCTCCTCTTTACCCTCCCTGTCCCTTCTGTAGACTGTGTACCCGGTATGTTGACATCCCAGTCATGGTTCTCCATGTACCATGTTTCCGTGACTGCCACAATATCCAATTGTTCATCTTCCATCAGGGCTACTAGCTCAGCAAGCTTGTTTCCCAGACTACAGGCATTGGTACTCATTGCCCTCCATTTAATGTTGGCTTTATCCTTTTTTTCCCCATCCCTGCTCTTATTGCCCTTGTCTATTTTTCCATTTACCCCTGTCCTGCCCTCTGTTGAGCTCTGTACCTCAGTGTTTATCTTACTACCTGCCATATTTTGTGGGGGGAGGCTTGACATTTCCTGCCTCTTATCAGCACCTCCCCCCTTGGCTAGTTTAAAAGCTTGCCAAGGAAGCATTTAAACCTGTCACTTAGGAGCTTGGTTCCCTTCGTGGACAGATGCAGACCACTGTGCCAGTATAGACCTTCATCTCTCCAGGTATACCTCCAGTCCCCAATGAAACCAAAGCCCTGTGCTCTGCACCAGTTTTGCAACCATTCATTAAACTGCATGGTGTGCAGTACCCTAGCATCACCCCTGCCATGGACTGGCAGCACCTCTGAGAAGGTAACCGTGCTTGCTACCTGTCTGAGGCCCCTCCCCAACTCCTCAAATTTATCCTGCACTGCACTGATTCCATGCCTAGCTAGGTCATTTGCACCAAGGTGGATAATGATATCTAGTTCCCTCTCCTGTGATGCTGCTTCTGCAATCCTGAGGATTCGCTTCTTGTCCCTCCAAGCCATGGCACCAGGCAGGCACCTTACTTCCTCTCCTCTCTCTTCCCCAGTTCTACCCCCCTAACAATTGAGTCCCCTATCAGAAGCTGTTTCCTTCCCCTGTGGTGTCCCTTGCCACCCTTTTGTGGGTCTCCCTTGTGGATGTCCTCAGCATTCTTCTTGGTCTCCACTGAGGGTGCCATCATAGAGGAACCTTGCTGTGCCAGACTGGCGTATGATTTGCGTAGAGTTACAACTAGGGGGCTTCACCTCTGTTTCACCACCCGCACCCTCCCAGAACCTACTGTGGTCCAACTGCTCTTCATACTTGGCAACCTCTGAGGTAGTGGATGTGGCAGTGGTGCTTTTTGGGTGGGGGAGCCTCCTTAGTCCTTGCCAGTTCAGCCTGGAGGTGGGCAGCCTCCTCCCTCAGAGCTGACAGTTGCCTGCAAATAGGACAGCAACGCAGTTTCCAGAATGTCTCCCGGAAAACTGCTGCCCCACAGCCAGTGCATTGCACCACTCCCCACATGTCCCTCTCCCTTATAAAATACAATATGTAATATATATAATTTTTTTTTTTTTTTTGTGGTGTGTCTTACCCTTTATGCACTCTGCTGGGTTATTAAGAATATGACAGTTCTGCTCCAAGACCTGTTGAGGAAGTGATGTCAGAACTTTGGCTATAAAGGAAATGCCATGCCTGGGGGGAAGGGGTGGGTAGTCCACAACCACAGGTGACTGTTAGAAACAATCAAATACACCACTGCTCCACCACCCTGGTGAGTACTGCCCTTTATAATAATTCAACTAACCTCCAGTAACTTATTTAAAAATAGTTTAACTATCACAAAATCCTACGCACTAGTAAATTATTTAAAAATAGTTTCTGTCCCAAAATCCTAGTAGTCAATCCAGCTACCCCCAAGGGACAACCAACATAGAAACATAGGAAACATAGAAACATAGAATTTGACGGCAGATAAGGACCGCTTGGCCCACCCAGTCTGCCCATTTCCCTACCTAATGGATAAGCTGTAGATCCTAGTTAACCAGCAGCCTACTTCTTTCTACCCCCACCCCCTCGAATTGCCTTATGGCTGTCCCATGCATGCTTGAATTCAACCACTGTTTTTGACTCCACAACCTCCTCCGGAAGGCCGTTCCATGCATCCACAACCCTCTCTGTGAAAAAATACTTCCTTACATTACCTCTGAGCCACCCCCCCTCTATCTTCAAATTGTGCCCCCTTGTTCTTCACACATCTCTTTTTTTGAAAGATGCTACCCTCTTGGACTTTGTTGATTCCCTTGAGGTACTTGAACGTTTCTATCATGTCTCCCCTCTCCCTCCTTTCCTCGAGGCTATACATATTAAGCTCCTTTAGTCTCTCTTCACTTGTCTTCACTTGTCTTCTGGTGCAGACCCTGCACCATTTTAGTTGCCCTCCTCTGGACAGCTTCCATCTTGTCTATGTCCTTGCGGAGATTGGGTCTCCAGAACTGCACACAGTACTCGAGATGGGGTCTCACCAGCTGTCTGTACAGAGGGATAACAACTTCCTGTTTTCTACTGGTGATGCCTCTCCCTATGCATCCCAGTATCCCCCCAGCCCTCCTTGCTGCCCTCTCACATTGCTTGCCCACCTTTAGGTCATCTGATATGACTACCCCCAGGTCCCTTTCCATTTTTGTTGTTGTTAGTATCTCACCCCCCATTGTGTACTCTTCCCGGGTTTTTGTTTCCCATGTGCATTACCTTGCACTTCTTAGCATTAAATCTAAGCTGCCATACATTTGACCATTCCTCTAACCTTGCCAAGTCCCTTCTCATCCTTTCCACCCCACCTTGTGCATCAACTCTGTTGCAGATCTTTGTGTCATCTGCAAAGAGACATACTTTTCCTTCCAGTCCCTCTGCAATGTTGCTTACAAAGACATTGAAGAGGACCGGTCCTAATACAAAACCGTGCTGCACCCCACTAGTAACCCCCCTTTCTTCAGAGTGGACTCCATTTACTATTACTCTCTGTGTCCTATTCTCCAGCCAATTCTTTACCCAGGCTATCATCTTGGGACCCACTCCCAGGCTGGCTAACTTATATATTAATCTTTTGTGTGGAACTGAGTCAAATGCCTTGCTAAAGGCTAGGTAGGCCATGTCCACAGCCCCTCCCTGATCTACTACTTTGGTCACCCAGTCAAAGAAATCTATCAGATTCATCTGGCATGACCTTCCCGCAATGAGTCCATGCTGCCTTGGGTCCTGTGCCCCTCTGGCATCCAGGTACTCAACAGTTCTTTCCTTCAGAAGTGATTCCATCATTTTCCCTATCACTGAGGTATTCAAACCCTTATGAAGTTACTTCCAAGATACACAGCATTTGCAAGCTCCTTATTCAACTCCTCAGCCACCTGTAATTTATTTAAAAATAGTTTAACTGTCAGAAAATCCTAGTAGACAATCTAGCTACCGCCAAGGGTCTACCCAAATGCAGTATTTAAATCCTTCTGAAGTTACTCACAAGATAAACAGAGTTTGCAAGCCCCTTCTTGGTTAAACACTAAATAAATATGTAAATAAAAGCAGTTACCAAGGGTAGTTAGTTTCACGTCCCACAGAATTGAACAAAAGTGCACGCTGTTGCAGATATCTAGTGCAATATAGAAATTCCCACACAGCTCACAGCTGAATAAAGAAGTAGTGTCCTTCCAGGTCAAGAAGATGTGCTTTGTGTCTCTAAATATTGCAGCCACCAGTAGCTTATAGTAATCTGATCAAGTCAGGAAGTCTCCACCCAGGGCAATTGGTTGACAGTGGTTATGATGCAACCTTTCCTGATCCAATATAACTAGGGTTGCCACCTGTCAGGTTTTTTACCTGGTGATCAGGTTTTCAAGGTCCCTATCAGGTAATCCGGTTTTGCTCTGTGCTGGTCAGGTTTTTGAGCCATTTTGAGTGCTAACATAGAAACATAGAATTTAACAGCAGATAAGGACCGCTTGGCCCACCCAGTCTGCCCATTTCCCTACCTACTGGATAAGCTGCAGATCCTAGTTAACCAGCAGCCTACTTCTTCCTACCTCCACCCCCTAGAATGGCCTTATGACTGTCCCATGCATGCTTGAATTCCACCACTGTTTTTGACTCCACAACCTCCTCCGGAAGGCCGTTCCATGCATCCACAACCCTCTCTGTGAAAAAATACTTCCTTAAATTACCTCTGAGCTGCCCCCATCTTCAAATTGTGCTCCTTGTTCTTGCACACCCTTTTTGAAAGATGCTACCCTCTTGGACTTTGTTGATTCCCTGAGGTACTTGAACATTTCTATCATGTCCCCCTCTCCCTCCTTTCCTCGGAGGCTATACATATTAAGCTCCCTTTAGTCTCTCTTCATATGTCTTCCGGTGCAGACCCTGCACCATTTAGTTGCCCTCCTCTGGACAGCTTCCATCCTGTCTATGTCTTTATGGGAGATTGGGTCTCCAGAACTGCACGCAGTACTCCAGATGGGGTCTGAGCAACTGTCTGTACAGAGGGATAATAACTTCTGGTTTTCTACTGGTGATGCCTCTCCCTATGCATCCCAGTATCCCCCCAGCCCTCCTTGCTGCCCTCTCACATTGCTTGCCCACCTTTAGGTCATCTGATATGGTTACCCCCAGGTCCCTTTCCATTTTTGTTGTTAGTATCTCACCCCCCACTGTGTACTCTTCCCCTTTTGAAACAAATTTTGTCATATTAGTCATTGTTTCAGCTGCATGTCCAGTTTACAAACAAGTTCTGTTGTCAATGTAGCCTTTTGTTTGTGAATGCAGTCACCCTGGGAGGTGTAAAGTATAGCCATTAAGACTTACTTAACCTAATCTTTCCATCACATCTTAAAGTGGCATAGAAGCACAGCTGCCCCCACCCTTTTTTAACAGTAACCAGAGACAGCTGTCCTCCACTTTCATTTACTGGTAAACATTTTAATCTCTTAACAGAATTTATGCATTTTTAAATGTTTTAAATTATTTTTTTTTCCTCAAGAAAAAAGTATGGTCACTTCTTTGTCTTTGAAATAGTACTGTGGACAAGAACAGGAAATGGAGGCAGAAAAAGATATAAAGTATGTGTACTGTTGTATGCTATTTACAGTATTTCCCTTGTCTCCCCCAGATCATATCTGTAAATGAGGTTTCTTTTATCTCTGTATGGTTAACCAATGCCAATAAATAAATAAGTAAATAAATAATTAAGAAGAACCTAGGAAAGTGACTTTAAGAGGTACAGTACATTATCTTAACATTTTTATTTAACTACTGCTTTAAGTGTTGTCTTTTATTGGAGAAACAGTGCATGATGAGTCATAAAAGGGGTGGGGCTAGGGGCGGAGCTTAGGATCCGGTTTTTGCCTCATCCAAAGGTGGCAACCCTAAATACAACACTTTGTGGTCTGAAAACAATGAGGGAAACAATTTCCTGCACCTGAGGCTGTCTGTGTTTCAATTCGCACTGCAGGTTTTGCTATGACAACTCCTTAACCACAGTAACTTATTTAAAAATAGTTTAACTATCACAAAATCCTACACACCAGTAAATTATTTAAAAATAGCTTCTGTCCCAAAATCCTAGTAGTCAATCCAGCTACCCCCAAGGGACAACCAAAATGCAGTATTCAAACCCTTGTGAAGTTACTTCCAAGATAAGCAGAGTTTGCAAGCTCCTTATTCAACTCCTCTGCCACATGTAATTTATTTAAAAACAGTTAAACTGTCAGAGAATCCTAGTAGACAATCTAGCTACCTCCAAGGGTCTACCCAAATGCAGTATTTAAATCCTTCTGAAGTTACTCACAAGATAAACAGAGTTTGCAAGCCCCTTCTTGGTTAAACACTAAATAAATATGTAAATAAAAAGCAATTACCAAGGGTAGCTAGTTTCACCTCCCACAGAATTGAGCAAAAGTACATGTTGTTGCAGATATCTAGTGCAATATAGAATTTCCCACACAGCTCACAGCTGAATAAAGAAGTAGTCTCCTTCCAGGTCAAGAAGATGTGCTTTACCTCATGTGGCAGCAGCTGATTTTGACCGGGCACAAGTCGACCCCAGCCATTAGTTGACTTTCGCCTCCTAGGCCGAAGCCAACTCCTTCAGAGCTGATCAAGTCGGTTCCCCCACCTGCGGAGCCGGCGAAACCTCTGGTTTGGCCTAAACCGGTCTCTTCACCGATCATGGTGGAACCACCGCTCAAGCAGCCTCCAAATAAGATAGGCCAGACATCGGGCTCCCCAGGCGTCTGTTGGTCACTGTCACCCTGGACCACCCTCGGCAGCTCTAAGGAGACCTGGTTGGTTGACCGTTATATCCAGATTCCTCGGTATTCAGATGTGACCGGCCTGCATTCTCATCCCGGGGATGATGAATAAGCCGGTGGGTTAGAGATGGAGGAAGGTCCCTCATCTTTCCAGGGCATTCTCCGCCTCATCTCTGAGTCCACAGGGATGCCCTTGGAGCCAATCCAGAAAAAGGCGGAGTACCTTCTCACGGACATCCTCATGAGAGGGGGGTACCCTGATGGAGGCCTTTCTAGTGGCCAAGGCCATAGTGGGCCCAGCTCCTGAACTTTGGCAGTGCTCTGCCTCTTGTCCAGCTCTGCCTGCCCGCATGGCTCACAAGTATGCGGTGCCCATGGGATCCTTTGCGCGGTTCACAGAGCACCCTTCAGCCAAGAGCCTGGTGACCGCCTCTGTGTTCAGGCATACTGGCAGTTCTGCCGATACTGACCGACCTCCTGAGAAAGAGTCCAAGCTCTTGGACCATTCAGCCAGGAAGGTCTATGCAGCTTCTTTCTTGGGCCTTCGTCAGGCAAGTTCGCCATCATCATGGCACACTTCTCCCATGTCTTCCTAGGGTCTTTGAATGAAGTCCTTCCACATCTCCCCATGGACATGCAGACCACAGTCAAGCAGGTCCGGGATCAGGGCAGAGCTGTTACCAAACAGCAGCTTCAGACAGCCCTGAACATTGGGGATTCTTGTGCCTGTTCGATGGCAGCTGCAGTTGCCTTTCATCGCAGGGCTTGGCTGAGGCTTTCCTCCTTCCCGGTGGATACTCAGCACAAACTAGCTGGCATGCCTTTCCTAGGGACTGACCTGTTCGGCCCAGAAGTGGCTGGTCACCTTCAGCGCATTGAGCAGTCCAATGCCACTTTAGATGATACTTCTAACAAGGGTTCTTCGGGCAAGAACCAGCAGAAGAAAAAGAAGAAGCATTTTTGGCATTCTTCCCCTGTGGCTCAGCAGTCCTTTTTTCAAGGAGGACAGCAGCATCAGCAACAGCAGCAGGTTCAAGCTTGGCACCCCCCAGCCCAAGCCCGGGCCTTCCCAAGCCTGTAAAGGAGACCGAGGTTCCGGTCCTAGTTCCTCCTCCTCCAAGCCTGCTCAGTGACGGGCCGGGGACTGCCAAACCCTCTCCCATCATGCCAGCTCTGGGTCCTCCCATGGGGGGCCAGCTCCATCACTTCCTTTCCGCCTGGTCTGCTGTCACTTCGGACAGGTGGGTTCTGGAAGTGGTCGGTCACGGACTGCCTCTGGAATTCGAGCAGTACCCTCCAAGCCGAGCCCATGCCCCTTGGGAGGAAAGAGTATCCACTCAGACTCAGTCGACTCTCCAAGATGACATCACACAGCCTCTCCTCAAGGAGGCTGTAGCTCCAGTGACGGATCCTCCAGGAGACCCAGGCTTTGTCTCCAGGTACTTTCTGGTGTCCAAGCGGATGGGGGGCTGGTGCCCCATTCTAGATCTGCATGACCTGACTCAACATCTCAGGTCTCGCACCTTTTGGATGATCGCTCTGTCCCAGATAATACCATCCTTAGAGCAAAACATGTGGTTCTGTTTACTGGATCTGCAGGATGCATTCTTTCTTGTCCCAATCTGTCCATCCCATCAGTGGTTCCTCTGCTTCAGGATCAAAGGGACCCTGTACGAGTTCTGAGCCATGCCATTCAGCCTGTCATCGGCCCCACAGGTCTTCATCAAATGCATTGCATTGGTGGCGGCCCATCTCAGGCATCGGGGGGTCAGGATTTATCCTTACCTCGACTTGGCAGAAGACACCAGGAGAAAGGACTGCTGTGTGACTGGACTTCTCTGCTGGGACTAAAGAAGTAGGACTCTTGTACTTGGAACTTTAATTTAGGGTAAAAAAAACAAACAAACAAAACAAAAAAAGCGTGTGTTTGTCTGACTTAACTGAACTGAATGGGTATCTAAACAGTTATCTAGGTGTAAATCTCAGGTGATTGAAAGGTCTTAATAGCTGTGAGGTTTAAATTACTTGTAGAAAGATCTAGTAAGTAGGGGGAGTGGCTTAGCTAGAAGGAAGCTACATTTAAAGACTGCCTTAGAAAGATTTTGCTAGTAGCTTGGCAGAAGACACCAGGAGAAAGGACTGCTGTGTGACTGGACTTCTGCTGGGACTATATTGCCCTCCTTCCCTCCCCCAAAGCTAGTTCTACTTTTATAGGCACATAATTTGACTGATAACAGGAACTTCCTGCTTGGGAGCAGGAAGTGAGTGATCACAGAGCCACCAAAGACCCACCATCCTAGAAGTGCAAGAGTAGCTCTCCGCCCCTCTAGCTGCTGGAGGTCTGCTTCTGAGCAAGTAAGGGTCTACTGAGAAATATAGGATATTCTTGTCTCAGAACAGGACAATCAGGAGCTTAAAGGGCACACAGGCAGAAAGTAAGGAAAGAGAGAAAAACCAGAGGAAAAGTAAGGATTGCAAACAGTTAAGGGGCCAGAAATAAGACATGATGGGAGTGGTGCAGTGCAGTGGCTGTGGAGCAGCAGTCTTCCAGGAGACATTCTGAGGATGCGGGTTGTCCCATCTGCAGGCACGCTCTCTGGGCTGAGGGAGGAGGTTGCTCATCTCCAGGCTGAGTTGGCCAGGATTTGTGGGACCTCCTCTTCCATCCAGGGACCACCAGTGCCACTGCTCTGCCTCAGAGGTTGCCAAGAAAGAGGAGCAGTTGGACCACAGTGGGCTCAGGGAGGGGAGGTGAGGTGGTGGAACAGAGCCGCATCCCTCCAGTAGTACCTCCACACCCTATGCCATTCTGGCAAAGTGTGGTTCTCTATGGAGGCACCCACAGTGGAGACCAAAGAGGATGCTGGGAACCTCCACAAAGGAGACCCACAGAAGGGTGGCAGGGGACCCCACGGGAAGGAAACAACTCCTGGTGGGGGACTCCATTGTTAGGAAGGTAGAACTGGGGGAGGAAGGGGAGAGGGAGGTAAGATGCCTGCCTGGCGCCATGGCTTGGAGGTACAGGGAGCGAATCCTCAGGATTGCCAGAGCAGCTGCACAGGGGAGGGAGCTGGATGTCACTGTCCACCTAGGGACAAATGACCTGGCTAAGAAAGGGATAAGAGAAGTGCAGGAAGAGTTTGTGGAATTGGGGAGGGGCCTTAGACAAGTAGCCCGCACGGTAACCTTCTCGGAGGTGCTGACCATCTATGGCACAGGAGAGGCTAGGGTGTTCTGCACCATGGGATTCAGTCAGTGGTTGAAAAACTGGTGTGGAGCTCAGGGATTTGGCTTCATTGGGGACTGGGGGTCCACCTGGGGTGATGCAAGCCTATACTGGCATGATGGGCTGCATCTGTCCAGGAGGGGAACCAGGATCCTAGGTGATAGGTTTAAATGCTTCATTGGCAAGCATTTAAACTAGCCAAGGGAGGAGGCACTGGAAAGGAGCAGGGAAATCCTAGCCCCCAAAAAATCACGGTAGTAAGTGCGGTAAACACCAACATAGAGATGTCGATAGGGAGAAGGGCAGGGGTAAATGGAGAAAGTGACAAAGGCAAGAAGGACAGATGGGGGGGCACAAAGGAGTAAGGCCATCAGGAAATGGAGGGTAATGAGTACCAATGCCTGTAGTCTGGGCAACAAGCTCCCTGAGCTGGTGGCCTTGATGGAAGAGGGATGCCTGGATATCATAGCAGTCACAGAAACATGGCACACAGAGAACCATGACTGGGATGTTAACATATCAAGGTACATAACCTACAGGAGAGACAGGCAGGGGAGAAGAGGGGAGGAGTAGCTCTCATGTATAGGAAGGGATAAAAGCAACTGAACAAAAGAGTAAAGAGAGGAGGAGGAGGCACTGTGGGTCACCTTGGAGACTAGTAAGGCACCACAATCCCACAGGGTTGGTACGGACCCCATGTCAGGGGAGGAATGGACAAGGATGTGATAGAAGGCATTCTTAGAATGGCAGAGAAAGGGGAGATACTGTTGATGGGAGACCTGAATATGCCAGATGTTAACTGGAGCACATTTGCTGCAGCCACATCCAAGAGCAGGGCCATTCTTGATGCCCTACAGGTGGCAGGCCACAGACAGCTAGTTTCGGAACCTACTCATGAGGGAGCAATCTTAGACCTCGTAATCTCAAACGGGGGCAGTGAGAGGATCTCAGATCTAGAAGTGGGTTGCCATCTGGGAACAAGTGACCATCAAACAGTGTGGTTCACATTAAACTCAGCTACAGAGTCAAGCCATACAAAAGTGAGGGTACTGGACTTCACGAGGGCTGACTTTGGCAAGATGGGAGAGTGCCACAGAAAAGCACTAGCAAACAGGCTAGAAGGAGCAACAATGGGGAATCGTCAAAACTGCCATCACAGAGGCAACAAGCCTTTGTGTGAAGCAAATAAACAAATCAAAATGAAAGAAAAAGCCGCTATGGTTCTCAAAAGAGGTGGCAGTGAAAGTCAGGAAGAAAAAGATAGCATTCCGGAAGTATAAGGAAACACAGAAGAAGCAGGACAGAGAGCTGTACCAGTTAAGGCAGAAGGAAGCAGGGAGGGAAGTCAGAATAGCAAAGGCCCAAACTGAGGAAAAAATAGCCAACTCGGTTAAGAAGGGGGATAAAACCTTTTATAGGTACATCAGCGAGCGTAGAAAGACAAAGGGAGGGATAGTGAGGCTGAATAGAATAAACGGTGGGTGGGCAGAGGGGGACAGTGAAAAAGCAGGGATACTGAACTAATATTTCTACTCAGTATTCACAAAAGAGGAGGGGGAAGTGCCTAATCCAATTAACAGAAGCACTCTTGATAGGGGGGTCGATCCAGTCCTTTCACAGAAGAAAGGGTTCTGCAAGAACTCCTAAAACTGAAGGTGGACAAAGCAATGGGGCCTGATGGAATTCAACCCAGAATTCTAAAAGAATTATAGGGGGAACTAGTGAAACCACTGGCTACTCTTTTTAATAAATCATGGGAGGATGGTGTGGTACTTGAGGACTGGAGGAAGGCGGATGTGATTCCCCTTCACAAAAGTGGGACCAAGACAGAGGCAGGGAACTACAGATCTGTCAGTCTGACCTCTGTGGTAGGGAAAGTGATGGAGTCACTTCTGAAGGAAAGAATAGTTGAGTACCTAGAGGCCAGTGGAGCACAGGACCCAGGGCAGCATGGGTTCACAGAGGGAAGGCCATGTCAGACGAATCTAATAGATTTCTTTGACTGGGTGACCAAAGTAGTAGACCAGGGAGGGGCTGTGGACATGGCCTACCTAGACTTTAGCAAGGCATTTGACACAGTCCCACACACAAGATTAATAGTCAAATTAACCAGCCTGGGATTGGATCCCAGGGTGGTAGCCTGGTTAAAACATTGGCTGGACAACAGGACACAGAAGATAATTGTAAATGGAGTCCACTCTGAAGAAAGAGGGGTTACTAGTGGGGCACCTCAGGGTTCAGTATTGGGTCCAGTCCTTTTTAATGTCTTCATAAGTGACATTGCAGAGGGACTGGAAGGAAAAGTATGCCTCTTTGCAGATGACACAAAGATCTGCAACAGGGTTGATACACAAGGAGGTGTGGAAAGAATGAGAAGGGACTTGGCAAGGTTGGAGGAATGGTCAAGTATGGCAGCTAGGATTCAATGCAAAAAGTGCAAATAATGCACCTGGGAAACAAGAACCCAGGAAAGAATACACAATGGGGGAGGTAGTAACAACAACAAAAAGGAAAGGGACCTGGGGTAATCATATCAGATGACCTTAAGGTTAGCAAGCAATGTGAGAAGGCAGTAGGGAGGGCTGGGGGTATACTGGGATGCATAGGGAGAGGCATCAGCAGCAGAAAATAGGAAGTTGTTATCCCTCTGTACAGACAGTTGACCCCATCTCGAGTACTATATCCAGTTCTGGAGATCCCATCTCCGCAAGGACATAGACAGGATAGAGGCAGTCCAGAGGAGGGCAACTAAAATGGTGCAGGGTCTGCAAGAGAAGCCGTATGAGGAGAGACTAAAGGAGCTTAATATGTTTACCCTTGAGGAAAGAAGAGAGAGGGGACATGATAGAAACTGTTAAGTCCAAGAGGGTAGCATCTTTCAGAAAAAGAAACATGCAAGAACAAGGGGACACAATTTAAAGATCGAGGGGGTGGGGGCGGTTTAGGGGCAATGTGAGGAAGTTTTATTTTACAGAGAGGGTAGTGGATGCATGAAACAGCCTTCCTGAGGAGGTTGTGGGGTCTAAAACTGTGGGAGAATTCAAGAATGCATGGGACAGACATAAGACAATTCTTGTGGGGGGTAGGAAGAAATAGGCTGTTGGTTAACTAGGATCTGCGGCCTATCCTGTAGGTAGGGAAATGGGCAAACTAGATGAGCCAAGTGGTCCTTATCTGCCGTCAAAGTCTATGTTTCTATGTTTCTATTGGCTCCTAGCAAGTTCCACTCAATGGGAGGTGGAGAGGTCCAGGGATCTGGCCCTCCAGACCTACTCCCAACTCGGCCTCCTGATCAACAAGGCCAAGTCAAAACTCATGCCTTCTCAGGTGATGGGCTTCACTGGGACAGAGCTCGGCTCCCGCCGGACAGGGCGGAGGTTCTCTCCTCCTTTGCCCAATCATTTCTGGTTGGGCAATTGTGCCCTGCACGGGACTTTCTGCGCCTTCTGGGTTACATGGCAGCATGCACCTCAGTGGTCCGTTGGGCCTGGCTGCACATGCACCCCCTCCAATGGGAGCTGGCCGCCCAGTGGACTTAGTGCCACGGTCATTTCAACCAGCTGATCACTGTAACTCAGAAGATGTGGGACACTCTCCACTGGTGGACTGCCCCAGACCGGTTGCAGGAAGGGATCTCATTTGTCCGCCCGAGCCAACAGTCATCGTTATGACCGATGCCTCTCTCATAGGCTGGGGAGACCACATGGGGGACAAAAGGGCCCAAAGGCTCTGGACCCCCACAGAGTCCCGCTGCCACATCAACATGTTGGAGCTCAGAGCAGTCAGACTGGCACTGTCAGCTTTCGCTCCTCAGCTCCGGGGTCAAGTGGTTCAAGTCCAGACGGACAATACCACGACCATGTACTACCTCAACAAACAGGGTGGCATGCACTCCCATCTGCTGTGCAGGGAGGTGCTTCGCATCTGACCCTCATGAACTGTCTGGAGGCAGATCTCCTAGCCATCCATATGGCAGAAGCCTCGAACCATCTGATGGATGCTCTCAGCCGCTTGGGCGAGACATCCCACGAGCGGTCTCTCCATCCAGAGGTAGCTTACAGCCTGTTCTTCCACTGGGGCAAACCGATGGTGGACCTGTTTGCCTCTAGAGACAACACCAAGCTGAGGCTGTTCCATGCCCGCCCCCCTCAGCAGGGCTCACTGCAGGAAGATGCCTTCTTGAGGCTGCGGACCCTAGGCCTGCTCTATGCCTTCCCTCCATTTCCCCTTGATCCACAAGGTGCTTCTCAAGGTGAGGAGGGACAAAGCAAAGATGGTCCTGGTAGCCCCAGACTGGCCGCACCAGTTCTGGTATCCAGATCTCCTCAGCCGTAGCTGTAGACCCCCAGAGCAGCTTCTAGAATGCCTGGACCTGACATCTCTCAAGCAGGAGAAGGTATTCCATCCAGGCCTTCATTCCCTGCACCTCACAGTCTGGTACCTGAGCAGCTAGAGTTCCAGGCTTTGGGTCTCTCCGAGGATGTCTTCACCGTGGTGGAGGCATCCAGAAAGAAATCAACCAGGAAATGTTATGTCTTCAAATGGAAATGGTTTTCCATTTCATGTCAGGGCAATGGCCTGGACCCTTTATCCTGTCCTGTGGCTAATGTTCGTGACTACCTTTGGTCTCTCTTCAAAGGGGGTCTGCGGTCATCGACCCTTAGGGTGCACCTGGCAGCCATCTCTGCTTACTGGGTGTGGGCCGGTCAGCCGATGATGGTGCAGGAGACAGTGGTCAGGCGCTTTTCCAAAGGCCTGGATCACAAATTCTCTCCAGTGCATGAACCTCCACCTCTGTGGGATCTTCTGCTGGTACTGGCGAAGCTCATGGGCAAGCCATGCGAACCAGTGCACAAGTGTGCCTTGTCACACTTGTCATGGAAGATGGCCTTCCTGGTGGCTATCACGTCTGCCAGAAGGACATGGGAGCTCCCGGCACTTTCGGTGTACTCCCCTTATCTGTTCTTCCACAGGGACAAGGTTGTCCTATGCCCCAACCCGAAATTCCTTCCGAAGGTGGTGTCAGAGTTTCACCTAAACCAGGTGTTAACTCTGCCAGTTTACTACCCCAACTACACCTCGGAGGCAGAGGATATGCTCCATATTTTGGGCCTGAGATGAGCTCTCTCCTATTACAAGGAGAGGACGGCGGAAATTCAGGGAGAGGTTTGCCAGCTGTTTGTCACCTATGCTGAAGCCGCTTCTGGCAGACCTGCAGCAAAGCAGATTATTGCAAGATGGATCACATCATGTATTAGTCTATGCTATGAGTTGACGGGCAAGGAGCCTCCCAGAGGGATAAGACCTCATTGTACCCGCCATACCGCTGCATTGATGGCTGCTTCCAGAGACTTCCCTATCCAGGAAATCTGCCGGGCTGCTACCTGGAAGTCAGCAAACACCTTCATCACCCACTTCCACATTGACCTTGAGTCATGCCGGGATGATGGTTTTAGGGCCTAGTTCTCCAATCTCTATTTCCTAAGTAGAGGGTGTGCACCTTGCCTCCCTCCTCCTGGAGAACTGCTAGGAGTCTGCCAAAGAATGTGGATGAACAACATAGCCACGATCCTAGAAAAACAATTACTCAACTGTAACAGTAGTTCTAGGAGTGGTATATGTTGTTCATCCACACGGACCCACCTGACCTCCCCGGCTGTGGACGCACAACACCTGGCTTCCAGCGGGCTAAGATCTGCTATCATGGGGCGGAGCCGAGGGTTATACTACCCGGGTGGGTGGGAGGTGCCAGCTTGAAGACTTCCGGCAAGATTTAAAGTGAAAGGGAACATGCTAAAGAGTGTGGAAGAACAACATATACCACTCCTAGAACTACTGTTACAGGTGAGTAACCTGTTTTTATCCTCCCCTCATGCCAGAGTCGCACTCTGTTGGGAGACGCACATGTGACTGCCCCACTTCACCCCCCCACCTGACTTCTGTGACAGACCCCCATGGAGTTGTGGCTGTACCCCCCAGGCAGGTATGAGGTGGGGCCCGTACACCCCAAGACACTTCTTTTGTCGGGTCCCTGGTGGATCAGGCAGGTGGGAGCTATCAGGGTCTGCACTTCAGCACTCCTTCCTCTTGGCACTTAGGCGTTGTTTTCTTTGTTCTTGGGGCATGGCGTATGCCCTGACGTCAAGGCACTTATCGCCGACATCCACCATGCCCCAACCCTCTCTCTCTGCTCCTTACTTGTTGTGCCTCCAGCTTCCATCTGAGGCCAGTCAAGTGCTGTGCCTGGACACCCCCGGAGAAGGCAAGTTGTTCTATAGAATCTCAAGCCTTCTCCCCCTGGCGACCCTCCACCTCCCCAGGCTCGTTCCTGAACACAGGTCGATAGCATCGCAAGTGGTAGGGCTACTGCTGCACTGGTGGGCCAGCAGGTATATACTTCTGTTATACAGTAGGTCTAGGGAGACATAATTCATAAGACTGACTTTCTTGGGCAAATCATGTATTTTCAGAGATTCGTACCCAACAGTTACAAATTCTGTTCATCCACAGAAAGTGCCAGTACAAACATAAAGTAGCAACTAAACTCTCAATTCACATTAACAATAATATGTGAAAAAAATCCAGCACTTCTTACCCACATCTAATGACCAGCCACTAACTCCAGTGCCTTGCTCCTATGAGCTTTGCCAGGGGATGTGGTTATATCAATTTCAGCCTTCTTTAATACCTCAGATTAAGTCATGTGAATCAGTGGTAACCTGTTAAAGTGATACAAGTGCAAAATATAACATTTTTAAAACAGGGGGTCTTTCGACCCCTGGCACAAGTTAAAAACACTATTGCATGAATTCAAAATAGGTTACATACCGTATATTTGAATGAATAGGAGACGTGATATCTAGTGATAGCGGTTCTGGAATAATATTAATTCTTTATTGTCTCCCAAATTGTAAATTGGTATACAGCGAATTCTAGTCAATGACTCTGAAGTTAATGTCTTATCTGAAATTGTTAAGTTGCTAAACTGTAAGTTCTCCGATTTATCTAAATTTCAGTTTTCTTCATTATCACCTGGTTATACTGAATCCCCTTTGGTTGACCCTGCAGTGAATAGTCCTGTGTTTTTGTTCAGGGCAGTGACACCCTGTGAGGTAGCTCAACTCTTTCAAACTCTACCTGATTAAAGGAGTAACTGTGGGGGTGGACTGGATGGTCGATTTATTAAGTTGGCAACTCCTTTTATTATTGATCCCATCTGTTATATATTTAACATGTCTTTGACCTCTGGTATTTTCCCACTTGCTTGGAAGAAAGCAAGGGTTGTTCCTGTTCCAAAAAAGAGCAATGCCACTTCCCTGGATGAGTATAGACCTATCTCAGTCTTGAACCCGCTTAGTAAATTATTAGAGAAAGTGGTGGCTGAACAGATTGAAGTTTATCTAGCAACACATGGTTTGTTGTCCGAACAGCAGCATAACTTTCGGAAGTATCATGGGATGGGACAGCCTTGGTTGGGTTCACGGACACCGTTCTGTGTGGTTTTGATAGTGGTAAGATGACAGGGGCGGTGTTCATGGACCTAACCAAGGCTTTAGATTTGATTGACCATAATTTAATGTGCTTTAAGCTATATGATCTTGTTTTTTCTGCTGCTGCTATTTCCTGGTTCTACGATTATTTAAGTGTTACCCCTAGGTGGCGCTATCCCAAAGGCTACTACCCCGGCCTGCTCGGCTAGTAGCAGTTTAAGGGGCCTGAGTTCTGAAATGGGTGCCTCCACCCAGAGATCAGGGATGGTAGTGTTCAAACTAGCCTGGGCACAGCCCTCAGGGACACTATAACCCCCCTCTCTCCCCGCTAGTGGACAAAACAGTACACAATAATTACCCCCACAATATCCCTAATAGACCTTGCTATTACCTACACAGTTTGTACTTACTACCAGGGTTGGTTTCTCTGGTTCGACCCTGGAGACCCCCTGTAAAACAAGGTTAGTCAGGGCAAATGGCAACAGTACAATACTCTGAGTACAAACTTGAACCACAATCTGGTTAAATGCAGCAGAAAGTAGATCTGATTTATTCAGGGGGGTTGAATAAGGGAGGGGCGTAATCAGGTTAATTAGCTTAATTGTTCTATAAATCACACAGCTGTGCATGCAGTCAGAGTTCCTAACACAGTCACACTCTCTGGGTACCCAGGTGGATGGAAAGGTGGGCTAGCCAGGACCATTGCCGGGGGTAGGCCGGCGTTGCAGCTGGTCAGGGCCCTGTGATGGAAAAAACAACTTGCACAACACACTATTTGTAATCCGGAGCCAGATTGCTTAGTTCGTAAAGGAAAGGAAACAACAACGCAATCAGATGACACATTTAAATTACATTGTAGTTGCAGGGAACTACCCTGATGGTTACTCACAATACCCAGGACTGGACACAGGATGGATGAAAATAGAGACAGCAAGTTAATTCTCTGGAGTGCCAGGAGAAGCAGGGCCCACACAATTTACCGAGGCATCGTTCCTGTTCAGGCATGGAGCAGGGGGCTGATCCCTGGGCAGGTCTCTCTTCGATGGCTCTTCTCTGTGCAGTAGGGTAGTTTGGCAGGGCCCTCGTGGCAAGGCCCAGCTGCATGGAGATAACCGCGGATTCAGTCCGTTCGGGCTGGTTACAGCTTCCAGCAATCAGCACACAGTTCACACTACAGGGAACTAAATCGCGACCCCCATTCAGTACACAGCACATTTATATGCAAGGCAATCTTACTGTACCAGGCAAAATGCTCCCCAGTCATGATCGCACAGTCCCTGCTTAGACCGGGAGCTCAGAAGTAGCTGGAGTTCCTAACAGGCCGATCGCATACAGCAAAATCTTCGGTTCTTTGCAGGTTGAGCCTGGTATTACTTCAGTGGTCTAATTCTGTCTCACCACCTCAGATTGAGTCCGACTGAAATTCTCTCTTCCCTCTCAGGATAATAGGCAGACTTGCAGGCCTCAACTCAAGCCTTCCCACAGTTCTCCCGCTCAAACTATGCAGATCACTGCTCAAACTATCACGAGCTGCTCCCCTCTCAGCTTCCAACTTCGATCTGCCTTAACAGCAGGCAGCTTGTGGATTTTCCTCAGATCCAAACGGTTCGGTTGGCTGATGCGGTTGTCAGTCAAAACAAGAGCTCCCCCTTCAGCTGCAAAAGGCGCCAACAGTTCAAAACTACAATTCCCAAGCTTTTACTACACACAGCTTCTATAAAACAAGCTCCATTTTAGAGTTCCCAATTACTGATTGGTCCAATTTGGCAGTTCGGGACCAAAATGGTGGAGATAATCAGAACAGTCCTTGCTTCAAAGAAGGCAGGTTAGAACAAACTACATTATCATTATCACTCTGAATTATTTTCAGCAAATAGTTACCTCCTTCAACAGAGCTCCCTCTGCACAATTAGCGATGGCAGAAATGGAGTTATTTTCCAGCATCCCGGCCGGGACTCGAGCATGAAAACACTCATCCCCCCTCCAGGTTAATATTACTGCAAACTAGGCAGCTCTTAAAGCGACAGTACATAGAGGCTACACAGGCAATCACGAGCATTACCATTTAAACTGCTAAACACAGAACACCAGCCTGACAGTGAGCATTTAGGCGAGCTCGAGGAAGACTTTTCGGGAACCCCCATTTTTTTTTTTTTTTTTTTTTGGGGTTTATATCAGTAATCAAAGCCAGTTTGTACAAGGTTGTTCTACTGTTTCTGAAGTGTTGCCCATTGGTTGTGGTGTGCCTCAGGGGTCCATCTTGGGACCCCTGTTATTTTCAATTTTTGTTAACCTACTACCAAGGGTCTGTGAGTCTGGGAAATCACTGCTATATGCGGATGATTTGATTATTTATGCCCAGTCAGACTCGGCATCCGAACTTTGCTCTTCCCTGGAAAGAGATTTTGGTAAGGTTTGTGGTTGGCTAACAAAGAATGCGATGGTACTAAATTCTTCTAAAACTAACATCATGCTGTTTGGTACACAGCCAATGTTGGTAGACTCCCCACAATTGGTGATATCTGATTCTCATGGTTGTTTTTTGGAACAGGTATCCCAGTTTAAGTATCTTGGTATACTTCTGGAGCCTAGTTTGTCCTTTTCTCTACAGGTATCTGCGATGTTGAAAAAAGTAATCCAAAAAATTGGGGTGTTGTACAAATTTAAGTCTTATTTTTCCCAGAATACAAAGTTGGCTTTAGCTGCTGGTTCTCTTCTTCCTCACTGTTATTATATATCAAGTATTTATTATAACTGTGGGGCAAAATAATTGCATGCGTTATCAGTTGTTTATAATAATATATGCAGATTTGTTCTGGCAGTCCCTATTCGAACTCACCACTGTAGTCTTTATTCTAGTGTGGGTTGGTTTCCCCCAGTAGTCGAGTGAATTATTCATTAGGGTGTTTGATGTACAAATGTTTTTTAATTTGGCTCTATCTTTCCTCTTTCCAAAGTAGTATGTAGAAGAGAAGTACTTTCTAGCTTAAGGGCAGCAGATGGTCTGTTATATTTTGTTCCTAGGTGTTGTTTGAAAGCCAGTACTATGGCCTTTTCTATTGCAGCTCCTGATTTTTGGAATACACTTCCAATATCACTTAGACTTGCCCCCTGTCTTTTAACTTTTAAACTTAGATTGAAGCAATATGTGTTACTACAATCTGTCTGTAATTGCAATATGTGAAGTGTTATTCCGGATGTTTGTATGATTGTTTGTATATGCTGTGTATTATGTTTGCTTTGTTTGTATATGCTGTGTATTATGTTTGTTTTTTGTCCGGGTCAGTCCTGAAAAGGGACCTTTGGTCCAGTGTCTTTACCCAGTTACCAAAGAATAAATAAAATGAAATGAAATCTAATTCATCCAGCTCGTAGCATAAGTAAATCCATCTGTAGCTAATGTATTTCAAAATTTAAGTCAAACACCACATGTTATCAACTGCCAAACCCCAAGAAAGTTGAGTGTTGCTGTTACCACTTGCATGAAAAATCGAGCCCATGAAAAGCCAATCTCAGAGTCAAGCATATCATAGAGAAAAATATTATAGCAAGCAGAAGATTAAATGAACTGTACTAGGTTTGAAAAGCTCATTTAGAATGCAACTAATAATATTCCAGACCAAAAATATGAATAATAAAATAAAATTAATGATGATCTTGTTAAGCTTAATAATACTGCATCAGAACACCTCAGAAAATCGCCAATTTAAAGATACAGTGAGAGATTTTCTTTTATAAGACTTTGAATAGTCTATAAGATCCAGATCAACTAGTCATACTATTGGTCCACATCCAAAAATATGGAGTGCCGCCCTGTTAGGCTGTAATATTACTAATGAATGCATGCTCAAAAGATGATGAATTGCTAAATATGCAAAAAAAGTACACAAGAAAGATAATGGCTACAAAAAAGTAGGCATTTTTAAAATGTTTGTGAAGTTCTGAGCTGTGACATAACATTCACATGATGAAAATAGATTCTGGCATATAGGAGATTGCAGCTTGAACAAATCCAAATATGATGCAATTTTCCCTTGATGCCTCTTCTGTTTGAAACCTTGTTTGGAGAGACATCACTGGATAATGAGGTCCACTACTAATGTTCGGATACTAATGTAAATGAAAAGGTTATATGTTTTTCCACCAATAAATTACAGTAGCAAGTAATGCTTCACAAATTTTATCAAAAATACCTCCTCCACCTGCATCACTTGAATAAGCTTTATCAGGGAAGAGCCGCATAGCTTGCTAATTTATTTACAGCACTTTCCCTCTATCACTCAGCCAGGTGTTCGAATATGCACAGTACTGTGAATGTTTGAACTGTTTCATGTGATTCATAGAACACAGCAGTATGTCCTACATGTGAGGAGAATTGAGTAAACTCTTCTGATATTCCAAACATAGCAGTGTGCTTTTACCTTTAGAGTTAGTAGCCACTAGCTGGAGAAGCCAGAAGGGGAAGGGGAAGGAAGGAAACATATTCAATTCAGTGCTTTAGAGTAACTGGTAATTGCTATTTTCCTTTTAAACTTAGATTGTGGGCTTTTAGTGACACTGTACTTTCTTTGTTGTCTTTACTTAGAATTGTTTTTGGGCTGTTGAAAATTTAAAACGTAGTGGTGGTGTAATTCTGTGCTGTCTTTAATTGCTGCAGATTTTATCTTGGCTTGTCTGACTGCCCTGTAGTTGGGTGAAGGGTGTTAATTGTCTGGCCTCTGACCTCAGCTACGTGATAACTGGAGGTGGGGCTTAGTCAGAGTTGAAGTAGCTAGTAGAGTTTATTTTCTCAGAAGAAGCCAGAAGGGGAAGGAAGGAAACATATTCAATTCAGTGCTTTAGAGTAACTGGTAATTGCTATTTTCCTTTTAAACTTAGATTGTGGGCTTTTAGTGACACTGTACTTTCTTTGTTGTCTTTACTTTGAATTGTTTTTGGGCTGTTGAAAATTTAAAACGTAGTGGTGGTGTAATTCTGTGCTGTCTTTAATTGCTGCAGATTTTTATCTTGGCTTGTCTGACTGCCCTGTAGTTGGGTGAAGGGTGTTAATTGTCCGGCCTCTGACCTCTGCTACGTGATAACTGGAGGTGAGTTTAGTCAGAGTTGAGGTAGCAAGTAGAGTTTTATTTTCTCAGAAGAAGCCAGAAGGGGAAGGAAGGAAACATATTCAATTCAGTGCTTTAGAGTAACTGGTAATTGCTATTTTTCTTTTAAACTTAGATTGTGGGCTTTTAGTGACACTGTACTTTCTTTGTTGTCTTTACTTAGAATTGTTTTTGGGCTGCTGAAAATTTAAAACATAGTGGTGGTGTAATTCTGTGCTGTCTTTAATTGATGCAGATTTTATCTTGTCTTGTCTGACTGCCCTGTAGTTGGGTGAAGGGTGTTAATTGTCCGGCCTCTGACCTCAGCTACGTGATAACTGGAGGTGGGGCTTAGTCAGAGTTGAGGTAGCAAATAGAGTTTTATTTTCTCAGAAGAAGTCAGAAGGGAAGGAAGGAAACATATTCAATTCAGTGCTTTAGAGCCCTCCCTCCTCCTCCCCCAACTCTTAATTATATGCCCTGTTAAATCTGATTAACAGGAGGTAAACACAGGGTATAGTAAGGGTGTGAAGTAAGAGGAGCATAAGGGGGAAGAAGCCCACCCTCAGCACGACAAGTGTTTTGACTCATTTATTTATTTATTGTTTTTTTTTTTAAGAAAATTATCTGAGGATGAGTAGCAGGATTTTTAGGACAGTAAATTAATAAAAAGGGAACTAGGAGAGCTTCAGTAGCAGACAAGTAGTGGAATAGCAGTATAATTGCAGTATCATGTGGGGAGTGGTGCAATGCAGTGGCTGTGGGGCAGCCATATTCAGGCAGACCTTCTGGACACTGAGATGCTGCCCTATCTCTCTGGACTGTGGGATGAAGGTAGCCAGACTCAGAGCGGAAGTAAACTGGGTCAGGAGTACCATCACCCCTATCCAGAGACCACCCAGTCCAATGCAACTGCCTCAAAGGATGCCGAGAACGAGGAGCACTTGGATGACAGTGGGCTCAGGGAGGGTTAGAGCGGTCAGGCAGAGGCACATCCCAGATCCAATTCCACTCAAGAACTCATATGCCACACTGGTAAACGAGGACAACCAAGTAGAGGTACCCAGAGAAGTGGAAGGAAAGGATGTGGAGGTTAGCCAAGGAGGTGACCTCAGTGGGGAAAGCAGTGGACCCCAGAGGAGGAGGAAGCAAATCCTGGTGGGGGACTCCATCATAAGAGGGATCCAGCTAGGAACACAGGAGGGGGAGGACAGGGAGGTGAGGTGCCTACCAGGTGCCACGGCATGGAGGGATGGAAGGAAGATCCTGGGGATCACTGGGAAGGCAAGACGGGAGGGTGAGCTGGATGTCATTATCCATCTAGGTACTAATGACCTGGCAAATGGGGAGCCAAAGGAAGTTCAGGAAGAGTTTAGGAAATTGGGGAGGGGTCTCAAGCAAGTAGTTAATTCTGTCACTTTCTCAGAGGTACTACCTGTGAGAGGCAAGGGAGAGCATAGGAGTGCATGCACCAGGAACTTTAACTCATGGTTGAAGAACTGGTGCTGTGAGGAAGGGTTTGGATTCATTGGTGACTGGGGACCCACCTGGAGGGATGGAGGTTTGTTCAAGCCTGACGGCCTGCATCCATCCTGGAGGGGAATCCAAGCACTCAATGATAAGTTTAAATGCTACATTGACAAGCATTTAAACTAGCAAAGGGGGGTGATAGCCAGCAAGGAGGGTACCTACTTGCTCACCCCCACAGCTAGCAGTGGAACCAGTGAACCAGAGGAGTGGCTATCTCTTCAAAGCAGTGTGCAAAAGAAGGAGATTAGTGCCCAAGAGGTGGATCGGCAGAAAAGGGGCAAAATTCAGCAGAAGGGCAGACAGCAAGGAGAACCAGGGATAAAGGACAACCAAGGAAGGGGCTGGAGTAGAACAGCGAAACAGTCTAGGGAGGTAAAATCATGGAAAGCCATGTGCAAATGCCAGAAGCCTTAGCAACAAGATGGAAGATCTGGAGGCTGTCATGGGCAGTCAGACCTGGACATTGTGGCCATCACTGAAACCTGGTGTAACGATAACCACGACTGGGAGATGGCCATACCTGGCTACAACATATTCAGAAGAGACAGAGCAGGCAGGAAGGAGGAGGAGGAGTGGCACTGTATGTGAAAATGACATAAGGGCCACGGAGATCCAGGAGGAACAAATGGGGAGAGATACTGTGGGTAAGCTGGAAAGGAAAATGGGGCCAGCCATCCACACAGGTGTGGTCTATAGACCACCAGCCCAGGAAGAAGAAACAGATAGGGAGTTGATGCTAGCCATCCAAAGGATGGCAGACAAGGGTGAGGTAGTACTGGTTGGAGACTTCAATATTCCAGATGTGGACTGGAGCATCCCAGCAGTAGCATCAACTAGGAGCAGATTTATCCTGGACTCCCTTCAGGGTGCCTTCCTCAAGCAACTGGTCATGGAACCAACTCAGCAGAAGGCAATACATAGAAACATAGAAACATAGAATTTGACAGCAGATAAGGACCGCTTGGCCCACCCAGTCTGCCCATTTCCCTACCTACTGGATAAGCTGCAGATCCTAGTTAACCAGCAGCCTACTTCTTCCTACCCCAACCCCCCAGAATTACCTTATGACTATCCCATGCATGCTTGAATTCCACCACTGATTTTGACTCCACAACCTCCTCCGGAAGGCCATTCCATGCATCCACAACCCTCTCTGTGAAAAAATACTTCCTTAAATTACCTCTGAGCCGCCCTCTATCTTCAAATTGTGCCCTCTTGTTCTTGCACACTTCTTTTTTTGAAAGATGCTACCCTCTTGGACTTTGTTGATTCCCTTGAGGTACTTGAAAGTTTCTATCATGTCCCCCCTCTCCCTCCTTTCCTCGAGGCTATACATATTAAGCTCCTTAAGTCTCTTCATATGTCCTCCGTGCAGACCCTGCACCATTTTAGTTGCCCTCCTCTGGACAGCTTCCATCCTGTCTATGTCTTTGGGAGATTGGGTCTCCAGAACTGCACACAGTACTCCAGATGGGGTCTCACCAGCTGTCTGTACAGAGGGATAATAACTTCCTGTTTTCTACTGGTGATGCCTCTCCCTATGCAATACTGGAACTTGTGCTCACAAACAGGGACAGTGTGATGGGGGTAACAGTGGGGGAGCACCTGGGGAACAGTGACCACCAGTCATTGTGGTTTGAAATCACAGAAAGAGCACAACCAAACCACACAAAAACATGTATCCTGGATTTAAGGGGGGCAGACTTTGGGAAAATGGGGAGATACTTGAAAGAGGCATTAAGAGGAATAGGACAGGAGTCAGGGGTTGAGGAACAGTGGGCAGTATTTAAAATGGGGATTACAAGAACAACAGAATTATGCATTAAGCAGGTTAGCAAGAGGAAAAGGAAGAGGAGACCATTATGGTTTTCCAAAGAGGTAGCAAAGAAAGTGAAAGCCAAAAAGATTGTATCTAGGCAATACAAAAAGACACAGGCAGAAGGGGACAGGGAGAAGTACCAGGAGAAGCGGAGGGAGGCAGGGAGGTCAGTAAGGGAAACCAAAGCTCAGACAGAAGAACACATTGCAAAATCAGTGGGTAGAGGGGACAAAACCTTTTACAGGTACATAAGTGAAAAAAGAAAGACAAAGGGAGGGATAGTGAGACTGAAGGGGGAGGATGGGGCTGCGTGGAGGATGACAACAGTAAAACTGACATATTGAACAGGTATTTCTGCTCAGTCTTTACTGAGGAAGAGGAGGGTAATGGGTCTGAAGGAGTACAAGGGTGAGAATGTGCAGAAATGGACACAAGTCCCTTTACACGAGAAAGGGTCCTGAAGGAACTGGAAGCAATAAGAGTTGATAAAGCAATGGGCCAGACGGGGCACCCCAGGGTCCTTAAAGAGCTAAGAGAGTGGTGGCTGAACCTCTGGCTATCCTGTTTAGCCGATCACTGGAAACAGGGGAGGTACCCAAAGACTGGAGGACAGCAGATGTAGTCCCCATATACAAAAGCGGGAACAAAGAGGAAGCAGGGAACTACAGACCAGTCAGCCTCACCTCAGTAGTGGGGAAGATCATGGAAGCACTACTGAAGGAGAGATTGGTGGAACATCTGGTTGTCAATGGACTACACGACCCAAGGCAGCAAGGTTTCACTAGGGGGAGGTCATGTCAGACCAACCTCGTTGAATTTTTTGACTGGGTGACTAGGGAGGTGGATCAGGGGAGGGCAGTAGACATGGCCTATCTGGACTTCAGCAAGGCCTTTGACACTGTGCCACATAGAAGACTACTACACAAACTGGGGAATATGGGTGTGGGGCAGGACAGTAGTGTGGTGGGTAGGTAACTGGCTGGGTAGCAGGACACAGAGGGTGGTGGTAAATGGCTGTCAATCCACAGAGGGAAGAGTGACCAGTGGGGTACCACAGGGATCAGTGCTGGGACCGGTCCTATTCAACATCTTCGTCAGTGACATTGCGCAGGACCTAGAAGGCAGAATTTCACTGTTCGCTGATGACACAAAGCTCTGTAACAGAGTAGACACACCGGAGGGTGTAGACAGAATGAGTAGGGACCTGCAGAAACTTGAAGAATGGTCAGGGGTTTGGCAGTTAAAGTTCAATGCAAAGAAGTGCAAGATAATGCATATGGGGCACAAAAACCCTGGCACAATATATCAGTTGGGGGGTGAGGATATAGCATGCACCAAGCAGGAAAGGGATCTTGGGGTTATCATTTCTGATGACCTCAAGGTAGGGAAACAGTGTGACAAGGCAGCAGGTGAAGCAAATAGGATGCTGGGATGTATAGGCAGGGGCATCAGCAGCAGGAAAAGGGAGGTCATAATTCCGCTATACAAGACACTAGTGAGGCCCCACCTGGAGTACAGTGTACAGTTCTGGAGACCATACCACGAAGGACACAGACAGGGTAGAGAAGGTTCAGAGGAGGGCAACAAAGATGGTGCATGGATTGCATCACAAGTCCTATGAAGACAGGTTGAAGGAACTGAACATGTACTCCTGGAGGAGAGGAGGAGAGAGGGATATGATAGAGACATACAGGTATCTCACAGGGAGGAACAGGGTGCAGGAATACACTATTTTTAAGCGAAAAGATGTACCAGGACTAGAGGGCATGGGATGAAGTTGAGGGAGGACTATTCAGAGGAAACATGAGGAAGAATTTTCATCAGAACGGTGGTGGACAAGTGGAACACCCTGCCAGAGGAAGTGGTGGGGGCTGAAACAATCACGGGATTTAAGAATGCATGGGATAGACATAAAGGAATTCTGGAGGTCAGGGGTAAGGGGCAACAGACTTCTAGGAAAACATAAACTGAACTTACAAGCTCAAATGGGCAGACTGGGTGGGCCATAGGCCCTTATCTGCCGACACTGTCTATGTATCTATGTATTACAGTTTTAGTGCCTTAGCTCCTTACATGCTCTGAGTGCATGCTATGTTTGGATAAGGTGCCTAAATATCAGAAGCCTGAACAACAAAATAAGTGAACTGAAGGCGATGATGGCAGAGGTCAACTTGGACAAAGTAGCCATCACAGAGACATGAGGCTCTGGGAACATTGATCTGACAGTTCCAGGGTATACCTTATACAGGAGGGAAGGATGCAAGGGTAAAGAGAGGGAGTAGCCCTCCATATCAGGGAAGTGATGGAGGCCTCAGAGGATGGGACCATCAAGAGCGAAGGTGAAAGTGTTTGAGTACAGCTGACTGGCTGCTGTTGGAAATAAGATTAGACAGGGGTGGTCTATGGACTGCCTGGACTAAAGGAAGATAGAGATAAAGAATTAGGTGACGAAATCAGAAGCGGGGTAACAAAAGGGGATTTTGTGCTAATGGGGGACCTAAACCTGCCAGAGACAGATTGGGATACCCCTGCAGCTAAAGGAGTCAGACACTACTTGACATGATACAGAACTGCTTATTAGTACAGCTGGTCAGGGATCCAACATGGCAGGACACCATTTTCAATGTGGTACTTACCAACTTGGACATGGTGGGTGGGGTAGCAGTCAGGGATCAATTGAGGTCCAGTGACCTCAGTTCCACATGGTTTGAACTGACAGTGGTGAACACTGGTCCTCCATTGAGGACGGTGGTCCTGGACCTCAAATGGGCAGATTTTAGTTGGATTCTGGGAAAATTTAGGGAAAACGTGATGCATATAGACCAAATTGAGGTAGTAGAATAAAAGTGGGAAAAAGATCAAAAGGGAAATAATGGAAGTGACCAAAAATGGGAGGAATACCATACCAGGCTAAAAGAGGTGAGGGTAGCAATCAGTAGAGCAAAGTCAGATACGGAACTACGGATTGCTGAGGGTGTGAAGGGGGGAAAATAATTCTTTAGCTATAGTGAGCAAAAAGGAAAGCTGGGGTGGAAGATTGTCATACTAGCTGGTGGGGTTAGTTAAAGATAATGAGCAGAAGGCCAATGTACTAAACAATTACTTCTGTGTCTGTATTCACGGTTGAGGATAATTACCCTCTACTGGGGAGCAAGATCAAGGCAGCCCCACAGGGGTGCAGGAAATGGAGATGGTAGTGATCCTGGCTAAATGAGTGGAAAAAGGAATATAAGCTCTTAGGGTAGATAAAGTGCCAGGCACAAATGGCCTGCACCGAGGGTGTTTGGGGAACTGGATTCAGAAGTAGCTGAACCCTTGACCCAGCTGTTTAATGACTCACTAGAGTCTGGGGTTGTGTCAGGGGACTGATATAGTCTCACTCCACAAAGGGAAGGGGGGCGGGGAGGATTCAGGTAGCTACAAACTGGTCAGTTGTACCTCTGTTGTAGGACAGCTAATTGAGGGCACTGGTACTGGACCTCAAATGGGCAAATTTTAGTTGGATTTGAACAAGGTTAGGAACACTTGATGGGTTTAGACAAGATTAAAGGAGTAGAGAAAAAGTGGGGGGAAAATCAGAGGGGCAATTCTGGAGGCGACAACTCTTGTGCAAGAAAGGTCACCAAAAGAAACAAGTAAGCACAGAAGACTGATCTCCTTCTCAAGAAAGTAAAAGAGGTTTTGAGGGTGAAATAAAGGTCCTTTATAAAGTACAAGGTGATGAAAAATGGAAAGAGTACCATACCAGGCTAAAAGAGGTGAAGGTGGCGGTCAGGAGAGCAAAGGCAGACATGGAACTACAGATTGCCGAGGGTATGAAAGGAGGAAAAATAATTCTTTACTTATATATGAGGGAAAAAAGGAAAGCTGGGGGTGAAGGATTGTCAGAATAGCTGGTGGGGGGGTCAGTAGAGGATAATGAGCAGAAGGCCAATGTCCTAGACAATTACTTCTGCTCAGTATTCATGGTTGAGGATAACAAGGCTGTACTAGAGAGTGGGATCAAGGCAGTCACACAGGAGTGCAGGAAATAAGAGTGGTGATCGTAGCTAAACAGGAGAAAAAAGGGCTGGAAGCCCTCAGGGTAGATAAAGTGCCAGGCCTGGATGTCCTGCACCCGATCATACTTGGGGAACTGGATTTAGATCTAGCTGAACGCCTGACCCAGCTGCTAATGACTCACTGGAGTCTGGCGTTGTGCCAGGGGATTGGAAGTCTGTAGACATAGTGCCACTCCACAAGGGTGGGACAGAGAGGATTTGGGTAACTACAAAGTTGTCAGTCTTACCTCTGCTGTAGGAAAGCTAACAGAGACCATAGTTAAGGAAAGTCTGGTGGCCTACTTAGAAAACAAGGTCGGTGAGGGGATCTGCACTCATTGTAGTATCTACATTCCCATAGTATGCATCTATGTTTCTAGGGAAGGGGCAAGATGGCGGCGGTGCTGTGCCGCAATTTCTGAGCGCGTTTACGCTGCCCCGTGAAATCTGCTAAAATTTTGTTTTATTTTATGTTTTTGTAGTTATTTTTCGGTTCGGGTTTTGTTTTTTTGTTTTGTCTTCTTAATTTAATTGAAGTTGTGGTTTCTTTGGGTCCCCCCCTCCACCCCTTTCCGTCAGTGCCAGCAGTCATTTGAAAGATCGTTGGCACTACTGTGGAGATTTGTGGAGTTTCCGGTCTCTGGTCTGAGGGATTGATTTTTCGGGCTGCAGAGCGAAGTGGAGGACTGGAGCCGTGGATTTGGACTGATTTTGTCTGGCAATTGGATTGGAGGTGATCGCTGTGTCCCTGAGACTTATGGAGCTGTGAGAAGGGTCTGTCGAGTGACCTGTGGATCCAGTTTCCCCTTTGTTATCCGGAGGAAAAATAGAGAGTTTGGGTGGCTAGTTTCCGGCCTCCTTACAGGCCTTCTGCCAGAGTTTGCGGGCTGCCTTGTTGGACACCTGTCCCCTAGAAGGTGGTGGGCCGGGTGGCTGCAGCTACTTGGCGGCAGGCCTCCTGGCTCTTCTGTCCCGCTCCAGACCGGCTGGAGAGCCAACCTGGGAGCGGTAAGGTCCGTTGGTGGGCGGTGTTCACGGGGTGAGTCCTTGAATCTGTCTGTGGCCTTTTCCGGTCCCTCTCTTTATGGTTTTGAACTTGGAAAGCCTTGTATTTGCTCTGTGGCCTTTAAATCATTCCAGAGGAGGAGGTGTTGCTGTGAGGCTCCTACAGAAGGAGACAGTTGGATCTACGATTTCATCGTGGTGGTGAGAGTCCATGTGGGATTATGAATTTTATTGTACTCCTTTTTGATTAATCTCTACGGGACCTGCTGACTTTATTCCATTATTTTGGAAACTTCTCTGCCTGCACTGTCCCTCCCTGGGTGGTGAGAGCACCATGGGGGGTTTGAATTGAGGGTGGGGTTCTTTTTCTGCATTTTTGGACTTTTATTTTTTATTTTATTGGAAGCATGGAGTGAGAGTTCGTCTCTATATTTGGACATTTCTGCGGTGGAAGGTGGGAGCTCCACTGTTTCAAAAAACTGATTTTTTAAATATCTAATTGAACTGACTGTTGTTGTTAAGTATTTATTATTCTATTGTATGTTTATTTGGATATTTTGATTGTTTAGTTTATTTAGTTTAAGTTGTATGTGTTTTTAAGTTCAGTATCTTATTTTATTTTATTGGGATTTCTCGGGAGCTTTGAGATCTTTGTTTTTGGTCTGCTGTTTATGGATGACGTTAGTTATTCTCGTCGTACCCCCCCCCCGTCATGCACTATTTATCCACCGCTCTTCATGCCCTCCATCCTTTCTTTGCCCCCCCTTTGCCTTTGCCTGTTTACCAACACTGGGAATTGCGCGTGGCGGGGTTTTCGGAGGGTGGGGGAGTGTGAACAGTGGGGGATGGAGGAGGGGGGTGTTCGCGTTCGGGTGGTCAAGTCCAGAAGACGCCCTGGGGTGAAATGGAGTGATGAACGGGGTTCTTCCTGGTTGGTCCCCATACCCAAGGGCACCACCACTTTTGTAAATGGTGGGCAGGCGGTCGGGGCTTCCCAGGAGTCCTATCCAACTCGGGCAGTGTTGTGCAATGCCAGGTCCATTGTGAACAAGACTGCCATTATTGTGGACTTGGTAGGTACGGCGGACCTGACCTGCATCACTGAAACCTGGCTGGATAGTAATGCGGGCCCAGTTTTTGAGGCAGTAATTCCGGCCGGGTATTCGGTGATTCACCGCCCGAGATTGGATCGCAGGGTTGGGGGGATTGCGGTCTGTTTCAAGACCAAATTGGACCTCACTAGTGTTCCAGTGGAGGAGACCAGATCCTTTGAGAGTGTCGCGTGGCAGGTGGAGGCTATAGAATGGTTCTCTCTTCATCCACCCAGTGACTTAAAACCATTCTTAAAGGAAGTATGGATTGCCGCTTGACCCTGGCACTGAATCGCCCAGGTTGATGGTGCTGGGTGATTTTAATGCCTGATCAACATGAACTCGCCTTTGGTCAGCACTTCCTCCAATTGATGTGTTCATTGGGCCTCTCACAGGTAGTTACCTCTGCCACTCATAAACACGGCCACTCACTCGACCTGGTCTTCCTGATGGGGTTGGAGGCCTCCGAGGTGGGGGTGGAACCAGTTGGTCGGTCCAACCACCACACTGTGAGGTTCAATTTTTGTACCCCCCCCTCGCGTAGACCTACCCCAGTGGAGATGGTCAAGTACCACCCTTTACGGGATGTTACTCCCACCGGTCTAACTGCGGTTCTTGACCTATCAGAATTTCCTGGGTTGAGCTTAAATCCGGAAGTAGTGGTGCAAGCCTATAATAAGGCTGTCACCTCTGCTTTGGATTTAATTGCTCCCACTCGTGTGCAGCCTCTCTCCCTTCGCCCCCGATCCCCCTGGTTTGATCAGGATCTGAGGGAGTTGCGGAGACTTGGTCGCAGGTTGGAGAGATGTTGGCGGAAGTCCAGCTCAGATGCCGACCATCTTAGACTCCTAGAGCATTATAAACTCTATCAGTCAGCAATTACTCATAAGAAGGCAGTGTTCCTGTCCGGAGAAATTGCTGCTGCTCAGAATCGACCAGCCCAGCTCTTCCGAACAGTAGACAGGCTGTGCAACCCCAGCCTGTCTGCAGGTTCGTCGAGCCTTTTCACAGTTACAGTGTGTGGAGCTTGCTCGATTCTTTGCCGATAAGGTGGCCGACATCAGGGCCGAGATTTGCGCCGCCCCCTCCATGGGAGTTGTGGCGGTCCAGCCTATGGTTGCAAGCACACTGTCTACCTGGAATTCCTTCATAAGGCCGGAAATCGAGGATATTATGAGGATTGTCCAGGGTATGCGCACCACAAGCTGTAGTTTAGACCCGGGTCCCACAGACTTGATTATGGGCTGTGGGGAGGTCATCTTCCCGGTTCTTGCCAGGATAGTCGGGTGCTCCTTGGACACTGGTGAATACCCCGGTTCCCTGAAGGAGGCGGTGGTGACACCAGTGTTGAAAAAGGCATCTCTGGATCCCGACTCCCTGGCAAACTACAGACCCATCTCGAACCTCCCCTTTGTTGGGAAGGTAATCGAGAAAGTGGTGGCAGCCCAGTTAGACAACCATCTTACCATCCATAATATCTACGATCCTCTTCAATCAGGTTTCCGTAAGAGACACAGCACAAAGACTGCACTGGTTCAGGTCCTCAATGATCTCCTGATGGTGAGAGACCAGATAAAACGGTCCATCTTGGTCCTTCTGGATCTGTCAGCAGCATTTGACACCGTAGACCATGGGGTGCTGCTTGAGCACCTGAGATACATCTGTGGGCTATCGGGCCTGGTGCACAGATGGTTTACCTCCTTCCTCACAGGTAGAACTCAGAGGGTGATATTGGGGATTTTTTCCTCCGATCCTACTGCTCTGACCTGTGGGGTGCCTCAGGGCTCTGTGCTATCACCCATGTTGTTTGCGGTGTACACGCTTCCCCTCGGAGACATTGTAAGACGATATGGGCTGGAGTTTCATTGTTATGCCGATGATACCCAGCTCTATCTGTCTTTTGTACCTGACCAGAATAGAGCACTCTCAGTGTTTAACAACTGTCTCAGGGAGATCCAGGATTGGATGCGGTCCAGCTGGTTGAAATTGAACTCTGGGAAGACGGAGGTGTTGGTTGTGGATCCTGGCAACCGGATTGAGGGGTCCGGGGCATGTCAAACCTCTGGTTTATTCCTGGGAGATGTGGAGCTCCCGATCACTGAATGGGTGCGAGACCTGGGGGTGATTCTTGACGATCAGCTGACATTGCGTGCGCAAGTGTCGGCGGTCGTTAAGACATCCTTTTACCATCTTAGGAACATCGCAGAGATCAAGCACCTTGTTCCATCTGGTGACCTACCCACACTGATCCACGCCTTTGTGACCTCGCGTCTGGACTACTGCAATTCCCTTTACTTTGGGCTGCCTGGGGTTGATATCCGCCGCTTGCAGCTAGTGCAGAACTCGGCAGCCCGGTTGTTAACAGGGACTCCTCGTTCATCTCATATTACACCGGTGCTCCGACACCTGCACTGGCTGCCGATTCAGTGGCGGATCACCGTTAAAGTCGGTCTTCTGACTTATAAAGGCCTACATGGGCTGGGCCCGGATTACCTGAAAGAGCTCCTGGTGCCTTACCGACCGACATGACCACTCTGCTCAACCAACGAGGGGTTGCTAGAGATCCTGAGGGTCATTTTGAAATCTTCTGGCGCCTGAGCTTTTATGTTCGTGGTGCCGACCCTCTGGAATTCTCTACCACGCTGGATTCGAGAGTGCATGACGGTGGAGGGTTTTAAAAAGGGCCTAAAGTCTTTTTTATGGAACAAGGCATTTTTAGATAATGTTGATGCCTATTAATTGCCCTGCTGTTAATTCAGTTATATGAAGTTTTGTATGGTTTTAGTATGTTTTATCCTATATTTTATTGTAATGCGCCTTGGTTTTAAGAAAGGTGTAGACAAATAAAGTTTATTATTATTATTATCTCTGTCTAGAAACCCTGTGTCTACCATGTGAAATGATAGCACAGTGGCACAGCACAAGGACAGTGTTTGGGGGGCCTGGGTTTGATTCCCAGTAGGGGACATTGTTTTTTCCCCACTACAATTTATGTTTTATGAGAGAAATTGCTAGATGTCATGGCCGATTTCAGTGATAGGGTTTCAGCAAGGCTTTGAGCGGGGTTGCAGACCATGGAACTGTTAGTTCTATGCCACAGTCAACTTAATTGGTCCCAGCTGATACTTTGAGGCTTGTATAGGTTTAATGCAACTTGGTGTGAAGCGTTCCTACCAGTTGGCAGAGAGTTCATTACTAAACTCCACTGCAGGTGTGTATGGGGGGAATCTGTACTTAGTGCAGAATATACATTCTCATAACATCCATTTCTGTTTAGCAACCTGCTTCTGATCATCTCCTTCAGTGCCCCAAATAGACTCGTAGACTCACTATGACTGCAGCACATGCTTCACATCTAACTAACCTGGGCAGTGCAAAGTTTGCTGCTCAGCATGGTGACTGGCTGATTATTATAATGTGATTAAAAAAATATCAAATTTCTTAGATACAGTATAAAAGGGGAAAAAGTGTTTCAGCATTAACATGTTTAATGGGGCATGGGGTACTCCTGGCCATGTTTGCTACAATAAGAATGGTTATTCAAGTGCACAAAAATAAATTGTGATTCAGTATGCCACTGAGCTATCATCACTTTCTGTGATTATGCAAATTCAGTATGCAAGTACAAAAATGATTTCAGACTGAAATTAGTTTTCAAGCTCATAAGTTTGGAACTATCACATTTTAATCATATATCACAGCCTTAGGTTTGAGACACCCTTTCTGTATGTTTCTATGTTTTAATTGAATCAATCAAGGCAATTAACTGAAAGACAGTATTACCCCGTCCCTCCTTCTGTATTTTAAAAATAGCTGTATCAATTAGTTTTTAAATTCCCACATGATGACATTTCTGCTGTTGCACAAATGTCACTTTCTTGATGTGAATGCCCATTTTATATGCCTTGAGGATATGTGCGTGCTTTGTGCTAAAAGTATAAGTGACTTTTCCAACAAATAAGCATTTTTTACAAAGCTCCCCCTCCTCTCAGCACTCACACTTCATAACTGTCCATTTTAAGAACATGTAAATAAATGAACACTTAGAAGAGTATGGGATAGTAAGAAAATGTCAACATGTATTTGTTAAATAAAGGTTATGTTTGAATAAGCTAATAGAATTTGGGGAAAATAACCCATTGCGTTGGCAGAGGAGAGGTTTATGTAGTTTATGTAAACTTACAAAAAGAATGCAGCAGTTTGCCACATGAAAGACTGATTGTGAAGACTAGGGCCCATGGTAGCAAAGGGAAATTATAAGAATGGATGGATCTATGACAGTCGGTCTACAATTTGGTTGTCGACCGATGTTACAGTGATTCCTTTATGTTGACAGCATTTGCAGTCAGTATAAAGTTAGTCACTTCAGACTGTGCTTTCTTCGGGAGACTCTTCCCCTGAACCCCCATGCGGTGGGCTGTGCCCCCCGCTACTAAATTAATCAACTCTGAGTTGGAATTGCTCGAGAGGGGGTGCATACCCCATAAAGCAGCAGTGCCGAGGTCCTGCACTCAAAACTATAGCGACCTGGCACTGTTGTCGCTGTAGTGTCGGTCATGGTAAAATTGTCGCCGTAGCGATGGCATATCAAATGGATAATACAGTATATGGCGCTATCTAAGGATTCTTGTTTTAAGACCATCTCTGGTTTCTCTCTCTCTCTCTCTCTCTCTCTTTCTCTTAGGGTTCAACCTAATGCCACAAAAGTAAGGAAATGTGGCGTTAGGGTTTCCAACCCTAACTCTCCACCAACACACCCCAAGCAGCAAAAGGACAAGACCACACAAGCAACCACAGACAAATATGATCAGATAAGACAAACAACATACAACTGTTTCCAGATGACACAATTGCAATAGCACTGATGTGCTACCTTTGTGGATTTGTATCTGCGGCACGAACACCGCAAGACATACACACTCACTTGTTGCTCATGATAGAAATCCATGATACTCAAATCACAACACTGCTTCTGTGTACAGAAGCACAGGCCCCTGCAGCCACATAAAAATCCACGATATCCAAATTACAAAAGTTCTTTTGTCTGTAAAAGCGTGGGACCCCAGCCTCAGGTACTCATACACACTGTAAGACATACGCACATTTGATGGGCCTGTGCTTCTTTATGCACACTGACCTTTAGCTGCAGAAGCACAAATACCACAAAATCCATGATACCAAAATTGCAGCAGTACTTCTGTCTGCAGAAGTGCAGGTTCCCAAGGGTCCAATGCCTCTTCAGCCAAAGGTGTAAGACCTGCAAACCAACATCTAGCTCCAGAACATACGAACACACAAAACTGCAAGCAGAAAAAGGCCATTTGATCTATTGCGCCTGCTTGATTTTGCAGCTAGCACCCTACTCTGTAGCTACCCCTCCCACCCTACCCCCTTCCCATGACCCTCCTTTTGCCGTATCCCAGCCCCTCTTGAAACATCCAACTGTTTTACAGGCCACCACCTTTGCCAGTAATGCATTCCACTTTGCTACCATCCTTTCCATAAAGAAATGCCTTCCCATTTCCCCCCAAACCTTCCATCCTCCAATCTCATGTCATGACCCCGAGTGTCTCTCCCCACCTTCCCCTTAATAGTCCTTCCATGCCTGCCCTGTTTATTCCTCTCATGTACTTAAAGGTCCCAGTCATATCCCCCGTCCCTCCTCTCCTACAGAGAACACATGTTCATTTCCCTCAGTCTAACCTCATATGGTAACTCCCCCCGACCCTGGATCATCTTTGTTGCTCTGCATTGCACTCCCTCCATCAAACTTATGTCCCTCTTTAGGAAAGGGTGCCAAAACTGAATGCTGTACTTCAGATGGGGTCTGACCAGTGATCTGTATAATGACAGAATCAGCTCCTTCCTCCTAAAGGTTATACCCTTTGCAATACAACCCAGCATCTTGTTGACCACTGCTACTGCTTTTCTACACTGTGCCGAGTTGTTCATTGCTCCTGTAATGAGCACCCCCATATCTTTATCCTCTTCAGTCATGGCGAGCTGTACCCCCCCAGATGGTAGCTCCTCTTTGGATTCTTTGCCCCGACATGAAGCACCTTGCATTTTTTGGTGTTGAAACCAAGTTTCCAGGTGTCAGACCATGTCTCCAGCCTTGTTAGATCTTCCTGCAATCTCTGCCACTCCCCTTGGTCATCCACGACTGCTCCCCTCTAGGTGTCCACAAATAGACTGATCTTGCTATTTATGCCTACCGAGATGTCTGCAATAAATACCTCAAATAACACCAGTCCCAGCACTGACCCCTGTGGGATCCCTCTCGTCACTGCCCTTGGGACTAATAATTCTCCTCCCACCACCACCCTCTGCTGCCATCCCTGCAGCCGGTTCTCCACCCATCCCACCAATTTTGCCCCCGCCATTGTGCCCCTTAGCTTACATGCCAGTCTCCCATGTGGCACCGAGTTGAATGCCTTACTGAAGTCCAGGTACAGGACATTCACCGCATACCCTTTGTCCATTTCCCTAGTCACCCAGTCCTAGTTGTCCACTAGGTTGGTCTGGCAGGATCTGCCCTTGAAAAAGCCATGCTGCCGACTGTCCTGCACCCCACTGACCTCTAGCAGGGTCACCAGCCTCTCTTTCAGGATTGTTTCCATCAGTTTCCCCACTATGGACGTGAGACTTACTGGTCTATAGCTCCCTGGTTTGTCTTTGGGACCACTCTTATGGAGTGGAACCATGTGAGCCATCCTCCAATCCTGAGGTACACACCCTGAGTCCAGAGAGGCATTAAATAGGCCTGCCAATGGGCCTGCGAGGACCTCTGCCAACTCTTTCAGTACCTTGGGGTATATGCCATCCGGTCCCGGTGCCTTGTCCACCCTCAGGGCCCTTAACCTCCTAGTACTCTACCTTCTATGATTTCCCGTCTGTCACCTCCCCTCCCCTTCTGATCCTATCCTCCCCCTAACCTTAGGTATTTTCCTTCCTTTCTCTTTAGTAAAAACCAAGCAGAAGTAGTCGTTAAGCGCTTCTGCCTTTTTGCGCCTTTTTCCACCCATTCCCCCTCCTTCATAATCCTTACTATTTGGTCCTTTCAACCCCTTTTCTCCCTGATGTACCTGAAAGTCCCCCTTAATTCCCTTGCCAGCCTGAGCCCCTTGGCGCTTGCTGCCCTTAGCTTCCTGGTCACCTTTGCTTCCTTCAGGTACTCCTCCCTGTCCTCCCCCCTCTCAGTTCTCCTTTATCTCCTATACTGTAGGCTACTCTTTTCCTCCTCACCCTATCTATGACACCCTTGCTCATCCAGCTAGGTTTCTTCACCCTAGCCGTTTTACCTAGCTTAATGAGTTCTCTCCTCTGATTCATGTCCATATTAGGCTGAATTCTGTCCAGGAACCCTTGCACCACTTCACCATCTTTTTGAAGTTAGCCTTTCTAAAATCTAGCACCTTTGTGCCAGATGCCCCCCTCTCTCTGCCCAGCTGCAAGTGTATCCATACTGTCCTGTGGTCACTCCCCGCCAGTGGTTCCTCCACCTTCAGATCCCTCACCTATTCCCCGTTAGACAGTATGAGGTCAAGGATATTCCCTTCCTTAGTTAGTTCGCTGACCAACTGTATCAGGAAGTTATCCTGGAAGGCTTCTAGCAATATCTGTTCCCTTTTACACTAGATGGCAGATGTCCCCAACTCCACTCCCGGCAGGTTAAAGTCACCTAGTATCACCATCCCACCCTTCCCACAGTTCCTCCGGATCTGTTTCGCCAATACCCTATCTGTCTCTTCTGATTGGGAGGGCGGCCTGTACACCACCCCAAACTGTAGTGTCCTATTTTTTTGATCTTGGATTTGCATCCATAGAGCCTCTGTATCTCCCTCCTCCCCCCCTCTTCCCTAACACACTTTAGCCCCTCCCTCACGTAGAGCACTATCCCCACCTACTTTCCCCTTAACTCTATCATTGTGGAATAGTCTGTAACCTGGAACCGCCAGGTCCCATTCATGGGTACAGAAGGGTAGATCCCTGTGGGGCCTACTGTTATGCAGATGTGAATATTGTTGTAATGTGGGTATGATTTCAGCAACAGATTTAGAAATGTTTCAAGGGGTAGCAGTTTTTTCAGTTACACAGCTGTATATAGAAAAACCATGCAAGAGCGGATCATGCTATCTAGTGAGGTACCTTGTATAGCATGCATGAGTACCTCTGTCTGCAGAGGAACAGGCCCCATGGGACTTTCTCTCTGTACAAGCACAGGCCTCCACAGGGACTGTGCTACTGCTGCCACATGTAATCATGCATTCTTTTTATTTAAATTTTTTATTTATGTTTAACCAGGAAGGTGGACTGGATGAAAAAGATCAATTTTCAGCCACTCCTGAGGGTAGGTACAACAATAGGAATCACAAACAATTACAAATGTTACATAATGTACATAATTGAAAATTACTTTAAAACAAAGAGCTATATGGATCAAAATTTAAAACAGCAGTTGTGCAGTTACATACAGAAGATGACAATAGTAAGATATACATACACATTTTGTATGACAGACACACACACACACAGGAGCGGCTGTGTAAGCAAATCCACGAAGGCAACACATCACACCACCAAGCGAAGTCATGTATTAATTATTATTTTGTGTGGCTTTGAAAAATAACTTTAGATTGTATGGCCGACCCCCCAAAAAAAAAAAACAAATCTCATGGTATGAAGACCGAAAACATTCCTCTACAGTCCCCATTCGCAGATGTTTGTCCATACAGCAGAGACAGTAAAATATCCTTCCCCCCTAAAACATGAAACATGTTTTGTTTACACAGTGAAAACCTCGCGAAGCATGACATCTTGAAACTCATTTCATGGTAGTCGGGAGAATTAATATTCACCAAAACCATGATCTGAAAGTTTCAACATAGATGGGGATACTCCATTCATGGACATTTTTTTCATGTCAAACTTTTTATTTATTTATTTATTTTGCTACTGACAATTTCACACTGGTCAGCTTTTTTCCCCCTAAATGGTTTTTATTCTGCAGTTCACAAAGATTGTAAAAATTAAGCCCAGAAGTGCTAACCATCTGTTGTTGTGAATCCAGCAAATAATTTTTTATGTATAGGGGGAGTCAAACTGATAGAGTCTAATGTTCACTATTTAATTTAGTAGCAAAAAGATTATGGGGGGATTCACAAAGAAGACGCGTATGGCGCATTTCAGATGCATCGGGGTAAATGAGATGCGTCATGCCCAGACAGTGGAATTCACAGAAGATGCACCGCACTATGCACCCAGCGCATCCCCACTGTGAATACCAGTGATGCGCCATGGCACAACCTGAGTTGCCCCAGTGCATCCAGGATATGCAGGAGCACCAGGGACCACAAAACAATGAATCAGGAGCAACTCAGCCAGGGACACAGAAGCACCATGGACCACTAAACAGTGAATCAGGAGCCACTCAGCCAGGGACACAGGAGCACCAGGGACCACTAAACAGTGAATCAGGAGCCACTCTGCCAGGGACACAGGAGCACCAGGGACCACAAAAGAATGAATCTGGAGCCACGCAGCCAGAGACAGAGGAGCACCAGGGACCATGAAAGAATGAATCAGGAGCCACTCAGCCAGGGACACAGGAGTACCAGGGACCACAAAACAATGAATCAGGAGCCACTCAGCCAGGGACACAGGAGCACCAGGGACCACAAAACAGTGAATCAGGAGCCACTCAGCCAGGGACACAGGAGCACCAGGGACCAGAAAACAATGAATCAGAAACCACTCAGCCAGGGACACAGGAGCACCAGGGACCACAAAACAATGAATCAGAAGCCACACAGCCAGGGACACAGGAGCACCAGGGACCACAAAACAATGAATCAGAAGCCACTCAGCCAGGGACACAGGAGCACCAGGGATCACAAAACAGTGAATCAGGAGCCACTCAGCCAGGGACACAGGAGTACCAGGGACCACAAAACAGTGAATCGGGAGCAACGCAGCCAGGGACACAGGATCAACAGGGGAAGACTGCAATGTTGTAATGAGTGCTGTTGAACAGCCCAGCAGGGACTGTACCCAAGGCCAAAGGGCTGTAGAGTGGCCTGCCAAAGCAGACATGGTGCACAGACAGAGCACACATGGTGACAGCTGGAAGCACCACACAAACACCCCCAACCCAGGGGACAAACAGGCACAGCTGTCATGCACAGGGGCGACTGTCAAGGTGTTGCACAGCAGCAGAGGTGCACCGGTCAGCATGGTAGAGGCAGCTAGGCAAGTATCAGCGCACATGAGCACAGCAGGGTGTACATGGGAACTGTAACACAGGTGCACACAGGAGGACAGGCACAATGGCACACAGGCTGAAGGCTGTAGCCTGCACAGGAGGAACATGCCTACAGGCACTGTGGACCACAAGCAGAGCATCACAGCACCAGGGTGACCACCACAACAAAACAACCTGTACCATACACAGAACAGGGGCATTGTGCAAATGAGCAAGTGAGCATGTGAGAAGGCCACCCAACAGTTCAGATGTAACATGGAGGACACACACTGTGGTGGGCATGAAAGGTGGACGTGGAGCATGGATGCACAGTGCCACAGAGACAAATGTACAAATGAAAACAAGGGTAGTGGGGCACCTAGGAAGCACAACAGGGTACCAGTACGAGAGGAAAGAAATGACCACAGACACCAGCAACATTTGCAAAAGATTTACTAAAACAAGGGAAACAATACAGCAACAGCAACAAGAACAACAGTAACAACACAACAACAGGGATACAGGTCAATAAGAAGTATAAAAAACATCAACAATCTACAAATGAAACCAGGGAAGTGGCAGGTAGGAAGGTGGAACAGGTGATGAATGCAATTAAAGGGATGGGCTGGGAGGTATGGGACAGGGAACAAAAGTGGCTGTGTGCAGTTAATCACAATGGACTAATGGCCCTGATGGGGCACAGACCTGTGCAGTCCCTGGTGGCCATATGCACACAGTGTCCTTGCCAGCACATTGATGGCTCACAGTAGCTCCCCCTGCCTCCTGTAAACTCCACAAAGCCACACGAATTGCTGTCCCTGCTGGCCTGAAGCTCTTCTGCCTCCGCTCCTCCCCACCACATCAGAAGGCGCACTCCATGGACCTACAGTTGGGACACAGACAACAAGAACTCAGTGCCATGGTCCATATTGTGTCCCCCCCACCCCCTGATGACCATGCAAGTGTGATAGAATCTGCCCCCATGCCAATGGCTGACAGCCTGCCATGCACACCGCACACCAGCAACAGGCCAGCACACACAGCCACACAGTGACTGTGTAGTGGTACTGAAACAGCACAAGGCCCTCATGTGCATGAAAAGTGTTGTGCAGAGGGGCACAAAGCCATGTCCCACACAGCATGTGCGGATGCTAACTGGGTGCACAACCGAGCAGGCTCTGTCTGACCCCCAGTGGAGCACCACAGGGTGCACATGGCCCTGAGCAGATGTGGACATGGGGAACGTACAGACAGGAGCCATGTATACTGTGGCCCTAGCACACACCGCCAAGGCTTCACCCTCAGTGTGTGCGCAATGTGCAGCACACGGACATGCACATGTGGCAGGCAATGGCCCATTGAGGGCAAGAACCCTCCCCCAAATGACCACACAGTGGAAACACATGCATAACACTCACCTGCACCCACCCGGACAGACCGTCATCCTCCTCCACCACTGGCCCTAACACCCCTGGATGCCACCTGCGCTGCGTCCCTCTTCCTGTCTCCCAATCCTGCAATGGAAACAAAAGCAAAGAGCACCGTGAGATGACTGTAGGTATGTTCAACCACCACCCCTAACCCCCAACCCCACCCAGTGACCCACAGCAATAGCACTGTTACCAGCATGCAGTGTTGGACCCCCCCCCCACACACTGACCCAATGTAACAGCATCCTGGGCAGCAGGTAGAAACAGCCACCACCACAAACAGTGATGCATTATGTCAGTATGCAAATGGATGTGTGCCTTGCCATGGTGGACACCACAAGGTGCCTGCCACAGTGCCACTGCAATGCCCATGTTGCGCACCAGGGCACACATGGCAAAGCACGGTGTGCATGCCCATACTACTCATGCACCACCAGCAGGGCATGCCATGTGTGTGTGTGTGGGGAGCACACACTCTCTCACACCCCATAAAATGCATAGTAGCTGGATAGAGTGAAATCAACAGGGACGAGATGTATCTGGGTGTGGCAAGACCCCCCTGCATGCCTGGTCCTGAAGGTTGTCTAGCCGTTTAGGGTACCTCCACTGAAGATCACCATAGCGGTGCCTGCACTGCTCCCCCATGCATGTCACCCTAGTTCGATGCTCCACTCGCTCTGCCATCCTTGACCACACAGCAGAGCATGACTCATGCAGGTCCTGGCTGCCAAACAGTTGCCCCTCAAGTGGCATGACCAGTGCCACCAGGTTGGCCAACTCAACCTCCCCCCCCCCCAGTTCATAGCCCTTGGGCCAGCTGCCTGGGCATGTGGCATGATGGCGGAGAATGTGTTAGTAGCAGATGTGCAAACCACAAGCTGCAATGCTGTGCTGTCTGGATCGTGCCACATGCGTTATAGGCCATCATGCAATGGCCCGCACATCACAGAACTGTGGCATGGCTATGTGCGATAGCCACCAATTGTGCAGCACTGCGCATATGCAGTAGTCATAGTCTGGGTGGAAGATTAGGGTCAGGGGTTGCAACCGGGTCGCACATGTGCGGCTCATGCGGAACTGCCATATTGGGTATGGCACACTATGCCACACACAAGGCACTGCGGATGGTGCATGTACCCAGACAAGAGCCGTGGGCTGCAGTGGTGCATTCCTTCACAGTCACACATATGTTCCATACACTCCTGACACGCCACATGCCACACAGACCCAATGATGCATGTCGCCTTACATGCACTGTCAACTGCAGTCATGCTAATGCTGAATGTGCACATGATGCATGATACATGACATGCCCTGTACGATGCATCGCACATACGTGGGGTGCATATATATACTTAATATACAAGTTAGCCAGCCTGGGAGTGGGTCCCAAGATGACAGCCTGGGTAAAGAATTGGCTGGAGAATAGGACACAGAGAGTAATAGTAAATGGAGTCCACTCTGAAGAAAGGGGGGTTACTAGTGGAGTACTGCAGGGTTCAGTATTAGGACTGGTCTTCTTCAGTGTCTTTATAAGTGACATTGCAGAGGGCCTGGAAGGAAAAGTATGTCTCTTTGCAGATGATACAAAGATCTGCAACAGAGTTGATGCACAAGGTGGGGTGAAAAGGATGAGAAGGGACTTGGCAAGGTTAAAGGAATGGTCAAATGTATGGCAGCTTAGATTCAATGCTAAGAAGTGCAAGGTAATGCACCTGGGAAACAAAAACCAAGGGGAAGAGGACACAATGGGGGGTGAGATACTAACAACAACAAAAATGGAAAGGGACCTGCTGGTAGTCATATCAGATGACCTAAAGGTGGGCAAGCAATGTGAGAGGTCAGCAAGGAGGGCTGGGGGATACTGGGATGCATAGGGAGAGGCATCACCAGTAGAAAACAGGAAGTTATTATCCTCTGTACAGACAGCTGGTCAGACCCCATGTGAGTACTACGTGCAGTTCTGGAGACCCAATCTCCACAAAGACATAGACAGGATGGAAGCTGTCCAGAGGAGGCAACTAAAATGGTGCAGGGTCTGCACCAGAAGACATATGAAGAGAGACTTAAGGAGCTTAATATGAATAGCCTCGAGGAAAGGAGGGAGAGGGGACATGATAGAAACCTTCAAGTGCCTCAAGGGAATCAACAAAGTCCAAGAGGTAGCATCTTTCAAAAGAGTGTGCAAGAACAAGGGGCAAAATTTGAAGATAGAGAGGGCAGCTCAGAGGTAATTTAAGGAGTATTTTTCCACAGAGGTTGTGGATGCATGGAGCGGCCTTCCGGAGGAAAGGTTGTGAGTCAAAAACAGTGGTTGAATTCAAGCATACATGGGACAGTCATAAGGCAATTCTAGGGGCGGGGTAGGAAGAAGTAGGCTGCTGGTTAACTAGGATCTGCAGCTTATCCATTAGGTAGGGAAATGGGCAAACTGGGTGGGCCAAGTGGTCCTTATCTGCCGTCAAATTCTATGTTTCTATGTTTCTATGATGCGACCTGTGGCCTGTGCTGCATTCAGCAAATGCGCCAGAGCAATAGTGCATGTGCAGAAATGCGCCATAGGGAGATGCGCCCAACACCCCAGTTGCGTAATGCTGATTGAGATGAGCTGGGGGCAGTTATCCACCTCACCTTAAGCAAGGCCTGCAGGCTCATAACTGGGGCTCCTAGTCTAACCCACACTTGCCTTCTTTACACCATGGCTAATCTACTCAACCTAGATGAGCGCCTCAAATACCAAACCTGCCTCCTAACAAAAAAATCACTCCTTGGGCTATCCCCACCGGGTCTGTCAACCACTATCCACTGAGCAAACCCTACAGTGCATACCCGTATATCCCACAAAACTGCACTGGTTATACCGAGGACGAGAACCTCGCAAGGTCAAAGGGCTTACCCCTACAGAGCCCCCTGTTGGTATAACGCCCTCCTCGCCGGAGTCACTGATGCTGCCTCGTTATCTTATTTTAAAACTAGCCTTAGAAATCACCTGCTCTCAACACGCAGCTGTACCTGCCTCTAAGCCTCCTCCTATCCTCCCAGACAAAGCTCGCTGAGCCGCTCTCTGCCCTTCTGTCCAGCTCTACCTTTACTTGCTACTATCTTCCCCACACTCCTCTTATGATGTCTTCCACCCAGCCTTACCTTTATCTGCCCACTGAATCAATCTCCATGTAACTACTGTATATTGTCTACTCTGTAAAGTGCACATGTAAGCCTGTTGTATGCTGTGTTTGACATATGCCTGTATTTTTGCCTGATTCCTAAATGTACTCTGATTTTTTGTCTGCCCTGATGTTTGTTCCTTGCACTGTTTTGTCCCCTCTGTGATGAGGTACCTTTGTAAATGAGCCTCTGGCTCAAAGGTTGTTAAACTGATGTTCTAATAAATAAATAAATAAGTTATGCAGTTCATAGTCACTGCTCTCAAATCAGCTCATTGCCTAATTCAGTGGCATATCACCTGCTTTGCATCTCGTTACTTTTGCTCCAAACCTCATTTGCATGCACTGGGCTATGAATGCTCCTGAATGCGCCTCCCCTAACCACAGGTGACCAACAGGTATTGCAACCTTGAAGGTAGGTTTGTTTACATCCATCTCTGTACAGCTTATCAGCCACAGTAGACAGTGGGGTTTTGCAGGCATCCTGGGGGCTGTGAATGTGTTGCTGCCTGCCACGTTGCTGGCACAAAGCCACAATTGCCAGAACTGTGCTGATGCCTGCAACATATCCCCCCACAGGAGCCACAATGTCCAATTAGGACATCGCTACAGGACTGAGACGTTCAAACTTCACAGTGGATGAAGACAGGGCACTGCTGAAGGCCTACTTCCCAAGGCAAAGCATCCTGTCTAGCAAAGGTTGTAACTGCCAGCGCAGGGATGAGACCTGGAATGAGGTTGCCACCACATGAATGCCCATGGCATATACAATAGAATCCCAAGGAATATCGCAAGCACTTACATGATGAGAAGAGAAGGGTCAAGGAAAAGATGGCCACCATCTGAGCCTCCCTGGGAGTGACGGGGTGGGCCACAGAGAGCAGTGCGTCTCACACCAAACAAGGAGAGGCTGGTTGCCAGCATGGGACGGACCACAGTGATGGGTGTTGTGGGTGGCAGCTTCCAGACTGGGGGCAGTCCATCACAGCACTGTGAGTATGCATTTGTCACTACCTGTGGGGGTCTATGTGTGCTTGCCATGTGTGCCATGCCATGCCCCACCATGCTCTGTTACATGTCCATGTGTTGTTGTGCACAGCATCTGTCGATGTCCAGCCCTGTCTGTCCACAGTGTGCTTCTGACACATGGTATGCCACCCTATGTGGCACATGAGGAGGGCCAAGGAGGTGGGTGCCAGGGAGGTTGCCCTGGGGGGGTCATGGGAAGTTGGCCCCGCAGGTGGTAGACATTGGGAGAGGGTCCAACACTCACGGTGGTGTGCTGTACCACACATGTCCCTGAGCAGCAACTCTGGCCACAGTGCATGGCTGACAATGCTGGTGCCTGTGTGTGGCAGTGGCCGCTAGGGGTGTCACTCATCTGTGTGGCAGGTCAGGCACACCTATGGCACATGTGCATGGCTCCTTGTTCATACATGTGTGTAGACACCATTGACAAATGTCACTAGCCATGTTGCCCTTTCTCTCTTTCAGCTCCGTCACACCTCATGGGTGCTGCAGGGTCCAGCAGACATCCTGATGATCTGGCAGAGCCTGGACCATCACACCGCGCTACAGCCAAGGCTGTGGCAGAGCCTGTACCAGGAACATCCAACACCTCTGCAGCCTCAGGCACAGCAGAGGATGGTGCTGGCCCATCCAACCTCTCCACAGCCAGTGCCAATGCTGGTGGCCAGGGTAACCCATGACTTATCAGCTTTCTGGGTCTTGCTGATGAACACCCTGTGGACAGGGTTGACATCACGGATGACTTGCTGGTTCTGGCATCTGGAACGGAGAGGGCATATGATGACAGTGACATTGATGCCACACAAATATGAGAGGACATGGACACCATTGGCCCAGCTGTGGCCCATGTGCATGCACAGGTGGCACCATGCAGTGCTGAATTCCTGTGGCCCCATGCGCACCAACAGGGCTACCACAACTGCCCATGGTGGTGGATGTTGGTGGCCATGTGTTGGGTGTTGCTGTGGGCCCAGAGACTGCCACCATTGTCCAGCAGGGTGCTGTGGTGCAACTGCAGGTGGCAGGGGACCATGATGTGGGCATCCCTGGGTGCGCAGTGGTTGCCCGTGCCCAGTTCCCACCCATACAGTGGACTGCTGTGTGGCATCTGCCTATGGTGAATGTGGCACAGCAGGCCGGAACCCCACATGCTTGTCGGTGCTGCCCCCCTGTTGCATCCCTCACCGACGAGATTGAGGGGTACACATGCCTCCTGTGGGACACCATGGAGGGGCAGGCATCCCACAGGGCAGAGCTCAGGGGCATTCAGACACAGCTGGTCCTAGAGCATGAGTCGGCATCTGTGTGGTGCACCCTGATGCTGGCTGAGGTTCACCAATTGTGGGTGTGCATGACCGCTGCACTGGAAAGGATGTCACTGGCACTCGAGGTGGTCAGCAGTACCGTAGGAAGGGTGGGGCGGGTGGTGCTCTGGCACTGGGTGCAACCCTCAGGGGGGGTGCAATTTTCAACTGAAGCTCATCTGTTTATTAACTTGCGCTACTGCTTTTTTAAATTTATTTTGGCTTGATAAATTGTAATTATGTCTGGCTGTCAGTAGGGGCGCATCTGTTGACCAAGGACCAGCAGGTTGGGTTGGTGGTGGTGGGGGGGTCACATGAGCTGCAGGCAAATAATTATGTGGTGTGGTGTTGCTGCGATGAGAAAGAAAGAAAGAGAAACTGTGGGTGGGCCAGTGCTGCCCAATAGTATAAATGGTACAGGCAGTGTACGTAGCATGGAGAGGCAGTTAAACTTGGAGTCGGAGACAATGTTATTGTTGACAGTAGAGCCTAGAAATACAGTGGCTAGCAGGCAGCAAAAAAAGCGATAGAGTGTATGTAAAGAGAGAAGATTGGGAGAGATGATAGACAGAAAAGACAAGAGAAATCTATCTTGAAGATTTTTAAGCAAAGCAATGTAGCGCATCACTGTAATAGTCCGTCTACAGTAAGTGCAAGTCCGTCCCAGCCGTCTCCGATGTATCTGTGTGATTCTGTATTCCGTATTGTTTTAAAATGAAAATAAATTTTTCAAATCTGTTTACTGTTTAGTTTGTTGTGTCTGTGTGACAGTGTCAATGAATAAGGTGTGAGTGTGTTGTATGTGTCGCGTGGCTGTGGCAGTGGCGGTGCCACTGGGGAAGGGGATTCTTGATTGGAATTTGAAAAACGCACTGCACTTCAGTGATCGGGAGGAAGGATTGGATCTGATTTTTAATTTGATTGTGGGACTGGGCCAAGGGACCCACGGCCCAGGCCTGACTCAGGTGTGATAAGACGACTTAGTTCACGGGACTGGGATGGGAGTGAAGACGTTCACGCCCTCCAGTCTGCTGCTTGTGTGCTGACTGATTGCCATGATGTGGGCAGGCCACAGGCACCCTCACTCCAGCCCACCACATTGTTTTCTCTCCTCTTGACCCGCATTCCTCCTGCACTTCAATTCCACACCAAGGAAGCTCTCCCAGTCCCACCCCATGCTGTTTCCTTCTACTCCATGCAGGCGGCTGGTGGAGGGATGGCACAGACAGTCTCAGTCAGAGCAAAGCCTGCAGTCAGACCAAAGTCATACTGCGACTCCATTGCACTGCACTGACTAGTCTCCCTCAAGTTGGTTGGTACATGCTTTTTTTCTTTATTGTACATCCATTGGGACGGGGTGCCAGGTTACAGGCACTGTTCAGACTGTGGTCTCTGAATGACTGGTCGCATGAACCCCGAAGATGGAGACGGGTCAGAAATCATCTCTAGCAACAGTCACATACAGAAGTAGCTGTAGTTGTAGTATTCCATTTCAGAGGATTCCTACAGTAGTGCATGTATTTTCTTATGTTCAATTTTGAAGATATAGGAAATTCCTATATCTTCAAAACTGAGACATAAGAAAATATGTGTACTGTGTTTTGCTAAGCCCAATTATCTCATTCAAATGTTTAATATGCTAAAAAATAGTTTGTCACTCTTACCCATGAATGCTACAAGAATCATGCATCTGCAGTGCATTGCTTTTAATAAAAAATCAAATTAACCTCTCCAATAGATTGACACATTTCCTGGGACCATGCCCCAACCTAGACCTCAAAAACATAGCTTCAATACCCCTACTTAAAGTAAACTGTAAAGAAAATAAAAAATACCGCCTGTCTAAAATGCGCTCAAGCCAGCCAGAGTCTCCTGGCTCAGTTGGTACATCATCCACCTATGGAACAGAAGGTTGTGAATTCTCTGCCCACACTGGGATTGGACTTGCACCTCAAATGCTGGCATCAGAGTGCAGCAGTAGGGGGTGCTGAACTGCTGGGGTGTGCTGTCCTTTGGATGAGACGTTAAACTGAGGTCCCTTCTACCCATCCTGGTGTTGTCCTGGTGGGTGTCCAGGTGGAAGTAAAAGAACCAAGGGGTGCTCTTCGTAAAGAGCAGCAGACATTCCCGGTGTCCTGGCCAACAGTCCCCTTCCCATAAACCAGTTCATGCAATTGTCCAGGCTGTGTGTGGGTGTTGATGTGCGATATGGCCGCCACCACACATTTAGTCACTTCACTACCAGTCTAGCATTGTGTCTAAAGCACTTTAGGATACACTGTATATGAAGAGTGCTATATAAATGCTGATTCTTCGTCCCACACCTCAGATTCATGGCAGCAAAATTTAGGGACCGACCATGTAGCAAAAGTGTTTTTTTTTTTTTTTTCTTCAAGAAAAGCCCGAACCTCACCAGAGCTGGAGCATGTAAACCCTCCAGACCTTCTGGCTCTTTTTTTTGGGGGGGGGGGGCGGGGGCGCAAAATTTGTCTCTTGCCCAGGGCACCCAAATGCCTTCCTACGGCTCTGGTGGTCAGTACTCACATTGTGCCTAGTGGGCACCAGGGTACCAGCCACACTCCCAGAAGTGCCTCATGCACCCCCAGGTCACAGCATCAGGTGAACCCATTGCTACTGACGCCATCACCACACCTCCCCAGCCCTGACACCCCCAGATCCAACCTGGGTCTTGGGAGTGACACACTGGTGAGCACCCATTCACTGTCTCACTTCAGTACTCCAATAGGGGTGATGGACCCCCCCCCTGTGGCTAGTGGCACTGACTCAGCGATCACCAGGTGAGGGCGTGGTCACCTACGTGTCAGCAGTGGCTGTGGGGGCTCCCGCTGATGCCTGGGTAACCTGCTCTTGTGGCCCCTGTAACCTGCACCAATTGCGGCCCACACACCAGGCTGCCTGTGGCACACATCTGCCCCAGGACAATGCTTGTGCAGGACACCTGTGTTGTGCACTGTGCATGGCCAGGGCCACTGGTGTTGTGCTGTGTGGCATGGGCATGATGAGTGCAGCCTTGTGTCCGCTGTGCATGTGTGTTGGCGGATGTACACTGATCCATGCCATACCCAACACTGACACTGTGTCCCCCCTGTCCATGTCAGGCCTGCTGTGTGTGTGTCTGTGCATGTCTTTCACCCCTCTCCAGTGCACTCTGCACCTGCTGTGTGGAAGCCATCTGTGCATGTGTGTGTCATTCCCCACCCCTGTGTGTGTGTGTGTGTGTGTGTGTGTGTGTGTGTGTGTGTGTGGCGCTGCTGTGTGTTGCCCTCCTGTAATACTCACCTACGGTCCCCAATATGCTCTTCCACTATGGTGTCGCTGTGCCACCGGGATCTAGCGACCAGGCGTGGGTCCCTACGCTCCAAGGGCAGCTGACCAGCACCACCACGGAGCTCCTCCTCTGCATCTTCCTCCCCCCCTGAACTGTTGCCCTCCTCAGCCTGGACAGGTATTCCTCAGTCAATAGCCATGTTGTGTAGCATATAAAAGGCCAGAAATATGCCACGGGCCTTCTCTGGGCTATATTGTAGGGCACCACCAGACCTGTCCAAGCACCTGAAGTGCATCTTCAGCTTGCCGAACACAGACTCGATGACAGTGCATGTTGCATTGTGTGGCACATTGTAATGCTCCTCAGCCTTGTTGCCTGGATGGTGGTAGGGAGTGAGCAGCCATGGGCAGAGGGGATACGCAGCCTCACCTGTGGGGGGACAAAGCAGTCTGTTAGTCTCCCGCATGCATGTGCATTGTGGTACACTGCCCCCCCCCTTCATTGCATGCATGTGCAGCTACTGCCTGTCCACCTCTGTACCTATGACCCACCTCCCGGTGCAATCCTATACCACCATGGTGGGACACTGCATCTGTGCCTTAACTACCACCTGCAATGTCCTGGCTGCCCTCTCAAGCCCTGCACCTAACAATTACTGCATCTGGGGCTGACTACTCCTGTCCTGTCCAGCAATGGTTACCTTTCATTGCCCTGCAGTTGCCCGTGCCTGAGGACGTGTAGTGCCTTCTGCCCTGCTGCACATGCCTGCTGTTCTGCAGCCCTACACTGCCTGTGCTGTGCCGCAACACTGTCCCCCTGTTTGTGTGCACCTTCTGGACTGCATGCCCACCTCCACAGTCCCGGATGGGTGTTTGCCCTTGCACTGTCCGTGTCACTGCCCCCACACCCATGCACTACCTCCTGACATATGTCATGCCACAGTGTGCATTGTTTGGGCATGTATTCATGCCCCACTCACCCACTAGGTGGCTGCTGGGGATGTCCCTAATCTCAAACTGGTGGCACAGGCCTGACTGGTGCCATATGAAGGCGTTGTGTGTACTTTCAGGGTGTGTGGCACAGACATTGGTGATGCTCCCTGTGGCATTGCACACCACCTGGCAGCTGATGGAATAGAACCCCTTGTGGTTCATGTAGGGTATCACCTCATCACTAGGTGTTGTACGGATTGCCACGTGGGTGCAGTCAGTGGCCCCTATTACGCCTGGCATGCATGCCACCCTGTGGAATTGCTGCATAGCTTCTGTCCACTCTGCCTGTGTGCTTGCGAATTGAATGAACTCCGAAGCATGTGGAAGCAGTGCAGTGAGGAACTGCATGAGGATTCAAGACATGGACGGCTACGATATGTCAGTGGCATCTCCAGCTGGCTTCTGGAAGGTGCCCGTGGTGAGCAGGTACAATGCTGTTGTCACCTTGGTCTCCACAGATATGGCATGACCCCTTCCGGTGGGTGCCTGCAGTTCATCATGGCACAGCTCACAGAGCTGCCTCACAACTACCCTGTTCAGACGGCATCAGCCAACAGTTTCTGTGTCAGTCAGCTGTTTGAACGTGACTTGGGCATGATACCACCACGGGGCAGGCCGTCTACAGTTCCTTCCACCGCCATGTTGATGATCTGCCCATCTTCTCAACCTTATCAGTATGTCCACCATCATGAATGGTGCCTCATCATCGATGTTTTTGGCCTCGCTGATGCTGCTGCTATCCTGCCGGCTGCCTGCTGGGGCATGCACTTAAGTTTACTCCTTTTATACTTATCTCCTTAGTACACATATGGGTGGATGCGCTGTGAATGCGCATTCAGTTTGCTTTGTGAATGGGGATGTGCCATGTATGCAGCTGCGTGCCCCCTCCAGGTGCACCACATATCATTACTCTTTGTCTCTGGCACATCTGTGGCAGCAAGAGCACATCCGGGATGCACAGGAGCATCTCTGCCCTTTGTGAATCGTACATAGGTATCTCCTAGATGCACTGGACAGACTCGGATGTACTGCAAGTAGCTTACAAGCACTCCTCCTACATTTTTATTGTTTAGATAGATAGATAGAGATAGATAGATAGATAGATAGATAGATAGATAGATAGATAGATAGATAGATAGATAAGTGTGCATGTGATCAGCTGGTTATAGGTCATGAAACTGACAGGCTACCTGCACCACCGCTCCCCTGAAAATATTTAGATTGATCACTGCTAGACATTAAACTCTCAGCCATCGAGGTTGAAAAAGTCTGGTAATTATGTGTGAACCCCATACCCTCCAACAGAACCAAAGCACCACATGTACCCCCTGGATACCGATGTACTGCGTCACAGTCAAGACTCAAGTCAAATAAAAAATGAAAAGTATAGACATGCCCTATGTCATCCAGAAATTAGGCACATCAGTACAGATAAACATAGGGCATGTCTATACTTTTAATTTTTTATTGGATTTGAGTCTTGCCTGTAATTCAGCACATCGGTATTCAGTAGGCTTTTATCCTCTCCAAAGGAAGAACATGAAATTGGGTATTGGGACAAGTTGTGGGGGCATAAAATAGAGAGGACGGTGAGACGAATTAATGAGAAGAGATACTGTAAGGAGGTGAAGAGAGAGACAGCAGTAAGAAAGAGACAGAAAGATAAATGTGAGAGTAGGCACTGAAAAAGACAGAGCAAAGAGAGAGAGAGAGAGAGAGAGAGAGAGAGAGAGTTTTCAGGAAAAAATAATTATTGTTTGTATTTTTAGCTTGAATTTCTCAATAAACTAAAACATTGTTTTTATTATTCAGTAGGCTGTCTTACCTGCACCTGTCCTCTTTGGCCAGCTGCATATTGAAAAAAATTAAAACACACAGTAGAACCCATGATTTAAATTGTTGGATGAGTAAGTGAAACGAGGACAGCGCTGGTGACTTGTATTTAGGCATTATAAATTAGTGGTTCGAGAACTGAGGTGGTATCTATCTAAAACATGCTTGGATTACTGTTATACTGAAAGGCAATGCTGTACAAACCATACTTGTATCAATTTAGATTCAGGAGTTTTTTTTATGCAAGTGTACAAGATTGCTTATGAGTTTGGATTTGTGGGTTGGGGGGTAATATTCATAGAAAGTGCAAGCATCATGTATATGAATAGTGTCCATACTTAAAAAAAAATACCTTACAGCAGACAAATTTAAACAAACTCTAATAAAATCATATATAACAAACAATAAAACGTTGACTTTATTCGAGCAAATAAAACATACAGGAAACATTATGGAACACACATTGAAATTACTGCTAGCAGTCTTGATGTTAGTATTAAAAAAACAAGCAAACCTGCAGTCTGCGGTTTGAAATCAAAGTACCAGTTTTAGGAAATGTTAGCTTTCACACAAGACAGCAAACAATAAGTAGACAAGAGATATACAGTACTGTAGTACTAAACGCTACCACAAGGTGTCTTCAGGCCAAGGTACACAGATGGAATGTATGAATGGCCAATGTCAGACTGTGACCAGCATCAATTCTAGCGATCTGGTGCATATTGAGGAACGCCGATGATCGCTACTCTTAGCAGTGTACAATTTGAATATAAATGGTAAAAAGTGAATAAATGACATAGATACATAGACAGTGTCGGCAGATAAGGGCCTGTGGCCCACCCAGTCTGCCCATTTGAGCTTGTAAGTTCAGTTTATGTTTTCCTAGAAGTCTGTTGCCCCTTACCCCTGACCTCCAGAATTCCTTTATGTCTATCCCATGTATTCTTAAATCCCATGATTGTTTCAGCCCCCACCACTTCCTCTGGCAGGGTGTTCCACTTGTCCACCACCCGTTCTGTGAAGAAATTCTTCCTCACGTTTCCTCTGAATCGTCCTTCCTCCAACTTCATCCCATGCCCTCTAGTCCTGGAACATCTTTTTTGCTTAAAAATAGTGTATTCCTGCACCTTCTTCCTCCCTGTAAGATACTTGTATGTCTCTATCATATCCCCTCTCTCCCTCCTCTCCTTCAGGGAGTACATATTCAGTTCCTTCAACCTGTCCTCATAGGACTTGTGATGCAATCCATGTACCATCTTTGTTGCCCTCCTCTGAACCTTCTCTACCCTGTCTATGTCCTTACGTAGGTAAGGTCTCCAGAACTGTACACTGTACTCCAGGTGGGGCCTCACTAGTGTCTTGTATAGTGGAATTATGACCTCCCTTTCCTGCTGGTGATGCCCCTGCCTATGCATCCCAGCATCCTATTTGCTTTTACCTGCTGCCTTGTCACACTGTTTCTACCTTGAGGTCATCAGAGATGATAACCCCAAGATCCCTTTCCTGCTTGGTGCATATGCTATATTCTCACCCCAACTGATATATTGTGCCAGGGTTTTTGTGCCCCATATGTATTATCTTGCACTTCTTTGCATTGAATTTCAACTTCCAAACCCCTGACCATTCTTCAAGTTTCTGCAGGTCCTTCTCATTCTGTCTACACCCTCTGGTGTGTCTACTTTATTACAGAGCTTTATGTCATCAGTGAACAGTGAAATTCTGCCTTCAAGGTCCTGCGCAATGTCACTGATGAAGATGTTGAATAGGACTGGTCCCAGCACTGATCCCTGTGGTACCCCACTGGTCACTCTTCCCTCTGTGGAGTGACAGCCATTTACCACCACCTTCTGTGTCCTGCCGCCCAGCCAGTTACCTACCCACCACACTACTGTCCTGCCCACACCCATATTCCCCAGTTTGTGTAATAGTCTTCTATGTGGCACAGTGTCAAAGGCCTTGCTGAAGTCCAGATAGGCCATGTCCACTGCCCTCCCCTGATCCACCTCCCAGTCGCCAGTCAAAAATTCAACGAGGTTGGTCTGACATGACCGCCCTGGTGAAACCATGCTGCCTTGGGTCCTGTAGTCCATTGACAACCAAATGTTCCACCAGTCTCTCCTTCAGTAGTGCTTCCATGATCTTCCCCACTACCGAGGTGAGGCTGACTGGTCTGTAGTTTCCGCCTCTCTTTGTTCCCACTTTTGTATAAGAGGACTACATCTGCTGTCCTCCAGTCTTTGGGTACCTCCCCTGTTTCCAGTGATCGGCTAAACAGGATAGCCAGAGGTTCAGCCACCACCTCTCTTAGCTCTTTAAGGACCCTGGGGTGCACCCCATCTAGCCCCATTGCTTTATCAACTCTTACTACTTCCAGTTCCTTCAGTACCCTTCCTCAAGTAAAGGGACTTGAGTCCATTTCTGCACCATTCTCACCCCTTGTACTCCCTTCAGACCCATTACCCTCCTCTTCCTCAGTAAAGACTGAGCAGAAATACCTGTTCAATATGTCAGCTTTACTGTTATCCTCCATGTGGCCCCCATCCTCCCCCTTCAGTCACACTACCCCTCCCTTTGCCTTTCTTTTTTCACTTATGTACCTGTAAAGGGTTTTGTCCCCTCTACCCACTGATTTTGCAATGTGTTCTTCTGTCTGAGCTTTGGCTTCCCTTACTGACCTCCCTGCCTCCTTTGCTTCTCCTGGTACTTCTCCCTATCCCCTTCTGCCTGTGTCTTTTTGTATTGCCTGAATGGAATCCTTTTGGCTTTCACTTTCTTTGCTACCTCTTTGGAAAAACATAATGTATCCTCTTCATTTTCCTCTTGCTAACCTGCTTAATGCATAATTCTGTTGCTCTTGTAATCCCCATTTTAAATACTGTCCACTGTTCCTCAACCCCTGATTCCTGCCCCATTCCCCTTAATGCCTCTTTCAAGTATCTCCCCATTTTTCCAATGTCTGCCCCCCTAAAATCCAGGATATGTGTTTTTGTGTGGTTTGGTTCTGCTCTTTCTGTGATTTCAAACTACAATGACTGGTGGTCACTGTTCCCCAGGTGCTCCCACACTGTTACCCCCATTACACTGTCCCTGTTTGTGAGCACAAGGTCCAGTATTGCCTTCTGCCGAGTTGGTTCCATGACCAGTTGCTTGAGGAAGGCACCCTGAAGGGAGTCCAGGATAAATCTGCTCCTAGTTGATGCTGCTGCTGGGATGCTCCAGTCCACGTCTGGAATATTGAAGACTCCAACCAGTACTACCTCACCCTTGTCTGCCATCCTTTGGATGGCTAGCATCAGCTGCCTATCTGTTTCTTCTTCCTGGGCTGGTGGTCTATAGACCACACCTGTGCAGATGGCTGGCCCCATTTTCCTTTCCAGCTAACCCACAGTATCGCTCCCCATTTGTTCCTCCTGGATCTCTGTGGCCCTTATGTCATTTTTCACATACAGTGCCACCTCCTCCTTTCTACCTGCCCTGTCTCTTCTGAATATGTTGTAGCCAGGATGGCCATCTCCCAATCGTGGTTATCATTACACCAGGTTTCAGTGATGGCCACAATGTCCAGGTCTGACTGCACCATGACAGCCTCCAGATCTTCCATCTTGTTGCTAAGCTCCTGGCATTGGTACACATGGCTTTCCATGATTTTACCTCCCTAGACTGTTTCGCTGTTCTACTCCAGCCCCTTCCTTGGTTGTCCTTTATCCCTGGTTCTCCTTGCTGTCTGCCCTTCTGCTGAATTTTGCCCCTTTCTGCCGATCCACCTCTTGGCGCTAAACTCCATCTTTTGCACACTGCTTTGTAGAGATAGCCACTCCTCTGGTTCACTGGTTCCACTGCTAGCTGTGGGGGGTGAGCAAGTAGGTACCCTCCTGCTGGCTCCGCCACCCCCTTGCTAGTTTCAATGTTGTCAATGTAGCATTTAAACTTATCATTGGTGCTTGATCTCTCCAGGATGGATGCAGGCCGTCAGGCTTGAACAAACCTCCATCCCTCCAGGTGGGTCCCCAGTCACCAATGAATCCAAACCCTTCCTCACAGCACCAGTTCTTCAACCATGAGTTAAAGTTCCTGGTGCATGCACTCCTATGCTCTCCCTTGCCTCTCGCAGATAGTACTTCTGAGAAAGTGACAGAAGTAGCTACTTGCTTGAGACCCCTCCCCAAACATCAGTGTTTGTTGAAAAAATGATTTTATTCATTAACACAGCACTCTGAGACTATGCAACGAACTTTCAGTCATTCCTGTCCCCTTTACAAATTCATGTAGCTGCAATCCTAAAAGAAGATATGATGTCTCTGCTAATTAATTAGGGATTCTTTAGCATCAGGTACATAAGTGTTGTAGACAAATAACATATATGGAAGACTTTTTATTTACAAAGAAATATGAAATATGTTTGCATAGCTGCAGTGTTACCTCAGGCCTTTCATTAATTAAAACTGTGTCCCTTTGTGAAGAAAATATGGTTCCATTAGTTGGTTTTGGAGTTGTCAGTGAAATTTAAAGTGGTAAATAGTAGGAAAATCAGCAATGAGTAAACAGGCTGGAAAGATTTAAAACACTGGGATAAGGCCCTTTTACCCTGAGACACAAATTCTGTGGGCATTGAGGCTAGATCATCACAAGGGGCCTGTAGGTTAGTTGAGGGAAACCCCCTGAAAGAGAGGCAGCCTCTCCTGTTCGTCAGCTGAGACCAATTGTGACTGGTTATTGACTCAGTGGGGAAAGAAAACAAAACCCTGGGCCAGCAGCAGCTGGAGGCGGGTAGAGGAATAGGTTAAGGTCAGCACACAGCCTGCTATTGATCTGTCTGAATGTGAGACAGTTAGGGGCGAGACTAAAGGGGGAGCTGTGAGGCATCACATTAACAGCTGGTAATGCTCATAATCCATGCTGGGAGAAAGTGAAGGAGGAGGAAACAGAGCTGGGAGAAGAGTAATACTATGTTAAAAGGGGAGACATGATTAGCTCCCCACCACATTATAGACTGTCCATGTCTGTAGTTCAACACAGATGTGTGAGTTAAAAGGTGAGTCTTAGACAGTACATGTGATTATCAAGCACCATTTAATAAATAGTATGGACTGTGGAGTATAGTACAATGCAGTACCATGCAATATGAATGACAAAAACTGGGCTAATCAAAGAAAACAAGCATTTGTCAATGCCGAATGTTTGCTTACTGGCATTGGCAGTGGTAGTGTAGAAGTTACAGAGCTGCGTAATAGGAATGGCAGTGAAGTATTGAACTGAAGCCAACCCCACCACCACCCTGCAGAGAGTGACAGGCATTGGGGTGTGCATTTGGGTCGTCAGGCATAACGGCCACGCCATTTCACCACACCCCACTCTGCAGAGACTGACAAGTGTCACGTGTTCCTTGGGGTCTTTGGCCCTTATGCGCACCCCATTTCATTAGGAAATATGGTGAGATGGGTGCGATATAGGAGAATGGGGTGAAGTTTGGATCTAAGAGTCCAAGGCATATCTCGATGCCTCTCAGTGACTGCAGGGTGTGGAATGGTATAAGCATCACAGGCAAGAATCCCAAGTCACACCCCTGATTCCTGTCATTCTATGTAGGGTTGGGCGATTGAAGGAAAAGTCTAATACCTCAGGCATTCATTGGTATTTTAACTCCAAATCTTCAACATGTTTGTTTTGTGACCCCACCTCAAGAACAGGGGAATATCAGTGTGGTAGCCTAAAGCTGCTTATGCACAGTGACTATGGGATTTAGCACCACAGATGCAAACATATTCCGAACAGGCTGTAAAAAAATGGCAGCTGTACTCTTTCATGGGGAGGTGTAAAATGGCTATGTTGCAAATGTGTAGTAAAAATATTTAAAAAAATGAAGTCACAAGCGTATATAGAAACTGTGCAACGACACCGTTATATAAGTAGGTTGGGGATATTTTATAGCAGATTGTCAACTCGGCATTTTGGTGCCTCCGATCATGAACAGTGTCACTGTGATTTTCTTTATCTGTGCCGAACAATGATTTCCCTATAACGACTAATTTATCTCTGCACTGAAAGTGTGAAACACACTTTGGCCATGTTGAGAAAAATGGCAGCTGTACTGTTCATAAGGAAGTGTTGAAAATGCCACTAGTGAAAATCTGGACTGGAAATATTACAAAGTCATGAACTAACGAGGATGCGTGGAAACTGCATAATGCTCACCGTAACACAGTCATTTTATGGACTTTTGTCACCAAATTTTCAACATAGCCATTTTAAGGCTCTGCTCATGAACAGTGTAACTGTGATTTTCTTTAATCTGTCCTAAACATTGCTTTCGCACACCAACAGCACCATTGTGCGCCATATGTGCGATAACACATTTTGGGTGACATATGAAAATTGCAGCTGTACTGTTCATAAGGAAGTTTAATAAAATGGACATGTTGAAAATCTAGAGTTAAAATATTAAATTTGCAAACTAACGAGCATGCATAGGAACTGTGCAACGCACGCTCGTAAAAGTCATTTTTAGGCATTTTTTCACCAAGTTTTCAACATAGCCATTTTAAGACCTCTGCTCATGAACAGTGTCACTGTGGTTTTGTTAATGTGTCCCATACATTGAGTTTGCACACCGACTGCGCCATTGTGCGCTACATGGGCGGAAACACGTTTTGGGCAGGATGTGAAAATGACAGCTGTACTGCTCATAAGGAGGTGTGGAAAATGGCAATGTTGAAAATCTGAGTAGAAATATTGAAAATTCGCAACCCACGAAAGGCATGCGGGAACTGTGCAATTGACACCGTAAAACAGTCATTTTTAGAATTCTGTCACCAATTTTCAACATTGCCATTTTAAGATCTCTGCTCATGAACAGTGACACTGTGATTTTCTTAATATGTCCCATACACTGAGTTCAGCACAACGAGTCGCTTTCAGCGCTACATGGGCGGAAACACGCTTTGGGTGAGATGTAAAAATGACAGCTGTACTACCATAAGAAGGTGCGAAAATGGCAATGTTGAAAATCTGATGGAAATATTGAAAATTAAAACCTATGAGCGCATGTGAAACCGCGCAACGACGTCAGAAACAGTCATTTTAGGAATTTTTTCACCAAATTTTCAACATAGCCATTTCAAGACCTCTGCTCATGAACAGTGTCACTACGATTTTCTTAATTTGTCCTGTACATTGATTTCAAGATAATCGACTGCGCCATTCTGGCGCCACAAGGGTGGAAACACATTTTGGGTGAGATGTGAAAATGACAGCTGTACTGCTCATAAGACGTGTGGTGAAATGGCAATGTTGAAAATCTGGAGTGAAAATATTGAAATTCTGGTTAACTTACGAGCCTCGTGAGGAACTGGCGCAACGACGCCGAAACAGTCATTTTTGAATTTTGCACTGAATTTTCAACATGGGTTTTGGGCCCCTTCTGATGAATGATGTCATTGTCACGGCTGTATTGAGTCCTGAAGGGTGATTGAGTCACCGCGCAGTCACCGCGCCGAAATCACCCTTCGGGCCCGAATAACGCCATGACAGTGACATTATTCATGAGAAGGGGTCCCAAAAATCCCATGTTGAAAATTTGGCGCAAAAATTCCCAAAAATGCCCGAGATATGCAATAAAGTTGAACCCCTCCTATGTAGCCGATTATACAGCTTACCGGCATTTCCTCAGTTCGCGGTCGCCTTTGAAGAGTGCAGACGTGTTCCCGGTCCACCGAAGATCGTCGCGCCGGAGTCCGGAGGTAAGTATGGGGTGAGGGGGGGTGTGGGGAGGCTGGGTGCGCAGTGGGTGGGTGCGGGTTGTGGGAGGAGGGTTCGAGAGACGCGCCATGGGACAGTTTTTGTTTTACAGGGTAAAACAAAAAGACGTCGCTGGGACCTTGCCATGCTGGGGTGGGCTCCAGCGTGGCACAAGGACTTTGGGGGCGCTTCAGCCGACGGGGATTGGGCACCCTCCGCAAAAACACGTGGATCTGGCTTGACCACGCTGGGTGGGCCTCAGCGTGGCACAATGACCTTGGGGAGGGGGCTTGCTCAGCCGACGGGGATTGGGCACCCCGTCGGCAACATATCGGATTGCCACTTGGGGTGGGCCTCAGCGTGGCACAATGACTTTGGGGAGGGGCGTTTCAGCCGAGGGGGATTGGGCACCCTTCGCCGGCAATATAACGGATTGCCACGCTGGGTGGGCTCCTGTGTGGCAGCAACTATTGGGAAGAGAGGGAGACAATATTCAGCCGACGGGATTGGGCACTTGCCGCTATACGCTATGCAAGGGCGCAGACGCTATGGGTTGGGGAGCGCGCTTGATAACCTTATCGCTGCTCACTCAAGCGTAGCTCCCTTTCAACTGGGAGAAAGTTACTGCATTTTGGAGCGTGTCATAGACAGCTCCAAAATGCATTGGCTTACAGGGGCCGCGCCAGCCAGCCCAGTGCCTGAATTGGAGGAGGAGGTGACACACCTCCGAAATCTCCGTTCATGGCACTATGTTTCTTGCACATGCGTGCAAGCAAACATAAAAATGGGTTGGTGAAACATTTCAAAACTCCCTTAAAAATCTGCTCCCAGATGCTTTATGAATGACAGCTTTGTGTTTTGGGCTACTTGTAGCCATATGATGACTAGTAATGTTTTTGTAACTCAGTGCTGCAGTAAATACTTAACCATTGCTCTAACAGTACAATAAATCCCCACATACAGTATAGTCTTATTTCATTCCACCAGATTTCATGCCACGTACGTGTTTTCAGTATAGGTACAGTATAGGGTTCCAAGGTATATTGTATGGACTTCGAGTCCATTTTATGTAACACCTGCACCTTTCTGTGTTTCTATAACCCTGCAGTGTTTTAACCAAGCAGCAACCAGCTCATTTAACAGGGAAAAAGGTAATTCAGATCTCAGTAAGTGAATGAAGGCATTTAGGAAACTAGGGGCCCCCATTTTCAAAAGGTTAGCATGTCACAAACTGGGTTTGTGCTGCACTAACCTGGAACAGTTCCAGCTCTTGGGGACGTGCCCATATTCAAAGGGCACATATGCGCAGTGCACCCCTGACAGTGCCATTATTGTGCTGCACCTATGCAAATGAGGGTTCCCCCATGCATATGTGGCACAGCACAATATTGAAACATTCAGAAGCGCTAAATGGCCGCAAGCAGCAGCTCAGTTTAATGCTTCTGAAACCTAGCCCTTAACAGTGTCCAGACCCATCTGCCCAGTGTCAAGGGCTGGTTACCCTGACGGTTCAGCAGTCCCTCCCTAACCCAAATCTGTGTAATACTACAAAATATCCCTGATCCTTGGTAGTCTAGTGGTCCCCTCTCCCGATCCCAATCCATGTGAAAATATAACAATCCCCCAATCCCTGGTAGTCTAGTGGTCCCCACTCTCCGATCCCCGATCCCTGTGAAAATAAATGAATCACCCATTCCCTGGTAGTCTAGTGGTCCCCCCCATCCCGATCCCTGTGACATTTAAAAATCATCCATTCCCTGGTAGTCTAGTGGTCTCCCCTCCTCGATCACCTATCCCTGTGAAAGTAAACAAAGTCACCCATTCTCTGGTAGTCTAGTGGTCCCCAATCCTTGATGCCTGTGAAATTAAAAAAATCGCCCATTACCTGATAGTCAAGTGAACCCCCCAATCCCTAATCCATGTGAAAATAAAAAATCTCCCTGATGCCTGGTAGTGTAGAGGCCCCAACCCCACCTACCCTGGTAGATAGTGACCCACCACCCCACTCCCCCCCCAACCCGACCAGAGCTGGTGACTGGCATAGTCCTCCTCACACCACCAAGGCCAGAGGCCAACTGAATTGTACTGGAGCGAGTACAGGATACAGTATGTGCTCATTGGTTCTAGTACCCAATCTCCTCAGCCTCAGCAGCGGAGCTCTGTGGCACTTGCCTCTGCGCCCGGACCTGCTCTCTGGCTATCAGGGGAAGGTCTTGCACCCAGACCTTCAATCCCTGCACCTGACAGCCTGGTTCCTAAGTGGCCAGAGTTCCATGCTTTGGGCTTCTCTGGCAAAGTCCTCCATGCCATTGAGGCCTCTCAGAAGGAGTCGACTCGCCAGTGCTATGCCTTCAAATGGAAGAGATTTTCCATTTGGTGTCAGGGAAAGAAGGTAGACCCCTTGTCCTACCCAGAGTGAGCATCCTGGATAACCTGTGGTCCCTCTTCAAGTTGGGCCTACATTTGATGACCCTCAAGGTGCACCTGGCAGTCATCTCTGCATACCAGGCGTGGGCTGGTATGTCAACGATGGTGAAGGAGAAGGTGGTTGGGCATTTCTTCAAAGTCCTTGACCACTTGTCCCCACTAGTACATGAGCCACCACCATCTTGAGACTTGTTGCTGGTTTTGACAATGCTCATGGGCAAGCAATTCAAACCAATTGTCACATCTCCCACCTGTCATGGAAGATCACCTTCCTGGTGGCTATCACCTCTGCCAGAAGGATCACTCAGCTCCAGGTGTTCTCTGTGGAGTCTCCTTATTTGGTCTTCCACAAGGACAATGTTGTCCTCTGCCCCAACCCGAAGTTACTCCTGAAGGTTGTCTCAGAGTTCCACCTAAATCAGGTGATCAGTCTCCCAGTGTAGTTCACCAATCCAACCTTAGAGGCTGAGCACAGGCTCCATTTGTTGGACTTGAGGTGAATGCTAGCTTATTACAAGGAGTGTAGGGCTAGAGTTTAGGGAGAAGTTTGCCATCTCTTTGTCACCTACACTGAAGCCACACCTGGCAGATTGGCAACTAAGCAGATGATTTGCAGGTGGATAGTCTCCTGCATCGACCTCTGCTATAGGTTGGCTGGTAGGCAGCCTCCTGTTGGGCTTAGGGCTCATTCCACCAGACATACTGCTGCCTCAGTGGCTGCTTCCAGGGATGTCCCTATCCAGGAGTTCTGCAGGGTTGCTACCTGGAAGTCAACAAACACCTTCATCCTCCGTTACCACATCAACCTTGAGTCATGACATGATGCTGGTTTTGGGGCCTCGGTTCTCCAGTCTCTTTTCTCTAAATAGGGGGTGTGCATCTTTTCCCCTCCTCCTGGAGAACTGCTAGGAGTCTGCCAGAAGTGTGGATAGTGCATCATATCGACGTCCCTAGAAATGCGGCTTACTCACCTGTAGCTGTAGTTCTAGGAGTGGTATATGATGCACATCCACACAATCCACACAACCTCCCCTGGCAAGTGACACACCGAATCTTGCTTCCAGCTTGTAAGATCTGACATTACAGGGTGGTGCCAAGGAGAATACCACCTGGGTGGGTGGAAGAAGCCAGCATGAAGACCTTAAAGCCATATTTAAAGGGGGTAAGGAATTCTGCCAGAACTGTGGATGTGCACCATATACCACTACTAGAACTATGGTTACAAGTGAGTAACCATCATTTTTTGAACACTGACCTCCTTGGCCCTGGGGTAGAAGGATACCTTGTGTGGACTGAGAAGTCTTAATGCCACCCTGGACTCAGTGACGTTGTCCCAGAAGGACCTGAAAAAGAAACCCAGGAAACTGGCTTTCCAGTATCAGTCCTTTTAGTCACTTCCTTCTCGGCAACAGCCGATGCAGGGGTAGTTCCAGAGCTGGCACCACAAGAAATCTGGGGGCCAAGGTCCAGAAAAGTCGGGGTAGGGGTAGTGGTGCCCCTCTGGAAGCAGCCGCCAGTGCCCCTTCCAAGCCTTCCCAGTGACGGGTTGGGGGATGTCATCCCTCCACCGGTTCTGTCCCTGATCTCTCTTCCCGTCAGAGGCAGGCTGCATCTCTTTTTTCCATGTCAGTCCACTACCACAATGGAGAAGTGGGTGCTGTACATAGTGGGCAGAGGTCTGTCTCTTGATTTCAAGTCTCTCTTGCCCTACTGCCTCCACATGTCTCGAGAGTCCAGGGCATCTCAGGACATGCTGACCACCCTTTGGGGGGACGTTGCTCAGCTCCTGGCAAAAGAAGCCACAGTCTGTGTTCCGGATGCCCTGGCTAATCAGGGGTTTGTGTCCAGGTACTTTCTGGTCCTGAAACAGACAGGGGGCTGGCGCCCCATACTGGATCTTCACAATCTCAACCAGTATGTATGGAAATGCAAATTCTGGATGGTCATTCTGAACCAAATTATCCCATCTCTGGAACAGGACATGTAGTTCTGCTCCCTAGACTTCTAGGATGCATTCTTCCACATTCCTGTCCACAGGTCCCACTGCCAGTACCTCTGGATGTGAGCAAAGGCGGTCCTCTACCAGTTCCAGGTCACACTGATTGGCCTGTCCTCAGCTCCCAGGGTCTTCACCAAGTGCATGGCAGTGGAGGTGGCCCATCTTTGGTGCCTCAGGGTCACAATTTATGCCTATTTCGATGACTAGCTGATAGCCAGTCCATCCAGAGAGGCAGTGGCAAGGTCCACAGCCCTAACCCTCCAGATCTGCAGGGACATGGGCCTTTTGGTCAGCCTGGACAAGTCTGAATTGGTACCACAGCAGGTGATGTGTTCATCAGGGCAAAGCTAGATTCCCTTCAGGCCAAGGCCCACTTACCAGTGGACCAGGAACTGTATCTTACCTCCTTTGCCTCATCATTTCAGGTTGGGCTATTGTGTCCTACCCAGGATTTCCTGCAGCTGCTGGGGTACATGGTGTCCTGTACCACTGTGGACTGTTGGGCCTGCTCGTGGATGCACATCCTCCAGTGGGAGCTAGGCTATCAGTGATCCCAGTGCAGAGGTCACCCGGATCAGCCAGTTTTAGTGACCCAGCAGATCTGGGATGCTATCCAGTGGTGGCTGGTCCTGGAACGTCTGGAGGAAGTAATCCTGTTTGTCCACACAGAACTGACCATCACATTGATGATGGATGTGTCTCTGGTGGGGTCGGGAGCTCACCTGGGGTCTTCACCACGCACGAGTTCTGGTCAACCAGGGAGTCCCACCACCATGTAAAACTACTGGAGCTCTGTGCAGTGTAGCTGGCCCTCATGGAATTTGCTCCTGTGATCAGGGGTTGGGTTGTTCAGGTCCAGATGGACAACACCACGACCATTTTTACCTGAACAGACAGGGTGGCACACACTATTTTCCCTTGTGCTGGGAGACACTCTGCACCTGGACTCTCATGCACAGCCTGGGTGCCGATCTCCTCACAATTCACATCATGGGGAAGGACACTCAGCTGGTAGATGCTCTCAACCAGGAAGGAGAGACATTGCATGAGTGGTCTCTGCATCAGGAGGTGGTGAACTATCTATTTTCCCAATGGGACTCACCCAAAGCGGATCTGTTTGCCTCCCGGGAGAATGCCAAACTGAGAATATTTTGTGCCCAACCTCCACAGTCCAGGGCACTGATGGAGGATGTCTTCACAGGGTCCTGGACCCTGGGCCTCTTGTATGCCTTTCCTCCCTTCCCCTTGATCTACAGGTTTCTGATCAACGTCAGGAAGGACAAGGTGCTGATGATCCTGGTCGCTCCAGACTGGCCACTGCAGTTCTGGTACCCAGATCTCCTCAGCCACAGCTGCAGGCCTCCGTGGTGGTTACCTCTTCACCCAGACCTGTGACCAGACACCAGGGAATGGTCCTGCACCCAGACCTTCAATCCCTGCACCTCATGGTCTGGTTCCTGGGCATCTAGAGTTCCAGACCTTGGGGGTCTCTCTCTAAGGGGGTACTCTTTCTTGTGGAGGACTCCAGGAAAGAGTTGACATGTAGGTTACTATTCCTTTAAATGGAAGAGATTTTCCATCTGATGCCAGGGCAAGGAGCTTGATCCCCTTGCTTGTCTGGTGGCTAGCATCTTTGACTATCTCTTGTCCTTTTCACAGCTGGGACTGTGAGCGATGACCCTTAAGGTGCACCTGGCAGCCATCTCTGTTTACCGGCCATGGGCCAGTGTGCCAACGGTGGCCCAGGAGATGGTGGTAGGGTGCTTTCTTAAGGGCCTTGACCATGTGACCCTTCCAGCGCAAGAGGCTCCTCCACTGTGAGACTTACTGCTGGTCCTGGTTATGCTTATGGGAAAGTCATTTGAGTCGAGGCACAGGTGTGACATCTCTCATCTGTCATGAAGACAGCCTTCTTGGTGGCCATTGCCTCTGCCAGAAGGATTGGGGAGCTCCAGGTGCTCTTGGTGGACTCCACCAACCTGCTCTTTCACAGGGACAAAGTCATTCTTCACCCCAATCTGAAGTTCATCCTGAAGGTGGTTTCTGAGTTTCACCTTAACCTGGTGATTAACTTGCTGGTATACTTTACCGACCCTTTATCGGAGGCCGATCCGCAGGCTGCATACTCTGGACCCGGGACAGGTGCTCTCTTATGTGGAGTGCGTGGCTCAAGTTTGGGGTCAGGCTTGCCAATTGTTTGTCACCTGCGATGAAGCCACAACTGGCAGTCTGGCAGTAAAGTGGACGACTGCAAGGTGGATCACATCTTGCATCAACCTCTGCTACAGGTTGGCTGGTCGGCAGCTTTCTGTAGGGGATCATGGCTCATTCTACCAGATTTATCACTGCCTCAGTGGCTGTTGCAGGGATGTGCCCATTCATGAGATCTTTAGGGCCACTGCCTGGAAGTCAGCTCACACCTTCATCTCCCACTGCTGCATTGACCTCGAGTCACACCGGAATGTGCGTTTTGGGACCTTGGCTTTCCAGTCTCTGTTCACCAAGTACTGTAGGGTTGTGTGCTTTGCCCCCTCCTCCTCCCAGAGAACTGCTAGGAGTCTGCCAGAGTGTGGATAGTGTACTATATCCATGCTCCTAGAAGCATAGGTTACTCACCTGTAACTGTAGTTCTAGGAATGGTATATGGCACACATCCACAAAACCAGCCCGGCCTCCCTCGCAAGTGGCACAGGTTCTGTCTCCAGCATGTAAGATATAACGTCATAGGGTAGAGTCAGGGTATATAGCTGTCTGGGTGGTGGGAGGAACTTAGTTTAAAGAAGTCTGGCAAATAACATCATTCTAGTGGAACAGCCAGGGTGTGGGTGTGTACCATATACCACTCCTAGAACTATGGTTACTGGTGGATAACCTATTCCCCCCCCCTTGACCCCTCTGCGATACCCATCTCTGTGGCTGCCTTTACTTCTCTGACCGCCCTCTTAGTGTCCCTTGTTCTTATTTGGTACTCTCCTTATACTTCCTTCCCCTATTTTTCATTCTACCTGGCGAAGGTCTTCTTTTTGGCTCTTACTGCTTCCCTAACCTTTCTAGAGAACCATATTGGTCTGTTGTAGTACCTGTTTCTTTGGATTACTGTTCTCATGCAAAACTGTGCTGACTCAAGAATGGCATCCTTGATTGCTCACCATCTTTCCTCCATATCTCTGATGCTGTCCCATTCAGCTAACTTGTCCCAGACCATCTCTCTCATCTGGTTGAAGTCTGCCTTTCTGAAATTTAGGACTTCAGCCTTTGATAGGGGCTTACTTGTCCCATGGGCCAGGTTGAACCACACAGAGTTACAGTCACTGGACCCTAGTGTCCCCTCTACCCTCACTCCTCATTCCACTTCTGAGCTGGTAAGCACCACATTGAGAAAGGTAGCCTCCCTAATAGGTTCCTTAACCAGTCATACCAGCAGGCAGTCCTGCAGCGTATCCAGCAGAGCCTGACTTCTGCAGCTTCTGGCAGCCGGAATGACTCATTTAGTATTTGGTAGGTTTAGATCTTCCACCACCACCACCTCTCCCTTGCCACCTCTATTTCTAGTTCGGCTCCTAGCTCCTTATCTGTCTATTTTCCCCTTGTCCTGGAGGCCTATAGATCACCCCTAGCTGTAGTTTCTTACTTGAGGATCCCATGCGCTGAATCCACAATGATTTTGCTTCTCCATTATCTCCCCTGATGTTGCCACCCTTTAGTGACTCTGTGCTTTCCCCTGACATGTACAGATATGCCTCCTCCTTTACCTTTTCCTGTATCACATCTAAACACAGTGTAGGCTGGGACTGTCCAGTCCCAATTGTTATCTGTGGCTCAAGTTTCTGTGAAACTTATTAAGTCTTAAGGGTCTTGTATTCCCCTGCTGTCTGGCCTTCCATCTATCCTCTTGTTTTGTTCCATTTTGGAATCATTCCAGAGGTGCGACTTTATGGATGGATATATCCTTGAAGGAGACACAGTAGTTTCGTTATTCAGCAGTAACAGAAGATCTTTTAGATAATCTCATCCATAAAGCCACAGCTCACCCACCTACCCCTTTCTGTATTTCAGGTGGCATACTCTGGAAGATGTACTGAGTACTGCTTGTTTGATTCTTTTCTTCATCCTTTCAAATGGACTTTTTCTTTTTGGAACAACCACTTCTCCTGTTGGCCTGGCCAGTGGCCGGGTCTCCTGTTCCTGTCAGCTTGCTGCAACTCTGAGCTTGTCTCTGGCAGGAAACTGAGGAGGTATGTGGCCACCCATGTTATACAGATGTCACCAACATACATCAACGTTGCTGGCCCCAGCTAGGCAAAAGTCTGTGTGTGGTCCTGACAGCAATGACTTGCAGCACCAAAGATGTGGTACTATGGAGAAGATTATATTATATTAAGAACTATTGTTACTGGTAAGTAACAAAAGGTTTTTCAAAATTACTTTTGTGATTACAGTTGTCAAAGTCATTTGCAACAAAAAGCAAGCATTTTTTAAATAATGATTGTAACTGACTGTAAAGTATGACTTGCGATAGAAAATCACAGTTCGGTAGTTTTTCCACTATACCTTACATAATGTGAAAGAAAATTATTCTAAAATGAATGAACATTTAAACATTAAGGACTGGATTTTCAAAATTTATAACACAGTGGCAAGTGCATATTTTGGATGCCTCCTGCGTCATAGCAGATGTGCCAAAATGCTTGTGTCTTGAGACCTGCTTTCAAACATTTTGACGCATTTGTGACACAGATTACAGCTCAGAAATGATTTTTTTCATTCATTTTTTAGAATGCAAATTGGAACATTTGGGACATGAGGTTAGACCACATTTTCTGTGATTAACAGTCATGTTGCAAGTAGTGCAAGCGTGCAAGCATCATGCCACAACTCTTTGGAAATCTGTTCCATACATTTTGAAAACTAAAAGATCCTTTGTTTCCACATAGCAATAAGCCATATTCTATGTCAAATTCTAACAAACCTGAATGTTTCAGGTTTCAAACTGGGAACTATATTTTCTTCCGACTCAGAGAGTGTTTTCACAATCTAAGTGTGAGGAGTTTGCTCAATTCTTTGCAGATAAGGTTGCCACCATTAGGTCAGAGATCCGTCTTGCATGTTCCGATGAGTGCTGTGGTTCTCAGTGGGAGATCACAGGCACCCAGTCTGCCTGGGTGAACTTCGATCAGCCGGCGATCACTGATATCGTGAAGATTGTTCAGGGCTTGCGACCGACTTGTGGTTTGGACCCTGGTCCAACCTGCCTCCTTGTGGAGTGCGTGGAGGTCATCGGGCCAGTCCTGTTGAGATTGTCTGGTGTTCATTGGAGAAGGTGTATTTCCAGATCCTTTGAAGGAAGCAGTGGTGACACCCCTTTTGAAGAAATCCTTCCTCGACCCAGACTGTCTCGCGAACTACAGACCAGCCTCTAACCTGCCCTTTGTGGGTAAGGTTATTGAGAAGGTAGTCGCGTTGCAACTTGAAGATTATCTTTCCCCCCACGAGGTCTATGATCCTCTCCAGTCTGGTTTCAGGAAGAGGCATGGTACCAAGATGGCCCTTGTTTGGGTACTTAAATCTCCTGATAGCGAGCGATCAGAAGAGCCATTCGACCTTGGTTCTTCATGAGCTCTCTGCAGCATTTGACACCGTGGACCATGGGGTATTACTGGAGCACCTGCGGCTGATCTGCAGACTGTCGGATACAGTCCTCAGATAGTTTCATTCTTTCCTCACGGGCAGGAATCAGAGAGTGGTGTCAGGGATATTTTCCTCGGCCCCTCTCCCCCTGACCTGTGGGGTGCTGCGGGGCTCCATTTTGTCTCCCATGTTGTTTGTGGTGTACATACTACCATTGGGAGACATTATAAGGTGGTACAGACTGAGTTTTCACTGCTATGCAGATGATACTCAACTGTACATGTCCTCTGTGCCTGAACAGGATGATGCCATCTCGGTCTTTAACTGCCTAGCCAAGATTCAAGATAGGATGAGTGCCAACTGGTTAAGGTTGAACCCAGATAAGACTGAGTTGTTGGTGTTGGACCCAGGTCATCAGGTAGAGGGGTTATCTCCTGGGTAGCCTTCCAGGCTTATGCTGGGGGGCAACCAGTTGAGGTCCTCAGAGCGGGTGTGGAACCTCGGTGTTGTACTTGATGGAGAGCTGAAACTTAAGTCACAGGTGTCGGCCATCATCAAGTCCTCATTTTACCATCTGAGGAACATCGCCTGCATAAAGCACCTCATTCCGCCTGATGATCTTCCAACACTGGTTCATGCCTTTGTGACCTCCCGTCTTGGCTACTGCAATGCTCTATACCTAGGGCTCTGGGAGGTGAACATCTGCCACCTGCAGCTGGTGCAGAATGTGGCAGCCAGGTTGCTGACTGGATTATCGAGATCTAGCCATGTCTCACCTGTACTCCATGAGCCGCAGTGGCTGCCTGTACAGTGGAGGATCACCTTCAAGGTTGCTTTGCTGACCTGTAAGGCCCTACACGGACAGGACCGCGTTATTTGCAAGCCCTCCTTCATCCCTACTGCTCCCTTTGCCCACTCCGTTCCTCTGACAAGGGATTGCTAGAGATTCCCAGGGTCCATTTAAAGACCTTGGGGGCCATAGCTTTTTCTTTTGTGGCCCGACCCTTTGGAGTTCTCTACCTCGTCGGGTTAGAGTGTGTGTCCACTGAGGCTTTTAAGTCTGCTCTAAAAACATATTTATCTGACTTAGCTTTTTCTGATGCTATTTAATCTATAATGTGCCTGATCTGCCTGTTTTTCCTTTTGTGGTTTTAACTAATTAGAATGTTTTCTGTTTTACTTTTGTAAAAGCACTTTGATATTTGAAAAGCACTTTTTTAAAAATAAAGATTAACTTGACTTGACTTGCTATTGGTGCACCAAAAAAACATAGAGACAGAATTTGCCAGTAGATAAGGATTGCTTCGCCCACCTAGTCTGCCTATTTTTCCCTGCCTGCCGTGTCACTGCAAATCCTACTTGATCTGTAGTCCATTCACCCTCTCCTCCATTCCCCTAAGATTCCCTTGTGCTGTTTTGTTTTCGTCCACAGCAACTCCGCTGGAAGACTGTTCCTGGAATCCACGACTCTTTCTGTATCAATCAATCAGTCAATCAATCAAGCTTCATTGTTCGACACATTAGGTCTTTACAATTATACATACATACATATAAAAAATATGTATAAAAATTGAACAGTTTAAATGCACCTAACAATTCCAGTAGTTATAGTTCTCCACATAGCATGCATAAATTAATGTTAAATCTTATCAAACATTACAAAGAGATGCCACACTGTTATATACTCTCAGCTGTTTATAAGGCTAGCTACCTTCTATGACTTAATTAAATATGATAACTGTTTAAATGTTTTGCTTTATGTTTCCTAATCTTATTTATTTGCAGGAAAAAATTAGCAACTCTGGTTATTGTCCAATTGTCCTGATTAGTAAGCAGTATTTGTGTAAGTAGTTCTCTGTCAGCACTGTTCCAATCCTCAATAAATGGTGCCAACCAAAACCTTCTCTCCATATTGTACCATCTGCAATCCCAGATGGTTCCATGTCGTAATAGCGATCACAAAATAGCAGTTGCTATTATGGTGAGTGTATATCGCCAAAAAGCAAATCAGCGATATACACTTTAAGGCGACCCAACATCCGGATATGAAAAAAGTATTTTTGCGGGGAGAGGGGCTGTTCACCCTCTTGTCCCTGCACCCCCCCCCCCGAATTAGGATTCTTAGCTTCGGGGGTGCATGTCGGGGAGGGGGCAAAATCCAGATGTTGGGTAACAAGTGCTGCAGCTCACAGCTGCAGCAAAAGGTAACCCGCTCCCAAACCCAAACCCAGTACCTGCTCTGCCAGAGCTAGCCTCCCACACCACGATGCCACATGGCTAGCTCAGCAGCAGCAGGTACTCCAGTCCCTGACAACCCCTTCCCTGTCCCTCCCCTTCCCCTCGCTATTCCCCCCTTTCCATTCATCCTTCCTCATAGTCGTTGTCCCATACCCTCACTATTCTGCAGGGTAGCCCAGAATAATAGCGCCCAAAATGAGTCACTGTTTTTGTGGTCGCTCATTTTGGATCGTTAATGTTATGTGATACCATCCCAGACTACATGTATCAAATCTTCTTTGGACCCAATATTACAAAAGCATTTTTTTGCAGATTCTGTAAATTTTCTGTATGTGGCTACTTGGACATTACTTTCAAAACACCCCATCTTGTACCTTGTGAACATTTTCCTTAATGTAGGATCTATTAAAATTGTTACATAATATTGGTATATATGGTTATTTGCATGTTAAGTGTACCATGGAGCTATTTTAGAGTTTTGTATCAGATTATTATCAATATTAGCCCAATAATTTGCTATTTTG